>JAYWIR010000023.1:0-2400000 GCA_036172245.1 Raillietiella orientalis
TGCCGTTGGGGGACTACTCCCCTGCGGAAGCGTGGTCCAGCTGCCTCCAAAAAGTCGAGACGGCGATCGGCCCGTTCCTGGAAGGCAAGTTTCACTTGCCGGAACGGGCCGCGGTTTGGAACGCCTTCGCGGCCCCCATCTTCCGCCCCTTGCTTTTTGTTTGCCCCGCCCCCAGAGAATGCAAAAAGAGGACGAAGGACCTCCTGAGGATTGCCTTTTGGGGAAGATGGAGGCCCCGTGTCCCGTTTTAGGACTTGTGTGCTCCGCGTCGGGATGGCGGTCTCGGCCTCTTGACGATGGAGCGAGTAGAGATTCAGCTGCGATGGCGAACTCTCGCCATCGCAGCGAAGTTATGGAGCACCCCTTGGTGCATTCGGGCCCGACTCCTTGCCAGCCGTGTATCCGGGACGGAGGGTCTCGCGTCTCATCTTCTATGCCGTGGCTCGAAGATCAAGAGATGCGGACTTCTTTTGGGACGCATGGCAACTCTGGCTAAGGATAACGGCTGGATGGTATGCAATCCCACCAACTCCTCCGCATGGCTGGAGGAGACAGCTGGCACGTGGGAGAAGTCTAATGAAAAGAATGAAGAAATGTGGAACTGCCTGCGACACGGCGCCTATTCCTGCTGCACTCTTCGGAAGATACTCCAGTGTCCCGCGAGAAGCACGTGGGCAGAGACAACCCCCCTAGCTACGGCGATGTTCTTCTTGAGGAGGGCGCTTTCCAGCAGCCGCAAGCCTAGGTGGCAAGTCTCCTGCCGCATTGCAGGCAAGGAGAAGTTGATGTGCGGCTGATCCACGGGGGAACTGGCGGACGCCACTACCCCTAGTGTTCAGTCGAGAGGACTTAAGAGATGGAGCGAGCTGCTCGGCATCCAGCCGGTTGACCTGAAGTGGTCCCCGGTATTGATTGGTTCAAGGATCCTCCCCCTGAAGTGGCAGGAGTCGGCGCTTCTGTTGTTGCATTGAGGTCTACCCTGCAACGCACGCCGCCACTACTGGACCTGGGGTCGAGTAGATCCTGCCTGCATCAGGTGTGGGGAGCAGGAAACCCTCCCCCACCTCCTTGTCGATTGTGCTGCCCTCCGACCCCTGTGGGAACGTCTTCGTTTCTCCCTACGGATCCAGGAGGGCAGCCAGCCCAGAGACGTTTTTCGGCTTCTTTTCGTGCGAGATGCCCTACGACCAGCCGCATCCCTGGCAGCACTTTGCTGCGTCGGGGGGATCGTGACGAGCTGGAGTGATTTCAGAAGACCGAGCCACGAGAGGGGTTCCGTCGAACTCGCGGTCTTCTACCTGAGGCTCGCAACCAGATGGTTTCACCTCTGAATCATTCGGGCGGACCTCGAGAGCATCCTGGAAAGAATTGGTCCTCCTCCCATTGGACCGTGATCCCTTTCCAGCCCTCCAACTTCTTTTTGTTTTTCTGTTTTTATTTTTCTTTTTGTTTTTTTCCCCACCCCCTTCCGCTGCCGAGGAGAGTCGCGCCGGTCTGCGTACCGGCGACCCGGCAGGTCCAGTTGTGTTGGCCGTAGTAGGGCCTAGTACTACGAATTGTAAAGAGAGTTTACAATAAACGCCCCGGCGCGACCGGGTGGCAACGTAGAGGGAGGAGAGTCTCATAGTCCTGCGGGTCTGTAAGGACAAGTGATCCAAGACAATCAAACTTTTGCGCTGACCTAAAAATAGAAATTCTGTCAACGAAAAAGACTTTATTATGGAATTTTTTCTATGTAAAATATTTTAATTATAAAAGTTCCGGCTCACCCGGCTGAAAAACCAGGGCGGCGCTCATCAGCATGCCCACCTGGTTCGAAATCCCATGCCTGTCATCAGGAGGTCCTGGAGACGTTTCTGAAGACCACCACGATCTGAAAAGTCGCCGACTGGGACAGCCTGAAGCACAGAATTCATTTGTTTGCAAACATGCAATTCAGAGACAAGAGACCGAGGCAGGAGGCGTACCGGGAGCTGAACATCCAAGATTGCTCCCTCTCAAAGTACTTTGATCAGTACGAGAGACAGTACGTCTTCTATAGCGTAAAAGGGGAAGTCGGCGTCCTGGAGAAGAAGAATCTGGCGACGGACATCTTCTGCATCCAGTACGGTGACCACAGCCGACACATGTCGGAGGACATCGTGGACGCCTTTGAGAAGCACTACATTGGACACTACCGGAGACAACATCTGTGTCAGGCCATGCAGAAGACCTTCTTAAGCCATCTTGAGAAGACGATAGACGTCCTCCAACAGAGGAGAATGGAGGAGGATTTCTCTGAAGAATAGGTGAAGACTGCATTCCAGGAATGACGCAAGGATGTGGCGGCAGGTTCTGACAGTGTTCCTATCAGTCACTATCAGGGGTAGCTACCTGCACGCCTACCTCCGTTAATTCCACCAGTTGATCCTCTGCATCCGACAAGGAGGACGACTGCCGGAGTCCTTCTACGAGAGCAGGACGAGATTGTTGACGAAAGGAGGCGATCTATCTAGGATAGCCCAATGGAGGCCGATCTCAATCCTTAACTCGGATGCCAAGTGGTTGGCAAAGATCTAGGCCAATCGCTTAGGCAAAGTTATGTTGAGGCTCATTTCTCTTGTCTAGACATGTGCGGTTCCCGGACGCCACATGTTGGACAATGTTAAGTGCGCACAAGCCACCGCGGGACTTTGCCGATACGTCGGCGAGAACCTGGTGCTGGCGTTCACAGACATGGAAAAAGCCTTCAACACTATCGATCACAAGATGCTGCTGAAGATTCTGGAAAAGCTGAGACTTCCGGAATACTTCAGCAATTTCGTGGAAATGATCCTCTGGAATCAACGTTTCCGGATCAAGATCAACGGAATAGACACAGTAGCCATTCGGATGGAACGAGGAGTTCGGCAGGGCGACTCGATAAGTCCGATGCTGTTCGTTATCTACATGGAGTCCCTGTCTTCTTTCATCAAGAAGAGCGGGAGACTACGTGGGATTAACATCGACGACCAGAAGCACGCCTCTCGCCTACGCCGATGACCTGCTCTTCTTCATCAGGGGAGAGAGGGATCAGCAAGCGTTCCTGGATGTGGTGACTCTAATAGAAGAAGGATTGGATCTGAAGATCAACGCCCAGAAGAGCCAGCTTTTGCCCGTCGGAATCCTGGATCTCTCCTCTCTCACGAGGAGAGGATTCCGAACGGTGGATACGGCCAAGTACCTGGGAGTCTACATCGGCGGCAAGTCTGCGTCGAAGCTACTGTGGACGGAAATCTTGGGAAAAACGGCAAAAGAAGCAGCGAAATACACCCGACTAGACTTTCGCATCAAGCAAAAGGCCAACCTCTGGAGTAGAGTACTCCTTCCAAAGCTGCTATTCGGAGCGGCATTCGCAAGAATGAACAAAGATACCACGAGGGAGTTTGAAAAGCTGCAGAGAAAAACACTGTGGGGCCACTATCGCCCAAGAGTCCGACTAAAACCCCTGTGTCGTCCCAGGGAAGAAGGCGGTTCCGGGATGAAGTCGCTTGCACACTCCATGGAAATCATGGATTCGCGACACATCTTGGATATCGCTACTCACTGGGATGACTGACCGTATGCGGCCACAAAGCCTACGCATTGCTGTTTAACAACTCGAAAGGCCTGATGACTGCGCTGCTAGGCCGAGCAGGAGAGTGGAACACCATCGACCCAACCTGGAGGAGGAAGCACCGGCTGGTGCGCAAGCACAACACCAAGATCGTGCCGAGAAGCAGGGAACTCTGGCAGGAAGAGTCCATCCTGGTGATCCTGTGGATGCTTCCGGTCCCTCCGGACACAAGAGGCTGGATCTACCAGCGGCCCAGATTTACCCTGCATAGAATCCAGGAATGGAGACGCGGAGGATACCTGCATCACACTCGTATACTTCGGTATATAGAGATGATGCTAGGTAGGTTCACCCATAAGACCCGCGAAGTCTGGATAAACCACAACGACTTCGCGTGGTCTAGGGTAACCGAGATGAACCTCCGGAAGATTATCAAGGACCAGGACCAAGACACCAGTGCCCTCCAAGAAGCCACCGATCGCTACGGGAGTGACAGGATAGACCTGTTGGCGATCGGTACGACGCTATGGAGGGGTGACCTTCCGTCGTACACCCAGGACGACCTCCTGATGTTCTATCATGGAGGAATCCAGAGCGGGTTCATGCTCAAGCACTTCATCGGAATAAGGGAAGATGAAGACCTCACGGCATGTGGAGACATCGATACGAGACTTCACGTCTTGACGTGTCCCACATTGCTAACGACAGGCTGCTCCTGAAAAGGATCATAGGACTAAACAACAAGTCTGTGATGGAAATCCTCTCCGGGATGTTCCAGGGAAATGGTGATGTTCCCTGCTACAATCCCATGGTAAGAATGACCATCGCCCTATTCATCACCGCCATACTTGTGCGGTGGTGGAAGATGAGGAAAGCCAGAAAAGCCCCACCCCCGATGGAGATTCTGCAAGGACTCATCAAGACGGAGATCGGCACGAGGAACTGTGGACGAATACATGCCTGGACGTACCGAATCATCCTGAAGAGGATTGAGGACGACGCCCAAGACCAAACATCCGGAAACCCACCCTGAGTGCAGAACTTGTTGCACCCCAAGGACTTCCAAGCGGGTGGTATAGTGCCAGTAATGTGAATGTGATTTTAGTATGAATGTGACGTAAAACTGGAAAAATAAGTTTACCCCACCCCTTGTGGGACTTGGAGAAAACTGCCGAGTCTTCGATAGGGCGCCTGTATGCAGCGTGCTTTCGCGCGACGACGCTGCTTTTTACGGCTTTCCTAGCTGTCAAAGTGGGCCCTGCGCTGTATTGGGGCTCTCGGGAACTCGAAAGAGACAACGAAATGGCGCAGGAAGTGCTCACACTGTTGCCATCTTCCTGCTTTCCTACCTTTCTGTCCAGGGGTTTCGGGATATTTCCTAGTTCCTGGCTCCAAGAGGTGCTTGCGAGTTCGGCAGCGAGGGCGGGAGCGCTACGCGTCGAGCCCTGGCGCTCCTTTTTAATTCGCTTCCCTGCTGTGATTTCTCCCTTTCGGGGCGTTGCGGGCGGGGACGCCTGTTTTTTAGCAGCGTATTGCTTGGCTCTTTTGCCAAGATTTCGTTGACACTGTTCTTTCTTGGGCGCAGCGGCCTTTGTGCATTGGTTTCTTGGACACGACGAAGTTCCGCTGCTGCCCTTTTTTTTACAAGTTCCGGGCACTTTTTAATTTCGTTCCGGAATCTTTGCAGTAGCAGCATTTCGGGGTGGGACATTTCTTCATTCGGTGCCCCTTCTTGCCGCACTGCTCGCACGCGCGAGATTGGCCTATGAACCACAGGTGAACGACCGTGCTGTTCACCTGCAGCTGTTCAGGCACGACACGCCTGTTCGCGACGGTGATTCGCACGGAGGCTTGTCCAATGTGGACAGAGAGGAAATCCCTCATAGGATTCGGTCTCCTGCACAGAGCGTGCACGGTGGCTAACTTCGCCAGCATGCTCACGACATCGTGGTAGGAGATTTCCGGTTCGATGTCGCACAATTGAACGACAAAAGAGTCGTCCATCACGGAAGGCAGGACTTCCTTGCCACCGATGGATAACGGAGTACAGAGAAGACTCTGCACAAGTGCCGCGTTTTTACACCGTATCTTTGTGTATTCCATCCTGCCTGCAGGCATGATGGCAAGGAGTTCCTCCTCGCGAACGCCTATCCGGACGAGTTCATCGTTGAACTCACGCACGGTCTTCCCCTTAAGGGGCCCAATGACCATATAACGGAGAGCAAGCATGTAGCTGGATGCTACATAGGCCTGCAACTCCGCATCTAAGAATCCTGGTATCTGAGAGGTAACGGCGGCGTAGCTCCTCACCGAAGGCGAGAAAACCGCCACGGAGGATGCGGCCGCTTCCAGTCCAGTTGAAGCGGATTTAACGGCTTGCTCCTCCACACTATTCTGAGAAGTGGACATCTTGCACAACGCTGCTTGGCCAACTTCACGGAAACACACAAGTGCGAGCGAAAACGCACGCACAAAGATGATCAATCGCGGACGCGGAGAGACGCCAAAACACGTCTCCACTGTGCGAGCGCAGGAGATCGACAACCGCTCCGCTACGAAATCGGCATACAATGACGTCAGGGCCGCTGAACCTGCCGTCGCGCATGCGCCTACGCCGCGATCAAATCGCGAATCGAATCCTCCATCTCCTCATCCTTAATGCTCATCCTAAGGATAGCATTTCCAAATTTTCGCGTCCGCAGAGGCGAATAAATATTTTATAACTTCTACAGAAGCGCGGGGTATTAGCCCTCCTTTATGTAAGCCGCAATTTTTGCGGCGACGTTTGTCACCCCGATATACCGATGCAATTATTATTTTAATTCATTGTAAAAATAAATTATATAAATAAACGCCGGAGGTCGCCGCAATTTCTGAAGCATCTGCGCGCTACTCGTCAGGTGTGCGTGCGGCAAGAGGTTCATACTCCTTCAATGCGGAACAGCACTGACGCTCCCCTTGAGGGATGGTGGGGAGCCCTCCCTCCACGTGATCCTCCTTTTCTTCGCGGCCCACCGTCACCCGGGTGAGCCCGCCGTGCAACCGATCTGTCTCGGTGCAAGGGTCATCCGGTGGATGCCTTTCCGCGAGCGTCGCAGAGCCTCCGCAACGAGGAGGAACTGCCGGGAACACGGCAGTCCGTCTGCAGTCGACGCTCCACTCTCCACGTGAGCTCACCTCCCTTCCCGACCGCAGCGCGGACGACCGCAGAAAAATCAAAAGAGACTGCGAGAATAAACACTTTCCGCTCCAGCTGAACACTCGCGGATTTCCAACGGCGGCACGCTCTGCCACTCGACGGTTCGCGTCCGCCGGTCGCAAAGCCCGGCCGCTACGAGCGTGCGCTCGTTGCCCGAAATTACAGCAAGATATGGCGGAAACCGCTAACGTTCCCTCTTCCGAGGACAGCAACTTGGCTCCAGACCCTGTCGCCTTCGCCCGCATGCCGGAAATGGCCACGGCTTGCGCAGAGCATTTTGTTCGCTGATGGCCTTGCGCAATCCGGGACGGCTGGCGCTCTGCTGTGCGAGTTCCTTGTGGCTGTGGCAAGCGCGTGCTCCTGAGAAGTGCCGGCGGCCCACCTGCCCGATCCTGCTCCTGGAGTGGGCAAGGGATGGTTGATTAAGGTAGTAGGAGTTCCTTCGCCGCCCGACCGAACATCTGTAGGAACCTATAGACTTTGTGTGCGTGGACAAGCGCGCACAGCCGCTGCGTGTGCAAAAAAAAGGAGTCATGCGTCCCGGGAAATGGGACAATGCGGAAACGAAAACGCCATATCACGGGGATCGCCGCACCCGAGCCGGACAGGGAACGTGCACCTCCTCCCACTCTTCGATCTTCCTTGACGGAGCCCACCTTTCGCGCCAGCCTTCTGCTTCTTGTTCTTTGGGCAGTCCTTTGCCCTTGAGCTTCGAGCGAACTTCCACTCCAGAGGCGGCGCTCACGCCTTCGTCCATAAGGCGGCTGCGTTCCTCGCAGAAGCAAAGACCGCTTTCCGGATGGCATGTCCCTACGGCAACCTACCGCTACCTGCCACACCAGGGAGCCGTGGCTCCCGTTCCCACTGCAGTTTCCTGGAATGCGCGGCTTTCCGTACGCAGGAGCCTCCAGACTGCTCCAGCTTCCTTTCCAGACTGAAGGTCGCTCTGCACTTGTGGGGAGGATGAAGACTGGAAAAATGTTTACGGCAAGAGGCTGTGAAGCGTCTGCGGGCAGCGCAGTTGGCGTCACGGGTGCAACTCCTCCTGAAGACCTGCGCCCTTCCATGCGTGCGCGCTGCGGGTGGTATCCAAAAACGTTCACGTGGACCACCTGCGCGCACGTCGTTCGCATCGAAGAACACGGATGAAAGTCGCGTTTCTTCCGTGTTCTGGACATCCAGGAAGCGACCAACTGCATCCACTTCGCTACGAAGAAAAGCAGCGGGCGTCGGGGACGTTCTTAGCCCCATCCGTAGCAGCGCTTCTTCTCGGTCGCAAGCGTGTCTCCCAGAACCCAGCGCGGGCCGCTTAATCTCCCAACGGACAAGCGCGTCCAGGGATGGGGAAGTCATCACAGCTCTCAGCACCTTCTTGCCCCGTGGAAGTGCCCTAAAAGGTTCCAGGAGCGTGGCGGCTGCATCGCTCGGACTGGGCGGCAGCTGAGCCGTCGAATCGCGTTGTGCAGACCAGCGCTTGCGCGCTTGCACGCAGAGTACGAGGACGCGCGCCGAATACGCGGAACGGGGATGAGCTACTTCCCCGTTCCGCATCCCATCCGGAAAATCCGCCTGTGGTCGCCACAGCGGCCAAAGAGGGTAGGAGTGGGTAAGATGGTCTCGGACATCTCCCTACAGGACAGCTTCTCTCCTCCAGCTGCTCGCAGCACCTGCACCTCCGGCGTGAAGTGGCTACATCGCCCCGGGCATCATATTCCTCGCCACGGTCGTTTGCAGCATCCCGCGTTTCACAGGTCGGTTCTGCGCCTCTCATCACGCGTGGGGCAGCGACGAAGAGCCCAGCGGACGTACCAGCCACTCTGGTAAACTGACGAGTTCACTCGTCCTCTTCGCTTCTGTCGAGACGGCGAGCGACGCGGAAGCGTGTGAATGCCAAGCGACTCCCGCTCTCGGCGCGCGAATCCCACGGGCCACGTAAACCGACCCCCACGAGGTGCCCGGACCGATGGCCTGCGGGCCCACTGGCGGATATACGGCACGGAATGGTACAGAGACCGAGGGACCATCGTTGGCCTTTTTGGCAGACCGAGTGCAGCGCAGCCGCAAGCAGAGAATGGGACGCCCCCAGAAACGTTCGTCGCATCCGACAAGGGACGTACCCGTTATCAAACGCGCCTGCGGTGCTCCCGGCGGGGTTCGAGCAGTCTTCTGGGACACCGGGAGGAGACTTAAAACGCGGAACCACCTCGTCAAGCCTCTTTCGCGAAGCGGCGCGCGCTCTCGCGCCGTCGCGGTGTTTTGAGAGAGATAACGTGGACACGACGAAAAGCAACGCCGCATTGTGGCGATTTCCCGAAATCCCAAGAGGGGGGCCACGTGATTGCATGCCGTGGTTGTTTCGGGGGCAGTGCGGCCTCTCAAGCTCTAAACCAGGTTGCCCTTGACCGGATGTCACGCAACGGGACGCGCTTGCAATCAGCGACCCGTGTCGCAAGCCCAGAAGGGCAATGCATCCCGCGCTTCTAAGCACCAACTCTGCAGGACAACGGGTGACAGGGGACCACACAACGAGTGAGGCCATTTGGTTGGAGAGCCGGAAGAGTCCGAGCTTTCATGGTGCTTGGAGGAAGGCGAGTCCGCGAGCGCGGTGGACGCGTCCTTCACGGCGAGAGTGAATCGTGCTGAGGGAGGAGCCTCGGGCTGAGCTCCCGAACGCCTCTTTTGCAGAAGCGTGCGCCTCGGATGATGGTGGCTTTTTCGGAGGCGTGCGGCAGAGGCTGAGGATGCACCAGGATGCATGTAGCAGGTTTCGTGGTAGGAGGGGGAGCGAAGAATGTGGACCCCGTCGCGTTTTCGAACTCGTCTCCCGAAACCTTCCGGAGAAAGGCCAACTGTGGAGCAGGGGCAGGGAGGCAGGCATGATCCCTGCGCCATTGCTTCGCTGCAGTGGAGGGAAGGATACTGCGGATGCTGCTCAGACGTCCGACGAACCGTATCGACGGCGCCCGGACGAGAGTTGGCAGGGATCTTGTAGGCGTGTCAGTTGACTCCCGAACTGCCCCCACATCGCCGTGCACGCCAGAGCTCCAGTGACACGCGCTGGCGAGCGGAATAAGCGGTCCTGGTGGCGAGTCGCCAATTTCCGTTCCTCTCCACGACTGGATGCGAGTTTCAATGCTCTGAACGCCTTTGGGGAGGGAACCGTCCCGCATTCAGCAGCCGGACGTGGTCGCGCGTAGGCTAAAGTGGGAAACGGGAGCCTTGCGGGTGGAATGGAGAGACAGGGACGCGAACGCAGAAGGTGCGCGAGAGGACCCCTCACTTCGCGCTGGCGCACGAGGAGGGTACGTTGGCACGAGCAGCTCGGCAAAACTCTTCCGTGACAACGGAGCGACCGAAGCGATGCCAAGCAACTCCCTCGTCAGGAGAACGCGCGCCGGGCTACTTTTACGGGTGAAGCGCTGCCAGGAGACGCGAGCTCGCCTGACGAGAGCGAGAGAGCATTCCCACCGCGAGTCCACCCTGCCCTTTGCGACCGGACCTGCCCGCGCCGTCGGTTTCGAGACAGGCACCCGTTCGCCCTCTGACGCATGCCCGCGTAGCCGTAACCTTTCCGGGTGCGCGGTGTCGTAAAAGGACGCTGCTCGCCCCCAGCAAACAACAACGCGCACGCAGTCGATCCGTACCGATGGTATCGACGACGCGCGCTGCTCCAGTTGAGAAGATGGGGATAGTGGTACAGGGAACGATGGTTCGGTGATTCCTGGCAGAGCCGGGGAGCACGATTTCGGCGTTTCCCTCCTGAAGGGATGTCAGGGCCCAGGGCAGCTGCCTCTCTTGCTGCACCCGACGCTCGTCTCCCGCGCGGAATCGCGCAGCAGGAAAGGGGCCTGAAGGGCGAATTTTCCAGCAGTCTCGTTCGTCCGACCGGTCCCTTGGCGACCATTCGGATGGATGTCTCAAGGCGGCGGCCCCACCCGTTGGCCTCCGGCCCGACAGGGCCAGGAGATGCTCGTTTCCCTAGCAGGCTTCAGCCGACACCAAGGACTCCGGCAAGAGTTTGCAGCCTCCTTGGCGGCCAACTCGACTCCTCGCGCCTTCCCGTTCCCGGAAAGGCAAATCTTCCTGGAGCGACGAGGCGGCCTCCGCGAGGGTGCGGACACAGAAGAGCGGAGCCCGCAGGTGCTGCCAACGGAGCGCGCGGCGTGATCCTCTACGGCGGCGCGCAGGAGGGAAGGAAAAAGGAAGCACCGTCCTTGGAAGACAGGACGCTGCCGCTGCAAGAGAGCTTCCCGGGGACGGTTTCGTGCTAGGAGCAGCAAGTGGAAAGGAGCAGATGAAAGAGAGAGAGGGAGGAACGGCTACCGCAAGCCGAGAGCGCGGCGCGGGACGGATCGGAGGGTCGCGTGTTTGGTGTGAAGCTCAGGAAGGAGGCGTTCCAATATGGAGAACGGCGGCGTTGTGTCGAGAGGAGTCCTGTTGTTGGGTCCGGAACCCAGGAGCGAGTTCTGGACGGGACTCCCTCCGGAGTCCCGGAGACCTGCGCCTCCACTAGGTCGTCCTTCCCCGTACTCGCTTATCCGTCGCCGACGCACGAGCGGCGTTTCCGTTGCGCGCCAGACGCAGCTGACCGCAGGAGCCAACGAGTTCTGCTGGGATAGGCAGGAAGCGCCTCCTCTGCACCGCCACGATTCGGTCCTTCTGCACTTCACCGCGCACTTAGCAGACGCTCCGCGTCTGCGCGCTGCTCCTCACATGCGCGTGCCACGAGAGGTTCATCCTCCTTCGATACGGAGGAGCGCTGACGCTCCCCTTGCGGGATGGAGGGGAGCCCTCCCTCCACGTGATCCTCCTTTTCTTCGCGGCCCACCGTCACCCGGGTGAGCTCGCCGTGCAACCGATCTGTCTTGGTGCAAGGGTCATCCGGTGGATGCCTTTCCGCGAGCGTCGCAGAGCCTCCGCAACGAGGAGGAACTGCCGGGAACACGGCAGTCCGTCGGCAGTCGACGCTCCACTCTCCACGTGAGCTCACCTCCCTTCCCGACCGCAGCGCGGACGACCGCAGGAAAATCAAAAGAGACTGCGAGAATAAACACTTTCCGCTCCAGCTGACCACTCGCGGATTTCCAACGGCGGCACGCTCTGCCACTCGACGGTTCGCGTCCGCCGGTCGCAAAGCCCGGGCGCTACGAGCGTGCGCTCGTTGCCCGAAATTACAGCAAGATATGGCGGAAACCGCTAACGTTCCCTCTTCCGAGGACAGCAACTTGGCTCCAGACCCTGTCGCCTTCGCCCGCATGCCGGAAATGGCCACGGCTTGCGCAGAGCATTTTGTTCGCTGATGGCCTTGCGCAATCCGGGACGGCTGGCGCTCTGCTGTGCGAGTTCCTTGTGGCTGTGGCAAGCGCGTGCTCCTGAGAAGTGCCGGCGGCCCACCTGCCCGATTTTGCTCCTGGAGTGGGCAAGGGATGGTTGATTAAGGTGGTAGGAGTTCCTTCGCCGCCCGACCGAACATCTGTAGAAACCTATAGACTTTGTGTGCGTAGACAAGCGCGCACAGCCGCTGCGTGTGCAAAAAAAAGGAGTCATGCGTCCCGGGAAATGGGACAATGCGGAAACGAAAACGCCATATCACGGGGATCGCCGCGCCCGAGCCGGAGAGGGAACGTGCACCTCCTCCCACTCTTCGATTCCCCTTGACGGAGCCCACCTTTCGCGCCAGCCTTCTGCTTCTTGTTCTTTGGGCAGTCCTTTGCCCTTGAGCTTCGAGCGAACTTCCACTCCAGAGGCGGCGCTCACGCCTTCGTCCATAAGGCGGCTGCGTTCCTCGCAGAAGCAAAGACCGCTTTCCGGATGGCATGTCCCTACGGCAACCTGCCGCTACCTGCCACACCAGGGAGCCGTGGCTCCCGTTCCCACTGCAGTTTCCTGGAATGCGCGGCTTTCCGTACGCAGGAGCCTCCAGACTGCTCCAGCTTCCTTTCCAGACTGAAGGTCGCTCTGCACTTGTGGGGAGGATGAAGACTGGAAAAATGTTTACGGCAAGAGGCTGTGAAGCGTCTGCGGGCAGCGCAGTTGGCGTCACGGGTGCAACTCCTCCTGAAGACCTGCGCCCTTCCATGCGTGCGCGCTGCGGGTGGTATCCAAAAACGTTCACGTGGACCACCTGCGCGCACGTCGTTCGCATCGAAGAACTCGGATGAAAGTCGCGTTTCTTCCGTGTTCTGGACATCCAGGAAGCGACCAACTGCATCCACTTCGCTACGAAGAAAAGCAGCGGGCGTCGGGGACGTTCTTAGCCCCATCCGTAGCAGCGCTTCTTCTCGGTCGCAAGCGTGTCTCCCAGAACCCAGCGCGGGCCGCTTAATCTCCCAACGGACAAGCGCGTCCAGGGATGGGGAAGTCATCACAGCTCTCAGCACCTTCTTGCCCCGTGGAAGTGCCCTAAAAGGTTCCAGGAGCGTGGCGGCTGCATCGCTCGGACTGGGCGGCAGCTGAGCCGTCGAATCGCGTTGTGCAGACCAGCGCTTGCGCGCTTGCACGCTGAGTACGAGGACGCGCGCCGAATACGCGGAACGGGGATGAGCTACTTCCCCGTTCCGCATCCCATCCGGAAAATCCGCCTGTGGTCGCCACAGCGGCCAAAGAGGGTAGGAGTGGGTGGGATGGTCTCGGACATCTCCCTACAGGACAGCTTCTCTCCTCCAGCTGCTCGCAGCACCTGCACCTCCGGCGTGAAGTGGCTACATCGCCCCGGGCATCATATTCCTCGCCACGGTCGTTTGCAGCATCCCGCGTTTCACAGGTCGGTTCTGCGCCTCTCATCACGCGTGGGGCAGCGACGAAGAGCCCAGCGGACGTACCAGCCACTCTAGTAAACTGACGAGTTCACTCGTCCTCTTCGCTTCTGTCGAGACGGCGAGCGACGCGGAAGCGTGTGAATGCCAAGCGACTCCCGCTCTCGGCGCGCGAATCCCACGGGCCACGTAAACCGACCCCCACGAGGTGCCCGGACCGATGGCCTGCGGGCCCACTGGCGGATATACGGCACGGAATGGTACAGAGACCGAGGGACCATCGTTGGCCTTTTTGGCAGACCGAGTGCAGCGCAGCCGCAAGCAGAGAATGGGACGCCCCCAGAAACGTTTGTCGCATCCGACAAGGGACGTACCCGTTATCAAACGCGCCTGCAGTGCTCCCGGCGGGGTTCGAGCAGTCTTCTGGGACACCGGGAGGAGACTTAAAACGCGGAACCACCTCGTCAAGCCTCTTTCGCGAAGCGGCGCGCGCTCTCGCGCCGTCGCGGTGTTTTGAGAGAGATAACGTGGACACGACGAAAAGCAACGCCGCATTGTGGCGATTTCCCGAAATCCCCAGAGGGGGGCCACGTGATTGCATGCCGTGGTTGTTTCGGGGGCAGTGCTGCCTCCCAAGCTCTAAACCAGGTTGCCCTTGACCGGATGTCACGCAACGGGACGCGCTTGCAATCAGCGACCCGTGTCGCAAGCCCAGAAGGGCGATGCATCCCGCGCTTCCCAGCACCAACTCTGCAGGACGACGGGTGACAGGGGACCACACAACGAGTGAGGCCATTCGGTTGGAGAGCCGGAAGAGTCCGAGCTTTCATGGTGCTTGGAGGAAGGCGAGTCCGCGAGCGCGGTGGACGCGTCCTTCACGGCGAGAGTGAACCGTGCTGAGGGAGGAGCCTCGGGCTGAGCTCCCGAACGCCTCTCCTGCAGAAGCGTGCGCCTCGGATGATGGTGGCTTTTTCGGAGGCGTGCGGCAGAGGCTGAGGATGCACCAGGATGCATGTAGCAGGTTTCGTGGTAGGAGGGGGAGCGAAGAATGTGGACCCCGTCGCGATTTCGAACTCGTCTCCCGAAACCTTCCGGAGAAAGGCCAACTGTGGAGGAGGGGGAAGGAGGCAGGCATGATTCCTGCGCCATTGCTTCGCTGCAGTGGAGGGAAGGATACTGCGGATGCTGCTCAGACGTCTGACGAACCGTATCGACGGCGCCCGGACGAGAGTTGGCAAGGGGCTGTCGGTGTGTCACTCACCGAATTCAGTGCCGGTAATGTTCGGCTTCGTCTTGGGATTCGGCTCTCGAATCAACGCCTTCCGTGTACGCAGTTGCCGTCATTCCACCTTGAGATGGGGCGTTTGGTCACTTGGGTAGTGCGCAGGCGAACTTAAATTCCTCTTCAATGGCAAGCAACAAAAGGTTGTCTCTCAACACATCGCGGCCCGATCTTAAGCTCTGGACAGACCATTACGTCTGCGGCCTTTAGGAGCAGCATTTTTCCGTGATGCCGAAGAAAAGTTGGATGTTTAGCTCTCACATGGATGAAGAGAGAGGTGCGCGGACTGCAGGTGCGCTAGCGGAGCCGGACGAAGTGGGAGGTTGCTTCCGCAAAGCGCCTTTCGCACGCACCACGCCCGTCATAGCCGTCGTTCTTCCTTTCCTCAAATTTACTTCAGCCTGTGTGGCCAATGCTGTTTGAACGACTTGCTGTCGTGCAAAGTCAAGGAGCCTCCACTGTGCGGCGATTCGCGCTGGGGAGTTTCCTTCACTTCTTTGTTCCTTCAAATCAATCCTCCGCCCATTTCGTCGTCCTTGTAGCCGCGCTGCAAGTGTGCGGGTGCCGGTGGTGGGCCTTGACCAGAGCGTCTGCTCACGAGCTCCAGGAGCGCGTTCTCACGGCAGCGCGGGTGCGTTTTGCAGTCGCCGAGGGTAGGAGGCGCTTCTTCAGCCGCATTCCGAAGGGATGCTTTCGCAAGGAGGTGGCCGTCACGAATCTCGAACTCAGGATGCGATGGCCGGCAGGACCGCCGGAGCCACGAGAACGGATGGACGCGGTTCGCTTGCTTCCTTTGTTCCGCATCCCGAGGCAGCGCAAGAGGGACGCCGGCGAGCAGGGAAAAGTACAGAGAACCTGCGTCTCGGCTAGCACTTGGCCGAGGTGGACTCAAAGACAGGCGCGCGTCCCCAGAGCATCACCACGGGCGAGGGAACACGAGGGAGAGGAGGCTGCTCCCAGCGTCTCGGCCGTCCCGATGACCTCGCTCTCCTTGCCGAGCCCCGGAGAGATCGCAAATATGGATAGGTGCGAGACGCGAAGGGACCCGAGGAAAGTCCCTCTCTGCCCTTCGGGGGCCGATGGAATACCCCGTCCTGTGCGTGTGACCATGACCGCTGTCGAAACGCCCGAACGGTGCCCCAGGGAAAGGAATGGGAGACGACCAAAGCAGTGAGCGAGCACGGAGTCACGCGCGAGCCCGGAAGACGGCAGAGGGAACCCTGAAAATCGAAGGTGCCTGTGCGATCGGCGGGGGCATTCCTCCGATGGGAAAAGCAAAAAAAAAAAAACGAAGCCGGGGTCTTAAGCGGATGGTCTGCGGGACGGAACACCATCCGAATTATCCGAGAGTAGACCGCAAGAGCGGATCTTCTTTTCGATGGCACTTCTTCAACTCAGAGGACGCTTTCTTCGCGCGCAAGAGATGTGCACCCTGCGCGTTCCGGAAGAAGGGGCGCTTCCGTCGAGCGAAAGTGGCAGCGGCACCCGGAAAGCGACGCACTCGACTCGCATGGACAAGAGGAGACTCTGGCTCCGGGAGACGTGGAAGGGGGGACAATGAAGGAGAGGGGGAAATCGTGCGTTCGCGCAACGGAAGGGTCCTCCGCACATGCTCGGGTCGCGTCCAGCTACCGACTTGCATCTCGGTTCCACGAGAGTCGCAGCGAACTCATCAGTGCGTGAACGCGGCGGAACGTGCGATTCCGTGAGACCATCGAGGGACTCGCAGGTTCCCGAGTGCTAGCGCGGAAGGCAGCAGGTGCGGTGGATGCTGCTGTCGGGGCAGTAGGTACACGGTTGCCAGGAAAGAGCTTTTCCGAAAGGTCCCGCCTCTGTCCGGCGTCCGCTCTTCCCTCGGCGGATTCCGGGAGCACCGCTCACGTTTACGCCGCGGACGAGTCCTCATCCCCCGGAACGGCCAGCTTACTCTACGAAGTACCGACAGCGTCCTTAAGGCTAAGCAGCTGAGCCCGAGAGAGTACGCCCCGGACCGCTGCCACCACGGCCGCAATCGTCCGGCGCACCGGCGCGCGGATGGGATCGCGAGCGATCGCTCCAGTGTGTTGACGCGTGCGCATCCATCGGCCGACCCGAGTTCGCTCCTTCAAGACCAACTGCAGCGCGAACCCATCACGGACTTTGCACTCACGGTGACACGTCCTTGCCACCGCAGGCACCCTAATTGATCCCTTCCTGCACCATCACCCGTCGCCTCCCTCGCATCGTCCTGCGTCACCAACCTTCGTCGCCAAAGCGCGCGTCTGCCTCTGCCATCACCCTTGTCGGGGAATCCGAGGGGGGAGACGGCAGCCGTGTGACGTCACGCGTCCGCGGTCCAGCGCCATTCGAGGGGCAACGCGGGAACGAACCTTGGGTCAAGCGAAAAGGCCCCCTAGGAGAGAGGAAAACGCAGAGTCCGCCTTTCCAGGTCGCGGAATCTGTTTGCGCAGCGCCCGATCCGGAACCCTTTGCTCCCCCGCGCGATAGTCGCATCTGCCAAGCATTCGAACGAGGGCGACACCTCCGCCTTCCGCACCTGTCGCATGGCAACGATCGGAGGCCAAGCGTGGTGCTCCGCAGCTTTCCCCTTTCGTGGAAGGTTTGGCGACGGTCCCCCTCCCCTCCCGCCCGCCGAATCCTTCCCGAACGAGCGCCGGGCGAGGGTGCGGATCTGCTTGGACCGGGCGGCATTTGCTCCACCGCGTTTGCCCGGTGCGTGCCTTTGGGCTCGGACCGCGGTTTGCTGACAGAGGTGTGGAGGATGAAGAGGCGCTCATGCGCGCAGGCAAAGAGAAAATTTTTCTCCTGTCGACGAAAAAATTGGAATTTTCGAGGCACAGGTCCTCGAACACAAGGAATCGTCGTCTAGGCAACGTTGCCGTTGCTGGTAAGTTTTTTCAAGTTGCGGGCGAAATTTCGCGTGTCTCGCGCGGTGCTTCCACAGCGGAGAAAGAAAGAAGAAAAAAGTTATTCCACTTGAAGCTGCGTATTCATCGTTTTTTTTTTTTTTTTTCATTCTTTCTTCGGTAACCAGCAGCAACGTTGCTTTACTTCCATAAACTCAAGTGCACATCTTTGCTGCGGCATTTGCCAACAAGCTCGAATGCAGATGATGCTCGTAACCTGTAAGGCATGAAATGTCATCCGCCGGCGCACCTGAGTTAACCATTCGGCTATTTCTTCGGCGTATTCGAGGAGGAACCGCAGCGTAGCGTGCAACCCTTGCGCGATTCTTTCAGGCCGCTTCCTGAGAGTGCTGGGCCTGAGGACGGGAGCAGCTGCAAGACAGATGAGGGGTCTCCACGTCTTCCTCCTCGTGCTTGCCGGCCACGTCTTGACCGCGTGTGCAGCGCCACCGAGCAGCGGGTCTCCGTGCTACAGGTAAGCCTCATTTCGTCTGCTCCCCATTCCCGGGAGGATCCTGCATCCGGTCGCGTCTGCGTGAGTATGCCGACCGCTCGCCCTCCTTCCGTGTTCTCGTTTGTCTGTCCTTTTCCGCTGTTGTTGCAACTTAGGTTGTTGTTGTTCTTGTCGTTTTGAAGTGACGACTTGGCGCGCGCTTTCTTGGTTCGCGAATCGCGTCGGTTTCAAGGCAGGATAACTGCAGGCTCCGAAGGACGCCACCGTGTTGGTGGGCGGCCTTCGCACGCGGACCGGTCCGCGGCGCGCGTGTGATCCTAGGACTGAAGCAGCATCTGCAGCCTGACTACGACTCAGGCGTTTTCGCCCTTCGACACACATCACCGTGGAAACGCGAAGCAGGGAGGCGTCGCTGATGACGTGAGCGGGCCCGTTCCCGGTCAAGCGAAATTCATGAGGCTTCTTCCCGTGCCATTAGGCTGCGGGAACGCGCGGAAGGCCCGCGTTACTCCCTCTGCCGCAGTGTTTCGTCAATGCGCGTCCCGGTTTGACGCAGTCGGCGTGCTTTCCTCACGGGAGAAGGCGACGGCAGGCACGTGCGCGAGAACGAAGACCGCCTGACCGGCCGGTGCGCGTTCGCGCACGCGTCCTTCTCCCCGACGCGGCAGCCGAGGGAACGGGACGAACGGCACCCGCGACAGTGGCGACCGCGGCGTCGTCTGGAAACGGAACTGCACCGGGAAGCGCACAAACGGGAAAGCACCGTTAGCGGCGCCGCTTGCGGCCCGCAAGTGCAGTTAGGGCTAAAAGAACGGAATTCCTGCAAGAGCTCTTCCTTTTGCCTTGCGTACCGGGTGCCCGCAGAGATTTCTTTCGAGGGAGCGGAGACCGGGGAAGGGTTGGGGCCGCCCTTGAAAGCATCGGCGACCGGCGTTCCGTTGGAGTGCGGTGGCTTGCACCAACGAGTTGCGCGGTCATCCGCTTGGGAGCGCCGTTCTCCTCAGCAGAATCGCAGGCGAGCTCGCGAGATCGATGCACGACAGATGAAGCGCCTTCTCGAAGTGACCCCGTCCTGCTGCCGCGCCACCGTTTCTTTTCGGGAAACGCGCAGGGTTCCCTTCCACCAAGAGCGTTCGCTGTTCCTCTGAGGTTCGTACTGCGCGCCGAGCTCCCTGCAGATGCGCCCGCGCGACCGACGACGCGCGCCGCTGGAAATTCGCAGAACGCGCTCGCGTTCCGGAGATGATCCTCCTCCTTTCCGTTTCCTGCGCGCGTTTCGCGATCACCGAGTCGCGCCAGCGGCCGTTCCCGTTCCCGCTTCGAGGTAGAGTTCGGGAAGCGCTTCTCTCGCAGTCCTCCCGGACTAGGCGATGGAAGCGAAGAGGAACTGCATGTGGCACGGCGAGCGGGCATTTGCGTGCCCGTCGACGGGGATGGGCGGTGAGCGAGGAGATGCGCTGGGCAAGCCCGTCCGGAATCCACTCAAGAGGGTACGATCGCTCGGGAATTCCCTTACGACCGCTTGGCTGGTCTGCAGAGGGGAAAGCCGGAAGGAGAAGACCTGATGTGGAAGACCACATGGTCACGTCAGCCACCCGAGGCGATGCGCCGAGAATGGGTCGGAAGGCGAGGGGCTGAGCCGCCGAAGACGTCCCTGCATCTCATCTCAGGCAAAGGAGCTGCGAGGATCTGCTTCGAGGTCGCCGGTGGCGGAGAGGGAAGAGAAAGAGGAAAGCGGGGGTGAAAGACGAGCGTGCAGCTGCCGGCGACCCCCCGCAAGCGAGTCGTCTCGCAGTCCGCGCCGCGTTCCGCGGAGAGGAAGGTCCTCGGGAAGACTGCCGGGCGCGGATGGAGCAACTCGCCTCTCTTGGCGTACCGAAGATGGCGGAGCCAGGAAACTTGCGCGAAAGGCAGGACGAGGGCAGAGCTGAGCAGAGGACACGCGCACTGGACCCCTGACGACCGTTGCGATGCACACACCGCGTCCAGCGTTCCACAACCTCGGGTGCAGCGAGGGAGCGTGATGGCGTCCTGTGCGGAAGCGGGGTCGCGTGCTTCACCGATCCAAGAGTGAACTCCGGCACAGGAGGTCCATCAGCAATAGCGGCTGTCTTGCGTCGACGATAACGGAATCCAATCGCGGTCCGGGCGCAAAGCAGCCGGCCGCACGGGGAGGTGGAAAACGTCGTTGGATAGCCCTCCCTCCCGCCCTCCTCCGGCTAGTGTGCGCAGAAAGCGCCCTGTTGGCTCCAGTTCGGCGGAACAGCGCCTGCGTGCTCGAGCGTTTCCAGCTGGCGGAAATGGGCGCGCGACCGTAAGCACTTCAGCTGACGAATGGGCGGCGACCTAGCTGTTGCAAGCGCCTCGAGCTGCTCGCGCGTCGACACGGAGCTGTGACCCTCGCCGCCAGTCCCGGAGTCGCGCCAGAGTTCGCGGTCGACCTGCGCCAACAGCACGGCGGCTGCAGGTTTGTCCGCTTGGACCGGGCGTCATCGGGAGCAGTGCGGAAGGCAGCTCTTCGTTCGTTCAGAAGTGGATTGGGATGGATCCACGGAGAACAGCTTCTGGAGCACGGTAGCAAGCGGTGCTCCTGATTCGGCGCACCTCTGCGTTCCCCGGGGAAGCATCCCGGCACCCGCATCGGAATGCTGCGCACGTAAAAGGGAAGAAACGCAGGCGCGTCGCACCGCCTTGGGAAGTTTCCTGGTTGGCGGCGCCACTTGACGTGCAAGGACCAACACCAGCGCCGTTCCCGTTGCAGGCGATCAGGTGAAACTCTTGAAGTTCGCGGGGAACTCGTGGCGCCCTTCCTCCGTATCTTCCTCCACCGTCGCACGCGAACAAAACCGAAGAAGCTGCTCGATTCTCGAGGACGCATGCCGCGGAACGAAAGCGAGCCTGGCCAAAGACCGTGGAGCCTTCTTAGCGTGTTCTCTGGCAGCCGCAGAGTTTCCCATTTCCCATCTAAGAGAAGATGCGATCCGTGAAGGCTGGTGCGATTTCCGCAAGAAGCAACCATCGCGAGTCTCCGACGATGGAAGCATGCGCGCCGTTTCTTCTGGTGGAAGCTCTGGATGGCAAAAGATCACTTCACGGCAAGACTGAAAGGCACAGCACGTTCCCAGCGGGAAAACATTCTCAGGTCTTAGCAACTACGTGTTGCAGCTGATGTCAACGGTGGGAAGATGCGATCGGCGGGTATCTTCAGTGGCAAGTTCGTCACACGTGAAACGTCAAGGTCTGCATCCAAGAGATTCTGGTTCGCAGTTTCCCTGCAGCCGTCGCTCGCATTCAGAAAATTTCAAGGATCGCCGTCCTCTGCGAGGAACAGCCGTCTTTCACGATGCTCGTCGTCGCGCGTAGCAGTTTGTAGACCTTCGACTCGGCGGGGCGAAAGAGCTTCTGCCGTGGGGCCAGCGAAGTTTCGCTAGGGGGTATTCGAGCTGCTGACTCGTTACTGCTTCCGAACGCCCAGGATGCCGACCACCCGGTCCAGCGTGTACTCCATCGTGGCTGCTCTCCGGAGCAGGCTCGGATTGCCAAGATGAGAACGCAAAACGCACTCCGGGAAGCTGACCGGACTGTCTTTTGGCTTCAGCGCGAGCGTGACCGCCCAGTGGGTGGACGATTCTCTAGGAGACCGCTGCTTCATCGGACTCTGCCACCAGCCAACTTCGCTGCGGAACCACCGCCCGGATGCCGGAGGCGGATGTCAGCATGCGCGTCCCGTCGTTGGCACGTTCCATTTTCAGGAAAGCGTGCAAGTGTCGTGGCTGCTGGCGTTCCGCCCGACCCCACTTGCGGAGCCACGGGCCGTCCAGCCAGCCTAGACCGGATCGTACCTTATCCCGCCGCCATGCTCGCAGCATGAGGGCGCTTCCGCCGAAGAGCGGCGCCAATCTTACGCGTTTCTGTTCAGCGAGCGTTTCGCGGGGTCCGTCGAAACGTTGGCACGACAACCGGACGCCAGCGTCGCTCGACTCGCAGATGGGGAGCCACAAGCGAAAGCGTGGCCCCAGCTGGTGTCTTCCGTTGCTCCAACGGTAGAACCCTCTCAGTAGGAGGGGAGAGCCGACGGAGAGGGAAGCGCTTTTTCGTTGTCGCTGCCGTGGCTCCCGCCTCTCACTATTTTAGAAGATGCCATGAGCGGCATGTGGACGTCGGCGCAGGAGCGGGCTTTTGCAACGCCATGCAGTCGTCGAGGACAGGGAATCGAGTATGTAGCGGGGGCAAGGAGGGAAAGCTGCGTGCACAGGGCGCTGGCACCATCCTCCGTTCTGCCCGCCTTCTTTGGCACCGGGCTCGCTGGAGCGCACGTGAAGGCATTCCGACGCAAAGCAGCTCTGCAGGGGAGCATCCTCCAACTCGAAGAAACGTTGCGAGGGCACCGACTTCGGAGTGGCCGCGTGGTCCGGGGCGCTCCGCGTGTCGTCTGTGCCTCCGGGAGCAACTCAAGGCGGAGAGGAGTGCCGCAGGGTTCGGTTCTCTCGATTGCGTGGCAGCGCTCCCCAGATGATTGTGGGGGCAAACGCGCCCGCTTCAGAGGGCACCCGATCCGTCCGTCCCAGAAGGAGATCGGTAATTGAGTGCGCGTTGCCGACTAGCGGGTGGCTCCATCTGCCAGAAAAGGTCGTCTGCCCAAGACACTCTGAAGACCCGCATCCGCTCTTTCAGGCATAGAACACGCAAGTGGTACGCAGGGAAAGATTTTCGGGCTCCTTCCGAGAGATCTTGGAAAAAAGAGCTGTCCTGCTTTCAGTGCGCGACTGCGGACGTTCCCATCGCCTGCTCCGGGCTCGCAACAAGGGCTGGTGCCGTGGCTGCTGCCTCCGCTCACGTGGCACAGGGAGCCGTCACGCGTGAACCGTTGTGGGGGGTCGTCCAAGACATCCTGGTTCGCACTGGTACCTGTGGCTGTCGCTCGCATTCAAGAAATTCAAGCCGGCGCTTTCGGCGTTCGTTAGCAGCCTCGTCCGCCCGTTCCTGTTCGCGCACAAGCGGAAAATCCCTCCCCTTTCTCGCCCGCGCAGGGGGGACGTTCGTCGTCCCGCCACCTCGCGGCCGACAACGCTCGCTCGCACACGGCATGGGTTGCGGATTGCTGGAAGGAGACCCTACGGGGTCTGCTTGGGCCGCGCCATTCGGAAGAGCGATCCGTGCCGTTTTGTCCGAACGTGCTCTCCTGGTGCGCATTTGGCCCGTCCCACTTCCTTATTTGCGTTCCTGCGCTCCTGATTTTCGCATCAGCCGCATCGCAGAATCCTGGGCCAGCTCTCCCTCCCTGCCGGGACTGGTATGCCCCCTCGGGCGGAAACGGTAAACCGCAAAACACGTCTGGATATCCGGAAAGAAAGCTGCGCGGATGCTTGCGACACGTGCCGTGTTCTTCCGCGAGTTGGCGAGCCCATGGGAACGGCAGGGGGTCGCTCTTCCGCTCAGAACGGCAACTCGTACCCCGCCTTTCGGCCATGGACTCGCCGAGCGGTCTTTACGAAAAGAAGCGTGGCTGCCTTTCTACTTTGTGCTTATTTCCAGCAACAGCAATGCCTTTTCCGGAGGCGGTGACGGCGTGGCGAAGAGAGTCCGGGACATAGTCACCAACAAATTGGACAACCGACTGTACAGGGGTCTGGAGCTGAAGAATGGCATGACGGTGCTGCTGATAAGCGATCCGACCACGGAGCAAGCCGCAGCAGCCATGGCTGTGGGAGTAGGTGAGCACCGCGGACGGATAAGACGGGTGGAGCCTACCTGCACCCCCATGGCTCTTGCAGGCTACATGAACGATCCCGACGACGTGCCGGGATTAGCGCACTTTTGCGAGCACATGCTTTTCCTGGGGACGAAAGAATTCCCCGAAGAAAACGGCTACTCCAAATTTCTGTCGGAGCACGGAGGTTACTCCAACGCGTACACCGCGACCGACTTGACCAATTTCTATTTCAACGTGCAGCCGCAAAACCTGGAAGAAGCCTTACACAGGTACCGCGTTGCCGAGGTCGCGGTTGGAGGACGTGCCTCCAGCAAGCCGCTTTAGATTCTCGCAGTTCTTCATTTGTCCGCTTTTTAACGAGGATGCGACCGAAAGGGAGGTGAACGCAGTGAACCTGGAGCACGAGAAGAACATTCCAAACGACGACTGGAGGCGATTGAATCTGGAGACGAGTTTCTCGAAACCTGGTCACCCTTACGCCAAATTTGGGACAGGTTCATAGCCTTGTTATCTGTTGGCCAGCGAGCGCATTTCTTCCCACGCAGGTAACAAGAAAACCTTGCTGGACAGTCCCAAAGAAATGGGCATCGACCCTAGGAAGCTCGTGTTGGAATTCTACGTCAGGTGGTATTCGTCCAACATCATGTGCCTCGTGGTTCTGGGTGCAGGTACACGTGCTGATCGATGATGGTCAACCACGTGCTCTCACGTGATGAATCTTTCAGAGACACTGGACGAGCTGGAGAGGATGGTGGTTCCAATCTTCTCTCACGTGCCGAACAAGAACGTCAGTCTTCCGCGATGGTTGGACCAACCGTACGGAGAAGAACAAGTCAAGAGGATGATGGCCATGATTCCGATCAGGGACTTGCACACCCTCCGGATGCACTTTCCCATTCCCGACCTGCAGGAATTCTACAGCGTTCGAGTGAGAAGTGTTTCTTTTCTTCGCGGAGCACCAAGTTCTGCCGCGCTTCCCCCGCACTGTCGATGCGCAGACATTTTCGCGCGGGTCAGCAAAGAAGCACCGGGTCAACCGCCGCTGTGATTTTAGCCTTTCGCTTACCTAAGCTATCACATCGGCCACGAAGGAAAAGGAAGCCTTTTGTCGGAACTGAAGCTGGTCGATCGCTGGGCTACTTCGCTCTCGGCACAGGATGGCGTGGGGGCTAGAGGATTCGGCCTGTTCACCGTTGCGATCGACCTCACCGAGGATGGCATCGAGCACATCGACGATATCTTGATCAAAGTGTTCCAGGTACAAGGTCCGAGTCACGGTGCGAGGACTGTTGCCGTAGTACATCGCGATGCTGAAGGAGGCGGGGTTCCAGCGGAGGATCTTTGATGAGATCCAGCAGATGCGCAAGCTCGCCTTCGAATACAAAGACAAGGAGGATCCCATCGACTTCGTGCGCGACACAGCCAAGTACTTGATGGTAACGACTGTGCTCCGTTTTCGAAAGCTACACCACTCCCCAGGACTATCCTTTAGAGGACGTTCTGTCAGGACCGTATCTGCTGCGTGAGGCCGATGTCTTGCGGATCAAGCAGGCTCTCGGCTATCTGAAGCCGACCAACATGTGGTAAGTCGCGGCGGTCCTGCTTTCGCGAGCGGCCCCCGATGGGCGAACTCCCGCAGGATGCTTGCGATCAGCAAGAAGCTCGCGATTGCTCCTGGATACGTCTGGCTCACGGATCCGTGGTACGGGACGCAGTACAGCGTTCGGAGCTTCAACGCGGCCTTTATCGAGGTACGTAGTCCAGGTCCTTCGCTGGGCGGGCGTACCAACGGGTTGCCTCCTGCCGGTCAATTAGCCGCCAGCCCTCCCTTCTTTTTTTTTTTTTTTTTTGGTTCGCTAAGTACCTCAGAGCCAATCTCGTGCCTCGCGGTGCACGTAGCTCTTTTCTTTTTTTTTTATACGTTAACACACTGTTTTGTTTCCACGCCTCTCCGCCCGCGGAAACCCGCAGGAAGGCGTGTATTTCTTCAGGATAGGGGGTACCCCGGGATGGGGTCCGCCCTGTGAATCCAGGAAGGTCTCGGAGTCCGTTCCTCTCACGCTTGGGGTGGGATTCCCCCCTGACGGGGGGAATGTACCTCCAACCCTGGTTGTCTCCGAAGGGGAACCCCGAAGGGAATCTCCTTCCTCATTCTCTCCGGAGCGACACTCCCCGTAATGGGGGGTGGTCCTCTCCATCTCAACTTCTCCGAAGGGAACCCGGAAAGGATCCGCTTGTAGAAATTTCTTCTCCGGAGGGAACCCGCAAGGGAACGGATCCTGTTCACTCCTTTGAAGAACCCCGAAGGGACGCTTCGGAAACTCAGAAGGGGCGCTGGAGCTTCCCATAGGCGAATCGCTCTCGCTTGCTTCCTTGCAATCCGTAAAGAGGCAACGACTCGGAGGGACCCCCCTCAACGGGGAGGGTCTGCTCCTTTGAACAACTGGAGAGGTGCCCGTGAGGGCTCCTGCTCCATCTTGAAACCGGAGGGGGGATCCGCTCTCCGTTGCACGACCGGTAGGGGAACTCTCCACTCTTTTATTCCTGGGAAGACCCGAAGGTCGACTCCCATTGTTCCGGCCTTCATCGGGGGCCTCCGGCTGACGACCACCGGTGCCACGTCCAAATGATTAGACCAACCAGCGCCGTTGCAGGAGAAACTCGCAATCCGACGACGCAGTGGCGTCAGAGTTTCTGCCGAAGTATGCGAACCCGCGACTCATGGTGTCACACGCGGAAGCCTTAACCACAAAGCCTCCGACGCGGGCAGAAATCCTTCCGGTGTCCGGGCCTGGTGAGGTTTCCCATGTTGAGTCAAATAAAGCCGCAGGCTCCACTCCTGGTGGTGCCCTTTCGTCAATTCCTTTAAGTTTCAGCTTTGCAACCATACTTCCCCCGGAACCCAAACACTTCGGTTTCCCATAAGCTGCCCAACGGGTCACGGTTTTAACGCCGGCGGATTGCTGGTTGGCATCGTTTATGGTTAGAACTAGGGCGGTCTCTGATCGCCTTCGAACCTCTAACTTTCGTTCTTGATTAATGAAAACATTCTTGGCAAATGCTTTCGCAGTAGTCCGTCTTGCGACTATCCAAGAATTTCACCTCTAACGTCGCAATACGAATGCCCTCGTCTGTTCCTATTGATCATTATCTCGAGTTCCGAGAACCAACAAAATAGAACCGAGATCCTTTTCCATTATTCCGTGCACCACTATTCCGGCACCATCGTCTGCTTTGAGCACTCTAATTTTTTCAAAGTAAACGTACCGGCCATCCGCCGACACTCGATGAAGAGCACCGACGGACGTACCAGAGATTTCTACTCGGATCGATCTGGGATTCGCCAGGATGACGATCCGACCGTCGCAAGCCAAGATCCAACTACGAGCTTTTTAACCGCAACAAATTTGGAGTATACTTATGGAGCTGGAATTACCGCGGCTGCTGGCACCAGACTTGCCCTCCATTAGATCCTCGTTAAAGGATTTAAAGTGTGCTCATCCCGATTACGGGGCCTCATATGAGTCCCGTATCGTTCTTTTTCGTCACTACCTCCCCGTGCCGGGAGTAGGTAATTTGCGCGCCTGCTGCCTTCCTTGGATGTGGTAGCCGTTTCTCAGGCTCTCTCTCCGGAATCGAACCCTGATTCCCGTTAGCCGTTAAAACCATGGTAGGCGCATAACCTACCATCGACAGTTGATAAGGAAGACACTTGAAAGATAAGTCGCCTGTACGAGACCGTTGCGATCAGCCCAAAGTTATTCAGAGTCACCAAGAGTTTCTGGGTCCGCGAAGGGAACGCGTTGGTCCTGTTCTAATAAAAGCCCTCCATCCGCAAGGACGAAGTGTTGGAAGAATGTATTAGCCCTCCTTTCTTGGCAAGGTGTCGGAAGCGCTCCTACGAGGTAGATGGAGATGCTGGCGGAAAGGGAGTCTCCCTGTTGAACCTGCACGCTGGGCGCCCGCGCGAAATTTCCAACGGTGACGGCGGCAAATGGATGAGACGGCGGCAAGACTTCGGTGCGGTCAGGTCCGTTCGCTGAGTCCGCTTCCGACGACGGAAGCGCTCACGCTGGAGGCGATGTCCCGCGCACACCCGCGTTCTTCCGTTCTCGAAGTGCTCCGCGATAACCAGAGCGGGCAGCTGAGCGACGGATCGGAAGCGCACCTCTCTGTCCGAAGGCGAGCACTTTGGCGCGGGAGGAAAGGAGGCGTGCGGTTCCTTCGCTCCCTTCGCCGCAGCGCTCACCCGCAAACGATGGATGCCGCTGCGAGGGAACGCACCGCCGCACCTCGCTGCGCGAGGGGCGCGCGCGACGCTTTCCTCGCCGGAGCTTCCTCGTAGATCGCGCAACGGCACGCCAACGGCACGGATCGCGGGAAGCCCCCGCAGCATCGGAAGTCTTCCCTCTGGAGCTGGGAGGGTTGGGATGCAGGCCGAAGTGCAGAGCCCCCTTCCGTGCGGTGCTTTCCGACATTTGGGAAAGGATGCGCTGCTGGATGGTGATCTCACCCGACGATGCTTTCCAGGCTCTGGGCGGCGTTCCTGCTCTCAAGAATTTCTTCCCTCCGTCGCCGAACAAGTTTATCCCCCGCAGCCTGGACCTGTATCCTCTAGCGGCAGCACCGCTGCCTTGGCTGCCGCCAGAGAAGGAGAGCCTGCCTCTGTATCCGTATTTGCTCCACCAGTCCCCGCTCTTGAACCTTTGGTACAAGCAAGACAACGAGTTCCTCACTCCGAAATCTCTCCTCTTTCTGGAGATCAAGAGTCCTGTGTCCTACGAGGACCCGAGGCACACCTGCATGCTCATCCTGTTTACGATGTTCTTAAAGGACTCTCTAAACGAGGCCTCGTACGAGGCCGGCTTGGCGGGGCTGGGCTACAACCTCAAAGCGACCAAGTACGGAATCACGGTCAGTGGGAGGGGACACGGGGATCCCGCCGGGACTGAAGAGGGAATTCCATAACGCAAAACCGCCGCTGCAGATGACGCTGAGCGGATACAGTGACAAACAGGACACGCTGCTCTCTCAAATCCTGGAGAGGATGGTTGCCTTGCACGTCGACCCGAGTCGCCTGGAAGTCTTCCGGAGGCAGGTACTGTTGCAGCGGACGGGGTTGGTTCGGCCACTCGCGGCGCGCGCAGCTCGGCAGGAATCTGGCCAACTTCCTGTTGGAGCAGCCGTACGTGAAGAGCAGCTACTACATGAACGCTCTGCTGGTGGAGAAGGTGTGGACGACGGAAGAATTGCAGAGCTCGTTGGAAGGTGAGCGATCGGGGCCGCTCGCTAACGAACCTGCACGAACGCCCTGGCACCGCAGGAGTCACCGTCGAGGACATGCGTCAATTTCCTGCCCGCTTCTTCGCCGACGTCTTCCTCGAATGCTTCATCCACGGGAACGTCAACGAACAGGTCAAAGTCTGCTTTCGAAATTAGCTCCTCACTTTGTTCTGGGCGGTTCGTTTCCCACGCAGAGGGCGCAACAGGTCCTGCGATTAATCCAAAGCAGCTTCCGCGACAGCAAACCGATCCCGAAGGAGCAGATCACCCTTTACAGGGAGTACATCATGCCCGAGAGTGAGTAGCTGAGCCGTGCAGGAAGCAGCGGTAACTCGGATGCAACCACCAACAGAGTCTTCTTACCTGTACACGCTGCCGTACGATGCTCACAAAATCCATGCCGTCGAAGCGTACTATCAGTACAGTCCCGAAGGCAACCCCAACCACGCTTTGATGCAGCTTTTTGCTCAGATCGTTCGAGAGCCCGCGTACAGCATCCTGCGCACCAAGGTGGGGCGGGCGCTGCGCTTGCTTGCCATCTTACTGACCATGTTCGTCGCCCCGCAGGAGCAGCTGGGTTACATCGTGCTCTCCTCCATCCGCAGAATGAACTGCGTGCAAGGGCTGCGCATCGCCATTCAATCGGACAAGGATGCGGCTTACCTGGACCAACGGATCGAGCACTTCTGGCGATGGTTCCAAGTAGGCTAGGAGGCGGTCCTCTTCGTCCACGGCTTCATTCTTTCCTCAAGGGGTACCTCCTCAACATGTCGGAGGGAGAGTTTGAAAATCACAAGGCCGCACTGCGGAAACTGCTGCTGAGGAAGCCCAAGAAGCTGGCCGAGAGGACCGGCAAGCTGTGGGCGGAAATCGCGAACCACGAGTACAAGTTCAACCGCGACACCCTGGAAAGCGCCGACTTGGGCGTGTTGACCCGCGAGGACGTGCTGCTGTTTTACGAGGTAGCTGCCCCTCCCTTAGCTTCACGCGCGTTCCCTCTTTCATCCTTAGAAATACGTGAGGAAAGGTTCGCGGTTCAGAAGGAAGCTGTCCGTCTACGTCATGCCGTCCGGACACAACGGGACGTCCGCGCGACCTCAGGACGGCGACGCTGTAAGCTGCCCTTTCCTCGCTCTTTTCGAAACGGGTGGGAACGTCCTTTTCAGCCGCATCGTATCGAGAGCATCAAGGACTTCAAAAGCGACCTCAGCCTCTGTTCTTTGCCCAAGCCATTCTATCCCGCCGAACTCTTCAAAGTCCATCATTACGTGTAGACAAACCGATGCTCCCCTCACCACCATTTCGTCCACCCGTGCGAGACTCGTGACATGCACGAACCTTTTTTTTTTATCCGTCATCCCGCCATTTGATGACGTCCGCGTCCTATCCACCCTTGCTCCCGTCTGGCCAACCGGTCAGCAGCAATGACTGGGATGCTCGTCTGAAGCAGCTGGAGAACCAACAGCTGGTCGCGCTCGTAACCTCGGCGACAGGAAAAGTTTGCTCAACGAACCTACTTGGGGCAACGGGACCGGGCGTTCCCAACATGCGCGGCAGCGCCTCCGACCCACGCTGCCGAGCGTTGCTTGTTATCTGGAATTGAAATGACGACCCTCGTGCGAGATATCCACCTCGTGACGTTTTTTCGAAATATACGCAAATGCAAGGGACAAACAGTCCGGACGTTGACAGCAGTCGACATCCAAGCCAGGTTTCGGTGCGTCGCAGTGGGAACAAAAGAAAGAGCTTGGTCCGTCCGGACTAAAGGAGCATGAAAGCTTGCTTCGGGTTCTCGAAGGACACGGAACTCTCTTATCTCCAGAAAGAGGACAGGTTGCCGCTGCTCTTGGTTGTCTGTGGAGTCTTTCCCTGATTGACGGACGTAGCAGCAACGGGACAGGCAACGCAATGCTGCCGTAAGGATCCAGATTTTCCGTATTTCGCAGCGTCTGGTGCCTTTTTTTCCGGATGCTCGGAACGAACTCGCGCATCTCTGCATAAGGAAGGGCGGAGAATGACCAGACGCTGGACGCTCAGTCTGACGTGTTGCCTCCACGTGCGAGTCCCGTCTCTAAAGACGGCGCGGCTGCCGGGAGGCTTTGCCTTCGTGCGGCCACGCGGCTGGGCCTCGTACGCCCGCTGGGTACCTGTCTTTCTCTCGAGTGGCAAGTGCAGGTCGATGTGCCTTCCAGCATTTTCCAGCCGAGTTTCCCGCATAAGAACGTCTCGCGAGATGTCTCTTCCAACCGAGCAAACGGTGCTCCCCCGTGAAAGGGGAGCATTACATCCAGCAGCCTTTTTTCTTGCCCTTTTGTCTCGACTGCCAGCGCTGATCGTGGAATAAGGAAGTGCTGCTCGTGTTCGGTACGGAAAGTGTCGCGACCTCTGCCCGGATAAGCCGTGATCGCTGCAGGGAGCGGCAACTTTCTGGGGCGGCGCATCCGCTTCCGCAGTAAAGGGTTCGTCTTGCAAACTGTTCCTCTTTGTTTGGTCGCCACGGGATAGGAGATGGGGCAGAGAAATCGGAGGCTTCCGGAACGAACCGCATCGTGTGCGCCGCTCGTCGCCCTTGCGATTTCTCCGAAATGTGCAAAAGAGTGTTTGCCAAAGCAGATGGGAGCGGATGCATCTCCAGCAAGCAACGAGGACGAACGCGGGCACACGGGGAACAAAAAGGAAGGGATGCCGGCGTGCATGGTGCTCCCGTATGTGGTGAGCTGGAATTCGGCGTCTGCTCGCTTCGCAGTAGTCAACGTCGTCCAAGTCTTTGCGCTGCTTCCGTCAATGAAGATGAAGCTGTTTGGCTCCACGATCTTCTTCGCATCGCAGGGACCTTCGTGCCGATGTCCGTTGTTGTTTGAGATCGCAGCACTCGTGGGTTCTGGCTTGCGAACTGGGTGGAGGACGTGCATGGAAGATGCCTCTGGCGCATCGCAAGACATCTGCAGAAGCGCAGAAACGATCGCCGAAGAAAAAGAACGGCCTGGTCGCGCTCGCTGCTCTGACTCGGGAACGAAGCTTCCGTCTTTGCTGCTAGCTCGAGGACGCACGTGGAATTCGGGGACTTCGGGAAACGCCCGGAGTGCCAAAGGGCGTGCTCTCCTCGCGGACTTGCGGCTCCTGCAGCAGAAGCAGTAGCGTTCGCTCGTTCGTTGCCAGTCTCTTGGAGAGCATGCAGACTTTTACGGAAGTGGATTCGATAGCTCCGTTTCCGAATCCGCAAAGGAGCAGCCACTGGCTTTCCGTTTCAGAAAATGGAACGACCGGAGCAAACACCGACCTGAGGTCTGGGAGGGTCAGGAAAGTGTGCCCTTCGATCGACGTCTGACAGTAGGGCCTGTGTTCTGGCAGTTGCGGCTAGGGCGTTCGTTCCATTCGAACCTGGATGCTATGGCGAAATGCTGACGTGCAGGCGGCTCCTTGGAAACGTTTCACGTTAAAGGGTGCCATCGTGCCTTTTCCCTTCCATCAAGACGAAACACTGCTCGAACCTCACGTGCATGTGCACCACGTAGATGGAGCGTGGGTGAGTGGTAAAAGGTGAAACGCTCGTCCCCGTGTGTGTGCGCGTGTTAATGGCAAAGTATGGGGTTGTATTGGAGAATAGTTGTTCGGAATAGAGGCAACAGATGGCATGTCGTTACTTGGGCCATCGTACGGGCGTTTTTCTTTTGCTCTTTTCTCCCCCGCAAATCGTGGGTGGACCTCATCTTCGTACCCCACGCGCTTCGATGGCCCAGGAAAGCGTTGAGGAAGCGTCAGAGGCATCGTATGGGAAAGCATGCTCAAGATGACAGCCGATGGCCGTGCGTAGCGGGGAAGGCGCCCGAGGGTGGAGAGAGGCAAAACCGTGGGAGACCTCCAATAGCCCCTTTACGAAACCTTTATAGGATCTCAATACCATAGCACTGCGCCTCGGAAGGAGCTGAGATCATCCTTCCAACAGGCAAAGGGAGGGCAGCTTTCCTCCGAGGAGCGGAAGGCGACATTTTGTTGGAGATGCGATTGGCTTCCTATCCAATCCAATTCGGGATGCTCTCGAGTGTGCAAGAGCACGCTCTCCGGTTAGACGACAGTAGCAATTGCGAAGCTGCATCCCACTGCGCAGCTTCATCCACTCGCTCCATGGCTGGCATCCGGACAAATGAGGTCCATTGAAGCTTGTCATACGTGAGCGAAACTTGGGAAACCAGAACGAGGTTACTCAGAAGTTGAAGACCGCAGACCTCGGAGGAATTGGATCGTTGAGCGGTGCAGGCTTTTGGTTTGGTTTTCTCTTTCCTCCAGGAAAAATGGGACTTGCGGAGGACTTGTGCAACCGTTGCTGCGATCAATTCGATCTCGTCGAGGCGATTCGTGGCTAGGAGGGAGACGCCGGGCAGAGTTTATCGAGAGACGCTCCCATGCATCCGTCCGACTTCGAAGGGAGGGATGAATCGAACGGGAAAAGAATTCACAGTGCACGCATATCGTCCTGGGACAGCGTTTTTTCTGGGAGAAGAGCATGTGTCCGAATGGAGAGATGTTTCGGTTGCCGATCATTGCATGGAGAGACTCAAAATGACTCATGAAGTCTTTGAAATCGTTCTTTGAGTTTTGCAACTGATTTGCAACCGAACCGCTTCCTAGGGACATTCATCCCGAAGTGAACTGCGGTTGCTAAAGGGATCGGAGGAACCCAAGAAGTGTGCAGCGCGTCGCCTCGGAAGTGCGGAAGTTCGCATGGTAAGCATTTGCAGCTCACAAAGGCCGTAACCTCGGATACGCTTGCTGTGGAATGTCATCGTGCTGGTGGCGATAGCACGTGCGTGGGCAGGAGAGAAACGAGTGAGGAAAGCAGAGCAGTTGTGGAATGGATGCAGAGGGCACAAAGTTCCCTTTTCTTCGATGCCGGCAAAGAGTGTTTCGCTTCCCTTATTGGGAAAAAAAAAGAAAACGTCTCAAATCTGACTCAAAATGACGTGCTCCAGATGTGCTCGTGGCTTTCCAATGTTCGGAGCCCCCATTCCTGGCGGCTTGGTTTCGCTCTCTTAATTAGCGCTGCCTTGGCAAAATGAAGGTGCTGTTAACTTTACTTTGGTCGCGCCACCGGCTGTCTTGTATGTTTGCGTCTAGAATGCCCTCTGGAGGTTTCCACTTTCCTGGTCTACTAAGGTTGTGGTTGCTGCTTTGCCTTTGTTCTGTGTAAAGTGGTCTTTCCATCTTACGCACAGGATTGTTCTCCAAGCTTTCGAAATGGAACGACCAGGGGGAAAAGTGAGAACATTCTATCGGTTGCTCGCGTGGATCTCCGTGTCAAGTCCGTGGACGGAGCGTGTCTTTATCGGAGAGTAACCAAGTGCATGAAAGATCACTTTGCAGGTCCTGCATCTCTGCTTGCAGTACGTAGCGAGACGAAAGCATCAAAGTATCCTCGAGAATGTGCCTCGTGTGTGAGCCCTCGTATGCTTCTGCTGACGTGTTTATATAGATTCTTGCAGGAGCCCTAAGCATGCTGAAAAACCCCTTAAATTTCCCATAAATTGCAAGTGTTTATAAATCCCATAACTTTTTTATCCCCGTTTTTACGGTCTGTGAGCTCTCCGTAAACTTTAATTGTAGGCATGTTTCGTTTATTGATTTCAGCTGTTTAATTTATTGAGGAGGTTGACTATTAGAAGCATAAAAAAGGCCAATACTTGCCAACCAATTCTAAAGAGAATGGTTATGATTAAAGCAAATGACATTATTAACTACACCTTGGATGATATCATTAAATCGAACTCAGACAAACGGTTGTATAGAGCTGTTGAATTAAAGAATGGCATGAAAATTTTGCTTGTAAGTGATCCGGATACTGACAAAGCAGCTGCTGCAATGGGAGTTAATGTAGGTATGTATTCCATAGTCTTATAACTGGGTTTGCATTTAATTGAAAATAAATTTAGGTCATTTAAGTGATCCTGATGACATTCCTGGCCTAGCCCATTTTTGTGAGCACATGTTGTTTCTTGGAACAAAAAGATTCCCTCAGGAAAATGAATTCTCTAAATTTCTGTCAGAGCATGGTGGTTCTACCAATGCATGCACCTCCACTGATACAACAAATTTTTTTTTCGATGTATCTCCACAACATTTGACTGAGGCTATTGAAAGGTAATAACTAATTTCTCTGTCTAATATTTATTACCTTGTGCTTCCATATTTGTTGATGTCATTGTATATTAAGAAATCGAACTTTCTTTTCAGATTTGCTCAGTTTTTCATTAATCCTCTCTTTAATGAGGACTCAACTGAAAGGGAAATAAATGCAGTTCATCTTGAGCATGAAAAGAATATTCCTTTGGATAACTGGAGGTGGATACAACTGGAAAAGCAGAGTTCAAAGCCTGGTCATCCATATAGAAAATTTTGCGCAGGTAAAAAGTATTTGATTGCAGATCCATATGCGGTACTTAGCATTTATATTGTTTATCCTACGTAGTCACACCACAATGATGGCCTCTAACTTTGAATTCATGAATTTGAAAACAAGATTCATGAATTAAAAGTTGGAGCCATCAATAAGATTTATCCATTCATGGATGAGAATTTATGATTTTTTTCTAACTTGTTTGCTAATTTTGAAATCCAGCATATTGTGGGGAGTATATGTATAATGCATGTTGGAACATACGTCCTTACACTAGTTGCTATTTATTTCTTCAATTTTGTACTTGATTTGTCGATTATTGAGGTTTTGCACATGGAAATAAATTATTTCTTGAGGATACACTCGGGAAACACTATATGTGAATAGAAATAAGTAATGAACTGCTGAAAACTTATGAGAGTTAAAGGAAGAACAAAGCTTAATATCAGTTTTTATTGTGAGTTCTAACACTCTTAACTTATTCATTAATGGGTTTGTATTATTCCAAACCCATGCATTATCAAGTGAAGCAGGTGACAAGTAAAACGAAGATGATATCCTTCTATAATTTTCTAAGCATGCAAGCAATGTTTTTCCATAAGCTGAAATATATGAATTCATGAGTTACTATAACCAAATTAAAGATGAATTGCTAAAATACAAATAGCATATGTAAAAAGAACTTATATAATCATACACTCAATGATGGAAGTTTGAAATAATTTTTTTGAACGTTGGATTGCATCGTGTTCTCCAAGTGGACAGTATTGAGTATCTTTAGGAACTTGGTTGCAGGCAAAACATTTTAAAAAGAGAAATTGCAATATACCCATAGCAGGATCACCTTAGTTTCAACAGAGAAGCAGAATTTGAGACTTTTCAATCAAGTTTAGAATGATGAACAGTTTATGGGATAATTCGCCCAGTTGAACAAGTACAAAGTATACTTTTCATGCTCAGAGTGGAGGAAAGAAGAGCATATCCAAAATTCAGAGGAAAATATTCTTCAGTGTGGTGGATTATCTATCTTGTTTGTATTGTTAGGTTTGCTGAAAAATTATGATAGTAAAGCAATTCTTTGGTTTCGAGTCAGAGGATTCAAAGGCATTGTGGTGGAAAAGGGGAGTCATTCAAGATGCAAATGTCCATATCAAGTGTGAATGTTTTGATTGCATTGTGACATTCATGCTGATATCAGAACAGTGATAAATTATCAAATATGTGAGATGTCTGATATAGAATGCAACATTAAACTCCTGTCTAACCATATTTTAATTTCAATTTTAATTATTGTACTTTCAAGTTTTAACTTGAAGTACATGCTGTGTAGTGTGCATAATATGTTTTGAAGTTTATCACTCATGAAGAGAGCTTGTTGTCTACATTGTGATAAACAACAGCATTCTTTTATAAATATGTGTGAAAGCTGCTCATAAGTAATCACAATGTAAATCCACGATTAGCAAATATGGTCAAAATTTTGAGAAAGCAATGTGAATGAGAACGCAAATTCAGGGAGGGTTCTTAAACTGATGGAGTGTTCAATGAATGCAATTTTGCATTGATTTTAATGTGCCTCTTACACTAGCAGTATAGCAACTTTATGGTGGCGACTGCTTTTTCCCTGCATTTACAGCAATGGTTATTCATTCTCTGATCATTGTGATTGTATAGGCAATTAATACAAACAAGGAAAGCTTTCTGTATCAGTGGAAGAAGAAATCGAATGTTATCGATCTATTTGGTTAAGCAGATGTTGAAAATATTGTTAAAGACCTAAGTTTTGATTTTTTTGTTTATTTTTAGGAAACAAAAAAACACTTCTGGAGGATCCACTTAAAAATGGAATAGATGTAAGAAAAGCCTTGCTAGAGTTTCACAAGACTTGGTATTCATCTAATCTCATGTCTTTAGCTGTTGTAGGCAAAGGTATGCATTTCAAAAGGCTTTTTGATGTTTGCATTTTTGTCTTTTCTCACGTTTTTTCTCTCACCTTTTTCAATGTTAGCCATTGAACTTGTCTTGTTCCAGAATCATTAGATGACCTTGAAAGAATTGTGGTATCGAATTTTTGGGAAGTAAAAAATATGAACTTACCTCTTCCGAAATGGTTGGATCATCCCTTTCAGTCTAATGAAGTCAAATCAATGATGAAAATGGTCCCAGTTAAAGACATCCACAGGATCATAATTCTTTTTCCGATTCCTGATTTGCAAGAATTCTATAAGTCTTCTGTAAGTTCTATTTACATTAAATTATAAAAGTTATGGTTGAGAAATTTTGAATACATTATGATTACATTAGCCAGGAACATACCTTTGTCATTTAATGGGTCATGAAGGCCAAGGGAGTTTGTTATCAGAATTGAAACTGAAAAAAAAGTGGGCTACTGCTCTTAGTGCAGGAGAGGTAACAGTTGCAAGAGGTTTCGGATTCTTCTCAATCTTTATAGATCTTACAGAAGAAGGCATTGATCACTTTGAGGAAGTTGTAGTCAAGATGTTCGAGGTAAAGAATGATACTGATTAGAGGGGATATCTTTTTGTTTATAGTACATAGCCATGTTGAGAGATGAACTACCACAACAATGGATTTTTGAAGAAATGAAGCAGTTACATGATATCCGTTTTCAGTACAAAGATAAGGAGGAGCCCATTAAATATGCACGGCATTTAGTGCGATTCATCCAGGTGCAATCAATGTATGCTACCTAGGAGATATCATTGACATGTCTTTCAGCTGTATCCTCTTCCAGAAGTGCTTTCCGGACCTTACTTACTTTATGATTACAATCCTCAACTTATCAGCAAGGTTCTCAGTTATCTGCATGTAGATAATTTTTGGTGAGCTATTTGCTAGAAATAGTGATAGTACATCTTCTGTAGGATTAATGTTATCAGCAAGAAGTTCGAGAATTCTTCTTTGCTCACTGAACCATGGTATGGGACACAGTACAGTCAGTCAAAACTGGACAGTAGTTTTATTGAGGTAAACTTTTAAAATTACATTTTAAGGATGCTTTACTGTCATTGGGAGTAAGCTGTTTGTGAACAATTACGCGTCAACACAAATTTTTCAGGGAATTGACGAAATTTCAGCTGGATTTCGATGTTTTATGAAGACATAATTTGGGGATTTTTCTAAATATATAAGGGTAGTAGTTCAGGTATGGTGTATGACGTATTTAAATGTTGTATTTTGTGTATTAATGTTTTGTTTTTCATTTTGTGAAATATTTGCAGTTGGTTAGCAAGGGTTCGTTTGTTTAAAGTATTTTGTTTCCCAGAAGAAAAATGACTTTTTATTTGAAGTAGCAAACTATTTTGTAATTGCATTTAGGTTGTACCATCGAAGGTTTACATGGTTGAGCTACCAGCATTTTGCAGGAATGTCTGTAAGGCAAAGATTAGCCTCATTCGTTGAGGACTTCAGCACATTTTTCTGCAGCTGTGAACACCTCGTTTTTGCATGCTAATAAGATTAAGAAATGAGATTGCTTGAGATCTTAAAGCCTCTCTGTGTGTTATTGCCATCTGAGTTTGTGTATGTCAGTGTGGTATATTTCTAAATGCTATGATGGTAGAACTGATATTCTTTATTCACTATGTTCCATCAACGAGCAGAAAGATAATTATGCACGTGAATGTAATCTGTGTAATTAATTTTCAGTGAAGCAATTTTAATGATGCATACCAATTATGCACATGAAAAAGGTGAACTCCATTTGATCGCAATCCACAGTTCCTTCACAATGACTTTTTGCTCATAAATAAATTTATTTTGCAATGTGACTGCATATTTTAACAATATTTTAGTGTTAATGAATGCACAACAGGTTGATATGATGAGGGAAATACAATGAAAGCCTTGTTCTGCTTGCAGAAACTTCGTACAGTTTCCAAACGGGACTGCTTTTTCCTTCCTAAAAAGAATGAATTCATCCCATCCAATCTGGAATTGTGGCCTCTGGAAAGCATCAGCACTGCACAGAATAATCTTGTCACCTGTCATCCAGCATTGTTGGAAAAGTCTCCTTTAATCCATTTTTGGTACAAGCAGGACGATGAGTTCTTTTTACCAAAATCTATTCTAATTTTGCACGTGTTGAATCCGCTATGTTATGTGGATCCCTTGCATGCCAACATGCTGTATTTGTACATCCAGCTGTTGCACAATTCACTCAATGAATATACTTACAATGCTGAGTTGGCTGGTCTTCATTTTGAGCTGCAGGCTACAAAGAATGGCTTGATGGTAATTAGTAAAAGCTGAATTGAGAACCTACTGTTGGCATGATTTCTAGTTGACTGTTCATGGTTATAGTGACAAACAAGACATCCTACTGCTGAAGATCCTGGAGAGAATGATGTCTTATGTGGTGGACAAACAGCTGTTCGTGGTATTTAAAGAAAAAGTACGCATGTTGTGCTGCTGGCTTATTTACTTATGCATAATGTGCCTACAGTACAAACAGGATTTGAGGAACTTTCAATCTGAGACTCCCTACGTGCAGGCGACGTATTATGTGAATGTGTTACTTACTGAGAAGATATGGACCAAAGGGCAGTTGTTGCATGCTGTAGAAGGTACACATCTTACATAGCTCAAAGGACCAGAAGCTAGTTTTGTGCTCTAGATGTTTCTTCTGATCTTTTGCAGTCATTCATTGGGGAATTTTTCTCTAGTGTCTTCATCACTTGCTTGCTTCATGGCAATGTGAATCTTGAGGTATTTCTGTGGTACACTTTTCCCAGCGTGCGACGCTTTTTCTTTCCAGAGAGCTGGGCATGTGTTGGAGATTATTGAGAAACACTTTCACAATAGCAGACCATTGCTGGAAGAGCAGTGTATCAGGAGCAGAGATTACAAGCTTCCCAAACGTAAGTTCTTCCATCCAAGTCCTTAATTTGCTGTTGGCAGAATCAGCCTTTCGTTTTTCTGTGAACAATGCTGTGCATCCCACTCATGCTCTTGCCGTTTATTTTCAATGCACTGTTAAGAATTCAGCCAACAATGCGCAACTTGCTCTTCTAGCCCAAATGCTTCATGAGCCTGTATATGATGTCCTGCGGACTCAGGTGAGTGAGTAACACAGTTGGTAGTGCAGTCCATTTTTTCCCAAATGTGCTATAGGAACAGCTATGCTACCTTGTCCTGAGCAGCTTGCACAAGCTGAACTGTGTCCACGGTTTGCGCTTCCTGATCCAGTCAGACAGAAGACCCGAGTATGTCAATGAGAGACTGGAATGCTTCCTGAGGTCTTTCTTGGTAAGGAAGAGTTACCGGACGCTTTGCCTCCGCGCGTGCTTTAAACCTACCTTAGCCTTTTGTTTTGCATCGAACTTTGGCGAACCACACAGCACACTTTGCAAATTTCAATTCTTTATCATTTGCATATGGTTTCCCCTCAGGAAGAGCTGCAGCATATGGATTCTGAAGAGTTCCAAAACCACAAAAAGGCCATCATCTCCCGCCGTTTGGAAAAACCCAAGAAACTGATGGAGCGTAGTTTCAAGTTTTGGAGTGAAATTAACAATCAGGAGCACGACTTCGACCGTGACATTAATGAGATGGCTATCCTGGAAACACTCACCCAGGATGCAACTGTGGAGTTCTTCAAGGTGTGTGATCAGTTCCCTGCCTTGACCTTTTCTTACTTTTCATTTTGAATCTGCTTGAGGTCATGGTGCTTTCAGACCTATATCCTCAGGGATGGGTCAAGGAGGCGTAAACTGTCGGTATTTGTGTTGGCGGCAGCAGCAGCGCGAGATGTGGACTCACTGACCTCGGAGTCTTACCAAGAGCAGGTGCTTGTCATTTCATGTGAAGTCTTTTCCGAACTGACTCGCTCTTTCTTCACTCCCTCCCTTCCACCCCCCTCCTTAGGCACAAGACATCATGAATGTGATGGAATTCAAGCAAGGACTGAGCCTGTACCCATTGCCAAGACCAGCACACTCTTGTGAAAAGTTTCTGGTCACAGCCTCACCTCCCTGAAGATGCTCACCTGTCACCACTCCCTCTTACTGAAAGTCTGTGCCGAGAAGGGTTTTCCACCGAAGGATTAAAATCAGCGGATCCCCTAACTGGTGATTCCTCAGGTTGCTAACTGTCTACAGAACTACAGCCTGGAGGGAGGGTGGGCGTTGGGAATACCGCGAGGTGGTTGTCGTTGCAGTCAGGAGCCACGTATAGCACTCACAAGATGTATTCACAGGAAGGAAGGGCTGGGATTTTCGTTCCTCCCGGGGGGGGGAGCGAATCCATTTAGATGGGGAGAGACTATATGCAAGTTACAGAATGCCGGAAGACTGAAGGGAATGTCGCTTGCTCTCTCGGCTAAGGATGTTTCGATTACCGATGATCAGCACTCCCATCCATCTAGGAGAAACGAAGGGCTCGACCAGTACGGATGCGAAGAATGAATTTGCGAAATGTAGCCGATTTTCCAATAGGTTTCCCGAAGGCGTTGGAGAAATGGCTGTCACGACCTGCCATCGAAAGAACTTGGAGACTTCTTTAGTGAAAAGTCAGCCATCTTACAAAGGAACCGTGCATAGTCTTAGGCGACTCCTTGCTCCCCTTCGTCATCATTCTCTGTACGATAATTGACACTGGAAGATATAAGAAAGTGGAATCGAAGCTAGATCTCGCCCGGTCGATCATCTTCAAAGCAGCTGAATGAAGAACAAACCCTTTCTTCAGCATTTAGCTCCCGCCGCGTCCCCAGATGCGTGGGCATCGCCTCCCTGTTTGGTGTTCTCCGAACCGCCTTGTTCCTCGTCCAAGCCTCCCTTCGATAGAGGTTAGGATTGGCTAAGGAAACCGAAGATAAGGACGGACAGTGGGCTCGCCTGTGTCTGATTTTCGAGCAGACGCGAGCGCGAGCGGCCCTACTCGTAAATAATGGAAATCAATTTGGCGTGGATTTAATTCAGTCGATTTGGAGCAGTCGAAGATGAAGATAACAGCAAGCATCTGAAAACGGGAAGAGTAAGCCCTTCCTGACATCCTCTAGTGGCCGATTCCGTTTGTCGCACTTCTTCGATTTTTGCCACTGCAGAGGAAAAAGTCGGAAAAGCTCCCTCCGCGTGCGGCATACGGAAGAAGACGCGCGCGATCGCGTCTGCTGTTAAAGCAGACACTTGGAGAAGCGCGTCCTACGAATTCTTCCTTCCTGGGCAGACCATCGAGTCTTTTCTTCGTACGCCAACTGCAAGCATACTTGGCAAGCAGCGTGCACTCGTTTCCACTGCCAGTCCTCTCAAGTGAGTCGACACTGATTCGCACATGCGAATCTGTGAATGATGAGGAGAATGGGGCTGTTGTGCGGTGTGGAAGGGAAGCGGCATTTGGATAATGCTCGTGCTGCGGTCTGCGGCTTTGTTCTTCGCACCCATGTTGCAATGTGCAGTGGCCTTCTGTTTCAGGGAAGACATTAGAGAAGGTGGAGCATCTGTGAAATTCACCTAAATCTTGTTTCGAGGATGTCGTTTCCGTTAAGTCTGCAGCGTTTTGTAGGGATAAGATTGCTGGAAGGCTCAAGGGTGATTTAGTGGATGTCCAGGCTTCTGGACTCTTGAAAGTGCAGTATAGCCCTTCTGGCCCTTTCTCATCCGGTTGTGCGAAAGCGTTTATTTCCTTAAAAGCAAACTTACAAAAACTGAGAAAAAGAGTTCTCAAGGGAAGCACACGAAAGTCCGTTGGGAGGTACACCGCCACGCAGGGAGTCCGGAATGAAAAAGAGGCTGTCTCCTTTTGTGACCTCGATGCTGCGAGCGTAGATGCAGATCAACGCGTGCCGCCAAGATGACAAGATGGCACGTATGCAACCCAAGGTTGCGATCACCTCTTCTTATACGAAAGCCCATCGCGTACGAAGCATCGGGCAAGTGTTGCAGTGTCCTCTGGATGTAGCAGCGCTGAAGCCAGCCTTCGCCACAGTCCCCCTAGGGCACCGTAGTCCATCAAGAGGTGCGGGAACGATTCGATCGTCACGCACCAGGAACAGTTAGGAAATGCAACTCCTCAGGAAAAGAATAGGGAATACAACTCCTCTCTGTATACTGGAAACTCCAGTAAGGAAAGAGCATCCACCAACTCACATCTCCATTTGAAGGGGAGCACTGAAGTGTCACAGAAGGACAAGGATTGGCACTGCGGGGGACACTGACGAAGGAGTTCTTTTGCCATGGAGTGGCAAGGGGACTAGCTCATTTGTCCTTCAACCATCTTGGGGTTTGGTTACTCTCGCAATGGTTCAGAACTCCCATCCTGTCAGTTGGCTACTGTCATCGCTTGCCCTGAGAACAAACAGCACTGCAGCATAAGATGTGACGACCAGTCTGGATCGCTTCCTGGAGTCCTGCCACAGTACATCTAAGGAAATGCTACATGGATTCTTCTGAGCACGAATTTCTGGGCCACTTGGGAGATGGACAGCCAATTTCCATGGTCCCCTGCCGCCAGACTTTGAAGTCATTTGGATGACAAAAGATCCACCGATGCAACATCGAGGCAATTTGCCTGAGGATATCTGTACCTCTTTGCCTTTCAGGGGTCATGCAGCACCATGGAAAAAAGTCCCTCAAGGCCTGCGAAGAAAAACTAAAAAGACGCGGTCGTGTCTGGGGAAGGCGCTTTCTCACAGCAGTGGACAGGAAAGACTTTCTCCAATGAGTGACACAAGAGTCCTATTGAGTCCCCACCAGCAAATAGTATCCTTCTGAGCGAGCGTTGAGTGTATCTATAAGGCTAGTTATGTTGGTCAAAGAGCGAGACCAGTTCTCAAGGCTGGCATGTTTTGGGAAAGATAGGTCCTTAGCGTATATTTCGTTTGTAGTTACGCAAAAACGTTTTTATAAAACAGGATGGGTGGTAAAATCGTCTTAGCATGCTGCACTCTTCGAGCGTTGATAGGTCGTATGCTGAAAGAAATATAGTCTCTTTCTTGAAACTTTCGAGTTGGAAATATGGACGCAAGATTCGGTACCAAAGAGAAGTGACACGTACTCCTCACCAGCCAGCATGGAATTATCAAATTTCCTTGCAAATCAGCATTATGAGTGTTTGATTTTGAGCTCAGCAATGCCCAACATATCGCAAAAAGTACCACCGACAAGCAGCAACTTGGTCTGACCCACTCGAATTCCTCTAGCCCTTAAATCATACTTCATCAGGATCTTTGATTATCACGAAAATCATGGAATGACCACAATCTAACCGAAACGATCACACATACCCTATATCCACTCCACCAACCTTACAAACCTTACAGACCACTAAAACCGTATTTCACAAATACTGATTTATGGTTACTTTATATCCACCAATCACACCTTGCACGTGAGACTCGAGTCGATTTACGCGAAACGTTTATGATGCAAAATACGATTATCCCTAATGTAATAACTTTCCAGGCTCTAGAGAACCGTTAAAGACTATCATATCTCTACAGATTACGTTCTACGAAGTCTACATTTGATGTTTACCATCAACACCTCCTTGCTACTCTGCCCTTCCATTAACCCCATAATCATCACACCACTTCTCCCTCATGCCTCTTTCGTTGGACCTGCTCTTTAATTCCCTCTTCGTCTTCGTGATACCCTTTCATCCTCTTCCTTGATTGTGTAGCATAATTTTCTTTTCAAACGTGAGATCATGCAAAATAGCAGGTATGCTCTAGGTGTGACGAAGAACAAAAACAAAATGCTCCACTCAGGAGTTCCCTCATGATGGAAATCCTTTCTTTGTCTTCGCAGCTCTTTGACACGATTCCATGCCACCCGAGGATGGGTAATTCTTCAAGATAGGGGGTACCCCGGGAGGGGTCCGCCCTATGAATCCGGGAAAGACTCGGAGTCCGTTCCTCTCACGCCTGGGGAAGGATCCCCGGAAATGGAGATCACCTTGGTTGTCTCCGAAGGGGAATCCCGAAGGGAATCTCCTTCCTTATTCTCTCCGGAGCACCCCAAGGGGATCTGCTCCATTCTTTCTTCTCTGAAGAGACCCCGGAAAGGATGCGATCCTGGAATTTCTTCTCTGGAGGGATCTCCCGCAAGGGATCCGCTCTTCTTTTTACTCCTCTGAAGAGAACCCAGAAGGGACGCTTCCGAAATTCAGAAGGACGCAGCTTCCCCGAAAGCATCGGCTCGCTTCTCTGCACTCTCTGGAGAAGTGGTGGCGACACACCTACTCCATCAGTACGACGCAGAGTGTCCCACCCGGAATACGGGGCCCGCTCCTTCACAACCGGAGGGGAAACCCCCCACTCCGTAATTCCTGGAAGGACCCGGAGGTCGACTCCCATTTGTCCTGGCCCTCATCGGGGGCATCCGGTTTCAACCAGCGTCATCTCGTGGGGTGAACTCGGAACCCACGACGCGCTGCGTCGATTCCCTTCGGAGTATTCGAACCCACGACACTTGGTGGCGCCACGCGCGTAGACCACCGTAACCACACGGCCTCCGACGAGGGCTGAGTGTAGCATTTGGCATCTGTTTGGGCGGGTGCACGTTCACTTTTTACGGTAACCAGTGTGAAGTGATGAACTGTTGAGGGCTTTCTCAGCTCGTCACCTTTGCCTGCACAGTGTTCTCACTTGCAGATTAATACCTACATTACTTCTGGTAGGAGAGAAGTATTCCTTGACTGCTTCGCTGATCAGTGATGACAAAAACTGAGTCACATATGTGGTCCTTTGTGCTTCTGATGTGTTAAGCAGAAGCATTAAGCTTGCGAGAAAATCACAACTGGTCAAACTTGTCACAAGGACGGTACTTAATTCACGGGAGCACACTAGATTCCACAATTAGGAGCTCCTGGCAGACAGTTTTAACATCATCACAGCGAAAGGCTACCTTTATGTTTTGAGGTGCCAAGGAATACAAAGCCACACCAAAGGCGGGAAACCGCGAAAGAAGCAAATTTTGCTAACAATTCCGTTTTTTCCCTGCGAACTAAAATTTTGTGAACCGGATCATGAAGTCAGAAAGCGAAATGGCCATCTTTCTCTATTCAATCAGTCTAATTTGAAACGATGTTGCGAAAAAAAATAAAAAATAAAACAGGCATGCAAATAAATCGCAGGACATAAGAAATCTCGTGCGTGCCATACCACAAGCTCGAATCAGCGGCAAAGAACTCTTCATGAGCTGGGATCTGTTGTGCTGGTGGCAAACATTCTTCCGGGTATCTGTCCTCATTCGAAGTGGGCACTTTGAGTGAGACGGCACGGCGCTCTGCATTAAAACCACTTTACAAATTCATCATGCACGCAACAGGGTAAAGCAACTTAATAAAGTGCATCTAAGCAAAAAACTGCACGTGGTAACTACTAAAGTGCAGGCCCGTGCCTTCAGAATCTATTCACTAAGAAACCGCATCTTAGTAACCGTCAGGTTCTTCGATTCGCAATTACGGGAGGTGATCAGCGATTTTCTGCTAAAGCAAATGTAAAAATCACGAGAACACATGTTTAAAAACAAATATCTGTATAGTTATACGACGGAAGTCACCCCCCGTATGTGAACTACAGTGCATCTAATCCGGAGTCACCTATAAATCTGTCCCCTTTAATCAGAAAATCAATGTATTTGAGCTGTCGAAATTTACTGCAAACTTCTGTGGTAATTGTATAAAACACCTTCAACAACTTCTGCCTTCTATTTGGTGGGCTAAAATTACACATGGCAAAATGAACTAGGCATTAAATTATGACGTGCTTACAGAGCTTAGGAATTCTCAGGGCTTCTAGGTCTCCAATAGTGGCCTGATGCGCCAATCCATGGAACATATACTCTACAAAAAGGATTTTATCTTCTCCAATACATGGGTCATAGAAGCCTGGTAAATAACACTAGAAAAACCATCAAGGTTTACCTTGAGAATTCCATAATACAACCTTTGAAGATTCATGCAGAATAAGTTGCGAATTTTTCACTAAGCACTGCAATGGAACCGTCACATCAATAATCTCAGCATCCTCAGATTGACTGAACCACCAATAAAAATGATTGAATCTTGGCCAACCTGTTAGCATCCTTGACCAGACGGCCATACAAAGCTTTTGTTATCACAAGACCTCCTTTGGCACTCTCTTCTGTCACAATTCTCTCCACCGTTTCTTTCATTAGTGCGATGGCAGCTTGTGCTTCACTCTTTGTTTCTGAAATTCTGCACAAAGCTGTCATCCTCTATGCTATAAACTGACAAACCTCGAAGCCCTCTGTTCTTGTTTCTTTTTCTTTTCTTCCTGTTCCTGCCTTGATAAGTACGGACTGACAATGAACTTTTTCACAGCAAAATAACAGACAAGAGGCACTAGGGTTCCATATACTATGCATGCAGGAAGAATCTCATCTGATAGAACAACAGGGAACAGAAAATTATAGTCGCCTCGAATTAGTCTGGAAAGCATACATGAACATGAAATGGCTTCTTAACAACATGGTGTGCAATTATGCACCATACAGGAGCAAATGTGCAATTTCCTTACTTGACTTTTAAGATGACACCAGATGTTGATCCGACAGACACTGATGCTCCCAAAGTGCTGTATTTTGTGATTTTCTTATCTGCTCCATACTCAAAAAGAGCACCAAATGTACCCACCCTATAATCATGGAAGGAATTATAATTTCACTGGAGTAGACTTACTTGGTATTCACATGGAGTTGGATATCAAAGTCAGGCAGTTTGTGTGTGTATGTGACTGAAATGTAGGAATGGGGAAGGCCAATATGTAAGGAACAAGATGTGTGGATCCCACCACGCTCATGTGCTAATGAAGTACTTATGCCACTTTGATGACCTTCTTTCCATGTTAAGGTTCCAGTGGTGTTCTTGTCCAGCTGTGTCACCAATGCTGCTTCCAGTGTGCAAATTGTTTAAGATCAAGCTAACTTACAGCAGTTTAGCCCAAGCTGCAATCCGTCAGATACAGAAGACAGCATTCCTGCCAATGTCACATAACTGAAGCAGGCTGAAGTACAATGCCTACAGCTCTACACACAACTAGCTTACCTTCTTTTGGCTAAATAATAAGACAATTTAACACTGGAACAAGGATTACTCCCAAGAGATAGTTCAGCTTCTCCAGCAGCTTTGGAAGACAATGCTTTCCAGATAGCAACACCTATCCCCCCTGATCCTATCCCATTTTGAGAATGAACTGAAGCTGATAAAGTAGCCATGTCTCTAATAGTAAGTGGTGCATCCACAGACTGATGTATTGAGATACTGCTGATTTCTAAATAAGGCAACCACCTTGAGATCAAACATTATCAAATGAAATACGTAAATTGAACTGATAACCTATGCTCATCATATGGATCAGTGTCAAAGAGATCTCTTGCGTTAATCATCACTGTAATGGTTCCCTTGGGATTGGTACGCTGCATTAACCTTCTCTTTTCTCTTTCTCTAAGTAAGAGTCAATAAGATTCTTCAATGGTCACTCAGCAAAAGTTACCTAAGCAGATTTTCATACTCTTCTCGTATTTCCTGAGGAGTCTTATGCCTTGGAACTATCTCCCAGCCATCTGTCTCCAAACCCTTAATTCCCAGAGTATCATATATTGCCCTCTTGTGCGCATCACACAGGACTACATGTCGTATCACAGGTAGTTGTCGAACACCAAACATCAAACCATACCTTCATAAGCTCGCTTCGCTTTGTTGAAAATGATCTGCGCTTCCATCTTGAGTTTTTCATCTTGATGTTTATCTGGATGGTACAATCTGCTCATTTTTCTGTATGCATTTGTTATTTCCTCTGTAGTAGCCTACATAAGACAAAATAATATTAACAAAGTAGGAAAAAAAGTTCGACTTTAATTCTAAAATTTCTAGTGAAGGTTACCTGTTTGGAAACATTCAGAAATGCATAGAAATCATCAGAAACTGACTCTTCTTCATTTTCCTGATCCATGACAAATGCAGTTAAAGAAGTAATATAGGTTTATAAATTTTGCACATCAAAGTATTTAACTGAATTTTAATGGTGCATTTATTACACTTCTATAACAATACATATCATTACACTTGAGATAATCGATCATGATTTGCGAATACAGTTAACTTACAATACTGATGAGTGGCTTAGGAATCATCATCATCTGATGTACTCATCTGTTCACAATTAGAACTTTATGAAACACTATAAACGTACAGCCACTACTTTGTGTATATAAATGCACATTACACTGTGGACTTTGAACGCTTAATAAAAATTTTCAATTGACCCACTGTTTTAAATAACTCCCCAAAAGAAGCAATGCCAGTTTCTGAAGTCACCTAAGACATCATATGTTGCACACATAATGAAGACACATGAGAACTGAACTAAATGAAAACACAAATGAGAAATCTTTATTGAACCAAGCAAATATGTGTATCTCACATACGAGGTAACAACTAATTGTTGTAGTCAACAAGCAGTTCTCATTTTCCAACAGATAAGTAGAAATTGAAATTACAAGCATTACATTAAACAGACATAACCAGACGAAAATATAAGACATATTTACTATGTATACTAAAATAACGAGCATACAGCATCTCTGTATAAAAATAGAGAGTAGGGCCAAGCATGGCTTCTTATATTAAATGTTTTAATACTGTTAAATACTAAGATAAAAACTTTAAAATAAGCAGAACTCCAAGAAACCAGTTGCCACAGGGACAAAATCTGGCAAGGATGAAAAGACTTTGAAAGGAAAAATGTACATATTCCCGATTCTGGAAGGAAATCCATGCTCAACTAGCATATTCACAGCCATCAGAAAAATTGGGGCAAGGACATTTAAAAAATGAATTAATAAAAATGAAATTAGCTAGTCAGTTGAGAAGAAAGTACAGCAGATAGGAAACCTGTAGACTCCTTTTTTTCATTAGCTTGAGACTGTGCTAAAGCAACAGAAAGACACTGCACCCATTCTTCTGCATTTTTTCCATCTTTGGGCTTTAGAACAAAACTTCTGTCATCAGTGAAGATTTCAAATGCTTTGGGAATATTCCGGATACCTTTGCTGATAGTTTTTACACTACGAATTTCATTGATCTCTATGAAGCTCCTATCCTTTTTCTGAAAAAGGTAATGAAATCTAATCTCTAGGTAATTATTTTCATTCAACTCACATATCCGCGGTACGATAAATGTCCAGCAGACAAAGTGAAATAGCGTGTCTTCCACCTCTTGAAGAGCTTCCATTTACCTTTTTTCTCTTTGAGCTCACCCTCAATGACAGGCTCTTTACAATTTATGAAACCAACGGCTCGATCAGGATGATTACACAGGAAGCAACCCCACAGCTGATCCATACCATTGTATTCAAAGACATCAAAAAAGCGCACACTGCGAAGTTCTAATAGCAGTACTTCTTGATCCTGCAAAAAAAAGTGCCATTAAACCCAAAAGCACATGCACAAACATCCCACATTCATCCCAGTATTCCTGCGAAATGTAAACAGAAAAGAGCCATAATACTAATGGCACACATACTACCTTAGCTGAGGGAAAGGCTGAAGTGACCAATGTTAGAAAGGTATTTCCATCACACTGCAGCATGTCCCAACAATACTTGAGGCTAGTGACACAAGTATCTCGGCTACTGAAAGCTAAATTAGCACGAGCCTGAGACGCTTTTTAAACAACACCCCTGTAAATACAGCACACTACCTGTAAGGAGAGAAACATAAGATGTACCCAAAGTCTAGGATTGCGAGTCTTCAGACTAAAGAATGACTTATGATAAAGACAGTGTTCCCGCTGGGCTTGGCAAGTGAAATTTAATTTGGCATGCTTGCTGTTCTTCCTTTCTGTAGAACATAACTGCAGTTTCTTTTTTCATTTTAAGGTATTCTTAGTTCTACCTTCAATAGTACATTTGACAGGTAGAGGCAATTTCACACCCACTTTCTGCATATACGCCTTGATCTTATCCAAATGCTTCTCACAGAAGCTCTGAATGGTATCTTTGACTGGAATAGGTTCAAATACACTGATTCGCTATAAGAAGACAAAACATGGAACCTATTAAGACATCTTATTGGGGAACTCCTACCTGTACCTGTAGTTTTACTGGAGCATTCTCACATTCTTTAGAATCAGTTATGACAGTGACTGATGTGTTGCTGCAAAGTGCCATTGCTGAGGCTGGAGAGACCATCCTTTTGGAGTTTTCTACAGAAGACTGTGGCATACTATCCATCACTTATAGAAATCCTCACAACAATAATAAACAAATTAAATAACGTACCTGTAGGCATGTGATAACTGGGCACAGTCTTACCAGATAAGATGGATCCTGCAATGAATCAGATATCTCACAATGCATGGTTTCATCACTTACGGCAAGGAACTTTTGTAAAACTGACAGCACCATCAAGCTCTTCCGATCTTTAAAAACGTTTAAGAACATTTCAGCAAATGCATACACCTACCCAATCAGCTTTTTGCTCACACCATTATCATACAAACTAAAAATACTACGATTTGGTGATGCCAATCCAAAAGTGTTGTGACTATCAAGAACAGATAGTGACTTATGAATGGGCATCTGGCTAGAAGTAAGTTTGGATAAGCTCTTTTGAAGACCTAATGTGGATCCAACACGTCCACTTATTGGAAAATCTGATCACTTATTATAAATCTAAACTACTGGAGGCAGAAGATATTTACTGTGATTTACATAGGAAGTTGAACCAATCCTTGAAGTGCTTTTCAGTTGATTAGACACTTTCAATTTACTTCCGGGATCCACTTTAATTACAGTAATACTGCTTCCAGGAGCAGGATTGGGAGAGCGAATAGCATCATATTCATTATGTAGCTGTTGTATACAAGCCTGGACAGCAAGAGATCCTTTGTTCTGATATTTGCTGACTTCAAGAACTAGTTTTTCATTCAACAATGAGGGATAGGTCTCACACAAGGATACCAACTGAGTGAAAGGCATAGTCATATGATTTACATCAACTCGATGCAATTGCTCTAGGATGTACTGAATTGCCAAACGAGCTTTTTCCTGAAGGATAGTTATTACATAGAAGCTTATAACAAACCCTGTTAATTAACAATACCTTATTAATTCGACCCATTGTGCCAATGATTTGCATTGCAGGGAGAAGACACTGTTCATTTGTATCAACTGTTGCTTTCAACCTTGAAAACTGATCAATAAAGGCTTGTGGTTTCAGATGCACTATATTTTGAAGAATTTTTAATGTTATTAAAGCAGTGGCAGGATGTGACAAACAATCAAACAAGTGGATGAGACTAGATTCTAAAACCTAAAATAAAATGCCTCACTATAATTATAATTCAATCTGTTGAAGACCAAAAATTACTCAGGAAATACCACTGCAACTATCTTACTTACCAAATTTTTACATCACAAAGCAGCCTGAGGAAATCAGATATTAGCGATGGGTTTTTTGAATTTGAATAAGAAGAAATAGAAATTTTGAAGTTCATAAACGCACACAAACATTCTAAAATATTCGAAAATTCACAGAGAAGAAATGTTTCTATCTCATGGTGAATTCTAACCATTCATTGTAATAAATTGAATGAATTCGTAAAACGAATTCGAATTTTGAAAAAGAAAATCTTTACTGTTTGCCTTCATAGCATTTCAATTTAAAAAACGCACAAATGAATACCTTTTCCTATTTGAATATAATTCATTTAGAAGATCCATTTAACTTGTCATTTTAAGTAAACATCCTATTTCCCAAAAATCACATAATGAGCAGTCTTGATATTCAAGATGCTTTTGGAATCATAATTCCTGATCATACACTGCAATCAATTCAACAACAAGGTAACTCATGGGACACCATAAATGAATAAAGTGATCAATTGGTAAAATTTGAATTTTTACTTTGATCCCTAACTCGAAAGGAGATTACTTAATTGAACAGCATGAAATATCAAAAGCTTTCTGATAACGATGACCAGTGTTCCATCAGTTTTATTCTAGGTAAACAAGTGTAAAAAATGTAGAAATAAATGCCAAAAAGTCATAAAACAATTCCTTTCAAAAGGAAACTAAGCTATCAATCCCAAAACAACTTAATGAAATTAAAAGTCTTCAAGGAAACTTTGCATCTAAAAACTTGAAGCATAGTGATAGCTCCTAATAACACAAAACCACAAAATAAATGCCATGCCATACAGCATCTTAAAAACTACATAGCATACATGGTACACATATGACACCATCTTTTCGAAATGCAATCTTGATTTTTTTTTGTTGCAAAAATCACAATTCAGTTTTCCCTGAGCTCTTAGTTTCAGAATGATAATAAAGATATGAAATGAATGAATGAAGTGAATAATAAGCTTTAGATAATGAAATTTTCTGAGAAACTGTAGTTAATTTGCCAACCTATTAAGTTTGTGATACTCAGCTTATTGAACTGAAATTCCCTATCTCAACCCACTCCTATCTATCAATTAGGAACATATACCTGTCCCAAACAAAACATAACCTAAAGTGAAAATACAAAAAAGTGCTCCATATGCTTCATATATATCAGTTAATGTTTAATGAATACAAAACATTTTACTTGTACTCACGAGTGGTTTTGTTGTTGATATACAATGTAGCAGTGTTAAAACCGCTAAACGTTCAGATATCTCACAGTGAGGGAGCAATAAAACTAATGATGCAGCATGTTCATTTATAGGTTCCTGATTGATAAAATATACTTCAGGCAAAACTCTAGCTAAGCTATAATTTCCTAAACAAAAGTTCACTTGCAAAAACCATGTGGGTATCCTTACCTCCAATTATGGAATCAATAATTGGCTGGATGTAGCGAGCCAAAATTTCAGCACTATCCAAAGCAGCTAAACATAGATATGCTGTCAAGTTTCTATTCAATTCTTTGTTTCCTTTACAAAGAAATTTCACTGCCACAGGTATTGCAATTTTCATTACTTCCCTTTTGTTGTAGTTCTGAAAGCTCATTAACTGGAATACTCCCACATGCCATAGAACTTACCAAAAATATGCACGAGATGATCTCTGAAGCAATTTTGGCATGTGGCATATCTTCATCGTTACAGGAAGGCTTCAGGTCATGAAGCAAGCAAGATTCCAACAAACTAATAAGAAATGGTGCATTTATTTCTACAGTTGATGTTTCCCTAAAAGACATCTTCTTGGAAGATTTCTCTACAAAACAAGCTTACCTAATGCAAGTAGTTATCCTGGTTATACAAATTTCAACAATACTTTGATCATTTGCATTATGAATATAATTTATTTGTGATGTGATCTCATTTATTTTCTGAAGTACTTCTATAACACTGGATACAATCTCTTCATCAGGCAACAGAAATAAGTTTCCTGCCTAAACACAAATATAACGCACGAAGAGTTAGTACTGGATTATCATTTTGGGAGAAATAATTATGATTTTTACATTGAAATCATGGTACCGAAACACTATGTGAAGGGTCAAATGTACGCCACTTGACTACGGAAAAATAACGCGAACGTTACGTTCTGTGAACATGTACCATGAGATCTTTAATTACTGGAAGTTTTGCTACTTCAGTTTTTTCTCCGATCATCTCACCTTGGACAGATCCTTTTTATTCAAAACTTCTGCAAATAAATGATGCATGCTTTACTTTATTCTCTTTCTCACTAAATCGTAAGCAGAAGTTTTTTTTTTTTTTCAGTGACATAGTCCTTCTTCAGAAACTAGAATCAGGATATGTAGAACATCAAAGAATTATTCACTACTACTAACGAATTCAACTGAAGTTACACTCCATGCACGCCTGTCACGTGCAATCCGCCCTCCGCTGCAGACGACCGCATGTCGTACCAAATGCTCGAGTCAAATGCAAAATGCACTCTGGGAAAACGTCAACGTGTGCAGCTTGAACCCACACCAAGTCATTGCTAACAAATTTCACTGTGATAAATTACATCTTAAGTGACTTGCTTTCTTATGGAAAGCATTATTTTCAATCACACTTTTGTCATCATGATCATCACCGCAATTTCCCAATCCTACACAGAAAGAAAATGAATCTTTCAGTAGTACGATTAACTGGCTAATGAAACGAAAGTATGATAAGATTAAAGCAGCATTCCGAAGAAAAATGCTAATTAATATAATTTAGGGTTGAGTTTGAATTTTTATTCCCTAAAACGCTTTTCAAAGCAAAAAAAATTTGCAGAATGAAACAGAATACTCGCCTTCACCACAACCTCATTGTCTTGAACAAGTTAAGCAGAAAAGCATGCAATATATGTTAAATAGCTTATTTTTTGGAAACAAGACTGAATTTGCATGGTTCGAGATGCAAAAGAGATGGTATTTAAATAGATAATGACAGATAGGGAAGCTCAGTGCAAAAGAGTCTTAACCTGGAAGTTCAACTAAGAAGTAAAATATACAACATGACCTTTCATACCAAGTAATATTTTATTTGCTCAGAATGAAAGGTTATTGTATTCTTATTATAAAGCTAGCCGATGGCTAATTCATGGAAATGTTTTCATGGAAAGTTTCTATTCGTTGAAAGAAGATAGAATGAAGAAGACATCAAAAGATATATATTGGAATCTGATATTATTCAGATAATCGAAAGTCCGTTTACAAATGTTTTCTCGGATAGGTTTCAAAATGCAAAGCTTCTTGGCTTTGAATTTTGCGTCCATTTTTTAAAAGTTGTAGTTTTAGAAAAGAAAGCAGTGAATCTACCTTTTTGCATGAGCATTTATTAAACATTTTTAGGAGTCCAATATACTTATGCCAATGCAGTTATAGCGTCTGAAAAAGGATCTAATTTTTATAATAGCGAACACTGATAGGGTAGTGTTCTTTCTCTGAGAGATAATCTACCTTTCGGGAGGGAAAATAGATTTCAAAAGTCAAATTGCACTTTTAAAAAGTACTCTGCCCGCAATATCAAAACAATCTCATCAAAACAATCCAGAACAGGAGGTATTCAACTTTGCTGAGCCAAAATCATCAACGAAGCATGAAGTGATGCGAAGACGGAAGGCACCGAATGAATTTGGAATTTATTGGAGCAGTCGAGCACAGGTTACAGAGGTCGAAATGTTTCCACGAAATCTTCAATTTCGGTGGATCTCATAGGACCAATATGACTGTGCATGCAGAAGTTCGAGAGTATGCTTGAAAAGAGTTTCAAGTAGTTCATCGTTCCGATGGACCCTTGAGACTGTCGGTGGATGACCTTTTTTCTTGTACAGATTCCTCAATCATTCGAAGTTCGGGGTGATGTTTCCGTTGTACCATAAACGAGTTCCTAACGGTAGTAACGTGAAAATCCTGAAACGTAGTTTTAACCGTTTAAGCGGATCTTCAAGATGTGCCTCAGCATCCTGTTGCATTTTGCCGCCAATTGGATCCTGGTTTCTCGCACGAAATGCCTTTTTTTTTTTTTCTTTCCACCGTCGAGAATTTTGTTTTGTTTTTTTGTTTTGCTCATGCTGCAAACAGAAAAGCTGTGATTTTCGTAACCCGAAAAGGAATTTGTGGTCAAAAGTTTCTGAAAGGAATCTTTGTAATGAATGAGTTGGAGCGTATGGAAAACATTTCAGTGTTATCATAGTGAATTCTTCGATGCCACGTAAACCGACGTTTTTTTCTGCACTTGGCTGCAGTCAGTCAATCACGAATTCTTCCTGCTCGTAGCCTCATGGATTTATAATATAGATGAGTAAATAAGCAGCCAATGAATGCACCTTTCCTTTCATAGTCATGCTTTTTCAAAAGTACAAATGTTTCATTTGTGCGCTCTTCTTCTTTGATTTCCAAGTACCATACATAACTCATAACTGCTATGCGTATTTGTAGACTTTTGTGGAACCGCAAGAAACAGAAAAATTCGGTCACGCTAACGAGCTGATCCTCTCGGATCAGCATACCTTCGAGGGACCTGCGTATCTAAATGGATCGCTACTAATGTGTATAAAATGCATTTTTATCGCTCCCAATTGAAAGCCATTATAGATTTACAAAATCGGTTTCTCAATCATCAACTGGAATGGGCGAATTCCCTCCAAAACTGGAATGCTTTCATGTGAGAGGGAAAAGAGGAATCTCCACCCAACACTGAGCAAGAAACGAATGCTCGTTGTCCAATTTTGATCCGAGTGCGATTGGCATTGAGCCTCCATTAAAAAGTTCATTGCTTGCGTGGTGCTTTTCCATTTCCCCTTTCTTGTAGTTGCAGCATTTCATGTAATGTGACGCTTATTGGAAGAACAGGCCGCCTGAGATTTGCCTTCCTGCCTATTTCCTCGAGAAATGCGTTTTTCGGAAACCGAAAAGAGCAACTGGGAAGAGCTTGGGATGCACATTTTCGAGTCGCGGCAAAACTGTTGCATGTAATCGGTTCGAATCAACTGGAGAATGCTCTTGAAAGCATGATGCGAAGATTAGAATGATGCCCATTTCGTGGCCGCTGAATGTTCTGCTTACAAATTGTTCCTAAGCAGTTCGCTACCGCATTTCCTTAACTACATATGGTCTTGAGCAGCTGCACCGAGGTTGTCGAAATGCTCCAGAAAATACGATCAAATACGGACACGCTCTTTTTAAGTGCCGTTCGGAAGCGGAAACGATCGACACTGTGGAAGTTAAACGGAAGCACACAGCAACCACTTCCTGTAAACGTGGCAACCCTACGGCAAGCGTTCCGCAGCTAACCGCTTTCCCCACATGGACGATCCCAGGGCGATCGGCTGGGGCAGCTCTAGCTCCAGCGATGACTGGTTGCGGAGATGACCTTTGTAGGTTCGGCTGTAGGGAAGAGCGATGCAAATGCCCCAGTGGCATCGGGGGAAAAGGAAAGCCTACCAGGTTCTCGTGTGCTGCTATGCACTTTCCAAATGGGCATTTTGTGTTGTGTCATCAAAGAAAATTAGCAAGCCAGACATATGTTATAATAATATCAAGTCTGTGCACCCATGAAGCCGTGCCCATCTGAATTACTTTGCTCAACGATGAAGTAAAAATTGAGCAGTATCCAAATGCAAGTTTTCCCGTCTCCAAATCAAAGGCGTCCCACAGTTCAAGAACAGCAGAACCGGTACCCTGTCTGTAGGTAGCCGGTTGAAAAACTGCAGCATGGAGGCATCTGACAAAAAAAGAGGGGGAAAATACGAGGGATTTGCATGAATTCGAGCTTCGCGAAAGTTCGTTTTTCTATAAAGATGCTTCTCCTTGGCCTCCTCTTTGACAGCCGTTCTGTGTTCGCCTCTCGTGCTGCTTTTTTTTTTTTTTTTTTTTTTTTACGGAATGAGCTCAATAAACGTATTTAATGATCAAGTGGGGATTGAGGGAAGCGAAAGCAAACAATCCCTTTCTAGACTGGATGCTTCGATCTTGAAATGGGAGTCGTCTATCTGGATAGGGTGGTCAGTTTTTTAAAAATGCAGCAGACTCGATCTCCGTTGGCTTAAGGAAAAGGTAAAACACGAAAGACTTACGTCAAAAAAAATAAAATTCCAGCTTTCCATGCGATCCGAAATGCTTGGCTCCGCAAAGTTGGAAATGCAACACATAGAGAGGGGAGAAATGATACCCGCGCTGCTTTCTTCCAGGCTAAAGATTCCGAGAGCAACTCCCTTGCTTCCGGCACCGCATCCCTGGATTCCCCACTCCTCTCTGGAAACTCATCCGTGCGCCCCGGTGGGAACTTTCGACTCGATAGAACCTTGTGCATGCGGATGCTGCTGCACCAGGAGAAACACGATGCTCAGAGTTGCATCTGAGCATCGTGTGTGCAGCCACGCAGCCTCTCCAACATAACCAGATCACAGATGAGCTGCCACCGAATCGAGGTGCTTCAGAGTAGAGCAGTGGCCCCAGACTGCTAAACTGCACATTGCTCGAGGGAAAGTCTTTCCGGGGTGGCACTGGAGTTGTTTCCGAAAATTCTTGCAGCGACCTTCGTCCTTCAGGAGGATCCCGAGAGGAGAGTGTGCAAGGGGAAGGCTCTTCTTGTTGCTTCTTGCCGCTCTCCTACTGAGACATCTTCAGACTCCTTTTGGGTGTTCCCACGAAGTCTGTCGCTCCCCATCAGTAACTCTTGGAGTCGTCCCTGAGTTTTCTCTGCTCTGATGGAAAGGGAAAACCTTCCAGAGGTAGGGAATCGGGACCAGATGAATCTCTCCTGGTGTTCGTTCCATCAGCGTTCTAGAGAGAGAGCCAGGGCGGTTTCTGGTCTCGTTCTGGTTGTCACATTGGGGCGTTTATTTGTAAAATAAACATACATGTCTGTGGGAGAGCATTTGATCCTGCAACGTTACTTATGAATACGAAAAAGAACCTGCCGGGATACGCGACTCTGAGGAAGGCTCCTGGAGCAAAATCGGAGAAGATCACGAAAGGAGAGCAGAGGTAGTGTGATCGTAGGTGTAGTGATAGCAGTACTGATTATTGGTTGTAGCAGCTGGCAGCAACAGCAGCTGGAATAAGCGAGAGAACAGGGGTAGGTTGGGAAAGGGAGTGACAGTGACAATGCTGTTGACAGCAGCGATGGTCCTAGTGGGAGTAGATGAGGTAGCATCAGTAATGGGAAAGAGGTAGAGGCTAGGACGAGATCTCCCTCTCTTACCTCTGAGAAAAGTGCCAAACGAGCCTCCCAGCATCAGAAGGGACCACCTCGTTCCCAAGGTACGAGGACTGTTGGCAAGGATGGATGCATCGGGGGGGACTGCTTAACTGTCTTCCGGGATGCTGTGGAAACTCGGTCCAGATACGGGGGAGAGGGGAAGAGGAGGAGGAGGAAAATAGCAAGGAGGGGGGCATTGAATCTTGCTTCGCGTCTATTCTGGAAGATTTATGTTTTCTTCGCCTTAGCGTCTAGTGCGGTAGGGATGCACCGAAAGCTTTTTCGATGCTCCCCTTGATCGTTCGGTTTCCCGAATTGACTGATTTTCTGTTTCCATCGAAGCTCTTTGATCATCCGCAGGCACGTGATTTTTCTTTCTTTCCTCCTTCCTCTCTTCTTATTCTTTTTTTCCTTGTATTTTCTTGTGTGCTTTTTTGAGGAAGCGTCTTCACGAATGTTCGATTTCGTTCTGAAACGAACGCTTCTGTGGTACAACGCTGATTCGCAACGTTCGTCCACATCGGGATGCGGGTCACGAATTCACGAAACCGAAATTCTGGGTGTCTTACTTTCCGGTTGGCTCGCTGGAAGGCACATGGGGATTCCCGATGAAGAACTTCCTGAAAGCGGAGCGCTCGGTGGAGTCAGTAGTTTCGACGCTGATAGCGGGAGATACTGCCTTTTTTTTTTTTTTGTTTCTTCCCTTTTCGTCGTTGAGTTGCGAATCTGTAAGGGAGCAGGCAACAAGTGTGGGGAGATCAGGAAAGTGTTGTCGATCCTGTCATCGCCGGAGGGAGACGTGCACCGGAAAATGAGCTCGCTCCCATGTGTGTCTTCCGCGGACACTGAGGGCATCGGAGCAAACGGAAAATGAGTTTCGTCACGGAAAAAAGTAAGTTCATCTGGGGGTGATGTCTGGATAGCCGGGATCAGAGGCTCGAGTGCGCGCGCGCGCGTGTATGTGTGCACACCCTGTGTTCGTAAGGGTAAAGGATGAAGGCGCCGCAAGTTGCCCTTTTGTTTTGCTCTTGCGATCCGAAACGTTGTCGTGAGCGCTCGCAAGACGGCGCACGGCTGAAACACCCTGAGGCATGGTGATCATTCTGAAGCTCAAAACGCCTCTAGCTTCAGTATCCGTTTCAGTTGTTTTGCTCGGCATCATTAGGTGTTGGCTACATATGAATCGGGAACACGTTTCGTGCCGTATGTGGTCCGTGCACTCGAAAATCAAGATCTTCCTCCGCCTAACACCCAGGTTTGAGGACCCGCGATGGGAAATGTGAAAAATTTTCGGGAACGTTACCTTCGTTTCCAAAAGAAATCTTTTTTTTTTTCTCCTCTTTTCATCTGATTCTTTTTTGTCACTAAGTGCGAGCAGCATTCGCTCGGGACCTGAAACTTCAGCATCCACCTTCCTAGTGTTTCTCGTCTTAGTATAGTCGCATTGCAGTTTGCAGTGTCCCAGCGCTTAGGGCTGTCAGTTGTGAAGGAGACGGCTGCTTCTGTGCACGCTCTGTCTGCTCACACGGTGTTCGTTAGGTGTTTATGATTGGGCACTGACTGATTCCTAGGAAAAATGCTGAAGAATGGAGAAGCACATGCGAGAGCACTCTTTGTCACCACACACTTTCAAATCGAAAAATCAAGTTGAAGCTGGAACACGCGAACGCACTCGGGAAATTCATCCGGAACGGAGATGATGGTGCAGCAGCGAGATGCTTGACTTTCACCGCCACGGATGTTCTTCCGGTCAGAGCGTTCTCCGTCAGTGGCTGGACTACTTTCATGGGCAAGAACCAGCATCAGCTAGCACACGGATGCGCTTCATCCTTCCGGAGATTCTTCTGAAAAGCCACTGGCGGTTTGACTGAGAGTTCGAGGCCAAGAGCGTGCAAATGGCTGTTCCTAGTCGTACAAACCACATCAACCAAAAGACGTTTGCTCCCAGCAGAGCATCTGTCCGAAATCCTGAATCTCTGGGCGCCGTCTCTGTAGCCTGGCTTCTGCAGTGATCGATGTGTTCAAAGCATCATTTCGGAAAGATGGCTGCGGTGGAAGAGAATTTGGCAATTCCACTGGAACAAGACTTCTTGAACACGAATCGTCTTAATGCTTGCCTCTAAAGATCAAAACGGCGCGTGCAAGAATAAAATCCTCCTAGGCATCATGCTCACTTTGTGCTTACGAATGTACACACATCAAGTGGACGCATTTTTTTTTTTTTTTTTTTTATAAAAAATGGATGCTTTTTAGAATCGATGGATCAGTGAGACAAAAGAGAGGCACCATTCGCTGAATGTTGATGTTAGAATTTTTTGTTTGTCTGCCTGCATTGTAATTCTTCCTTTCCATTCAGCCGCTGCATTCCTTCTCACCTAAAGTTGAAGCTGATCTCTACTGAAATTTCCTCCACTGGCAAACTGACCACCATTCCTGCATTTTAATCGAAACGTAGGAGTCGGCCGAAAGGCTCTAGCAAGCGATCATGTTGAAAAAAAAAAAAAAAATCAGGGATTCAATCTGAAGAGCTGAATGTCAATTTCAGAATTTGTTCCCGCTCAAATCAACAGGTGGGTAAAAGAGACTGCTTCAGCTCTCTCCGTGCAGCTCGTCATCCAGCAGTGGGGCATTCTTCTCAAAAAAGATCCACTGTGGAAATGTTCCAATGAAATCCCACAAAAGCTGCAGTTCGAGCTGCAGGAGAGATAAGATTGATTTCGAAACAGCATCCACTTCATCGAGAACTGTGATTAGAAGCGGGAACTCCCCCCCCCCTTTTTCCCTCCAAAACAGTCCGTCCCCAATCCTCCAGTGGAAGGGAAAGAAAAAGGCACATGAATAAAAGTCGAATTTTCAAGTGCTTTGAACAAACATGTACGAGAAACCAATCCGTAATGTCAAAGCCTCCGCCGCTTTCTGGTACTTTGATAAGAAAGAAGAGATGCCAATCACTTGGATTTTATTAATTCGGATTGGAAAATAATTGAAAGCTTTCAAAAATGATCCCGGCGCAGTCAAAAACCCTAGAAGTTTCTCCGTTTACCGACTAAGTAGTTTTTCTCCAGACTGAATGAATGCCTTGACGGATGTATCCATTTTTTGCTTGTACGCCACGTTTGGTTTACATTTTTTGCCCTTGGGTATTTCACGGTTCCTTCTGCAATGACACATTGCAGTAATGAACGACTTCTTGCACAATCGAAGATACGAAGAAGTGGTTAGATAACTCGTGACGTCAAAACAGTATCCAAAATCTCAAGGACGGGATTTTTTCAGATGGAGGGACCCTTAGCCCCGAAGGATGCTGTTGAAATCAAAGATAACTTCGTAGCCGAAGATGTGTTGCCCCCCTCCCCCCCCCAAAAAAAAAAAAACAACTTCCATTGCATGGCCGGATGTGTTTCTTCCTCAAGAATTCCATCGGACTTTCCCGAGAAGTGTTTCGTGTCCAAAAACCTACAACTCAATCCCTGTCCAACTAACGGCTTCGTGCTAGCAAAACCCTCGAATTCTGCGGCCTCACGACTTGGGGCTCACGACGCATAGTGAGGGCGAGATTGGACAGAGGTACTTCAATTGCAGCCAACCCTTTGAGGACGGTTCGTGTCGGAAATCGAATTACCCGACAGGTGGAAACTGCTTTTCCTGGAAACGCAACGCAACGCCAAGTCGTTCAGCCATTTCAAGTAATCGCACACGTCTTCCCGCACTTTCTTCCTGGTTGTGCTCTCTCAGGCTGGAGGATTTCCGTCTCATGGAAGCGAAGTCTGCTGGTCTTCGTGCTTGGCCTGCAATCAGATAGACACGAGAGTTTGGTACAGTTCTTGGAATTTTAGAATCGCTCTCCTCGATTTATGCAAGATGGCTCTCGGAATGACACGCTCACTCCAATTAAGTGAAGGTTACATAGGTGTAGTAAATAAGCTGTAAAAGTGTCTGGAGCAGCGTATCGGAGATTTAGTACGTTCTCCTTTTTTTTTTTCTTTCTGGCTCGTGGTCGATTGCAGCTGGGGAATGCAGGGAAGAGACTCTGTGACCAATGGGTCGTTTGCTCATCAACCTTGCTTTTAAAATGCTCATCACGTTGAAAGAACATGAATAAACAGTTGCCAAAATGATGCACTTATAATAGCTGTTTTATTATCATCATCCCAATCTCTTATAATCATCCTAAGCTCTTATAATCGCGATTTCCAATAAACTGAAAACAATTTAATTTAATGAATACGAAATTGGCAATTTTCTTCACAACAGTTGCGGTTTTGGATATTGCAATTAGAAAGCGCAATTTCGTCAACGTGAAAGTGCTACAAGGGGATAAAACAGAAGAGAGGGAAGTAGATGGTTCATATGAGCATCTGAGCACCTGAAGATGAGTTTCAAGCCTTCTACTGGGAGAGAAAAATGTTTGAGATCAATTTTTTCTTCTCTTCCTCCACGCTGAAATTCGGGATGAAGCCAATCTCGTGTATCCCCAGGATGAAGCGAAATTGATTCATAATTAATGCACAGTTTTGTCGATTTTGTCATCTTCACATACTGTTGCAACGAATAAGATTGGCGAGTAACTCGCTTATTCGAAGGAGGACGGAACTAGGATCATGGCTGTTAAAATGTCTGAAGCTCCAACCACGATTCCTCAACTCGAACCGTTTCGAATGGAAAGTCTGCTGAAACCACCGTGTGGAGAAAGAACGTCTGTCGACGGATCCTGCCGCGGCAGTTCAGAGACGAAAACAAACTCGGGAGAGGTTGAAACAAGAGAGTCTCAGCTATAGGGAGATTCGCTGCAAGAGCCTCCAGCAGCACTCGTGTTGTTCCATCTGAGGTTTCTCGTCTCGCGCGGGCAGCATTCGGCCAGCAGCGCAATGATTTAAGAGGGCATACAATCCCGGGGTCATCGTGCGATCCATTCTCAGATCTGTACGTTGAAGACATAATCCACCCGTTGCTCCGCACCGGCTGTTCCCGTTTCGATGTGGGTCCCAATTGTCTGTCCATGCTTGAATTCTCCGTGAACGAAACTGCAAACAAACCGGGATTGCACTCTTTGCGCCCAAACCTCGTTCGTGTATTTGTTGAGGGGAGTTGAGGTGCGTGGATTTTGCAACTGAGATGGAGATCGGTCACCAACGGCATCTCAAGATCGCTTTCCGCGTATCGGAAGTACCCAAACCGTTTTGTGAGCTTGAAAAAAAATCCTTAAAAAACCTGCGTCGAAGGTTGTGCGGCTGCTGCGGTTCCCGCGCGCAGCAGCAAGAGTCGCGGTTTCGAATCCCACCCGCGGAAGGATCGACGCCAGAGAAATGGGTGCGTCGTGGGTTCTGGGTCCTGTCCGCCCCGCAAGATGACGCTGGTTGGACTTGTAGGCTTCCGGTGCGGCACTGGTGGAAGCTGGACGCCCTTCTGACAGGCCGGGATTAAAAGTTGACCCTTCGGTGTCCTCCCAGGAATCAAGGAGCCACGGTTCCCTTCGGTGTTGCCCTCTGGTTGTGAAGATGGCAACCCTCCATCGCATACCATGGAGCTGGTTGGTACCCCTTTCATGAGATCGCCTCTCCAGAGTGTAAGATACGCGCTGCTCCCCTCGGAGAGCGTTCTGAAGAGAAAATGGGAAGCGTCCCTTGCAGGGTCCCTGTGGAGAACAAATTCCAGGAGTGGATCCTTTCCGGGTTCTCTTCGGTGGAGAATTGGGGAGCAGCCCCCCCTTTTGAGTTGCATCCGGAGGGAGTAAGAAAGAGGCTCCTTTCGGGGTTCACTTCCCAAGCGTGAGAGGAACGGACGCCTTCCTCTGGAGCCCTTCCTGGATTTATAGCGTGGTCGCCTCCCGGGATACCCCTTAACTTGAGGAGCCAACGCGCACCCTCAGGTGGCGTGGGCGGTGTCAAAGAGCTTCCTGAGCCCCTCCCTAAAAAGCGGACCGTTCTTCAGCACTCCTTGAGAACCAGAAAAAGGAAAAAATTCCTCCACAGAGAGACTTCGACAAAAGCAAGAGTTCCCCAACTTCCGGTCTTTCTTTTTTCTTCCCAGATTCCCGTGAAACTTCATCATCCTTCACAATCCCATCGCAAGATCCTTTCCCACACTTCCCACTAGCAAAAGTTTCACATCGCAAGTGCCCACTGCCAACTATAGGAGCCGGAGTACCACCCAGCATGCTTGGGTATGGGATTGTTTGGAGACGCCCTCTGCATCTTTCAAAAGTCCGCATCTAAGGCTAACGTTTAAGGAAATATGAAGCATTTGCTTCCTGGCGCGGGTGCATGGTCAGTCGAGGGCCACCAACGGCTGACAAGCTGGCGACTGGCCGCTTGATCTTCGAGAGAGGAGAGACGTGTATGTTGCAATCCATTTCCGTGGGCTCCGCTTTACAAGAATCCGATCGATCCTAGCTGCTGCATCCGAAAGATCGAAACTTTGCTCTTCGTGCTCGCGGCCATTCGCATTTGCTGGAGAGACTCCGCTGGTGGCTCGAGGTCGTGTGCACCTGAGACAAGACGCAGGTGACCGGCCGAATCACATGCTCGAGAGGTTTCCCTTCCGAAAGCGCGTCAGCATCTCGGTGAACTTGCTACATCCGTGACTGAGTGGCCAACCTCCGTCGTGTGGCGTCCTCCCTTCGAGAAGACTGAAATGCTAAGGAGATTTCCAAAGATTGTTTCCAATTGGTTGTGAAAATGCGAGGCTTATTTCAAAAGTAAGAGCCGATCGGGAATAAAGAAAGAACAAACAAGAGGAACAAAAATATGTATTATCGGTTAGAAACGTATACATCCCCACATCATTTTTCTGCGTAGTCACCATTTTTTTCCAAGCACTTTTGACACCGTGGAAGAAGCTTTTTGAAATCCCTCTGAATGAAGTTTCTCCACCTGGGAGTTCGGCCAGTTCAGCAACAACACTGCAGCTTTCAACTCTTCCCTTTCCCCTCGAGCCATTGAGCCACTTCTAGAGGTGCAGGAAGACGTGGTAGTCATTGGGCAGGACTGTAAGATGAGTGATCGAAAGGTTCCCATTTGAATTGTCTGGAAATGTCTGGAACGTGAAGACAGCATGTGTTGCCAAGGCGCATGTTGTCGTGAAGAAAGGAGAAGAACAATTCCTGATCTCAGCATTTTACGTCTTCGGCTCTGAATGGCACGCCACATTTTTAAAAGTGTTTCACAGTAGACTTGCGAAGTGGTGGTTATTCCATGCTCCATAAAGTCCACCAGAAGCACACTCTTTTAGTCCCACACACTGCTGCTGTCCGCACATTCCAGACAATTCAGAAACTCAGATGGGAACTTTTGGATCACTCAGTCCTGACCTCTCCAGCATGGACTACCACGTCTTCCTGCACCTCCAGAAGTGGCTCAACGATTTGAGGGGGAAAGTGAGGAGTTGAAAACTGCAGTGTTGCTGCTGAACTGGCCGAACTCTCAGACGGCGGAACTTTATGCAGAGTATCTCAAAGGGCTTCTTCCACGGTGTCAAAAGAGTTTGGAAAAAAATGGTGACCACGTAGAAAAACGACACAGGGATGTACGTCTACACCAATGCATTTTCGTTTCTCTTATTTGTTCTTTCTTTCTGTCCTATCCTCCCTCACTTTTGAAATGGGCCCCCAGTATAACACTTGCATTCTGGAAAGGTCAAGAATTCTCAGTGCTGGGAAGGTCTACTATTCACCCCAGAAAAAGTAATAGAAATGCCGAGATTACGAAACGGAATTCCAAGGATGATGTAAATGTATCCCGATACAAAATGCTCTGAAATTTCCATTGAAGGTTCCTTCATTCCACATCACTTTCACTTCCTGTCATCTTAGAATGCGTGAACTTCATACTTGGGCATCTAAAATTTTAGGTGAAATTTAGATTTCTTAATTGCAACTATGTTTTTAGTTCTCAGTGTTACTTCAATTGTACAAGCAGGAAAGTAGAAGGCCAAAATTATGAGAGGTCATCGAAATTGACACTTTTGTTTCGAAGAGGGGCGTTAGCATTCCTTAGCGATGCCCATGGTGATGGCAAAGATGCTTTTGCATGCGATGGGCACAGTCGTGAACTGCAGTCCGATGAAGCCAGCAGTGATTTTGGCTCCCGTCAGTCATTCTCAACAGAATTTCTTTCGGATTTTCCGCAAAACGTACAAAACTGTAGGATAATTGTTCGTACAGGATTCTGTAAGCATACATGTACACAGCAACACGCACACATGTGTGCTGTCGACACAGACTCTGCACACACGCAAATGAGCTGCCTCCAAAATGTACCGCACGGCTACTCGCAACATCCGAATCTCGGTGCATGGAAACGCAGACTCCAATTCAGCGGTAATAAGGCATGGACAGCTCTCATTAGAGTAATTACACAGATCTGAATAATCCCCAAAGATAGCCTTTGAAGATTATCGGAAGCTTCCCACATTTTCTAACGAAAATCGGTTTTCATGCGAATGCTCAGCAATCTCTTTTTCCTTTTTTTGTTTTTTTACTGAGAAACTGAATCTTTACAGATCTCAACAGACCACTTTCTGTCGCAGTTGTCCCATCACACAGTCCTAACCATCCAATCCAGATGGCACAGCTCGTGATTGCAATACGGAGTCCCACTTTCATCTCGTTTTCTGGTTGATTTCTGTTCATTGGCTATTTGGCGAAAAGATGACTAAAATTCATGGGATTATTGGTACGACCTAAGAATGAAATGTACGACCTGTATGTACACCTGGTTTAGCACTCACACGATGAGGAATCTGAAAGCTGTGGTCGAAAGATGACAATGAATCCATGTGACCACAGCTTTCAGATTCCTCATCGTGTGAGTGCTAAACCAGGTGTACATACAGGTCGTACATTTCATTCTTAGGTCATACCAATAATCCCATGAATTTTAAACAGACCATCATCGTGTTTTGTGTGTTTCTGCGGGGCATTTTTTCACCCGAAGTGCTCAGACCTCAAATTTAAATCCACTCTTTCAAATTGGGCATTATACTAGATTTATCCCAAAAGGGAGGGAATGGATTTATTATTTCGCTTGGCTTGTGTTATCCCATTTCTGTCCAGCATCTAATCATGTACACCTTTCTAAAAGCGAAGAAAAAGCCTCTAGGATTCCCAAATTACAGGCTATGTGACTCCAAAAAGGAGTACAGTTTTGTACCAGCATGAATCTTCTGCCGTGAAAACCCGAAACATACATTTATTTTTATTTTGAATTAATACCATAGCTGGAAATGAAACCTCGTGCTTTTTTCTTCCACTAACTGCAATCAAAGAGGTAACTTCCAAGGATGCCATAAAAATAAATCTTAAGATACGGTGCATGGATAAACCTCGTGTCAGAAGAAATGCAACATGAAGCTCTGAGTAAGTCCTACACATACCCAAATTTTGTACATAACTCTATGATACGGAAGAAGGAAAAAAAGGAGAAAAGGGAAAAGCAAAACCTGGAATCCATTGTGATTTCCCCTGACTGCTGACTAAATAGAAGACTGAGAGTTCCTAATCTGATGCCGTCAAGGATAATGAGACTGTTTCTTGGTTTCCACCAGACCACCGATTACGCACGCTTTTGTCCTGATGACATGCATTTTAGAAATATCCTAGAAACGAAATCTCATTCGATAACCTCATTCGATTCTCATCTATCGATATTTCACATCAGAGATCTGTAAAGATAATTGCAGCCAGTTTAATTGGAAGCAGCAATAAAATCTAAAAGAAAACGCTGCAAGAAGATATCTTTGGCAAAGAAATACAGTGATGAGACTTTCTCGTGCAAATGGAACGATATACAACTTTCAAGCATCAGATAGGAGCAGCAGCTGATGGCTCTGACTCTTGCAATACAATGATGAAGCCTCCGGACCGAGCAGGTCGAGGTCTTTCTAGATGGTATAGATCGTTTCCCACCGAATGGTTTGTTGGTCTTTGTTGCTCGTTTTGTTCTGTTTTTGTTTTTGTTTTCTTTTTGGTATTTTCCTGCAAATCGTAAATGATTGCCTTCATTTAAAGCAGCTACTACTGTGACTTTCGCAATTTATCTTTGAAAATTTTCCATTATACGAGACAAGGCAAACATTCTAAAGTTCGAATACTTTCTGGCAGCATGGCTTATCCATTAAAACCTCAGTTTAAAGTTCGCTATGTAAAGGACTTCAAACTTTTCTATCTTTCGACGCATAGCAGCGACTCCCCTAATGAGACTCGCATGAAGGGAGCTCTTGGCTCTTCCAGATGCTGATGCATGAATGAAAGAAATTTTGCCCGAAAAAACGAACACCAGAGCTCATGTTCCGGCTTAATCGTCCTGTAAGATCATTCTGCATTTCCTGAAAACATGTTTCCTGTTGAATTAGGTCGAGTGCTTTTGCTACGAAACAAGGAAGATTGTCCTTGGACCATACCTCAGCCATAGGACTGAGTACACATTCATTACTTTGGTGTTTCCCTTGTTCTTCCTCTTCTTATTTTGCTAAGAGAGCGTTCTTTGAAGATTTTGCCTGTCATTTCCATTTTTATTGTTTATTGCCGCAATGCCTGAATGAAGGCGATCCACGGCTAGAGTCATAACGAAGTATTGAAGAAAGATTTGCCAAAGAGCAGTCCAGAACATTAACTCGACATCAGACAATTATCATAATTATTTCAAGCTCGTTCTTGTTTATTCTGAATCCCTTTAAATATATTTCTGAACTCTTGTTGAGATATTGAGGAACGTAAAGCTGTTTCCGACGCATGCGTGATGACTAAAGCTTATTTCTCAATTTTCATCTCGCTCTCGAAATTGCCATGATTCCTTAGTCCATGGAATATAGTCCCAAAGGATTCGGGAAACTAATTTTCTCGGCGATTCTCATAACATAGAAGTTTTAGCAGAGACGCAGACGCTTTCTTGCCTATGCAGCAATCTGAATCAGTAATTTGACAACAAGGAATCGACTCCACAATCTACCAGTAATACTGCCGCCCTCGATGTGGCGGATACTCCGATGCTACATCCACAAGGCTCTGGTATGCCTGCTTGCAGACCTGGTCCTACATTGCGAATCGGACCTCATGCCGACAAACCGCCTCAGCGAATCCAGCATCCCTTCGAAGACTCAGGGCATCCGTTTCAGACCGGCACAATCCGATTTCTCCGTTGCCATCACAAGAAGTTCGCAGCTGAACCTGAGACACTCGGTGCTCGATAGCCAGAACGTCTTCTGCATCCTATTGGGGAAAAAATCATTGGAGGCTTTCATGGAGGAGCTGGGATCTAAAAGGCGAAAACATCTGGGAGTGGCAAGATGTGCGTGCGGGTGGATCCACCGCGTGGAATAATGCTGTTGGAATTAGGCAGTTTTAAGAAAGAAAATCCTCAGTCCGCACTGAGGATACGTTTGGTGGACAGTAAGCAAATGAATGTCCTCATTGTACACAGCGCTGTGCAAAAATGAGAATGGAAACTGAAGAAGGGCTAACAGCAAAACGAAACGAACGTAGCGACAGCACGACAAAACGAAAGTTCTAAAGGAATGTTCTCATCTGCCTTCCCATAACTGCTTGATGTTAGATCACACATCCACACTGACGAAGTCTCCCGTTTTCCAGGGTGAGATGAGCTTGCAGAATCTGAGATTCACAGGAAATCTGCGATCCGCTGTGAAGTAAGGATGATGCTCGAAGGCAGTGACGGGAACATCTTGTAGATTATTGGATGCAGCAAAGTCCCCGAAAGTCCAGTTACTATTAGCGGCAATGAATGCCGTCTCTGCACTGTCTCATCTCTGGAGCATCGGGTGAAATGATCCCGCGAACTTTGTGCATGCATTTCTCTCCCATCACTCCCCTTCGTTTCAACTATTTCAGGGTTCTCAACAAATCTCCGATCTCTTCCTGTTTTCCTTATCAGTTTATTTTCAAAAAGAAGGCATTTCAGAATCTTCCCTGCCTAATTAACTGATTTTACTCCAGGCATAAAAATCCCAGCTATTCCATTTCGAAGTTTTCTCCCCTTCACTGTCTAATACACTAATCTCATAAAATGGATTTTCCCGCCATGCCTATCAACAACCAATCCCACAAAACTGTAAACCCACACTATTCACTTATGGTGTTCACAAATAATACTTTCATCTGGGAGAATGAAATCCCTCCAAAACTTTTTTTTAGATTGGCTGACATTTCTGGCCATCCTATACTCCAATATACTAAGAACTTGCTATTGGATTCTTCATTTTTGATGTTGAGGAGGAAGAAACAACGCGATTTTCTTCCGAAATATCTTTCGATGAGGCATCAGATAAATTTTCTAACGGATGGGCATCTGCGTTTTCAAGTACTTCTTCATCCAAACCTATGCATATACCATGTAATTCTTCTTTTGTATTGCATGCTTAAACTCATGGGCACGCAGAGAAAACTCCTTCAATGTACATGACGAGGCTCTACACAAAGAGTTGTACACCTTATGTTTCATCACTGGTATTTGGTTTCATCTTTAAATTTAAGTATCCTGTTAGCGCGTTTCATATAACATTTTGCGAGTTTTTCAAATGGCAAGGAACATTATTTGGACATTAGAAAAATCCGGAAAATTGAGAAAATGCTGTCACTCTTTTCGGTTTTCCATTGGTGCACTCATTTCAAAAGGGTGCACCGGAATTTTAGAGAAAATTTTTAGAACGTACTGCGGCGTGTGTGTTTAACATTTACACATTACTGGCCAAACGGAGTTGAACTCAACACGGAACAACCATGAGGACCTAAATTTCACGCACCCCGGACTACGCTATAGGTGTCCAGCATTCGTGTTTTGACCAACGGTCACTTTCGTCAACGAGCGTTCCATCCCCCGCTGTGAGAAGGACGTGGCCGAAGCCACATTTTCTGAGCTCTCTCGCGGCTTTGACCGGAGCAATCTTTTTCGCTTACCCTCCACGTGGAATCAATTTATTAGACTCACTATTTCATCTTCGAGACTTTACACGGCTGGTCACCCGCTGCAATTTCTTAGATGGCTTGTCAGCAGGAAAGTCCAGAAGCCGTGATTTCCGGAGAAGTCACTGGAAGCACAACGACCTGTTCCTTCAATTCTGCTCGAGCGACTTTCGTTGCCTTTATTTTTGTACCCCGAGTTGTCCAAAAAATTTCGAAATGTTTCTCATAGAATCTCCAAGTTTTGGTGATGCTTCCTCTGCTCGATTCCACACCTTCTCAACCGAGCTCTTTCAGGATGAACGCGAACAAATCTCCATTCACTTCCTTCTTAAACAGAATTATCCTAAATGTCAGTAATTCTCAAAGCCACCACGGCAGAATTGGGGTAGCTTAGGTGACAGGTTGCCTTTTCCTGTGATGCTTTCTGCCTTGGATAATGCAACCACCGTTAGGAGGGTTTTGTCCATAGTGAGCATCCCTCCCGAGCTTAAAAGATCTTCATTTCCTTGCATTAATCAGACTTGGTAATCAAGAACACAGAAACGCAAAAACTCTTTCTACAAGGATCACGAAGGGTCCTTGTACTTGTACTTGTAAGTCCTCGTACAGCATTCACATATACCGATCCTATTCTAGTTCTAGTGAGCATGTATGTCCTGTATTTCCAAAAGGGAGCAAAGGGATAGATAGCACTGTTCCGCTTTCCAGTACCACCTTTCTCGGTTTAAGCACAAATATTTTCAATGATGCCAAATTCTGGCCCTTCTGTGGTCTCTTGCGGTCCGCATAGGGAACCTGCTTGCTCGTGTCTGCTGTGCGTGCCAGCTCTCCGGCACTTCTTAATCCCTCCATCCTCACGCGTACTGGATTGAAGAATTTCCCTTCTGTACTCGCTGGCATGCTTTTTTACTTCTGTTTTAAACGCATTTCCCGGTTTCGTACTTATCGGCTTTCACCGTCGGAATTTGCACAACTGATGCGTGGTTACCGAACTCGTGAGGATGGGTCACGGTAATCCTTGTGGCTAATCGCAGCACGTTTCCCTCAAACATCTGCTGATGCAACCGTCACGCACCGTTGTTGCCTTGGCCACAGTGCCTCTAGGTGCAGAGATCTTCATCTTCGATCTTCATGATCCTCTCGTGATGTGGTGAAAAGGCAGCAAGGTGTGACCCCCCCCTATACTTTCCGGGATTTTCTTGTGTAGGATCGATGAAGTAAACAAAGTGCCCTTTCAGATTTTCAGTCGATACAGTGAACACTACAATTTCACTTGCTCCAAGTTTTTTTCTATTTAAAATGCCTGTTCTATACACCTCCACAGAAAAGAGATAATTCAGGAGAAGATCGTACAATAAAATCAGATGCATTTCCTAGGGGCAGTGATTTTCAAACGTGGGGCGGACGGGTAATAATTTGGTTTGGCTTTCTTTTTCCTTTTATTCTTTTTCCGGAACCAAGCGCCCCTTAGAATCTCAGAAATAGGTTGCATAATCGTGGAATTCTTGCAAACAATCAATGCTTTTCCATATGACTATTTCTCAATGGACAAGTAGGCCTTGGCATTTCTTGCACGTGTGCCACCCTTACTGGGAAAGGCTCGAACTCGCTTGTGAAAAACAGTTCTTTCATTATCATACCTTTCGTAGAAGTCGCAGTTCCATGACCTTCAAGTTCTGTCCAGTCTCTTGTGACACATGGTGTGTGAACCACCTATTTGCTCTGTACACGGCTGAGAGGACCATTCAGTATCGCTGCACTGCCAAATTGTTGAAAGCTAAAAGCAACGGACAGGATGCGACCTCTGACCCTCAGACTCTTATCCTTTATTAGTAACTCGAACTGCTTAGCTAGAACTACTACTATTCCTTGGCTATTACTCTAATGCCACTACCGTAATGCGAAGCATACGTCATCTGTTCCTTCACTTTTTCCCCAGTGGACAAGAGCAGGGTAGTCCACAGTGTTATCTGTGTTCTGAATCAAGCAAGATGTGTAATGTCACAATACTGAGTTAAGAATGAGTAAATCTTTGGCTGCTGTGCCTGCTAACTTGGGTCAAAGACTTGCATGCTTCATGGACCCTATGCGGCATTCCCTAGTCGAGCTGAAAGCGGTCTTCCGTGCTACAGAGGCTTATTCCATCGCCTGGGATCAGCTGAGATTCGTTTTCCGAAACCAAAACCTTTCCCGAAACTGCCGTGTGTTCAGCACGGTAACGGGAAGAAAGGAAATTCTTTACCGAGTTGTTTAGGGAAGCCGTTGTTTGAGTCTGTCTCCGTTCAAATCTTCGAGAGCTTTCCTTCATATTATGGCTTTTCAATTTATAGGGCTTTCCCACGTGCTCAGTATGCACAGTCCAACAAGAAATGTTGCCCAAAGTTGACCATGTGGTCCTCGTAACACAGTGGAGAGCTTTGATCAGGAAATCATCGAGTAGCAGTGTCATCGATGTTTTGTCGAAATTGTTTGCAATGTGAAAACGAAAAAAAACAAAAAAGGTTAATCTTAAAAAGGTTAGCCACAAGTCAAGATTTACAGAGACATACATCTGTGATCCTCTAACATTACAAGGCACCAACACTCACTAGAACAGCATCTGCATAAAGTCAAGAGTAGAAAATAAATCGAGGTAGCAAAAATGATATGAATGTTAAGATGAAACTGATGATATATGGATATGCAAACGGAGTGTAAAAACACGGATACCAACTTTTCGAGTTTGCATACAGTTCGCGTGCATTCCATGCCGTTCCAAGAATTCCCAACGAAGCATTTCCAAGAGTGTACAAATTATGTATCGCGCGATAGTAGCAGCCAGCGACTTGGCATACTCCTGCGTGGATTGCACTACTATGTATTCTAATCTCTTTAATTTGTAGGAGCCGGGTGGAAGCGCCGTTTTCGATAGTGGGCTCACTTTAGGATGAAAATCCAATCACGAAATGAAAACAAGATGAAAAGTCATCCCTGAGCATCCTTTCCCTCACAACAGGAAGCTTCTTAAATATTTGCTTGATGGTCGCTCGATTAGTAATTAATAACTTTATTGTTTCGATTCATGATTTTTTTTTTTTTTTTTTTTTTTACATTTCTTCTCACGCGATTTTGATTTCGGTAAATTCAGACATGGAATGCGATTACTCTTTTTTTTTTCTCCATTCTTTCTAGTGTGCGGTAATAATTCAGTACTTCATTTAATGCTTTCTACTCGAGACCTAAATGTGAAGAATAATCACGATGTCAATGCTAGCTGAAGAGATGGGCTTAGAGAACGCTTTCACCCATTCTCACTCCAAGAATATGGGATGTATTGTAACAGGACATTATAATACTTCCACTTTCATTACCGTGTGTCCGTGTTACCCACAGCTGATGCCTTGGACAGTGAAAACAATCCACGGATACCACGGATATCCATGGATGTGGAGTGAAGTGAAAATGGCGCGTTCGCAATGCTGCATCCGGCAGCTGAAGAGCTTTGAAACCAAACCGTTCCCATCATACCGAGCGTTTCAGCTTCTGGCCAGACAAAAAGTTTTCATGCAACACAAACTCCAAACCTCCATTAGTTGTGCATGTACGGATTTTGGGATGCTGGGAGTTTCGTCTCTTCCGTCGGCACTACAGATCTCAATTTATTGTCGCGTTGTGCACAGATTTATCAGTGAAAGAGCAGGTGACCTCCCCAGAATGACCCCCAGAGTGACCTAACACACGTAAGGTTGGCACGGTCCATTATGAAAAATGGGCATGTCGTCAGTTTCCTCAAAGTCCAGTCTTGAAATACTATCGCATTTTCGAGGTCATGAGAAAAGGAAGAAAAAAAGGGAATAGCCTAACTAGTCTGCTTACTATTGCTGCACTAGCGTGGCATCCATTTTTCTGGAGTCGGAGCCCACTATGACACATCGTTGTTACAAGATTGATGGGATTTCGACTACACAGAATGTTATCAGTCACGCCTTTGGTGTTTTTTTTTTTTTTTTTTAAATAAACAGCATGCAGCAAGAGCATCTTCATCTTCAGTTCGTCCTCGGAATTCGCTTTTGCAGTCTGCCAGGCAGTGGTCCATCACAATTTCTTTCGCAAATTATAAGTGTATTGAAAATCACAAACAATTACCAACTGAGATAAACGAAGGCTTTTCTTTCTTTTTCTTTAAAAAAAAAGATACATTGCATGATGTTTACTGATGTTTTTTGGTAAATTATGGATCACACACTTTACACTGAATGTAATGGGTAAGCGAGCGGTTCTTCTCCGCCGTATATCAGTCTTCAATCTCATGCCAGCTAAATTTTATTTGCCGTCCTGAGATACAGGTGAGACAGAGCCGAGGTGGTTTCCTGTTTGGTGCTCCTGGAAACACTGTTTCATGGCATCACGGGAAGAGGAAGCCGCCCTTCAAATGATTAGGGGGTCGTAGGATTTCTATTGTAATGGGGTGATCGCACAAGCACCGACATATGTTGTGACATCATGATGAAATCTTATGTATCGAGCGGATTTTGCCTAACTTTGAGATTTGTATCATGTGAACCTGCAATGATTACAGTGATGTCCGTTTTTGCTTTCTTTTTTTTAGATGCGACTCCAATCACGTCTCCGCCAGCAGCCATAAGTAAGTGCTTGCCAGCCACTGAAAAATGTGCTTGAAAAGAACTTCGTCACGTGAAGTTCACATGAAGTAATCCTTTTCGTTCTTTTCGTCTTAGATGAATCTGTATCTGGTCGTTTCTCATCTCTCCTCTCGAAAGAACAGCGTAGATTTCAAACTGTTGAACTTCCGCTTTCCAAGATTTTTTCCCCTTCTTTCAACGACCCGGATCTTCTTTGGTTAATTTCGTTGTCGCCGCGCGGTCTCACCCTTTTTAACTTCTTGTTCACTTTTCAAAAAAAGAAAAAAAAAAAAAAAAAGGCAGCGTCCGAAGATATGGCGGCAAGCCCACGAAGTCGCGGCTCACTCAGCTGCTCCCAGATTTTTTCTGAAGCCACTGAGCCTCCGTACCTATCCTTGTTAACGAGGAAGTCCGACCCTCCTTGCGTTTCACCCATGAGACTTCAAGACCGCAAAGGAGTCGCTGCAATGCTGGCACCGCCGGACTCCTGCCGTCTAGACAAATCTTCGCCCTCTTCTCTCCTCTTCTGAAATGATCTCGCAAAAGTTTTGTTGGTTTTCGAAAATGCTAATGATCAATCTTCGCAAATGTTGACTGTTTCATGTTCTCCCTCAAGACAAGACACAAGCTCAGATTGCAGTGTACGGAGTGTTGTCCACGCTACTCATTGCTATTGCTTTGATTCTCCTTCTGGCGTTTATTTTCAGGTACATCGTGATTTGTGTTATGCTTGCTTAATCGTTAACTCTGCGTCGATGACCCCACCTGCGTGTTTGCAGTTTCTTTATGTTGTCGGGTGCGCACTGCTCTTCGCAGTTTGCCAAAAAGCCTTCCGCCTCACGTTCGTGCCAATTAAATGTATCTGTGGAACGCTGCCGAACCCCCAAATGACCACAGGCGGCATTTGAACGATTTCTTGTTGTTGTTCTTGTTGTCGCCAGTCTTCAATCTTGTCGCTGAAGTCATTAGTTCATCCGTGCGACCTTCGCGACGATCCGGATCTCCTGACAGTGTCCACCGGTTCTCCTTCCCCTTTTCGTTTCAGGACTCTTCGTAAAAGAAGTGGCAATCCATCCGAGAGTTCTGTGCATCGAGTGATAGCCGCGGAAGACCCTGGTGTATTCATTCCGCCATTGGCCGATCCTGTTCCCCAAGGAAGTCATGTAAGCGAGTCAGCGCGGGTGTGTTCACATTCCTCTGTCTTCGGTTTCCCTCCCATCACTGAGCTCCTTGATGACGGAGCGAATGCTGTGGCAGCATATACATCCTCTGTCACACGTTCAGTTCCTCTGATTTCTTTCTTCTTGCACCGCCAAAGTGGAAATCGGATAAAAAAACAGAAACAAAAACAAAAACCACACCCTCACCCACCCACCTACCCACACACACACACACACACACACACACACACACACACACACGTGAAAAACAGTCGGCAAAGGAACTTGAATGCTCCATGATGTCTCTTTTTCTCTCTTGGCCTCTAGGAAAACCCCTTTCTCAGGAGGATCGACGTGAATATCGGTGATCACTATCGACAAACACGACAATATCTTCGTGGGCGCACACGAAACGTCAGAAGTGAGAAAGTCGAAGGAACGTTTCCGTTCTACCGTCTATAGAATTTGCCTGTCTGTGTGCCGCGCTCGAAATCGAGAGAGGAGATTCCTGGGAAGGCTATTGTCTGCAGCGATACCTCTGAGCAGCATTCTTCTTCGATTCAGTGGATCGGCCTCTTGCTGACGTAGAAGAAGTCCAAAGAGTTTGCAGCTGCTCGTTCCGCTGAACCTCGGTTGCCACTCTATTGGTCGGAAATTTGTTGCAGTGGACGTCGTTCGCATAAGTGGCCACAGAATCTGAAATGGGCTCCCCAAAGGAAGCAAGTGATCACCTGGTCACGCTTTCGTGGCTTTCCTTCTGCTCGAGCAAGAAAGCATTCAAGTTCCATCGGGAAAGCGGGCGCTCTTCGCCAGGACGCGTGTGCTGTCTGTGATCTGGGCGAGACCAACGTCGAAATCGGCTCGGAGCACTCGGGGGATAAGTTTCGGGAGCCGCCGCTAGAGGCCCGGAAGCCGCACGATTTTCGAGACGGAAACGAGCGGCATCGATTCTCCTGACGGGGGAACATGGATCGCGGGCATGTTCCTCACTGTTCTGCTTCAGGTCTTCCCATCTTCAGGAACTCGAAACGAGAAGCACTCTGCAGGAAAAAAAAGCATTCTTCATGGAATGCGGCGCTCATGAAAGCATCGTTTGCCACAGTCGCGAACAAGCCGAACACTTCATGCCCATTTTCAAAAATGTTTCCTTGGATTTTCAAAGTTGACTTTGTCTAAGCAAGACGAAGGAATATTCCGCTCGACAATCCCGGAGGCAGATACAGTTGACAGTTCCTCTCTCTTTTTTCTTCATTCTTCGGATATCTTTAAAAGATGCATGCTTCCTGTTATTTATTTGATCATACGGACGTTCTGGGAAGGAACGAGAAAGAGACAATGAACATTTCCATGGCGAAAATTCATTGCGGATATCTCATAAGAGCTTTCCGATCATGAGCAGGTTCAATACTCGAGGAAGATGTCATTCATTTTCATCCGTCAGTCTGGGATAATATTTATCTGGCACGGAAGCCGCATGAAAATGCATGCAAAAGTAAATCACCGTACTGCAATGGCGAGATTTCGATCGGCACCACGTTTGGGTCTGCCCTTCACGCGAAGCACCTCCGCGTTATGAAACCACTTTGTTTTGGGGAAAAATGTTCCGAGTGTTTGCGCATGGTAACCCTGAGGTCTGTGAACGTCCTATGAAGGAAGCTTTAGGATGCAGGGGTCTTCACACAGGTCCGTGAAATGTGCGCCTGAAACTGGGAGGGACATCATTCGTGCACGCGGAGAGAGAGCGCAGTCTCTGTTGCTGCACGGAGCCCGTTCCCGTAGGATGGCCGATCTGGAGAAACTGCAGAGCCTCCGTTGGGACCATCCTGAACGGGGCACAATGGATCCCTGCCTTCCGGTTGTTTAGGCCGCGGGGGAAGTCCCTTCTCCCGGGGAGCATGCGAAAGCAGCAATCGCGCCTTGGGGCTCCCTTGAGAGCGTCCCCTCCCTTCATTGTCTGCGGTTCCTGTGGATCTCGAAATTCAACATCTCACGATTTTCTGTGGCTGCAGCAACACCAGTGCTCTAGCAGCAAGGGTCACACGGAAAGGTGTCAGACGAGAGGTGATAAATAGGCTTCCGAAATGCATAACGATTGCCACGTGACATTAATGGGGTCATATGTCTCTTTCTGCATGCCAGAAGGATTGTTGAGCTGCGAAAGTGTTGTGCTCCTGGGTTACTGCTGACAAGTGTTCGCGGGAACGAAAATTTCTGACCCCGCTGAATCGGAAGAAGAAAGAATCCCGTCATTAAAAATGGTGCAGGAATGGAAGAGACATTGTAGACATAAGTTACTCATGCTATACAGATCAGACGCTGGTATAGCTCAAAGGGCCCATAATGAATGTTCGGATCGAGGAGTCGGTACGGAGGCGAACGTTGCTTGTGGCAACATCCAAAAACATGCGTCGAACGAGAAGAAACGAAAACTGGAGTCCTCTCGAAACTGCCGTTCAGAGAAGATCGTCGTCCAGGCAGCAGAAGAACGACTTTCGGAACAGACAAACACGCACAAAAGATGGGTCATACTCACTGGGGGAGGGAAAGGAAGATGCTTTTCCCTTTCTCGGATGCTATATGAAAAGCAGATGGGAGGGAAGAAGAACTCGCTTTGTACGGAAGCGAATCCGATCTCGAGAAAACTGCTGTCACGGCGACGGGGGAGATCCGACGACGCATTGGGGGGGGGGGGGGGGGGGGCGGAGGTCTTCCGAAGGGAAAGGGAGTTCCGGAACGCGTCGCGAACGCGTCTGAAGTTCCCGAAGTGAGTACGGGCATCCCGTCTAGAAATTCAGATGCCGCGGGAGCAGGCTGCTCGAGGAGATGCCGTTCCCGACCGTCACACTTTCGCTGCCTACGCATCCCGCCGCAGCTGCGGGCCAGGCTGAGTCCAAAGGCTAAAAATGAAGTGCACGAGGAACCAGCACGCTCCCGACTATCAGCTAACACGAAAATAGCCCGGATGGGAGCGACATCTTTGCGGGAGTTTTGTCAATGGAACGGCCTAAGAGTTGGATGCTTGCCATGGGCTTTGGGCGTAGCTGAGCGTAGCATCCGCTCACGCTGCGGGAGCAGCGCACGGAGATCTCGCTCTTGGAGTGGTCCGTCTTGACGAGTGGGACCGCTGTGAAGGCTGGCAGGAAGATCAATCTATTAATAGACTTTCCCGAGCGTGCGCGTCGCGCGGCACGAAGAGCGCGTCCTGAGAAGACGAAGACGTTGCTCTCCGCTTGCTGGTCTCCGCGGGGATGAGTTCGGAACGCCTCCGTTCGAGGAGGGCTGCGCGGGAGGACGAGGCTACTGCTGCTGCTGCTGCTCCACGAAAGGGCACGGCAGGCCTTCTCCAGTTTCCGGAAGCCACTCGTCCTTCACGTCCTGAGCCGGCGTCCGGTCCGAGTCGGCAGCACGCTCCGAGTGCACTTTTTGCGTGGAAGAGCAGATCCTCCGGGAATCCTGAGGGGGGCCCACGCGGGATGCGACGGGGGTTCCTTTCTGTTCTTGGCCTTCCTCGGTCTCCACCCGAACGCACCTTGGTCGCGAAGAACTTCTTTGGCAGCTCAGTCGTCTTGACGCCTCGTCTCCTCGAGCCTACCGTCTTCACCTCCAACTTCTTGATTCCTTCCTCACCCACAATTCATTTCCTCCACCCCCATTGTTGTTGTCCGCATAGCGACCATCCATTGCCCCATACCCACCCACACAGCAACGCATCCGCAGATTCTGTAGGATTGATAAGCAGCTTGGGTACCGTCCCGCCCCATTATTCTTCCTAGAAGAGTCAGTGGTCAAAGAGCCGTTCTCCTCGCCCGTCTTCCTTCCCCCCGCCCCACTCGCTCTGCAAGGAAACTCCTGCCTCTCGAGCATCCTCAGATACCAGTGCGCATTTGGACCGCAGCGCCTCTTTCACCGCATCCCCGATGGAACGTCCCACAAAGCGCCGTGACCCTCTTCGTCCTGCCACCTCCCGGCGTGGCAAACGGATGAGAGCTCTCCCACGCGCTCTGAGCTTCTCCTCTCACTTCGGCATTGCCCCCCCCCCCTCTCCCCCCTTCCTTGCTGGGTCCTCGCCGGCAATGGAGGCACGCACGTCCCCTTCCCCCTCCTTCCCCCTTCCAAGTCCCGAGGGTGGGCCGCTTCCGGCAAGCCTCGGGGGAGCACGCGAGAGCCTGTCTGCTGCGAGCACGCCGTCGGCTGCGGCTGAACGTCCAAGGGGACCACGGCTCGGGGAGGTCAAAGCCAGGAGCCTGTAAAGAAGGAAGGCAGGAAGGTGGGGGAGCGAAGCGCACCTGCGTAATAAAGGGGCCCAGAGCCCCTCCCTTCTCCTTGCAGCACGAGGCGGTGCTCACCTTCCCTTCCCGCGGTTCCCGGAATCTTCTATGGCGTGTTCCTTCGCGCGCTGTGAGTCCGGGCACAGCGAGGCTCCGCACCGGAGCGCGCGCGTCGCCCCGCGGCGCGCGGCATGGACTCGCCCGCTTTCACTTCCGCTTTCTCTGTGGCTGGTGTCGGCGCGTCGCGCTGCCCGACAGCATCACCCAGGCTTCCCTCCCCCCCCTTTTCACCCCGCGTGACCGCCGCGCGACTCTCGCAGTCGATGACTGCCAGGGCGCGCCTCGGAACGAACGGACGACGGGAACTGGGAAGGAGTGCGGCTTCGGGGCGAAGGGGCGAGAGCGAAGGGCGGGGTTGTACCCTTCCGGGGGCGCCAGGGCTTTGCCTGGTCCTCCGCTTCGTGGCGCGCGCGTTAGGCGCCGCTTCCAACGGCGCCTGTCGCCACCCTCGTCAACCTTACCGGATCCCTGACGACGCCCACTCGTCCCCCGAGGCATCGGTGGGCAGGAGGACCGAGCCGCCCCGCGCGAGCTGCTCTGCTCCACTTCCGAACTAGATGTCAAGGGAAAAAAAACGGTTCCCCTCTTCCGTATACACGTGTCCTCGCCCTCTCCCCTTCCCTTGCAAGACCGGCCCGTGGTCCTCGCGCGCATCTCCTGCCCGCACTTTGCGCGTTTCCATGGCGACCGCGTTTCCGTATCGTCCTCGTCCCATTCGCGACGCATCGCTCGCTTTCTGGTTCCCTTCACGATCCCGGTTTTTCCCAGGGAACCTCTCCTTGCAGTCGACGAGGATGGGAGCGGGCAGGAGTCATCGTCGCTGCATCCGCGAGATTTTCCTTCGGGACGACCATCCCTCACCCCCGTTTCGCACGTAGATCACACCCTTGACCAGCTGGAAAGCCACTGTTTCACCTGCGACCTCCAGCGCCCGCGAGGTCGGTTTGCTTGCTCAAGGGCATGCATGCCACTGGTTGGAGCAACTCCCTTCCACCTCAGTCGCCCCGATGACACCGTCCTTGCACGAAGGGCGAGGCGTCTCCTCACTCTTTCTTCACGTCCGAAGACGTCGCAATGACCTACCGGTGAGGTGCACTCCTGTGCAGGAGTCGCCGCAACGACCCTTCCTGAGGAAAGTCCGGAGGGAGGGGGGACTCCTTCGAGGAAGACCCGAAGCGCGTTGCAGATGCACGGAGAGGGACAGCAGCGTCCGCTGCCGTTTCCCTCGCGTGCCACTGCAGATGGCCTTGCCTACGGCCACGCTGCGCCGGGTGCGCCCGTCCAGGCGGGACTTGACGAAGACGGTCGCTGCTGGAGGTCTCTGTAGAAGCCGCCTGGGGGTTCCTGCCGCTCGTCCGGGAGCGCGGGTTCCCTGTCCCCGTCGGGAGCCTCCTCCCGTCGCTCGGCAAGGTGCGCGACCAGTGAAGAGGTCATCCAAGGAACGAGAACGGAAGACGAGTGAGCACACGAGCACTTCCCCCCTCTGGGTCTCTTCTTGCGGTGGCGCTCCCTCCCTCCCTCCCCTCCAGCTGGAAGTCTCCACCCCGCGTGCGCGCGCACCCGTCCGTGCGTGTGTGCGATGGGGAGGAGGAAGGACGCGCTGAGCCTGCCGAAGGCGCTTAGCGCGCCTCACGAGGAAGGCACCGGTCGCCGGGGTCCCGACGTTTAAGGGGTCGGAGCCGTCGCCGTCCAGAGCCATCGCACCGAACTCCTTTGCCCCAGGCATCTCATAAGCACAGGTGTTGCCGTCACAAGGGTGCCGTCTCGAGTTAGGCAGCTGGCAATGGTGGTCCGGGTCACCCACGTGGAGAGCTCCCGTAGGGGGATGTGGGGGGACTAGGAAGGAAGGATTCATCCTCCCAGAGCACACGTTCAGAACGAGCGTTTCTGCGGTCCATCGACAGGACAATACGGGACGGGAGAAGGGGGAAGCGCATGTCGGAATCCTTCTTGAAACGGCCGTGCCTTTGTTGCGGACTCCCGCGTTGCAACTGACCTCAGGAGAATCGGCTGACTCCGAAAAGAGGGAGGGGAGCTAGCTAGCCAGTCTTTAGTGGATTCTTCTTCTTCCGCGGCAGTCACGGAGGCGTCCTTCCCGGTATCCCTGGCTTCTCCACATGACGTTCCTCTGAGAGTCAGCTGCGCGAGGAGGAATGCAGACCAAGGGCAGGAGAAGACCCACCTCCATGTGGAGGGATCCTCGCTCCTTTATTGCCCGCCCTCTCATGTTGCTTAAGAACTTCCTCCGCCACAAGCTGCTGCACCGCGCCTTCGCGATCGTTAGCCCGCCGCAACACCGTCGGCCTGACGACAAGGATCGCGCGGCCTCCGTCGGCAGAAATATGGGAAAGGGGATGCTTTGGAGTAGGGAGACGAAATTAAGGGCGGGAAGAAGGCACCCCTCGAGCTGGAAAGGAGAGGGGCGATTGTCTGTAGGCGCCGCCAGATCGTTTCCCTGTTGTCGTGACAGTCATTCCAGGAGCACACGCGGAAGCCTCTGGAGAGGTTGTGGAAGGGATAAGGGTGGTCGATGATGAACACCACACAATGGGGAAAAAAACATTTATCCAACTTTGGGATGCATTTCAGGTCTTCCTCAAACCTAAGAGGAACCACTGGCGCGTGCTGGTGCGGCGCGTTGTACGAGCAATGAACAAGGAGGGGTCGCACCAACGTTCTTCCCTGGACAACGCTCCGGCTCTGAGGACGGTCTACGTGTACTGAGGCCACGCCCGCCTGAACTTCCCCCACTACCAGGAAAAAAAATATACACGCCTTCCCTACATTCGCGTTCAGTGTGCTCGGGGCGGGAGCAGGACGCGGGACGGACACCAGGCAGACGGAGTCTGCGAAGGGAAGGAACGTTTCAGATCTCCAAGAACTGCTGCCGGGAAGGGAAGGGAGGGAGAGGAGGTTGCGCTTCTTGAACATGGGGGAGGGAAGAAAGCACCCAAAGGATTCCCGGCACCGGGAAGCTTCCGGAAGAAGCAGCACTCTGGAGGACGCTGGCCACAAGAAGCGGGGAGAGGATGCGGAAAGAGCAGTCACGTTTCTCCATCCCGCAAAAAACCATCCGGCAGCTGCACCTTCCCTCTGTTCTGCCTCCCGCCGCTCAGCCTCTAGGCAAGAAGGGGGGCGGATTTTTCTTGGGTCAACGTGCGTCTTGTTCCCGGATTGCAGGTGCCCTTCGCCGCACCACCGAGAGCACGCTCGGGCGTTCAGTGCTGCTGGACGTGGCGAGCTCAGTAGCAAAACTGGGAGCCTGCGATTCGAGGAGAGATCGTTAAGTGGTACACATCTGACTGTTGAATAGATAGAGACTCGTTGAGATTTACGTGGCAGATTTACGAGCCACCGAGCTTCCTTCCATCAATTTCAGACGCTTCTTGCTTCCTCTTACTCTGGGCACTCGGCCCACTGTGACAGAAACCCCTCTTGGCAGTAGAGCCATCCGTTCAGATAAGGGGATTTCAGGAGCTGGCAGGATAGGCCCTTTTGCACCGAAGGCTCCCAGTGCCTATCCAAAACCGTCCAGCTCGAAATGCACAGCAGCGGCAACGAAGAGATCAGCCGAAAGAACGAGGACGCGAGGAGCAGAAACTGCGACTTCCAGTGCCTATTTTTGGACGGGCGCGGTCATTGTTTCCATTGCATTGTTTCTCTGCAACAATGCAATGGAAACAATCTGATCGCGATTGCAATGAATTTCGGGAACGCGAACCACTCTGCCGGATTCGATCACGGCAACCGTCGCCAGGCACCGGCTATAAAAATAACCACGAAAACTGAAAGTCCTGGCCGCAGGCTCTGCGCCGGCTTTGGGTCAGTTCCGTTCCACTGCTGGAAGCGTTCCCTGCAGCCTCGGTGCCCCCCACGTTTCGCTCACTGCTGCTTCCCCCCCCCCCTCCTCCCCTCTTGCGAGAGCCTATCCAGCAGATTCGTCGCTCTCCTGGCGATTCCTCACAAGTGCGCGCACACCTACGAGGGAACGGCGACTTATTTATGAATCCTGTTTACGCGGGCAGCAGCGATGTTTGCTGTTCGTTTTGTTCGCTCACTTCGGTCTACCAAATTTTATCGTTTCCCGATTTTGTTTCAGTTTTTCGCCTTCTCGTATTCAAATGATTTCGTTGAGGCTGTTTATAAGCCGCGGCTCTCGTTTTTCTTTCATTCCATCCTTTTTCGATTCCAGCAAGTGATCGCACGCTCTCCTCATGACAAAGGCCGTTGTTTCCGCTTCCTGAGATCCTGGAGATCCTGCTTCAGAGGCGTTAAAAGTCTTTGATGTTCGCTTCCCTTGAACGCGATGGCTGCTCGAAACACGGAGCACACACACCACGAGAATGCAGGAAACATAGATTCCTTGGAATCGAGCTCTCCCTAGAAGTCTATGTAGTCAGTCCATGTCGACCCACTTCTTGGCTAGGCTCAGAGTGAGCTTAGAGCATCAGGACAAGTCGGACCCTCCCATTCTGACAAAGGAATGAGGTGGAGCTGAAGTTGCTCCTACAGCTCTTCGAGGTGTTGCTTTCTTTTCCCTGCCTGGTCTTCGAAATTTCAGGCATTTGCTGTCTCTTTTCACTCTTGAGATTCCTGTCGGACTCTTTTCCTCCTGGAATGTGGCACGGCTCAGCAGCAACACAAATACACAGCCACAGTGGTGTTCGCTCGCTCGAACCTCCTTCAATCCTGGAGCTCGCGAGGTCGGTGCTCCCGTCGGCAGAGACGAAAGCCTCGTGCAAGCATTCCTTGCGACTCCTCATGTTTCCGGGACACTGCTGCATCCTCCGGCTCCATCGGCAATCAATGTGCAGCACACGTTGCGTTTTGTCCTTCGTGATGCTAGTCAAGTTCCCTTGCTCTTGGATTTCCAGAACTCGCACAATCCTCTGAGAGACTATAGGGTGTTCGATGGAGATGAAGCAAGTTTGGATCGATCGGACGAGACTATGCTTCCTGAGAGACACGCCCATCCGCAGCTTCCCCGTCGCGTTCTCCGTGGGACTTCGCAGTCACTTACCTCCCTCGAAAGACAGAAGAAATCTGGAAGCCCCAGAGGGGTTTGCAGCCTCACGGCGCCATTTTGTTGGAGCACCTTGGACGGAACTGCAACACTTGCTTCTGCAGAATCTCCGAAGTTCACTTCCTTCGCTCTTCTCTAAGGTGTCGACGGCGGCGGCAGCAGCTCTCCCTTCCGGTTTTCTTCCCCGCCGTCCTCTAGGCTCTTCCGCTGCCTAAGGAACGTTACTTTTCCTCTTCCACAGATTTCAGGGACCGTTTCGTAGGACGCTTCGAGGGCAAGCTCGAAGCGTCGTGCTCCCCGTGGCGTGAGTTTTGAAGCGCCACGATGGTGCCATGTGCCAGAGCTTGCCGTCGTGACCTGCGGGCCGGGGACTTTGCTGACAACCATTTGGAAACCATCCGAGCCACGTATGTAAGGTGTGCACACACGCACGCACGCACCTGTATGGGCATACATGCGTGTCCTGGTACGCGTATGTGCACCGTGTAGTATGTTCGCTTATGTGCAGCTTCGTAAGTATGCGTGGACCTGAACATCAACCGTACAAACGTATGAATGTTCATGTATATATATATCTATATGCATTTGAACAGAAACCTATCATCGTACTTGCAAACATGTACACAGGCACATAGTTGTGTATCGATCCACAAATATGTGTACATCTGTTTGCATGTACATATATATATATGTGGATTAATACGATATATGCATGCACATATATATACATTTTGTATATCGTATGCTTGCGTAGCGTATGTTCGTACATACACACATGCATGCATATGTGTGTGCACAGATAGATATGAATAGCTATAGATAGATAGATAGATGGATGATAGATAGATAATAGATAGATGATAGATAGATAGATAGATATGGGTATAGATATAGATAGATAATAGATAGATACAGATATAGAGAGATAGATATGAATATAGATATGGATAGATAGATATCCATTACACGTACATATACATGCATGTGTATATGTGTGTGTATTACCAATACATAGGGAGCTCATACAGATACATGTACGTTGATAAAGTATTCGTGCCTGCGTACCTTGCAGATGGACACGAGGTCATAAGCACACAGACCCAGAATGTTTGATTCACACTGTTTTTCATACGGGTGCGCCGGGACGTTTATTGCTAAACCATCCAGGAACAAAGTTCCCAGACAAAGGGTACAGAGGTACAGAGGAGGGAGGGATTCCCGAAACGCAGGTCGGTATAACCGAAGGTCCGGAACGGGAAGGAGAGGACCACAAATAAATGTATAAAAAATATAAAAAAGATATGGGGGGATTGGGGACAAGGGTCTTTGGCTTCGGCTTTTGGCCTGATTCACACTGTCGAGTTCTGCGAGTGCCTTTTTCTGATGAAACCGGAATCCACTGGGGAAGGATCGACCGGGCGAAAAGGTCGGGATTTCTGGTAAAGGAGTGTCTCCGGGTGTGGATTCACACCAGCGGAGGACCACGGGGAGAACGAACAGCAGCTGAAGGAAGGGATGACGCTTCTCGACGGGATGCACTGACTTGGGTGCCGCAGCTGCCGGGGATTTGGCATTCTGGGGTTCTCGGTTCCCTCCTTCTTGCCGTGGGAGGTCCCTGCGGAACGGAGCACGTTTTACGATCCCTGGGAGAGAGTGCTGAAAGTATTGGGCATGGGTAAACGTTCGAAGCAGCGGCAGCGAACAGCGTGAAGACAAGAGAATGGGAAGATGCACGTAAACTTTCGAGGAGCTCGGATTTCAAGGAATGCGAAGGGAAGATTGCTGTTACATCCTCTGTGGCTCCCAACATGATAAGCTCCAGCATCTTGTTTTATCTATACTTTATGTTTTTCTTGTTTTCCCTTCATTTCGAGAATCTCAACACGTGAACCCTTTACGTATTTCTTTTCTCCAGCTTTCCATTCTCAGCTTTAATGGAAGGGGGGAACTTTTCCAAGCTATGACTACTTCGACTATGGTACTCTCTTCGTATGCCTACAGCCTTGGCTGTTTTCAGACTGTGGAACTGAGGAACTGATTTCTTTTTGTGGAAGTTTCCTCCCTCTGCTCTTAGTACGCAGCGGATGACGATCCACGCGCATCACATGAGATAAGTTCCTTTCGGGCATTTTAGATTTCCGTTAGGATGCTGTGATTTCCGAGAACAACAAAGATGCAAGGCTTTTCCGCTCGGGGGTCTTTGGGGGAAGGGGGGTGGGGGGTGTACGTGCGGGTCATGACAGGAGCGAAACCTCCAGGCGATTTGAATTCAACGGTGCTGTTTCCGTGTTATCGATTTCTCCCATTTCGGGGTAAGAACTGGAAACTCTGCCCCGTTGTGTACCCTGCTGCAACTCTAATATAAACATCCATGTTCCGAAACTCTCACGAAGAGATCTCATTCTGGAAAGATTCTGATATCCTGCCAGATTCGCAAAGGGAACTTTTTCTGCATCATCCGAATGCCCGAGTTCTCACAGTGTTTCTCCCGATCTGTTTCCTCTCATCGCATCTGTGCGCGTTTTCATGTGGAATTAAACAGATGTATGTACATATATATATATATATATATATATATATAATAGCGCCAGCATCTGAAGCCCAGAAAAGATATATAGCTGGACCCTTCCACTTACCTCATGTTCTGCAATCCTCATGCATTTCTGCACGAAGCGATGATGGAAGACTCCTTCGGTCCTTGAGTGGCCATTCTACGTTCATCTCAGGAGCTTCGAAGTTGGCAAAGAATCGGCGAAAACCTTAAGTTAGGTGTTTGGAATAGCAAATGATTTTGTGAGTGTGCACATTTACGACGAACGTTTCGTACTCACGAAATCATTTGCATATGCAACGATGTATATATATACTAGTTGAAAACCACATATATATTCAAAATCTGAGGTCCCAGCTCAGCTGGAACACGTAGCCAAGTAGCTTCCGACGAGCAAGAAAGGCAGGAAGCGCAGCACACGGTTCGGCGCATCGCGGTGTGTCCCGGCGGTGTAGGGCGAGCGGCACGGGATCGCGTGTTGTTTCTGTTAATTTACGAGTATCATCATAGATGTCAGGACCAGCCAGACCGCGAGAAGCTTGCGGAAAGGATAAACGTGCAGGGCGCACGAGCAGAGTTTCCCTATGATAGTTGCACGGGTAACGCCCGATCATATGCTTGTAGTGCTGTTCTTAGTGTGTTTGTGCATCTTTTTGTAACCTAAGTTCGCTTAAATAGCTTTGTATTTCAGTTTAGCAAATTTTCATTTGAAAGAAACTGAGCTTTTTCGCTTTAGCTTTAAATGGGTAAGTCTTGATTGTAGGAATGCATGTTGTGATCAAGGTTATGTGTAGATGATGCTGAGTTGCAAACTTCGTGTCCCGCTGTAGTGTTCCGTCATTTATTCATTATCCCGCGGTGAATGATGAAAATTGCAGCTCCGTTTTCGTTATTCGATGCAGGGCAGAGGGAACAGCGTGTGTACTATTCATATGTGTTCATCGTATGTGTGTTTACATCAGTAATGGGTGTTTGCTAAAATTATCCGTGTCTCCGCAAATAGTGTTAATTTGAGTGACGTTCGTCCACCGGTTAAATGACGGTTTTTTTTTTTTTTTTTTTTTTTTTTTTTTTTTTTTTTATTCCTTTTTTTTTTTTCTTTTTCCCCCTCCCAAATTTTTGCAGCTTTATGATTCCCATTCGGAAGAGGTTGGCAGAAATAGCAGATAGGCGAACGGAGAGGGCATGACTGTCATGGGAGGGGGAAAAAAAAAAAAAAAAAAGAAAGAAAGAAAGAAATGATGATGATGGCAAAAAGTGACCACCGATTTCTCGCATTCTGGATTTCGGATCCTCGGCCTACGAAATTCTCGGAGTTCTGGTGAAAGACGGAGCTTGTGATTTTTGTAGGGCTGGTGCGGTGTGCGTTTTTGCGTGATGTTTCGCCTCTGCTTCCGTGGTGCCTTCTCGAAATTTTTCAGTCCTCTTGAGAGAGAGAGAGAGGTGAAGAAGAAGAAGAAGAAGAATAGCTTCAGGTCACCACAGTATTTTGTTGAGAGGATCTCTCGGTCGAAAAGCAACTCTCAGAACGCAAAGCTCCATCAAAGAGGGGGGGGGGGGGTGCTGCGGAAAGCCCGCACTATTCGTCTCGAGTTTCCTGGTTACGCGGAAAACACCAACTGAGCGCGCGCACTTTGAACGCATTCCCGGAGGAATCTGTTCAGGTTCCCGAACAAGTGGGCTGTTTGGTTCACGGGATATTTGAAAGGGGGGGACACACCTACGGCCTGCCGTCGGTGTCCGCCGATGTGACTACCAGTTTCCATTAGACGAACTCGACTCGCACTTTCAAACACGCCGTCAAGGAGACGGTATCGATTATTTTCCATGGAGAACTGACCTTGATGCTCCGCGATCATGGTGGAAGCGGGCAGAACGGTAACCTTTTGTGTGTGTCGCGAGCGGTCCTTCGGGATGGCTCCCCGCTCGCGGGACGCCGGGATCAAATTTCGGATGCTTTTCCTCCTCCATACGGATGGATGGGTGGAGAAATTGGATTGCCACGCGTTTGTGTGGCACGTGGCCAGCTTGGTCCCCTGCTGATATCCCTGCGAAGGCGTGCAGATTCGTGTGTGCAGGGGGGGGAGGGGGGGGACAGCGCGCGAGAGAGTGTTGCAGTGTTTTTCAGAAGCGGGAATAGAGAGGCAAGAGGTTTTCCCTTTTGCGGGAAAAAAAAAAAAAAAAAAATATTCGCTACGAGCAGGCGAGGTGTGCTTGAAACTCGAGCGAGCCTTCCCCCCCCCCTCTCCCTCCCTCCCTCCCTCCCGAAAATCCCACGTAAAATGCATTTCAGAGTTCAATTCTTCTCACGCACTCTGTCATTAAATTACAGGGGGGGGGGGGAGGGAGGAGACGGGGGGCAGCAGGAAAAAAAAGAAAGAGAAAGAAAACGTGATCAAAGAATTGATCCCGGAGTGTATCCAGTTGCGCTTATCGATTTAAGCACTTGTTTTTCCTCTTTGTCTTTTGACACACTTCTCCTTATGTGTGTTTTGTCTGTGCCTGTGGTTTTTTTTTTTTTTTTCTTCTTCTTCTTCTTCTTGGTCAGCACGACAAGCGCGCAGCGCTAGTTGATCTCTGTGGAGGCGAAACTCTCCACCGCTTATGGAGTTTCATTCTTTCACCGGGACAGGTCGGGACTCTGTCGAAACTTCTCATTGGCAAAGGAGGCCTCGACCTTTGCTGCTGATCCTTGCGGTACACTCTTGCCCCCGGGCGGGCAACAACAGGCTGCTGAAGGGGGCAGCTCTTCCGCTGTGAAGTTCGGCGGGGGGGGGGGGGGAACTGGCAGGCACTGCTTGCGTTCGTTCCCGCGCCTGTGAAAGGGGTTGTTGCGTGCACGCTGAGAGAGCTCGGGAAGCTTTTCGTAGTCTTCCGCCTTCTGACCTTCGCCGTGAGAATTTGGTCTCGGGAGTCGGGAGGAATTGTCAGGAAGCACCGTCCCTCCTCGGGAGACGGCATTCGGGCGCGCCTGCCCAACGGAGCCATTCGCGCCTTGCATCAGGCACCTTCTCCTGTTGGCGCGGAAGTGGTACCTTCCGAGTGAGAGGCGGCGCGAGGCTGCCGATGGAGGCAGAGGAGCTCGCGCGACCACCGATGGGCCCGTCGCCGCTGCCGCTCTCCTTCGCGTCTCCTCCGCAGGCAACTCTGCCTATCCCCCCGTCTATCGATCCTCCTGTGATTTACCGGGGAGGGAGGAGATATCTCGGCGTCTCGCGATGACTCCGCACCCTTTTTCCGTCGCTATCGCTCGTCTCGTGCGAGCTTCCGGGAAGGGTCGGGCGTCCCCTTTCTTGCCGCGGGACGCATTGACGGCGCCAGAGTGTCGCTCGAGTTCTGGACTCGAGGGACGGATTGCGAAAGCGGAAGAGAAGGATTCAAAAAAGCTGGGACGGTCGGTCTTCTTGTTCCCGGCATGTGTTGCCCCCTCCCCTCCCCCCCGCATATCCTTCAGACTTCTACTTTATTCCATGTTCGGAAGGTTAGCACGCACGCGTGTAGGGAACGACGGAACGCGAGGAGGAATCGGATCGCTCCGCTCGGAGCCGGATGTTTCCCCCATCCAGCATTCCCTCTCCTCGTTTCTGACGTCCGTTCTGGGCGACGACTGCAGTGGTGGGGTTGGAATCCTACTAGTGAGTTCCTGCTCCCTCCTATTTCAGGACTGGAGCGGAAGACGTAGTTTCGATGGGCGCGGCTCGCATCGGAAAGGAAGAAAAGAAGCAGTCGGCCACAGCGGGAATCGCCTTCTCATAGGTCCGACGCCCTCCTGAGGGAAGCGTCGTCATTCTCTTCGCCTTCCTGGTGGAGGTGGTGTAATTTTTGTAGGCGCGCAGGCAATAGACGGGGCCTGTTGCTTCTGGTGGTGCTGCTGCTGCAGTGCCTTAGGCGCTTTGCTTTCGGCTTGCGTCAAGATGCGGAGCATGGACCACCGTCGCCCTCCTCCGTGTCTCCTTTCCCCACGCCCTCTGCCTTTGCTCATGAGGCGGCGAATGCTTGCTATCTCTCTGTTCGTTGCTTCTCGCACGGCATTTTGGGTGAGCAGAACCAACCCTTTTCCGGGAGCGAAACTGTAGTAACTTCGGCTGCACTTCCCTCGCCTTGATGGCCTCCTCCTCCTTCCCGGAGCCCTGTTCGGTTCCACATGCTTTTTTCTTTGTGTGCATCCATGCGACCTTACTGTTTCCGAAAAATTTTGGTGGGACAGAGAGATCTAAAGGAGCGAAAGGAGCAAAAAAAAAAAAACTCTCCTCCTGCGGCACCGGGTACTCCGTCGCTGGCTCGGATGAACCATGCAAAAGTGATTCCTTTTTCCCATCGTTCTTTACCAAACATCTCTCTGACACCCAGAATGTTTCCTCCACAGTATTCTTTGGTTCCTTCGAGAGAAATCACGACTTCCGGTTCGGGACTAATTCCGTATTTTCGCATGTTGGAGCTGAACAGTAGATCACTTTTCTGTCTTCGTGGTCTGCGTGGTGGAGCGGTCGGTCAGGAGGAGCGTCCTGACCGCGGAAGACTTGATGCGCCCTTTCCCGAGGATACTGCGGCTTCAGGGTGGTCCGCTGCATCGATCGTAAGCGGCGTCTTCAGCCACACCTCTCGGTATCGGCGGAGGCAGCAGCAGCAGCAGTTGCAGGATCGTTGTGGGCCCCCAGAACGACCCGCATGCGCACCGTTTGCGGGTCGTGCTATCACAGCTGTTCCCCGCGACCTCCAACCCCACCCCCATCTTTTTCTCCACGAGACACAGCGGAGTGCTGCGCACGCACACCGGCAAACCATCGCGTGCGCTCGTCTTCCGCCTTCCGACGAGAGTGGCGGCGAAGATCGGAGGCGACTGCGCTATTTGCGGATACAAACAGGGAGCGCTTTCTCTCCAAGGTCAGCCTCCACGAGATGCGCGGATGTTGTCGTTTCCGCGCGATTTTGAGGGAGGGATGGGAGGGAGGAGGACGGGGAAGGCCTTGGCCGCGGGTTTTGCGGTCTCCGTACGAACATCGTTGCGCTCGTGCGATTAGCATGAAGCGGAGGAGGATGGATGCAAAAGGCGCGCGGGAGATACTTGTGCGGCGCTTTCTGGAGTTACTCGTTGCTACGGGTGTACGCCAGACCATAGCAGGTCGTCTGCACTCACGAGGTTTGCGACCGGCTGTTCGCAGCCTTTGGCGAGCGAGCAGCAACAAGTGAAATGAAAAGAAAGCTTGCTATACTTTCTTCTCCTTAGCCATGGCGGTCGCTTTTTCGAGCGCGGCGGCAGGCTGTACCAACGTTAGGGGGGGATGCTGCTTCCGACCTTCGTCTTCTCTGCAATCGCCTCTCGCGCGCACGTGCCACGCCGTTCTCGAACGTACCTGCGGTGCCCTGTTTCTCCGGACTACGTGCTGTCGTACCGCTCCTGGTCCCTGGACTGTGCTCAGAGAAGCGCAGCACCAACTCTCACGCATACTTTTCCGCATTCGCGCGCTTAGCACGCACGGGGTGTTTCCCCTCCCGTATTTCGCTTGCTTTTGCGCCGTTTTCCTTGGTACCGGCGGAGTTCCCTTCCGGGGAATTTTCGCCAACCTCGGGTGAAGTAAAAGAGGCGTTGCTGCACCAATGGGGTTTATTCCCTATCTGCACCGGACCAGCTTGCCATGTAGGCATCTGCTCACTCTTCGGTCTGCCGTGGTTCGGGTGCAGCAAATAGAAAGCTATTTGCCCACACCGAAGAGCAGCTGTTTCCCACGGAAGCCCCGATGAAGGCTGACCTAATCCCACCGTCGTGATTCAGAAGTTTTGTGTTATGGAGCCCAGCGTTCTTCCGCAGTCCGAAGAAGTTCCTAAATCATGTAAAGCTTTCATCTGAGGCTTTGAAGCTTTTTTTTTTTTTTTTTTTTGAGAGAAATTCACTTCTTGTTGCACTGCATCTGAGTGGAGCAGCAGAAAGACGTTTCGTCCAACAAGCACGTAGAATGCCCGGGTTCGCTTTTTGTCAAGCATCCTTCTAGCGTGCACGTCACAGATCAGTTTCTTGTTCGGCTGCCTTTCTGCCGTTATATTGATGTGATGCAAAGAAGCGTGCTTTCTTCCGCTTAGGGCAGTGTCGTTCCGGCAGAGTTTCCGGGGATGGCGCGTCACACAGGGAGATGACTAACCTGTGATCCTGTGCTGGTCGTTCTTAGTTGGTTATCCCTCCCCCCCCTGCCCAGCTTCCCCCGTCCTCCAGCTCTTCCCGCCTTTTCTCTCCCACGTCAGATTTGAGGCGGTTCTTTAGAGCTTTTGCTGCGCAGTCGACATGAGTGTGCCCCGTTCCCAGCGATGTTCTGCCGACATACACCCGCATCTCTCAGGGAGGGACGTTAGTTACTCTTCTCGAAGAGCGTTGCAGCAGCGAGACAGGTAGCATGGTGGCTTCCACCCGTGAATGGGCCGCGGTGAACTAGGGCGCATTAGGTCCGGTACTGAGCAGAGGGCTCTGTGCTTCCTATTTTCTTTCGCCGCGTTTTGCAGCCTTCCCCCATGAAGAGCCTTTTGCAACCCGCGGGATTCCCAGCAATTTTCGAGAACAGTACCCGGGTGAGTATTACAAGTTCTGGCGACACACATACGGGGCAGCCCCTCCTTCGTCCCCAGTTCGTGGTCCCGGATGCGTTTTTCTCGTGGTGGGCACACAAATGTTTTCCCATCTTTCCCTTCACGGCTCCCATCTTTCCTTTTATTGGCGCGGCATGGGAACTTCCGTGTCTTCAGTGGACAGAGGAGCAAGGGAGCTTAGGTGATTTTGGAAAACTTGATCAGGTGCAGCGCTGCGTTTTTTCTTGGTGGTTTTCGGTCGGTCCCAATGAAAGCGAGGACTTGCACTTGTCACCGGTGTTTTGTTTTTGATTTTGTAAATAAAAACCGACCGTGAAGTGAACATCTTGCAATGCTGAAAGACATTTCAGAATGTTTGTATTTTTGACCTCCCCTCCCGTCATCCTCCTCCTTTTGCTGTTGTTGCTTCCATGTGTTAGCATCTGCAATATAAGATTGGATTGACGGCTCATCCCAACAGGAAGTGCGATAACAGCACGACGTTTCAAGATAACACAAAGCATGGGGGCGCGAACAGTTTCGAAATAGGTCGGCGGAATTTTTCCAGACGCATCCTGGTGCGTCTCAAGGATTCCCGTGATTTTTCTCTGAAACGCGGTCTTTCGCGCTCATCCTTTCTAACAGGTGGAAAGAGAAAGCGAAGAGTGTGTGGTTTGGTGTGTCGTGCCGGGGGTACTGGAAGTGCTATGAGCTCGGCTTGATTTCCTCCTGCTCCCCCGGAGTCTCGGATCGCACATTCGGAGCCGAGTTGTTTTCGTGAATCCCGCTGTGCATGCGACGGACTGAATTCTTATTGATTCTTGTTGGTCTGCATCTGCATTGCTCCTCTGATGAAGCCTACTCGAAAGAAACTGTGTGCCGCATCTCGTGTTCAGCCACGCATCACCTCGTCACGCCTTCCTTCTACTGCCCTCTCACTTCCCTTTCGAAAGAGAGAGGGAGGGCAAACGACCTTAGCTGTTAGGATGGTGTGTAGCAGGAAGCGCCATCTCGAGCGGCCCGGCATCTTCGTCACACTGACGTCTGCCAGTGCATTTATATGTGCCTCGTTCGATCTTTTCTCTTATCAGTCAGAATCCTCGCTCAAAGTAATACAACACGCGTGGGTTCTCGTGGGCAGTAATATGGGAAAAACCACCGGCAGGAGAGGTTCGCTTGACGTTCCCAAAAGAAGGCCGTCTTTGGAAGGATCGCATGTAGTCTCCCCTGATCTATTTGGTGTCTCTCTGGCGCGGAACTGGTCCTTCCTATTTCCTCCTGTGCGTTCACGAATCTTCTCCACATTTAGACTGCAAGCATATCCCTCGATTACCAGGAGAGGGAAACGGCCCCTTGTAAGAACTCGGCGTCTTTTCTCCCAGTCTTCCCCCCCCCCCCCCATCTCGAGGAATCCGGGGCTGAACGGGTGCATCGGAGAATCAGAGGTGATGACTCATCCAAGCAGCTCGCAATGTGCGTGGGCGGTGCTTCCCAGCCTCTCCGAAAGCAATGTGGAGATGGCATCTTGTCAGCGCCCTGGGCACCCTGCTCGCTATCCATTCCTCCATAGCTGGCCTGCAGCTCGCAGAGCCATACCTTCCCCCTTCCTTCACTATATATACACTACGTGCGCATACGCGTTTACTCTCCTCTTCTTCCTCTCCTACCTTTTTTCATCCCCTTCCAAAGTACTCCTCGGGTTCCGAATGAGCTAGTCCGCAGAATGGTCTCCGTGAGTCTGTGGGTTATCGAACGGTCACTCCTTCTCAAGACGGAGGCGGTGACGGGATGGTGACGGGGGCGCTTTGAGGTAGGCGTTCTCACCTCCAGTCTTTTCTCATCTCCCCGGAAGCGTGCGTGCCCTTCCGTTGGCTGCGTTGCGTTGCGCTGCCGTTCCCCACCCTCTCTCCCTTCCTCTTTTGCTGCTTCTCCCCTGTGCAGCCGATGGCTTCACGACTTGAGATCATTCAGATCTTCAGATCATGGAGTTTTGTTGAGTCGGAGCCAAGCCGACCAGAAAGGTGCCATCGGCTTCAGCGAGTGACGCGACGGTGCGCGCAGCACTGGCAACGTCTCCTCGCACTTCACGACCCGTTCGGGGATTTTGCTGCTCCACGTGCTTCTGTTTTGCAAAGTCACGAGCGTGTCTAGGTGTCGTTTTCGGGGAGCACTGGGGCGTCTGGTCACGAGCCCTTGTTCACGCGCGCGCGCGTCACCAGAAAAAAGTAGCCTTCGGCGCTAGCAGCAGCCTGCAAGCGAGACAGCAGGACAGCCTCCTTTCGTCCGGCGACGTTGCCACCTTGTCGTTGGTTTCTGTGGGAGTGGCTTTGCATAGGGATCTCTATGCGTGTCGCTTTATTGGGACGCGCCCGCGTCTTTTCTCGAAGTTTCTCAAGCAATCCTTTCACACATGATTTTCACTGCCTGGAGACATTTCCAGAATTTTCCACCGTCCCCGTGGTCGCAAGGCCGACAGTGACCGCTCACGCAAAGGGAGGGGCGGAAGAGGATGGGAGGTCCCATCGTCCGGGTGTTCCCGTTTCTGTTCCGAACGTACCGGACTTTTCCTCTTGGGAAAAACAGCGACCGCTTCTTGTCACGGGTGTCATCAGAAAACCTAACCGACCGGCACAGTGGCGGTGCTTTTTCCCGTGGTGAGTGCAAGTGATGCAGCAGGCAGGTCACCGCGACCTGATTAGTCGCGGATGGCGTCACGAGTCCATGGGGGGCTCGTTCGGAGCGTCAGCGATCGGTTATCCCTGAAGAGGTTTCCGTTCATCGAGCTTCGTATTTCTCGTATTTCTCTGTTCGTCTTTTTCACAGGAGGGCAGGCCACATGAAAAGGAATGTCTTCGTTTCCGCAGAGTGTGTAGCTCCCGAGAACATCTCGATGGCCTCCCCCGTGGATCAGCGTGCCGTATCTCCACTTTTTTTTTTTATCTCGTTACCTGCTACACTGTTCCCGTGTTGCGCTTCTGTTCCTCTCTCGCGGCTCTCGAATTTTGCAGTCTCTCTTCCCAAGGACACATGGCTGGAAAGGTGCTCCGGAGGGGGGACAGGGATGCAGCAGCAGAGCCCATCGGATCCCTTTTACAGTGAACTCTCCTTCAAGAGGGAGCATGTCGGTGGTGCAAGAGGCCGTCGCAGTCCCGCATTTCTTGTGTTGCCCCCCGATCCTGGTGTTCTTCGCCTCGTTTTTCTTTATTTCCTATTCGTTCTTGTGCATGTCTTTTTTTTTCTTGTTCTAAGAAACTCGAAGGTGCACGGGGCCGCCAGGGTTCACCTGACTTCTCCTTCTTTCGCTAAGTACCGCGAGCGAGTGAAGCAAATAACGAAATGGGCGACGGATTGTTGGCGGTCACGATGGAGCTGAGCGTGCCGGAGCTCGACTCTCCTTTAGTGAATTCGCTTGAGGTTGGGTGACACGACCCCTGTCCTTCCTCCTGGCTCCGAGATTTGCATCCCTTCGCATGCATCACGCCTCGTGTCTTCTCTGGCGCACGTTCCTGCGAATTCCTTTCTGTTTCCAGGGGGGAAGGGAAAGCTGAACCCCCAGCCCGTGGGAAGGATCACGAGAGAGCGAGCAGTAGGCCCCCAGAAATTCGGAAGAGTCGTTCTCTTTGTGAAACGGAAGAGCAAGGAGATCCTTTCACGGCCATGATGCTTGCTGGGACTGCATCGGGTAGGGGTGAGAAGACAAGGGAACAAATGCTTCAGCAGTTGGGAAGGCTGGAGCACCCCTGCCTTCTTCCCTGGTTAACGGCTTGGAGCCAACCACAAGATTATGGAATTCCGTAGCACAAGGGGAGGCCGCTGCAAAGCACCCAGCTTTCTAGAACTCTGCGGTGTTCCTGTTTTTGACGGAGCTATCCCCTCTCCCTCCCTCTCCCAAAGGAGCAGTCGGACATGATCCTCTTCTTCCGGAGCTTCCCATCCAGCTGTCCTCAGACCTTCCCTCTTCTGGACTGTTCTTCAAGGATGATGTCTGATGTATTTCAGGAGGAAGGAAGTTGCAAAGATTCTCCCCTCGTATCGTTGTCTCTGCGGAGTATTCGGAAATCTCTCCTTTCCTCCCCCCCCCCCCCCCGTCCTCTCGGTTTTCCGCGTCTCATCGCTTCGTTTTCCCGCGCTGGATTTGTCACCAGTGGCTTGGCGGAAGGCTTTGTCGGCACCGGAAGCACAGCAGCATAGTGCTTCCGGCGACGGCTGCTTCCTAGTTCGGATCCTCCTCCTCCATGTGCCCCTCCCAAGACTCGACTGATCTTGAAAAGGGGCTGCTAGCTCGCTCCGCTAAGAGGAAGAGCGTTCTTGCGGACGACTTGCTGGAGAGATCGCGAAAGTATCACTAAGGCAACTCAGCCCCTCCGGGTAGGTGAACAAGAAGGAAAGCTCCTATGATGCCGTTTTTGGCTCCGTGACGGGCGCTGTTCTCCCGTCCGTGCCGTGCAGCCTTCATCCCTTCCGTCCGTTCGATTTCTCCCACCGGACACGGTCGCACGAAAGGGAAACAGGAGCCGTCCTTCCTTTCGCTGCCAGCGATCTGGGAACAGGCGTCCCGTTCCTGCAGCATCTGCATCCGTCCTTTTCGTCACATTGCGTGGGAGCGCGGAGGAGTGGGGGAACCTTTCGTTGTAGAGTGCAGATGCGGCACGACGATGCAGCTCGCGTCTCGTTCCCTTTTTTTTTTTTTTTTGCCATCTCGCCTCTGCTGGTCCTTACGGCCTCCGCGTTGTTCCTCGTCAGGACTTTGCATCTGGGATTTTGCCGCATTGCGGCGAACGCTTCCGTTCCGCTCTCAGACTTGAACCGACATATGTAGGGAGCGACCTTGTTGCTCGCGGATGTGGCGATCCTCTCCCCTCCGCGCAAGGACAACGCTCGTTGGGTCGCGCGGGCCGTCGCTGCCCATCGTAGGCCACAGCCCGGAACAACGCAGAGGACGAGGACTCGTGTGTGAATGGAAACATCGATGAAGAGGTAGCTTCCTCTGATCGGAGGATCTTGTTGCTTGCATCCAGAAACATCTCGAGTTTTCGTCTGCGCTGGTCGCTCCGGACCCGTCCCTCGGTCCGCCTGCTCCCTTCACAGCAGACACGGCGGATTGATCCTGCCTGCGCCGCTCTCTTCACACTACTTTCCTGAAGGGTGATCTTGCCTTTGGGGAAGTGTCCACAGGCCACGTTCTCGGGGTTACGGAGTATAAAATACTCCCTCATTCAAACGGAATGATAATCGTTCTTCCTATTCACGTGCATCTTGCATCGGCGAGGTTGGCAGAGCCTTCGAGGACGGGCGAAATCGAGGGTCAACGATGACCACGGGCAGCAAGCAAAGAGCAAAGATGGATGGCTGATCCGCACGCTTTCCCCATCTCGGAGGTCACTGCTTTCTGCTGCGTAAGTGTGGCTAGAAAGTTCCTCCCGTCGTCCCGGTTAGAAGGTGCAGCAGCTTGTTCTCAGGAAGAAAGCGAAGCGAAGGGAACGCGCGCGTTGGACATGCACAAGGGAAGGGAGGAAGCGGCTGTGTCGAAGTTCGGTAGACGGATCTCGAGAGGGACTCGAAACGTTTTAGCTACGGATTTACCCTAGAGAAGAACGTAAGAGATCGCTTCACACTCTTCCCCCCGACCTCTGCGTCAGGGCGGACAAGGAAAGTCTCTTCGTCTCCCGGGGCACACAGATGTTCCTCGAAAGGGTGAAAGGAAATAAGGGTGGGGGTGCTGTTCTGTCCTCTTGGAAAGTGAATGCTGTTCTCCGCCGAAGGACGGGATGCGCTAACGGGAGTTCTTCTTCCAGGAAAGGTACACTGCGCAAAATGCCACAAGAAGTGTTCCGGAGAGGTGCTGAAGGTTCAGAACCAGCACTTCCACATTCACTGCTTCAAGTGCAAAGGTATGCTCGGACGCTCCTGACGCATCCATCTCCTGTGTTCCCGCCAGTGTGCGACAAGTCCCTGTCGCAGTCCGGCTTCTTTCTCAAGGATGGAGACTACTACTGCACCGCGGACTACAGGGATAAGTTCGGCGTCCGATGCGCCAAGTGTGGCGAGTATATCGAAGGAGAGGTAGTTACCGCCATGGGCTCTACCTTCCACCACAAGTGCTTCTTGTGTCAGAGATGCAGGTAAGCACGAATGACTCCCTATCCCCTCTCTCGTTTACTCCGGCAACCCGCCGCCTACTTGGAAAACTGAAAAGGAGTAAGTCATGTCCCTTTTGGGGAACGACCTTTCGTTTCTGCTCCCTCTGGCACCCTTTTGGGACGACGCAGTGAGCGGCGCGAGTTCGCGTGTCCGTTCCGTTGATTAGCCACGAGTGAGGCGTCCCCAGGTGTCTCAAAACTGCCCTACAGTCGCGACGGTCGGTAGTCCCGCCCTGATAACTCCGAGAGCGGCAACGGACCTGCCTGCTCCTCCGAGAGTGGCGGCCTCGAGATAGCAGCTTGGCTTTTTCGAGATGCCGCTTGCTTACCGACAGGAAGGAGCCGCCCCGCGGTCTCAGGGGAGGTGTAAGAGTCAGGCAGGGTCCCAGACGCCGGTCTTTTTCTCTTTGCTATTGCCTCGTTCTTTTCTGTTCTTTACTGATGGCTACCGTTCCTATTGTTACCGACTCGTGCCGTTGATGGAGTACTGGTGTGGATGCTACCTCTTTTTCTGTTGATGCTGTTTGGAAGAGGAGGGGAAGAGCAAAAGTCGCTGGGAGGGTGGGATAGAACGTGTCTATTGCCTCATTTTCTGTATCTGTTGCTTCCCCCTTTGCTCGTTCGTTCCTTGCACACCTCAGCCTTCTGCCAGACAGCCGTTCGTCTCCGGGGCGAAGGTCACCTTTGCGGGCGACGAGGTCTTCTGTCAACAGTGTGTGTCGTCGTCGCCGCCGCCACAGCAACAGCAACAGCCACTGCCCCAGGGCGTCGTCTCATCTGCTGCTACCGACCGGCTGCTGTCGTCGTCTCTGCACGAAGGTGGGAGCTTTTCCTTCCCCACCTCGATCTCTCCCCTCCCACAGGGTGCGCCGGCTGCGGCGAGGAGCTGAAGGAGGGTCAGGCTCTGGTAGCGCTGGACCGCCAATGGCACGTAACATGCTTCAAGTGCAAGGCGTGCGGCACTTTGCTTCACGGCGAGTATATGGGCAAGTGAGTCTGACCCCGGGGCGCCCTGTCCACAGTTTCCCGTTCCCTTTTTTGTTGCTGCTGCAGGGATGGGCAGCCGTACTGCGAGCGCGACTACCAACGCCAGTTCGGCGTGCGTTGCAACTACTGCGAGCGGTACATCTCGGGGAAGGTGCTGCAGGCCGGTGACAGACACCACTTCCACCCAACTTGTGCGCGCTGCACGAAATGCGGTGACCCCTTCGGGGACGGAGAGGAGATGTTCCTGCAGGGGACCGCCATCTGGCACCCCCGCTGCGGCCCGCGCCCCGGAGGGACCTTCGGCTCCGCTCTCTACAACGGCCATGCCTCTGCGGATCTGCTTGCGGACGGCTTCAGCAGCAGTGCCGCCAGCGATACGCAAGTGAGTGTCCCCTGATGGCAGCGGTGACGGTGCGGAGAGCGTCACCTGCCGCTTCTGCCACTTTCTTCCCTTTCTTCCTCAGTCGCTCCCGTACAGCCCTGTAGGGTCTGCAAGTCCCGGGAGCGTGAGGCGCAAGGTAGGCGGGAAGGCTGCGCACCCTGGGTTACGTGATCGTCGCTCCTCCGTTTCCAGTGCCCGCGCCCGCGCAGCCCGGCGCCTCCCGCAGGCCCGGACGCCACGCGCCTGTACACCTGTAGCTACCTGACGGGCGAGCCTGCGACGTACCTGCGACGCCCCATCCATCCTTACGATAAGCCGCCGCGGTCACCGCAGTTCCACCGACCCCAGCAGCGACGCTCGCGTTCCGCCACGCCCTCGTCGCGAAGTGCCACGCCGGGCATGCGGCGCCTTGTGGAAACGATTGCCTCCGAGAGCCCACGACCGAGGTCCCCACACATGAACAATGAAGAACCCATCGAGCTGGCTCACTATCCCGGAGCGCGACCCCCGGATCCGAGACAGCCGCCGAAGATCGAGAGGGACGACTTCCCGGCCCCACCATTCCCCTACACAGATCCAGGTAGGTAGAGCCTGCGAGAGTCACGTGACTCCTCCATTCCTCCCTTCTCTTCCTGTGCAGAGCGGCGCCGGCGCTGGTCAGGTTCCCAGAAAAGGTCGGACGGAGAGGATGACTCGGAGGGCGATGAGGTCGACATGTGTCCTCGCAGCAGCGAGCACCACCACCACGATGGCAGCGGCAGCGACCCGAAGCTGAAGGTCGGTGGAAACGGTGCCGTTCCCTCCTGACGGACGTTCCCTTCCTTTCCCACCCGCAGAAGAAGGAGGAGGAGCTGCTGAAAGCTTCCTCGGGCATCGGGCGGGCCTTCCTGCAGGACCTCAAGGAGCACGAGAAGCTGCGCCAGTGGCGTCTGCACCATTTGGACCCAAGGAATTCTTCCCGGACACCATCCGCCGACCGGGAGCTGCACCTTCGACTCCGCTACTTGTCGCCCATCAACGCCTGTCAGTCCTCTGCGGCGAGTCCTCACGCGCGCCCTACCCCTCCCCTCTCCTTCTCTGCTGCAGCACCCTCCCGGTACGTGGACCACCCGCGGCCCTCCGACGACGAGGACTTCGATCGCAGCTCCAGCTACCGGTCGTCCGTGGGGCGCTCCGTCGGAGCCATCCCCAGCTACCACGGTGAGTCAGCCGGTCGGACGTCCCTTCCCGCCCGCAGCTCGCGGGGGGCCAGGGCGTAACCTAGAATGGTGACCTTCCTCACGTGACTCTTGTCTCTCCCCCTCCCCCTTCTCCTTCGCCTCCCATCCTGCGTGGCGGATCGCAGTCAAGTCCTCTCTGCGGCCCGCCCTGCGTCCTGGCTACGGACTGAAGGCGGCCACCCTGCCCGCGTCCGGCAGGGACCTGTCCGCCGTCGACGGGCTCACGGTGAGTCGCAGGAGTTTCGTCCGCCTCTCCTTCTCCCTCTTCAGACTGCTCTTCCCCCTCTCCACTTTTAGGGAGACTTCGCCGCGACCCTGAGCGACAAGGCACACAGCGGAGGTGACCTCAGCACCACCACCGCCACCACCACCCATTCCGAAAGTAAGTCTGCGCGCTCCTCGCCGCGCGTGCGCGTGCCGCCCCAGCAGGACGTGCCTCCCGTCCTTCCCCCATGCAGCAAGCTCGATGACTGACGAAAGGCAGATGATGATGATGATGGTGAGCGACCCCCAGCCCTGCCCTCCCGACCCCAGCCCTTCTTACCTTCACCGCCCCCCCTATCCCTTTTTTCAGCGCCCCAGCTCGACGTTCAGCGGCGGGCTCAGCTGCGGGCCCCAGAAGTCATCCATCCGCCGCTCGCTGCCGAGCGTGGCGCCTCCTCCGGGCAATCCCAAGCTCTACCCGCTGCATCTCCTACTGACGACCAACTACCGGCTCCCAGCGGACGTCGACCGCACCAATCTGGAGTGCCATCTCGCGGACGAGGAGTTCGAAGGCGTCTTCCACATGACCCGCTCTCAGTTCTACCGGCTGCCCCTGTGGAAGCGCAACGAGCTGAAGCGCAGGGCACGACTGTACTGAAAGGACGGACGAGGGAAAAAGAGGAAAGTCCGCACAATACACGCACCATCGTCGCTTCGAGACTGCTGCGCAGCCTCCTCCTCTGACAGATGCTTCTCCTCCTCCTTTTCCTCCTCTTTCCCCTCCTTCTCCTTCTTGCTGGCCTCTTCGCTGCCTTTTCAGGGGCATCCGGCGCACCATTGTGCGGGCGGGAACTCGGAGGTTTGATCTGCGAGTTGCGTACGCGTCGGTCCCTCAGCCTGTGCTACCCTAGCGTAGCGCCCACGCGAGCTTGCCCTCGCTCGTCTCCCGGCTGGACCGGGAGCTTCTCTGTTGGGTGGGTGTTTCTAGCTGGGTGTGCTCGCAACCGCGGAAGCAGATTGATCCTCAGCGTGCCGCCATCGGATTCTGCTCCGTACCCTTCTCCCCACTCTCTCCTCTGCGCTTTTCACGCCAGCGGCCTCTTTGGGGGAGGGGGGGGAATCGCATCTCGGGCTCAAGGAACCTCTCCAGTTGTGCTACCTTTTCGAAAAGAGGCGACACTTCACGTCGCTTCAGCTTCTCGCCCGAAAAAACGGGTTCCGAAAAGGTGGTGAACGTGAAGGGGAGGGAAGGTTGCATGGAGGCGAGCAGGAACTGTGCAACGACTATAAGATCTCCGGCCCATGATGATCCATGGTTCACAGTCGGAAAAGCCACCACCCCATGCCTGCGCTCTTGGTGGCACGTTCACTGCTCTCTGCTGAAGGGATCTGCCTCAGGAGCTGAGTGATGGCACGCCGCGTGGCACCATCTCCAGCAGGACACTGGATGCGTTGGCACCCTTCGCCTTTTCCCTGTTCCAATCGCCTTTGCTCCTGCGCCGACTTGCACCATCCCACGATCAGCAGGGTGCAGCACAGACTTGAGCTGCTGATGTGAAATCGCCGTCTCGTGCAGCGAACTCCGGCTACTCTGCGCCTGCTCCTCGGGTGCCACCGTCGTGGCACTGCAAGCGAGGAGGGAAGATGCCATAGCAGCTAGCGGACCAAACAAGGATGGTCTTCGCGGGGGTGCATGGTGTTGCTGCACTCCTTTCCGCCCCACTCCATCAGCTGCTTTCCTTCGCTCTCGCCGTCCACTTTCCCTTCCGTCTGCAAAAGGAGATGCTATCTTGCGCTCGACAACAGCTGGAGGGCCGGCGTGAGGAGACGTAGGCTGAGTGGCAGCGCAGACACACCCTACCGCCCAACGTCGGAGGTGCCCATCTTCCGCGAAGGAGAACGTACCTGCAGGAAAGGTGGCGAACGGCTGAGGATAGGATGCGCACGAGAGAGACCCGGCCCTTCTCGAGCAAGGGTGCTGAGACTGCGGCATGCGCCTTCCTCTCATGCTCATTCTGGAGGAGGAGCAATCTTGTTTTCCCTTTTTCCCTCTCCTCCCATCAAAACCCCCCACAGGGGTAGTTTCCTGACACTTTTCGCTGCAGAATCACCAGTTGACAGCATAGGAATAAGGAAACTCCTGGTCCATTCCTGGGAACTGGATCGAGGGGATGGGGTGTCCCTGGACCGTCTGCCTCCTGACAGCATTTTTCCCTTTAATGGCGTAAATCCCCTCCCTCGAAGGCGTTTCCTTGGAGACGTTCTGCGCCGGGTGGAGCGCACGTGCGGGAGACTTTTCTAAAAGGCATGTTACCTTTAACAAACGACCTCTGTGTCTCGAGAGGTCAAGTGCTCTGAGTCTCTCGATAAGTTTCCGTTCCTGGTCACCAGGTCACCAATGACCGCCATGTGATCTGTTCGCCGCGTTTCTTCCAAGTGCAATGCGTTCTGGGTATCGTGTGGGCAGTCGTTTGAACAGTCTACGAGAACCCAGCTTGTCCATTCCTGCGTAGGCTTCACGAAAATGCCTCTCTCCACCTGACGCAAGCACTCGTTGCAAGGGGTTTCCTGAGTCCGGCCCTCACTCAACTGTTGCGTGCAATGAGGGTGGCGAATAAGTCGCTCACAGAGACGGTCATCCGTGATGGGGACGAAATGCGGTGCACCCTTTCCAAGGCCATCTGGAAATCGCAACTTATTTTGAGAAGAAAAACCATCCTCACGTTTGCGGAAGCGGACATGTTCTCCCTGAGCGCACGTGCCTGCATTAGCACACGCAACGCGTGCCAACGGGGTACGTTCTCGTTATGTTCCCTAATCTCTTTTCCGCATGCACCCACTGGCACGTCTAAGTCGCCACCACGTGTTTCGAATGCAAAACGGGCATTCGTTAAACCAGAAACTTCCTATTGTTGCTGCCTTCACATACTTGATGTGTCCCCTTCCCCCCTCCCTCCTTCCCCCATCGTCCCCAAAGTCTTTCTGCGTGAAATCCGGAGTAGCGCCACGAGGCGGTGGCGAGGTTTGCAGCTACAACTGAGCGAGGATTACGCTCTCCACTTCTAGGTCCTTGAGCGTGCAGCGAGTCTTCTTACTTCCGTCTTTCTCCTCTTCAAAATGGGAAGGTGGTAGCATCTCAAAAAATCGTCGTAACAACAGCGTCTCCAGTCGGATCGCCTATCGAGACGTCTGTCAACGCTATCGGCTGTCCTCAACAGGCGCGGCAGCGAGTTGCTGTGCTCACAGCAGGGCTGGAATATCCGCGCGCCGTGATAATGCCAGTCTTTTGTGTCTCCATGACTGCTGAGTGCCGTTAGGGAACACCCGCTTCCGCAACCAGTGTGGTGCTCATTCACGGGACCATCCGTCCACGAGCTAAGACCTTGGAAATAGCCTAGGAGCACCACTCTCGAGGGGGAACAGCTCCCTGCGCCTGCCTGCTTTTCGAAATGCGGGCAGCATGAGGCTGCCTCTTCTCTCAGTAGGTGGACACCCCAGGAGAGGCCGTCCTGCCCACAGGATTGCGTGAGGGGCGTACGCATGTACGCACCAAAGCCAGTGGACTGTACATGGGTAGCGGAGTGACGCAAGAGTTTGTGAAGGCACGTACCAGAACCGCACGCGGTGATCTCGTTGTAACTCATGTATGCAGCTTACGTGTCCCATGTAGAAGAAAGTTTGCCTATACATTTGTGTATATCACTTCAAACCTTGTGAGGTGGAAGTACCAACTGGAACAAGATGTACGCATGCATTTCTATATGTACGTTTGCTGCTTCACACGTGCTAAGAACACGTCATTTATGCGTCCACAAAGTTTAGGCGTGCGCATACGTCACGTGGAGTTACACCACGTGCATGTGTCAGCAGAAGGTCTGGTGCCTTTTTCATCTGGAAAGAGAAACACATGCGTGCGTAGACAACCAAGGTGGATGGATAGCTGCCATTTGGCGGTAAGGCTCACGCAACGGTTTTCTGCAGAAACGTCATGGATGCTCCGACAAAGACCTAGACGGTCCAGGAAGGGATCGTTCCTCTACCCTCCCTCGGTGTCTTCTCCGGTACCACTTCATTTGCACCCCTCTTATGGTACGCCTTCCCCCCCCCCCCCCTTCCCGGCAGTGGGATCTACACCACTGTAACGGGCATTCCTGATAGGCTTTACAGTAAGAAAGCTCGCACACCCTCCAGACGGCCCGCAACCCAGGGAAGGAGCATCGCGGATTTGAACGCACTGGCAGAAGTTTCGTCCGATATGATGTTTTCTCCTTCCAGCCACAGACCTGGCGCAGCTCCATCTCATGGCGAAACTGTAAAGTTGTCCTCTCCCGAAACGAGTGGTTGCAGATCTGGCCCACGCGCGCCCCTAGGAAGATTAGCAGGAGGCGGTCGTTCTCCCTAGCGTCCCGCCAGGCAGGCGCGTGCACATGCGTGAGCCGCTTGGCAACGGATGCATTTTCATCAGCTTAGGCAGAACATCGAGCGTGACCTCTTCAGTAAGGCGGCAGGTCACACCTAAAAGCACGACTCCTTTCCACCCTGGGTAAGTGCGGTCTTGCCTTGGTGGAAAACTGCTCTGGGGAGATCCACTCGAGGAGCTTGCGCTCTGGCGCTCTCGCATGGAAGCTTCCCAAGATCTTTCGCCTAAACTTCCTCCTTAGCAACAAGCCCCATGAGCCTTATACGTTCATGGATGGTCGCGCGCTCCTCTGCGTTTTTCATAGCTTTGCAGAACTGTCACCATTGCTGTGGAGAGGTTTCTCCCCTTCTACACATGCATTTGCTACCAGTTTCCCACATACACTTCTAGCAGGGTCTTGAGATTCCATCTTCTTTGGTCGATTTGGTTGCATCCAGTTCTCTACCACTGCATCTTGCTTCATGATCTTTAGCCTATTTCTTTTGATCTGTTTGACTGCATCCGTGTGATATGAGTTGTTTCATATGAGTTGACCTTATGTGAGTCAGCTTCGCCCGATTCTGTCTAGTCTAGTGAGATTCCGTCTGGTGGAACCTGGACTAGAGTACGATTCGAATTGGGCTTTATGTGACTGCATGTAGCACTACCTGTTTCAATCTGGTTCCATCTGGTATCGTCAGAGCAAGCTCGATTTCATCTGGTTGTATTCCTTCTGTTACGATCCTACTTGGTCTCCTGCGGCTTGATCGTTTCCAACTCGATTCCACCTGCTTATATCAAGTAGGTCAATCTGGTTGCACCAGTTTAGCTCGTCTCCACCTGATTGCTTCTTCTTCAGTTCGGCGCATACAAGATCCACTCAGCCTTGTACTGGTTCCGGTGGACTCTCACTAGCCAACCGACTTCTGCTTCTCTTCGTTCCCTACTTTTGTCTGTTTGCCCAGTCCTGCGGTTCACTCTCTCTTTTCGAGTACGGTCCCGGGATCGTCCTGTCCTGGTTGCAGTAAAAGACCTGGCCAAAGGACCATCTGTCCAACGAGATCCCTTGGTCACCAGAGGTACCGAACGATGTGCCACCTGTCAGACATCGGTCGAAGAAGCGAGCAGCACTCTGGAAGGCTCGCGGGACAAACCGCTGGAGAAATCGCAGTACGCCTTGTCTGGAAGCATGGCAATGGTCTTACTGACATCAGGACAAGAGGGATCCACATCCTCGGTGCCTGATCCCGTAGCAGACTGCCGCCTCATTGCCCGCTGCCCCGATGCCAGTAAGACCTTGAGATCTGAAGACCGTTGGTCTGCATGATCCTACACGGAGCCCTGAGAGTAGGGTAGGTCACCACGATGAGGCACTTCAAGCTCCAAGCTGACGACTACCTTCCAGGAATTAAGTTTCCCGAATCCGGGATGCGCGAAAGGCCAAGAGATTGCGGAATTCACGCTTTCAAGTGACGAGGGAACTATGCAAATCGACCGGGCGGCACCGACGGCTCGAAACATCACTTTCCGCTGCACCGATGCTGAAAGTGAATTCAGGAATCTCCTTGAGAAGGAAGGAATCGCGTGACCAGGACCAGCTCGCTCGAAATCGCTCTATTGTCCACGAGAGGAGAGTACATGAATCCAGAGCGTGCAGAATTATTTGGGCTTGGGACCAGGGTGTACGAAACCAGATCGCGAAAAGCCATCGCATGAGAGTAAAACCGCATTTAATGAAACCCGATGGCAATCCGAGATGCAGGGAACCAGGGTCCAGGGTCGCCACTTTTGCTCGTTACGGAAGGAAGAGCGGTCTATAGGAAGCGCCCTTTCCTCTGGATGGAGCGCTCAGAATGATTGGTGGTAAGCGGAGATCTGCTTCTTTGACATCAGACCGCAGAAAGCTGAGCCCTGCAAGCCAGGTCGAATCGTAAATGGCGATTCGAATCGGAAGTTAGTGCGCACAAAACCAGATCATGTGTGCCGCAGGAGGGAGGTCTCCCGGACGGCTGGATGGTCTGCTGATCTGAACTTGACGATTTTTTTTAGCAGAGCTTTTCTTTTTCTTTCAGGCGGGACGCTTCGAGATCGACGCCTTTTTTCCATCCCGAGAAAGTTCTTCGTACGTGGCAACCGCCGAGAGGGAGGAAAGAGAGCAAGCATTGCTGGAGACCATCGTGCCCAACCGCAAGCCGACATGCGGGGCCGGTCTCCGAGCGAAGGTCACCACGTGCTGCAGACATTCCGTCATGCCACTCACCGTCTCTTGCGCAATAACCTCTGGCGGAGCCTCTCGCATTCCGATAAGAATGCACGCGAGCTCGGCCAGCCTCCTTATTCCTTCGGGATCGCACCACTTCCCTCCTTGGTCTCCATCCCAGTCGCGAACTCCTTTCCCAAGGAGTAAACTGATTCTCATTTCTTTGCTATGTTCCCCAACATGATGTGCGTGTGTATGGGAAAGAAGGGATGGGAGGGTGGTGTTGGTCTGTTTGCTCTTTTTCATCGTACATGCGCATGCGTGTTTTCAAATAAAGCTAGATAATCACTAGAGAACCCACCGGTGGTGTTTTCAGGAAATCCGCACCAAACACTGGAGAGAAAGGGGCTGTGCGAATAACACTGAGCTTTCTTTCGACTCGGACTTCCTTGAAGAGATGGAGAACAACTCCCTCTTTCGCATCGAAGAGACTCGAAGCTCCAACCTGAGCTGGAGGTAGCACAAACTAACTGGAAGGCTAGTGAAGGCTGGAGGGCTCGAAGGGGCAAGGAATGCTCAGAAAAAAGCGCCAATGACCACCTATTCTCGACCGCAAGAAAGTGGGCGGTTGAGCGGGCGCATCATTTGTGAAAGCCAGTCTGCTGCTGCTGACTTTAAGAAGCAGTGTGATCAGCGGCTCTCAGGAAGCTGCGCCTCAAAGAGAAAAGGAAGCTGCTGCTTTCGGGTTCTCTGAGGGTTGAAGAACGAGGCGTGGGTACGGAGTGCTGGTGAGGGGGTATTTTGCAACTCCTTGGTGATGGAATCTCAGGAAGTTGAAGTCAGTCCCCAAGAACAGCATGCTCCTTGTTCTCTGTTCTTTCGGATGCGCATCTGGAAGCGCAGTCGATGTTGGTTGCAGCAGAAGAGTCCGGGAAAAGAATTTTCCTAGAAAGAAGGGACCGGAAAGGGAAATGCTGTTGGAAGGATGATGAAGGATGTGAAGTGGATGCGAAGGGAAGACCGTTGTGCATCTCTCGAAATGGTCGAGCGTTCGACGAGTCTCCAGGGAACGTGAGATCCTCGACACGAATTTCTCACTTATCACTCCATGGTGGAAGAGGACTGATGAACTGGACTGAGCCGGTCTCAAAACTACCAGTTCATACAGATAAAAGAGCGACCTGTTTTCCCTCTCCCTCCAATGCAGCATACTCATATGCTCCACTGCCCTCGGGCAAGAACAATACATACGCTCAAACGTACAATCCATCGGGCGATGGAGTACCTGCAGTTGGTCGGGACTTTGAACCACAGTTGCCTAAAGCACTAGGAGTTGGAATTCATACACGTACTATGACCTACTCTTGCTCTTACCACGAATTCTGTGCCTATTTAACTCACTTGTGTTGCTTCACCCTTCATACAACCCCCACTTCTACGTTATCGCATACAACATGCTCTTACAGTGCAAGATATTCCGGAAAACTACAAGCTTTCTCCAAGTCTGACTCCTATTCTCCACTTCCGTTTGTTACCTCTTACTGTTACCTACTTGATCCCATTCTTGTATCCAACTCTCCCTCTGTACCTAATCGCACCAACTGTTTTAATAATTTATGGACTACCCTCAGATTCTGCTTCCGCAACCCATTCCTTTACATACGGATCACTCCCAAACAAGCTGCGTTAATATCACATGTTCCTTTTGAGAATTCTGTGGCTCTATTTCCCACTCGTGCAGCCGAAACTCCGGGAAAGTCATTATGCCTGCTCCTGAGCAGAGGAAGCTCTTTTCGTCCAGCAGATTAGTGAGCTGCTTCCTGACCAAAGACTGCTGTGCTCTGCCTTCTTTCCTGCATGATCGTAAGGGTACCATTCTTTGGATCATAGAATTTATCCTCTCGACAGATGGATACTCTCTGAAGCTCCGTGAGTGCCATGGGGTCGAAAGGAGGATGACCTCTCAGAGTACTGAGAGATTCCCTGGGTCAGAATTCCCGCTGTGCTGTACGCTTTGGGGAACCCCTTGGCCTTCCCATTCTCTACTTCCTTCCTATGTTCCTCAGATAGCTCAGAAAATGCTTCTCCCCTAGAACTCACGAAAAACTATGTGGCACCTTTTGTCTATCCAGGAAACCGTTCTCAAGGTCATTCCACATTGAAGATCGTTGCTGAATTTATGACAAGATCCAAATTGTTGACTGTGTACCAAAATATCCCGCAGGTAATGCGAGCAAACCCTCAAAAAAACAAATATCGTTTTAAATATTTTATGAATGCTGTGATTTGGGGGATCACAACCGAGGCATATCAACTCTGATTTGGTTGAATAGGGCAAACTGACGCAGCAACAAATTGATTCTCGCTGCTTCGGCCCTACTTTACCAATGCGACTGAGGTCGATGTAAAAGAAAATTTGTTTATGGGGAACATCGATCATGGTGAGATCATCCAGGTAATAGGATCAGTCGTATTGTAAAGTCTGAAATCAAGAGAACATCGAAACATGAACGAACAACAAGAATACTGTCGCATTTATAAACTACCGTGCAAAGTTCTTTAGAAAAGAAGAAAACCTTATAATTCCCAGTGTGGATGACCGAAAAACGCTCTTTTTGCGGCGCAGATTACGGACGACTTCCGTCAACGAAAAGCTAAGGGGGACGGGCACAACCGAAGCACCTTTTCAGTTTATCCTAAAGCAATGACTGACAAGAACCATCATGGTTTCCAGAAATAAAGTCATCTGTTAGGATGACTTTATTTCTGGAATGTTTCCTCTGTAGCTATTTCTGAAAATGACATTACTCAAGGACACGGGATAATCCAGATACAGATTTTCTTGCCGTTCCCGGGCCTGTAGTAACGTAAACAGACTCTCCATCAGTCTGACTAATTCTATGCGGACGACCAGCTCGGCAGAAATTCATCTTGGGAAGGGATGCTGGATGCCTTGGCACGCTGTCGTGCCTGGAGCCTGCAGCAGAGGTAATTGCGGAACGCTGCGGGCCGTGGAAAGGGGTTTGTGGTGTTCAGGAAGTATGATGAAAGATTACTCGGATTTACTCGGATTGTTTTTGAAACCCCGGGCCATGAACCGGAGTCGCACATCTCTGCTGATTTAAAAGTATTTTCACTGGGAGAATCGAACAGCTTTCACGTTCGATTGTTCGGAATTGCTTCGAAAAGAGTTCATTTCCGCCTGCTGGACTGTTTGGAACTGCTACAAAATGTTTGTGGGTTTCAGTTGTTAAGGTATGTTCTAGTAGATTCACATTAGAATTCGGTGCTTCTGCTTTTCAAGATTTTAAAGCCTTCGATTTTAGGAAGCATGCTTCCAAGCTACATCATTGTGTGCTCTCTAGGCACAGTGACCATTGAACATTATTCATTTTTTACCGAAAATTTGAAAACATCAATGTGCACTTATCATTTGATTGATAATTAAATTGGACTTTTAAAACTAATGGATGAAGAATTAATTCAAAGCCTGACAAAGCTTCGGAAACGTCTATCCAGTGAGCAGTTTTCCATCAAACTGAAGCAAGTCCTTGAGTAAGTGCAAAACTTTCATTGTATTAGACATTCTGTCGGATTATTATGTGTATATCTCTGCATGCTTGTAAATCCTTTTCGTGGATCTTAAGAATCGTGTTAATGTTATGCTGGTGTACTTCAGAACAAAAAACATTGATGTGGAAGCTCACATGCAGGTGCTATTTCGTTTTGTGACTTCATCCCCATCAGATGTGAAGATCACTGCTTGGAACGTTATTCACGTTTTGTTTCAGTGAGTATTTTAATACCCTGTTGTTGACATCATTATGTTCATATTGCTTTTTTATGGAATTAGGGAGAATAAAAGATTCAGGGAATTAGTAATCTCTAAACTTCCCCGTCTTTTCAACCAATGTAAAGAGTTAAGTACATCTCAGTCAACCAAACAGGTGGCAGCTGTGAAAACAATCCAGATTGTCATTCTTGACTGTGTCCAAAAATGGCATACTGAATATGGACAACAATATCGCCTTCTGTCCCTTGGTTTTAAGCATCTTCAGAGAAAATTTAAGGTGGGAAATGATCGATCACAATTTTATGTCGGCTTGTAGACACTCTTGACATTCTTGGAAGAAAATAATCTACATCGATGTGAAGCTAGTACTTCAGAAAGCACCAGAGGAGGATCCTTGGATGAAAGAGCCATTGTTCACATCAGCAGCTGTGTCCTGCAAATCAAGTCTGATTTGCGAGAGTGTTTGATGCACTTGGAAAATGCCCTTCCGGTACTGCTACCAGATTTGGAAATGTTGGATCAAGAGCAACTTGAGGGGAATCCTCTTAGCATGCCAGAATTGCTTCAAGAGCATGGACTTCTTTCTACCCATTATTCTCTAGAGGTGGACATACCTACTGGTAGTAGAGCACTGTGAAGTGACTGTACTTCTTATTCTTTGTTTTAGAACCAAAAATTATTGAGATTACTAATGATAATGCAGAGCTTGTGCAAGGATGCAGGGAGTTTCTAAAGCAACTACAAGATAAATTCTTACCTTTATTGAGCACCTGGAAAAAAGTTCTCACTGAGAAAGTCCCTTCAGGCAGTGCTGCAAGTCTCCATTTCAAGCTGAAAGATGAGATTCAGGCACTTCAGGATCGTGCAGTTTGGTTGCTGACTAATTATATTAGAATTGGCATACTTCCTTCATGCACTCATTTCAATGCTAACAAGGATGACAGCAGTGATTCGGATTGGGAAGAAGTGCCCACAAAAGAAGGTTATGAATGGGCAGCACATCCTCCTGGGGAAAGTCAGAGCTTAGGAGAAGCTCTCGCATCAAATGATGTTTTGCCAGAATCTGTTGACAGGTGAGCATGGGTGAATTTAGGAATGCCATAATGGTGAATTAGAACCAAAAGGACAGCAGCTGTCACTTCTAAGTTGGGAACAATCCTACATCACAGAAAAAGCAAGACTGATTCATCCAGAATAAAACGAGTCAAGAATAAAAATTCTCTCAGGGAGAAAGTACTTCGTTCAAGATGAAAGCTTGTATTTCTGCACTCAAGAATGGGCATTTCCTGAATGCAGAATATGCAGAATGAGATGCTTGCCTCTGGAAGCCTTCTTTCTCATGAATTATGAGTCCCAAAGGGGAGTTGGTATGGAGCATTGGCATACAATTCATTCCATCTGATGCTGAGAAGCACTTTTACATTACTGAAATTTCTTTTTGCCTTCCTGCAAGTATAACTTGCCATTAGTGAAAAGTTTGAGGACAGCATCTGCAAACAGGGATGCTTTCCCGTGCTTATCACAAACCCAATTAAAAAAACAGGATAGTGCTTCCAGGAGTGCCCATTAGAGTTTCCTGGAATGTTGTGGAAGATGTTCTTGATTTGATTTAGTTGAAGATCAAACAGGTAAAGATGGAAGTCCTAAGTGACAAGGTGAATTAAGTATGACCAAGTGTGACTCAATCATCAAACATTTGTTTGGATATACAATGTAGCAAACATCTCCCCAAAAAGTAACAAGCAAAAGAGTAAAAAAAAAAAAAAAATTAACTTCAGCTTTCTGCCTGTTGTAGCAATTTTCCATCACATTGGCAACTCACAATGCCCACCAGGGTCAGTAATTAGGAAAACTGGTATTTCAATGTGGTTTTGAATCATAAAGACTGTATGCACCCAATCTTTGTGCATGTGAAGATCGTGTTGACTTTTGTGTGTGTAAGGCAGCACATGAAGTCATGCAGTAAATCATGACAGAAACTGCTAGTTCCAAAATCACTCAACCATGTTCAGGTTTTCTAAATAAAACAGGCATCTTTCATTGCTTCTGAAGTGTCAGAAACACTGATAGAAGCTGTAGATTGATCTATACATTTTGTGTGATGCTGCATTTGTTTTGCAATTTGCATGGAAACCATTGTTACGTTGTCTCCTAATTGTGTTAACAAGCTGAATCGAAATCTTGATTTTCGGGTAAACAAAACCTGGTAAAAGGGTGAGCTATTTTACTTGTCCTGTGCTTTCGCCTCCCCAATACGAAAGCACAGGCACAAGTACACATTATAAGATAACTATTGTGAACTTCACAATGCAGAAACATCAAAAGCATAAAGAGTCCTTCGATTGCCTCCCTGCCAGAAAATGTGAAAGGAGCAGGAGGGCTTGTGCAGCTGGAAATTTATGCAGAAAGGGAATGGACCAATGCTGCTGAGAACCTGACTGTATTCGCAGAACCCGTAGGATTCGTTAACTCTCGTCGACGATATGAGATCATCCTGCCACGATCAAGGAAGATCTGTTCATTTCTTGCTCTCGTGTGTCAGTTGCTTCGCATCTCAATAAATCGCGGCACTAAGGAATCGCTTATGGCATGACTGAGCCTAAACCATTAGCAACAAAGGTGACTGCGGAACCCACAAATGACCGAATTTTTGAATCGATAGGGGGCAAATGCTAATTAGTCCTGTTTCATAACTTTCGAGTTGCAAGATCGCACTCTGGAGGAAAGGGAAAAAGCAAGAGCACAACCCGGATAATTCTTCTGTGTTCTTTTCCTGTCTTCTGGGATGAATTTTGCGACTGATGGGTGTGGTAAAGTTTGGAGCTGAAGCCACAGTACATTTAACGAAATCCTCCCAGTGGCAGCACGTAGAGCCGACACCAAATAATTGCGGATGAATTGCACCACAGAGCAGCAACCAAAGAAAAAAACACACGTAGGAGGAAGGAAGACGCCGGACTGCAACCTCTTAGGAATGGATGCAGAGTTCCGACATGTTCAAGAGTAGATCTTGAACTCCTTCTAATGCTATTCTTATTTGCACGTCGGAAAAATTCAAAAAAAAAAAAAAAAAAAAAGCCATATTGTAAACCTCATTCTAATGGAACCGAAAAGTCTAAACGTGCCTGATCCAACTGGTACCAAGTTTTAAGAACCACAGCTGTTCCTAGCAACTTTCTGCCGCGAAGATATGAAAGCCACCTGGTCGTAACTGGTCATTTCAGTCTTCGTTCTTTCTTGCCTCCATATTTCCGGATTGAAAATGACACTCCGTTAGAGCGATGACCTTTATTATTTCTTATTTATTACATCTAATCAGCGTCGGAGTTGCCATGGTTTCGGCACTCCAAAAGAAAGAGGAGTTGAAGATATGTCTTGTGTGTTTCCCCAAAATTTTTTGCGACACTCCGAACCGATGCCCTGCCCAGCCTGAATTCCTCAGGGGAAATTTTCCATCATGGCCTTAGGAGCGGCGCTCATGGGGTTGGTCGGCGCTGTGGTAGTGACGTGGTACTTCTTCGGGGACAAGAACATCGAGGTAAAGGTCGCCTCCTCGTAATGCCCTCCTGCACTCGGTTCTCATGCTGCGCTGGTTGCTCGCACTTCGAACCCTCCTCGCGCTGCGGCAACCGGCAACGTTTCTTGGTAGGGTGCGCGTTTTTTTTTTTTTTTTACAGGCAGCTGCAGGCATGCTCAGTCGTGGGAGTTCCTCGGACCACAAGAACCCATGCAGACGGGTGCTCTTCTCGGAGCCACCCTCTAAGTTCCATCGAGCGGGCTCTCTTTTCGTAATTCGGTCTCGCGCTCGTTTCCCCACCGTTTGGGAGAACAATGCGGATAGCTCAACCCAGTAGTCAGTGCTTCTCCTGCCGCTCTAAGCAAGCATACGTAGCGTGAGCCCTCCAAGTAGAGAACAAGATCGCAGTCATGAGGGCATAGGGAAGTGATGAAGCCGAGGGGTACGACTGGGAGAAAGGATAAAGTGTACTCACGAGCGGTATAGGAATTAAAGCTTGCTGTGGGTGAGAAGTGTGGGTCATGAGGAGGTGGTAAAAGAGTTGCGGGAAGCTTGCAGGTCGCGGAAGGAAGGATGGGGCGGAGAGTCTCACTGAGATGAGCTGCGAGATCTTTCGTTCCAGAGTCCTCCAAGGAGAAAGCGCCGCCTACGATCTCCCTTGGGGGTGGTGCGCAGGCACCCAGCGGACGATGCCATCCCCAGCTGGAAGGGCAGGCTAAGCGCATCGCCCTCGGAGGAGGACCTGCATGTGGAACTGATCCAGGAGCTGTCTCGGGATGAGACCATCAATGAGGATACCCCTGCTAGGTCGCCCACCTCCTCGGACCCGGAGGCCTCCGGGAGGAGTTCGAGACGTGCCCAGATGCCAGAAAGGACATTCATGCTGTTTCGAGGTCGGCGATCGCTTTCCCTGGACCTGACCAACGAGCGCTCACCATCCCGCAGGGGAGGAGGGACCTATTGTCCCAGAAAGGCTGGAGAGCCCCGCCGTCTCGAAGGCAGACGAAGCCCACTCCGTAACGAGGAAGTTCACTTAAGGAGAGCGCGAGGTGCCGGAGGAAGGCGCGACGACAAAGACGTGTGGGATGCCACAGGCACACGTTACCCGGATATCCTCATCCGCGAAAACAGGACCGGGAACAATACCATCCTTATTCTGCCCAACGCGTAGCCCTCATACGAGGAGAAGTGCTGCTCACACACGTCCGATCGCTGGACAGATGTGCCTCTCACTGGCAGTGCAATAAAAACCGAGGAACCGGGAGCTTCCGAACAACCAATTCCAACAAGCTGTTCTCCAGAAAAACCTGGGTCATGATGATTATTACCAAGATTATAGTGAAAAATTTTAATTTTGTCTTCTCTATTCCTCAGCATTTTTGATGCTTCGCTCTGCGAAAGCAATCTTTAGCTATGAAAACAACATCCATAAATTTTAAGTGATGCTCACAGCAATCGATACCTGATCAGCTAACAAGGTATAACCAAGGACTTCTAATCTCTAAATGGTTATTCTCGTTCTATCTCTACTCTCAAAAGAATTGAAGTCTTCCATTTTAATTATCTTTTCAGTCTCCTGCATTATACTCCTCAGACCCTCTCTAATTCCCGTGATTCTCTTGACAGTTTCCTCTAAACTGGGAATTCTATCTAAAATCTAAGTCCCGCTTCCCATTTTTTATCCATTTTTTTCTAATTTCCATCTTCTTTCAGACCTCGATATCAAACTCGCCATCATCTTGCATTTACCACTTGCTCTCCCTTCTTACATTCACTAAAATATAGTCACTAATTCTAGGCTTAAAATGTGAATTCTTCACCGGATCCATTTCACGAATAATTTAAATACTTCTGAAAGGCATCCATCATCATAGCTAGTTTCAACCCAAATTTCATTTTCATATCCACTGCTATCTCCCTAGAAATCTCAAGCAATTTAAAATTAAAATCCTATCCCTTAGGACTTTTAGAAGTCACTCATTAATCGTAACTTGATTCGAAATAATCTCAAATACATGAATTATCTCTTAACAAAACCATAATTCAATCTCCTTCCTACATCTTAATGTCCTTTTCCTCCCCATCGTTAGTCGTCTCAATATTCGATGGTCACCAGACCCATTAACACATCACCTCTACAATCTTTCACCATCCCGAATAACACACTATCAAATAACCAACATTCCACCAATGGTATAAACAAACCTTGAAAAAAAAAAAAAAAAGATTCTATCCTTATCCCTTCCTGCTATGTCAATCGTGCTTTCTCTCATGCCTACAAATCACTAATTTCGCACATAAAAACATTAACGAATTAGATCGAGCATAAAACCACGAACGATGAACTAACACTTCGTCCAAAGCCAGTGTGCATCTAAACATCATGCCTAATTGACTTAAAGTAGAATCACTTCTTTGCATCAATCCCTGTTCTCCCTTTACACTCGAATATACCTCAGTAACCACCTCAATATAGGCCAAATACACCAATTGCATTAAAAGCGAACCATTAAATACGCCCCAATGTAGGTGAATTCATCCGAGTAGGTGCTGCCATAGCTTCTAATAATGAAGATCTAAATGGTAGCATTAGCATAACCCCAACACATCCCCATCCATAAAGATTTGATCCCGAGCAGAGTTTTTAATTAAATCTCTCCGGTCAAACCAAAACCCAATGGAGATGACAGACGAAGTAAACATGGAATGAAAGATCTCCGAATTTCCATATTCAAATCACTCTGCAAATACGAAGATGATCTTCCTAGCCACGCAGATGTCTACCCGTTAAAAAATGAAGAAAAGAATCAGGAAGTATGCACCCGTTAGCCACCAAAAACAGAATGCACCCGGACATTCCGATTTTCTATCCACCGATTTTCCACCACCGCCAGTTTCCCACATGACTCACTTGAGAGCAAACTATAGCCGCTTTGTAATCAACTTGCTGAATACACAGCAATGATTAGAGAAATGATCATGCTACCAACGATACCATCCCTCCAACACGGAAACCTGAACGGTTTTATACCTAAACAATATTTAAACAGCACATTCCCTACCCGAATATACTATGCTTGCCACAAAATATAATCCTGAAAACACTACTGAACCGTAGGCATTAGGAAGCCACGAAGGAACACTGTAAATCGGCAGCTATTACGAAACACTCCACTGCAACAACACACCTTCCACTCTTATTCCACTTCCCATCAACCTAATGCATCAAAGCCACGTCATCTCCAAGATAAATCATATCCACCTAAACGCCGGTACAAACAAACATCCAAACGCTTGTTTTAAATCACTCACTCTGATGTCTGCGCCATACAAAAATCACCATCACTGAAATCATTCTGTCTTCCAAAAAATACACAAAATATGAAAAAATCAACCTATATAAACCCGCCTAAAACATGCGATTCCCCGCATAACCACTACCACTGTGCATATCAATCTACCACCTCTCATCCGAAACCTCACTACAGTATAAAGGTAACCCTTTGCACTCCAGTGGCCCGGCTGAGGGGACATGCAAAATGGCACCACAGATCCACCGGCCACGCCGAGGGGATTGCGTTAGAGTGGGGACCAGAGTCATGCATTCCTTACATTGCAGGCCAAAATATGCAACCCACTCGTCGGCATGCAAAGTGAGTGCAAAGGAGCGCCGTTATCGTTCACAGTTTCCTGTTACATATCACTGCTCCGCAAACAGTACGCTCTGTACAGTGGCAACCATGATTTCTTAACGTTCGTTTTCGACCAGGACCTCGACTTTTCCAGAAAAGTTGCTCGCTAAGTGCCATCAGTCAGCTGCAAAGCAATTTGCTAAAGGTGGATAAAGAGGAAAGGGATTACGTAAATTCTGAATTGAATGAAAGTGAAGAAGAAGTTCATTTATACCCAGTTGATGACAATTCAACTGATACAGCATCTGAAGATAGTTCTAGTGATGGCGAAATTATTGTAAAACGGCGACGAAGACTCGGAATCATTCAGAGTGAAAACTTTCGGAGAAGAAGATGAATGGGGGTCGATATAACGGATAGCAAAAGGATTCCGGAAAGGATGAATTATACAGTACCTGCCAGGGTCAGCGGACCACAGATTGCATCTAACACTGTGGAACCAATAGAACGTTTCCAGTTATTTTTCACACAGAAGAGCTTGTCAAAGGGGATCATCGAAGGAACCAACAGTTTTGCACAAAGAATAATCGCAGCGAAACACCTGAAGGATGAACACTTGTCATTTTTTTTTTTTTTCTTATCCATGCCAAACGACTGCCTTTCACATTTTCGATTGCGCTGGGGAGTTGCTGGTCGGTCGGGTCGACCTCGCTTGGAGTGCAGAGAGTTTCCAATGAATGAGAAATCACTCTACCAGCCATACTCCTTCTCCCCCCAAAACTATTCCTCATTTACCAAAGTACTCACAAGAGCATTAATCCCCAATACCCCCCCGAGACAACTCCGGGGACTCTTTGAAACCCCTCTTCGTTCGCGACGCTCTTCGGCCAGCAGCCTCGCTGGCAGTCCTTTGCTGCCTACGCGGGATCGCCGCTGCTTGGAGCAAAGCAACGGGAGGATCCAGCCATAGGGATGCCATCCACTTCGCCGCCCTTTTCATCAGGATAGCAACGCGATGGCCCCACGCAACCTTGCTGACATCCGACAGAGGATGGACAGGATTGCCACCAGCAGACAGTGGTCCCTTCCCGCCCTCCCAAAGTGCATTTATTCTTATTTTTTTGTTTCTCTTTTTTTCTTTTTGGTTGTCCCTTCCCCTCTGCTGCCGAGGTGGACCGCGCCTGTCTGAGAACCGGTGACCCAGCAGGTATCCATTAAATTGTGCGTGGTTGGACCACGGGTCCAACCACAGTTCCTGTGATATGTTTGTTTTTGAAATAAACGCCCTGACGCACCCGGGTGGAAATCAATACTTTGATCCAGAACACTCATCCGAAACTACTCAGAATTCTATAAATATAAATTCTAATATGTGGGAATATTACAGACTAATAATAACCATCACCATAAGACAAAGGGCATACCCCCCCCCCCAGACTAGACGAACGACATTTCAAACTCTTCTCTCCCTAACAATTTCTCCAAGTTTTTTTTTTTACTCACTGACCCAATATGCACACTTTGCCTCGGTCTCTTCAACGATCAGACCGATTAAACATATTTTTCTTGTTTCCCAGGACCGGCCCTGTTTTCGTGCACTTTCCAGAGTTCTGTAGGATTTCCTTCCTACGTAGTGCTCATTGCCGTCTTCCGACAGCCCGCCGAACCGTCAACATTGAAAGGAAGAGTGCAACTGGCCCGAGGACATCCGCACGGAATGCCCAAGAACTAGAATGTTCCTTGACTTTGGGAACTTGAACGAATCCTGTCCTTACTCTACGATTATCGGCCACACGAACATAATAATAATACCACGCCGTTGTTCTGTTCCGTGGCCAACTTCCGCAAGCAGGTCAAATACATGTGTACGTACACCCGCCTCTGGACCGCGCTCCTTTGTGGATACGGCCAACGCGTTGTAAAAGCTGCGGCGACCTACTACGGACACTTGTACATATTCGGCGGCGAATTCGCGTATCCTACAAGTACCACCGAAAAGGCCATATGAACGGGGATAAGTGGACCTTCCAGCCGACCAGCAGCGAAGTTGATTTCTGGAAGGAGACCGAAACTCGACACGGGTCTGCCAACAAACTGCCGCATCTCATCTTCACCGCTCATGCATTTCTTACGAACAGGCACGTGGAGATCACACAGTCAATCCTTGAACGATTACTATCACCAATGTCAAACCGGGAACTGTCGAAACTGAACCAGCATGCGGAATCGCCCCCTTTTTTTTTTTTGCATTACAGGAAATCCTTGCCAATGTTTGTAATCATGCTCACCAGGCCATAAGTGTTGCATATTTGTGAGTTCAAATCAGTGCGAATTCTGATTTACAACTAGCACAGGTTAAGGACCACACCTCAAATAACAAATGGCCTTTGTTTACCGAATGGAACAATTGTACATTGCGTCATGGGCACAGACATGCCGAAATACGATTCCTTCCTTGGACAATTGGGCTGAATTCTAAGACTTGCTCACTTTAGGACTCTTACGTTTGATTTGTTTTATCTTTTATTTGATTTTCTGGCTTCGCATCCACGATGACATGCCTGATTTACTGGTGTGCTTCGGTTTCTGAACCAACTTCTTCAACTGACTGGCCAATTTTGTTCTTTTCCTCTTGTTGAGCAACTGTCTGTTGAGAGGTACGTAAGCGTATGGATCTGGCAAGCCTTTTCTCTTCACATCACCAGCAGCTTTCTTGGCCTTGTATCTCTGGCCAAGGTCTATTTGGAACTCTGGTTTCCGCTTCTTGTGCTTCACACCTGACAACACCAGTGTTCAACTTCAAAACAATCATTTGGGACCTACTTTTGATTTGCGTGTGTTCATTGTCTTCATCGAACCACTTTCTTTTCCTGGATATTTCTTCTTCCCCTTCCTCTTCTTCCTCTTTGGTATCCTCTTCCTCCTCCTCTTCCCCCTCCTCTTCCTCTCTGATTATTAACCTGCCATCAGGAGCCACAGGAAATCCATGTAACTGTTTGACAGGCTCAAGCTTTGGTGTAGCTTCTGAGAAATGGCAAATAAATGCACATTGAAAGACTTCAACTGACCTCTGACATATTTCAGTGCTGAGGGAGCAAGTAAGTCTACCACATCCCCAGGACGCTCCTCAATGCAAGCACTGACTTGTGGCCGTGCCAATGGAGGCTGCAGTGAGTTTGTTTCCATATCAAGTAAATCATCATCGTCGACTGTGTCTCTACAAGGGAGCTCAGAAAGGATCTGAGTGTTTGTTTGTCACCTATGAGGTTGCTTCTGTGGCTTGACTTTCACTTTTTGCTTTTCTTTCCTTTTGAGCTTTGTGTTTTCGATTTTGCGTAGGATGCGCAATCTTTTGACCCAGATAGTGGCTTCTTTCGGGAACAACTGACTCAGACTATCGTACCCATAAAGCCGCATCAAAACACACAATAGGTCCCGTGTTTTCAGTCGGAAATGGCGGGCACAGTCAGGATGCATACCTACTAGTCTCTCCACCTGAGAAAATTTGCTATTTTCTGCATGTGATCATTGCTTACCAGATGCTGAAGGTGAACTGTTAACTGTTGGCTTGAGATGCTCTTGCACACAACGAGCACAAATTTCAGACATGGACCCACTACTTCACGGCATGATGACTGGAGTAAGTGCATAGTACTGCTCAACAGGAGAAGCACTATATCCACAGGCATGGACTTCTTCAGAGTTTTGACCACATAAGTCAGTGACAGCATGCTGGCACTGACAGTGAATGTTGTGCCACCTAAACCTGCCATTAGCTGCTTCAAGAACTCCAGTAAAGAAGGTCCTTCCTGAGTCTACAAGGACACTGTGAAAACCACACCTAGTAGCAAGAACAACCAACCTCTAAAAACAATGCAGCTGAAGCCAATACACTAAAAGCAGCAGTGACCGTTTTGCTATTAACGCTACGGGTGCACAAGACCACTTCCGGAAGGAAAGAATACAATACGGATGAATATTCTGGATCATTCTTAAGATGGCTCAGCAATGCTTGAATGCATTTAAGTCGCTGTGCATAAGCAGGAAATGCTACATTGGTCTCAGATTCATGAAGGAATTTTGGAAGATCTTGAAGCATGTCTTGCAAGAATAATCTGCATACTGAGTTTTCAGTAAGCAGACTAAACATCAGACGATAGGTTCTCTTCTGATAAAGAGGATTGCTTGTGAGTGGCTTGCAGTATGTCCAAATCTGTGTCAGTTGAGCACTCTGCAGATAGCCCACCAAAAGGTAGCACACTTTTAATGTGCTTCTTATTACTGATCTACTCTGACTAGAATCACTCAGTCTGTCTATCACTTGCTGAATTAAATTGTTCAGAAGAGATGAATCCAGTCCTTGTTTCATATACAACTTCAGCACTTGAAAGATGGATGCCTGGATTGACAGATCGCAGGAGGGATTACAATACTCTTGCAGAAGCAGTGTAACAAAAACTGTCGAGTGTAGAGTTAATACGGGGTTCTCTGTCAGCAACAAGTTGTAAAGTGATTTCAGGATGTGGAGACGTACAGCAGGTTGCTGAGCAAACATGTCATTAAGCAATTTGGCCAAAATATCCCACTGTTTATCTAAATCTTCTGGAAGCTTACAAAAGGAAGGCAATAAAGACCAGATCTGGGAATGCAAAGTGCTGTAGACGCTACTGGCCACGAGTTGTCCCGAGGCTTGACATTTGGCTGAATAAGATCTATGGAAAGTTTCACAGTTTTGCTGAATGAACAACTCACTTGCAAGCATCCGCCAGAGGCACGAAATATGATATAAAGAAGGCCAAATTGCCTTTCTTTGTGTTGTCTCTCAGAACTGGCAAAAGCCAGGACCGAGGGAAGCGAGGGTCATCTTTTGAGGAACCTTCTATTAGTAAAGGCACTGCCTCCAGCACAGCAGCTGGGCCAAGACTGCTGACTGCCTGGCCAAATGTGAATTCCCATGCTGCGACTTGAGTTTTGCTGAGCAAATCTTGAAGGTCTGCCATAGTTTTCAAGCAATGCTGTACTGTTTTTGGACAGCTTGTAGCAGCCAATTGGAAAAAAGTTCCTAAAATCAACAGAGCTTCTTCCCATGCAGGTTGGTACATAAATTTTAAGCCTTCCAGAAGCTGCAAAAGTATTTTTTCGGCCAATAAAGAAAATTCGCCGAGTGGCACCAGAGTTGGCAGACAACCCTGTAATACAGACTGAACAGTGCCTGCTGCTGCCTGAATTACAGTCTGTTGTTCAGAGAGCAAGCAACCAACAGCACAGTTGATTAAGTGGCAGAGATGGCCTTCTGCAAATGTTTTATCACTCCTAAAGAGCATTCTTTGAACTCCTTAAAATGACATTCTTACCGACACAGATGCAGGACACCTTCTTGCATAACAGCCAACCATGCAGGCAGTAACTGGCTGTTATTCAAGCCAGGCTGATAGTCATACAGTGCTGTTAAAAGACGTCCAGCTGTGGGTAAAGGCAGAGTCAAAATGGAGGGTTTGGAGACAAACAAGGCATGAAGTGCTTCTAGGCAACTTATGTTCACCAGCATGTTACCAAGAGTCAAAATCCTCAGCAACATCTCACAAACTGTCTGAATCCCTATTAAAACAGTGCAGCCTATAAAAAGTAACTAACTTTTAGCTGTTTAGCAGGAAAGAGCATCACTATATCCTTCAGTAATGTTAGAAGATACAAGCTAGTTGTGGTATGATCAGCTAACACACCCTTATTTTCAAGTTCCCCACAGATATACTCAGCCACAGGGGCAGAAAAAGGATGGTTGATATGTTCCCAATTCTTAGCAGCTTGTAAAATATCAACAATAGCTTGCTGAGCTGCTTTACGGACCTGCAGAACTCAGCATTTCAAAAGCAAACTATGAAAAACTTACTTTGGGCTTGGGATAAGACACAAACACAAGAATGGAATGGGCTGAATGAAGAGTTGAGGGTTCTTGCCAACAAGCAGCATCCTGCACCTTCAACACTACTCCCAATAAGGAAATCAGCTAGCAATCATGTAAGAAAGCAATTACTGCATAGAAACATATTTACCCCTCGCATGAGGATTCCATTGTTTGTGTGGATGTGAGATGCTAGAAGATCAACTAATTTCTTGCATGTGTTTGTAAAAGTGACTTTCAGCACTTCGGTGGAAATATTTTGAACACACATATTAAGCAAAGCCACAACTGCTGCCAATGTATTTTCATTTTCACAGGTATCCAAGGTTAGTATCTGATACAAATATCAACATATCACTCTATTATGTAAATACCAATGTTGCAAAATGTTCCTCATCTGTTCCTTGACCAGACTTCCCTTCAATCACATCTGCTAAAGCTGCAAGAATTGCGAGCATTTCTCTATGCAGTGCAGAATCTTCACGAAATACCTGCAGAAATCTCAAAACAAAACAAAGATACATAAAGTAAGAAGCATTGGAATCCCATGCTAAATCATGACATGTTTCATTATACAACAAAGGTTCCATAGTCCTAAAATCTTTCACAGCAAATGAACAGCGACCTAGTGAAAAATTGATAACTGGGTAATGTGGTAAAAAACAAAATTTCGACTTCGAGGCTTCTATATTATATGCTAGTCTTTTCAAGATATAATATTACTGATACCTTTTAAAACTAATTGCAGAACTCTCTGATAATTTGCTCACAAATGAACGACATGTACTAGCACATCCGCTTAGAGGTTTCTTCTGAAGATCCCCATGCAAACCAATATCTTCATCTTGAGCATTATGTATTTCTAAAGCTTGCTTGGTGAGAATACCCTTCCCTAAGAACGAGTTTTTTATAAGCTCAAAACAAAAATTACAACCTTTATTGCTGTTTTTTTCCTTATAAAATCCAAACGACTGTAATTTAGCATTACTTCTGTGGGCAAAATAATCAGGATTAGAACTACTGCTATGGCCTTTGCGCCATTTATGTCCTTTTGATTTGCCTTTAACTTTTGGTTTTGTTCTCATTATGCCCTCTATTCAATGTTGTAAAAACGGAATCCGGAGTGATACTGCAAACAAGAATCTTAGGTAACAGTTACATTTGCCAAATACAAGTGCAGTATGCAATACATCAACACAACGTTCAATCAAGTACATTTAAAGGATCGGAAAAAACGATGCCTTAATAATAAAGTTTTCAGAATGTAATCATCGAAGGAAATAAATGTGATTTACTTTCGCTTAAGAAACTTTGTTTGACTCGGCTGAACCTTGCTACATTCCTTTTCAACTCGATTACCTCAGCACACGTGCTCTCTGCTCAGTCCAGCTAATTCTACAGTATTGCCAGCTATTGACTCATCAGGCTACATGACTATTCACAAGTACTTCAAATGATTTATGAAGCAAAACAATTGATTATGATCAGATGATAAGACAGAATAAAACTTTTAACACTAAAATACTGCATTTTGTTTTGAAAAGCTATTTAGTAGAGAAATTAGCTCTTTATATTTTAGAAGAAAGTTTTCTATTAAATGTCTTAATTTGATTTCAATATTTACATGAATATGTACTATGTAGCATGTTCATCAACATAGGTATGTTCATCACTGACATTTTTGTTTTGTTTTTTTCTCTTTTTCTCGTTCCCTTCGCCAGTGGAGAAGGCCTTACTGGCATACCAGTCGGAAAGGACAAGTGCATAAGAAAATAAGAAAAATGTGTTCTGAAAGGAACACAAATACAGAAGACTGCAATTTATAATTGTAAAAATGTTTTTTTAATAATAAAAGCCCCGGCTTACCCGGGTGAAAGATCAACATAGGTATCGTATACATTTACATGGCCCTCAGCAATGATGTAATAGTTACAATTATATGAGAGCACAATATAAAATTCCTCATGAATACCATAAATTTATAGATAGTACCTAAATGCATTACATTCTTCCATTAAAATAATAGTATTCTTGAATTCTTCGAGAAGAATTCTTCTAAATTCTATTGTAAATCATCATTATTCCATGTGTGATTGAATTACTGCATGCTCGAACGGATTTTTATCAGTTCCCCTCCAATGAAACTTGATGAAATTTAATTAAATGAAATTCACTGGATTTAATGAGATTTACTTGATTCTTGAGATCAGCGTAACAGCATCTTTTGTTATCAACTTAAAATACATGGAAAACAATAATACCAGACGGTTTACACTTAAGGTACGATCTAAGTTGAAAAACACATTTCCAAAAGCCTCATAACTTGACAGTACTTTGATAATGGGAGGATCTAGTATGGTGATTTTCTTTTGTATGAAAACATCCTTCATATTTACACTGCAAGTAACAATGTAGCTTGTACAATACCGCAGTTTAAAAGTCTTACCAGTTGCAATTATAATTAAACGAGAGTATGGTAATTAATCGCGAAAAGTGGGAGAAAAACAAAAACTGTAGGGTAAGTAAGAGAGCATATGCACACAGATAAACAGTCTCTTGATATACCGATATAGCGTTTCTTGCTCTTCCATTACGTGAATATTTTTGAATATTTAGATTCGAAGTCGTATTTTATTTCTTATGTTTACCAGTCAAATTTCAGTGATTTTTTATATTTGCGAATAGTTCATAATTGTGTTTTCGAATGTTTCCTCCAAAATGAAATTCTTAAGAGAGATCGCATTGCATTCCTCAAGTGATGTTTCATTTCTAGAAGTCAATCAGATTTGATCTAGAAGCAATGTGTTAAATTTGCCGAGACATGAAATTATTTGAAACATGGACTGGAGGTTTGAAACTGGATGCAAGACCCGGTGTTTCTGCTAAAACTGCATCAATTCAAAGGAATGTTGGAGATAGAAAACTAAACTTTTAGGTTCACGGTTAGCTGTGATCCGGAGTCGTTCCCATTTTCAGTGACACAGAGAAAATAAATAATCATTGAGTGCTTTAAGACCGTTAGACTCGTAAATATTGTCTCATTGGGTACAAGCCTAATTAGACTGAAAGCTGAACCGTGAAAATTACACTGAAATTCAAGGATAAAAACTCTCTCATCAACTGAATGCTTTCGAAAGAGCAAAGACAAAAGTTGCTTTTGGGGTTTAATCGTAAACTGAGATTAGTGAAGATGCCTGTTAAGTTCATTTCCGTAGAGCAGTTGCTGCGGTTCGATTTTCCAATGACTTGGAGGTCGTGGTTGTCTTCCCCAAGAAAACTGGTTTCCTGCTTAATGAAAAAGTTATCCGCTTGAAGTGTTTGGTATCACAACAGTCTACAACAGCAGATACCTCTTAATTCAACGAGCGTGAAGATTTCTTAGTTATTTTCCTTTTAAGAAAAGGTCTTAGAACAAAATTAGAAATCAGTCAATCTTAAAATCGAAAAACACAAATCGTCTTAGCTTGCCTGTGTGGGATACACTCGCATTCGCATCTATAACTGTCAATCACAGCAGTATACGAAAAGCGAAATGAGATCCATGTGCCATGCATCAGAGAAATCCTAATGGGAAGAATCGTGATTTCGGTGCAGAGGAGCTTCTTTAGATGCCCCGTTCATCTACAGATATTTGGGAACCTTTCAAGGGGAAACGGAACTGCATATCCTAGATGCTCTTCGATTTCTAAGTTTTAGAGTTGGCTCAGCGTAGGGAAGGTTCTGTTCCTCTTTCTCGTTCCAGATAACATTATTTTGTTAAGTGATCCTAATTTACGGCTGCTGGAGAGGCAAGAGCTCTTCAGATTGTACAAATCAAATCAGTGAATCTCTTTGAAAATGCAAAATGAGCAATTGACCTTTTTGAAACGTATTTCCACACACTCAGATCTCAGACTGGACGGAAATCCACTTCACATCGGAACTTTTGAGCAAAGTAGTAGCTCCAGAGATTAAATTAGCATTGTCCCACTCTCGGTATGTCAACAGTCCTTGTGACTTTTCTAATTACTTTACCAATTATCATTTTCGATTCCTCGAGACAACCAACTGTCAACATGTCAGACGATTGTACACGAGGCATTCACTTAAAGAGATTTATCGTCTTCGAGCTGGAAAAAACTAGGCTTAAAATTTATCTCACATGACCTTAAATAAGAAATAGCTTTCGATCTTGATGTACAGGAGGGAAAAAAAGTGCAACAAGAGTTTTTCCATGAGCAAGATTTATTTTCCAACTTGGACTAGTTTGATCTCAAAAAGGCTACACTAGACACTCTCCATGTTTGACGGAACAAGTACTGACTCTCAGGATCAATAAATTGTACAAGGCAACACATCAAAGCCGAATCCCATTCCTTTGTTTCATGGGAATGTGTTCTTCGTATGTGGTTGGAAGGTGCCAAACGCCAGTCTGGAAGGTACGTACTCGATGCTACACATTTGTCAGGTACACTGCTCTTCGTTCGTTTCGAGCTGAGTTCACACATGGCAGCTGTTGGGATGTCATACTGCTGATAGCAGGGTGCTGCGACTTGTGTTTTTTTGCAGTACAGTTCTCTTTTGCTAGGGACTCGCGTGTTCGAAGTCTGCGTTCAATTAAAAGCTGGTCTTACGCCTTCGTGTTCTTGGAAGCAGTGACCTTGGACTCGCTTTGAACGTCTAAGCAAACTGGCGATTCCTTCAAACTGGAATCCAGTCAGTCCGAGTACACGAAAAATCAGCCGAAAAGGTCAGCTTCACCATCGAACTTCATGAGTCCATCCTCTAATTACCTTCCGGCCTTAGTGTGAGAGAGCATATTTCTAAGCAGGTCGTTCGAAAGAGTTGGTGGCTTGTTTCATAGGCTTCTTCTCACGAAATCAGAAACTCCCGTTACTATCTTGATTGCCGTCATAAGATCAAATACCAAAGCTCCTGACTGGACACACATAATTCCACAAAGCATCGTGATCATCAGCTACTCCCAGTATTTCTATTTTCATTTCCCATTCCACTCATACCTCTTCGCCTCATTTGCTGCACCATAAGTTACCATCACTTTGTGATTGGTTCGGAGATATATTTTTCAGAGGCGCTTTTGACGTGATGCAAACGCCCGTAGCGCATGATGTGCTTAATTCGGCCCAAGTCTGACGACTCTCCATAGATGGTCATCTTGTCCTTGCCTGTCCTAAGAGCAAGGGGTATTTCCCTGCTCGAAGTGTCGTTAACTCTCTGAAGCTGGACAAAGGCATTTAGGGCCCATGGCAGTCACCAATACACTTTTTTTTATTTTCATCCGACAACTGTGGGATGCAGAGTTTCCAGCGAGGGATACAATCCCCAATGTTTTGACAGAATCCCCACCCGAAATGACGCACATCATTTCCAAAACCTCCAGAGGAATCGAGTTTCCGTTCCCCCTTTTGTCCAAATGTGTATGCAACCAGCAGCAGGTTGCAAACCTCACCGCTGCGGTTTCCATCGCAACTTCATAGGGAAATGCCGCCGAAGCACAGCGCCTAAGAAAAATACAGAGGAAACTCTGGTCGGCATAGGACTGTCACGTCGACTCAAAAGTGGTTCTGTCAGGGCCAAACGTTATTCCTGCCGCGCCCTTCCAAAGTCACTCGACCCGACTTGAACGGTAACCCAGTGGATCTTCTCGCAGGATTCTGCACGTCTCACCATCCAGAATGTGAAACTCTTCTGCATCTTTATGGCAACAGAGACCAGAGTCCACAGAAATCCACAGTAATGATGAGGCCTGAGGTTTACTCAGAGATGGTCAAGTCTCTTAGCGAATGAGGTCATCATTTGGTTTAAGGGGAAACGAAGGCCTGAAGCCAAATTCCAGAGCAGCGGATCGTCCCTGGAGCAGCTCCAGGGATTCCAAGGAATCTCGTAATCTTGGAGGATTCCACTAGGAGGCAGCGCAGTTTCTGGGGTGGACTTTTCGTCTCTATTACTGTGAGTGAATCTAAAGGTTGGTTTTCTTTTCGGAATAGGGTCAGAATAGGGACAGTCAGCTGCTACCTGTCTTCCTCCGGTGAAGACGCTGAGGTCGAGGTCGGCTGAGCTCTCTCCGTTCTGGCAATTCTTGTCTCCACGATGCTTCTACAGCTTTCTCGTTTTGCTCTTGTGGCTGCTCTCCTTTCGAAGCTCCCGGTTGAACCAAAGGGAAATAAAACGAGATGGGACTAGAGTCGTTCCTTTGTCCTTTTTCCTAGGAGAATTTAGGAGTGCTCCAGAGAATTCAGCCGTCTGGATCGAGACCGCCTGTAAGCAAATGGCACCCTTTCATGACGGTCAGAAAAAGGAAGGATTGTTCTCAGAAACGGTTTTGGGAATAATCTTGACCGCTATTCGGCAAGCAAGACGCAAGGGGAGATGACGTCGCCGATTCCATCGAACCATGACGTCACAGCCGGTTTGACTCCTTTGACGTTTTTCCGCTGCTGCCTCCATTCCGGGACCAGAAGAGGAGCTTCACTGCTTCCTCCTTGTTTCCTGTTTTCACCCGTCCTCAGCCGTGGCATCGGCGATCAGGCGCTGCATCTTCCTCTTTAGAGAAATCATGGAAGGAACGAAGAATGGGATGAAAGTAATGGGATATGTCTTCCGACGTGAAAGGAAAAGGAAGGGAGGACCAGCCGAGTTCTTCCGGTTTCCGGTCGAGAAACGGCTGGATTGATCAGGAATGACACTCAGGATTGCTGATGTAGATGAGGAAGCGGCTGCATCCCGAAATTCCCGAGTTCTCTGCCTCGGATGAAAAACCAAAAAAAAAAAAAATTAATGATTCCAAAGCTTCTTATCGGCGACGGTTTTTTCTATCTTTCCTGTGTCTCTTCGAACTGCAATTAGAAAGAGTCCTGTCCTGCTCCCATAGATTGCCGTGGGCAGTGTCATTCGCGGAGGTCGAGGGCGGAGAGGCCTGCGGAGCTGTTCCTTTGCTCCCTCACCTTCTCCGAAGGAAACGGTCGGGACAATGAGAGCGGCTCGCGAGGAAGTGGAAAGGAAGTTGAGGAGGGGTCTCGAAGAAGACTGGGAACACTTTTCATGCAACGCACTTCATCCGTCGTAGAAAGGCGCAGCATTTTCTGGCGGGGAGTAGTTGGCGGGAGCCTAGCTAGAAAGCAACATCTTCTGCCAGAGCCGACTTACGAGACACGTACTTTCCGGAGTACCCACAGCGAGTCGAGCCTCCCACCACCAATTCCCTCAAAGGGAAAAAGAGCAAGAATGGGGACAGGAAGACGGAAGGGGAGAAGTACCTGTCTGGCTCTGGAGGCTGAGGACAGAAACGCCGGACAAAAGTCTTCCAGTCGGAAGCAGCCTCGAGTGAAATTGGGAGGTAGGTTGAGCGATGCAGTGGGCGCTACTAACTGTCCGCAGGCTCACCGCACCCAACTCTCCCAATCACGAGAGTCTCGATGCCGGAGGGGGTAATGGGGGAATCCACGCTCAGCGCGCTCTCTCGCACGGGCGGGGAATCCAACAGGTGACTCCCTTGGAGTCGTCTACCCTGTCTCTTCCTTCCGTCCTGGCCAGCTCCCGGTCCTACTCGTGAAGGTCGCGGAGCCTGTAAAGCGGCGTCGGCGGTCTCACTCGCGACGGGGAGGGGGAAAACGCGGATGCCCGCTCGAGCCGCCCGCCAGGCGTCGGCGGCTCGCAAAGTTCGTGACGGGAAGCAGATCCGGGAGCGGATGGGGCTTTGACGAGGGTGACGCGGCAGAGGGGAGGAGGACGAGGAGGGGAATCGATCGCCGGAGCCGCTCTCCACTGTGCGGCCGGCAGAGCCCGGATGAAGGCGCTCCCAGGACCGAAAGCCCCACGAATCAGAAATGAAATTAGCGCGCGCGCCTCCCCGCGATCGATACCTCGCCCCCCCTCCCTCTTCCCCCTCCTCGCCCTCTTAAAAATGGCGAAGGCTTCTTCCGATCACGCAGAACGGAGGGCGGTGAAGGGCGTCGAATTTCCGGCGAAGCCGACCTCTTTGTCCACGCACATCCCGACCCCTCTCTCCTGGAGTTCCTCCCGAGGCAGACAACCCGCCCTTGTTCCCCCTTCCCTCCCAACTCTTCCCAGAAAATTCGAGCCTTTTCTTGCCCTACTTCCCCTAAATGTTGCCCCTCTCTCTCCTTCCCTCCTCGGGAACAAATGGCGGCGGATGGGAAGAAGCATTGGCTGGAATGGTCCGCATGACTCCCTCTGCTCAGGCAACGCTGGCAACCCTGACCACCCCCTCTCGCCTTCCTCCTGCTTTCGCCTCGTCCCCGCGGAGTCAGCGGGCCCATGGAGATGGAAGGTGGGAGGATCAGTCTCACCGCCAAAAGTGGCCAAAGGGAGGGGCACAGGAGAAGCCGCACAAGGTGGTGCCCGGACTGGAACGGGGTCGGAGGGAGACCGGAAGGTTGCTCTCCGAGGGCCAGCAGGGTCGTGGAAAGGCGATAGAGGGCGTCCCTTCCTGCCGAGGAGTACCCCAGGAGTTGCCGGAATGTCGGAGTGTTATCTCCACAGGCGGCAGTCCCTCGAGGGCCACATCGCCCAAGGTCAGACCTACATGACCTCCAGTTCCTCGCACTCTCTCGGTGTTCAGGGAGGGGCTCGCCGACGGCGTTCCTGGAGCGTTAAAGACCTCTGGGACCGTCGCCCTCCTCCGGCGGACGGCAGGCCGCTAAGCGATTTTTGGGAGTAGGTATTCCTGGGTCGCTTCGCTGAAGGGGACGCAGGTGGGAGCCAACCTGTGCGCTTGGCTTCCCCGTCCCTCCTCCTTCCTCTCCCCTTCTTGTGCCTCTGTGTTCTCCGGGATCGTCCCGCGATGACATGCGCCCCTCTTCTAAGACCGCGACCTGGATGGATCTCCGCTCCGGGCCCGCTAGGACGCAGCATTCGGGGAAGAGTTTGTTCTCTGGGTAGAGTCCGCCGTGGCGCGCGTCTGAGCTCGTGCAAAACCGCGCAATCCTTCGAGGAGAGTCGAGAGACCACAATGGGGAGGAAGACAAGAGAGAGGAGGGTTCCAGGCTCCAGGAAAGCGACATCACATCAGGAGTTCCGAAATTCATCAGACGGTCTGTTCCTCCTCCCCTATTGCGCTTCCTTCCCATTTCTGCTCCCTTTTGGAAGAGGACTGCGGAAAGGGGGAAGAACGGTGTTCAAAGATGGCCACGTCCGCTCGCGCCCCTCGGCAGCACTGGAAGCGTCCCGCGGCCACAAAGCTGGCGACAGAGCGGGATGCACAGAATGAAGGAGGGGGAGAGGGGAAGTTGCAGATGCGTGCTGACCAGATACCGTCTTTGGTCCCTTAGGCGACGGCGTGGAAGCTCGCCGCCGCCAGAGGTGTCTCCGCAGGTCCGTCCAACCCCAAGGGCGCCGAACTCCACAAGAAGTCGTCATCTAGTCTCTGTTCGGAAGCCTCGAGTTTTGTTTTGCTTTTTTCCTGGGTCGAAGGCAGTCATGAAAGACCAGTCGACGCGAGGTCGAAGTGTTGGGGACACTTCGACCTCGCGTCGGAGCTACAAGGAGGCTGCAAGGAGACTACCGCACCTACCTCAGGCGAAATTTTTCCTTCTGGCTGTGGCCACCGAAAACGGCAGGGTGTAGAAAGGGCAGAAACAGCAGCTGACATCGACTAAAGTAGTCTCTGGCACGTCGGAGGCCCTTCGGCATACAACTCACCACTCTTCGGAGAGCTCAAAGACCAAAAGCAGGTGGCTGCAGCAGCCGGCTCCTCGACAGTGGTCATCCACTGCCGCGAGCACAGGTCATGCAAGAAAAAGATGCCCCTACCCGTAACCATCACCCGCATCCTCTAGTCAAAACCCTAGAAGCAGTGAGGGAGAGACCCACGAGGCAAAGAATGGAGGTCAGTCGGTGATGGGGGATGCTCGAGATGAGCAACCCATGGCTACCAACAGCGATCGGAAGCTGCAACCCTGCCAACCTTGAGGGGAAAGGAGGATAAAACGCAGATGGCAGGAGCATCCTCATCTCTCTGGGACACCCTCTGGGATGAAACCAGGCAGAGGATCACCTTCACCTCTGGGATCCCATGCGCTTCCCTCAGCCTGGAGCACCTCGTTTTTCAGGGAGGTAACGCCTGCTAGAAGAATAGTCTGCCTCAGTTCTGGTATGGCTAGAGCTTGTGCGAAGAGTAGGGAACTTGGTGCGAGGCTGCATAACCGGGGTCTCTCTCCCGGACCTTTCATCCCAGAAGCTCCACACCTCGAGCAAGGCGAGACCGCCGCCTCCGAACTTCCATCCTGGAATATCCTGACAACCAGTCACCTCGGGAGAGACTGGCTCCTTCCGTTCCTGGAGGATCCCTCCCAACCCTCGAATCTCCACTTCATATCTGACCCTGGAGCACATCTTCCGTCCCCTAAAGCTCCAAGGGACTCTGCAGACGCGGGTTGCTGCGGAAGGGCTCCGCGGAAGAGGAAGGAAAGGGAGATGACCTTCAGCAGCTATCGTGGACGGTCCACCTTCAGTATGCCTTAGATCCAGTCATCATCTGCACTATGTATCTCAATCCCGGGAAGGTACTCAGCGGAGATCGAAGGTCACATAGAGCTGCAAGACTTCGTGGTGATCTTCCCTGGCGACGGAGACCTCCCTTCCGAAACTGTTTCGGGTTCCTCTTCCCTCCCCGCATCAGGAGCGCTTCCGCCTCCCTACTCCGTGGCTCTCTCTCTCTGGCCATCGTGGTGATTCCTCAGCCTGGACCGGACGAACCGCAAGTATCTCACAGAGATGATTCTTAGGCGACGATTCTGTGGGAAGCGGGTGTGAGGTCCGCCCCCCACGCCACCCGCGAGCTCCCGTCCGCCACGAGCTCTTCACCCGAGCTGTTCGAGAAGCCTACCATCCAGCCACGCACGGGACACCACAACCAACAGTAAGTAGAGGGAGTACCGCCTATTGCTATGGAGGCCGCCGACGGCTCTTCCTTTGGACCTCGAGTTTATCCTGGGTTCCTGCGGAATCCTCGGGGGAAGGGGGGTGGACAGCTCACGCAGTCGGTCGTCCCGTCTTCCAACGCTGTCTCTGGGCTCCCTCCCCTCTTTTCGCACGCAGCATCACTCGTCATCTCGCTGCTAACGCTGCTCCGAGGACTGGATTAGCACTCCCTATCCAAAGACCACTCCAATGACCCACTCTCCTCCGATTCCCCGTAACCTTCCTTTGATCCCATCCCGTTGCGACCCGATCCGCTCCTCCGCCTGCAGGGAGCAAGAAGGAGGGAAGGGGGCTGCTTCCTTCCACCATGAAATCAGGGTGTTCGTCCGTCGAGGCTGCAGGAATTCTTAGGGAAGGTTCTGGGAACGTGCGGACTTACGGGACGCGTCGCTTTCTTTCTGGACAAGATCACCGCCAGGCAGGGCGCTTCTCTGAGGGAAGTCGAGGAGGAAAGGCGATTGAATCTTCTCCCTCCCTTCCGTGGGGGTCGTCTCAAGGCGGATCCGGGACGAAAATCTGACCGTTATCTTCTGGAGTAGGGAACCGAGCCGGGGAGGACAGACGATGAGAAGGAAGGTGGAAGAGGACCTTCCTCCATACGCCCTGTGGGCGTCTGCAGGAAAGTCCGACGGACGTCTTCTCGTCTTCTCGCCCAGGCAGGACCACAACTCCCCGGCTGCCTGCCTGCCTGCCTTCCGTTAGCGGCGGTTCCAGAGGGAAGCAAAGCTCCGGAGGGAGATCCCGAAGGCGAGCAGATCCGCTATTGGGGAGCAGGCGCCCGCTCACCAACAGCGGATTGCTCTTCTCTGGGTGGATGGAAGAGTGTGGATGTTCCCCTCGTTTCTCCTCCATCGATATCCCACTCTCTTTCCCGTCCCACGCGACGGGTGTCCCTTACTGACACTGACACGTGTGGGAGATCCGCTCGAGTCAGAAGGAACGTTCCTCCTTATCAAAGGGAGGTCGGCAAGAGGCCCTCGAACATGCTCCTTTTCATGTCACGATCTGAACTGAACGATCCCAAAGGACTTTTTACGCGCCCACCAGCGGTGTCTTTCGACGTCCAGCACGACAGAGGCATCTACTGTATGCTCCACAGGATGATCGAAACAAGCAAGTGTTAGTCCAGTTTTCCTGCGCTTCTGAAAGAAGATACCCTATTCCTGTGTTGCATGTACACTGCAGGAAGGCCACACAAGTGGTAGGATGGGCAACTCCTGTCTCCGCGAGCATTGCAGCGAGATGCCATCCTTGTCCCTGAGCCATCTGAGAACTCGTTCTCCAGAGAGTAGTGCTGTCTTACTGCCCCTGGAAGCCCTCTGCTGAGGGCATCCCTGTTTCTCTTCCAGGGTACCCTTTCTTGGGTGATAGCGCTGATCAGACTCTGCAGGGATACGCGCTGTGCACTCTGTCCTCTCAGGGAATAGCATATCGATCACCAAAAACCACCAGTGGGAACAAAGACTTTGTCATGAGCCTCAGCTCATGACAAAGTCCCTGGTCCATGCGTGCGATGCTGCGCCAGGTCGTGAGGTTGCCCGAGTTGCCAGAAACGAACGAGAGGACCTCTAGTGCACGCGCCTCCCCTAGATGTCAGGGAGAATTCTAGAGCTCTTCCTGCTGTTCCGCGCAAGCTTCCATGGAACGCGTCCCCGATAATGGCTGTCTGTGCTGCATCTCCTCCTCCAAGACGCACATCTCCACGGGGGCGAGTTCGCGACATGCATGTGAGTGATGTTTGGGACCGGGCGGAGGCCCCATCAGCGACCACCCGAGAAACGGAGTGCACCACCAGCCAGCACATCTGCTAGGGAACGAGGCAGGAGAGGCAGGAGCCTCTGACCGGTGGATTCTACAGCGGGACGACCACGAGGCTGCTGTGTCCTTCCTCCATTAGGACCAGCAGCGATCTTGAAGGACGGCGACTGCATGGAGCGCTTGGCGAGCCAGGACGAGAGAGTTGCGCCACTTGGATGTTCCTGGAGGACCCCAAGTGCCCTGCTTCCGGGTAAACGTGAACTGCGCGCCGGCATCCTAAGCAGGAAATGTGGGAAGCGGCAGCACCTACTCCGTGGTCAACTCCGTTGCGAGCGAGCACGCCCTAGGGTCGGTCACCGCCAGCTGCCCAATTTGTCGGAAGGTCCTCAAGAACAGATCTTCCCGGCACGCTGCTGCCGCCTGTCCATCGGAGATGCCTGTAAGTCTTGTCTCCCGCTCTCCCCCCTCCGCTACTGATGTCATCAGCAGTAGGAAAGCAGAAGAGCTGGGCCCATCCTGAAAGTTTCGACTTGCCCCGTGGCGTCCGGCCGACAGGAAGAGCGCCATGAGGGAGGAGCAACAAGGTCATGGTTTTGCTTTCCGCGAGAGGAGGGGCATCCTCAGGCTGGCGGCGGCACGGGTCGCACCTCAGGGACCACCGGTAGCCGACGATACTTCCATCCCAAGTCTTAGCCACCGCAAGCAGCACCAGCCACGCTCCGTCAGGAGGCTCCTCAGGAGTCACATCTCGGAAGGCGCTCGCCTGTCGTTCTCCAAAAAGGATCTTCTGCTCATCCCTGCAAGAGGCTCTATCACGGAAGAACGCATCGGACAAAGCGTCCTTCAGCCTACGCGGAGGTCGGCCCCGAACCGAGACGGAACGCGAAATGGCGACCACTGAAGTCTCAGAGGCCGCAGCAGGTCCAGTGATTTCGTAAGATACACGTCTCCTGGATCCGCATCTCGAGAGAAGCATTTCGTTCCTTCTTTCTTTTGCACCAGGGAAACTGGATGCAGGCGTTTTCCCATGCGGGTCTTTCTTCTCTCTCCCCTCCCTCTTTTCTCTCTCTCACAGCGCCAGAGAGGAAGGAGAGAAAAGAGAGGGGAAAAACGCAGCATTCGTCAACGCATTCAAGGCATCTGGACCGGGGGGAGCGTTGGGATGTTTGCATTTGGTCGAAACTAATGCGGAAAGTTGACAGACGGCTGCTCGGATCTCTTGTCACGCCACGCGACTCCAGGATTCATCATCCGCGCGCTCCCGGCTCCTCGGAGACAGCCAGTTAAGGACTCCCTCTGTTCACCTCGCCGGGTGCCGAGTCACTTGGGAGTGTCCTTGCATCTTCCGACGTCTTCCCCAGATTCCGAGCGTCGTGCTGGAATGCTCGGGGGAGGACGCTGCCGCGGTACCTCGTCTTATGCTCCACTGCTCGCCCGCTCCTGGATGACAGGCGGGCCCGCACCTGAGTGGATAAGATCTGCTGCCCTTCCAGGCGAGCAGGGAGATCGGCTCTCTCCTCCCTTCCGATCAGCACAGCATTCGACCTCGCGGTGCCCTCCACCTTGAACCCCGCACCCGGCGCGCCACGGAGTCGGATCACGTCGTTGTCGAGGAAACCCTGGGGAGGCCGAAAACCACGATCCAGGGAACGAGTGTGTGACCTGCGATCCAGGAAGATGCCCGCCCTTCCGCTGGGAGGAATCTTCCGGGCCGGTAGGTCTTCCCTTTGATTTTCAGTTTGTCCCGAGGCGAGTTGGGAAGGGTTCGGTGGTTGCCGAGGAGGACTCTGGGAAGGTTCGAGGGAACCCTGGAGCTTTCTTAGGGGAGGAGCCTCGTCAGCCTTCCTCCCTAACTATTCTCCCTGAACCCAATCGAATCTGAGGCAGGGAAAGCCTGGGGGCATTTTTCTTAGGGCACCTCGCTTCCGTGGGGCACCCCACAACGGGATCTGCTTTCCCCCTCCTGCAGGGAAGTCCCCATGAAGCGGGATGGAGGCGCGGGAACTCGAGGTAAGCAGGCGTCCCGCCCTCTTCCCGTTCTCAAAAGCGAAAGGAGCGCGCCAAAGAAGCTCAGAAAGGATATGATAGGGGAGTCCTTCAGGATTGCTGCGGGCAGACCGTCTTGAACCGGCGGTGGAGCCCCCCCTCCCCTCCATCCTTGTCCCAAGAGAACCCACAAGAACCACGTTCCTCTCCAGTCCATGAACTCCCCTCTCGTTCATCTATTTCGTGGGCTTACCTCTACCACCACCCCTCCTGACACCTGACTCCAGTGTGATGTCACTTCCTTCGCTCCCGGCCAGCTCGGCGGCGATCCTGGATTCAGCAGCCCGGGAGCTCCTGCCGGGATGCAGTGGGCGCACGCGGGCGCAAAGGGCAACTCTTGAAAGGACGCCCGGCTCTCCTAGGAGCGGGATGATGGTCGTAGCAGCATCGCCGACTCGCCAATTGAGCGCCTCTCTGTGGCTCCCGACGGGGTTGGAGGAAGCACAGAAAGGGGGTTGGAACAAAGAGATCCCGGAGAAGAAGGGGAAGAAAAATCAAACCCGAGGTGAAAAGTCCCTCGGAATCCCGGATGGAGGCCTCCTTCGTCCTCGCGGCTCCCCCCCAAATTCTGTGGTTCCTTCCCTCCTTCTCGGTGTGCGCCTCCGCTCTCCCCCTTCCCGAGCGGTGAGTGCACTCCTCGGGAAGGAGAGGCTCCTCTGGACTGACCGTGTGCACCCCAGAGAAGAAGGAGCGCAGCAGTTTCCCTCCAGGGCGTCAGAGAACCCTCCGCGAGAGGCGCTCGACCGAAACCCTCAAGAGACCTGGGGGGCTCGGGGGCAAGAGAGGAGAAAGGAGGATCGCCGGTTCCCGTCAGGCCGAGCTGAAAAATCGAACGTGCCGCCGCTGGAGACCCCGCACTTCGTCTTCGCCCCCTCCCCCCTTCCAGGTGCGCTGTCGCACCTCCACCTTTTCCAAGAGGGGAATCTTCCACGCGGGGAGTGGATCCGACCAGTCCCAGAAGGTCCAGGCTGATGCAACGAGCAACATGACTCGGGCGACCGTGGAAAACTCTCCGGCAGCAGCGCTTGTTTGCCCTGTTCCTGAAGGAAGAGCCACCGAGACTTCACCGTCGGGAAAAGAAAAGGAAAGGATTGCAGTGGATGATTTTCTTGTCTCCACGGTTCCTCTGAGAGCGCTCCTAGGATGCCGGGAGGCACGTTGGGAAGACGATACAGGAGGGATGCCTGGCGGCCAGCGTTCGGGAAGACCCGCGTTGGCCCGCTCGCTGCTTCCGCACAGGACGGATCGAGCAGCAGACCGGAAGCTGAAGCGGCTTTCCGTGCGCCGCTGGCTCGGTTCTGGGAGCCGGACCGGCGGGAAGGGAGGGGAGAAGGCGACGTCCGAGGTGGAGACTTAGCACCGAGCTTTCCTCTCTGGAGAGAGAAGCCGAAAGCAGACATGCTGGCGGTGAATCGGAGATTCTTCTCATCCGCAAGGAGAGAATCTGAAGAGGAAGAAGGAGGAACCGGGGAGTCGCCGAGAACGGGTCCTGGATCCTCTCCTCCTCCAGATCGGAAGGGGCGTGATTGAGGGGTGAGTTTCTGCGGCTCTTTAACTCGCGGACCGTAGGGGGTCCTCCTGGCTTCCTCCTCTTCGCCGAGATCACGGGATCGAGGGAATCTTCCTGAGAAATCTCCAAATTCTTCTTCAGCATCAGGGAAGGAAGAAGAAGGCTCTCCAAGCCACACTTTTTCTTCGATGCATGGGAATCTCTGGGAGGGAAGAGGAAGCAGGCATTGATCTGGAAGAGGGACTGTCACGCACATCAGCCCTGGCGACCCTCAGTCTCCCCCCAGTCAGCGCGGCGGGCGAGTGGTCACGGGGGCCACCTGACAAGGAGTCTGATTCTGTGTCCGGTCCTTGGGAAGAGTCTCACAGGAACAGGCTGGGCAGGTTTCCCTTCCCTCCTCCCCCTCCCCCACTCTATCGTTCCTGCCAATGGTTCATGGACCCGAGTCGTCGAGGAAACGGTGCTCCGAACGCACCTTTTCTGCACACTGCATAGGAGGCGGTGGAGGTGGAAGCACGCCGAGGTCCATGGGCCTCCAGGTTCCACTTTCCTGCCAGAGATTTCCATGCATTGAAGGAGCACTTTCTTTCTGTTTTCCAGATTGGTTCTACTCTTTACTCATGAGCTTCCAGTTGATGCTGGTGTCATGGAAACCTCGCAGATTCGAAACTTCCCACAGGAGACTTCAAGGATGCTTACGGTCGCCTTGAGCGTTTTTTGGAAAGTGCTGTGGCCGTGCACATCAGGGAGGGACGCTCTGCTTGTGCAGGAACAATACTAGGCGGTTGGTTGCAGCGGTATATTCCTACGGGCGAAAGTTACGGTCCTTTGAAATCCTTCTGTTTACTTCAGGAGCCGCTAAGGTCCACGTTCAGCTCCGGGGATCTGGACCTATCCGTGACGTCCTGGAAAACGCGGGTTTCATGAGTGCATTCGTCAGCATTTTGCTTTATGCATATCCTCGGTATGCATGCTGCAACAGTGTATATATACACAGAGACACACGCATATCAGACGGCCGAAGAGGCACCCAATGGGAGTGCACGAGGAATGGAAAGTGGGAATTCTTTCCCCCCCTTTTTTTTTTTCCTTTTCTATTCATCATGTCGAGAGATCGCTTGGGATCCGCAGCAGCCGAGCCCGCAAGCGATTCCTGGACAGGAAGGAGGCGTTTCCTGTGCACGTGACGAACACTTTCTGCTGCGAGCACGCACTCCACGCAGTCCCCGGCTTCCTCCGCTGCAACCGCCGTGGGAGGGGGCGATCCCGCTCCCTTCCGGAGGGGATTTCCTGGAACCTCGGCTCAGGAACCCGTCCTGGTCGCAGTGCGGATCGGAGTCCCCCTCCTTCCCGCCGTTCCCTCCTTTCCAGACAGCCCGCCCCTTCCCCTCTTAGTTTCTCAGGACGCTTGACGGTTCCGACGCCTCTGGGCCTCGCCTCCTCCGCCTCGTGCGGGGACTGGAAAGAATCCTCCACCGGCGGCCGGGGATGAACTCCCGGCTCCCGTCCGCCATCCCTGACGAAATGCTCTAAGAACGGCCAGTCCAGAGATGCGCTGATATAGGTAGAGATAGACCCGAGAGCAGCCAAGAGAGAAAGGGAAGGCTTCCATCCTGCCTCCAACTGGCGATCCCGCCCCCCCCCCCCCCCCCCCCTGTTTTCTTCTCCCCCCTCTCTCCTTGTTTTTCCTTTTTTTTGCTTCCGGCTGTTCACTGGCTGCCCGACCGGCGGCGCTCCTTGACGTGGGCTGCGGCAGGCACCACGCGCGTTTCATCTCCTCCCGGAACGGAAAGCCGGAAGCGATAGTCCAGGAGAGGGGGGATCCTCGGACTAGCGGAGAGGGAGGCGACGGAGGACGGCACAGGACGCAGAGGGGAACCCTTCCAAGAATAGAAGTCCTCCTCCTTCTCCTCCCCCTCCACTGCCGCCGCCGCCGCTGCCGCCGCATGCATGGTATCGGGAGATGAGTCCGCGGTGATTATCCGCCTCCGTTCGGGGTAGCGTTCCATTTCAATCGGATAATTCATCCATCAAATCTCTGTGTGGACCACGAAGCGAGGGAACAGCCGCTATGTTCGTTTCAGATGGGAGGGAGAGAGGGAAGGGGGAAGAGTAGGAAGAGGGAGAGAGAAGGGGGGGGGGAAATGCTCACGCGATCAGTCCGATTGGAGACTCGAGGTGTCCTCCAGAAGCTGGAGAATCCCTGTCGCCACAAATTACCTTCCTGATGGGGCTCAATTCCGTCCCTCCTCCCCCTCAAAAAAAAAAGAAAAAAGAAAAAGAGGAATGGCGGAGGAAGGGAAAGAGAAGGAAGAGGAGGGCTCTCTTGGAGGGCGGGAGGGCAGAGAGACTCGGCAGACATGCCAGCAGCTTCTGACGCCTCCCTGGAAGGCTCTTCAGGAAGCGTTCCGGCCCTGACCGCAGTGGAGGAGAGGTCATCCAGACTGGACCCTCCTCTTCGCTCTCTCCTGACGCACCAGCTGGCACCCTACGCGCCCCCGAGAATTACCCCCCCCCCCCCCGTGCCATCCTTGTCCAAGGACGAGCGCACTCTCCTCCACTGCTCCTCCCTCCTTCCAGGCCCCTCCTGCGCTCTCTCCATTTGCACGCTGTGTGGCTGCAATCCGTTCCTGTCGGCGCTCGACTCTCTCAGATACTTTAGAAGGAATCGGCAGAGAAGAATACTTTCCAGAGAAGGATCAAAGCGGTACAAAGACGCCACCTGCCTCTCGGGGAAGCGCGTACCACTCCCCTCCGCACTTCCGGACTCGAAAGGCGCAGACTACTAGGAAACCGAGGAATTCTCGCGGGAATCGCTGCCCCTCGCGCCGCCGGGACCACCCTGCTCCGAAGGAAGAGTGCTCTGCTGTCCGGGAAGGAGGAAGTCCTCGAATCCTGGTTCGCCAGCTGATCCGGGCCTGGGTCAAGTGGTCCATATCTGATCCTAGGCTGCAGCCGGGGCACTCAAGAAGAGAAAGACCGTCTCTGGCTGGACCCCCTGCGGCAGCAGACAGCTCATTGGATTCCTCGAAACCCGGCCGGCAAGGAGCTGTCCCCCGGCAAGACGAAAGGGAGGCAGTTCCCGAAGACCACGTTCCGGGATTCTCAGCTCCCGAGATCAAGTCATCAGACGATCACCGGCAAGAATGCCGGCGCCAATTGCTGACCGCAGGACATGATGTGAGGGACGAAGGTCACTGCCTCAACCTGCGACGAGCCGGTCACTCAGCTGATCATCATCTCTTCCCTCCGGAGAGCTCCAGTGTTTCACGCAGCGATGATCCGGCGCAACCGTCCCAGCCGACACGAAAACGGGATCAGCTCAGGTTTCCAACGCTCGCCTAGATCGGCAAGAAGATCCTCCAAAGGGTGCCGACAAGAAATGGAGGCGCTTCCCGTGCTGCGGGAAGAGGTCTCACTCGAGGAGTCCCTTGCGGAATCCGGGTGCGCAGGTCCGGGTTCGTGGTCCGAGGAGCTTCCTGGGACAGCAGGAACAGAGATGTTTGAGGATCCACTTCCTGCCGCGTCCCGCCTGCCGCTGCTGCTTCTCGAGATCGGTGAGGCTCCTCGATGACCAAGTATGGCCAACGGCGGTTTCCGGGGATCCGAAGAGAAGGTTCCTCTTCTCCGGAATCCCCATATCCGTGTTGCTGCTGCGCTGCCAGAGAAAGGGCGATCCTCCCTCTCTCGCATCCCATGAATATTCATCCGGAATCTGACATGACATAAATTGGCGTCTGGCCTTCCCAGACGGGTCGGAGTCGCAGTTGTTTTTCTTCCCTTTTCTCCCTTTTTTCAGGAAGATTTGTGAATTTTATCCGGAAGGATCCTGCGAGGGAACGGCGGTCTACATCACCAGAAGATCAATCCGGTGGCTATGGAAACGCAGATTGATCCTCTTCCTGCCGTTGAGGTTTACGTCTTGTCAGCTTGGCTCGCCAACGAATCTTTCCTCTCCGTTCGTCTGGTTCCAGCAGTTCTCTCTTCCGAGGTTACGAGGAGATGCATCCAAGATTTATGGAGCATCAATTATCTATGAAAGCGGGGAGCCGTGTAGCTCCAGATATTTTCTGCAGAGGCTGATTTTCGAGCATCTATCTGTTCTTCCTTGGGGCCTGCCCAGGATCGTCCGGACAGATACTACAGGGAGGAGATGGGAAAAGGAAGTCGGTCCTTCCCATACGTGGCTTCCATGGAATCGTCCCTCGTCATGTCCAACACCTTCCTCCTCCTCCCCCCTCACACACACGAACATGTACCCAGGAGATCCATCTCGGGGGAACATTTGATAGGGGCAATGATCCGATGAGAAGAATAGAAGGGCTCTTCGTTTCTGGTCTCTGACCGCGGTCGGGGCGTTCCAGCTAAACAGGAAGAGAAGAGTTTCGAGAAGAGTTCTCACTGAGAAGGAAAGAGAAACCAAAAGAAGAGAGGGAGGAGAAAAGATGAGGGGACACAGAGACCTGAAGGAATCATCTTCTCGCTACCTTGACAAACAGGTTTTCCACCACGGGGTCTTCCAGCACTCAGAGAAGTCGAGCAGCCAGATCACAAGCAGAGTCTGGTGGGAAGGCCTGCGGAGACGAGAAGGGGTCACTGCGAGGTCACCGGCCACAGCGACGCCCTCGGAGGTGGTAAGCCACGAAAGAGGTCTGGCGAGGGAAGAGCCCAGGAGCGCCTCTGTAGTCTGAGGAGCAGGCCATGGATCAAAGCCAAAAGCGGCAGCACGCCGGAATGACTTCATCTGGCGTGCACCTCCAGCTCCCCTCCTCCTCGCGATGGCGTAGCACTCGTTCCTGGAGCACCATCAGGTGAGACGGAATGCTGTCTGGAGCAGTGGCGGTGGCGAACTTCGAGGGGAAAAGCCCACGTGATTCAACACCCGCCGGCAGGAGCCTGCGACAGCGGGGACTCCTAGCGAAGAAACTGGGAATGCGTGGTAAAGGGAGGTTGAGAGAGAGAGAGAGGGGATCGCCTCCGGGACCGGCAACTCCGCAGCTACTCCCCATCCCTGAGCGGAGAGCGAAATTCCGCGGGTCGGCGCGCGCGCGAAGCGGAGCGGCGAACGGTCCGGGACCGCGGCCTGCCGGCCGCCGCACGCTCGGGAGGCAGCAGCGCAGGGATGAGGCAGAACGAGTTCGGAGGGGCGAAGGGGAAGGAAAGAAAAACGGGCAAGAACGGGGATCTGCCTGTCCCTTGGGTGAGGGAAGATCCGAGGCAGGTGTTTCCCTACTTGAGAGAAGAGTGAGCTGAGACAGCCCCTCGCCCGCCCCCCAGAGAGACCTCTGCTCCTCCGTCCCGAGAGACCCGCGCCTCCTCTTCGGCCTTTGACAGTTTTTTTCTCCCCTTTCCCGTTCTGGAAGGAGGCAGAGGGAAAGGCGCGGGTCGCTGGCCACTGCTGACCCTCATGGAGCGGGGGGCGCGGCGAGGGATAGAGTCAGAAGAGGAAGCAGGACTCCCGTCGAGGATCCTGCCTTGAGAGGGGTGGCCTCCGCTAGCCTTGAGCTCGCGGTGCATGACTCAGAGAGGTCCTCGCTCCAAAGGTCGTGCCTCGGGCGGGGTTTGTCTTTCCAGGATGGCTGAAAGGATCTTCTACGCCTCCCCGTCTTGACCCTGCGACGGATCGTCACCCCCGGCCGTCTGGAGCCGAGGGCACTGGCCGTGGCTACCTTTTGCCTCGAGATGTTCCTCCGACGACTCTCGAGGCCTCCCGGGAATGGTAGGGCTTCTGGCGCTGCTCCTTCGTCCCTTGGTTCCCTCCTGGATCCGAAAATAGGGGATAGCGGGGCGCGTGGTTTCCTGGCGTCTGCCAGGAGGATGGCTTGCAGAGGGAGGACGCCGGCCCTTGCGCGAGCGTGCGGACTTCAAGCACAATGGCGATGTTTTCTGGAAACGGTCGGAGGCGGAGAGGGGGCGGACAGGATCAGATGTTCCTCGGAACTTATCATCAATTGCCACGACGGACTTCCTTTTCCCATCTCCTCCCTGTGGTATCTGTCCGGACGATCCTGGGCAGGACCCAAGGAAGAAGGAGAGGAGATAGAGAGAGGAGGGAGGGGACGAAGAGGGGAGGAGGAGGGAGTGGCTGAAGGTTCTGGAATAGTGCGCCCGCAAGTCCCCTCTCTCTCGCGCGCGCGCACGCCGGCCGGCGCAATTTCTTCCTCCCCTCTGGCTCCCCCCGCCTTCCCATAGGCGACTTCGATCCAGGTCGGGAGGCCGCCTCGCGGCTGCGCCCTCCCAGCCGCCTTCCGCCGCTGCGAGAAGGCCGAGCGGCCGGGAGGCGACGGCGCTCTCCCAGAAGGTGCCGGAACGCGTCCCGGGCGGCTCCAGCGCGGGAAGCCGGGCATGGACTGAGCGAAGGATGCATGGGAGCCTCCTCGGACTCTATACGGTGTTCGCGGTGTTCGCAGTGCTCACAACCAGGGAAGAAGCAGGTAAAGAAAAATGCCCCCACCGCTCACAGAGACGAAAGGAACGGGAAAAAGGGGATGAGATGGGTGAGGGGGGTTGGCGAGTTTCCTCCAGTCTCCTGCCTCCTCCAGAAGTCGAGGATGGTCAGGAATGCCGCTCCTTCTTTCCTTTCCTCTCTGTTTCTGGCTTCCCTCCTTCCCTGGAGACCGGACGAAGTTTCCTTACCAGATGCTTCTTCCCGCCTTTGACTGTTAGAAAGAGCCCTTATCCCTTGCTCAGGTTCCCTTCCTTGAGACTTCTTTCAGTGCAGGGTCGACTTTGTTGTTCACCTCCGATGGGGGAAGATGGGGGAGGGAGAGTAGACGCGCACCCAGCTGGAGGAACTCCGGCATGTCCGTGACCTCTCGGGCGACCCCCATCGCGGAAGACGAGAGGTGCAGGGGAGAATCGCGGCGGTGTTCGGAAGAGGCAGGAACAGGACCAGCCCTGGCGCACCTCTCAGGAGATCGCACGGACACCCCCCTGAAATCTACCCCTCGTCCGCTTGGAGCGCCTGCCGTGGCGACCCACGTTCTCCCGGCAAAGTGAACGATCCGCCGCCTCAGCCGTTCACTCCCAGGCGTGGAGCAGAGGGACGCGCGCAGAGGGAGAAGGGGTGGCGGCAGGGTACACCGGTGGACCTCTGGAGTCTTCCCGCTCGTGCGCGCGAGGGCAGCAGAGGCGACGGCGCCTGCGAAGGATCTCCCCGCTGTCAGTCGTGAGACACGAATTCACTCCTTAGAGACCCGAGGATCTCAAGGCGTCTCCCCCCCTTGAGCGGTCCTTTCTCTCTGAAGGGAGGTGTCTCTGGGAGGGCAAGGGTTCTGGTCGGGAGGCGCAACGGAATGCGCCGAAGGCTGAGAGCCCTCTTAAATGACCCCAGCTGCTGTTCGAGAAGCCGAAGGGCGGCGTCAGACCCGTGGGGACCCGGCAGGTGCCTCCCCCCCTCCACAACCTGCCTCCTTCCGGAGGTGCTGGACAGGCGCTGAAGGAAGGACGGCGGCGTCTTCCTTCCTTGAGGACTTCGCGGGGCGGCGCCCGCGAATTCGGGAGGAAGAGGGAGCGGCAGTGCTCTCTGGTGCCTCCCGCGCAAACTAGGTGCTCGGAGGGCCTCACAGAGCTACCGCTCCGGAGCTGGAGAAGCAACAGTGACCACGAAGGAGTGCACCTTATTCCATGGGGGAAGACCCGCGCTCCCCGAAACCCCCCCCCCCCCCTTTTGCGGATCGGCGCCGCAAAACCTCGTGATCTCCCGGAGGACGCCGCCAAAGAAGAGGTCGAGAGCCGTGAGCGGAGAGGAGAGACTACAAGAAAAGGGAGGGGAGGAGTCACCTCTCTACTACCGCGACTCTGGAAGTCGGGATCCTTGAGGAAGAGGGCGAGCCCCCCCACGAGCACCGTGGTCCGCTCCGGTCCACCTTGCGGGGTGACCCCGGTCTGAAGGCTGACGGCACGTCGGCGAGAACGTCGAGTGATCGGAAGCTCAGAGCGCTCTGCTCTACCCGGGACTCGCCCCTCTCGCCTTTCCGTTTCCGGAGTCCCGATTTCGCGCGGGGCTCCACTCGCCCTCCTCCGAGGCTCCCGGAACGCGCCCGCCCGCCTCCTAGGGAGGAGGGGGCTCCTTCCAGGAGGAGCTCTCTCCCTGTCTCCCTCGGATTGACGAGGGGCGGCTTGCGGCTGACGGGACAATCTCTCGCGGCGCTCACCGCCGTTCCCGTTAAATCGCTCCCGTCGAAGATCTGGCGAAAGCAACGACGAAGTGGCTACGGGAGAGGGGGAGGTGGCTGCCAGGGTTTCCTCCCCCCCTCCCCCTCCGAACCCGCGAATAATCCGGACAAATCAGAATGCTAATCGAAAATTGTCCCCTGCAGGAGGTTCGCGTTCCCTGCTACCCCGTTTCGGTTGATCTGTTCGGGCGTGATCCCCTCTGGAGTGTTTACCCGCGGAGGTGTCGCGTTCCCAAAGCTTTCTCTCCCCTCCCCCCTCCTTTCCTTTTCCCCTTCCGCCTCTAAGCCGGTAGCAGCATCCCCGGAAGAAAAGGAAAGCGGACGGCGGGGCGCACGCGCACGCGAAAGGTGCGGAGACACCGGGGGTGTTCCCGGAACACCGCCTTTTGGGCGAAAACAGCAGGATCCGCGCGCGGTCCTACTCGCGTCTGCTCCCGAGCGTCACGCACATAACTTGGGCGGAATGCGAACCGCAGTGGCTCTGCGACGGCACTCGAGATAATCCTAACGGCTCCAGAGCTTCCTCTCGAGAAAATGAAAGAAACCCCGTATCGCGACATCATCGCCGCTTTTATTTGCTCTTCTTATCTTTCGGAAGCGACCTCCTTCTCGCCAAACACGTGCTGCTTTATGCCCTATGGTACGAGCGGCTCCAATCGAGAGATTTGGGGGGGGGGGGATACGCCTCAGCTGCACGTCGAAGAAACTGTTCTGCATTTTCCGCGTATGCGGATTTGACACCACTTTGTCGCCTGGGATGCTGCGCATGTTGCTGCTTCCTTCCTTCCCCACTTGGCGTCACGTGCATTGTTGAAAAGGGAATCGTTGCTCGGGAACGCGAGGCAGGCAGTATTACCACTGATGATTTGCATCCAAAACATTTCCGGTGCGCGTGTGGATGTGTTATGTGTGCAAAGATGCGTGCGTAGCAAATTGAATATTTAGGTTTGCTTGGAAAGACAAGGTTTTTAGCAATGAAAAATTCATGAACGTCGTAATCAGTTTTCCTCGCTCATTCTCTCGAACGGCTCGTTCCCACCGAATTCCAGCAGCCTACCCCATTTCGGTTATCCTGTACTATGATTTACCAAAACAGCTTTCGTAGCAATTGATGACAAGAGCACTGTTTTTTTTTTTTTTTTCCACAGTGGAACGTCGTTCCTGATCTCTGAGCTTCGAATTTAATAATATTAAACTTAAAAACATAAACGCAACGCTGGATAGTTTTCAATGACAGTGCTTCCCTTTGGATGTATTGATGTGTGTTTCCTTTTGAACTCTTCTTTGTGGAACAAACAATAAGATGTTTCTTCAAGACCATTCGAAAGACCTTATGCCAGGACAGCAGATCTTTACTATTATGACTGCAGTTAAGAAAGATGTATATGCTTGGAATACGATGTCAGTTGTTCCCTGCTAGAACCAAGCGATCTTTTATTTATTATTCATAGCCTCCCTAAAATTCATTTACTAATTAAAAGCCCGAGATAAACCATTTCTGCTTGAAGGTTTCGTGATTTTTGTAAAAAATGAATCCAATTTGGAATTGCATTTTTTTCCATTAAATGCTCGCAGCGATGACTGGATGAGAAATGCCGACAGCTGAAGGCTCATCTTGGTCCGTTCAATCCAATGATCCTTTTCCTGAGAGTCCGATTTATTCTAAACAAAAAATTATCATGAAGTTTTTCAATTATGCCAGCAAAAAAAATCCCCCCCTTCCTCACCCCCTTCCTGAGTTGCGATTCTTGTACACACCCAATCCACTGTGAACGAAGTGCCTTCCCCCTTCCGTCTTTTGATTCGCGTTGGCCACGTTAATGGCTTCAAATCTTCAATTTCAAAAGCGTGGAAATAAGCTGAGGTTTGAATCTCAAAAGGGTTCTGCCTGGTCGGGTTACATCCTGCCCATCTTTTATCTTCCAGGGTTTATCAGAATGAGCTGGTGAATATGTTCCGTTTCGGAAAGGGACGAAATCGGTCACAATGCCCCAGTACCGTTCGAATTTTTCTCCCCTACGATCCCCCTAGACCGGCATGGCTGTTCGCCCAGAGACTTTTACGCATTGGATCTGTCGTAGGAAAAATCCAGCCGGTGGACGGGTTCGCACTCGCAGAAAGTCTGTACTCACCCATGCGTGGACCCACCGGAGGAACACTCCGGTGGGTCCGCGCATGGAGGTCAGCGCGCACTGTTCAGAATAATGATTGGAGCCTCCCCCTCCCCTTCCCTGCAAGAGGGTGAAAGCGAATAAATCTGATAGCAGTTTTCCAAGATCGCTGAACACTGTAAGTTTGCTCGTTCAAACCCTCTACGAGTGCGTGTCTCGGAAATGGAGAACCGTCAAGAACAATGCCCTGCCCTGCACGTCTTTCTCCTTAACATGTCACGGGAAAGTACGAACTGGAAACTTGTACAATGGCTACAAAAAACAAAAAGAGAGGAAGGAAAAAAAGAGAGAAGAAACTGGCTGCCAGGGTGAGAGGAACCAGCGGATGTGAATCAAGCAATCGTCTGTAAGTGTGATAGGAGAACTGGAAATGCGTCCTCGACGTCCCGAGTTCGTACACCAGAAACCGGGCATTTGGATATGCAAAGTGGGCGCAGAAGGTGCATCGGACTCTGGAGCCTCTTAGATGGATGCGCATGGATGCATCTTAGCGACGGAACACTGCTTCAAACAAGGTGACTGCCGTTGAGCTGTGTGTCACATGCAGGGACGGCAGCTGGACTCACGAGCGCGGAATGTTACGCTACTTTGACGGTCACCATGGTGGCGGTTAATGCCTTGCGGCAGACATGACGAACAGAGGAGCAAAAGAAAGCATCCTCTCCGATAATGTCTTCTAGCATTCGGGTTTTCATCGGGGATTGGCAGTTCACGCTTGAGAAAATTCCCTTCCTTCGAGTTTAGCACCTTCCTGTGGATTCCGCTGGACCACTCTTTGGAGACCGCTGGTGGGAGAGGGATGATCGGCCCACTGCTCTCAGCTCAACGAAAATTCCTATTCTTGACGTGCCGTTTACGAAAGTGTGACTCCAGCTTGCACTGAGTAAGGTGTTGATTCGAATGCAGCAAGCAGCAAAGGTATCGTCGTACTACCCGTGGTGTACAAAAAGGAGGAAGTCATAAAGAGGGATGCGAGACCACTCACATAGCACCATGGCGGTGGCTTTAATGGCGATGTTCCATAGGAGGACTGCTCAACGCTTCCACGACAGCCACCACGATTCACAGCACACACGTGTCACGCCTCAATGACAACAACGGTGGGAGAAGACTCTGATGGGGAAGACAGGCTCCTCATTAAGGAGAGCTGCAGACTGTGCTTCCAACTTCATCCCATAGCGATTTAAGGGAAGGCCAAACCTCAGGCAGTCTTTGAGGGTCATGGAGGAGGGTGGAGGTGTGATGACGAAGCCTGTTGCAAATAGAACCCTCCTCCAGTGCAGAAAAAAGAGCGTCTAGAGGGCAAGGTCGAGCTCTTCTCCGGGAACGCGTGAATCTCAAAGCATCGCCGGAGATGTGTCCTCCGCAACTGTTGTTCTTATCGTTAGTATTTGGACGTCGTTCCCTATCCAGTCAGATCACATGATCTTCGTTTTCTACTCCGCGCCGACCCAATTTGTTTTCTGCTCACTTGGACCACCAATGTCTCCATCTAGTCCACGATATTCTCACGACCGGACGCTGCGAGCTTCTGACACCTCCGCCTTCTGTTCTCCAGCATCTCGAGAGGAACAGGATCTTTGCCAGTAGAACCTTTCACAAGGGCTCTGCCATCCGTCTGCCACTACTGGACAAAGCGCGGTCGCGAACAAAGGCCGGTACGGTTTCTTCCACACACGTTGGAAAACACTCAGAGAAAGAGGTGGACCTGGGAAAGCATGGAGACCTCGCAAAAGGAAAATCCCTTCCACAGCGAGTGGACCAAGTCCAACCATTGGGAGCAGAAAAAAGGGAAGGGCTCGCAGGAAGAGCACAAGCAGTTAGGAAAAGGGGGAGCTGTACAGGGGGAGGCTGCGGATCCCGATGGCATGGGTAACCTTCATCGGACCGCTCGGCGGAAGGTTCCCTGCAGCGGAGCAATTGCTCCCCGCGAGGTTTCTGGGGAACAGCGCCTGCTGAGGGAACCGCGAAAAAGCAGATTATATCAACAGGGATCTCTAATCGGCTTCTTTCTGATTCGGGAGGGAATTCAACAGAGGAACCGGACACTGCTCGACATAGGGACTGCGTGCAGTTCGGGGAATCAAGGGGCGAGCCGCCCGCTGGGAGCGCGAGTGTCGCACCCAATGGCGGCAGGATTCACCGAGCAGTCTCTCGAGGAGCGCGAATGCCACCGAACGCCATGAGAAACGCGACTCCCCGTAGTTCCTCCTCCTGCCCGAGCAAGGTGAGACTCCCAGGACGTTCCTCACAGATGGCGTATTCGCCCTCTGTTGGGTTCTTCTGCGTGCTGTTCGAGAACGGCGGTATCTCGAGGGCGGTTGGCCTTCCTGGGACGCCGTCTTGGGTGATTCGGGGGAACGGGATTCCCTCCGAGGCTCGCGCGGAAGCAAAGAAGAGTCGAGAGTTCGTTTTTGAGCCGCTTCTTTTCTGCAAAAACCCACGGGAACTATCCTGTGCCAAATTTCCAGTGGGCGGAAGCACTACGCCGGATGCCTTTCGAGGCGTTCCTGGAATGGCGCAGCCTCCCGACATAACGAGGAGGAAGTGGCGGCACGATGCCACCAAGACGGAGCCCCGAGGAGCCCGGGTTCGGGAAGAGACATCCCACACACCTTCCCGCGGTGGCCCACCGATCGGATTGCAAGCGCTGGCATTCCTCAGGGATATCCGGGGGTGCTGGGGACTCCGGTCTGGCAGAGCGTGTTCTTCCGCGTCTGAGGGACGTCCACCCAGTCTTCCGGAAGCCTCCGCGTTGCGCTCTGACAAGCAGAGGACTCTCCAATGCCGAGGACAACTCGAGACGCCCCTCGTCATCGGACAAGAGTCACTTCTCGGGGCAAAGAGAGGCCTCCTCGTCCACTGGAAGGCGAAGATCAGCGGGAGATCCGCATCCGTTCTGCGCCGTTCGATGCTGCCGCCCTCCTCCGGCGCAGCTGTCCTTCGCTTCTTGTTCTCCTCTTCCTTCTCTGACGACCGGCACCCCGGGACTGCTCCAGATCAGGGAGGAGAAGAATGGACTGAGAGCGCGCGAGAACTCGCCCGGTGTCCAGACAGCTGGTGGCAACGGGTATCTCCTCCGAAGGGCCGTGATTGAAGGAGACGGCGAAGCTCCATGGAACCTCTCGTGGAGGAGGCTGGACTGAGACCACCAGCGGAGGACCAGCCAGGAAGATGCACAGCCTCTTTTCTGTCTCTCTCCCTCTTCGGAAGCCTCGTCCCTACCCTTGGGAATTTCGCGAGCATGAGAGGGTGAAGTCAAAGCCCGGAGGTCTCCGGTGCGGGAAGTGAGCTGATCTGGTTCTGGCCAGAAGAAGTGAAAGGACCATGTGACCCTTTTCGCTCTCCCCTCGGATCACCCGCAGCTGGTCAGCCCATCTAGGTGGCCGGAATTCTCCCCTTCTTTCTCAGACCTCTCCTATGATCCGCGTGGGAGGGGACCTAACGCGGAGGAGGGGATACTGGAGAAGGAAGCCGTCTGATCTCTTTTAGTAGCTATGCAGTCTTCTCACCAACCGACCAGCTCTTCTCGTACTGAACGACCCGAGCTCAACGTCCTGTCCTTTCTTCCCTTTTCCCACGCCTACCTGCCTCTTCGCGTTCCTTCCATGGGGCTTTTATGGAGCAGGTGGAGGGCCTGGGAACCCTCCAATTTCCGGGTTGATTCATCCATCCGAGAGGCCCAGCCTCCCTTCTCGCACGAGTTCTCTTCAGTTCCCAGAAGAGGAGGCGCTCCTTCTCTTCCCCCTTTGGCGTGTGGTCTATCCCCGAAATTGCACACTTCACTTATTCCAGTTCCACTTCCATTGCCTTTCTCCCCGAAGACAGGGAGAAAGGCAATGGGAAGCTTACTCTGGAACACTCGCGTCCGCAAGCAGCTCTCACTGGAGGTCATGGATCGGTCACTTGACCCGAATGCGTAGCGGGCGACCGGCAGCATTCAGGTCGGTGCTCATCGGGTTTCGCCTGAACTCCCGCAGGCGCCTGCGAGCTCCACCACACTCTGCCCCCCTACTCACCTCACCCTTGTCACCGCAGAGGAGTTGCGCTCCCCCAGGAAGCGCTAAAGGACCCGTCGGAGTCCCTTCTTCCTACTTTTGAGGAATAGAGAGATCTCTCCAGTTCCGCAGGAGTGCCGTCCAGGACGCGCGCGTCCCCCCCCGCGAGGGACCGCGTTCGCGGGAAGGGAACCTCCTCGCCTATTAAAGGTCTTCCGCCCACGCCGGATCCTCTGTCGATAGGAGGCGCGCGCCCAACACCTCGATCCGTGATTCTCCTGCCAGGATGCGCAGCACCGAAGCGCTCAAGGACGAAGAGGGTCTCCTCGGAGGAAGGTGTTATTACTCTTCCCCCTGGAGCTGTCACCTGGGGAATCACCTCCGGAGGATCCTCCGAGGGTTGGAAACCTCCTGGATTCCGAAGAGAAAGGTTGCAGCATCCCTTGAGGAAGCTGGACCGGGACCTGTGGTCCGCGCCCACGAATTTGAGGGGTTCCCTTGGGCGGAATCAGAGAGCAGGGAGAAGGAGAGTGTCATGTGAGGCTCCAGAGATGCGAAGGAGCCCGCCTGCTTCCCGACTCTGTTCCTTCCCTCTTTCCCAGGGTTGTGAAGGAGTCTGGAAGCTCAGGAATTCCGGGACGGACGGTGGGAGCGTCCTCAAACAAAACGGCGACCAGGATGACGGGAATCCGCCTCGCCCCCTGCACCGAGCCAACCCGGAACGCTCCTAGGACTCCTGCCGCTTCTCCCGGAGCATCGGAGAAAACGAAGAAAGGGTTTGCATGGGCATTTGGAAGGATCTGGAGCCTCCATAGGGATGAAAGGGAGAAGGGGACCTTTCCTCTTGCGCGAGAGGTCGTCACGACTACTCCTGACCCTTTCATCAGTCGCAGCTCCTCAGGGACCGTCTAGGACGCGTCCCGGCGTCGACCCCGTGTTTCCAGGGCTCATCCGCCGTCGAGTAGGGTGTACCCGCCATCCCTCATTCGCGGAAATTGGAGCAGAAGGACACTTCATCGGAAAAGAGGGCGTAGAGGATGCTACTCAAAATCCCCGGAGGGGAAGGGAAGAAAAAAAAACCGGAAAGGATGGATGGAGTGGCCGAGGAGGGAATGACCGCGGAGGGTATTCCCTGACTCCTCACTGGGTACGACGCTTCACCCCAAGACATCCCGAAGCACCCCCGTCATGCCCCATCCGGAGAAGGGGAGGGGCGAAAGGCACGCGCAGCGTCTTCTGGAGATCCCGATCCCCTCTCCGGCTGTTCGGGACGCCTGCACTCCCTCCGCCGTCTACGCGTCCCTGTCGGAGCCAGGAGAGAATGGGAAGGAGCCAGGCAGTGCGCCAGACTCCCTAGGGGACACCCGGGAGCCAGCCTCTGAGGGAACTCGGGAGAGCCTCCCTCTCACGTCCCGCCTGAAAGTCAGAGGTGAGCGTCCTGCAGATGGGAGCAGGAGCGTGCTGCGCCCTCCCGCCCTAAAGAGGCGGAATAGGGGAACGGGGGACAGGTCCGGGGAGCGGCAGCGGGGACGAAGAGTGGAGCCGCGGCTGGAGGGAGACCAGTCGGCAGATCCGACGGATCATGGTGGCAGGCCAGTCGGCCCTGCTGTTTCCCCAGTAAGAAAGTTGAGAAGGAAGAAGGGATGGTACTGGGGGGCAGGGGACCTTCGTTCGACCGAGGAAGGTTTTCGAACCCGTTCTACTCCCAGCCCGGTGACCTCGGTGGGATTCAGCGCCCATTCCATCCTCCTCAACTGTCCCTTTCCCTCTCTTCCCCTCGAATGCCCGAGATAGGCACCACCCTCATCCCAGGAGGATACCGAGTTGCCCCCCAGAGGTGAGGGCGTCGCCCGCGGAGCGGCGCAGTCGATGAATCCCCGACCAGAACCGGCGGCACCCGCCTGCCTTCGGATGCGCTTCCCGCGCTGCCGCATCCCAGCCGGGCGCTCCTCATTCCGGCATTGTGCGACCTGCAGCTCCGGCTTGAACGCTCTCTCGCTCCCCGCGCGGGCGCCAGGTGCATTCCCCTCAGGAAGTTCCCAGACTACCAGACCTTCCGGGGATGATGCTGGAAGCAGCGCCATGACTGCCTCGCTCACCCTCCTACGGGTCGCGCCAGCGCGGGCGACGTCCCGGGTACAAGGCCAGTTCCTGCAGGCGCTTTCCCATGAACCCTCCCCCCTCTTCCCACCAGATCCGATCAATCTTTCTCCCAAAGATTATACTGTAAGTTGGAGAATCGATCGGAGTCTGGAATAGGAGCAAAAAAAAAAGACGCGCGTCCACTCTGCGAGCGCAGGCGACCGTCTGAGATCCGCCCCGGCAGAAGGCGCATCCTGCCACCTCTCCGCCCGCTCTCCCAACAGCACGGGTCTCGTCCCCGTCCCCTTCCCTCACCATCCCCCTGTGAGCGAGCGCTTCCCGTACCTGAGGGCTCCTTGTAACACCGATATCCAGCATTCCGCATCTCCTTGACGCTGACCCCTCCTCCTTCTCCCCTCCCCCCATCCCTCGGTCTCAGCCGCTTTCATCCGGACGGCACCGGGAACCCAGTCACTCGCACCGGGAAGGTTTGTTAAGCTGTCTGTCCCTCCTCTCCGTCATCGCAGCTGCTCTGAAGGGGGAAGAACGGACGACGGGATACTTCCTCCGGTCATAGAAGCCGGATCGAGGGTGGAACGCCGTGGGATCATGGAGCAGATCCGGGAAGGAGGACGGCTGGAGGACCACTGGAAGAGGTCACCCCGGCAGGGGCTGCACCCTCCTCGGCGGATGTTCCCCTACTGCCCAGGAGTCGTTGCTTCGTCGAGCGAGCAGGAGAGGAGGGTTCTCATTGCCAACCAACCGCCGCAATTTGGAGTTCGCAGCACGCACGGCGCGTACCGTTGGCGCTGAGGTCGCCAAAACTGTTGTCGGGCGTCTCCTGGCCTGAGAGTTCCCACCAGTGCCTCGTGAGGTACAGCGGCGCCAACGGGGACGGGAGCTTCAAGAGCAGGGAATCAAAGAGCGGCCGGGGGTCGGGAGAGTCAGTCGGGGGAGCGGTGGACGCTGCCGGAGAAACGAGGGCTCTGATCAAAGTGCCGCTCAACGGGGTCTTTCTAGCACACGGGCAGGGAGACGCGCGCGGACGGGACGTCCGCTGTCTCCGACACCATGGTCTACGTTGCAATCATTCTCCTTCCGGCCGATAGGTGCGCTCCGGGAGCCGAAAACGCCCACAGATCGACCGAGGAAGCGAACGCAGAGCGACCTGCAGCCCACGTTCTACGACGTCACTCGGACGACCGTGGACTCCGCGGCGGGATCCACCGTTTTCCTCCACTGTGCCATCAAGCAGCTGGGAGACAAAACTGTGAGTTGGCACTCCTCGGGACCTACCGCAGCCTGGCTTACGGCCCCTCCCTTGCTCTCACTGGAGTCCGAGGGCATCGGTTCGTCCTGATGCCTGCGCGTAAGCTCTGGAACAGCTGGCTCCAGAACGCACCTCTCCATTCTTTCGCGGGCACCTCTCCACGACGAGCACACTTATCCATTCTCTCTCGCTCTTTGACCTCTGAAGTGCACACTCTCTTGGCTCTGAAAACCATTCGCCTCTGCTCTTCCTAAGAAAGAAAGAGTCCTGCGCGGAAACATCCTCAGGCTGCCTACCGGTCTCCATTCCATTCTGACATCCACTGTCTGCGAATGGCGCAGTTTCCGTTGACTCCGTGAGAATCCTCTGCATCTTTGCATTCCTGTTCGGGCGGTGGCAAGGAAGAACAAGCACGGAGCACCGTCCTCGGGATTATGGCAAGGGAATTTCCCCCAGTGTGCCCCTATGGGAGCCAGAAAAAAAGAATGGATCCCGCAAGCGACAACCTGCAGAGGCCCTCGACAGAAGTCCTTCGGGGTCAGCAGGGGTTTTCCCGGAAAGGGAAAAAAGCCGTGCACAGGTGCCTGCCTCATCCTCTGCAGCGTGGGCCACTGGAGGTCACATTCCTGAAGGACCGGTCGCGAGGTTGTGCTGGACGCTTCCCGGAGCTTCCGGAATTCGAGCTTTAGCAGCGCTGATGTTCACATCGTATCAGTATTTCGACGACAACAGTGTTTTAGCGGTTCCCTCATTCCCGCAGCGCCGACCCTCTCTTTCCGCGCCCCCATCTCAACAACAGCGGGTCTCCTCAGCGTTTGCATTTGGACCGCCTCAGGGTTCCTCCCTACGGCAGAAGTCCGTTTCTTTTGGCGTGGTGTACGATCTCGGCTTGAACGACCTACGTGAGCACCCGTTCCGACAAGGGAGGTGTTTCTTCAGCGTTGTCCTGAAGCAATGCCTGAGCGACCCCACGAAATCGACAGTCAGTAGGCAGGGTGGACGGCACGCGAGGGGCTCGTGTCCTACGTGTGCCCCGAAGGCTGAGCTCTGCACGCCCCGATGCCACGTGCGGGCACTTCCGATACCACTTCGGGGACTCTGGCTAGGAGTGCCCCACCCGAAGCTCATGAAAGCCGGGCTGGGAACGCCGATCTAGGATGCCGCCGCTCCGCTTCCTCCCCGCGGCTCCAGGCGGAGTTCGGGCGGTCGCCGAAGATGCACGTACGGAAAAGGAAGCTCTTCCTCGACATTCTATCCCCCTAGCGAAGTCGACGAGGAGGGGCGCGACAGGTGCCTGGCAACAAGGAGTCCTCTCGCTGCTATGGGAACCACTGCGCTCTGAAAATGAATCAAAACCTACGGGTGGTGGGTGTAATGCTGGCCAGGGTGACCTCTGAGAGGAACTGCGAAACGAACTTGCAGCGCATAGAGGGAGGTCTCGAATTCCAGAAGCGCCCGCCGCTCCCGCTCGGGAAGACGGTATTCCCCATTCTCGGGAGACCTTTCGGGTGGAAGGCTACAAGGCATCCGGAAGCGCATCCAAGTGTCCCCCAGGCCTCTCTGAAGCCGGGAAGATGATGGCCGTGCGACCCGCGAACCCCGGTTTCCCGTCCCATGTGACCTCGGTCTTCACAAAGTCGGCGTCCGCGTTTCCCGAGACTGTTCAGCCACCTTCTCTCTGCCCTCCGTGCACCTTCCGTCCAGGGGAAAGGACACATGGACGGAAATCCCCGCTTTCCATGGTCTCTGATTCTTCTCTTCCTCCCTTCCCCTCTTCCTGACTAGAACTCGTTAATTTGGACGTTCGTCCCGGCGCTTCGCTCCCGTGAAAATTCCTCCGCTCCAAATCGTGGATGCCGGAGTCCCATCATCCGCATTATTCGCTTTATCTTCCTCGGGAAGGAGTTCAGAGATGAAATTCATAAGCGGAATTCATGAATCGGCGGCGTCCAGGAGCTCTTGAGATTTCCCGACCTGGTCATCGGTTATTCTGCCGTGTGAGAAGGAGCTCTAATCCAAGGAAAACCTCTGTTCCTTGGAAGCGCTCTTTGGAAGAGCTCGCTTATCTGTCTGCCTCCTTAAGAATACGTGTGGGCCTTCTGAGAGTTCTTCCAGGAGGTCCCGGATGGATTCCCCCCCGGCAAAGTTTCTGATCCGAGGGAGCTGCAGCTTAAGGCACCTGACTCGCTGGTGGAGCCAGAACAGGATGCATCCGAACACGGCACGCAGAGACAAGGTCTCCAAGGGCAGCTGCCAGGAGGGGGAAGGATGGAGCAGGATATGGCCTCCGCACAGCTCGTGGTGCGCAGGAGAAGGAGGAGGAGAGCTAACTGGATTTCGCCCGTTTCGGCGGGGAGCGGACCGCACTTCTTTTTCTACCAGACCGTGAAGCTCCTTGACCTGACCTTTTCCGAATTCTTAGCCTCCCCGATGCAAGTGAGTCATCCTTGGACGAAAGCAAGACGCGTGCTTGGTTCCCCCCCTCCCCCATCCTCCCTCGCTTCCCGGAAAGTCCTCTGCCCGCCGTACAAAGGTGTCCGTTTCGCTCATCTCTCCGACCCAGCAGGAGGCACACCTCGGAGACCCCAGGCGATCGTTCACGAGCGGCGCTCCTTCCAGATGTTTTCGCTGCATCTCGTCTTGCACGCGGGGAGCAATTCCTTTCCCCTCCTTGCTATCCCCGTGTACTCTGTGTATCCGTTGCAGGGATTCGGAAATCGATCATCGCAAACCCCTCCAGCATGAGTGGGCTGTAATCTTCATCTTCTGTTTTCTCCAGTCTTTTTCTTCGGGAGCTCTCCGTGCTCTCTCCGGCATCCTCGGGATCGTCCATCAAGGACTCTTGCATATCTTCGGTTCGGGGGGGGGGGGGAAGGAAGAAAGAAAAAACATTCGCATAATTTCGATCTTTTCCTCGCAAGGGAGGGAAACGTGCTGGATACAGGTGGGGGAATTTCCTATTGCGCGGTCCGATGGACAGGAAGCAGAATTTTCCGCCTGACGGGTCCCCTTTCTGGAGGAAGGGGTTTCGCGGGCATTTTTCTTCTTTCTGTCACCGCTGCTACTGTGGAAACTGAGCAGTCGTGTCCCGTTTCCCGCGTGATCTGACCCGCCCGCTGGCTCCTGGAGTAGCCGAAACACACAAACAGCAGCAGCTTGCGCTGCAGCGAAGCTGCCACATTCCTCCGTGCCTCGTCTTGCTCGTCGCCTGCGCGACCGAAGGCTGAGGTGATCTCAAAGACGCGCTCTTCGGGGAGACGACGGCGAGCTACACAGTTCATAGTGGGTCGATCGTGCACCCATCAGATCCTGTCCGTTCCTCTCCCTGCGACCTTTTGCCAGAAGTAATCCTTTCACCGAGATGGAAGAGTGCCGAGTGCACAGGGTTCGCACGCTGGAGTGACGTGCGCGGGTGTTCGTCCTCACTTCGCTCGCATGCTGGAACAACAACAAAAAAACACACACACGCACACAATCCCTGAGGATGGTTCAGTTTACTGGCAAAGTGGTCCGCCATGAGCATTCGAACTGCTCGCGCCTCCTCGAAGGCATCCCAATTCCCACCAGGGATGTTTGGCAGTGCTCCTCGTGGACACCGCGCGCACCCTCCGAATGGAGCGGCTCGCATCCATTCGAGGATCTCGTCGAGGATCTTCGGGGTTCACGAACTCCACCTCCTCCTGTGAATCGATCCGACTCCCAAACATCCGGGAACTTTCCCGCCGGACCTAGTCACGAAGAACGAGGGAAGCTCCAAGAAGGAAGCGCTCGCCAGCCGCTCCACGAGTCTTTCCGGACTTCATGCCCGACGGCCATGCATTTGCCCGAGATGAGAGTGCCTCTCTCTTTGGATCTTCAGGGCGCGAGGAAAACAGGGTGGCACCGGTGGCTTTCGTGCTGAACTGACCGGCGTTCTTCGCCTTCTTCCTCACTGGTCACTTCGCTTGGGAAAGCGCTGTGGATGAATTCGCTTGGAACTGGATGAGAGGCGGCGCCAACGCACTCGCCCTCCGGCGAGCCCGTGAGCGCTGCCCTCTAGCTGTGGAACGCACCTCCCGTCGAAGTTTGGAAGACAAGCTCCGTTTGTGGCCGGCGGCGGTTTTCGTTACTCTGGGATGAGGATGGCGGTAGGAGGTGAGAGGACAAACGGAAGCAGAGCACATCGAGAGTAGGAATCTCTCTTCTCGCGCGATGGGACCTGGGTACAGGGAGCAAACACGCTCAAGAGTGGACTCTCCCGGAACCCGTCGCGGTTCTCGGGCACCGCGGCTCAGTGGCTGGGACGAAGGACAACTCGTTTCCCGGAAGCAGTCTCCAAGAGGAGGAAAATGAGAAAGCAGCAGCCTCCGGCACCCTGCTGAGACCGTTCTCGGTCTCCTCCCGTTCCATGCCTCAAAGAGGTGAAGCCCAATAGGGAATGCAGGGGTGGGATGGGGATGGGAAAGTGGGGATCCCTCGGCAGGAAGGATGGTCGAATGCGTCCCTTCCACCCGTTGCCCAGGTTTCCAAGGATCCAGGGAGTCGAGCATACTCGAGAAGCGTTCCTCTACCGCCTCGCCCCGCCGTTCTTGAGGACCGGCTGCGACTCTTTCAGCTTCCCTGGGAGCGCGTGCCCGATGGTTTCCGTCCGAGCGACTACCCGGATTTCGCGCCTCCGTGGAGCGTTCTCCCGCTTATCCCCCCTCGCAGGTCATGGGCTGCAACATTCCTTCCTACGGAGCGCTCCCATGACAACGGGGACTCTCGCGAGAGTTTCTTCTGCATGCGAGGCAGATCGAAGATTCAGCGAGAAGAAGGGAAGGAGGCTGCTTCCTTCCCGGCTGATCGATCACCCCAAGATAGGGATGCTGAGCTGCTTCGATCCCAGGGCGGATTCGAATTTCTCCAAGCGACCCTTTCCCGAGGGCGTCGCCTCCCACAATGGTTTTTCCAAGCAGCAGCAGGTTCGTGGAACTCTCCCCACCTTCCACTCTTCGCCGGGAAGAGCCGTCCTTGACTGGCGTCGGATCCCTCGTCTCTCAGGCTCTCCCTGGGCGGCACCTCCAGGGGCCGGGCCAGTAAGTAGCACGCACCCCTCAATCGATGGGCGTCAGATGGGTGCGTCCCGCCGGGAACAACATCCGAGGCGGCTGGGCTGGCTTTCTGGAAGCAGCAAAAGGGCGACGACGGCGCGCGGATGCGCTTGACAAGACGGAAGTGGCAGGGAGGAGCGGGAGATGGCCTCCACGGAAGGACGGATGAGTGGAGAGGGAGGAGGAGGAGGAGAAGTCCTCATCCCCTAGGATTCCCTCCCTGAGGGGAAGAACGCACGTCCGCCATATGTCCCCCCGGTTCAAACGCGGACGGTTTTCGGGTACCCCAGACCAACGGTGAGGCAGCATCTCCGCATGTTAAGGACGCCGGACGCTCCGCGTGGAAGACTCCATGGGAACGCGGAGGCAGGGAACTCAAGGTCGTTTCCTTCCCTGCGGCGGGAACGGGAAGCAGCCGACGCAACCGAGTCACGTCGTGTCGCCCCTCGTCCTCACGGGACCGTCCCGGAAGTCAAGAGGACGAGGCAGGAGAGAGAAGGGCGACCCCGTCCTTTCCTCCCCGGCGAGCCTGAGCCAGGAAGTCTGCAGAGCTTCGTCCCTTCCCGGCTGCTCCCGTTGGGCACCCTCTGTGACCATGCTCGGGTCCCTCCAGCCCTTAGCGTCATGGGTGGTGGTCACTCTCGCCGCCCATGCCTCCTGACACGCCACCGGAGTCAGCCCTGTGCAGAAGAGCGCGCTGGACTAGCAGACGGGTCTTCCCTATGGCTGGACGAACGGAACGGGGAACGTCGCAGGAGCACAAACGATTCGCCTCTCGACGCCCCGGGGCGTCCAGAAGAGGGGCAGTGATGCGCCTTTCCCCCCCCGCACCCCTCTGCCCGAAAAAGCCCCGGCGCCGTTCTCCCGCTCGCGCGCGGATGCACTCCCGCGCGTGCCCCCGAGCAACCTCACGGCGATTCCTGTCCTGAGGAAGGAGAGAGGGAGAGGGAGAGGAGACAAAGCGGAGGGAGTCGTGCCGCTCTCGCGCCGTTCCTCTCAGGTCCCCTACCCCTCCCCAGCCCCACTTTCTCCCTCCGGCGCGCAGCCATCGGGACGTGCAGGCAACAACTTGGCCCCTCTGCGGAAGCGGCACGTCATCCGCCGTTTGGATGCTCGAGGGGTCGCGCGTCTCCCCCTCCATGTCGCCTCCCCTCTCCTGCCCTTTCCTTTATGAAAACGAGGTCTCTCTTCAGCCGAACAGCAGGCGAATCCTTTCCTTCCTGTAGAGACGCCCGAGTTCGCGTTCTTCCGGATCCCCATTCGAAAAAACGAAAAAAAAAGGCCGGGACCCTCTCTCTGAAGAGGGCAGGCGGAGACAGTCTCTTCCTCCGGGCTCTCTCGGCAAACTTTCCGCTGCCGAGTCCCCAGCCGCGTCGTCATCAAGCGGCGCTCTTGTGTACACACGCGCGCTCTCGCGTCCCGGTTTTCCTGCCGCCGCTCTCCAGGAGAAAGGCGGAAGACAAACACGCGGCTTGATTATGGTGGAAGCGGCGCCGCCCCTCAACTGCCTCAGCTGCCGCCGCCGCCTCCTCCGCCGCGGACGAACACACGGGAGGGCCGCAGTTCCGGCAAAGCGAAACCCTTCGACAGTGAAAGGAAGGGAAACAAAGGGAGCGATTCGGTCTCGGGGAAGGAGCAGGAGAAAGGGGGGAAGAACGGAACTGCCTCGCTCCGGAAACTCTTGGAGCCGAAGGTTCCCAGGAATCCAAACGGGCAGCTGCACGTGCCACACTCCCGAGCGCGCGCGCTGAGTTGCCGCGCCACCGGGATTCCCCCGGGGCAGCCCGCGCACTTCCCGCTGCTCCCGCGGTGCTTCGGAGTCTCCTCTCCAGCGGTCCCTCGATGGTCTCTGCGACCCGAATCCGAGCGGAGTCCCTTGCGCGTTCCGGAGCGAAGAGGAAGAACCCGAGGGTGTGGTCCTGGCCCAGCAGACACGGGCAGGGGCAAGACGGTGTCTCCCATGGCAATGGGCGCGAGGCAGAAACAGGGTGCAGGCGACCGCCCGGAAACCCTCCCGTTCTCCCCTCTGGAGTCTCATTCTATGCAGACCCCTCTTCAGCGGATGCCACTGCAGGAGGCTTGAGGGCGAGCCAGCAGCAAACCCTCCCTTAGCGCCTACCCCAGTGGATGCGCGCCCCGGCCGAACCGCTCGTGACGCAGGATCAGCGGCTGGTCTCCTCATTCTCTCGAGCTCTCTGCGGTTGGAGCGAGGAACGCTTGTTTCCCGTGTGGGCATAGCGAGTCCTTGGTGGGAGAGTAGGTCTGCGCGCGGTCCGCACACCAGGTCTGCCTAAGTGCGGGTTCCCCAGGGCCCCCGCAGAAGCCACCCTCTTGAAAAGTTGGGTCATCACTGCGAGAGTCGGAAGGTCACCTTCTGCTTCCTCATCCGCATCATCTCTCCGCAGGCGCAAGAACATCCCGACGCGGATCAAGAGAGAATGAGGCTTCGTGGGGCAATGTGGCTCCCCTCTTTCCCGACAGGATTTCAGACGCTCACCAGCGCTTCCCATTCCTCCCCCCCCCCTACTCGCCCATCTTTGAGCTTTCCGGACCTCTGGCAGGAGGACTTCCACTCTGCAGTCCTCGCCTTTGTGCGGGGATAGAAGTCACCAAATCCCAGGTCACCAGCTCGACGACGACGGATGCTTCACTCTTTGATTTCCGACGCCGTGGTGTCTGGACGCAAGGGTATGGGAAGCTGTTGGCCACGAGGGAAAACTGGAAAGTGAACGTGGCTCCCGATCACAAGGTGTGGTTTGTAAGCGCTCGGAGGCAGCTCTACCGCCAATGTGGAGAGCTCCTCCGTGTTAATATCTGGTGACCTGTCCTCTCTGTGTTACTTTGAAAATCCGCTCTGTCCGCTTCGCTCCGGGGAGCACGCGGTCGCCTTCGACGAAGGGATCGAGAGCTTTGCTGATAACGTTCCACCTCGCCGCACTCCGCCGGACGTCAGAAGGGATATGGCCGGGATGAGAGTAGCAGAAGCACCCGTCCGTCCTCGACTTCCCTGTCTTTCCGACCCTCTCCAGCGGGAGGCTACCGGGGAATGTGCCCCTTTCCTTTCAGTTCCTGAAAAACTCCAAGACACGAAGGCTTGGGACGGCAGCGCGACAAGGATAGTCGGTCTCCGGACGGTTTCTTGTCCCAGAGAAAGAAGGAGGAGAAGAAGGTGCGTGGACGACGGTCCAGACCTTGCGGCTGGATACCCAGAGTTGGTCGGAAGGGAGGCTCCTGTTTCCACTGCGACCTGTCAGGAGGGTTCGCTCAGGGAAAGCCGGAAACGGTCCCGTCCTACCACACCGGTGTGAATGACGCTCCAGGACAGTCCAGAAATGGGACTCTGTCACCGACCCTCGTGCTCACTTCTCCCTACGCGAGAGCTCTCCCTGTGATCAGCGTGGTGTAGGGGTAGAAACTTGACCCTTCTGGTCTAGTTGGACGCTGCTGGCCTCTGAAGATGGGAAGCGGGCCGAGCTCTCCACAGTGGAGACCGCGTGATTTCACCTACGCCCAACTGGCGCTGAGTTCACAGCATGAACAGAAACACACGTGAGGCGCGGTGCGGCTTCAGGCGCCACCTAAGTTCCTTGCCTGGAGAGGAACCAGAATCGGGAGAAAGCCACGTTTTCATCCAGTTGCTCGCAGTCCGCAACTCGTTCCGGTTCCGGCGACACGACAAGAAACGTCACAGGTGTCCCTGCTGATGGCAGTGCCATGTGACCGGGAAGACGAAGCATCCGGTTCAGGGCGGTTACGTTGGCGGGAGATCCGCTTCCGTGAGCTCACAAATCACACCTTGTGATCGGGAGCCACGTTCACTTTCGAGTTCCCCCTCGTGGCCAACATTTTCCTGTGCTTGGCGTCCAAACACCACGGCATCGAGAATCCAAGCGTGAAGCATGGTGTTCACGGATGTGTTCCGGAAATTCTAGGCAGGAGATGGAAGCCTGTCATGTTCACGGCGGGATTTCGGATCCACAAGAGCGCGAAAGGCACCGAGGCACCCATGCACAGGTCACGTCTCCCTGTGGTGACCTAGTTCCTGCTCTCGAGAGGTGTGCGGATGCAAAAGACAGTCGAGATGTTCCCTTCTGGACGCAGCATCGCTCTGCCCTTACTGAATCTCCCATTCTTCCCTTTCCGGAAATCCCGACTTTCTCCCCCTTCCACTTGCCAAACGAGGACCGCGTGTGTACCTCTTGACCATTTGCTATACAGGGAAACCACTACAGCATCTCAAATCTTTTAAGGATCGGTCGTGTTCTCTCTCTCCCTCTCTCTCCCCTTCTTGGCCCGATGAGCGTGCGTCAAAACTTCCTCCTTTCGTCGCTCACTCGCCGTCGCCTGCCTTGCTGAAAGACATTGCCAGGTGCACTGCGATGTATTTCCTCTCTATGGCTCCCTTCGTATTCCGGGATTGTCGGATAGGAGGGGTACCGTCAGATCATGGGGAGCTGGTTATGGGGGCGCCGGAAATGGCACGTGGATCGCAGTGGATCCCTTCTTCGTCCCTCTTTTCCTCTCTCTCCGCTTCGATCCCTCCCGTATTTTCCTCCTCCCCTTTCCAGCTCGTCGGTCAGTCGGGGGGTCCCGCAAGCGCACCACTGGCCACACTGGTCGCTTCCGTGCGCGCGTGCGGAAGAAGAAAGGGCGACCGATCGATGGCCGGCGCCCGCGGAAGGAAGACTGCGGCGCGCGCGAGCGGATTCCCTACCGAAAGATAAAACCGGCGGATCCCGGCCTCTTTGGCCCACAGAGCCCTGCAGGAAATTCCAATTTCCAGAGCTCATTAATAAGAGGAGAGAATAAAGCGAGCGGGGACCTCCGAGGCTCCTCAAGCAGGAAGCTCCGAGCAGAAAGTGTTGCGCAGGAAAACCGGAGCAATCAGCAGGGAAGCTCGGAGATTGCAGCAGGAATAATTAAGCAGGAGCCATTGTTGGAGAGGTAATCAACTTTGCGGGAGCGGGCCGATCCTTGATACTTCTCGCTCTGTGGGGAGACGGAAACCAGAAGGCCCTCGACGACTCCGGGTGACGGTCGATCGAGCACTACAACCACACTCGTGCCGGTCTCGCAACCCGCGGCCTCCGCCCGAAAAGTCCCTCTGCGCTCTCACCTTCGGGAACTCTCGCTTTGCTGGCAAAGCAGTCGCATCCCACCAGCCCCCTTCTCTCCTCCCGACATCCGCGACCCTCTAGTGGTGGCGGTTTCCCGTGGTAACAGGCAAGAGATGGAGGGGCGTTCCCCCTCCCCTCCCTTTCGTGCCGTGGGGGCAGACCGGTAGCCTGTGGCACCGAGAGACCGCTGACGCGTGGGTCTCCTCTGACGAGTTCGAAGCCCGAAATGCGACTCCTGTCGATATGTCATTGGGTCCCCACCCTCCGTCAGCTCTTCCTCCCCCTTGATAGCCCCCGCTCCCAAGAGAGGAACCGCCATCTCCTGCATTCTTGTGGCGCCGGCTACCCCCTTCCTCACTGCTTCGGCGCTTCGGACGACCTCGCGACGGCCTCGACTTCTCGGAACTGAGCTCGTCGGCGTCCCCCCTTCTCGCTTCTCCTCCTCTCCCTTTCTCGAGGAGCCTTCCCTTTCCTCGAGGGGAAGTCGTGGAGCACTCGCTCCTCCTACGGGACGGAGGCCTCGGGCGACAAAGGTGTGTTTTCACTATCTGCCAAGGGAGAGACTAGCAGGAGCACCTGTAGAATGAAGGGACGAAGAGATTCGCCCCCTGTGTGCATCTCTCTGTCCGTTCGAGATCCAGGGACGGCTTTCCTTTCCCTCTAGGTCGAGAAATTGACCTCCCAATCTAGGAATATGGTCGGGCGTGATTCCCTCATGGAGAGGTAGGCATAGTCGGTCCAACAGAAGGCACCGATGGAATGCTCCGAGCAAAAAAAAAAAGAAAATCAACGGAAGAAAAAAGCAGAAGCGAGGAACCGGGAGGAGGATCAGGAATCCGGAAGAAGGAAGGAGAGAGGGGAAAACAGCTACTCAGAATCCAGTTCTGTTTTCTTTCGACCCGTGCTCTTCCGGTTTCCTGTTTCCTGCCTTTTAAAATCTCCGGCCTGCTCCGTTTGCTGCAGACAACCGCATAGTTTACAATATGACCCAACAATAGTGGTGCCAGCTCCCCGGGTTTTCTACCACAAATAGTCGAGGTCAACACCGACGCAGCTCCCGAAACCTGGTTTCTTCCTCTAGGACGTCCTCCCCCCAGGCGCAGGGCTTTTGGTGATCTCTGACAAGGTGGGCACGACGACCGTAGTAGCACGCGCCTGCGTCAATGACAACGTACGGCAGCGCGTGGTCTCCGGGATGAGTCGCGCGACCCTCAAGACTCTCCTGCGCTTTTCAGGCGCCTCACCCTTCTGCTCGCTCTCCACCAGGTGTCCTGGATCCGTAAGGAGGACATCCACATCCTAACCGTGGGGACCTTCACGTACACAAAGGATCTGCGGTTCCAGTGCCTTCACGACGAGGGCTCCAACGAGTGGGTCTTGAGGATCGTGTCCGCTCAGGTCAACGACTCCGGAACGTACGACTGCCAGATCAACACCGAACCTAAAATGAGCCTTTCCTTCGTCCTGAGGGTCTTCGGTGAGTAGCGCCGTCTTCAGACGGCGGCGGAGGCGATGAGACGCCCGTTCCTCTCCAACGATCTTGTCTGAGTGGGGGTGAACTGGCCCGCATTCCTCCTCCCTTCCTCCTTCCTTCCTCCTTCTCCCGCAACGACCGTGCCCGCACCTTCACTTTCCAGCCATCCGGGAGCGCAAGGACGACCCTTCTGCTTCCTGTGATCTTGGACTTCCGTGGCCAGAGAGGTAGAGGTCGGTAGGTAGAAGCAAGGTCGCTTTCTGATGTTCCGAGGCAAGACAAGGTGCCGAAGGACAGGGAGCTTTCCCCTCTTCCCATGCCGCTACAGGGAGAGAGGAAGAAGGGGTGGGAGAGAAGGACTTCCCTTTCGAACGCTCCAGAGACTTCTCGGCGCCCCGTCGTCCCTGACGGCTCTCAGATGTTTCCCTGCTTTCTCTTCGACACCCTGCGTCACGCTTCTCCTCTTCTTCTCCGCTCTGACTTCCGTTACTCTCGTCCGCGTAGACGTCCGTACAAGAGAGGTCCCCTCCTGGTGCCACGGATTCGGCTGGAATGCCTCCAAGTGAGGTCTCCAATCGATGCCAGCCCTGGAAGATCCCCGGTTGGATGCTGGAAGGGTCTCCAGGAAGCGAGGGCTTTGGAAACTCCGAAGTCCGTCTGGAACCATGGGAAGCAGGAGAGGCGAAGAGGAGGAGTACGGTGGAGTGGAGACGAGGGGAGAATGGAAGTGGGGTGGAGGCGCAATCAGGGTGGGGTGTCAGTGCATTCCAGTAAGATGCGGTTAAAGGTGGAGGCTTTCCCATCTCCAAACTTTGCTTGGAGATGGAAAAGAAGGGCTGCACAGGGTCATGCACGGGGGTGAGAACGGAATGGGAATAAGACAGGGACAGCTGAAAAGGGATGAGAGGCAAAGTGGACTGGAGGCGCGGTGCATTCGGGCAGCGATGGGGTGAAGTAGGAATCGTTGCGAAGAGAGGCGAGAGTGAGATGAAAGAGGTCGGATTCAAGGGTGATGAAAGCTCCTATGGGGAAGAGTGAGTAGAAGGAAAGGGAGAGAAGGTGCTTGGGGGTGAGTTGGGGTAGATGGGGCACGGAGAACTGCAGATGCAACGGCAAATCGGTAGGTAGCAACTGGAAGTGGACTCAAGTTGAGGCAAGGGATAAAGTAGGATGTCTGTTGCAAAGCGATTTGGGACGGGGATGGAGTCCGACATAGCCATAGATTTGAGATGAGGTGGGGCGATCCGGGACGAGAAGTGGAGGAGCAATGGGGTGCACCTGGGATGCGCAGCAGGGGGTGCGGAGATGTGGCTGCTGTAAGCTGAAAGCGAGGCATCCATGAAGTGGATCATCTTTGTAACCCCGAAACTCTCCTGACTGAGGAGCTCTCTGTATTTCTCTGAGACCAGCCTTCACCCACTCCTGTCCCCCATCCCCCCTTCTGCAGCTCAGCTGCGGTGGCTGCTCTCTTTCCCATGGGCAACGAGAGGGAACCAGAGGAAGAATCACGGGTATGCTGTCTTGGCTTTAGAGCCACTTCTCCTTCAGGATGAAACACTTTCCTCTCCTCATTCCACAAGGTTTCCAGGAAGCTGCAAACATCTGGTGCTGGTCCGAGATAGAAGTGCGGACGCATCAGTTGCTAGGCACTGCAACTAGCATGGTGCCAACTTCAAATTCGCCTTCCCTGGTCCTTTCCCTGCATCCCCGGGAGTGCTCGCAACCTGACTGTCTTCCACAAGCGTGCGGGGAGGGGGGGATCTGTTACTCCGGGACCGACCGACCAGGCAGCCGGCTGCTGTCCCACCTGGTCACTTCACACTCACTCGCGGAGCGCTCGGCAGCTTCCTCTCTCGTTCCAGAGCCGAAGGTCGAGATTCTGGGAGACGACGAGGTGTACCTGCGGAGGGGCAGCACGCTTCTCCTCACTTGCCTGAGTCGGCCGCGCGCCTTCGGGACGCGTTGGTACTGGGATAGAGAGGAGCTGTCCCTGAACAAGGTGCAGGACGACAATTCAGGGTCATCCATCCTGAGGATCGACGGCGCGGAGGTGCATCACTCGGGGCAGTACACCTGCAGGGATGGAGGAGGACAGGAGGATTCCGTGAGGGTCCACGTGTTCACAGGTGCGTCCATCCGTTCCCGGGATGCGAGCGCAGATCCGTCCCTTCAGGAAACGCGAGCCGTTTAGCTGGAGTGCGGAGGGACGCTTCCAGTGGGTCCCCCGGGGCTCTCCCGAGGGTGCCATGGGCGGGTGCGAGGAGAGGAGGGTGGCGTTCCCCGTCTGCTGGGGATCGCTTCTTCGTGCCTCCTTGCGAGTGACGTCCCGCCAAGTCGGCTTACCCCGTTATGGTCACGTCCCTCGAAGGCCGCCGACCGCACCTCCTACCCTTTGCTTCATGCTTCCTCACCTCCTTCCGCAGGGAGCTCACAGGAACAGAGGCGCTGATCCAGGAGACGCCCAAAAAGAAGGTAGCGTCTCCATCAACCTCTGTTCCCTGAGCCCCTAGGCACCTCTGAGGAAAAACTCGTCTCCCCTCCCCCTTCCCTTCCCTTCCTCCAGCCCATTTCTGGTTCCCACCTTCCTAAAGGTTTTGGGTTTCCACCCTTCCCGGCGCGTCCGATCGTCGCCATCGCCTCCGGCTCATCTTCTTCCATCCCTTGCAGACGAGCCTCAAGCGGCGGTCCACTACGTCTCGAGCGGTCGATTGCTCGACCCGACCCCTTCCCTGCTGCTCCTGCTGCTGGTGCTCTACGAACTCTCCCTCTCCGGCGAAGGATCTGCTCCCACGCTCACGCCTTAGGCACGGAACGGGCTCTTCCCCGGAGGGGGCGCCGCCACCTCAGCGGAGCGAAGACGAGAGCGGGAGGAGGGAGCGCTCCTCCCTTCTCGACTCCAAGGGACCTCACCAGGGAGATAGCGGCGCTCCCACTCACGGAGGAGAAAGAGGGCGGAGACCCTCCTCCCTCGAGCGACGAAAATGCAGGGACTCCCTTGGTTGCGGCCTTCGCAGCTCGTGGAACCTCTTCCGGATGCTACTCCCTCAGCAATGGCGATAGCCCAGAGGAGTCCTCTCCTGCGGAAGAGAGAGACAATCACTGAGCCAGCATTCCTCATGGTCACCTCGGAACGATGACCCCCCTAAGTCTTCCGGGACTCCTTCAGCGCGGACCCTCTCCCTCCCTAGGGAGGAAGAAGAGACATTCCAGACCCTCGGACGGGGATGCAGGGGAGGTCTGGGCCCCGTCTCGAGGATCCCTGTAGGGTTCGAAACCCCTTTTTTGAGGAGCGGCAGTGCTGTCCCAGCGAACTACGCTGGCGCCCTCCTCCGGTCGTGCAGGAATGGAGGGAATGGCCCGGACAACGTCCGCCCCACAGGAAGAGCAGTCCCGAGCACTGGTGCTGGCAGCTCCCCGAGGAAGAAGGCCTCCGGGGGCTTCGCGACTTCCGCTCCCTCCCGTAAGCTTTCCCCTGTCATTCGTCCCCACCCCCTTCCCAGAGATGAAAGCGCGGACCGTCCAGGACGCGCGAGCAGTTCCTCCCGCCGAGCAGTGCCGACAGCGAAGGGCGTTCCGGGAGGAGCGGAGTTCCGAGGACCACGGCCACCTGGAAGCCTCATGAATAAATTTGTTGGAAGCTGCGTATCTCCTTTCGTTGTCTCGGTCAGTGCTGGGAAAGGTCGACGGGGGCTTTCGGGTTCCTGAGAGCGCCTCTCGAGTCACCTCGGGCGCCGGAGTAAAAGGTGGGGCGAGCAGCTCCGCTGACCCCGTAGGAAGGGCAGAAGTCCTCCTCCCGTTGCAGGATCTGCAGTGCCATCCCTAGTCCGTGACGTAGCAGCGGCTGGATCCAGTCCAGAGAATTCCCCGCGCCGGCATGGCGTGAAGCCCCCCCCCCCCTTGCATGCGCCACCTCGTGCAGTATCCTCCGGGAAATCGCGAGTTCATCTCGCGTGGGCGCGGGGGCCGTTCGTTGCCAAGGAGATCCGCCGCGTGTCGCTCGGATCCGTCACGTGCCAGGGGGGGGAGGGAGGGGCAAGGCAGCCGACCGGATGGACCGCAGCAGTTGATCCTGGGTTCAGGAAACTCTTCCCCACAATTTCCGGAACGCACCGCGAGCCAGAATCGAGTCACGAGTGACCGAGGTTTATCCTCGAGCTCGACGCAGAGGGAGAGCGGTAGCTGCTAGTTTCGCGCCGCGGAGGTGCCACCCCTTTTACCTCTTATCTTTGCCTACGAGGCGGAATCGAAGACAGGAGTGCTCTCTTCCTTCTTTCCCGCCCCTGTCCCTGTCCGCTCTCCCGGAACGCCTGCGTCGCTCGCCTCCTGGAATGCGCGCGCCATCTCTCAGGGGTCCCAGCCTCCGCAGCCGCTTGCCTTACTAGGGATCGGTTGCGTAGCAGCTCCCACTCGCCTTCCCGCAGTAGCTCGGCGCTCGGAGTGTTCCCAAATCAGCCATTCATTCGTACCGGCTTCCAGCCATTCCAGTTATTGATTTTCCGGATACACTCGCGGTCCCGTTGCTTGCCCATCGGTCTCTTTCAGGAGCCCGATGGGGAGCCAGCGGCAGTTCTCGAGTCCTTGTGTTGTTGTTGTTGTTGTGCTGCTGCTGTTGTTGTTGGTTTCTTTCTTTTTCTTCTCTTTCTTCTGAGTGTGGCGTCGTGCAGGGAACACCTGCATCCCAGTTACTCCCGACGTGAGGTCTGCTCCGTCGTCTGGAAGCTGGGCGCTCCCGATGCGTTACTCCTCTTTTCCCCCATCTCCGCCTCGGCTCCAGAGCGCCGTGCTGCGCACGCGCGTCGAGTTGCTCGTCCGTCCTGCTCCAGAGAGTTATCCATCGCCTCCTTTCGAAAACGCGTCGGGAGCATCCGGGATGTAAGCGCGTCTCTAGGATGCATGGCAGTGCTCCTCTCGCTGTGGCTGGCGGTAATGGCACTCCGGGACGCACCAGGTAACGAAAGTGCCCCTAACCCTCCCTTTGCATGCCCTTCCATTGCGGTCGTTGGGGTTGAACCCGAGAGCGAAGGCTTTCTGTCTAGCCTGCTTCCACCCGGAAACGCGTTGCGCAGCGCGTGCGGAGGCGAGTTCAAGTGTGGAAGATGGGGAAGGGAGGGGAGACATCGCAAGACTGGGGTGGGTGGGGGGGATGGAGAGTAGTAAGTAGGTGAAGCAAAACCGGAGGCCGATTGGGAAGGGTCCGTGTGAGGCGTCACATGACTCCCTCCTTCTGGAACCCCTTCTGTCGTCCCTCACCATCTCCTCGTTCCTCTTCGGACGTCGACCATGCAACCTGCTTCTGGCGACATTTGCCAAACAAGGTCACCCAGAGTTAAGGCCATCCGACGCACTGACCCCGCCACTCGCAGGGTCGGAAAACCAGGACGCGAGAGTTCCAGAAGGCTCTGGAAGGCAGACAGGATCGCTCGACCTGGAATCGGACGCGCCCGAGAGAAGCGAAGGAGTCCAAACTGGCGAAAAAGAGGAAAAGAGTGAGGGGAAGGAGTAGGGGGAGAAGCGATGAGGAAGGGGAACGCTTCTTTCTCCTCCTCCTTTCCTCTCCTCCACTCCTCCTCACGCCTACCGACACAGTGAGATAGCGGCCGCATCTCGCCTTCGTGCTGCGCGGCGCCCGTCCACGCGCCAATCGAGTCGCCAGGAACATTCCGGCTCCATCCGTTGTCCAATACTTCGGCTTGGGAAGAAGAGATGCACCCCTTCCCCGAGGAAGTCCACCCCCTTCCCCTCCACCTGTGGATCGCTTTCCTCCGCGCTCGCTCGCTGGCCATCTGGCGCCGCCTGAACACTCGACGGGAACCACGGCAACGGTTCGTTCCTGCAGCACTCGTCAGGCACCGCTCCGGGACCCCTTCCAAATCGCGAGGTCTCTTCACGTGGTACTGTGACCCAAGTGCCGGCCCTCGTTCCTCCTGGATTGCGCGAACCAGTCCAGAGGCGATCTCCAGAACGCACCTTCCATGTGTGGGTTTGCCCTCCTTCCAGGCCTCTCCTCCAGCAACATCGGCATCTCCGGGAGAGCAAGGATGAAGGTAGCAGCCGGAGGAACTCGGATCCTTCCTTCCGAGCGGGAAGACTTCTCATCTCATCCCGCTTCTCCCTCGGCCCCTGAGCCGCAGGAAGGCGCGTGCCTCTTCTCCCCCAGCGCTGACGTTGCGGCCCCCAGGCGCGTCGGCGCCACGCGCATTCCTTCCCTCCCCTCACCAGGGAGGAAACCGGCTCTTCGCTGCTTCCGCTCCTTCGGAGGATTCATCTCCGTGTGTCCACTCTTCAATGGAGGATCCCACCTCCACTTCCTGCAAGTTCATGCTAAAGAGGAAGAGTCTGCGAAGTTCTCGAACAGACACGGAGCTCCCCGCTCGGCCGCTTTCGACAACACCATCATCACCTGCTCTTCTTGCTTCCCTTTTCTTGTTCTTCTTCTTGTCTTTTTCCTCTTCCATTTCTTGCTGGAGACACCAATCTCTTCCCTGGCCTTTACGCCCGCACCTCCAGAAATCCGGAAGCGGACGGCCATGTGACACAATCTGCCTCCCTCCAGAGACCCGGAGGAACGTCTTCCTCTCGTGTGAAATTCGCCACGGGCCATGGACTGGTGGTGGTCGGTCCTGTATCTTTCGGAGGAGGAAGAGATCCAAGAAGGCGACACTGTGGAGCGAGGACCCCTCCCAGGGTCTCCGGTGCCAGGGAGTTTTCCGCGCCAATGGCGCTTGAAAACGTCCGTTGCCTTTTTGAAGATCTGCGCTTAGTGGAGCCCTGGGCACGTCCTCATTTCCCTATCGGAGAGTCCGCTCACACCACACCCCAAACAGCCACAACGAGCACGCGATTTGCCCCTACTGGTTCGCTCTTCCCTTGTTCCCAAAAAACACCGGAAGACAGCGCTCGGCGCGTCGCCACGGCGACTACGCAGCGTTCCAAAGCACCAGAGCCGACACTGCCGACGCCATCGAGCCAATTCAGCTGCGTCGGCTGCCCTCGAGAAGCATTTCCTCCCTTGGGATAGTTCGTGTGACTTCCCAGTATCCTTCTAACCCTTTTTAGGAAACCTGTAGCTGCAGGTTCCATCGCGCGGAAGACCTCCCGTTCCCATAACATCCGTCTATTCGATCCGCCCAAGGTACGCTTCCTTATCTTCCACTGTTTCACCCCGTCAAGCACTTCACCTCTGCTCCCGGTTTTCCTGCCTCTGACGCCAGTTGAACTCCTCCCGCGTCCTCCTTTCTCATCCGCTCGTCTCTCCCAGAACTTCGCGAGGTCCTTGGAGGAGCCCCGGAGGAGGGGCAAAGAGAGGGAAGGATGGCCACCCCTGGCGTGAGCCCACTCTTCCCGTCCACACTCTCCCTTGCGTGAAAGAAAGAACGGGGAGACACCTGCTGCGAGCTGGAAACCGGGAGCTACTTCTGGGATCGGGAGACCGAATTGCTCTTCCGAAAAGGAGAAGAGGGGGGAAGGGGAGCAAAGAACCGTCCTTCCCAGCACCTCGAACTTCGGAGCGGGATGTTTCGAACGCCCCCCTGGCAGCTGCGGAGCTGCAGCCTCCGTCAGGAGCATCTCCGCGAGGTGCTGCTTCATTGTTGCCTACCTCCCTTCTCCTCCCGCCCCTTGCACTCGTCCTGGCCGCGTCGGTCCAGGCTTCCGCGCCAGCGGGTGGGGTGCCGGGGAAACGCCGCGCCATGCTTCCTTCAGGAACCCCTCCGCTTCGTGCCGGTTTTCCCCCGACGTCCTGAACGGGAATCCATCCGATAATTCTCCCCTCCTGGAGGTGGACCCGAGCTGAGGAGTCTCTTTTCTCTCTGAAGCATTTCCTCCCAGACTCCGTGAGAACTTCCCGTGAAAGGACCTCCGACGACCTTCGTCTGTCGTCGCTGCCGAACCCGAAGCCGGTGGGATCCTCTTCCTCCCGAGAGCGAAGTTCTCCCGTCTCGAACCATGAAGAAACTGGGAGGGAAGGGGGGAGGTTGCACCTCGTCGCTCCGGTTCCAGTCACCAAGCAGACGGGTGGTGGACGGAAACTGGAGTGCCCGGAAAATTTGCGCTCCTCTTCGAAGCCCCCGGGGATTCGACGACTTCTAAATTCGCTTCCTTTTTGTTTCCCGGACTCCGGAGGCATCTTCCATCTGATTCCTCCTCTAAGAGACCATCTCCCGTCTAAATCTTCCCGTCTTTCCTTTATACGGACCACACTTCTTTTCTCTTTCTCTCCCTCTTTTTTTTTTTTTTCTCTCGCCCCCCTCCTGTTTTCCTCTTTCTTGCTCCCTCTTTCGACTACCCTATACAACAGCATTTAAGGAATCTGTTGGGAGTCCCTGGGGAGGCATCGTTTCTCGGTGGATGAGACGATAATCCCCTCTTTGTCAAGCTCCGGTTGAGACCCCGAGGATCCTGGAGCTGCCATTGAGTTCCACAGCTGCGCCTCTGCAACTCCGGCAGGAGAACGGCTCTCTCGCTCGTTCGGGAAGACTTCGCGCCATCGAGATGCTCTCAGACTCTCGTCGCCGAAAAGACCGACTGTCGCTGGAAATGGATGGCTTTGGAGGAACGCAGCCTCGTTCGCGGCGCGCAGGCAGTGAACGGCTCGGCTCCTTCCAGCCTCCCTTAATGCCACGGAGGAGGACGGGAATCTTCGCGGGTCTGCCTGTCCCCCTCCCCCCTTCCAGCTCCTAACCATGATGCGGAGAGACGGGAGCGAGGGGACGAACCCAGATTTATTTTCGGGATCTGGAGAAGGAATCTCTTTTCCGGCCCTGGTGCCTTCCACCCTCCCCGCCATCCCTCCACCTGCGATCTAGGTCTTCTGACGTTCCCGGGCGGACATTGGGAGAATCGGGTCGCACACCAGCTGGGGAGCATTTTTGAGGGGTTTGCCGGCCAGCCCCACGCGTGCAGGGCTTCGACTCCCCTATCCTAGTGCCACCACCACAGAGAGACGTCCTTTCCCGGACCCTGCTTGTTGCTGCCAGCATCAGCTCTCCTCGTGAGCCCTCCTGTGCAGCCATCCGGGCTCCTCCAAATCTGTCTGGAGCGTCGCCTGGAAACGTCTCTTCCTGAGATCCTTTCGCCTTCGTCTGGTGAGTGCGAGCGAATACCCGCAAAACTCAGTGGCCTTCTCCACGGGAACCGTGCTGAAGGAACTTTGGAAGAGTCCCCCAGAGCGAAAATCGGACTCCCACAGTTTTGCCACTTTCAATCCGTCCATCTTCCCCGTTGCCGACGCGACTATTTCCTGTTTTGAAGGTGACAGACGTGCGCGCTCAAAAAATTCCCACGAGATTCCTTGCCTACTCATGAGCTCGTGACGCAAATACGGTTTGGCATTTCCTTCCGTGCAAGGCCCGGATAATTTCTTCTTCTCTGGGCAGCGAGGACGGTCAACCTTGCAGAGGCTTCGCGATGAGCCTTCGCGCCGGTGGTCCTGGAAACCGCCTCCACCTGCCCCTCAGTCTTCGAGTGAACGCAGCCTCCGCTTCCGGATCACGTGCCCCCTTAAGGATCACACGCACGCTGGAAAGGCAAGCACCGCCGCGAAAAGAACCACGCGGACACGCCCAGCGTAGCGAGCCCCTTGGCTCTTGCGGCGGAAGTCTGCGAAGCAGTCGCTGGAAGACGGCGTTTGAGCACGGCAGGCGAACCAAAAAAAAAAACACGAGAGCAGCGTTTCTTCCGGTTCCAGGAGGATCAAAGGGTTTCTGGAACGGCCTGCTCGAAGGCATCAGGCCGTCTTCCGTCTTCCCCGCTCATTTGCTTCCGTGGTCTCTGAGATGCGGGAGTGGAGGGAATCCTGCTGATCCTACCAGCTCCGCGTTCTATTACAAGCGATGATTCTCCGTCTCTCACCATTTCTGGATCAGAGCATCAGCTAAATCGATCGAGAATACTCGCAGTCTCATTTGGTTCCCAATTCATCCGCATCCACACCTGGACTATCGTTAGTTATGATCCTCGCTGCTGCTCCCCTCTCCGCCCTCTTCCTCCTTTCCTCTTCCTCCTCCCAGATGCTACGGCATAAATGGTTCACTTTGTCCACTGAGGATATCCTCGCCGACTGCGAAAAATTCTATCCGTCGGCCTCTTTCTTTCTCACCGGAAGATCAGGGGGCGATGGAGAGGTCTCTCTTCAAGTGGCCACCGATGCAAGTGTTCCGGTGTCTTCCCGTTCCAATACGAAATTCTTCAGCACGTCGCGCCGGGGAACCTTCTGATTCCGTTCCACGACCTCGCGGCGGTCGCAAACTGACGCGGGTTCGGGGGTATACGGAAGCCTCGCTCCTTTTGGAAGAGGCGCTCCACGAACGGATCCTGTGACTTCACGAGCTCAGAGGAGCCAGCCTGTTCAGCTTCGCTCCCACCACTAATGGTGTGTGCGATCTTTCCTTAATGCGAATTTAATACGGAGATTAAGAAGAAACTTTCTGGAGGTGCCCAGGAGAGCATAAAGGTCCAAATGAAGGGCTGGAAGGGCACTTGAGGGAGGCGGCGGCCGATGAGTATGGCGTGCAGATGACTTGACGCCCTTGCAGTAAGTGCAAGAGGAAGTCTGGAAAAAATCGGAGGCATGCTGCCTACCAGCAGCGAGGCAAGACCAAAGTGGAGCTGCAGGGGGGATGGGGGTCCGCGCGCCAAATTGACTTAGCATTTTAGAGTGTTCCGTGAAGTGTTTCTGGAACCCTCTAGCCGTCTTTGGAGGTTTCGATGAGTGCGCAAGAGAAAAGGGAGGGAAGAAAAGAAAAAAAGAGAGAGATGTGAAGAGCAGAAACGATGAAGAGTTTCTCTTTGCTCAGACCCAAGAGGGAACTCCCCGGCTCGTGTTACTCTGGATCTGACAACTGGGGCAACACGCTCTCCGTGTAAGGGTCGCTGACAAGTGCTTCTGTCTACTGGAAGATTGATGCGCGTGTGCGGGTTGCCGGATTCGTGCACGACGTCAGTCATTGGGAGTGAAGGGAATGAATCCTGTAAAGGAGAAGGCGTCCCGGGTTCGAAGCGAAAGATGTCATTACCTCTCGGGAACGGGCCGGATCATCCGAGGGCCTCCCGTGCTCTCATCACCCCCAGACAGGAATCTGGATTTCCCTGATCCTTCTGAGAGGCTTCTCCATCTTCCTCTCCTGTCGAGAAGAAAGACCCGTCGAAAGGATCCTCATCCGGCCGCATGGGAGTGGAACCGAGAATCTGGTTCTTCGGGTACGAAGAGCTCTTCTCGGGAGAGTTCATCGCGTTTCCGCACACACCTGCACGCCGTTTCCAAAGGCGTCTGTGCGAGAGGCGCTAAGGCACAGAAGAGCCGGAGCCCGTGACCGCCCCGCGGTCGAGCCAGAGTGCAGATTCCATTCTTCCCGGCCGCATCCTTCTGCAGGTTTCGAACTGATGTCGCTAGCAGAAAACCCTCGAGGTCACGACCTTGAGGATTTGCTGCTTTCCCCAAAAGGTGCCTTATCGACTTGTCAATTCGTGCCTTTCCCGGCACCCACTGAACCGTTTCTGTTTCCCCCGTTGTCAAGAGACATCGGCCTTTTTCGCTTCCCGAAGAAGGAGAGTAAACGGACAAAAACCTGAGGCCTGTGCTTGGCAACCGAAGACGGGAACTGCAGGAGCGCTAGGATGGCGTTTTTTGCTTTGCTCTTGGGCACACGACGCGCACGTTTGGGCCCTCGCAGCCCATCCCGACTTCAGACTCTGGTCTTTCGCCACCAGAAACCAAAGATATTCCATCGACGCCAGGAGCTCGCGTTCTCTCTGAAGCTTCGTCCGCTTCATCCGCCCTCCTTGGTGCACCAGGCAGCATACCCTCGATTTCCAGAGTCAGTAGTTCCAGAGGAGGCAGAACCAGCTCTTGCTTTTGCAGGCAGCAGAGGTCGGTGCAAATCCTTGGCACTTTCGGCTGCCGCTACTGCCAATCGCGTCAATGACGGCTGTCGTTGCAGCAAAGAAGCGCCTCTAGTGGCTGCGGTCAAAACTGATCCCCGAATAAACCCAAGATAATGGGGGAAATGAGCGTAGAGAACCCGATGAGAAGTGGAGGATCCTTGAAGGTTCCCGCAGAACAGATCGCTGGATGAGATCGATGTCTAAAACGTGCCGGCACCGTGAACACCGCGGCCGTGTTGCCATGACGTCCGTGCATCCGTGGATTCCAGAAAAGGGAAGGCTCAAGCCAGAGAGTACATCCGTAGGACGCACACTTGCGTCTGCTACCTGATGTCCGTTGATTAACCTCGTAGCCTCGATGCGACCTCTCTCTCGACCAGATGCCACCTCAAAGACGACGGTCTTTGAGGTGTCCCTTCCTGTGCCCATGGGTCGTGAAAGCCTCCACATGGTGTTGTCGGGTGGCCCCAGTGGGCGAGAGTCAAATATATGCAAGCACTGAAAGGTCAAAGGTCATACTCACTACCCTACAAACTGATATCCCGTATCAGTGCAAATGCTGCTCGGGGAACGAGAAGAATGGCATTTTCCAGAAGAGAACTTCAAGAAAATGCCATTCTTCTCGTTCCGAGAGAAGAGAAAAGCGAAGAGCTGAAGAGAAAACACGGCTGCTCGAGGAAACATGGTCTGCCTACAGCTCAGGACAAAGCTGATTGTGACCTCCCTATACCCATATGTGTCAAAAAAAACAAGCACCGGAAGCAGAAAAGACGGAGAAATCATGTCCCATTCCAGGATGACCACTTCCAGAAATGGAAAAAATAGGTGGAAAAGAATCAACGTACAAACCGCAGGCAACAACGCGCGAGCTGAGCACCGCTGCTGGGCAGTCGAAGTGAGGAGAATGAGGAAGACACGGGGGTGGAAGCCATTAGGCTTGACTTCAGAGTTTCTCGTGGCGCAAGAACGAGTGATCCGTGGAGATCTGCCCGGAAGGCATCTCCCAACGTGGTGAAGGATGGAGGATACAGTCGATCTCGCGACGTACTCCTGAATCAGGGAAACTGAGGCCGGAGTCACACTTGCCTGCCCCCCGGTTTCATTTGAAGTTTCCGTCATCGCCCGGATCCACATGGCTTCAAGAAACGAAAAATGAAAGAAGAGGTCTTTAAGATGATTGATGGCGAATTAGGCGTGAGACTCATCCCCTCGAGGGCTTCAGGAAGTCGTCCATTCCGTGTCCTCGTAATGAATCTGAGCAAGTCATCCTGCCTCACACCAAATACAAAAGATGGCGCCTAGAACACTCTCCAGCGTTCACTACCAAAACAAAAGGAAAAGGGAAATGGACAATGGACTGACTGATAGTGTACGTTCGTGTGAGAGGCATGATTCAAAAAATCCCAGCAATCCGATACAAGCTTCTAGAGACAAACGGAAGCCATTAGCAAAAGTTTTCGTCAGGAACTCCTCCCATTCAGATCGCAGCAGTCGGACAAGGGCGGGTCAGCGGCAAAGTGGAGGTGAACTGCCGCCCTGGTCCTGCCTCGACGTCTCACTGGCATGCAGCATTGGAAAGGAGTGATCTGCTTGGACTGCTGAGCATCCCTCGTAAATGCTGCAGGTCAGCAACCACCAGTCTCTCAAGCGGGGATTTCGTGGGGGTTGCCGGTGCGTCCGCCACCAGAAAGCCTGGAGCGCGCTCAACGCTCAGAGTGGTCCTTCGGGAAAGAGAGGGGAAGAGAGCGAGCCCAGAAGGGCTTCTGAGGAGCCCAGGCAATCCACTCGGTTAAACCGAAAGTTCCACGGAACTCTTCCATTTCCATCGTTAGGGACCATTGAGACGGGCTCCTGGAAATCGAACTCGGACTTCTTCCAGGAGCAGAACTTCCCAGAAAGTTTCGTAAAAGTGAGAGCACCGCGGCCCCAAGGGATCACGGCGTTCCCCCAGCAGAGCCACAGGCAGACTGGGGAAGAACGTGCGCTTTTCGGGAAGTCTGTTCTCAGCCTGTTACGTGGGATAACCTCTCCTGGAAGGACGAGATGATTCGGAAGAACAGCGACGTCCTCCAGACAGAAGTAGAGAGGAAGCGGACTGGGAAAAGGGAAGCAAACCCTTTAGTGTCTCATGCCACCCGATGATACTGCGGTCGCTTTGGCAGAATTGCCAGGAGCGAGATGCAGGTCCCCTCGCGGGAAGTTCTCACGGAGTCTGGGAGGAAATGCTTCGGAGAGAAAAGCGACTCCTTAGCTCGGGTCCACCTCCAGGAGGAGAGAATTATCGGATGGATTCCCGTTCAGGACGTCGGGGGAAAACCGGCACGAAGCGGAGGGGTTCCTGAAGGAAGCATGGCGCGGCGTTTCCCCGGCACCCCACCCGCTGGCGCGGAAGCCTGGACCGACGCGGCCAGGACGAGTGCAAGGGGCGGGAGGAGAAGGGAGGTAGGCAACAATGAAGCAGCACCTCGCGGAGATGCTCCTGACGGAGGCTGCAGCTCCGCAGCTGCCAGGGGGGCGTTCGAAACATCCCGCTCCGAAGTTCGAGGTGCTGGGAAGGACGGTTCTTTGCTCCCCTTCCCCCCTCTTCTCCTTTTCGGAAGAGCAATTCGGTCTCCCGATCCCAGAAGTAGCTCCCGGTTTCCAGCTCGCAGCAGGTGTCTCCCCGTTCTTTCTTTCACGCAAGGGAGAGTGTGGACGGGAAGAGTGGGCTCACGCCAGGGGTGGCCATCCTTCCCTCTCTTTGCCCCTCCTCCGGGGCTCCTCCAAGGACCTCGCGAAGTTCTGGGAGAGACGAGCGGATGAGAAAGGAGGACGCGGGAGGAGTTCAACTGGCGTCAGAGGCAGAGCACCCGGAGAGCAGCGGTTTCGCTTTCTCTTCCCGCGCTGGCAGCAATCGAAAAAAAGCGGCGACTCGATCTTCTCGACGTACGGAAACGGACTTCCTTCGCGATTAGGGCTCCTCCTGAGGGCGAAAGCGATCAGATTTCCAAAAGCGGCCCTTCACACGAGGGGCTTACTTGCGGAACCTCGAGTGGATCCGGGAAGTTCGTACCTTCGGGGACGTTCCGCGGGAGCAAGCCGGGAGAACGCTCCGTACCCCTGCCACTCGTCCTCTTACCGGAACAGGAGTGCGTGCCAGTAACCATCTGCGGCGGAAAATCCGCATGGACCAGCTGATAGGTCCTTCTGAGGGTGGGTGGACCTGGTGCCACCAGTCGTGAGGAAGGGTGGAGGGTGGAGGCAGCTTCCGGACGACCGCTCGTCGATTGGATGCCGTCCATGGCCTCTGCACGAGTTCAGGGCGCGCAACCGCCGACCGGACGTGTGCATAAGCTTGAGCGCCCCGTGTGCCTTTCCCTAAAGATGACTGAGCTCTTTTCACCACCACCCTTCCTGGCCGCTCCGTCTCCCCTTCTCCCAAGCCGGGAAGCTCTGCCCGTCGCATCTTGGGGTCGGCGCCCACGGAACGGCCAGGACCGTCATCCCGTCGCTAAGAAAGAGGTCGCCGTGGAAAGCTGTGGTTCCCTGAGAAGTCTGGGAGGAAGCTGCGGACGGGGGAAAGATGGCGGAGCAGGTCCGTCTCGCTATCCAGGATCTCCAGAACGCAAATGGAGGAGGCAGCAGCAACTGCCAACAAGATGATTCAAGATGACCCCCTGTCCTGCGCAACCTGCTGGTCTCTGCCGAGGTAGATGATACCGCTTCCAGACGGTGCTCTCGTCCCCCTCCCCCAGCTCGGGTCCATCTGCCCTGGAAGCGCTCGGTGAGCGGCTCCCCAAGCGATCGGGGAGGAGAGGGTGGAATCCCTTCGTTTCGCGCGGGAAGGCGACTCCCGGGAGGCCGACTCTGGGCGATTTCCCGACTCGCGGCGGTCCGTTCGACGGATCCCAGGAGAGAGCCTACGGCGGCTTCCGCAATGTGTCCGGTAGCGCCTTCCTTCCAGAGAAGATTCGGGAAAGGGAGGGCAAGCGAGGGCAGAAGGGAAGGGATCCTGAGAGGAGTCACGTGCGCTCTCGAATCGCCTGCGACAAGTGACCATGGAGGAATCAAGGAGTAAATCTTCGGAAGGAGTTCTCCCTTTCTCCTTCTCCCTCAGCATACTTCCTGAGGCATTACCGAGAAGCCCCGACCCGAGGACGTGTGCAGGAGCCCCACGTCTCTCGAAGGGATCCCCCACGTCTTAGAGAGACTGCTCTTCCCAGAGTCGGTAGCGGACGCTCCCCTTCCGCCGCCTCTGTCTCTCACCGGACTTGGCAGCGTTCCCGGATTCTCCCTTATTCCCAGTGGCGCTACGGAGAACACCCTGTGGGACGTGCGAGAGAAAATCCTGCGGCGTGACTCACCCCTCTCATAGAAGCCCCTAGGTCTTGGTCCGGAGCTCTCTTGATGCTTCCGACCTCCCGCAGTTTAGCTCGCGAACCGCTCCCGAATCCCCCGTTTTCTCCGCGCTCCCGATGGAACCTCCGAAGACCCGACGAACCTTGCGAGCGGAGAGGAAATGGGGTGGGGATGGGGATGAGAAGTCCGGCGAGGTGAGTTGCTTCCTCCTTTTCCCCCTCCTGAAGTTTCCCACGGGAGACGAGAGCCTTGGGAGCGGTGGGTCCACCGCCTCCCTTCCTCGAGTCTCCTCGATGCAGGCGCGCGGGAGGTGGTGCGAGGGGTCCGAGGCAGCAGGAGACACCCCGTCTCTCGTGCTGCCCACACGCGGAGGGAGCGCCGGCGTGGGAAGGACGTTGAGACCTCCCTGATTGCAACCTAACTGTGCCCCCGCGGGCCTGTTTTCAAGGGAATGAGCTGAGACCCCACAGCCTCCCGGAAAGGCCCCAGAGGAAGGACAGCGGTAGCCACCTGAAGCCGTTCTTCTACAACTTCCCTAAGAGTGAGATTGAGGCCGGCGTCAGCTCGACGGTCTTCCTGAACTGCGCCGTGAAGCAGCTGGAAGACAAATCAGTAGGTGCCTTCCTGACTCCAGACGCTCTTTTCCCTTGCCGACGTCATCCTTCCTTCTTCCTTTTCCTCTTCTTTCTTTCCTCTCTTTCCTCTTCCTTCCTTCCTCCCTTTCCTCTTTCTTCCTTCCTCCCTTTTCTCTTCCTTCCTCTTTCTGACTTCTTTCTCCCTTCCTCCTCCTTCTCCTCTCTCTGTTGCTCTTTTTCTTTTCTTCTTCTTCGTTTTTCCTTTCTTCTTCCCGTTCTCCCCTCTCACCCTTTCTTTCGAGAGAAAAGCAGATGACGCCACTAGTAACGCTTTTGTCAGAAGCTTCACGTTCGGGGTTCTGCGGTCTCTTCCGCTGCCTCAAGAGCGCCCGCGTGCAAAACCACGAAGGACCCCAGTGACCACCAACAGGAAGTATACAGACCGGACGAGAAAGCGCAGGAAGACCCGGTCGACGTTTTGCGCCCCGGCGCCGCAAAGGCTCCTGACCAAAGCTCTCCCCCCCCTTACCATGGCGATTCGGAAGGGAGAGTTACTATAGCGAGAGTGGAAAGGAAAAGACTGGCAAGGGGTCTCCACGGAGCATCCCCGGTGAGCGTCCGGGTGGTTTGCCTCCGTTTCGCCCTGGGATCAGTCTCCAGCCTCTGGCAGATGAACTATGCGATCCCTCCCTGGGAAATCCGGGGTGGCCCTGAGGACAACGCTTGCCAGATGAAAGACGAATAGGCGGCTTCCAACCCGCTCTCCTGCCTTGGAGTTCAGGGCCGAGGGGTTGCTCTGGGCCAGAAGGCAGTAGCCGGACCGGACGGACCCTGACCTCAAGGCGCTCCGGGAGTCCGGACCCGCCGTCCTCTCCAGGTTACCTTTGACAACATCCTCTCATGGTGTCTCGGACGCGCGGGGTGGTGGCAGGCTCTGACCCACCCCGCAGTCCGAGCTTCGCCATGGACCGGAGAGGCGCGTGCGACGGGAGCGATCTCCTCCAGGATGTCGGGTTGCCGCAAGACGGTGGTGCAGGGGGATCGGCGAGAGCGAAACTTCCGGGCGCCTCATGTACCTTCCGCCCAAGAGATGCCCCCTCCTTCCAGTGTCTGGACGAAAGCGTGTCCCCCAGGATGGCGGACATTCCAGCCGGATGCAGTGGTTTGCTCCCTGCTCTCCAGCGAAGAGGGAGCGATCCACTCGACCGGAGGAACGGGCGCTCCCCCTGGAAGAAGGGGGAGAAGGGAAGTGAGAGGAAAGGACTCTTTTTCGCTTGGCAATTTGTCTTGTCCCTCCCGCGCAACTCCCCATTCCGAGATCTCATCTGGGGGACCGGATCGAGACGGCGAAGAGCTGAAGAGAGATCTGTCAAGCGAAGGGCGATGGTTTCCATGGGAGCCGTAAACCCATTTCGAGGGGAGGGGAAATCCTTAGCGCTTGGGATCCCGATGCCCGTGCGGTCGAAATCGCAGCCTCCCTGCCAGCAAGCGATGCGCGTCCCCTTCTTGCTGCTGGAAGCTGGCGAGTGTTCTCGAGATAGAGGCTCCCGGGGACTGACCATTCTTGGATCGGAGGCACTCTCGACGGGCGCCTTTTCGATAGGCAGCCATCCGATGACAATCGGACAGGCGAACTGCCGTCTCGGATCCGAGGAAGAGGGAAAGGAGGGGGGTAGGTGAGGGAGGCGGGTAAGAAGAAGGAAGCCTTGTATCCCCTTTCCATCGCTCCTAAAGCTGCCATCGGTGGGGGCTCTCCTCTGCGCCTCTGGAGGCCATCTCACGCAAGAGAGGAGAGAGGTGCGAGACGCAGTTCCTGCGCCCCTGAAGTCACCTCACCCTCCATGGAGGAACTGCGGATGGTGGGACCTGCGAGAGGAAGAGTCAGAGCTTCCCCACCGATTCGACCGACCGCGGGACGGACCGGGAAGCTCGTGGGAGGGCTCCATCGTCTCACTCGGGAGGAAAGCGCCTCCCACTGCTCCGGCAGGGAGCGCGGAGGAGGGGAGGGTAAGAGAAAGGTGCTCGCTCCGTTTTCCTTCCAGGATCCTCCTCCTTCTTCCACCAGTGCCGCCACGGTGCTCCTCTTCCGGCAACCCTGGCGATCTGGGAACCTCCCCCCTTTTCCTGCTTCTTTGAAAGCGGAGAGAGGGCAGACTTCCTGTAGGGGTGAGCCAGTCGAACGCCTTCCGGGCGCTTCCGGAGTGGCTCTGCCGCTGCCGCCGGCGTCGCCCCTTCCCCCATGTCGCTGACGAGCTCTCGCGCAGGTTTCCTGGATCCGGAGACGGGACCTCCACATCCTCACCGTCGGGATCTACACCTACACCAAGGATTCCAGGTTCCAGTGCCTGCACGACCACGGGTCGAGCGAGTGGGTGCTCAGGATCCTATCCGTGAGGACCAACGACTCCGGCACCTACGACTGCCAAGTGAACACCGAGCCGAAGACGAGCCACTCCTTCGTCCTCAAGGTGTACGGTCAGTGGAAAAAGGAGGGAGCTCCCTTCCCGCTCTTTGGGCTCTCCTGAGGGGACTACAGAGAGGGAGGGTCTCGCGCCTTCGCGCCGGATCCTTCCCAGTACGCGGCGAGAGCTCGAGCGAGAAAGACCGGATGGTCACTTCTAGGACTCGCGTCCCGGAAGGACACGGAAGCTGTGATGGGGAAAAGCGGACAACCTCCGTTCCTTCCCCGGATCGTTTCCCGGTCGGGCTAACGCAGTCCAAGGAACCGCCGTGCGACCCTGGAATCCGGAAGTTGCATCCGAAGGTTCCATCCTGCTACGGAAGCGGGATGGTTCCTGGGGGCTCCGTTTGCACTTGGGACGGATCAGGAGTCCTCTGGTCTCGGCAGGGGGTCCCTCAGGGGAGAAGTCCGCAGTACGTTTTCTCGGTCGCGGCCCTTTTCTGTCTTCTGACTTGAACCTCTTACCATCTTTCCTCAGCTTTGAATTCCGTAGCTCGGAACTCTCCGTGTCCTTGGTTCTCCCGTCGTCTCACTTCTTCCTCTTGGGACTTCCCTGTCCTTCGGATGGCGAAAACCCGCCCACGTCTGTCAGCGACTCCCTTCGATTCGGTCTGTGCAGGCGTTCCCGGCTCTGGATGGAAGCCATGTGTCGTGGCAAGCCATCCGCTCGAGCATCTTCGTTGGCAACCGGTCAGCAACCCAGATCTTCCAGCATCTGGCAGGCGGATGCTCTTTCTCGAAACGTGAGCTCGCACAAGAGGCATGGTCTCCAATAAAGTGGACTTCTTTTCCCTCCCTTCATCTGGCCACCGCCCGCACCTATCATTCCCTGAGGTCGGTCTGGTCTCCAAGCAGCACCGCTCCAGGAAAGTCGTCCCATCTCTGGTTTGCCGCTTCCCCCTCCCTCAGGGCTCCTCTTCAAGCCTCGAGAAAAGTCCCGTGCTGCCGACGTCACGGGGAATTGGATACCCCTCGGTGTGCGACGACTCCAGGACGGACAAGCCGCTGAGCAGACGGCGTGTATGCGTCAATTGGAGACAGCCAGCGACACGCACACGGCACGTGGAGTTCCCGACACTCCGGCATGCGGAAACTGCGTGACTGTCCACCATTTCCGGCCACTGGGTCCTCCTCGGTGCACTCTTCATCTGTCCGTGAAAGAAAAGGAGAAAAAATATAAGACCTACTCCTGATCATCGCCGCTTTCCCCTAAGTGAAGGCTGAATCCCCGCGAAGAATTCCATCCCGGAATTCCTCAGAGCTTAGCATGGTTGTCTTCTATATTGCGTAAAAGCCGGATGTTCTGATATAGAGATTTTCCAAAACCAATACCAGGATCAATAACGACTGAGTCTTAATCAAAACCTAAAGTTCGCAATCTGTTGACAATCCTCTCTGCCCAATGGTTTATAGTATTAATCTGATCTGGCAAACAGTATCCCTATGTGGTGGTCTTGGAACGCATCCGACTCACCTGGTCGTTCCTCTTATGTGGATCGTGTCGGGAGGAACGGCCAGGTGAGTCGCTCCTAACCGCATCATGAGGTTATCCTGCCCCTACAAACCGCGGCGATTCCTTTCCCGTTCCCTTCCCCTTACCCCTTTTCTCTCCCTTTCCCCCTAGTAGCGACGGAGGTGCAGTCGCCAGACCCAGAAAACCAACAAAAACGAAGCAGGAGTTTGCCTGCTGCTCGCCGTTTCCTTGGCAGCGAACTGACGTCCAGGAGACAGGAACATGGGAATTCCCGCAGTTGTTCCCGGGTTGACGGAAATGGATAGTTGGAAGCTGGGAAATCACGAAAGCTTTTAGGGAAAACGGGAGACCGTCATGGGCGAAAAATGGAACGAAACCTTCGTGACGCGATCACGTGGGGAGAGGCCGCGAGAAGATGGGAATTCTCCTCCCGCGGTCGCAGCCTCTCTCCCTTCCTCTTCTTCTTCCAACAACTTCCGGCTTCCGCTCCTTTCACAGTCAATCAAAGAAGGCCTTGTGGAATTCCCGTGTCGGCACGGAGGCGGCGACCGGCAGGCCCTGCAGAAGACAACGCCCCGAGAAGGAAGGAAGGAAGGAGATGCTTCCGTGAGCCGGGCGTGGGTGTGCAGCCACCGACGACGACGACGACGTCCAGGAGGTGGCGCTGCGCTCTCTCCTGCCGAGGTCGGCTACCTCTGCCCAGTCACCCTCTCGAGCGCGCCTGAGGGGACACTTGGCGGTCGCGTTTCTCGCAGAGAACAGGAGTCCTCCCGGCCGGAGTGCCCGGCTTCCTCCTGCTTCTTCTGATGGGCGCTTCCTGGGAGCTCTGCACTCCCCGAAGAGTGCAATGATGGATCGCAATGAAATCTTTTCCATCTTTATTATTATCAGACACCTGTCACACTGACCCAACACATCTTCATTTCCTGATCTCATCCCTCTCTTTCGTTCGAGCTCCCGGCAGAAATATTTATGGTCGACTGTCGCCCTCGAGATCCCAAAAGCGTCCTCATCCAAGAATACCCTGCTGCATCGTGTGCGAAACGTGAATTGCTTTCCACTCGTTCTCGAGACCAGAGCTTTTCTAATCCCGTGTTTTTTTTTGGTTTAAAAAAAAAAGGGAATTGAAAACTCGCGAATGAGTTTCGAGCAAGCGAGATGAACGGCGCAGCATCTGGAGCCGGTCTGAAGCTAAATCTCCCTGACTGACTTGGGGGAGCGGTTTCACGGGGGCTGGCGAGGGGTCGGCAGCGACAAGAGCGCCGCTACGCAAAAACCTGCCGAAAAAATCTGGAAGGTGCCCGCAGAAACGCATGGGAGGAAGGGGGGGAACCCGATGTGCTTCGGTATTTCCGGTGCGCGCGCCCCTTCGCGGCGCCAGCGGGATCGGAGGGACGGGCATCCTGAGACCTCTCCTGAGACTATCCTGTCGAAGCGTCGGTCCCCCTAGCGCCCAGCGCCGCAGCTAGGGGCGTCCGCATCTGCTGCGTCCGAGCTCGCGGACTCGGTCGGGTCAGCCCACCCTCCCCCTTCCTCCTGCACGCGAACGCCCACAATCCCGAATCGAAAGCCGCGGGCAGCGAGGACCTTTCGGTAAGCCAAGTTCCCTTCTCGTCCCTCGGGTGCAGGGAAGAACGGGGAGAGAGCGCCTCGGCGAAAAGCGCGACGACGCGTTTCCCGTGGCGGCAGTCCCGAGGAGAATCCTCGAAAGTGGCTACTCGTCACGAGAGCCTCGCCCAGACCTTTATCCACCGCGTTGCTTCGCGCGTCCCCCCCCCCCGTACTGCGGTGGTCGCGAGGCTGGGGAGGCTGCGCGCGCGTACCCGCCCACCGCGAAAGGCAGAGGCCGGTCTACCTCGCCGGAAGGTGTCCCTTAGCGACCCGCACACTCACACTTGCCTTCTCCCGTCTCCCAGAAGCGAAAGCCATGATCCTCGGCAACGGGGAAGTTTACCTCCGCAGCGGGAACGCGCTGACGCTTACGTGCAAAGTGGAACCGTCGTCTACGCAGATCAGGTGGATGAAGGACCAGGACGAGGTTTCAGACGACCTCGTGAGGCAATCTCAGGGGACGTCCCTCCTCCGGATAGACAGGACATCGTTCCGCCACTCGGGAAAGTACACCTGCACCGGGAAGAATGTCAGGAAAGATTCCGTGCTGGTGCACATCATCAGAGGTAAAGGAGGTTCGGCTGGAGGGTGCGGGTGTGGTTAACCGCGATGCGAACGAAAAGTTCCGCTCGCAGGGAGGTGGCCACTGCGTAGAGCTCGAAGCGCACGCACTCTCGCGGCTGCATGGTAGGAGGGGGGAAGAGGGTCGGAAGCTGCGAAAAAAACGATTCGCTCCCCTAGCATCTTCCGTCAGTGCCCACTCCTCCCTCCTTTCGCCCTACTCTCCTCTCCGACGGCCCTGCACGCACCAGGCGCTCGTGCGCGATCAGAGGGTTGCCATCCGCCCCGAGGACCTCACCCCGTGAATCGGCAAAGCGCTTCGGGGTGCCGCTGCTTGCGTGGACTCCGGCGGCGCCTGCGCCAGCATCGAGGCTCTACGATTCCGGATGTGCGTCCCATCGGGGCGCTAGCACATTCCAGGAGACCTGTCGACTCGCATCCCTGTGGGCCGCACTCCACCTCGCGCGCACCTTCAATGACCTCTCGCAAGAAAGCCCGGCTGGAGTGCCGCTCTCGTAAGCGGATGCGGTGCAAAACCCTGCCGAAGCGGTTCTTTCTCTGCCCTTCTCCGGTGCGGGGGCAGTAGTGACGTAATTGAACCTGTTTGCCTAACCTCGCTTCCGTGCTGATCAAGCTAACCTCGGGTCATCGTTCTTGATGTTCTTTCCTTTCAGATGAGCAGCAGGCAGCCATTCATCACAGCCTGGGTTCGAAAAAAGCTCTTCGAGAGTCACTAATTTGGATACTGCTCTCGAAGATCATCCTCTAAATGATGTAGAATGCCAGTCGATTGGTCCAGAAAGCTCCCTAAAGAAGATCGGTTGCTCCTCTGCGCACGGAACAAGTCTTCGAAAGGATTCCTTGAATTTTCCTCGGGGCAACGTCCTCCGCGCGACCTTTCCAGCGACCTGTAACCCTTCTCGAAATTTCCTCAATGCTCAATAAACTGATGAGCCCACCACGTTCTTGCGCGCGAAGCGCCTTCGACGCCGCTCAAGAGTGCGTCTCGTCGCAGCGTCTCCTGGAACTCGACGCCTGCTCGACATAACTATCCGCAGCGATCCCGCATGACCCTAGGCTGTTGGGACTCCGATCTGGGAAGCCAGGTCCCGTTCCGATTTGTTTCAACCCATCGAGGTCACTGTGGAGGAAACTGAAACGCCACTCGTTGAATCCCCTGACGGCGGAAGAGCCGCTGAGCGCTCGGAGGCGGCTTGCCGTGCTCCATCGTGTTGCCCCGCAACCACGAACCCAGCTACCTGGAGGAGAGAATGGCTGCCGAGGGTCCGTCGGCGCGGTCCCATGTGGAGTCCCCATCCACTGCGACCCACCTTACTGTCCACTCGCGTGACTCCACGGTGCGTTTTTTCTCCCTCCCTCCCGCCTGAGGAGAGGGACCCCGCGTGGGGTGCAGGACTGAAGAGCGCCACGATGCGGGGAAGAAGCGCACGTGGTCCCTGCAGCTTCGTTGCGAGCGTACGAGCCGCCAGTCACGGCATTGCAGAGGAACGCGTGCCCAGCGGCGGTCCTCTGCGATGGAACCTTAGTCTTCCCGCGAAATCGCCCGCCGGGAAGGGATCACTGTCCACTGTAGGAAGAGACCATCCTTTCCAGGATGCCCTCGAGGTCCTCTGCATAGCTCCCAGGTGCGACCATCAGATCGCGATTCGCAGGTAACGTGTACGATGGAGTCCCTATCGCTGCTTAATCTGTTGGCTGCGCTCCACGCAGCCACAATCCCTCGTAGGCGGCAGAGCTCTGCCAGGGCTGAGGCTGGTTGCAGGGCGTCTCGCACGGAGTCGCACAACGTCTGGGGGGACTGCCGACCGGCTTCCGGAGGGTCGTAGCAAAACGTTCCCACAAGGGACGAAGGACAGCGCAGTCCACTAACAGGTGGGGAAGGGATTCCTTCTTCTCACACACTGCACACTTCTGTCCCACCTTCCCCAACGTCCAGTGGTGGCGGCGCGCGTTGCAGGGGAGTCCCCAGTGCAACAGCAGCAGCGCCGTTTCCTGCCACTTGAGGGGAACGATTCTTTTTTCGGTTATCACTGGGGGCCACTTCAGGTCATCCGTCGAGATGCCGAGCAGCTCGCCCCATTTCTTCAGTCCTCGTGGAAGGACGCTCTGGATCGTGGCGTCCGCCAGCTGTCCCATGGTCCAACCGCTCATCAATTTTTCTCTACCTGCAATACGGCAAGAGACTTGCCACCTCGGCGTCCGGCTACTAACGAGGGCCCTCCGTAGGAAGGGCAGCACCGTCGCTAGGCAGGTCGTCTCTGACCACGTGCTCCTGGCTGGACACTCCAGGATCTCGCGCAGAGTGCAGCGGGCGTATCGGCCGCGTCGCAGGCTATTCCACGTCTCGTGGCTCCTCTGATTCACTACCGCCCACGTGCCAACTGTTTCTTCCAGCCATGCGCTGGAGTTGACGGGACTGCAGATCATCCACGCATTCTCCCTCGCCAGGGTGGCTGTTCGTCCTAGGAGAAGGCCGCATCTTCTTATCTTCTTTCCACGACATAAGAGATGAGACGCAAGTCCTCCCGTTCCGGATACACGTCTGGCGAGAAGGCGGGACGGAACACACCAAGGGGTGCTCCACAACTTCGCTGCAATGGCCAAGGTTCGCCATCTCAGCTGAATTTCCAAGCGCTCCTGCGTCAGGAGGCCTAGACGCCATCTCGACGCGGAGCGCACAAGTCCATCATGGGGACTCGGAGCCTCCCCTTGCCCCAAAGGGCGATGCGCAGGAGGTCCTTCGTCCTCTTCTTTATTTTCACGGGGACGGGGCAAACGAAAAGTAAGGGGCGAAGGATGGGGGCTGCAAATGCGTTCCATACCGCAGCCCAAGTGGAACTTGCCCTCCAGGAACGAGCCGATGGCCAACTCCACTTTCTGGAGACGGCCTGACCAGGCTTCTGACGGGCAGAAGTCTCCCAGCGGAACGCCAAGGTACTTCAAGTACACGCCCGTTGGGATCCCCAAGCGGATCCAGTCAGGCCGTCCTGCCCACGTCGCACCAACTGGCACCACCGACGACTTCGCCTTGTTCACCTGCAGTCCGGTCCCGCGACTAAGCAGATCGAAGAAATCCCCGACTGCCGCTGCCAGGGCGGACATGGGCAACATCAGCAGAAGATCGTCGGCATAGGCTGCTACAGCGGGCGTGCCGGGGCACGAGCTAGGCAAGGCAGCCAAAGTCACCCTGCACGCTCTCAGTACCAACTCAAAGTAGGTGCTAAAGAGCAGGGGACTGAGGCTATCGCCCTGCCGCACCGGCACGCCGTACACCCTCTGGCCACTGGAAGTAATGTATGGCCCCAACTGGGGCAGTTGCGGATGGACCTCGAGGGCATCCTGCGAAGGATGACCCTCCTCCCAGTGGACTGTGATCCCTTACCGGCCCTCCAAACTCTTTTTGTTTTTCTTATCTTTGTTTTTATTTTTTGTTTTCTCCCCCATCCCCTTCCACTGCCGAGGAGAGTCACACCGGGCTGCATCCCGGTGTGACTCTCCTCTGACTGGTGGGCAGCTGCTCGGTCACGGGAAGTAGGAAATTCCCTTCCTCCGTTCCCACGCTGCCGGCTTCCCCCTCGGCTGCCTGTGCGTCCCCCTCCTTCTTCGTCGGGATGCGCCTCCTTGGATTCTTGGACTTCCGTCCCGTCTTCTTTGGAGGCGCCTCCGCGGAGGAGGACGCACTTTCGGCATCCGGATCAGCATCACCTTCTTCAGGTGCCTTGACCGCGGTCGGCCTTCTCAAGGTCTTTCGTGCCGGGATCTCACGGCCGACGTGTTCAGCCGCGAGCTCTTGCGCCGCCTGTTCGAAGGCGGCGTCCTCGATTACGGCGAGCGCGTCGCACGGTTTCCCTTCTGTTTGCACAGAGGGTTAGGCTTCGGGAATCGCAGCTTCGACGCAAACCAGACGGTGGATATGTCCCCCGGTGGCGGCCTCTAAGGCCCCTACGCGCTCCAAGGCGACCGAACATTCGCGGAGCAATGAGAGGCGCTGTTTCCTATTTAAAGGATTCGCTGCACCTTCTGCTTTCGGGACCTCAGTTCTTTTAACTTTTTTCGGCTTCGCCGTCCGCCAGCCTTCGTTCTCACTAGCGTCGTCGGGAGTTTTCTCGATCGGCGTTTGCTGGGAGGGTTCGGGCTCTGGCTTCTGAGTACGCCTTGCAGTAGCCTCTTTAGACTTCTTTGCTTGCTCCGCGCGTTTCCCCTTGGCTTTTTTCAAAGCAGAGGGAGCCATAGTTTCACGCTTTGGGCACACTTTCCAGAGGTGGCCCTTCCCTCTGCATAGGAAACACTGGATGTGAGGGCACCGTTTTTTCAGGTGCCCTGTGGCATCACCGTGCCCACAGTACTTGAGTTTGCCCACGTACCAGACATCGACCGTCTCGTTGCCGATGTCGAGCTTGTGGGGTAGCCCGCCGTTTTCGTTCACAGTTACACGCGCTGCGCCCATGCCACTGAACAGTCTTCCATAGGTTTGGAAGACATTGGGCTTGGTCCAGAGCGCGTGTACCGTGCCGTACTTGCTGAGTTCCTCCTGCACGCCGGTTTTCGACATGCGGAGGGTAACTCCAGTCAGGCGCGCTACTAATGAGCGGTCCTTAGTCACCGGGAAGAGCTTTCCGCCTCCAGCGTAATGGGGGTATTCAACAGGCGCTGAGCCAGGCTTGCATCCCTGCAAGTCAGCTCCACCCGCTGACCCCCACTAAGCACGGAGAGACCTTCCAGCTCCTCCTCCTTAACGTTAAGCCACTGAAACTCCCTTTCGAAGTTGCAAGCGGTATTCTCTACAAATATATTGCCTACCTTATAAATCAGGGATGGCTTATAACCTTTTGCCCTGTCGGAGGTTTGTTCGGCAATGACTGCAGCGGATGGTGCTTCAGCCACGGCGCTCCAGGTACTCGTCGTGGGCGAAGACGGCTCCGAGGGGACGATTGGGGACGATTGGGCAAAGTCCTTTTTCAAGAGGACGGTTGCCCTCGCTTCCGTGGGGGCGGTCGCCCCCACCTCCGTGGGTTGGGGAGAGGAACTAGCCTCTCCTCCTCCGATCTCCATCGCGGTGTCCTCAGGCATTTCTGCCATGGGACACCGACGAGGAGCCACACACTCACACAAAAACAAAGCTATCCAAACTCGCGCAGTCGGAGCGCTAAAAAAACACGTCCGTACGCGAAGTTGCTTGTTGCCACCCGGTCACGCCGGGGCGTTTATTATGAACTTCCATATTTGCGGTACAAGGCCCCACTGCTGCCAATAAAACTAGGGAACTGCCGGGTGGTCGGTGCGCAGACCGACTTGACACTCCACATTAGCGGAGGGGGATAGAGAGAAGCAAAAATAAAAATAAAAAAAACTGAAAAAAGAAAAAACCATAGTTCCTTGGAGGGTCGGGAAGGGATCATTGTCCGCTTTGTGGAGTTTCCATCCTTTGCAGGATGCCGACGAGGTCCTTCTGCATGTTTCCCAGGTGGGGCCATTGGGTTGCTATTCGCAGGAAGCGAGCTGCATACTCCATGACATCCCTGTCGTTTGCATCTTCTACTTCGTCGGATTCACTCCAAGCCGCCACAGTACCGCGGATGCAGCTGAGCGCTGCTACGAAAGCGGCAGGAGTCGGCGATTCTTCTGTTGCATTGGGGCCTCCCCGCAAAGCCCGCCTTCGCCATTGGACCCGAGGGAATACGAGCCCCCACTGCAGCAGGTGTGGAGAAAGAGAGTCCCTCCCGCACCTGCTCTTGGATTGTGTTGCCCTCCGCCCCCTGTGGGAACGCTTTGCCGCGTCCCTGAGGAACCCCGAGGGCAAAACAGAGACGCTTTGAAACGCCTCTTCCTGCGCGACGTCCTCATACCGGCCGCATCCCTAACAGCACTCTACTGACTACTCAGGATGGTGGCTGTATGGAGCAATGCCAGAGGAGGTCAGAACGACAGAGATGCCATCTATTTTTCAGTCGTCTTTATGGGGATAGCGTCAAGATGGCCACATCTGGGAGTCTTGAAACAGGAACTTGCCAGCATCCTGCAAAGGATGCAGAGGACACCCTCCAGCATCCGGTAATCCCTTCCCGAACCCTCCCAATTTTTTTGTATATATATTTTCTGTTTTATTTTCTTATTTTTGTTGTTTCCCCTCCTGCTCTGCTGCCGAGGTGAACCACGCTGGCCTGCGCCCCGCTTCTCGGCAAGTCCCTTTTTGTATGCAAAAAGTATTCCTTTTTGTATAACGTGCAGGACCAAGAGACCTGCCACTGTCCTGCCACTGTAGGTTTATTTTTTATATAAATAAACACCCCGGCATAACCAAATGTCAAACCAGGTCCACCTCCGAGCACCAAGGAAGAGTCTCCTACGCTTTCGCGGCCACTGTTCCTCTTCGCAAGGGGTGACCTCAAGGCGCACAGCGGCTCCCTTGCCCCGTCTCTCTGCTTCGTTCGAGTTGCGCGAGGCGGTTGCCGCTCGCAGGATCTCCCGGGCTTCGCGAACTGTCGTATCTAAGGAGATTCGGCCACGATCGCCTTCTCCCCCTGCCTCGCGCGCGCGAGGAGACCCCTCCCTTCCTTTCCTTCCCAGGAGAGGAGATGCACCTCCCCTGAGAAGGAAAAGAACCATCCCCCATCCTTTTCCCCCGCATCTTCGCGGGTAAACAAGGCGAAGTCGTCGGTGGTGCCAGTTGGTGCGACGTGGGCAGGACGGCCTGACTGGATCCGCTTGGAGATCCCCACGGCCAGGTACCTGAAGTACCTTGGCGTGCCCTTGGGGGACTTCTGCCCGTCAGAAGCCTGGTCAGGTCGTCTCCAAAAAGTAGAGTCGGCGATCGGCCCGTTCCTGGAGGGCAAGTTCCTCTTGCCGGAACGGGCCGCGGTATGGGACGCGTTCGCGGCTCCCATCCTTCGCCCCCTGCTTTTTGTATGCCCCGTTCCCCTCCAGTTGAAGAAGAGGACCAAGGACCTACTCCGCAACGCCCTCTGGGGCAAGGGAAGGCCTAGAGTGCCTCTGAAGGACTTGTGCTCCGCGTCGGGACGGCGGTCTTGGCCTCCTGACGCTGGAGCGCTTGGAAATCCAGCTGCGATGGCGCACCTTGGCCATCGCGGCGAAGTTGTGGAGCACCCCTTGGTGCGTTCCGGCCCGCCTTCTTGCCAGCCGTGTCTCCAGGATGCAAGGACTGGCATCTTATCTTCTGTGCTCCGGCCGGAAGATACGAAGATGCGGCCTGCTCCTTGGACGCATGTCCACCTTGGCTAAGGAGAAGGGCTGGATGGTTTGTAGCCCCGCCAACTCCTCCGCATGGCTAGAGGAGACCGCTAGCATGTGGGCGAAGTTGAATGAGAAGAACCACGAGACGTGGAACTGCCTGCGAGTCGGCTTCTACGCCCGCCGCACTCTTCGTGAAATTCTTCAATTTCCAGCGAGTTGCACGTGGACGGAAGGGATACCCCTTGCTACGGCGATGCCCTTCCTCCAAAGGGCGCTTCAGAACAGCCGGAAGCCGAGGTGGCAAGTCTGCTGCCGTATCGCAGGCAGAGAGAAGATGATGAGCGGCTGGACCATGGGAGAGCTGACAGACGCTACGACCCCTAGTGTCCAGCCGCGTGGATTAAGAAGATGGGGCGAGCTGCTCGGCATCCGGTCGGATGACCTGAAGTGGTCCCCGGTTCTAATTGGATCCAAGATTCTTCCCCTGAAGTGGCAAGAGTCAGCGCTTCTGTGGCTGCATTGGGGTCTACCCTGCAACGCGCGCCGCTTCCACTGGACACGGGGAAGAGTAAATCCTGCATGTGCCAGGTGTAGGGAGCGGGAGTCCCTCCCTCACCTCCTAGTTGACTGCCCTGCCCTCCGGATTCTTTGGGATCGTCTTGGAACGGCCCTCGGGATACCGGATGGTGGCAACCCCAGAGGCGTTTACAGTCTTCTCTTCGTGCGGGACGCCCTCAGTCCAGCCGCAGCCCTGGCAGCACTTTGCTGCATTCGTGGTATCGTGGCGGCCTGGAGTGATGCCAAAGATGAAGATTGCAACGTGACGGACGTCATCCAGTATGCTGTTCGCTTCCTGCAGAGAGCTACAGGATGGCTCCAACTGGGAAGAATGAAGAAGGACCTCGAGGGCATCCTGCAAAGGATGGGCCCTCCCCGAAGTGGAACGTGATCCCTTCCCGGCCCTCCAAACTCTTTTTGTTTTTTGTTTTTCTGGATTTTATTTTATTTTTGTTTTCTCCCCCATCCCCTTCCACTGCCGAGGAGAGCCACACCGGGCTGCGTCCTGGCGTCCTGGCAGGTCCGGTGGCCGTTAGTGGGGCCTTGTACCACGTTCTGTAATGACCGAGAAAGAGTTTTTTCATGAACGTCCCGGAGTACCCGGGTGGTATCTCCACTTCGCACTCGGATGGATGAGCCCGTCCGGAGAGAATTCGGGGATGGGTGCTGGCAAACAGGACAGCTCGCGGTCTCCATGCCCAAAGGCAGGTCGTCCGCGCGCCGGCGAACGGAGCTGACCGGAGGGACCAACTGCGAGCGAGGCAGATAAGGGGATTCCTTGGGAGAGGAGCGTCCCACGAGCCACCCAGCTCTGGTGCCACCCGGACTCCAGCAAAACGTCCGAGAAAACAGGCGTTTCCACGGATACGCCCTTGGCTGAACGAGAGGAATTTCTCTCTTAAGTTCGTCTCCCCAAGAAGTCGAGTCAGCGCCCCGCTCCCGCGCGGAGTCATGGGCCTCCAGCATCCGCGCAGCGGGTGGATAACCCCCTGCTCGCAGGGTAGCGCTCTTTCCCCCCTCCTCCCCCTCCATCCCTTCCCTTCCCCAGTGCCATCCTGCAGCGCCCACCGCCCTCAGAAAGTCAACGGGTCGGCCTAGGTGGCGGCGGCGGCGCACCTGCTGCCGGAGCAGTGCCAGACAAGCGACTGCGGAGAAAGGGGGTAACCAGGAGCAACGGGTGCAGAGAAGAAAGCGACAGCTTCCAAGAGCACGGCGCGTTGCAGTCTCCTCACCCTTCACCCTGGAGATCGATCGATTGCCAAGCGCGCGTGATTGGCCCCCTCCCCTCTTCCCGGGGAATTACGCGGCTCCCTTCTTCTCGGGGGAAGGGGTGTTGCTGCCCCTCTTTCCCTCCCCCTTCTCCTCCTCTTCACTAGGAGACGCGTGCTACCATTTCCCGGGGCGACTCCCTGGAGCTCGAAGGCACTCTCGCTCGTAGATCCAGAGACTCCCAGACGGACGGCTTCCTCGCCTGCCCTTAAATTTCTTCCGTTTCAATTTTTAATCCAGGAAGGGATGCGTTCCAAAGGGAGGCGGGGAGGGCGTAGGAAGATGAGGAAAGTAGGGGGGAGGGATGAGCAGAGGAAAAGGGGGGGGGGGGGGCGAAGTAAAAGCGGGAACTCCAGGATAGCCGCTTCGCAAGTTTCCGGGAGGGGGATTCATCAGCAGGATCATCAGCATCGCGAGGGAACAGTGGGAATCCGAGGAATCCCGCAGGAGCGAGGGGCAACGCGGCTCCCGCACGGTCTCCGAGGCGACCACGCAGGCTGCCTTTCGGGATCCGGCAAAAGTCATTTCCTCGAAAGGAAGGGAAGGGGAGAGGAACAAGGAAGGGAATCGGGGGCGAACAAATGGGGGAGCGGAGGGGAAGGGAAAGGAGCGAAAGGGAAGAGGGGGGTGGAGGGGCAATCGGGGAAGTCTCCATCCGTCGGGTCGTTCATTGCAATAAACATGCATTTTCAGGAGCGACGCTGCCTGCAGGGAATCCGGATGAGAAAGGGCGAAGGGGGAGGGTCAGGTGATGCTGAGATCCTACCGGGAGCGCGCGGCAGCCCAGGAGAGCGGGGCAATCACTGCAAGGGTCACGCGAGCATCCGACAGGCATGGAGAGGAAAGCAGGCGCTCTTCCAGGTGTTCCGGAGAAGCTTTCCCTTCCAGACGCGGGCTGCCTGAGGGCCCCGGAGGACCCTCCGGAGCACCATTCATCCAGGCGGGCTGCCATGATGGCTAAGCCGCTGCGAGAAGCTCTTCCGCGGGGGCCTGCTGCGCATCCCAGTGCGCTGGAAAGGGAGGAGGCGCCTCCTAGCGGGAGAGAGGAGGCCACCTCCCCGCACTCGCAGAAATCCTGGCACGGCGGGATCCGTGGCCCTATGCCCCCCGAGGGCAATGGACATTGCTTTCCCCCTTCCCCTTGCTGCGAAAGGGCGCAGGACGTCCCTCGCGCACGTCCACGGACGGGTCCCGAGACCGAGCCGCAATGCCCCAAAAGCAGAAAGGGGGACATCCCTCCGAGAGGACTTTGGCTGGCTTCAACCCCGGAGGGAGAGACTCTGCCCGCCTTCCGTATCTTCGGGGCAAGCCGAGTACGGAGGATCTCGCCTGGATCCTTCCAGTGCCTGAGGCGTGTCCATTGTCGGGAAATCTAGGAGCCTGCTCCTATGCAGGGAGCGACCGGACCTCGCAGGAGACTTCGCTCCGGCGGGAAGGGAACAAACGGCGAGGGAGGGACGCGTCAAGGGTAGGTATTGGGGCGGGGACGCGCGTAAGGCATGAGATGAGAGTCGGGACTCGCGAAAGTAGGGCTATGAAGTGGAGGTTCGGGATCTGCGCCAGTGTTGAGGGAAAACCGTGGGGCGGAGGACAGTGTAGGGAGCTGGAAGATGGCAGTAGATCCCTTCAAAGAGGTCTGGCGACTCCCGCGACGTCAGGAGCCATCGACCTGCGGGAGGAGCCCACGAACGCTTCCCCCGTCCGCTCCCTCCCCTCCCCGGTGGCGCGGAGGACGGTTCTGGATTGGCGTCTCTTCCTCGCCTCGTATCCAGAAAAGATTCCCTCTACGCAGTCCCTTCCCTGGGCGACCACAGCCCTCCCTCCGCTCTCTCGCGGCGCAGTGCAGCAGTAGCAGCCGCCAGCTGCACGGAGACCCCTCCGCTCCCCCGAAACCGATCCGCCCCATGCGGCACGTTCTTCGTTGAGCGGCGCCTCGCTTCACCGCGTCCTCGGAGTGCACCTCCTCTCTCCTTCACTCACCGCTTGGACCACGACTCACTCCTTTGAACAGTTCCGGATCCACGTGGCCTCCGCCTCCGGAAGCCGCGTGGCTTCGGACCCGCGTCGGAGGCCGTGCGGTTGCTGCGGTCGCTGACAAGTGGAACCGCAAGTCGTGAGTTCGAATCTCGCACGGGGCGAAGTTTCGACTCCGAGAAAGAGGGAGAATTGAGTCGCGTGGACTTCGAGTCCTCTCCCGAGGGATGGCGCTGGGTGCTTCGGATGTGGCACTGGTAGCTGATAAAACCGGATACCCCCGATAAGTGGCCGGAATTGGGAATTCGTCCTCCAGATTCCTTCCAGGAATCAAGGAGCGCCGGCTCCTTTTTGAATTTCCCCTCTCCGGTTATGCAGAGGAGAGTCCCCTCAGGAGAGTGGGGTGGGTGGTAGGGACCCTCCATTGCGTACCATGGAGTGGGTGGATCGATGCCTCTTCAGAATGTTAAGAAGAAGAGCGCTGCCTCCTTCAGGGAGCGCCCTTCAGAGAAATTGGGGAGCGTCCCTTCGTGGCTCTCTTCAGGGGAGCAACGAGCAGGTCTTTTCCTGGGATCCCTCCAGAGAGAACAAGGGAGAAGAATTTTCCCTTCGGGGTTCCCTTCGAAGACAACTGGAGCGAGGGTTCCCTTCTGGGTTCTCTCCCAAGAGTTAGAGGAAGGGACTTTTTCCTCCGGAGCGCTTCCCGGATTCCGAATTAGGGTGGTCCTTCTCGAGGTCCCCCTAACTCCAAAGAGGCGCTGGATCCCGCTTCATCCCGGCCGTGGATCTCGCCCTCGAGTTCCGTAGCCGAAGAGTACGAAAAATAGCGGGTTCCCTACGAGGTCAAGAGAGCGAGGAGCCGGGTGCAAAGTCTCGTCCACCCACGCTTCTCTGACCCTCCAGAAAAGGCCGATGGGATCACTTGGGAGTCCTAGGGGGAGAGGGCAGGACGCGCACGTGCGGTGAGGACGGGACGCCCGTCCAAAGAAACCAAGGAACCGGCTCTGGAGCTCGAGCGCTGGTGGTGGACAAACCACCGGCCTGCTACGCTCATCCCCCCTCTCAAAAAAAAAAAAAACACCCGGACATGCTGAAGCGCCGCCTGCTGCGTGGCGCATGTCACCCGCCGCGACTTCATTCCCGTGGAGTCGCGGCTGGAGAGAAGCTACGCCGACACGATGGGTCAGGCGGACAGACCCATCATGTCCTCTTTCCCGAGGATGGGCGGCAAGTCGGAGGCATCTCTCCCTTCCCCTCTCCTCCTATCCATGCACGAAGAGATGTCCATCTGCGGGCTGAAGACCCAGCGAGGTCCGCTCGCGAGCGGGAGCGCTCCAAGTGTGGCGGACTTTCCAATCCCGCCCATGAAGGAATGACCTTACGTTTGTATTTATTTCTCGACTGACGGGAAACGGCTTCCCCCCCCCGTCCCGACGCATGAGGAGGTGAACAGAAAGAGCTTGGCATCCGTGACCTCACCCCTCACGCGGGGAGTGACTTCCTGGACGTCCAGCTCCCGGCAGAATCGAAATGCCATTCGCCTGGAGCCAGTCCGTGTTACCCACCTGTTGCCCGGGAAGCCCCGACCCATGGGGAATTCTAAGGTGCAGGGGAGTTGAGCTCACAGCGGGGCTTGAGGATCTTTGAAGAGAAGATGGCGGCCATCCCTCGGACCTCCATCAAGGCACCGACACAAACCTCCCAAAGCCCTGCTGGGACATTATCTCCGTTAATTGCAGATTAAGAAACGAGAGCCACTGTCCAGCGGCAATGGATTGGGCTTTCCGCATCCGGAACTCTCCAGGAATCCTTGCTTACCCGTAATTTCTCTACTATGGATGGCTGTGGCGGATCGGCTATGACGTATGCAAGGAAGCGGAACTAACACACTAGAAGGACAAAAGCCTCCCCTCCCCCTCAATGACCCTCCGAGGGAAAAAAAATAAAAATAAAAATGCGTGAATTCCAGCCGGGTAGCACCGAACAATGAGAGCAAGTTGCTATGGTTACGAAAGCGGATCCTGGAACCAGATCCATAAACTCTCATTCACGCAAGACTCGACACCATCGGCACCCTTCCAACACCTAGCAGCAGATTATTTCCAGCATCACGCGTCAGCGCCCATTGAACTTGTAATATCTGGCGTGACTGACGAACCTTCTGGAATCGCCATTGTTGTGGGAGAATGGCGGGAAAATCACCGGGACGAGCCTTCCGCCGCGGCTTTCCGTTTTACTGGCTGTGGCGGCCGCCGACCAGATTGATTGCCTGAGAGGGATCGTTTGCATCCTTGTCTCAAGCCGTTCCAGGTCATAACTGCTCCTTCCTTTGGTGCTGCTGCTGCTCTAGCGCAGACGTGGCTGCGAACCCGCAGGGCAGCCGCATCCACCCCGGGGTTTTGCCCTCCCGCCTCGCGCCGAACGAGCGATGAGACGAACGGCCCGCTCCGCATCCTTGGCTGCGGCAACTCGCCCTTTCCACCCCAAGACGTCCCGAAGCGCTTTCAGCTTCCACACAACCGAAACCCCCCTTCCTCTCCCTTCCCCTGCCAGGCTTTCTCCCCTGCGGAAGACGCCCCCATCCGTCCCCCCGAGGACGCTGCCCTCTGTGGAGTCAGCTCGCACGGTCTGCCTCGTGAAGGGAAGTTCCCATCCCGGTAAGGGGGAGGGTGCACACGCATCCCTCTGCCTATCCGACTCCGCGTGAGGGCGCTGCCGTCGCCCCGCCGTCCGCAGCCATCCGCAAGGCGCGCAACACGAAAGGGGGGGGATCTTCCGTGTTCCGGGAGTAAGGAAACGTTGACAGGAAGGAAGGGCCGACTCGGAAGAAGACCCAGGGAGAAAATCTCTTTTGTCCTTCCTCACTCTTTGTTTGCCGTTGCCGTTCTTGCTGCTGCCGCTGGTTTCTCTGCCCCAGATTTCGCTGCTGCCCCTCCCCTTCCCTTTTGTTTTTTTTTTTCGTCTCTGGGGACGATCGAGAAAAGAAACCGGTGGATTGTTCGAGGAAGTCATTGGCTGCAGAAGCAGCGTGGACACTGGAAGACTTCTCGCGCTGCAGGGAACGCAAGATGGCAAATTATGCGATCCCGGAGGTTTCTGCCTGGTGACGGCGGAACGATTATTTGAAAAAAAATAAACCACAATTCAGAGGGGAACGGCGTCTTTTGAATACAAGAGATTCCGAAGAAAAGAAAAAGGAGTTCATTGGGGATGACCACCGGCACGCAGGCCGGCTTCTAAGATAGTAGGGAACGGCGCAAGGGGACGATAAATAGACCAAAAAAAGACAGGTGGGTAGGGACAAGGGTCTTTGGTTTTAATCGTTCCTTTCTTCCTACAAGCGACCGTGGCTGGTGGTGGTCTCGCTGATGACCTCTTCCGGCAGATGAGGCCGCCTTGCAGCTGTTCTTCTGAAGGTGGCCACCATGTTGGTGGCCTCCTTTCTTTGTGAAAGAGAATCCATCTTAACGCGGACCGTCACTATCGCGCGGATGCAACAGATCGTTGCGATCACCGAGCGAGCGTTCTTGCAGGCGCGGCCATGGAAAAGACGGCCAGACGTACGTCGCCTGGCGGAGTTTCGAGCGGGGGCCGAGCGCCAGGACTGGCAGTCCGGCGCAGCCACCTTGCTGGACGAAAACGGCCAGGAATGCTCGGCCCCACCACAGGTAAAGCGCAGTGTGCGCAATCAGTACTCTTCCCTTTACACAAAGGTACCACTGGAACGCGACTTCTCGAGGCGTTTGCTGCCGGAAGGTGCTCCCGCGTTAGGGGAGGAGGCGCAGCAGCGGCTCGCGGAACCTTTCTCGATTGCCGGAATCACCAGTGCCATTGGAAAGCTCCGGAAAAGAAAAGCGCCAGGGGAGGACGGCCTGCCTGCAAAGTTTTACCAAAGCTTTGCGGCAGAGCTAGCGCCCTTGGTGCAGAAGATGGAAGTGCTGACTCGGGAAACGGGCGAGGTTCCTGACTCGTTCCCGTCAGCTAAAGTGAGGCTCCCCCCGCAACATTGGCAGCTGGCAGTAGTAAATAAAAATGCCAAACTGCTGGCGAAGCAGTGGTCCGATTCTCTCGGACGGGTGGCCGAAACGTTCATAAGTCCGGAGCAGACGTACGCTGTTCCCGGCCAGTCGATGGAAGCCAACCTGTTCCTCAAGCGGACCTGGCTCGCGTTGCTACAGCGGGATGACACAGCAGGCCGGGGGAATCCTCGTTCCCTGCGAGCCAGGGACAGGGAGGCCCTCTGTCGGGGGATGCGTCGGGAAATATGGCGGTTGCGGTCGATCTGCGCAAAGCGTTCGACTGTGTCGATCAGGAACTCCTCCCGGAGCTTCTGGAACGCTTGGGATTCCCGACCGTCTTCCTAACCTATCTGCGCTTCAGCTGGCGCTCCGCGATGCTGAACATTTTTTTTCAACGGCCGGCACGTGTACGGCATTCCGGTGCGGCGCGGCGTGAGGCAGGGGGACAGCCTGAGCCCCTTGCTCTTCAGCACCTACCTCGACATGGTGCTGAGGGCGTACAGGGATACTCTGGCTTCCCTACCGAGCTCGTGCCGCGGTATGTTGGCCGTGTAGGCCTACGCAGATGACCTGTTGCTGCTGCTCCCCATGTCTGCCCCTGCAGACGAACTCGAGGAATTCTTCGATCTGCTAAGCAGGAGAGTGGGTATGAGGTGAACAGAGCAAAGTCAGCGTGTACCCGGTCTGCGCGACGTGGGCTGGGCAGTCGGACTGGGTCCGTTTGGGGATCCCCACGGTTCCTTACTTTAGGTACCTAGGGGTGCCGATGGGGAACATTATCCCTACGGAAGCGTGGTCCGGCTGCCTCCACAAAGCAGAGTCGCTGTTCGGCCCGTTCCAAGGAGGCAACTTCCGATTGCCGGAACGTGCCGTCATTTGGAGCACTTTTGTGGCCCCTGTCCTCCGACCTCTGCTTTTCGTGTGCCCCGCTCCTACCGGTGTGTACCGTCTCTCCCTGAGCGTTAAACCGCTGGAACCGTCTCTCGCTGACTAACCGATTTGATGATCGCACCCTAGCATCACTGCTTAGGGACGGGAGAGAAAGTTTCTGAGTGGTTTTTAAAAATTTAATAAATTTGCCCGCATCGGAGGCCTTGTGGTTAAGTCTTCCGCGCGTGGCACCACGCATCGCGGGATCGAATACACCGGCAGAAACTGACGCAACTGCGTCGTTCGGTTCCGAGTTTCTCCTGCAACGGCGCCGGTTGGCCGAGACATTCAGGCGTGGCCCCGGCGGTGGATAAAGCCGGCGGCCTCCCGATGAAGGCCGGAACAATGGGAGTCGACCTTCGAGTCCTCCCAGGAATAAAGGAGTGGGGAGTTCCCCCTCCGATCGTACAACGGAGAGCGGACCCCCTTAGCGGGGGTACCCTTCCTGTTTCAACATAGAGCAGGAGCCCTCTCCTAGTTGTTCGATGGAGCTGGGGCCCCCTAAGCGGGGGTTACCCTCCTAGTTACACCCTCTTCACAGATTGCAAGAGTGCAAGGAAGCAAGCGAGAGCGATTCCCTGCGGGAAGCTGCAGCGCCCCTTCTGAGTTTCGGAAGCGTCCCTTCGGGGTTCTCTTCAGAGTGAACAGGAGCGGTTCCCTTGCGGGTTCCCTCCGGAGAAGAAATTCCTACTAGCGGATCCTTTCCGGGTTCCCTTCGGAGAAGTTGAAATGAAGTTGAAATGGAGAGGACAGCCCCTCCCCATTGGGGTGGGGGGGGAGGTGTCCCTCCGGAGAGAATGAGGAAAGAGATTCCCTTCGGGGTTCTCCTTCGGAGACAACCAGGGTGGGAGGTGCGATCCCCATCATCCGGAGGATCCCTTCCCAAGCGTGAGAGGAACGGACTCCGAGCCCTTCCTGGATTCCTAGGGCGGAACCCCCCTTCCGGGGTGTCCTATCCTGAAGAATTACGCCCCCTTGCCTCAGGCGGAGAGGCGTGGAAACAAAACAGTGTGTTTAAAAGGGCCACGTGCGCCGCGAGGCATGCGACCGGCTCTTGAGGCTCACTTAGCGAACCAAAACAAAGAAAACCCCGGTGTTGCCACCCAGGTACGCCCGGGGCGTTTATTGAAACTCTACAAAAACGTGGTACGAGGCCCCACTAACGGCCGCACAACACCGGACCTGCCGGGACGCCGGGACGCAGCCCGGCGTGACGCTCCTCGGCAGTGGAGGGGAGTTTGGGAGAAAACAAAAAAAATAAAATAAAGAAAAACAAAAGGAGTTTGGAGGGAGGGGAAGGGATCACTATCCACTATGAGGAGGGCCCATCCTTCGCAGGATGCCCTCTAGGTCCTTCTGCGTTTGTCCCAGATGGGGCCATCTCGCAGCTCTTCGCATGAAGCTCACAGCGTACGGGATGACTTCCCTCTCGTTGGCATCCACTCCTTCGTCGCAAATGTCGCTCCAGGCCGCCACGATGCCCCGGATGCAGCAGAGGGCTGCGAGGGCTGCGGCGGGCTGCAGGGCGTCCCGCACGAAGAGGGGCTGAAGAACGTCTCTGGGCGCGCTGCCCATTGGGAGCCCGAGGGTCGTCCCGAACCGTTCCCACAGGGGTCGGATGGCAGCACAGTCAACTAGAAGGTGGGGGAGCGATTCCCGCTCCCCACACCTGGCACACTCAGGGCTTACACTTCCTCGCGTCCAGTGGAAGCGGCGCGCGTTGCAGGGTAAACCCCAGTGCAACAGCAGCAGTGCCGACTCTTGCCACTTTAGCGGGAAAACCCCGGTGTGGTAAAACGGACGGAGGACCTTCTTCGAAAAGCCCTCTGGGGTAATAGGAGATCCCGAGTCCGATTAAAACACTTGTGTGCTCCTTGCCGCGACGGAAGACTTGGACTCCTGACGTTGGAGCGGGTGGAAGTTCAGTTGAACTTTCGAAGACTGGCCTTTGGTGCACCCCTGCGCGTTTGCTCTCCCGGATGGCGGTCGGTGGGAAGGACTCGCAACCCTGTTTGCGTGTCACCACCGCCGGCTACCATCCTGCGGCTTCCCTCTCCGGTGTGTCGCGGCTCTGGTGAGAGCGAACACGTGGATTCGCTGCCGCCCTGCGAACATCCCGGCCTGGCGGCAAGAGAAAGTGAGGACGTGGGCCCAGCTCACCCGGACCCCGTCGGAAGTTACCCGCTGCCGAGAGTTTCAGAGGAACAGCGGAAGAATACTGGAGGCGGCGGGTAGTGAGCTGACCATGTTGGTCTACCCAGCAGCCACCCCCTTCGCCGCAGAGGTGTCCTTCGCTATCGAGGTACATGGCACCTGCCTATCGGCGAAATGGAAGGTTTCCTGCGAGATCTCGGCCCGCAGGAAGCCTGTTGGTGGCTGGACTCCGCGTCAGCTGGCTGACGCGGCAACAGCAAGCACCGTCTCCAAAGGACTGGAACGTTGGGGCGAACTCTTCTTCATTCAGCCCGAAGAGTTGGAAGTGCCCCCCGTGTTCATAGACAGTAATCTGCTTCCCCTCAATTAACAGCACGCGGCGCTGCTGGTACTGCACTGGGGTCTCCGTGCAATGCGCACCGGCACCACTGGACGAGGGGAAGCGCATCGCCGAACTGTGCCAGGTGTGGAGAGAAGGATACCTTCCCCCACCTCATAGTGCAGTCCTCACCCTCCGGGAATGGCAGACTCTCCGTGAACGATCCCATCTCTCCGCACCTGGAACGGTTCGCGGAGGCAGCTCCCCCGGAAACCAGGAGCCTGCGCTGGTTGCAAGGGCAATCTCCAGTGTAGAAACAGCAGAACATCCTGCGGTTTCCAACGGAACCGGAACGGATGTGTCCGCACACAAGAAAGTGACCACGAGTTCTTAGGGGCGGGGCACTCCGAGCAAATCGCTGAGAATCACCCTGTGGGACACAGGGAGGTCCCGAGTCCGCCTGAAGGGCTTGCGCGTCCCGAGTCGCGACGGAGTCCTCGGCCTCCTGACTCTGGAGCGCCTAGAGCGGCAACTCCAGTGGAGGACATTCGCCCTAGTGGCGAAGTTTTGGAGTACGAACTGGTGCGAGCCCGCACGATACCTGGTCAAGCTAGCCACCGGCTACGCGGGACTGCCTTCGTTCGTGGCGCCGAAGCAGTGTCCCGCTGAGGGCTGGAACTCCAGCGGGTGGCCAAGCTAACCAGGACCAACACCTGAATCTCGTACCGGCCCGCGAACGGCAGTGCCTGGTTGCGGAAAACCTTTCGCACATGGGTCAAGAACAACGAAGCGAGCCCGGAGATGAGGCAGTGACTGCTGCACTCCTTCCAAGGAGCCAGAGACATTAGATACTAAGGTTCTGGATGAAATATATCTGTTACTATATGATTTGTAATTCCTTTGTTTCTTTCACTGATGAAGTGTACTATCCATCTATCTGAACTCATCTTCTCGTAGTTGGGGTCCATGTTTGCAAAAATTATGACATGTAGACAGCTGAACATCTCTACATGTCCTTGGTATTTTGTGGAGCATAGCATTCCATTTTTGATGGTCTCTATCCGTAGTTTATGATTTCTTGGGAATCTTTCGTTAAGTCTAAGATAACTATTTTCTGTCCTGAATACATGTATGCAGCATCACATTTTCTACAGTTTGTAAGGTAAAGTGCATCATATTTCAGGTATGTGTGCTTGGCCATCGTAGTCTTTCCTGAGTAACCTTGGTAATCCGTGAACCAGTGTATGTCTCGTTCATTCGGTTCGTTGTTGATTATTTCAAGAAGATTTAGTTGCCACTGTTGAAGGTTTTTTCCAGCCATTGGGTCAGCTCTGTTGTATTTAGTGAATCTAATAGTGTCGTTTATGAATTGTCTATGTTAATCGTAAATTTCAGTTTTTCTTTCCATAGCCAATGTTCAGTTTTTCCTTCCTGAATCTGAAATGTTGTATCTGAAAGATTGTTTGTTAGTATTAGTTTGTTTATTCTTACTTACTTACCTTCTGCAACAACCGCCCGCTGAAGGACGTCATCGTGCAGCCCACCACGTGTGCGTAGACGCAAAGAACCTCCCTAGCTGCGGTACTGCCTTCCCTCTGGGAGTAGCTGGGCAGTAACCAGTCGGCCAAATGGTCAGTTGCAAAATCAGTCAGAAGACGACGGAACTAGGTGGTGAGACTACGGTCCAGCACAGAACTACGAAGAGGGGAGTAAGTGTTGTGTATAAGACATGCTAGGGAAAGGGTTATGGATGGGAGTGGAAGAGAGATGAGAATGGGTCAGGGTCTGTTGAGACCCCAAGTGCCCCGCCGAAAAAACTGTTGCGCTGGAGTGAGCTGCTGGGAATCCCACAGGGAGACCTCGAGTAGCCCCCAGCGCTGAAGAACAAGACCTACACATGTATGTTTATTTTTTATAAAAAAACATGTCAGCGTGATGACGTGATAAATCGAGCGGATCATCCCACCAAAGGAGTCCCCTCTCCCGGAAACGAGGACTGACGCCGTCCACCGACACGCTCGTCTTGAAGCCGTCAGGGAGTTTCTCGACTGCTCAAACGGACAAAAGGTCCGTGCGAGCAACGGTGATTGGGTTCGGTGGGAGGTAGAAGGGACCCAGAAGAACACCGGAGAATTTGGAATCGGGGAGGAACATCTTCCATACGGGATTTTTGTGCCAAGGGTCCACTTTTTAGTCATCTTTTTTGCTCCATCCGCACCGCCAAAAACTGTTTGCTGCCTTCGTAGGATCGCGGCGATGCCGCATACTGGACTTCTGCGTGTACGAGGAACGTCGAAACCTCATGTACATTAGAGACCAGGAGAAATTTTTCTTCTACTTCTTGTTGTTCTTCTTCCTCTTCTACTTCTTTTCGTTCTTTTTCTTCTTCCTTTCTCAAAAAATGAATCTCATTGCTTCGTGGAGCAGATAATTCATGCGAGAGTCCCACGAGATTGGGAGTCTGGAACCCGACAGACAGTGTCCCTGAAGACACCATCATCTTGGCCAGCAGCTTACCGGTGGCCTGCCCTGGGACACCCGCCGCACCGCTCCGAGTGTTCGCTAAGGGCTCCAACTGAGCAGAAGGAACCTCCATGCCATCTGGGAGGACGGGGCATCCTCCGGGGTAGGACTCCAGGGCAGCCTGCAGCTCCGAAAGGACCACCCCGAGAGCTGCACGAGCCCACCATCGTCAGGAAGAGTCGCATCGAGGAAATTGGAAACGCAGGGAAGTGGGAAGCTCTGGGAGCCCCTACAGCCGCTTGCAGTTTGGCTCTCGCGTGAGATACGAGACCTAGTCGGGCACGTCTGACCACTCACGGAACCCTGGAAAGCGGGTTGGGTGGTCTCTCCTCCTGTTCCACCCACACCCACTCGGCATCGGCAGCTGCGGCGACCACCGTGGCAGCCGCTGCCCAACAGGAGCTACGTCCAATTGGCTTCGACCACCGGTCGCGTCGGGTTCGCCTCCCATCCGGACGATTCTCTGCCACGTGCGAGCCGCGGTATGCATCAAAGCAGGAGTGAATGACCACTGTCCTCCCGCCTGCGACCCCCATCGCCTATAATGTGGAGGGCTATGGGAGAGCCCGATTAGTATGTGAGTTGCAAGGGAGCCTTCGGACGACTACGGGCAGACAAAACCTCAACCCCATGCCGGTCACACCCAGTCCTCATCCGACGCACGCTCCTAGGAACCACGATGCCTCCCCATGAAGTCGGCCTATTCTGTTCCCTAGTCATTTGTCTATCCATTGGCTCTCTTCCTCCTCCCCCTTCCCTCCTCCCTAGTTCTGTCCCTAGCGCCTTTTCTGTAAGATCCGAGCAACTGTCAGCCTAGGATGATAGAAATTCTTTGGAGTTCTCTTGTTTTCGCCGCATTCCTTCGACTTTTTTTGGGGGGAGGGGGTCTCTGATTGCTGAAGAACCGTTCATCTCCTTAGGAGTGCTCAGGAAGCCCTTTAACACTGTCCACGCCACCAGGGATGTGCATTAAGTCTCAAGTTAGGGGGTGTTCCGGTAGGAGACCACCCCATGAATCCCGAAAGACTCCGGGGAAAGGGGTCTTCTTGCCCAAAGGGACCACGCGTGGTGGCGCCAAGCGTCTCGGGTTCGAATCCCCACGTGGGGGGATCAAAGAGACGAATCATAAATGGGGAGGAAATTCCGAAGAGAACCACTTCTTCCTCATCCTATCCGGAGGGACTCCTGCGTTTCTTCTCCGCAAGGACTCCCCGGAAAAGATCCTCGTCTCCTCCTCTACCGAAGGGAATCCCGAAGGAACTCTCATAAATTTTCTCTGGAGGGTGCTCCCCGAAGGGAGTCGCTTGCTTCTTCACACTCTGGAGAGGCGACCCCCGAGGGGAGGATCAACCAGATCCTCGGTGCGGGATGGAGGGTCCCCCTCGGAGGGCTGGAGGGGAGGCTCTACTTTCACAGCCAGAGAGAACCCTGGAGGGCTTTCCAATGTCAAGGAAAGACCCCGGAGGGTCTGCTTCCAATCCCGGAGGCCACTCAGCGGGGACATCCAGATTTCACCAGTGCTGCCACCTCCGAAGCCAGCCGAGGCCAACCAGCGTCACCCTGCGAGAGGTGCTCTAAACCCACGGCGCACCCGTCGATAGGCTTTGATCCCCCCACGTGAGGATTTGAACCTGCGACGCTTGGAGCCACCACGCGCGGTCCCTAGCTGTGGATGAAAATGAGTCCCTAGTCGCGCCTATTTCGATCTAACTGGAACAAATGGCCTGGCTATCCTGGATAAGAGCACACCAGGGCGTTTATTCCGGACAGACACTCAGACAAAGCAAGGAGCAGGGAGATATGGAGCGCTGCCAAGGTAACGGATCGTCCGGCAGCGTGGCGCTGGAAAGAGGGAGGGGTGAAATGGATGCAAAAAAAAAAAGCGTGCGCTGACATGAAATCCGTGATTTTTTCTCCGGAAGCGATGGAACCTGGGGAAGCACTGACGTTCGGCAATGAGCTTCGGGCAATGCCCACTTCCGGCCTCTGGGTCAAACGGTGTCCGTCGAGCGGTGGACTCCGCGAGTTTGCAAGAGCGCCAGCAGGTCGGCTCGTCTCCCGCGCTGCCGCCGCTTCCTTCTTTGCATTCGGTGACCCCAGGACCACTTGCTGCATAGGAAACGTCTCCAACAAAAGGGTAGAACCGGAGATGGGGCTCCGCATCCCTAGGAGTCCTAGAGGTGTTCCCGTGGACTCTTGCCCGGCGAGGTCCTCTCCGGGAAAGCTCCGGTCAGCAGAGGAGAAAAGGAAAAAAGATGGACGGGCGAGTACCTCTTTCCTTGGAAGAGGTCCGGAAATGACAACCATGGCATCCTCCGTATCTCCGAAGATGAGGCGATCTCGCTGCAATCTTCGAGAAGGGAGCTGCGGTGGGGGAGATAGCGTTGCTGGAAGGCAGCGGAGGGCTGCAATCGTCTCAGCAGTCGATCAAGGGGAGAGAGCTACGAACGCTCTCGGGATCGTCCACTTGGCGGTGGAGGTCCTTCGCTCACGCTCTTGGGAGGGAGGCACGGCCCATGAGAGATCCCGGCGCAGTTCGAGGCCGCGCGCTCCCTGGTTTTCAGCAGCGCCGACGACGAGAGACAGCTGGGACCAGCGAGGATCCGGCAGCGCCGGAAAATCCGTCCGACGAGACTTGAACGAGGAAGGCACCGAGTTGACCCGAAGGGACAGGGGAATCCTAAGGGATATTTTTGACATCCGGTAAGAGTCCGGAAACGCCGCCGACTGACCCGCGGTGACTAGGGCAAGCGCGGCCGAAGCCCGAAGGCAGCACGCGTCCCCAGCGGGAGAAGCAGAAGAATCGCACGGCTCCTCCATGGAAAGACTCCTGCGCTCCCAAACATCGGAGATACAGGGAGGGTAAAGGTGGTGCAGTGGTCCCTTAGGTCGCTTCCCTCCCTTAGGGAGACTCGCTCGATGGCGAAGTGGAAGCCACTCCGGAACGCACCCGGTGGAGACGCCAGGAATCTCCTCCTCTTGCCCCGAGAAGTCGCTAAGAAAGTTGTCCACATCCCAAGAAAGGCTGCAGAGAAGAGGGAACGACCCTGTGCCTCAAGGATTCTCATCCCTTCCCTCCCCATCTTCTGTTCATTCACTGCCCCCTTTCCTTTCGTTCTGGACTTCCTGCCTGTCCAACCTGAGCCTCGGCAAACCCTCCGCGCGGACGTTCGCCCGCTTCCCTTGGGAACTCCTCTTTCGCGTCTCTGTAGTTTTCTTTTTGGAGAAAGGAACGCTTAGAAGCTGGGGAAGGGAATCACCCCTTTGTGTCGTCTGCAAGCTCCCGTTCGGAACGTCAACGGAATTCCCGACGGCTCAGGAAACCGAGCCGCGGCCGAAACCCTGCGAGCCACTTCGCCCTCGCTCTCCCCCAGTGAGTCTGCGAGATTCCCACGGAGGAAGCAGTGGACGCAGAGGCGCCCCCGTCCAGGATGAGCTGCGCTAGCATTGCAGTTCCTCGCGCACGCGCGCACCTCGCGAATACCACGCTCAGCACCCGTTTCGACGGCGTCTACCGAGTGGACCAGTTGGGCTCGAGTGGCCCCGTGCGGTCGATCCCTCAGTGGCGAACACCCCGCGCACCACAGGGCGCGCACACCGAACGGACTCTGGGGTGAGCTGCTGGGAATCCCACAGGGAGACCTCGAGTAGCCCCCAGCGCTGAAGAACAAGACCCTCACCCTGAATAGTGGCAGGAGTCGGCACTACTGCTGTTGCACTGGGGCATACCGTGCAACGCTCTCTATCTCACTGGACCCGGGGTCTGTGGACTCCAACTGCTACAGGTGCGGGAAACGGAAATTCCTCCCCTCCCGCACCTGCTTGTAGACCGTGTTGCCCTCCAGTCCCTGTGGTTGCGTTTCGCAACGGCCCTTGGTGCACCGACGGACAATCCCAGGGACGTTACGAAGCGCTTCTTCGTGCGCGATGCTCTTTCGTCTGTCGCATCCCCAGCAGCTCTTTGCTGCCCACGCAGGATTGTGAAGGCCTGGAGCGACGCCATTGGAGGAGGACGGCGCGATATGAACGCCATCTGCCCTTCGCCCTTTGCTTCCTGCGGACGGCAGCAAGATGGCCCCACCTGGGGCATACTCGGATGGAACTGGGACGGCATCCTGGAAAGGATGCAGAGGACGCTCTCCAGCAAACAGCGAGCCCTTCCCGTGGCCCCCAGATTTTTCCTTTTTTTATTGATTTTCATTTTTATTTCATTTTTGTTTGCCCCCTCCCCCTCTCCTGCCGAATAGAACCTCGCCGGCCTGTGTGCTGGTCACTCGGCAGGTTCCGCGCATTTTCGGACGACTTAGGGCCGATGGCCCTGAACACGTATGTTTATTATTTTTTATAATAAACGTCCCGGCGTTACCGGGTGTTAACCAAAGGTGTCGACTGCCTCCCGCCTCCGCACTCACGAGCTGACGCAGCGACACGAAGTCATGTTCCGACAGAAATGCCACTAATGCCAACAGGTATCCGTGCCTTTTCGTCCTTTGGAGTAGTCATATCCGGCGGCGAAAAGCAGGATGAGGCGTTCAGAGACATGCCAGGCACACATCTGTGGCGACCGCGCGGGAGTGGGGATGCTGACCCCTTGCAGCCAACTGCCAGCCTGAGGATGGAGCGCACGGGAAGGTTCCAACGTTTTTTTCGCCGCCGCCGGACGGATCTTCGGAACCGCATCTGAAGCTCGATTCGCTCCGGAGCCGATATTCTTGGTCCAGCATCCCGACGAGGAGGTCCTCTGAATGGGCCTCATTCCAAACCTTCATTCCAAACTCCTCGCCCATATTTCCTATAGTTAAGCCTAAAGACAACGGCTCTATCTTCACAGCACAGCCTTTCACTCGCACATATCTATAATACTTCGCCAAACCATCCAAATTACATATTTTCAACAAGTCTGACACAGCAATCTCTGATTCTAAATAACAATACATCCAGGAACAATTCACGTGATCTCCATCTGCAGTTCGCAAAGAAGAGTAATGCTCAGCACCTTCCGCTACATCACGAGCTACCACACGTGTTGTACGGCCTATACGGTAACGAGGAGACCTGAACCGTCTCCACTTACGACGACGATTATTCCAAAGACGCCGACGCTTAAACGTACTATATCCAACCCCGCGCCTAGACAAACGACGACGCTTCACGCCATACGATGATCCTCCACGCTTTCTCTTCCGAGAACGAGAAGCGCGAGGTGCCACTGCCATTCCACTGCTTGACAGCGTACTGGCGACCTAAGTCAACCCCCCTCCCTTTTTAAGTGTGGCTGGTGGGACACGCCCACCCGACCTCATCAGCCTTCCACGAGGTCGGGTTACGCCACGCACTTCCCACGTGGACAGCAACAGCCTGTTCCGCGTTCCAAAGTCTTCCACGATTGCGGACAAAAACCAGACACTAAAAATATCACTTACAACATATCGGAATTTCCCAAGGTTTTGCGTTGTCAGCGAAATGCAATCTGGGTAATACCATTTACCAGATTGCATCTTCTGCGCAGTTACGCACTATAAATACCAACACACAGACAACCAAAGCCAAGTCTTACCTACAGTGAATTACCTACAAGCAGAGACCATGCCGTACGCACTGTTTTTCAATCGGTGCTTCACACTGTGTAACTTCTCCGAAGAAGACTTGAAAGACATCAAGAACTGGTGCCGTGCCAACTGCGGCTTCGCCTGCATTGGACAAGAAACAGCAAAAACAGGGACACCACATCTCCGAGGATACTTCCAACTTAAAGAGCCACGCACCATGCCAGGACTCAAAAGAAAACCATTCCATGAAACTCACTTAGAAAAACCAAGAGGATCAGCACAGAGCAACCTACGGTACTGCACAAAGGAGGATAAACAAGCATGGACATACGGCAAAATCCACGAAGCTAACGAACCCACCGACTACCAAGACCTAGTAAGCCATAAACCTTTAACAACAACATTAGAAATCCTCTTCCACTAGATACTCCAACTCATCGAGGATGGTGCAGACGAACACTTCATCCTCAAAAATCACACAAAGTTCTACAGCAAGAATATTAACTTCGTAAAAGAATGCTTCAGACTTACCAGAAGCAGAGCACACCCCAAACCCTTAACTAATCTCCAACTAAGAAGCTGGCAACTCGACATACTTAAACTCATACGACATAAACCAGACAACCGCAAGATCCACTGGTTTTATGACCCTATCGGAGGAATAGGCAAAACAACCATGGCTAAATTCCTTTACTTAAAAAAGGGTGCCATATATATGCATTCGTGCAAAAAAGCAGACGCCGCCCACATATACAACGGCGAGAGGATCATCGTTGTCGACCTCACAAGGGACAATCAAGAACTGGTGCGATACGGCTTCATAGAAACCATGAAAAACGGCATCATGTTCGACAGCAAATACCAAGGATCAATCAAATACAGTCCCGCAGGGCTTTCCTCGGGAAGCCAGCGGTCCTTCTACGCGCCGCGTAGGGAGAGGGAGAAACGAAAAGCGGAAGTCAGAGGAGGGGCAGCAAAAGCGTTCTACGCCGCGGACCGCTCCGGTAAGAATCTGCTACAGACGAACGTGCTGAGGTCATCCCGCCTCCCGAAAACCGCCGCAGGATCACCCTTTGCCGCGCAGAAGTCTTCCATAGGCCGGCATAGGAAGTTCAGAGCATTGGCCAATGGGAACCCTCAGACGAGTCCAAATCGGTGGCATCTCAAGCAAAACTACCCTTTGCCGGCACCGACGTAATCTGATGACACCGAGGTGTTTCTTTCCCAAAGGAACGTAGGCAAACAAAGTAGGGAGTGAACCATTTGCTTCTAGGAGTTCAAGGGGGAATAAACCATCGACCCACAGGTTGGCAACAGGAAGGACAAAGAGGGTTGTAAGGGTCACATTATGGATGGCAAACAAACAAAAAAAAAAGGAAGAAACAAATAAGCGAGAGAGGGAGAAGGATCAACGGAGATGCCGGCAGCATCCTCCTCAGCTTCCGGTTTCCCATTTCTGATCGTTGAAGAGGCGGGGCGTACGGCCTTCGATTCTTGCTGACGTACTTCCTGCGTGTACCAGGAAATCCTTCCCACGCAATCGAGCCGGCGAGACATCCGGGCTGCAGGCGAGAGCCCTCCACTAGGGAAGCAGCGCCGCGGCGACTTCTTGAGGGTGTCCTCCGGACTCCGGGGGTCGCACAGCAGACGTCGGACAGGAGATCCGTCGACCATTCCCTTCTGTTACTCCTGCTACAGAGCACGAGATCTCCCACTATCCCACCATGCCCCCTGTCGTTTCTCTCTCATAGGGAGGACAGCACTACGGCTAGGGAGCTGGCGGAGTCCAAACCACATCTTCTGGTCCTGTCGCACTTCCTCAACAAACGGCCCCCATGTTGAATCACAATGGCAGCGGTCCCCGTGATGCAGACGCAGGTGCCCATTGTGCTATGCGTTGTAGATTGCAGGACCGCAGGAGATCCATTGGGGTTCTTCCCACAGGGGAGCAATCTACCTCAGTGGAAACTGAAGCAAGTTCATACGGCCTCGGTTGCGAGATAGCAACAACGCCATTTGCTCTCAGCCAAGCGCGCGCAGACTGGCTCCGAAGCCGCATCCACTTCTCGGCCATCAAGGTGATAATTCCGATGTGAAGCTGGTGGTTCCATCTTCTTAAGCGTGAGGATGCCGAGCTCTGCATCCCTTCGTCGGCCAACCAGGTCTTTGAAAGGAACCTTCGATATTGCGGAGCTCCACAGGGCTTTCCGTAGGTCCCTCTTACTCCTCGCCTCGTATGGAGGGAGAGGAACAAAAAGAAGGGGGTGGAGGAGGGGTGAGGCGAAGGCGTTCCAGATGGAGGAGGGTCTTGATCGACAAAAAATACCAGCTCGGAATGGCACCAGCGCCATCTGTGCCCTCTGGAGACATCCTTCTAAGATCACACAGAGGTGCACCACCGTGCCGGCAAGGAGATCCCGATAGGTCCGGTCCGGATTCCGTGCACCGGCAGGAAAGGCCTTCGACTTCGTCCCGTTCCCCTCGAGAGACGCTTCCGGGGTTGACATGGGAAGCAGGAGAAAGAGCTAGCCGGCATGTGCCGACACGGCCGGCATGCGGAAGCAGGAAATTGGTAGTCTTCTTGCACACCCCAGGCTCGCTGGAGAACAGACTGGAAATCCCGACTCCTGCAGCACATCGAAAACCAACCTCCACAGCACCGCCACCCCGTTTTCGTACCATGCGGGGCGGAGAGGAACACGGAAATTTGCAGCTACCTTGCGATGCAGGACTTAGGATCTCAGAATTACACAGGTCCTTCATATCCCTGTAGAATCCCATGCTTTCTTCACCCAGTCGGTGGTTGACCTGCATGCGTCCATAATGCCGAGCTGGGTTCAACTGGACCGTCACGGCAAAAGCGAGTCCACTCCACCGGCCTCGTCGAAAAGCATCCCAGGCACTTTGTCTGTGAAAGACTGGTGCACGAGAAAGACGACTTTTATACAAGTCCCGTGCTGCGCTTGAAATACACCGTGTCCCCAGAGAGACCTTCGATTTTTAATGCTTCCTTCGAGAATGATCCGATGAATCTCCCGGAAGAGTACTGCGGCAGCTGTTCTGCTTCTCTTCGTGTCATCGCGTAGCCGTCGACATTCCAACAGGTTGGGCAAAGCCGACGCAGAGGTGACGTCACGCATGACTCAATGGAAGGCGATACGTTAGAACCCTCCGTTTTCTCCAGCTGGAGGAACTCACGGGCGGGAGGGAACCCAACGGAGTCAACCTCTCCTCCAGGAAGCCACGTGAATTGAGTGGCATGGCCTCGCTTCCCGATTCAGAGCCAGCGTTCACCTTCGGAGAAAACACCTTGTCCACGTGCTTTCGGCTGACGCGAGCTGACAGCGATGCGTGGATCACCTGAGGTCACACGTTCCGGATCCAATTCCTGAGTCTGAAGAGAGAGGTCTGGTTCCCGTCGTGCCTTTGACTAAGTGGCGCCCAATCTTATTGGAAGGTGTGGTTCCGCCAACTCCCGAGGCCGAGCATTCCGCCGCGACATGGTCGGAGTGCACCTCAGCAGTGCGGCCGACATCCGCGGCCTCCCCTGACTCCATCTGCGAAGTTGAAGCGGCTTCAGAGGGGGCATGGCTTCCCCGTTCGTGGGATGCTCAGCTTCCTGCTTTCGCAGCCGCGGAAGCAGAGTGCACCTTGGACTCACTGCTCTTGATCACTGGACTTCTTTTCTCTACCAGATGCCCAGATGCTTTGCAGCGGCCACAGATTTGTGGCTTCCCTGCAATCAAGAGTCGTGTGCCACGTACACAGATACGTGTTATGGGATGACATCATCTTATAGGGGCACCGTGACTCGCGCTGCGGCCCAGTCCGCTGCCTTCCCTACGGGCAAGCGACAGCCGCTGCCAACTGGCGGGGCGGGAGCTCTCCTGCACTGCTTCAGGAGCTGCAAAATTCCTGGACGGCTGGGCGGCGAGCAACCCGGTGAAAGCTTTCACTCCTTGCCTCCAGGCGGAAGGGACTTCTTAGCTGGAGAAAAATCTTGAGTGTGCCTCCTGAGGAAATCGCGGTTCCTCCTTTGTGTCTGGACACTTCAATGTTTCCCTCGAAATGGAAACAGGATTGCCCGCGTCGGAGGCAGGATTTGGAAACAGCCCCCGAATTCCAGGTGGTTGCGGTCTCCGCGTGTGGCACCACTAATCGTCGCGGGTTCGAACATTCGGAAAGAATCTTCCCGGAAGGAACCTCTTCACTACCGCGAGTCGGTCAGCGTGTGGCAGCCACGAATGCTGGTCATCGCTTTGCATGCCCTGATGGAGAAGTCGGGCAGTCGCGCTGGCAGGCTGCCCTCACGGTGAAGCGAACTTCGTTGGAAGGTGGCTGCTGTTCGACGTGCTCGCTCTCAACGCTGGATCTGCGGAGGATTTGCTTGGAGAGGGAAAAGGAGAAAGACTCCGAGAGATGCATGTGTGTGGGTTCAAGTTCCTCTTTCAAGATGATGCTGCATTTGGGTGCCGCACTGGTAGCGGTTCAAACTGGATGTCCCCGATGAGTGGTCAGGATTGGGAGTCGACCTCCAGGTCCTATCAGGAAACAGAATCAAGAAGTGGTAGTCCTCCTCCGGTTGTGCAAAGGAGCCATCCCTTCCCCCTCGTAAATGGATCCTCCGTCTCGCACCATGGGGCTAGTGTGGTATCTCTCCGGAATGCAGAGAAACGCGCCGTTCCCTTCGGGGAGCACCCTTCTTAGAAATTTCGGAAGCGTTCCTTCGGGGTTCCCTTCAGAGGGGGAAACAGGGAGAGGCCCCCTTGCAGGTTCCCTCTGGAGAAGAAAAAATGGAACGGACCCCTCCGGGGATCCCTCCCCAGTCGTGAGGGGAAAGGACTCCCTTCTCTAGAGCCCTTCCTGGATTCATAGGTGGTCCCCTCCCGGAGTGTCCCCTATCTTGAAGAATTACACGCACCTCCGGGTGGCGTGGAGCAGTGTCAAAGAGCTGTGTGAGCCGTTGGGAGCGCGGCAGCTCTTGAGCTATTCAGCGAATCAAAAAAAAAAAAAAAAAACAGAAACCCGAAAAAAAAAAACTGAAAGGAAAATAGCGAAGACAGAAAAAGAACCCAAAAGGATTTATGTATCTGCACTGGGGAGTTCCCAGTGCCATCGGCTTCGGCACTTCGTTTCCAAGGGATTTGCGTCCCCAAAGCGTTTAGCGTGTGGGACGATCGAGTCGTTCCCAAGCCTGTTGTCGGACTCCAAGAACTGTGGAGGAGGTCGTCTTCAGCGCTCCTGCTCCCGGAAACACCTGGACGAGGTTAGGTTTCCGCCACAAAAAGTAGGCGGTCGCGAATTTTGAGTTTCCCGCCGGACCCTTTATTCAGGATCTCCGCTCTGGGAGATCATAAAGGATCCATCCTCCGCCACCGCGAACACCTTGGAACCCATGTAGTTGAACGGGCGTTTAGGGAAACAGAGAGTGAGCGTGGCGCGTCTGTGGAGACTCCACGCGCCTCTCGCGCTAAGTATGAGGGTCACGAGATCCGCCCTATCTTCAGCCACGAGGTCGCAATGCTCGGCCCAAATCATTTACAGCCACCTGGAAGCCAACGTGACTTACCTTGTAGAGCAGAGCAGGATTGAAACCCGGGGATACGTAAGCCATCATCTCTACGTGTTCGGGCGGAGCTCTTTCGTTGGCTACTACCGCCGCCATGTCACTCCACAACCTGGAAGCAACTGGAGAGATGGCCATTGCGACTCGTTTGCGGGCAGCAACAACGGGCTGAGATCGGAAGCATTCTCGACACCGTTCTCCTTGAGACCAGCACAAAATGCAGGCGATCCCCCCTCTCGACTTCCTCCAAATGGGGGCACTTCGCTGCAGTCCCCACGGAGGCCGCTGCCACGCGGGTGGATTCCTGTCACTGCGCATGCAACTCGAAAACGTGACCAGCAGCAGTCACGGTAGAGAGGATGCAAAGAATCGTCTCTGCCACGGCTTCTTGGGGGAGTTCACCTCGCGCGGAAGGCCAGAATGGCCAGAATCGCCGCAGCAAGTCCTCGGCCATGCCCCCGAGTGCAGCAGCGCTGGAGTCGGCTTTCGGCACGGCTCTTGGAGTGACAGCGCAGTCGAAGAAACAGTTGCGAGAAAGACTCGCTTGTTTCCGCACTTGGAACAGTTCGGCGATGAGGCACTCCCGGAAACGGGGTGTCGGCGCTGGAAAAGAGCACTACCAGCTCCTGTCTCCACTTCAAAGGGAGCACCGAGGAAGAATGGTAAGTAAGCGTGACAGGAGAAGTGTCGAAAAGCATCCGAAACGAAGGATCTGACACCCCAAGTCTCCCTTTCTTTTGTTATTTATCTATTGTCCCTTTCCCTTCCTCTCCGGACATCTTGTGCGACAGAGCTGTGTGTCGGTGATCCGTCCGGTGAAATTCTTCCTGTTTGCCCAGTTCCCAGCATGTTTGTTAATTTTTACAGTAATCCCCCCCGCCGCGGCCGGGTGAACACGCACGTGCCATTCTATGGTGAGTTGGCGTTCCGGCAGAGCTGTGAACCGCGCAGCAACACTCAAAGCACACGGTGCAAGCGAGTCCTACCGCCATTCTTCGAGTGGCAAAACCTCTCTGGCGCCCCATTTGCACGGTTTCGTGGAAGTACCACAGAACATCGCTGCTCGCGCTCCACTGCTGTAAGCGCATCGCTGCTCGCTTTGCATGACCATTGGTTACTCGCCACGTAGAGACTGCTGATGTGAAACCTCCCAATTTCAGAGAGTCATGGCGATCTCGGGGGAGACAGGCAGGCAGAAGCAGTGGCGCCTTCCAAGAGCAATGCTCTTCCCGACCGGTGCAGCAGTGATTCGAAGGAGGCGGAATGAGAAGGAGGCAAGCAGTTTTCCACGCCCTAAGAGAGCTGCTGCTCCTCCAGGAAGGTAGGCAGGCACAGATGCCATGTGCCGCCTCTTCGTAGGCTCGTTCGTAGGCTCAGCTTCGTTCGTAGGCTTGTCAGCTGGCAATCCACGATCGGAAGAACTAGGAAAAGCTCCTTCTCGTCGGGACACCCTCCCAACTGCGCAACTGTTTCACCGAGACTCCGGACTCTTGAAGATCCACAGAGCCGACTATCGACTCGAGGAGATTCCCATGGGAGTCACGACACCTCGGTTGAGATCACCCTGTTTGGAGGCCTTTACAAAGGTGTAGAAAAGGGGCACGCGCACCTCACGACTCAGTGAGGCCATATCTTTGACCAGATCTCAGTGAAGTAGCAGACACGGTTGTGCTCTGCAAAAAGGGAGAAGAGACAGGACAACGAGCTATCTCGAGGGGCACCGTAGACCAAGAAAGAAGGGCAGCTCTATCACTTCCGCTCCTGTGAACATACTGCCCAATGTTCATAGGAGCTCCCTTGTCTGCGTGTCTTTTCTTTCTTCCTCCCTTCCCCTTTTTAACTTTTGAAGCCGTGAGGCAGCGCCCATCCAGCCGGCATGCACATAGAGTCAACCAGCGAGGGACAAAGGAATACCATGGATGTAGCGATCTCGATAAGGAACGAGCTCGCTCACACCATCCTGGAAACCTTCTGCTCCATGACGGGAGGAATCGTCGGCGCACGAATTTCCTGGTCCGCAAATGTTCACTGGTTCTTGGTGAACGTATGCGGACTGCACCACCAAAAGCATCAGTGCGCGGAGGCGCTCCACGGAACACTCCGGCAAAATGTCGCACCGAAGGAGATTGTGATCATCGTGGGGGATTTCAACATCCTGAATGAAATCATTCATTCCCGAGACGCCAGAGGCAGGGCAGCGTATCGGCGGCTGTCCGACAAGTTCAGGCTGCTGTGGCTAACAGCCAGCCACAAGCCTATCGACCACATCCTCTACAGCTCCGATATAAGGAACCGTATCCACGGGTTTCGTGACACGCCCACCTTGCTGTCCGATCACCCATTGGTGAGGTTTTCCCTGAGGACTGAAAACCCTCGGCGAAAGAAGGCCACAAGGGCGGCACTCATCAGCATGCCTGCCTGGTTCGAAACGCTACCCTGCCATCAAGAAGTTACAGAGACGACCAGCATCCGCAGAGTCACTGACTGGGATAGCCTGAAACACTGAGTTCACCTGTTCTGCAACATGCAACTCGAAAACAACTCGAAACATGCAGTTCAAGATGCAGTTCGGTGACAAGAGACCGAGGCAGGAAGCGTACCGGGAGCTGCACATCCAAAATCGCTCCCTCTCGAAGTACTGGGAACAATGCGAAGGTCGGTACGTCTTCCAAAATGTAAAAGGGGAAATCGACGTGCTGGAGAAGAAGAATCTGGCAACAGACATCTTCTGGATCCAATACGATGGCCACAGTCGGCACACGTCGGAGGACATCGCGGACGCCTTCCAGAGGCATTACGTGAAGCACTTCCGATGAAGATATCTGTGCCCGACTAATCAAGGAATTTTTTTGCGACACCTGGAAAGACGAACGAGTGAAAACCATCGGAATATGCTTGAAGAGGAAATCTCCGAAGAAGAAGTGAAAGCTGCGTTTGTGGAACTTCGGCGTTTGTGGCAGCGAGCCCTGATAGTGTCCACATCTCTCACTATCAGCGGTACTTGCATGCCTACCGACGTTTGTTTCACTAGCTAACGCTCTGCATCCGACAAGAAGGACGACTACCTGCATCCTTCTACGAGGAGGATGAGATTGTTGTCGAAAGGAGGTAACCTGACTAAGGTTACCCAATAAAGGCCAACCACAATCCTGAACAGCGATGCCAAGTGGTTAGCAAAGATCTGGGTTAACCGCTTAGGCAAGGTCATGCCGAAGCTCATCTCTCCCGTCCAGACATGCGCAGTGTCCGGACGCCACATGTCGGACAATGTCAAGTGTGCTCAGGCTACCATTGGTCTCAGACGATATATCGGTGAGAACTTAGTACTGTGTTTCACTGACATGTAGAAAGCTTTCAAGACGGTGGACCATGGGATGCTGTTGAAGATTCTAGGAAGACTGGGCCTCCCGGAACAATTCAACAACTTCGTAAAGATGATATTGGAAGAGCAACACTTTCGGATAAAGATAAATGGGGAAGAGACGGCAGCCATCCGGATGGAACGAGTCCTCCAAGGCGATGCTCTTAGTCCGATGCTGTTTGTCAATGCTGTTTGTCATGTCCTCTCATCATTCATAGAGAGAAGTGGGCACCTCCGCGGAATCACTGTCGACAATCAACGGCTCACCCATCTGGCTTACACGGATGATCTTCTCAAAGGGGAGAGAGGTCAACGTACGTTTCTGGATGTACTGGAGCTTATTGAAGAAGGATTGGGCTTAAAAATCAACGCCCAGAAAAGCCAACTTTTGCCCGTCGGAATCCTGGATCTCTCCATACTCATAGAGGAAGGATTCCGAACGATGGACAATGCGAAGTACCTGGGTGTCCACATTGGCGACAATTCATCGTCCCAACTATTGTGGAAGGAAATCCTGGGGAAAACAGCGAAAGAAGGAGCGAAGTATACCCGTTTGGACTTTAACATGAAGAAGAGGGCCAATCTTTGGAACGGAGTACTCCTTCCGAAGATACTCTTTGGAGAGGCCTTCTACAGAATGTTCAAAGATACCAAGAGGGAGGTAGAAAAGCTTCAAAGGAAAACTCTATGGGGAAGATACCAACCAAGAGTCCTCCTCAAACCACTGTGTCATCCTAAGGAGGAAGGCAGTACCGGGATGAAGTCGCTTGCACACGCTGTGGACACCTTGGACGTGCGACAACTCCTGGACATGTTGGAAAACTGGGAAGACTGGCCGTATGCAGCGCATAGGGCTTACTCGTTGTTGATAAATAACTCGAGAGGACTGATGACTGCGCTGCTCGGCAGATAGGTGAATGGGTCATCATCGACCCAATCTGGAGACGAAAGCAACAGCTGGTACACAAGCACCAGCTGAAGATCATACCAAGGAGCAAGGAACTCTGGCAGGAGGAATCCATCCTGGCGATCCCGTGGATGCTCCCGGTACCTCCGGATACGAGGAGCTGGATCCACCAGCGGTCCAAGGTTACTTTGCAAGCAGCTCAAGTATGGAGACGACGAGAGTACTTTCACTACTCCCGAATATCCCGATAAATTGATAGGATAGCTGGAAGATTCACCCACAGAACCCGCGAAGTGTGGAAAAAACACAACAACTTCGTGTGGTCCAGGGTAACAAAGAAAAAACTGTGCCAACTAATAGTTGAAGAGGACAAAGACACCAGTGCCCTCCAAGAAGCCGCCGATAGCCACGGAAGTGCTGGGATAAACCTGTTGGCTATTGGAACGACGCTCTGGAGGAGGAACTTGTCACCGGACACACAGGATAACCTCCTGATGTTTTATCATGGAGGAATCCTGTGCGGGACAACCATGAAGCGTTTCACGAAAAGAAGAGAAGATGAGGAATGCAAAGCATGTGGAGACAAGATACAAGACTCCACGTCTTGACCTGTCCCACGATGCAAGAGTGACACACCCTCAAAAAGGTTATCGGGCTACCCACCACATCGACCATGGGAATTTAAGCAGGCATGTTCCAAGGAAATGTGAACGTTCCCTGTTACAAACCTTTGGTAAGGATGACCATCTCCCTCTTCATCACCGCCATCCTACACTTTGATCTTAGCCAAAAGGCCGAGAAGCGATTGTGCGGTGGTGGAAGATGGAGACCACCAGCACAGCCGTATCTCCAATGGAAATCCTAAAAGGGCTTATCCAAAAGGAGATCGGCATCAGAAACTGTGGAAGAGTACAGACCTGGAATTACCGATATATCCTGAGAAGGATTGAGGACAACGTCCAGGCACAAACGACGCCCAGTCCCCAAGTGTAGTGAACCTCAGTGTTAATCCCACGAAGCAGACTTCCAGGTGACACAAGTGGAATGATTGGAGAAAATGAATGCATGAGTATGTAGAGTGAATGATAAAAGAAAATAAATTCACCCCACCCCTTGTGGGACTTGGGAAAAATAGTCAACCAGCTTTCACTGCCCCTCGAAATAATGCACGATAGGAACTCCATGGAGAGCACCTACCCCCTTCGGGGAGTTCCAAGCAGGTCTTCTCTGTTGCTCTAGATCGTGCTCTCTGAAATGAATGTCCCCTCCATTGCCTGCTCTTCGTCAGGGCGTAAGGGACCTCAGCTGCTGAGGAACGGAGGAAGGCTGCAGAAGAGTACGTCCAGACAAGCCATTTCGCCTGTCTTCATGACATCCGCTCTAGAGCGCCCCTTGCAGGAGTGTCTGCAGCAAAGGGCGGTCTCTTTGAAGTCTTCCGGAAAAGCGAATCCCACTGGCCGAAAAACAGATCAGCTGAACACATTGCCCTCTCGGGAACAGTCCCCGAGTGTCCGAATAGGGAGAACCACCAATGCGCAGATGCGACTCGAAGACCACCTCGGGGTGGTCTTAAAAGGAGTGACTCCGGAGAAACAGAGGAGCATTTCTCAGGACCGAAAGAGGGCACGGCTTTCGTGGCCAAATACCTTCAAGATCGTCCACCATGACCTATATTCTCATCCTTGAGAAGTGCCAAGACGGTTTACTCGAGCTAGCGGAAAGAATCACGAGACGACAGATCCGCCATGAAGGGCCGGACTCCCAGACTAACAGGAGCTTTCGGATAACAAAAACAGGAGCGAGTGGAAAGGAGAGAGCCTTTCCTTCCTTCCTGTCCATGTTCTTTCTGGAAAGGGCCCCTTCTGGAGAAGAGTTCGCCTCGCCCTTCCTTGGAGTCTTGCTCCAACTGCCGACCCAGCAGCTGCGAAGCAGCACCGGAAGATCGGGGAGCATCCGACTATGGCCTCCAGCCGTCCCGATAAAGTGGATGTGAAACATGGCAAGGCATGGACGCACCCCGTTATCGCACCTCGCGTGATCTAGCGGGACACCGCAGTGTCCCCTCCTCTCACCATCTCAGGGGATGAACCAGCAGCGCCAAACAGCTGCCGAGAGCACTAGCGCTTGAAGCAGCCCGATGAGGCAGACGAGTAACGCAGCCTACGACGAGAGATCGGAAATCGAGCAGTTGAAAATATGGTCGGAAGGATGCCGCCACAACCGCCAAATTCACGCTTTTTGAAGGCATACTCCACTTCTCCAGCGTCAGCACCATCTCCGAGATCCGGTGATTCCGAGAGGCTACACTCAAGACCGCTGTCCTGTTGACCAGACCTCGTTGAGGATAGGGAAGCTATCGATGGGATGTGCCAACGAGACATGCACATGACAAAGGCACTGCAGGCAGTGCGCAGGAAGTGAGCTATGCTACAAGAAACACCAAGGACATAACCGGATTTGCGTCGTACGCCGAGCGAATCCTTCTGTTCGTTCTCGGCTATCCCGGACAAGATCCTAATGGATAAGTTTCCGAGAACAAAGACAAAGTTTCCCGCCGAAAACTGAGAGCTTACAAGGAGAGCCTATGCTTCTCAGGGATGAGTCTACTGAGGAAAGCTACCTGAGACCAAGAACCACAGGCACGTCCCGGCGTTACCAGGTGATAATGGCAGGTCGCTCATGGTTGCCTATCCTCGCTCACCGAGAAACACCACGCATCCCTAGCAGTAATGGTAGTTTAACGAATATGAATGAACAATCGAGCGAAACGGGCACTTTCCAAAGGTGGCTCTCGCGCACCTTGGAAGGCATTTAAAGCAGCACTTGTGTGTGGGGGGGAGGTCACATGGGCAATCGGCATCCTGAGAAAATGAGATAGTGATCTCAACACTCTCCTATCTTCTCGAGGAACGGACAGACAAAGCTGTAAAGTAAAGTTCAGAGAGAAGTACCAGGAATACGCAAACCAGCAGGCAATTTATTTCCAACCTATAAAAGATGATTTACACGAAATAACTCCGCATATTTCTTGCCAGCAGAGATCGGAGCAGCTGTAGAGCAAGTCAAAAGTTTGCACTCAGGGACGAAATAACCAGATGCACAAAAACTATTGCCCCAAGTGGAACCCAACAAATCAGATATGCCAATGCTAGGTTTGTAAGTGCAATTTTGAAAACAACCATACGGGGATTCAAATCGATATAATAAAAACCATAAAAAACTAATGAGAAAACATAAAAACCTACTTTGGGCCTGCAAAAAATTACAATCCGTTTGTGAAAACCGCTGCAATTGTGCATTTCTAATGCAAATCTGCATTTGGAACCAAAATTCTGGCTAGCTACCAGTAAATTAAAGTAAAAAAGAGCAGCATTAACTGTCATATTTTTTCCTTTTGTTTTCTACAAAATACACATCGACGCATTCGTCCTGCTCCATGAATAAGCTACTTGGGGTATCCTCTGGTGATAACTCCTCTCCATCAAAATGGAAACGCAACTGATCCATTGGAACATGTTGATGTTCCGCATAAAGTGCAAACAAGATATGGAATGGATCATCCCTTTTGATATGCATCGTTACAGTGTCCTTTCTTTTGCTTGTCTGCATCTGCAGCCTGATCATGTTGGTATCATGGATCTCATCGTGCAATGATGAAGCACTGCAGACATTCCCTGATGACTGAGCAACATATGCTTCTACAAAAGCTGTGTAGCTCCTGTAGATAGATAGAGGTCTCACCAATAACATCTGTAACAGACAGCTGGAGGTGATAGGGAGTATCTCTGGGATACAAGCATCTATCTCTCACACTCAGGTTTATGTGAGATGGATCCACCTGCATCAATTCAGCAAGATGCTGCTGCAGCACAGCCATGCCTTGAAACTGTTAATATGATATAATGATTACAGTGAGTAACTACTCTTACTTGTTTCATGGGAAACCTGATGATTTTTCCCTGAAACTTGACTTTCAGCAAAATCATCTTATTATTTACTGGACTCTGCGCAGGATCACTGTCATCCTGAAACACAACTGTAATCTCTCAATGAAACAGAAAACGTAAACTAAACACACAAGCACTTGCTCCTCTTGCATGTATTCTATGGCCTTCTTCTGCAGCTGCAAACTTCTCAAAATAGAGCTGACTTCTTCATTGAACGTCACTGTATTCGTACTTTTTTTGTTCTCAAAATCAACTGCTGGCATGTCATCATCACTAATAACAATATGATTTAGAAAAAGTACATGATCTTGGGCTTTAAATACGTGCTCATGATCATGATTACACCCAGTATTTAACAGTTTCATTATTCATAGTATAGTCAGATGACTAAATGACCACAATTTCAAGACCAGTATTTATTGCACAATCAAAAGGAGCAAAATTACACTAAAATATAAAATGAAAATTGGTATGAAAAAACGGCCATCAAATGTGTCAGCACATTCATCTATATAAAATCTCAGATGCTTAAGACACTATGGATCTATAACTTGGGCAAAAATGCAACAAAAGGTCTATAACCTAGATTTTTAATATAAACATCAACATGAAAATCCCCATGGATTTTGAAATTTCAACGTACAATAAAATCTAAAACTTACTTTTCGGAATCACTGCTCAATGAGATCACACAAATGTCACTCTTGGCCTTTGTTTTCGCATTTTTTTCTTTGTTGCAGATTTGAGTTTCATGTGCATCCTTGGGTTGGCTATTAGCAATTTCATCATAGCATGGGATGTCTGCAGCTTTGTTTGTTTCAAACATGAAGAAAAAATAGTTCAACATACGAGCTTTTATATTTCCTATACGGAATTCTCAGAATAAAGAATGTTTAACACGAAAAATATTAAATATTATATACAACATTTCTCGGATAACAAATAACTGAAATTAATTTCGGGCAGGAAATAACATTTTGGACTATTACAAGCATATTTCATGGCTGCAGCTGTTTCAAATTGATTCAGTGGAATCTGATTTATCTTTGCTAATTTTCTGAATTCACACTCCCTCTTGTAAGCATAACTGAATATAAATGTTTAGTATTTCAATAATATTTTAAAATGACAAACACAAGACACATCTATACAAACAGCAGTGCCTTCTTTGTAAATGAGGAATTTCTAGAATCCTATTCATACTATTTCTTTTACTATTTCAAATTCTAATCATGAGTTGGCATGACTTATCATTGCTGTAAGAGTTCTATTTTTATCTCAATTACTAAACATTTTCTACTCTTGATCATGAATATTCAAAAGCATCAAGAGGCATAAGACCTATGTGAACATTTTTTTTCCCTTTATATACATAAGAAAATCTATACACCAAATCATAGTGAGCTTTAAAATCAGACATATACACATGTCTTCATCAAAACTGTCACCTGAATTCTTAAGATCAAGGCAATCTCAGTAACTGACTAGTTAATGAACTTCATTCTGTATATTACAAATAATTCTATTTCCATTCTAGATCTAAAAATTAGTCCTCACACTTATTTGCTACATCTGGACCGAACAAATTCTGTTTGTGAATATTTAAATACTCCTGTTGCAAGAGAATAGTGTTCAGTGTGTTCACAAAAATGAGATTTCTAATAAATTTCTAAAATGAATACCATAGTTTTTAGAAAATTTATTGTATCTACAAAGTTTCGCATTATTCTTGATTAATTGGAATGCAATACCTATGGTAGTCCATAAAACTCATGCCCTATGACAACTTTACTTCCAGAACACTTGAAAAAAAGTTCACATTCAATTTCATAAAATTTCAATTTCGTTCATTATTATGTTTACTCATTGTATACTCATTTACAATACAATACCCCCTTAATTGGTAAGCTTCAAAGAGAACACAGGTGCTTTATTCTTGATGTTGTTGCAGGATATAATCCATTATTAGATTTTTAAATAAAAAAAATAATAAATGTCTGTCTGTCACTTTTTAAAGCCTAGCTTGCAATCTTTTGCAAAAGAATGCTCAAACACAAACATACTTAAGTTAACCCTGCTGTTGAGTATTATGACTTACAATTAAGCTTTCAAAAAAACAAGCAAGAAAAGCAATAAAGTGGCTGTCGAATTTGCTATAGTGAGAAATGCAAATATAGAATCAGAATACATAAAAGTGCCCATTCCACAAAATCAATGACACAACTTAAAGCACTTCTGACATTTGTCAGCACTAACAATACCAATCAACAGGCAAACAGACAAACATTTCTGCCCTATTGCACATACAGTATATAAACAGCGAAATTCTGACACAAAGTTGACAATTTGTAAATCTTGTACCAGAATTTTAATGTTACAAAGTTGATAATTTGTATTATTTCCTAAATTAATATGATCACATGGAAATTATCTTACCCATTACTATGATGACAATGGACTACCATAGGTATTGTATTCCAATTATCTTACCAAATTAATCACGCATACATTATACGTAACTTTCGAATATTCCAAACATTCCAAACGATATTATTATGGTTGTCATATTTAGTCACTAACAAATACTATGGGGTTTGCCAGGATAGAAAACTATGGATGAACTAAAAATCTTACATCGATTAAAAAACGATAGAAATATAAAGTTGTCATTTCTAAGCACCTGATCTCTGGAAATCTCAATTTGGCAATGCACATTACAGGAATTCTCATCAATACAATTAATGCTCACAATGTGCCATTTTTTTCAAATCTTGCAATCATCCTTTTTTGGTACTGGAAGTTTTATTGCCAAAAGTTTATAAAAGTGTACCTGGGAGCTCGATGCTAATACATGTACTATCCAAAGAAACATTAGAAGAAAAAATAGAAAAATCCAATTAAAAAACCTTCCCTTACATAAAAATTTACAGAACATGGTAATCCCTTGTTGGGAAGAATTTACAGAAATTAATTCACATGCATAATTGGTTTGTAAGCTTCACTGATAACTTTAAAGATGTAACTGAGTTTTAAGGAACTGTAGATTTACTGTAATCCTATCATAAACATTAGGTAAAATCATGGTCTTTGTTGTTAAAACGAGGTAAAATGGGCCAATAAAAAATAAATTTCTCTTTGAATCTCTTTGGAAGGGTGGACAAGCTTCGCTTTAAAATTTGACAGCGTTTGCTTTGGCTTAAATCTTTGAATCAAAGGATACACTAAAAATATAAATATCACAAAAATAAGGAATATGTATTCTTTCAAAACCAAAGATACAAACAACAAAGTCCGAACTATAAACAGCAAGATTACTTTGAAGTAACTGCAATTAGACCTAAAGCACTTCGCTTTCAAAGTTTAAATTTTCTCATTTCAGATTTATCAAGAAAGCTATTCCTGATGGCAAAACAAATCAGTACTGGCAGAATGTATGCACGATAAACAGGAAAAAGAAAATACAATTAATGATCTCATCGAATTCAGAAAATGAAATTCTCTGAAAGGCTTCATCTTTTACCAGTCATGGCCAGATTTCCGATTCCATAAATATTCTTCTCCGTGGAAAATGCATTTAATTTACAAATATTCAATTCCTTATGAAGTTCAAACTCCTTTCCAATGCGCTTTAAAAGGCCACGTCTTGTCTTTAATTTACATCCAACTAGATCATCTTTGTTATCTGGTAACACAATTGTATGGCTCATATTTTAAACCGGGTGTAACGTTCATTTTAAAATGCGTACACTCCAGCACTGTTGTTGCATGATGTTCTATCATAGAACTTCGAGGCATCTTGAACTGCACGGTTGCCAAGATTGCTTAAAACTAATGTGAGTTTTCTCTGGAAAACAATTTCTGCAATGAGAAATTGTTTTCTAGATATGCAAGCAGGAAGAAGTGAATATTTAGGAAGAACGTTTATAAATGAATATTTATAACACCTTTTAAAGTATGTTTGCATAAAAATATAAGTGCTTCAGCTCTAGCTTAATTTTGAATTACTGTAATAGAATTCCCTATTTCTAAATTACTTAGTTTCATTGTTTTTCAACAAAAAACTATAAAAATTAATGATTTTGAAAAGTCATATGCACCGTCTAGTAGTACCAACTATTGATTTTTTTTGTACTTTCAATAGGTCGATCTGCTTGCCCATTTCCTGTATCAGTACTGTTGATTGCACACTAATGTTATTATATTGCTTGTGCATTTCAGCGCTGTTATCTACACCCTGTGATACCGATTTTCGATAAAGTACACAGAACGATTCAGCCTGCATCAAATGACACAACGTCGAAGGCATTTTAATTTTGTGGGTTTCATGCTAATTCTGATTTCACAAATGCTTTTCACAACGCAGAAGATTTTGGTTTCATTCATTCTTTTCAAGCTAAAATTACTAAGATTAGCTATACGAATTCGATACTGCAAAAAATATATATATATATGCAAACACACAGCAGTATTTCCTATTTGAAAGTCAAATATGTGTATGGAACATTTCTATAAGCATGTACAAAGATTATCAATAGCTGTTTTGGAAATCGCTAGCGCTAATTGATGTAGATGCACGTAAAGGAAGCACTAAAAGTTTCACAAATCCTGAAAAATCGTGCGGTGCGTGTCGACGGGAATACAAGAAAAACAAAATGTATTCTTATGTTTGCCTACAAGCACATCTAAGATTTTACTAACCTTATGTAAACCGGTCGTAAATGAAATGCAGGGGCACCGCACTCGAGTTTCTAAAACCAAATGCAAAAAAGTCTGTCTTTGAACACATCACAGTATGAACAAGAACGAACAGTATCAATAATTTTCAACATATCTGATGAAAATTATTGATTTTAAAAATATGTCTGTCCATTTTGTTAGCATAAATAATCACAATGCTGCTTAAATGTTACTTGAGATTTTTATGCATAAGGGAAATAAAGAGAAATTTTAGAGCTGAAGGTTAGAACGAAATTTTTTTGTTTTTATAACATATGGTCAAAATCAATTACTTCGTAGTTCTGTGTAATTTTTACTTTACATTTAAGTATTTTGATCTTTGGTCTTTAAAGTTTACGATATTTATTATGAATCAATGTCAACCGACGATTATAGCAAAAGCATTTCTTTTCTATTGAAACTGAATGTAAAAGATGGCGATAAATGATAACTAATCAATAGGTTGATAAAATGCATTATAAAAAGGAAATCAATTAAGCGTTTTGAGGTGCAAAAAACTTATCTTCCTTTCCACTAAACTGAGGCTGTTGCTCTTTAGTAAACAAATGTGTTTTCCGTAAAAGTAGAAAAACAGGCAAGTAAATTCGGAAATCAAGTTTGTAACCATTTCTTCCTACTGCCAAAGAAAAAGAACCTCGAACAGCATTTGCGATGGAGACCTACTTATTCTACAAGCATTCATTATGAGATGTCACCTAATCTCTTGTAAGATGATCGAATCTTAGCTTTGGTACAATTATTTCTTCGTCACATACATCTGCAACTGTTTCGGAGGGTTTTTGTTTTTTTTTTTTGTTTGCTGTTTGCGAAATCGGGCAATCCGTTTGGCAGAAATCTACTCTTGACTTTTCTGAGTACTCTCCATCATTCCCTGAGAAAACCGATTCTTACATTTTTCGAAAATCACGCATTCCGTTCGTGTAGGGTGTTTATTTGCATACTCTGAAAACCGAATCTTTTCCTTTGGTGAAGAAAATCTTCTCGAAACCCGAGAATTCAACGCTGCTCTGAAACGCCTTCTACATTCCTGAACGCAAATACGAAATTTAGAAACCACTCACATTTCGAGTGATGCAAAAGCGTCCCCTGTAATGACATTTGCAGCTATTCCCATGAGTGTGCAGAGCAATAAGCAAGCAGGAATCGGAAAACGGTTTCCACCTTTTCCAAGCCATTTACTTTATGAAAGATGGCCATAAAAAAGCTTGCGCGGAATTTTTACCGTAGCACCCGGAAGGAATTTGTGAAAATCTGTCTCCGAATGGTGAAATGCAAACGGACGAAAGTGCACAATAGGAAAGTTCTCTCCCAGCAGCTACTGAATGAAGAAGAAATTCGTTCTCGCCTCTGACCTGCAGGAAACAAAATAAGCAAAGAGAAATAGCTTCAAAGGATGCCTCAGGCCAATGAAGAATCTGAATCTGCCCAACGCTGTTGCAAACATTCATCAAGACAATTCATTGAGGTAATGTACAGAGGTAACGTATTTACGCCATTTTCGACGAAGGCTATATTTACTTTTAATTATTGTGAGCGTATTTTACGTATCTCCGAGTCCGTTTGAAAGATGCAACAGCGAAATCCTTTGTAGCAAGTATTTAATTTCTACCCCATTTATAGAGCAGACATGAAGCAACGTTACGTAGAGAACCGGGGGAAAATAGGATTCTGAAATTTATTTTGCTATAGCAAGAGTTCAGCTCAGTTCGCATCTGTAATCATGAACAGGATGGAGAAAAGGGACAGCTCTGCAGATAATGACGGTGTACAAACCGGTGATGACAAGCAGCTGGAGTCCAGCGACTGCAAACCACCAGCAAACCACGAGGCTTTGCAGCTTGGGCACCATTTGATCTTGTGACGCGTTGAGAAAGCTTCTTTGTGTACGTCCATTCACATAAAGGAGCCATTTTTTCGCACTGACATTCCTATTGCTGGCGATAGTTCCTTTTCATGCAGAACTAGTGAAAATCCACAGAACTACCTGCTCCAGGACCACTACATCAAGTCTACGCTTTGTGGACGCGGCGACGAAAGCGTTCGAAGTTCGAGGATAATTCCAAGATGTCCTTTGATACAAGGTTCAGCTATGGTGAAGCGATAGCTGCGCCTTCGGCTGCATCATCGGTTTGTTTACTTTCGAGCCCCATGTCTGTACCGGGAAAGCGATTCCGTTACTAGGGAAAGGTTTCACCTGTTTCCCCGCTGCTGCTGTCTTAATTTGTCCCGTCTCAGCCGGCCAAATGCCCGCCCTCTGCCATGCCCTCAGCCTCCTGTGGTTCGCAACCGCAACTTCCGACATCCAAGTCAATGCGCCCCGGTACGTCGGTCACTTGCAGAAAGTCAACGCCGACCACAGCAGAGGTGCTCGAAACAGGAGCTGGACGTTCTGTCTGACGTTTCCTTTTCTGGTCGCGTACTCTTGGAAGAAGAAAATCCCCCTGTGGTCTCCTCCTCCACCTCAGAAAAACTCCGTTGGATATGCCTCACACCGTCTCCGAACAGACCGTCCTCACATTAGAGGTTTCCGTGCGTGTGTGCGTCTTCTTTAGAACTCCCGAATTGTTGTTGCTGTCGTTCTTCGTGGAAGCTCATGCGTCCCACATCCTCCCTGATACTGCTGGACCTTCCGTTCAACTCTGGAACAGAACCGGAGTGGTTACTCGTCCCTCATGAAATGCAGGGTACTTTCATTCCGGCCGCCCAGTCACTCATTATCCCCGGTTTTTCCCCAAGTTCGATCCTCCACCTGCCGCTCCCTAATCGCATAATTTTTCTCCAGAATCGATCAGCCTACTCATTACCGGAGGAATACCTGGAGCCTCTCCCTCTTGCGCTTCGCGCCCCTTCCTCAGACACTTGCAATATGAAAATGCGACCACTTTCACAGGCACCTGGACGGCCATTAGTGTTCTCTTGTCCGCAGATTACGTGACAAGCACTTTTGCCCAGGATTTTTGGAATCAATGGACCTGCCCCGCCACGTGACGATGGCCGGCGTCTCCGACCGCTTCCTTTGCTGGGCGGAACAACGATAGGCCCAGTCGATGACCCCAAGCGTCTGTCTCGAGGACACTGGATCTGCCGGTTTCCGGGAAGCATCGACGACTCCCGATTGCCACACTTTTGTGCAAATGCCGAGTCCCCGGGCGCAGCAAACAATCCAGAGATGGTGCAAACGCGTGTTGATTGATACTCGGAGAAAGCCACGAGAAAGGACTCAAAAGAAAGCGAGCAAGAGGGACGGAGAGAGAGCATCAGTCGACAGGCATGGACTGAACTCTTGCCCAGAAATCGGGAATAAATCTACCTTGACCTGATTCCAATTAGCACTGTCCACTGTACAGCTGCAAGAAAAAGAGGACGACGAAGAAGAAAGTACGAGGAAGACGAAAAAAAAAGACGCAAACGGCGTGACTTTTCAGTTCATTTAAGCTGCAGGCGGTACGCGAAACTTCCGTTTTCCACCCCTGCGTGCCCTTTCCCGAACGAAACGAAACTTTTGTAAAAACCACGGGTTTTCATAGCTAACGGCAATGAGACGCGACTCCCTACATGGCACGGAACGTTGATTTTCCAGGAGGGCAGGTCGCTGCTGTTGCGACAGTTCTCCGAGAGGCATTTGTTTTTTTCCAAAGGTTTTTTTTTTTTTTTTTCCGCTCGCTAAAAGTCCAAATCAAAAAAACAAGAAGCAAGCGAGCCATCGTTTCTTACGCAATCGCGTCGCTTATACGCATCACCACCTCACGTGGAACAAAAGTGTCTCGGGGAATACTTTTAAGCCGAGGTGAATGGTCCATCGTGCGCGGGCAGCGCAGGGAGGCAACGCAGAAACAAGTTCACGATGCTGGTAACTTTGGAAACAGCAGTTTCACTCGATTGAACGGTGATTCGGGAACCTCTTCCGCCGTAATACATGACCACACTGTCTATTCCTCTAAGGCTCGATGGGGCCTCTCCCGGCGTGTTTCAACGGTTCCGTTCAGAGCGTTTTCATTACCATCGCGAAAGATGCAGTACGTAACCAACCATGACAACACATCAGAGCAACTGGAAGAAACATGAGGAAAGGCACACGAAAAATCCGATTGCTGCCGTTTTTGCTGATCGGATCGATGTCGTCCCCAGAAAAAGTGATCGCCGGGGGGGGAGGGGGGGTTTGAAACCAGAGATTGCCAAAACAGCAGCTTCAGATTCTGCAAGGATGGGAATATAAAGATGTTGGCGCTCATTCCGACTTCCATCCCGTCTTTCCGTGACGCACTTTGTGTTTACAAGTGTGTGTGTGTGTGTGTGTTTTTTTTCTTTTTGTTCGGTTGCACGCAGCAGCTGTAGTAGAACCGCGGGCACGTTGCACAACGTGTGCTTGCGTCACTGCAAGGTGGGATGAAGAACGCGAAACCGCGCTGCAGAATCTGAAACCGCCATCCTGGCCTTCGGCGGCATTGCCCAATGCCGGGGACCCCATTCCCTACGATCCTCTTCCGCCATTTCGCGCAAAACGTGCATCCGGAACCAGCGTGAACGGCACAAGATTCCAAAGCCGCCTGGAAGGGCACGGAGATTTTTTACGTGCAACGTATCTTCCCCGATCCAATTTGGAATGGTCCCATATCAGTGAGGACTGCTCCCAGATGGGTCCCGTAAAAATAGCCGTAAACGCCAGACGATTCCTCAACATGATGATGCCACAATGCTAATGGTGGCATCGTAGGTTGCCGAAGACCTCGCGGACGTTTTTATCGCGTCCAGCAGATCCAGAAAAAAGCCCGGAATCTCGGCGGGCTGAACGTGTGATCAGCCCCGTCATGTCTGAAACTGTCACATCGAATTTCGAACGTTTCCACGACATGCGGGGCGCCATTATTTTTTATACTTATCGTTTCAAAACACACGTTTTAAGTTTTACATGCTTGGAATGGTCCTGCGTTATCGATTGTTCTAGAACCAGATATCGCCGTGTGACGCAGAATTTTCGACGAATGAAATGGCCAGCTACAGTCACATGACGTTCCTCTATATAAGGCAATGGCAGGGTCGGCGTCATTTGTTTGGTAAAATCTTCAAGTGGGACAGTGCGCTTGAAAATTTTAAAAAAAGGAATTGTAAACCTTGTAAGTTTCCATTTTGCAACTGCAAGCTTTTTGGTAAAGGTAGGTGTGAGTGTTTGTCGTGTGTTCGTTGTTTGCTTGTGAACTTAAAGAAGCAAGTTTCTTGATATTCGCGTGGTTACCGTTGTTGCCCTCATAAGCGATTTGTTTTGCATTTATTCGCAGCTGTATGCGTCAAACTGACTAATTTGATTTTCTTTTCATTTTTTGAACGCCACAGACAACATGCAGATATTTGTGAAGACCTTAACTGGTAAGACCATCACATTGGAGGTGGAGTGCTCCGACACAATAGAAAATGTGAAAAACAAAATCCAGGACAAGGAAGGGATTCCACCCGATCAACAGAGACTGATTTTTGCCGGAAAGCAGTTGGAGGATGGCCGTACTTTGAGCGATTACAACATCCAGAAAGAGTCGACCTTGCACTTGGTACTGAGATTGAGAGGTGGCATGCAGATATTTGTGAAAACATTAACCGGCAAAACGATCACCTTGGAAGTGGAGGCGTCGGACACGATTGAAAATGTGAAAAACAAAATCCAGGACAAGGAAGGGATTCCACCCGATCAACAGAGACTGATTTTTGCCGGAAAGCAGTTGGAGGATGGCCGTACCTTGAGCGATTACAACATCCAGAAAGAGTCGACATTGCACTTGGTACTGAGATTGAGAGGTGGCATGCAGATATTTGTGAAAACATTAACCGGCAAAACGATCACCTTGGAAGTGGAGGCGTCGGACACAATTGAAAATGTGAAAACGAAAATCCAGGACAAGGAAGGGATTCCACCTGATCAGCAGAGACTGATTTTCGCAGGAAAGCAGTTGGAGGATGGTCGCACACTGAGTGATTACAATATTCAAAAAGAGTCCACCCTGCATTTGGTTTTGCGGTTGAGAGGTGGCATGCAGATATTTGTGAAAACATTAACCGGCAAAACAATCACCTTGGAAGTAGAACCATCTGATACCATCGAAAATGTGAAAAACAAAATCCAGGACAAGGAAGGAATTCCTCCTGATCAACAGAGACTGATTTTCGCAGGAAAGCAGTTAGAGGATGGTCGCACACTCAGTGACTACAATATTCAAAAGGAGTCCACCTTGCATTTGGTGCTTCGGTTGAGAGGTGGATTCTAAATCGTTTTTCTGGCTATTGTTCAAAATAAAACTTACTAGAAATGTGTATATTGTTTGTACGGGAGAATGGATGAGTGTCACTAGTGGACTAAAGATTTCTAAATGGGTGGAGTTTGCAGCAAAGAGTAAAGGGATAACTTAGAAAAAGGTGCTGGTACTTACAGTATGGCACTAGATGGGCGTTGCAGCCATTTTTGCACTTTCAAGAGCGCGTACACGGTGGTGGCAGCGTAAGCCAAAGACAGAAAGCGAGCACAAGTCCGAAACGTGTAAGGGCAGCGGTTGTTCCCTGGTGAATGTGAAACCCCCCGGCGTAGCTCCCTTTCGGTGGCGCCCGTTCCCGTAGGCGAGGGACCGGTAGCAGCCGCGCACAATTAGTAAGCAATCAGGGTACGTTCGGGGACCTCGGTGCATATGAGGGGGTGTTGGGATGCTGCGTCTGGCTGTCAGAAGGGAACTGCGGCAACGGTCCGGTACGAAGGAAGTTGACATGAAACACGACTAGCTGATGATTTGCGACCACAGTGTCGGTTGACCTCTTTCGAAGGTACTGTTTCGAAGTTGGGGCCTTCATTGGCATGCTTGGGACACTTCTAGGGCTACCAGCTCTGCGGCAGCACCTGCCGGAAAAGGCGAGCGGTCGGCCAGCTGCTAGAGAAGGCAGGGAAACTTCCGCCGGAAACTTCTCCCAAGCGTGGGGTGATTGTTGGTGCCATGCCCAAAAGGACAAGAATTAGTCCCCGTGGCCCCCGAGTAAATTTGTGAACACATGCACTTGGCAGGAATCCGGGACAAGTGGGGAGTTATGCCTGCGCGTGGGTTGCGAAGCGTTTTCCTGGAAATTACGAGCAGCATCACGCGAAAGTGCTCACTCGCGGGTAGTTCTGTAAACGTCTACGAGAGTGCATCGCGTTAATGAATTCCGGCATAAGGGAGTCCATGGAAAGCGCTCGAGGAAGCACTCTTGCGAATCAATTTGATGGCCTTGCCCTTGGTGAAGTTGATGTGTGAGAGAATTTCGTGGTCCTGCTTTCGGAGCTTGGGTCCGTGCGTTCGTCTGTATGTAGGAAAGCTCCTGATAGTTTCGGACAAAGTGATCTGTATCTGGGAAAGAAGCTGCCGCTTTGGTTTTCCGCGTCCTGGTGAGACGGTTTCCCCATACTTGAGGAATCGCTTTGTGCAAGTCAGGGCAAGGACGTCCTCCAGCTGCGAACGACTCGCCGTGACGAGGTGTAGTTCCGGTGCCCTATCCGGAGGCAGCTGAAGCATCCGTGCTGCTTAGCGGGCATCCACTTGAACTCGAGCTAATTTTTCTTCGGTGGGCTCCGGAGGTTCCAGAAGCCCGCATCGATTAGACTGGGGCCTCACGCCTCGCGTAGATAAGGATGAAAGCAGAGATTGTAGGAGGGACTCAGTTAAGCGGAAAACGAGCGGAGAGAGCAGAAGGACTTCAAGCGTGCAACTCAAAGAGTTGTCTCTGTTTGCCATTTCTGCAGCGGGGCAGAGCATGTGGCTATCCATTCGCGCATCCGACCCCGGAAGCCACATCCGACGGCAGTTCTTTCTTCGCTCAGCGCCAGATTTACACGGGATGCTGCTGCCCGAACTGGAGACGGCCGCTGGAAGCTTTCCAGAGGACGCGGAGATATGACGCGCCAGCCAAGGGCTGCTCGTGGCGTTGTTCCCCAGCAGGAGTCGTGATTTGCCGCAGATGCAAGCGGTCTGCAGCCTCTCCCTCCCGAGAGATGATGCATCGGAGCGAACGTCGGGGAAAGCGTGGGGCACTCCATCAATCATCGCCGGACACACTGAGGAGAAGGAAGGGGTGACGCCGACGGTCCCCAGGCTGCGGGGTCTCTCTCGGTGCGACTGCGAGAGTAAGCAAGGGAACCGGGAAAGTGGAAAGAAGAGTGGCGCGGCGAGGTATCGATCCCCGCGCAGGACGCGGAGGGAACGGGCGCCGGGATCCTCGCGCATCCAACCCGTTCGCCTCCCCCAGCGGATCCCTTACGCCGGGAAGAGCCCAGGCTGCCGGCGGTGAGGAACGGGGGGATCCTGGCGTAACGGCACTCCGCGGGCGGGTGAAGCTGCGAGAGGTTCGAATGAAGGGATGCCGAGGTCTCCTCCTCCCATCCCATTGTTGCGCACTTGCACCTGCTCGTCGCCATGATAACGGTCTCTCCGTGTCCTCCCTCGTACGAAAACTTGCCCGGTCACCTATTCCTCCCCCCTTCGTCCGAGGAGGAGGAGGGTCAGGACCTGAGCGCGCCGATTTAAGGCTGACTCTCGGGAGTCAAAAAGCCCTGCAGGCCCAAGAGGCTATCAGCCTGGAGCCAAGGCCCCTCCTCCTTTCCTCGAAGCCGGATCTCCGATCGCTTCCATTAGACCAGCCGCAGCTCCCGGCAGCATCTACGCGGCCCCGCAAATGCCGTCCGGTGAAGCTGCGTGGTGATGGTGGCAGGCACCACCTCGCCCGCTCCTCTGGCCTGGGTGGCGGTCGATTGCTCCCGACGTGGGAGGACTCACGAAGAACGACGGGGTTGGGAGCCGCAAGCCGGAGCCACCTCCAGCCGGCTTGCGGCTGGTGGCGGTGGGTGCCGCGCGCACGCACCCTCTTATGCTCGTCCCTTTCTGCGGGAAGAAAATCCTCAGGCGGGCTCGGGGTGCCTCCGGATCCCGGAGAAGGCGGCTCGGTGTTGGCTGCTGACCAGGTGAGTTCTGGGCTCCCTCCGCCACGGCGGTCGTGCACCCGGTGCTGAGTGGCGAAGAAGCTGAGGAGTGCGTCCGGTCCTGGCTCAAGGCGGTGGTACTGCCGCGAGCGGCATGTCTGAGAGCCGCGGTTGCCGTGAGACGGGGCACTCTCGAAAAGGCGGAGCAAGACTAGCGGCGCTGCGCGAGGAAGGGAGAGTATGCACGTGGACGGGACCCATCGAACGGACTGCAGGAGGCCTGTCACTCCTTCCGAAAGCGGCGGAGAATTCCGGGACCTCCGGCATTCGGATAGAACGCCGGCGGCGTCCCGAGGAGCTTCCTGGATGGTGGAGACGGGAATGCACGGCGCCCTCTCGTCTCCCGCGCCAGCGCGCAGACGGGAGCGCCCCTCTTGGAGCCTGTCTGCTTCCTGAGTTTCGTCCGGCGGGTCGCCTCTTTCCCTCCGGGTGTTTCCGGAGGACGTCCGGCACGTTCGGGGAGCATCCCTCTTATTGCGAGAGGTTCGGAATGCACCGGGGGCCTCCGGAGGGTCGCGAGAGAGTCCGACCGCGTCGCCACCTCCTCCCTCTGCCGGTCAGAAGGGACGACCCTCTCTCCCCGGAATTCCTAGGAAACGCGGGAGGGAGGGCGCATCGAGGGGCTCTTCCACCCTCGCCTTCGCAGTCGCTGCGGGATGCCCGGGACTCCCCGTGGAGGTTCCGGGGAAAAAACCCTTCGCAGGACTGGGAAGATCGGCGCGGGCTGAGGATCCCGGCAGGCGAGCTCACCGGTGGGGAGTCGACGGACACCCCTCGAGGCCTACCGACCAGTCCTGGGGTCTCGTAAGAGTCGCTGACCGAAGGCGCGTCACGAAGCCGACGCGAACTGCTCCACGCATGGCACGACGCCGGGATACAAAGCGTCGCTCCCACAGGAAGGACCTGCAGAGCGGGAGGCGCCTTCCTGGAAGAGGAGTCGCGCCCGCTGACGGCAGGGTTAGGAGGCGCCGACGGGACGCCGGTGCACCCCGTGAGGGAACGCAGGTACGACTGGAGGGACTTTCGGGGGGAGGGGGCGTAGGGCGCCGCGGAATGGGAGCGGGAAGAGGGGAAGCGGACGCCACCCCTCGTCCGTTCCCGCTTCCCTCGGGAGCGGGTGACCTTCGGAGGGGGATGGGAGAGGATTGGAGGTGTCTGCCTACGAGCGGGGCACTTCCCCGCGGAGCCCCAAAGAGGACCCTTAGGATGGAGTCGAGCGCGATCCGTTTTGCCTCAGGGCATAAGTCCGAAAGAGTCCTCGGAGATACCAGATGAGGCCAGCTGCTGTGTCCTCCCTGTCTCTTCTCCCCTTCCCCGTCTGACCTCCGGGACTCCCAGAAGTTGCGAGGCTGCTCAGGGCTGGAGGAGGGAGGGCTAATGCCCGGAGTCCACTTCCCAGCAGGGGGTGCATGCACTTTCGCGCGCGGATGCCGAGCGGCAACGCGTTCCAGGCGCGGCGCGCGTCCCCACCTGCCGGGAACCTCCGCGGCTGCGTACCGGCGGCGGTTCGGGCCGGAAGTGACATGCCCCGAGAAGACGCTAGTCCGCGCCGCTCCTTGTAGTCGGCGCTCTGGCACGGGGTCACTCTGCGACGCAGCCTGTCAGCCGACGCTACTTCTGCGCCTTAGGAATAGGTGGCTTCCGGTCCACCTGAAGCCTGTCCATGGGGTCAGGCAAACGTCCACGAGCAGCGCTCTTCGGCAGCTTCCTCGCCCTTCGGCTGAGCACTCTCTTGGTGCGTCCACCAGTCCGGGAAGAGAAGGGCGAGGCTGCAGCGGATGGCGGAACTAGGTCTCCCTCGCACTTCTCCGTCGGCCAGAAGGCTGGCCGGCGGCAGCGGCGAGAGTAGCCGTAGGGGCAGGGGGGCGGGAATCCGTCCGCGCCGCGCCTCCCAGAAGGTCTTACACCCGTGTTGCAGCTGCTGAAAGCACGACGACAACGCGGCGGTCCCCCGCGCGGGAAGCCGGAGGAGGAAGGGGGTCGCTGTCATGGAAACCACCGTCCCCGAGAGGCAAGGCAACCTGACTGCGGAGGAGTTCTTCGAGGACTTCCAAGTGCTCGCCCATGGCGCCCAGATGGCCTTCATCACCGCCTATTCCCTCATCATGGCGGTGGGAATGCTTGCCAACTCCTACGTTCTCTACGTGATCCTCGCCCACGCGGCCCTACGGACTCCTGGCAACCTTTACATCGCCTCCCTGATGGTCTCCGACCTCCTGGTGTGCACATTCTGCATTCCCTTCACCCTGGTCATCCTGCTGCAGCCCACCTGGACTCTGGGGGTCGTCCCGTGCAAGCTGCTGCCCTTCGTGCAGGTAGGAAACACCCTACTCTGACCCTGGGGAGGTGGGTCCAAGAGTCTCCATCCTCATCCCCTTGCTTGTGGGGACGAGCAGATACGCGCGCAGCCGGAGGGACCTCTCCCCAAAGGTGGCACATCTAAAGGGCCGGCAGACGAAGAACCGTAGCTCCCGCGGTCGCGAAGGAGCGTCAGCTCGCGGCGCTGTAGAGTGTGCGCGGAGGGCACTCGACAGCGCCCGGAAGGCAGCCGCGCCGTCTCCAAGTCCAGCCGCATGCAGGACTGGAATCTTCCTGGAATCCGCCTTCGGGCGGTGCCACCTTAGCTTGCCGGGGCGGGAGGGAGGAGCGTTGCTGGGAACGGGCGCCCCCTGCTGTGTGGGTGTTCTCGGAGCCCTGCGTACGGCTCAGGCGACGACCAGGAACGGAAAGGAATGGGAAGAGGGGGAGATCTCGAGATGGCCATACGGACGGATGCTCTCCCCCCTACCCCCCATTAGCAGATCGTCTTGAAGCCCACTCCTCCACCGGTGTCCGCCTTAGCTGCTTAGACCCGATCCCCTCCTCCTCCCCTCTCTCCCAGCGCTGACATGAGGGCGGCTCCCTGCTTAAGTCGCAGCGCTCACTATTGCAGGGGACATCGATCGTCGTGTCCACGGCCACGGTGCTGGCCATAGGCCTAGACCGCTACCAGTGCGTGGCGAGGATGCACATGGGCGGTCCGCCGGTGGGCTCCAGGAGGCCGTTGCTAAATGTGGCGCTCCTGTGGACCGCGTCGTCGCTGCCAGTGGCTCCCTTCCTGGTGTACCAGGACGTACGAACCTTCTCCCTTCCCGGCCGGGCCGGCATCCACTACCAGATGTGCGTGGAAGGCTGGCCCCAACGATACATGAAGGACCTCTACACGCTCTTCTTCATCACCGTCCAGCTAGTGGCACCTGCGGTCGTCCTGTGGACCATCAGCGCGCGCTTCAAGCGGTTCCTGGACCGACACCTGCGGAGCGGCTTCCCGGACAGGGTGGTGGGCAAGGAGCGGCGGAGGAACAGCAAGGTCATGGGCATGCTGGCCGCCGTGACGGTCGTCTTCGCGGCCAGCTGGCTGCCTTACCACGTGGACGCGCTGCTGGAGAGCTTCCACCCGGCGCTGTTCCGCGACCAGAGGCAGGTCTACCTCATCTTCGGGATCTGCCACGCCGTGGCCATGACATCTGTGGTCAGCAACCCCGTGATGTACGCCCTGCTCAACTCCAACCTGAGCAGATACCTGCGCAGCAGGAACGTCCGCCCTCTGGCAAGCCAGCTAAAGAGGATCGCCGTTCCGACATGACGACCCCGACCCGCTGGAGGGCGATGCGAGCGTCCTCCCTCCGCCGGATGCCGGAACCAATAAAACGCGCGTGCGCGCGCCCTCGGGAGGCGATCGGTGCCTGCGGGATGGACAGCCTCAGGAATGGTCAGGTGGGAAGCAGCGAAGGACGGACTGGACTCTGGGAAGGTTGGACGCTCTGCGACAGGTGGTGCGACAGGCTCTGCGTGGGAGTCCACTGGCGGAAGAGGGTGGGTACACAAAGAAAGAATGGGCGACAGCGGCCTCCCCATTGAGTGTGGACCTTTCCTGCCCCAGGAGGCACGTGCATGCTTGCGTCTTCCCTTCCCCCCCCCCCGCCCCTCCAGCCTTCTCCTCCTTCCTTCGCTTGCCCCGCTCATCTCTTACGTGCGCTTTCCCGTCTTCCGGAACTCAGACGGTCCCCTGAGATGAGTTTCGCTCCGGCGCCAAGACTCACGGAGGCAAGAGAAAGGTCCTGGAGGACGAGGACTTCTCCCCCCACCCGGACAGAGCACCTGCCCCGGAATATACCAGACATTTCCTCAGGCAATCGGAGGCCTCACCCCACCCAGGGCGCCGGACCGAGGGGGGAGAAGGAAGGAGGCGAGGACCTTCCCCCCCACCCTGTTGACCGGGAGAAGGGCCGGTCGGGACTCTCGCAGAGACAGGAGCTCTCGGCTTTCGCGACCTCAGGGTCTCCAGGGGCAGACGGTCGCCAGCGCCCGTGCTTCCCTTGAGGCGGGAACCTGTGCCCTTCTCTGCGCCCACCACCGACCGCGTTGCAGAGGTACCTGCCCCCTCCCCCACCCGCAAGAAGGGTTGTTCGAGATGTATCTGAGAATTTCCGAGGCCTCCGTTGCCTGGCAACTGCCTCTCTCCTCCCTTTGGAGCACGCGATCCACCCTGTCAGGCGAATCGGGCGCAACCATCCGGTGGTCAGCGACATTACCCCGGATAGTGGTGGAGCATGCACGAGAGACTGCCTACATCTCCTCCCTCCTCGCGCCAGTCGCCTTCTTGGCCACAATGCGCCCGCCTGGCTGCTCCAGCTGTCTGAGGAAGAGGAGGAAGAGGGGTGCGGATACCTGCGTGACCGGAGGACGCGCTATAGGAGCAGCGGTTAGTCAGTCTTGTGGCTCGCCCCGAGACAGCTGCCTGTCCCGGGGGCGGAGCGGACCCTTTTCCTTAGGGCCATGCAGCGGACGCCCTCCAGTCGGGAGGCGCCGTCGCCTCTGTGTCGATCTGTAGGGAGTGAGATGGGCGTTCCGAAGCGGGAGAAAGGGAAGGGGGCGGGGGAGCACACTTTCTCCAGCCCTCTCCCGGGCGTCATTTCGGGAGGAGGCAGGTCGGCTGCGACGGGACAGAGCAGCCCCCGAGGGCCGCGCAACCGACCTACGAGGCCCGAGGGCCTTTCCTGCGCAGAGAGAGCGGGCAGGCAGGCGGGCGGAGCGACGACGCACCCTCGTCGGCAGTGGACCAGCCTCTCCGGCCGGGAGCCAGGTGGCTCAGGGAGGGAGGGCTATCCATTCCCCGGCCTCTCCAAGATTCGGCTGACTCGGAGGCTGCGGTCCCCGCAAACGACCCGGCGACGAGAGTCTCTCCCTTAAAAAAAGGGTCTCAGGATGATGTGAGCTCCTCTTCCTCCTCCTCGGCTCATCCGCATATCGGCGGCAGGCAGGTGGCGTGCCTGCGGAGGGGCCCGGAGACGACGGCCCCCCTGAGAGCAGGCAGAGACGCAGGGGATACCGAGGCAGTTCCTCCGGTTCACGGGTGTGGAAAGGTGTCGCGGCATCCCCCCCCCCCGACCGTCGGTCTTCCTCCCCCCGGGCGCAGACATACCAGCAGAGACTCCGGTAGGGTGGGGGAGGGGAGGGAAAGCTAGCGCGGGAAGACTGTTGCTAGGGACGACGGAAGGGAAGGAAGCTGCTGCCGCGGCCTCGGACGCGTGAGCCGCGCGCGCCTCCTGTGCAGGTGCTGCCGAGGGGTGGCGGCGGGTGGAATGCCTCCTACCGTCCGGCCGCACCGCAGCGGGAGGCGCGTATCCTCCCCCTCGGTGGGCATCCGTTGTGGGTCCCGGCGGGAGCACTTCCTAGTCCCCGCGGAGCCCGGGGCGTGATGGGAGGGACGCCCTCGCGCGGGCTCCGGGAATTCCCACGGGCGATGGGCGGCTCCTTTCTCCCCCGACCGCCGCCATTCCGGGGAACGCGAGGTTTCCCTCCTCCACCCGAGGGAGACCTGGATCGCTCGCAGGGCTCCCGGAGGGATCTGCAATCGGGATAGGCCTCCTGGGGAAAGGCTGGGGCGCGAGCTTCTCGGATGGAGGGGAGGGGAGGGGGAGAGAGCCTGGGTCGCCACATCCCTTCCGACACCACGAGCGCGGTGCCCCCGACGGAACCAATGGGTGGAGATGCGCCCTGGGAGAGGCCCCTCCCTCCCTCTCCTCCCCCCCCAGCTCGGTCCCACTGTTGCCTGAGGGAGGTGGCGCGACTTCCAACCGAGAGCCCGTTGCCCCCGGCAACGGACCGGCCTCTGCCGCGGGCGAACGCGGGGCGAGATCCTCTCCTGGAGCTCTAGCCGCATGTCGCCGCTGCCCTGGGGCTGCCCGCTTCCTCGCGATCCCTCGGAAGCGTGCGGGGGACCCGCGTCCTCTCGGGGTGGGCCGGGGAATCGATCGGGCGACCCTCCTTCAGGAGAGAGAGGGGGGCAGGACGCGTGTTCTCCTGCGGGACGGCGGCGTGGGGACTCTTCCGGGCGATGGGCTCCGCGGAAGGCCCATTAGCTGCCATCCCGATCCTCCCGACCACTTTCTCCCCGCCCCCTCCTAGCGGCGCCACTAACGAGCCCCATTACCGTGCGCACGGGGACCAGCCGGTGGGAATATCTGTCCTTCCCCCCGCCATTTCCGTCTGGTCGCCGGTCGCCCACCTCCTCTCACCCAGGGAGGAGGAGGGGCCGACGTCAGGGGCGTGCCCCCAGAAGAACGGGCAGCGGGCGGATGCGCCCCAAGAGCAGGAGAGAAGGAAGATACGCCCGCCCGCCTCCTCGCCCAACGCGTCCTGAAGGAGAGAGGAAGGCAATTGGGAGACGCGAGCTCGTCCGTTCCTAGGCAACCGCCGGAAGGATCGCGGCGCACCATGTCCCCATGGGAGGGAAGGAGACGGGGTAAGGAAACGACGTCGGGTGAGGCGCAGACGCGGTTGACCCTTCCGATTCCCAATTCGGGCCGCGAAGTCGGCGGGTGGCCATGCAGCCATCGCGTGCTCGTGGGTCCTGCGGCAAGCCGAGTGGGCTCGGCGTGGCGCACGCTCCTTGCCGGCGCCGCTTCCTGCAAAGGGAAAGGGGGGGCGTTGAGAGTGCGAAAGTCCCTAGGAGGATCGGGCCCCGCGTGCAGGCGTAGGCGGCAGGACCTCGCTTCCTGCCGCTTTCCGAGGGGCAGCGGACGGTGCCTGTGCCGGAGCGTTCCTGCACGAGAAGCGCCGAAGTGACGCTCGCGCAGGGCACGCACGCACACACGTGTGCGTGCGCCCACCTGATAGCGTGTCCGCCGCTTCTCTCGTGTGCGCACGGGAGACACGCGCCCTCGCGTGCGTTTCCAAGTCGAACGAAGGTGTGTGCGCGGACGCGGCGGTGGTCACATGGGGCCGCCCCGGAGCTCGGACGACTCCGGCAGACCCGCGCGCCCGTGCGGTGGGGGGAAGGAAGGGCTTCCACGTGCTCTCCCTCTGTCTCCCTCCTCCCCTTTGCTCTCTCTCTCCCTCCCCTTTTTCCGGATGAACCTCCGAGGTCCCTGGAAGGCGGCGTGGGGCGGCGCGCGTTGCGGGTGCCGCGCGCAGTGCTGCCTGGCGGGCGGTGCGCACACCATCTGAGGTGCCTCTTCTTTTCCTGCGCCAGTGGTCCGCCGCAGCGCGCCTTGGCCGGTTTGCGTGAGGGTCGCTGTTCCAGGGACCGCCATCCGCAAACGACTTCGGCTCATGAGGTGTGCTGGAAGGAGTTTCTCTCCCGAGGGAGAGAGGTGGAGGGAGGGAGGAGGGGCGATTCAGCCCCCACGGCGCTCGGTTCCACCAGAGTTGAGGACCTCCCCATCTACCTGAATGCTGAACTCGCCGCAGCGCGCTGGAGTGGGAGGAACGCTTCACGGGTTCTCTAGAGCTTTGTCCACGCAGAAGCAGCACAGCAGCCCTTCTTTTCCTTCTTCCTTGCGCGCTTTTTTTCGGAGCCAGCCAAAACGAAAAACAGAAGCAGAGAAGCAGGCGCCTTCTACGGTGTCTTCAGCTCGCAGTTTGATTGTTTCCTCCCTGCAAACTGCACGGTAATTTCCCTTAATTTTTTTCGAGGCATCGGAACAATTGGCAAGTGCAATTTCCTGCCTAATCGGCAGCATCCCAGAAAAAAAAAAAGAGAGAGAGAGAGAAGAAGAAAAAACAACAGACTCCACAGATATGCAAAATGTATATCAGCGGGCGCCTATTCGAGCCACTTTTTATACGTTCTCCTATTGCGGTCTCGCCCAAATCGTGCGGGATCCGCTCCATATTCGCCGGCGTAAATGGTTACGTGCGAGGGAAAACTGCGAATGGAAAAAAACTCGGAGGAGAAGGAAGAGGGGAGGAGAAAGAGAGATTCCTTTTCGGAATTTCGCTAACGGAATTTTATGGGCCGTAAAAAGTTCTTCGCTCGACGCGCTGCGGTAGGCCTAAGATGGCCGTCCGGCGCTTTGCGATGGAAACCACCTATCTGCTGCCTTAGCAGGTACTATGCTGCAGTGCATGTCTATTGCTCGCGTATTTGTATGCACCCTTGCCATTTAGTGATCACGTTCTATCAGACTACTGCTATTTTATCGTCTATGCTTATCCCCCCCCCCTCCCTTTAAAGAAAAAAAAAAAAAAAAAAAAAAAAAAAAAAAACGATACGAACGAACGTGCTACATGTGCCATACGTATATATAGTAAGGTGGCCAAGCGTTCCGAGCCTCCACGTGCTAACCCAGTTTTTTTCTTCTGATCTCTCCCGCACCACGGAATGTTTTCCGGTGTCGTCTTGCCGTTTCGTTTTGTCTATGAATTCTCCCCCTGTGAACACGGAATCTTATGGAGGATGCGCAAGCATTCTTTAGTGAGACATGGATGCTTGCATTTGCACTGACGTATAACTTGCGTTGGCGAACAAATCACTGCCTCTGTGTCAGTATCTGCGTCTCCACATCACGACCTCCTCACGTCATCCAGCATTCTGCCATCTCAGAATGCAATTAGAAACTCCAACTTGAAAAATGTCTTTTTGTTGCTTGCCAATGGCAACGGGACCCACTTGTGCGCATAGCTCAACGGAGCACGCAGATGGATGTACATGTACACCGGAGGGTGGTATCCCAGCTAAGACGCGTGCTAAGGCTTTCCGTTGCCCCAATACGAATGGAAGACGCGATTCTTCCATGAGCGTGTATTCTTAACGTCTTGATACACTCCCGGATCTCCGATCCAGGATTAAGCAAATCAGGGAGGTGTCCGCCTTCACTCTACCCGGCTCAAATAGGGTGGGATGCAGCGATGGTCGCTTCTTCCCATTCGCTCGGGAAGGGTCTCCCGACTGGGCGGCATCCCGTGCCTACGGGAACGAACTCGGGAAGGCCGGCGCATTATCCTGGCGAAAGGATCGCTGGAGGTTCCAGCGCCTGCCTCTTCGTCGGAGGCGAGCGCCTTTGCTGCGGAGGTCGGAGCACACGCAAATCTCGAAGTCGCCTTGACCCTGTTGGTTGGGACCGAACCGTGGCTGACGTTGCCCCGCCGGTCAGCGAAGGGCCTGAAAGACAAATCGATTTCCGGAAGAGATCTTTTCCTTTGTCCCCTCCCCCCCCCCCACGCCCAATCGTTGCGCGGTTACGGTCGTGCGCTCGATGTTTTTGCCTGCGTGGAGCCCCCTCGGTTCCGTGTCTTCTCCCCGAACATGAACCTTCCTTCCCATTCATCTCTGTGCCGTCTCCTGCATCCTGCCAGAGTGGGGAGGACAATCCTTGAGGACGGGTGCTCCTGCTGGGAAACGGGAACCCTTCCGGCCATCTCGTGAAACTTCAAAGTTGCCCCAGCGATTCAAGTCGAGCTGCGAGGATGGCAATTCAATCCTGAATTATGGCTTGCATCCTCGATGAGATCATGCGTCTTCCCTGTGGATCATCCCCGCTGCACAGATACTCTGATAAAAAGGGCGTCCCGTGTGAAAGGAAAAGGTCATGGGGATCGAAATTTCCAGTGAATAGTTTCCTGGCTTTCCGGATAAAAAAAAAAAAGGGATGGGGAGGGGACAGAACAGTGGCAGCAACGGCGGAAGAAAAAGGTGTGCGGCCGAGCGCACGCGGTGTCGGCTCCCATCGAAGCCGAGCGCCAACAGCACTGCGACACGCGTGTGGACCCGGCGGGCCGGGACGGGGCGCGATTCTCCCCTGCCACGAAGGGTGGACGGTCGGGTGGGTCGAAGCCCGCCGTCCGCTCTCCACGACGCGCAGGGTGCTACCGGGGAGGGCTGGGGCGCCCATGGAAGCAGCTGCAAGGGGACGGACCAGAGCTCTGCTCTAGGTGCGTCTCTCCCGACCGGGAAGAAGGGACTTTCGACCAGGAAACGATCCTGCGCGGTTTGCGCTCGGGGCGACGGCGACATGTGCCAGGATCGTTTCCCCCCTTAAGTGTTATGGGGCCTCGTTGGCAGCAAAGGGTCGGGAAGGCTTTCCGACTGAAGAGGCTGCGCTGATGATGGTGCTTGTGCAGGGACCGCTCGATGTGTTGCCAGGGGTGTTTCCTCGCGTGACGTTAGTTGAGCGGAAAATTTCGGGCAAGGTGCCGTGCCGAGCGGGTGGGAAGCGATCCCAGCTTGTAGATGGAGCTACGGAGGAGAGAGAACGCCGCTGCGCGCCAAGGAGCTGGACAGGCTACGGGAAATGGCGGCGGGGATACGACTGACGGAAGGGGTTGCGGAGAAAGGGCGTAGGTTCGCGCCGTTCGAAAAGTGGGGGGGGGGGGTTAACGTTTGCTGTGCTCTCCACCCGCATCATGCCCGAAAAACAAATGGGCGTGTAGACTAGGAGATGCGTTCCCTCTGCGGAAGAGGGAAGAGAGGAGGAAAAGGGGGAAGGAATGCTGTCCGGAGTGCGGTTGAGTGGATGGGGGAGGCCAGGCTTGGAGCGTTATTACCCCGGAGGGAGCAGGTGGGGGCAACGAGTGGGTAAATGAGAAAGGCAAGTGGCGAATGGGGAACGGAGGAATCCCGCCCGTCCCGGAGCCACCCGAACGGTTTCCCCGAGGCGTCCTGTCCTCCGCGCCCAGCTGTCCTCAGGGAGGACCCTCCCCCCTCCCGCCGCGCCGTCCGTCCGAAGATCGTCCCCTCCTCCCTGTTCCGACCTACCGGTCGCACACGTGCTGTGCCTAATAGGGGTGAGACAATAAACGGGCAGATGGCCCCCGTCGGTTGGTGTGCCCAGCGGAAAGGAGGGGGGAGGAAGGGAGAATAGGTGATGGGGTGGAACCAGACTCGAGTTTCGGTCCTTCTGTGACTCGGACCTCTCAGAGATTTGGCCAGGAATGCTCTGCGCCTGGAGACCACCCGCAGCCCTCTCGCCCGCAAGACGAGCTGTCTTCGGAGCAGCCTGAACTCCACGAAGGGAGGGCATCCATCTGGAGATTCCTCGCGAGGGTCCTTGGGGGTGCCTGGGGTGCCTGCCTTCCACTTCCCGGATTGATCACCTGCCCCCTCTGCTCCCTGAGTCGGAAGTGCAACCCGCAGTCCGCCCAGCGAGCTGTTGGGCGGGGGCGGAACGAAGGGAGGGAGGGGAAAGGCTCGACTTTGACCTCAGCAGCGATCCCAGTTCACGTAGGTGCTTCTTCAAGCTCCTCTGTGCTGCCATCGGAGGTCTCCTGAGGAGTCTTCTGCGACCCTCCTGCAAATACTCGACTCTTCTTCTGCTGTCTGTCGCAGAGCCGTGTTTTCCTCCTTTCCCTTCCCTTCTTCCTATCCTCCTTAGCTCCCGTTTCCAAAGCGCCGAGCAGCGAGGATCTCCCTCCTCTCTCGCGGTTCGACCGCGGGTTACCCTGTTCGCCTTTCCGGGAGGCTCGTCGGGAGCTGCACGTCTCCTCCCAAGTGCCAAAAGGATTTTAGTCAGGACGGCAGGAGTTCCCAGTTCTCGAACCCAGGGCGAACGGAGAGCGGGAGAGAGGTGCCGATTCCGGGGGAGGGAATTGCGGGCTCCCGCAAGACCCGCCCTCCCGCTGCAACCGTTCCCATCTCGCGCGGGCGCGAGAGCTCCAGCGTTTCCAGGAGGGGCCGGAGGTACAGCGCACCTCCATCCACCACCAACCGACCATCTTCGGTCAGCAGGCTGACCGACTGACCGCGCGCGCTCAGGAGAAAAAAAGCCAGGAGGGATTGTGGTGGGAGGACGAGGTTTTTGCAACACACGCGGATGGCACTTCCTGGAGCGGATCCCGCCTCCCAGGCTTTGCCTGCCTCTCTCCCTCCCGCCTCCGTTTGTGCGGCCCCCCGGCCTCCATGACCGCACTGGCTCTCGCGGACGGATCTGCTTCCGGTTCCAGTGCTGTAAGGACGGGAGCGAACGGAACATGGATGAAGAACCGCCGGGTGCGGTGGTGGCCGTTTTCTGACCCTCTCCGAGGGTCAGTAAACGACGAGACGCGAGCAGCTCGGGAGAGGAGACCGTGCCCCCCCCCCTTCTCTTTCTATCTTATACTCTTCTCGCATTTAAGGCGGTCTCCTTGGTTACGCGGCGCGGCTCCTCTCGCTCGCCGGCCGTCCTTCTGCCGGTCTTCTTTCTTCTTTCTCGTGCCAGTGAGAGCTTTAAAGAGGTCCAAGAGCGACCGCATGGTCGCCCGGCTGGAGGACATGATGATCCCCTGAGGGTTCTCGGAGGTCCCACGCGGGCGTTCCCTCTGGTCGCTCCCCTCACTCCTCCTCCTCGCGAAACAGATTCGAGACAGAGCGGAGGCGGGGAGAACCGCCTCCTTTTCCAGAAATTCTCCGGCTGACCCTGGAGCCTTTCCAAGAGCTCCAGGGTCGGCCGAAGGGAATGCCGCACTGAGTTCTTCGAGAGCCGTCGTGTTCCTCCGCCATCTCACGCCTTCTGGCGCTGGGCGCCCCCACGGCTTCTGCCAGAAGTCATCGATCCCGCGATATGAGTCCCCGAGCAGACCGTCTGCGCGTGCTCGAAACCTCTTCCGCACGGCGCGCCCGCCCTCAGAGGTGCAGCTGGCTCCTTGTGGCACGCAGGATCTGGGTCTCTGCGTGCGCGCGCGCGCGAACGAAACGAGTCTGAGCCCAGCATGCTGCGGGTCTGCTTGCCAAGCGACAGGTCGCTGCGGAAACCAGACATCGCACGGGCCGACCCGCCAGAAAAACTTCCGGTGCGGGCGGAGATCAAAAGCACACCGCTGCGTCCTGCCCGATACGATCAGGGCTCCCGGGAGGCGCAACAGAAGGGGGAAAGCTGCTTCGCCGCGGTCGGGACCTGCGCCAAGTGACTCTCCTTATTTCTTCGGACGTCCTCCTCAGGAAGGGGTGACCACAGGGATTGCCACGCGGGCAAGGAGGAAGAGGAGGAGGGAAAAGCAACTCTTTCTTCCTTCTCTGGCCTCGGGACTTTGCGTCCGATAAAAAGAGGGCACGCACCTCGCTACCGAAAAGGCCCCGAAGCTACCCATTTCCTCAGCGACCGCCGGCACGGAGAGGTACAAGGGAGTGGGGACCGGACGGAGACAGTTCCCGGAGGCACTAGACGACAGCTCTGGATTGCTCTGCGGCGCGAGGCAATCTGTCTTTGGACACTTTCCTCAGAGGAACCGTGGACCTCTTGGCTACCCAGTTCCCAGGGAAGTCGGAGTGCTAATGGTGGTGTGTGCTAACCGACACTCTGGGTCTCCGGTCTCTGGGCAGGAGGTTACTGGCATTGATGACAGATGCGAGAGTGCCTTTGGAGGCCGAGAGATTCGCCTCGGTGGTTCATATGAACCATCAGCGCCGAAACGAGAACGCGAGGATAAGAAACATCCCCTGAGGGCAAAATCTATTTCTAGGCGCTGTCTTGGAGACTGCTTTGACGAGTTCCTACAAACAAAGGCGTATTGCCTCGTCACCTGCTGCCAAACTCTTCCCGGCATAGTATTAATATTCATCTTCCACGTCTGCTCAGCAAACGATGAATAAGAAAACATCCTCAGCCTCCCTTGAGAAGAGCGTCTCGTCCTGAGAGGAATTTCCTTCATCCAGCCCTCATGCAGTTGCACTTAATTTGGCTTCTGGTGCGCGGCATCTACTGAATATTTGATCCGGACTTCTGACAAGCTCAGAGGGCACACAAAGTATACAAGGATGCGATTTCGGGAAGCAGGCGGTTTGGTTGCCGAACCAGTTCTCCCGGAAAGTCTCTTCTTGAGTGCGTTTCGATTCAGGTCGCGATGCCGAACGAGGAGAAATGGACGTCCTTGTTATCCCCCTCCTCAATAGTAAGTAAAGTTGCGATGCCTAACAGCCTTTGAAGTCTTGCGCTCGCAACGGATGAGATGGGTGTCTCTTGGGAAGAACAAACCTCCCCAGAAATATAAAGAATACGTGTCGTTGCAGACACGTGCGAAGATGAGCAAAGACGCAAACAACGGGGAGCGTCAAGTTATTCCCGGAAGTCTCAGATTGGCAGTGAGGGAGAACGCATTGTTTTCATAGAAACACGGAAACAAAACAAAACAAGGAAGCAAAATCCAGTAGTGGCTTTTCTCCATCTGAAAAGATCCGTTTCGATGTTACAATAATCACCATCGCGTTTTCTTTCTTCTCTCCAAGGCGGAGAGAGCTCTTCGTGTCTTCGCACCGAGCACTTCGGCTCCTAGTGATGATAATAATCACTGGAACGAGCGCGCATTATGGAAATCCTTTCTGGATGTATCGAGTGCAAGAAACACCGTGGACCTTTCCGTTCTTCCGCATGATAAAAAGAGAATTGGTTCGAAAGGTTGATAATGGTCCAGCCTGCGCCTGTTCAATAATTTTGTCGACTTCGCTTCACCAACCGCTCTCAGCCAGAGATGCGTACATTCCATTTTTCGTCATCTTGCCGAAACAAAAAATGGAAGCAAGGACCGAATGATAAGAGGCAGTGGTCAGACTGAAAAGTGTACCAAGGAGATTGGGTGGAGGGGGGGGGGGGCTTTAACTAACCATCCCTCTTTTCAATTTCAGCACCCTTGACTCTCCGTCCTCCGGTTTCGTTTTTTCTTCTTCTTTTGCTTCTTGCAAGATGCTAATGGATACCGTTTTTTCGTGAGCATTTGCATCTTCATGAAGCCAAAGCAAAAGTTTGCAGGCGAAAACAGCCGCTCGCATTTTCCCTGGAACCGGCGGCAACACCTTCGGTGCGTAACCGAACATTCCGCTCCGGTTGCTGCGGGAGGGAAGAAAAAAACTGGACCAACTCCGGGCGCGATAGTCGAGGATGGCGCTTGTGCATTCCATAGGCACGAGCAGGATATGGAACGTTTCGTGACATGGAGCCATTAATACGCTGCGTTTTTTATATTTTTTTTACCTTTTTTTTACCTTTTTTTTTTCTTCCTCCTCTAACCGGCCTTTCGTGTGCAGGGTGTCTCGAAACAACTGCACTATGCGCAAGTTGTGGATTCCCGGCGAAACAAATGGGAACATATTTTATTTTGTACTGTAGACGTCTCCGATGGAGGACGACGGACCGGTCGAATGTGAGGTTTTTGTAAATGAGGTCAGACTTGAAATTTTGTTTATTTTACTTTTCATTTTTTTTTTTTTTTACTGTACGAGTATGAGGCGCAACGTGTTCGTAAAATCCGTGTTTGAAAAAAAAAAAATCGACTTCTTTTGGAACGCTACAGAAATTCCATTGCTTTTCAGTATCTGGTTTCTCTATTAGTAGAGTTTTCGAGAGCCGCTTCCAGAGTAATTTTTGTATGACAATCGGAAGGATCCCTCTGAAGGAATTTCAACGGAATTTCATCTAAGAGAAGAGAATGCGAGGGTTTTTCTTTTCTTTTCTTTTTTTTTTCCAGCTTCCCTTCAAGGCAGAACGTTCCTGCAGCCCGCAACGGCATTTCACACTGCAAAGTGACAACGGAAACATAATTGCTGTTTCATGGATAACATATGAACATGCTCCATTGCTTCACTGATGCTTAGTTCGATCCGAACTGTCTTCGAGATGGTGAGCACATAAACCTTGCCTGCAGCTAACTCATGCCCTGCCAGGAACGCTACGTTCCTGTCTGCAGCGTACAGCTGGAAAACCGGGAAAATTATCGTCAGGAGAACTGCGGAATTTCTCTCCTCTTGCAAAAGCCGGCAAATCACGATGAGAACGAGCAGACATTCCTCAATTGAGGGATTCTCTGGATTCAGCGTTCTCGATTTGTTTCCTTTTCCCTTCTTTTTTTTTTTTTCCTTCTTGAGGGGAAAACGAAGCAGGTCGAAACAAAACAAACCTTCCTTGCTACTGGACTATTTTCCGAGTACTGCACTGAAATCTGGGAGAAAAATCAAGTCTTCCTGATTACCCTCCCTCCCAAAAAGCTGTAGGCTTAAGAACATCACAATTTTGTTATTGCTGTATTGGACGCTGATATTTTTTATGCATTGACTGCTTACACAAAAATCGTTTCTTCTTGGGGAATGCTGAACCGAGAGGAAAGGAAGGAACTTTTAAGACGATTACCAAAGTTCTGTGACTTCTTAACCCCGAACTGATAAAGCTTAAAGCCTCTTCTATGACTTGGGATGCTCCGACAGAAATGGACTCTGTCACTTAAGATTGCAAAGGCAGGAGGAGCCAAACTAATTCCACAATTCCAGTGGTTTCCACGTTTTCTATAATGGCTCATCCTCTGGCTTGGGAAACACGCCGTGGCGCATCCTTCTTGACGAAGGTTGTTCTTACGTTTCGAAATCAACATATTTTAGATATTAAGTTTTAGCGAATGCCCTTGAGCGACAAAAACAAGAACTTCCGACAGCCTAACGCCGATATTGAGGGAATTGTAGCTGCTTCAGTCACATTGTACAACCAGATGGCTTACAGAGTTTCCTTTAAAAAATTAGAAAAAAGGATTATCTTCTGAAAATGCCGTTTTTCTGCATCTTCCGTACTTATTACGAAGTCGAAATCAGCGTGCTCTGCAAGTTTTCCAGGACACCCAGCATCCTCTGGTCATCCGGTGCCCGAAGCCGCCGAAGCCAAGGCGCGCTTCCCTCACTCTTCGGAGACAGTGCCATCCTATTCGTTCCTTCCTTGGTCTTTGCATGTCTCAAACGGCGCGCGTAACTCGAAATGTGTACCGCTGATGCAAGTCTGTACAAGTTGCAGTCGACTTAGTGCTTCCCTCCAGAACGAAAGCACGCAAAGTACAGACGACAGCATTGCTCCGCAAAGGAACAGCACTTTTTGAAACGTTGACTTTACCCAAACAGTGACAAGAGGTCGGTCTATTTGACAGTTGTGCCTAATGTATGCAAACTGTACCCGCTCAACCGCACGTATAACATAATCACATTTTTTTCGTAGAACTCGGAACTCACTCTAGTGTTATAGCTCTATGTCTTCATTATTTGGTCACACATTTAGAATCTTCTCCATAAAAATTGTGGTTATAAACATTGAATTGTTTTGCTCACGGGAATGGATGTGCTGGTGCATATCTTTCAACAAACTTCGAGCGATGGACCTTCGTGTAATCACACAGAGAACTGAGTTCTTGATGGAATGGTACATAATGTATGCAGATGGTAACATTGTATCCTGCGCTAACATTGGCTTGCCCGAAGTCCCTGGATGATCTCTAAAGTCAGGTTTATAAACCGAAACTTTATGCATGTGAGAAATGGAGATTTCAGCTTGAAATACCTGTTCCGTCCGGAAGCTGGAAACATACCTTTTTATGTGATACGTAAATCATGTAGTCTTCCATGAACGTTGTTGTCCCATTCCCATTATGGGTCCGACCATACAGTAATATCTGATCCACATATCTGCAGTATCCGAAGAAGTTCCTCGGAACATCTTGCTAGAATGCAAGTTGCTGCGCTGGTCTGCAGCAAGAGCGGACGTTGGAATCGAATTATGAGGGACGTAGGAGCATCCTTTCCCCAGTCAGGAAAAATCGCACGGAATCACTTTTTCTCTGATCGTCGTTCTCCTGCTACTCCGTGGCTGCTTCCCATCTTCCACCACGTGGGCAGGTTGCATCTCCCAGAGCTTCCCTCCATCGTAAATAACAGAAGCGTTACCTGCTGTTGCTTACGATGGCACGCTCTACTCTCTTGATCGTGTTGCTTCTCGATTCTCTCTGAATTCGGCGAACATCTGTTCTGCACGGTTTCTTCTTTCAACGATTATAAAAATTCTCACTCTGGTTTCCGCCACTCAACGTAGTGAATCTGCAGACGCCATGGGTATGAAACTTGGTTTGGTCACTCTGCTCGTCCTAATAGGTAAAGAACGAAAACAAACACAAAGACCGTAAAGACAGGATAGAGTAAAAAAAAAAAAAAAAAAGGAAAAGGGTGTTGGTGAGAGCAACGTTTGGGTGGTGGTTGTTGGTGGTTGAGGACCCCCCAGGGATGATTGGTTTGCTTTGGTTGGAGGGTTCGGAGCTGCCGCTCCCGCCATGCAGACGTAGGCGCTGCACCACATCAAACTGGGGAGGAAGCCACAGAATCGTTCTCCAACCTTCTCTGGAATTCCATGTTCTTTGCTTTTTAGGACTTATGGTAGAATGCAACGCACAGTCCGGAATAGACCTTCCTTTGAGTCAGGTGCTTGCTACTGTGGACACTTTCAAGTAAGTAGAAAGACTGGTGGTTCTAGAAAATGTGACAAATCCCCCCTCCCTTCTTTTTTTTTTTTTTTGTTTCCTTCCCGATATCCAGCAATGTCTTAAGGAAAGTGAAGAGTCTGTCATCATTTGAGGAAAAATTCCGGGACGCCTTTGCCAAGATCGAGGGAATCTCACCAGAATCCCTGATCCAGATCCGGAAATCCCTGAAAAAGATATTTTCCCACGATGTCGATATCTTCCAGTCCATCATCAGCCCGATGATGAGAGGCGACGGCGACGCCATCGAAAACACTGTGACGTATGAACACTATGAGAACACTATCTTTCCTTCTCGTTCTTGCTCCACGATGCTTAGCTTTCGGGAGGGAAAGGGAAGGAATGCACGCGCGTGTATGCAATAAGAGTTGGAACAAACGTCCTCGTCGACGACGCCATTGTGTGTTCCGCTGATTCCTCTCGAGCTCTTCGAAATAGCGCAGCTGCCGGAAACTCCTTGTTCCTCGCTCGTGTGTATCCATTCCACTTTCCAGGCTTAAGGGAGCACCTCTCGGCGTTCGGCGAACGTAACAAGCCGTGCTCTCCTGCCCTGTCTCTCGTATTTCCCACAGGATGCGTGCACTCCTTGGGAAAGCAGGAGGGAGGGAGGTGTCCTATCCCGATACATTCTTAGAGCCACGGAGCACGTTCCTTGCCTGGTTAGTCGTCTATACGGATCCACCGTTCGCGCTCCCTGTCCTAAGCTTAACCCTCTTATCTAATCGTTCCTTCCATCTTCTCCCTCCTTCGTCTCCTTCGGTTTCCCCCTTTCGATTGGTTTAGCAGGCGTCAGCGGGGGTGCTTGGATGGATTGAGTGAAACATAGGGTCATCGGGAGAAAGGATGTGGGACGCCCAACTGCAGGAGCTTTCGCGGGCGGCCAGGAGGCTCTGCTCGCATCTGGCTCGCATTCTTCCCGAAACCGATGTGTGCTTGCTGACCTTCGGCTTTCCGTTCCAGAGTTCTCCAGGACCTGTTCCAGAAGCCATTCGAAGGAATCAAAGACATCACCGAGGTACTCATGAGCTCGTCAGCCGACACTTACTCCGCGTACGAGAATCTCAGTCCTGTGCTGCAGGACCTCTCCTTCACCACGGTGCGACTGGGAAAGGAAATCTTTCACGAAATAGCTGGATAGAAGGTCCTCTTCCCCCCATCCCTTGAAGGCTGAGAAAACTCGCAATAGCATGCCCATTAAAAGCTGGCTGCTTCACATATCACCCGGGGTGTCGCTGCTGTTGTCATTCGGCGTTCCTCAAAGACTCTGCTCCGAGATCCTTAGCAAGGGCGAGGGAGGTTCCAGTTTGCTTAGGTAGAGGAAGGGAGATTACTCCATGTCATATCTCTCTCCAGACTTCTCCGGAATCTTCAAACTCGCTCAGAAAGGACACGTGTTTTTTTTTTTTTGGGGGGGGGGGTTCCGAAAGGAGCCACAGAAGCAAGTTCGGATTGGGTTCGGACCCATTTTAGCCGTGGGAATCATCTTTCAGGTCACTCTGGCCAAAGGGTACTGGAAGTGCGGACGACACTGCCATTTAGATGCTGCGTCTGAGCTTTTCCTGCTGCCTCTCAGGAGACGGAGGATGGGAGCGTGCAAGGATGCCTCCGGTTACTCCTGGGGGGGAGAAAAAATCAAGGATGCTGAAGAGGATAAGGACCGAGATAGGGTGGTTTGTTTCATTGCAGTGGAGATGGGTCAGGTGAGGCAAAAAATGCACTGAGAGCGAGAGGGTGTGGACAGCTGGTTGTCTCGAGGACGGAAGAAGCGTGGCACGCGCTCTCTCGTCTTCCTGAAGACCAAGGATCCTTTTCCTGACTACAATCTTCCCAATCCCAGCTTACTGGAGACCCCTTGGCATATGGGCATCTTCCTATTCTGAGGTTTCCACGTAGAGAAAGCTGTCGTGGGCGGCCAAGTCACTGCAACGGCATAGCTGGCGACGTTGGGGGAGCACACGCGCTTTGGGAGTCGCGTCTGCCTACCTCCCTTTTCATCTCTCGATTCCCTGGCGCTCGAGATGCATGTCTGGACACCTTGTAGGTGCCAGCATGAAGAAGAGCTTTGTTCCACCTTCTTGAGTGTCCGTCCCGAGTCCTCCCTCACTCGGCATCCTCCCACCAATGCTCGCGGGTGGAACCTGGGTGTCTTCAGACTGTTCTCCCCACCTCGCTCGCGGATTTTCCATCGCTGCTGCCGTCTTTAGGCTTATCCCTGCTGCTGTGGCTGCTAGCTTCCCTTCCTTGGAGGAAGTGTGCCCACTTTTCGTGCCCATATGGTTGGCTCTCCCGCTTCATCGGCTGCTCCCCTTCCCTGCCTCTTACCGCTCCCTACTTCCTACTGGAGCGAACCACGTAGGATCACGAGTATGGCCCCCAGTAGAGAAAAAAGAGAGATGCCACTGCCTATTCTCTAGCCGCCAATCCTTATGATCCTCCCCATCCTGGTGACTGGCTTCGGATGTTCATGAGACGTCCTTGCACGCATGCTTGCGGCGATCCCCCGCTACGGGTGACCTGCCCCCGTCAAGGAGCAGACAGGAACGCCTGTGCCGGTTTCCGAAGAGGGTCCGAGGGTGATTTTAACACCAGGCAGTGGTAGCCCTTCGATCCAAAATGCAGCTCTCAAAGCGATCGCCATCAGCATTCGAGAAGGCCCCCTACTGTCCAAGAAGCAGTAACAGTCTCATTAGGGCTATGGTCTCTTGCAACGAGAGCAGTCATCCCTTCCGCGTCCCTGTGCGCTTGAGAGGAGTCTCCGAAAGTCTAACTGTGCAAGAGCTCCTTGTCTAAGAGCGCGATGGTCGTTGCTTGGAGGTACAGTAACTTCGAGGATGTCCCTCACTCCTACGAAAGAAAAATCGGCAGAGTCGCTCGCAGATTTCGTTTCAGTAGGCAAGACTCGAAGTGAGGAGATGCACGAGCACCATACCTACCTGAAAACAGTATCAGGAGATTATGGAGTTTTCCGGAATGGAGCAGAGAACACTCGGGACCATCCGGAGGAAGGCACGAATCTGCAGTAGAAAATGCCTCCCCGAGCGTGTTGAAGTCCGGAGGGACAGCTCCGTTGGAGTGAAAGTCACGAGTTGTCCCTCAGCAGGCAAAACAACCTCCGTGCACCCTCCGTCTCCAAGCAAGCGACCCATCGATGCAGATTGAACAAACGCCTTCTCGGGAGCCGAGTGAGCGTCGCAGTCGATGCAAGTCACCAATGGTGAGATGGCAGACCTCATCACCATGAGGAAATGGAGGTTGGTTTCCGCATGGTCTCAATGGCTGATGGAAAAGGAAAAAAATAGAAAGAAAATGAGCCCAGGAGCAGAGAAGGTACCAACGAAACTATGACAATCAAAAAAAAGAAAGAAGAAGGTTGATAGAAAGCAAGAAATTCTCATTAAGGATGCAGTACGCATTAAAGAATCCTCAAATTTAAAGGAAATAACCCGAGCTAAGCGCCGGAACCCGTCCTTCCATTTATGTAGTTGATTGCTGATTGGTAGAAAATTTGTATTTTCTTTTCCCTCTGAAGTGGTTTTGTACTCCTGGACGAGCTCACCAAACGTGCGTAAAACTCTGACAGAAGGGCAGGGAAAATTCGAACTTTGTCATTAGCTCCCGTTTAATGCACGAAGCAGTCAGGAAAATGAACTGACCGCATTTGGCAGAGTTTCGTGGCCAATTTTTCTGAACCTGAACTTTGTAATTAATGACTAGGACAAAACTCCGTCTTCTCCCCAATTGTATCTCCACCCCACTCGATCTCTACATCCTTCATCTTTCAAATGTCATTCTCACTCCATTATTTATTATACTCGCTCCAAGGGAAAAAGTTGCAGCATTGTAACTCCCTCATCCCAATCCTTACTAAGAGCTCTCAGAAAAAAAAAGGCCACATTGAGATTTTTTAGCTAAAGGACAAATTATACTAAGGGTCTTCTGAGCTATCCGCGTGTCAATCTCGTTTAAAGCGAGATTAACGCACAGATAAATAATTACAAAAATTACGATGAATAAACGAACGGCCATGATCTTGACGGACAAAATAAATCAAATAAATTATAAATACATACGTAAGGAGGGAAACAAGGAATAATCTGGAAACAAATAAATTATATGCACATTTTTGCATGCAAATTAATAACGAAAAAAAAAAAATGTCCAAAGTAACAACGAAACAAAAACAAAAAGAATCTTTCTGAAACAAGGAATTATTTGCATGAGGTTAAATAATTTCATGAGAGCGTTTTGGTTACATCCTCCTCAGGTCCTTCAAGTTCCTCACATGCCGTTTATGTTTTGAGTATTCACGTATCTCATACGTAGTTTCGGGATAGACTTGGGAACGTTCTAGGAAAACTGGATAATCTTGGACTTCATTGAACGCACCTGGCACACCCTATGTGCAGGAAATGGAAACGCACGTCCTGTGAGCTCGTGTGAGGTTATTGCCGAGCAGCAAGCAAATGGCTGACTTTTACTCAAAAGTACCAAAATATGAAAATCGGTTGCCGTGTACTCCTTTCGAAATGTCGGGCGCGTTTTTTTTTTTCATCTTCCTTTGCCTATATCAAAAGCCAACTAAATAGTTAATCGAAGTCGTGCTTTGGACCGCAAGCTGTTGCCTCCTAACCGAGAAGCTCATTTAAAATTCATATCACCCCCAATTTTTCTCAGCCTATTTTTGCTCCGATGCACGCTGCCTGCTTTTTCCGAGAGTGAGCACGGCATGCTGAAAGTCGGAGGAAAAATTCAAAAATTTCTTTCCTTTTTTTTTTTTTTCTTTTTTCCTTCCTCCGTCGAGATTAAAAAGTTTGATGAAGAGAGCAGTGGGAGGGGGTGGGGAGGAGGGAAGAGTCCTGGATCTGTATTGCAGAAATCACTTGTTAATCGAATCAGAAATCCGTTTCTGGAAAAGGGAAAGAAGTAATGGAATTACGATGCAAGTTTGAAAATTATGAAGGATGAGAACAGGAAAAAGAAAAAAAAATTGTACGTGCAATCATGACAAATGCGTGCCAGATTGGATCACATGGACACGCCGTTCCAGCGCCGTGCAATGTGGAATCCAACCGCACGCGCTGGAAGGAGAGTGCTCGAAAGACCGAGAAGATCATTTCTCTGTTGAAGAAGAAGAATTTTTTTTCTCTGTTTCCTTTTTCTGATTACGGCACGAGCGTGGGCCCCCGCGAGCTCCGCCGTTTTCGTAATAGAGTTTTGTTTTGAAGTACCGCTGAGATTCAAATGAGCGAAACGGAGCTCTGCGGAGAGTTTCGAAGGGGCGAGGCGGCGGTTGACGGAGTTTCGTTGGGGTTTTTCGCGGAGCCGCTGAAATTCCTGCAGCCGGAAAGTGAAATGGTCCAGTCGAAGATCTTCTCACCCGTGCTGCGTTGCAGTTTCGCGTGAATCCTTCCGTGTGTGCTGCAAGGCCCTTCTTACCACTCCCTGCTCAGACCAGTGTCGCACGATAGATCGAGTTTTAGGGTATGGATGATAACAAGCAACTAATAAACCCGATTCTCATACAGTTTGTGTGCTCATTTCTAATTTCAAGTGGCTGACAAATGAATTTGTTGGTTATGCATTGTGACAGACTCATGCTCTGCAAGTGCTGGGTTAGTAATCGTAATTCTGATAAAACTGAAGCCCAAAAGACCAAGTTGATTTGACTACTTTATATTGCCTTGGGAACATTCGACCGTCACGTGTATTAATCATGAATCCCGTCAGAAATTAATATAATCAAATACGACAACAGTAGGATCTGTTGATGATAGAAAGTAGCTGATTGTCCTATAATCGTTTTCTTTAAAATTATTATCGCATGCACTGCATTCTTTTCTAGGGAAGTGCACCACAATTTTAACCCAAACCTGTGAATGCAATTGCATAATGATTAGCATCCTAGATTTAGATCCACTTGCAGAGTTCAAGTATTCACCACATGGTGATGTTTTTCATACTATTGGTGTATGCAGTGCAAGTTACAAGCCTGTGAACTGTTGATGTAGTCCTGCTGTTATATTTCAGGTATGTGGTGGTTAGGACTGGTGTCTTGCAAGGATTTTTTTTTTTCAATTTAGGCACATTGTATACCTCTGGCATTACAGTTCAAATGTTCATTTATCGAGTAAATTTGTGTGAAACAACTGCCATATTTCTTACTCATTTTCAATTTGACCACTTTCGGTATATTTACTAGTGGCTTACTTTTGTTTCCTTGCAGAAATGGACCATATCCAGTCTCAGAATATACAGGTTTTTGTGCGTGCCAGGTAAGGAGAGTAAATAATTTTGCATGAAACATGTTTATTTAGTCCATTAAATGATCACGAGAAAGAACAGCGAGCCTGGAAGGTTATCAAAATTCCTACTCACAAAGAGGTTGTTCTTCAGACCAAACCAGGAGAAAAACCAAAAACCTTTACTTTTGACTGGGTATTTAGTGACAATGCAAAGCAGGTATGTCTTGCAATTTGTCAGGATGTAATGTGTACTTTATTTTAGTTAGATGTTTATGAAAAAGTTGCACAACCACTTTTAAAGGAAGTTTTATCAGGATACAATTGTACTTTGTTTGCCTTTGGCCAAACTGGGACTGGAAAGACGTTCACTATGAAAGGTGAACAAGGAAGTGATCGTGACAACTGGGGAGATGCTTCTTTGAGTGGAATCATTCCCAGAACCATAAATGATCTTTTTGATGAAGTTTCTGCCCAGGGAATGCGGTCTACAGTGAATGTTTCCTTTGTGGAACTTTACAATGAAGAACTGTTTGATCTGCTGGGAATCACTAAGGACCCATGCAAACTGTGTCTCTTTAAAGATGTAAACCATCATGGTTCAGTCATTATTCATGGATTAGAAGAGGTGACTGTGCACAGCAAGAATGAGGCTTATCAGATTTTCAAGAAAGGATTAAAGAGAAGACACACAGCTTGCACTTTGCTCAATACTCATGCAAGTCAATCACATGCTGTGTTTGGAGTGACTGTGTATACAAAAGAATACTTTCAAGAAGGAGAGGAACTCCTGAGGACTGGAAAGTTTAATTTAGTGGATTTGGCTGGCAGTGGAAACATAGGTCACTTAGGTGCTTTGGGTCATCAAGCTAGGGAAGCTGGTACCATCAATCAAAGTTTGCTTACCTTATGTAGGGTCATTCAAGCCTTGGCAGAACCTACTTCTCACGTGCCTTATCGAGAATCCAAATTAACACGCCTGTTACAAGACTCACTGGGGGGGAAAACTCGGACATCGATTATTGCAACGATTTCTTCAGCATCTGTAAACCTAAAGGAAACTTTATGTACTTTGGAATACACCCAGTACGCTAGGAAGATCATCAACAAACCAGAAGCCAATCAGAAACTTACTAAAATGACCATTCTGAAGACATATGTGGAACGAATTGCCTTTCTGCATCGGGACTTGATTGCAACAAAGGAAAAAAGCGGGATTGTACTGGATAAGGACAATTATACACAGTTGTGTGCTCAGCTGGAGGAGCAGGAGCAGAAAATTGCCGATGCACTAAGCAGCATGCAGGCTCTGCGAAAGGAAATGATGAAAATTGAGGTAGGTTTTTCTGAGGTTGCGTACTTATCACCTGTAGAGTTACAGCGTATTTTCTCTGAACTTGGTAAGACCCATGAGTTCACAAAGCAAAAGTTACAGCACACTAATGAAGAACTGGAATCTATGCAGCTAACTTTAGTGTCAACAGATAAGCAGTTGCAGTTAGCAAAATTGCAGCAACAGTTGTGTGAATGTCAGGTGGCTCACCATCTGCTTGCAGAGGATACTTTAAAACAGCAGGCCAAACAACTGCTGGACATTACCCAACTTAGTATGGCAGACTTGTGTGTCCTGCATAGGAATTTACATCAGAGAGCAACTCTAGATTACACCAATGGACAGCATCATAAGCTCTGCAAAACCAATATCTCATTCATTTGTGATAACCTGACCAATGAACTGAAGGAATTTTTTGGTAATCAGAAGATACAACAAACGCTCCGTGAGAACTTGTATGGTGTGTACTGCCATGTATTGAATTGCGTCATTGTATAGACATCTTAGGCCAACTAAAAAAGCTGCAACAGGGACATGTAGTTTCTCACGGTGGAACTATATTCAGTTCGGTTGCTACAAAAGACTTGGAAGTAGTTATACCTCTTCTGCAGGATTGCTGTGATTCTGAGAAGCGAATTATTAGAAATGTGAATGATTACACCCATCAGCAATGGAGGATGCTGCAATGCTGGAAAAAGCGCATCTACCTCCATCAAATGAAAGGCATCAACCAGATGCTCGTCAACCTAATTAGCCTACTTGACAGAACCAGCATTTTGTCCGCACAAATGAACCTGCAGACAAGCAGGAAACAGCAGCACCTTCAGGAGTGGCTGGAGCAATGCACAAAAAGCTGCGAGAAACGGAAAAAGGAATTCTGCTTACAGTGTACCACTGTCATGACCCATATTGAGCAAGCACATCGTGGACTGGAAGACACTTTTGCCACAGTACATCAGGAGTTCAAGGTGAGGAATGAATTCATGTTTTTTGTCTTCACTGCAATTTTCTAGGAAGAAAGTGAAACTCCAAAAGACTTGAGAAACACTGTGAACATAATGGATCAGCAGCAGAAAGAAATCAGTTCTAGAAAGCAGGAAACACATGCTTTTCTCTCTTTACACAAGCAGCTGCAAGATGTCTTGCAGAAGCTGCATGCATCTCAGGAACAGATTCAAATTAGCTCTTCTAGCACTTTGGAGCAGTACAACCTGCAGACTAAACAGTTTGCAACTGCTGTGAGGAGTATCATGCAAAAAAATTCAAGAAGCATCGTAAAAACAGTCACTCATGTAGCTGACAAGGTACACTCTGGTCAGCAATGTCTGCGTGTCCAATTTGTTAACAGAAGGCAGGAACAACTGAGTGCTAGTACCGAGCATTTGTTACAGGCATTGGAAAGAGAGCAACAATTTCTGACAAATAATGCCATGCAGTCACTGAAAAAGACAGATGTGGATGTACAAGGAGGTGTCATGGCCAGAAAACAGGCAGCTGATGAGATTCAGTCTGCTTTCACAAAGAATTGGAATTATGTGCATGCTTTGCGACAAAACAAGTGCGTGGATCACCACGTGGAAGTGATACTTCAAAGCTTGCAAAATATGAAAGATGAAGTGCGCTTTCATTATCAAGACCGTCTGCAAGTTTACAAGCCAACTGGGTTGACGCCACCAACAAGAGAATGGAAATTGGCAGCCGAATCTCCCCAGAGGTACATTTTGCGACATCTTCAATGCCAACGGTTTGCACAAAGCGATGTTGCATATCCCTCGTGGCGAAGTGGTGAAGGTCGATTTCACGAATCCTCAGGAACATCCGAAGTTCTAAAGGATGAAGAAAAGGAAAACGACATTCGAAGCGTCCAGACTCCCATTATTCACAAGCGACAACGATCCCACGGTAAACTTCGATCCCTGCATCAAAAAGAGCTCGTCGCAAGCCGTAGGATAGAACCAACCCGGCTGCTACGTCCCATGAACTGAAGTCACTTCAGACGTTGATTCGTGAACTGGGATGCTGACAATATTGCCCAGTTCCCACGATTGCTTATAATGTAAGGTGTTCTGATTACTGAGCCAATTTAGTGGGCCAAAGTGAGTTCCTTCGAAGGATAAGCGAGGCGCGGGTTGTGATGTGGTTTTCTTGTCACCTTACTATGCCTTTCACCACCTTCGCGGATGTGAGCTTTCCATGCCAAAGGTGCCCAAAATGTTGAACTCCAATTCGACCAATGCGACTATATAGGGAATCCTGTAATGAGGGCCTGCGTTGCATCGCCCCTTCTGTTTCCTCAAAATAAAATCCCCCGTCTCTTCGTGTTAGGAGTTGGCGTGAAAGTTGTTTTTTACTATCCAGCCAACAGTTCATAGCTTTTGCCTGCCTCGAGTGCCGTATGTCAATCCACAGAATTGGGTGACAGAGCTGTAATAGAAAATGTTTCTTATCAGATACCCAGCCAAGGGGCAGGACAGGTCATCTAGCATGTGTATTTCTTGCCTCGGGTAGGTGTTGGTTGTTAAATGCTCACGTGATTCGCATTCCCAACGCCTGCCGTGAAGCATTTCTACCAATGTTCGCGATTTTTTAAGGAATATCGTAAAAAAGTATTCATTGGGTGATTTAACTGTTGCATCTTTCCATCCCTCGAGAACGTGGATGTTGGCCAATTTTCGTGCCAGAATCAAAACGCAGGTGTCAAGTACATCAGACGGAAGATGAAAAAAGCAGCCTGAGAGTTGTGGGGATCTTTCGGGCTCGGATGGATGCAACCCATCCGTTTGCGGAGAAGCCGTCTTTTCAAACCTTAGTCTTTCTAAATACATGAGTTTGAGCGTAATGATCAGAAATGTGATTTCTTTTCAAGGCCGTTTGGCCGTTTATCACTGCATATGAAATTAGCTTCCCCCGGGCCGGCCCTCATCTGTCTGTTAGTGTATTACGTGTGCCAAGTTATGCATATTGAAAGTATGTGAAATTAAATCCGATCGGCGGAGGGATGATGTAATGTAAAGATTTCATTTTTCAAGAGCAGACGGTACGTAATGGGGTAGGCAGAGTCATCTTCAGCTTCCCTGCCGCAATTCTCAATGGTCCCGTCCGTCGTGAGATGGGGAAAGTACGACGTACTTCATAGACGGCTGTTGCAGGGCGGAGAGTTCCCGATGGTGGATGACATTCTCTCAAGGAGGTGCACCGTGCAAATTGTTCTATCGAAGTGGCAGCATGAAATATACATAAGATGAACCACGGGGCGAAAGGATGAGCAAATTGGACGAGCACGTGGGCTGGATGGATTCGCTGCATCGTTAATACCCGTTGCTATGCTGTTCGCGACACAATCACAGATTTTAGTCACTCACTTTTAGTCATTTGCACAAGTTCGGTACTCTGGTATGACAAGAACATAAGGCAAAAGGGTAATTCGTTTGCGAAGCAGCTAAAGGTCAGCCATTCGGGAAGCTCCAACAAGACACGCGCCAGATGTGTGGTAGGGTTGCCTGCAAGTCACAGCGTCGTTACATTTTGGCTTTGCTCCGGCCTTGACTGTCTTCGTACTCTTCGTCTAACCTGAACCTTGCAGATGCTCTGATGACAAACACTTACTTAGGATTCTTAGCCTGCTGGCCATCGAAGAAACGGCCCACCGAGGCACGGCAGCGGCCACCCAAAGCACACCTTTGCTTCCCCCCTTTTTAGGAATTCAAAACAATCTGTGAGGGCATTGTGGAAAATGGTAGTGCTTGATTACAGAGGACGTTTGCACGATCAGGACCATTCTTCGTGATGTGGTGATGCTGCTTCCGAGATGGCAAAAAGCTTTCTAACTTCCTTCGAGGTCAAGCGATGCTGGAGAGCGACAAGCGCAATACGCAACACGTTCTAGGTTTTGATCTTTTCATTGAATATCTACTCATAAGGACAGCATGTATGCACTGCTTATATGCATAAAGTGTGAATACATCGAAAGAATGAAAATTTCGATCGCAATTTTCGTCGAAGTAACTTCTTGTGAGCTCGTGTCATCAACACAGTGTATACAACTTACGTTCGCGTGTGCATGCAATGCGTAAGCGTGTGAGGGCAGCCTTCCTGGTTTGCAGGGAGATCTAAATTGGTCGATCCCATCGTGTCATGTTCCCCACATTACTGTTTTTTTTTTCTTCTTCTTCTTCTTCTTTCTGAGGACAGTTTCAAGAACACGTTCACAAATCCAGTTTCAAATATTTCCAGGATCGTGATTCCGCTTCCCAGTATAGAATCACATACCTCCTGAGGATAATGACACCAACTTTCAACTAAAAGCACGACTAACATTCTGAGCCACGTAAAGAATTTTTAGCATGCAGCTACTAATGATCACTACATCAAGCAATTTCTGGCGAGATCGGGGTCACGGGAAGAACGGAAGCCAAAAGTGGTGACAGTGTGTTACCGAAATCGAATGCTTCCCTGCTTTAGCGTCAATAATTCCTAGAAAACCAAGGAAACCAAGCCACTTGGAAGCAACTGCAGTTACTTAGCAACTCTCATCCTGAATCATTATTGGCTGGGTTCTATCTGAAACATGAAGGCAGTGAAGGATTCAGGAACCTTGTCAACCCACACAAACTCAGTGGCTGGATGCCCGAAGGCCAACCACGAAAGAGAAAAACAGTGAAAACCAGTGAGGCACATTGACTACCGCATGCATGTATGAATGAAAGTATAAAACAAATTCACCCCACCCCTCCTGGTACTTGGGGAGAATCGCGAACTCGGTGTCCCTTTCAAGAGCAATGTACGCATTCCATCAAACATCATTGGACCGAATTTTCGTTACCGAAAGCGTTTCCGGGTTTCAAAGAAGCACAGCGGCTTCCAATGCATTGCTACAGACAATGGTCGCCTGCACCATCGCAGGAACAACACGACCTATTGGCGGCTGGAGGACTTGCGAGCTGGCAGACGCCGCCACGCCTCGCCACATCCCGAAGGGACTCCTTCGGTGGAGTGAGCATTTGAGTGTGCCTCCCGAAGAACTTGTGATCCCTCCCTCCTGTTTGAACACTTCTGTGTTCCCCCTTTCGTGGAAGCAGGACGTCATCATGCTGGTGCATTGGGGTTTTCACTCCAACCAGCGGACGAACCGTGTTTCCGGGGGAGTTGTCTCCCCGAACTGTAAACGGTGCGGGGAAGTGGAAACGCTCCCCCATCTGCTCTTGGACTGCGGTGCCCTCCTAGGACTGTGGCGGAGGCTGGCCTCAGCTCTCCTGCTGCAGGGGGACACCGCAAGAGACTTGATGCGCCGCTTCTTCACGCCAGTCGGCCTGTCCTTAGGTGCGGTGGTCGCAACGGTCTGTTGCACCCGCGCCATCGACAAGGCCCACCGAGAGCTGGAGAAGCTGGCGATTTGTCGACAGGCCACCGGAATAGCCGTCGAGAACATGACTTCGGCTGCCGAGTGGGCCCATCTTCCAGAGGGCGTTAGGAGCGAGATCTCCGGCATCCACCGCCGGTTCTGAAGGAAAGGAACGGCCAGCCTCCGCCGCAGTCCCGTCGGGGATCCCTCCCTTCGTTTTTTTCTGTGTCCTTTGTCCGGGAACTCTGTTCCTGGATGGTTTAGTAATAAACTTCCCGGCGCACCCGGGTGAGAAACAGACAATGAGAATGAGCACTCGAAATATTCTTGCAAAGAGCTACCAGACGTTGTATGCCGTGACAAAATACAGTACCGTAAGTTGAAGTTCTCTTTCACGTACGGAAATGCAGTAAAGGGGATTTAGCGAGCGGATTTCTGGTGTTTCGTGGCTGACTTGCTGAATATTATTCGTCATGATATCGATTGCATCAAACCATGGAGACATACCTAATTCTTCTAGCCTAGAGCCTGCGTGTTTTATAGCGTACACAATATGATTTGTAGTACTCAAAAGATGTGCAATCGAGAAAAGCCGTACATCCTCAAACTGAGAGTCCGTTCGAATGCACAAGAATTTCCCAAGACCCTCAGTATTTCTATTTTCCCAAGAAATTTCCAGTCAAAGTGTCATAGCTACGTACCAACGTGTGAGAAATACACTTTATTAGAGTGAAAATGCTATTATCACTTTTGTGCATCGGTATGTGCAGACGTTAACAAAGGATCAAAATGGTGTTTGCAAGGTGCTCAATGCAAACACCATTTTGATTTAAAAGCATTTTCAGAGCTTTCAAAGTTTCCTCCGCTAAACATACCAACCCGGAAGGTTGGACGAAGGCACCACGCGTTCGACCAACGACACATCGGCGAAGAACGCGAAAATCCTCTGGAACACAGGTATGTGCATCCCATGTGGAATACTCTTTCACAAGAGGAAAGCAAGGAAAAGGGGTGGGTGGGGAGGCAAGTCTCTTTTTTCCGACTAATGTACCGATCGATCTCCCTTCGTGCACCTCGCTACCAGCAGCTTTTAAATCTTCTCGGCCTCTTAAGCAAACAAGCAGCAGCCTAGTTTCTAGCTGTATGTGTTTTGAGGAGTTTATCAGGAGGTTCCATTCGTCACCACCTACTTTAATAAGATCAGGAAAATAATGAAGCGAGAACGAAGAAGGGAAATTTCCCTTTGTCCAATATTTGCAGCTGAAAATGTTCTGAAGTCAGTACCACCGCGCTTGAGCTTCCTCTCAGTGAAACACTTCTGGCTTCTCGGTAGAGAATACTAATACACTGTTCCAATAAATCCCGGGATATTATTCTGGATAAATAGCTCAGTAGCAGCTCTATCAAGAGGATATGTCTCTGGGTTATTTGAAATAATGAAAAACGTACTAAGCATACTTATAGGAAACAAAGAATACAGCATCGCTGTCTTATATGTCTTATAAGAAGATAAATTCGATAGTATTTTGAAAAGTGGTACAGCCTCAAAAAGCAACTGATGTATTGTGCAAGAAAAGCTCGTGAAACATCATGTACAAAACACCGATGTGCAAACAAGAATGCTTAATGGCTCAACAGGGAAACAGGAAGAATAAGCATGACGAATCAGGGAGCACTTTTATAACATGCTAAAAGAAAAGTGTACACAGTTGTGCATTAGTGACCAACGGTAGGGTTCACAAAGCATCACATCAAATAATAAGTATTTTGTCTCATGACATTATGCTTCTGGACATACCAAACCTCAATAAGAAACAGATGGGAGAATGAGTCATTACAACACAAAAAAGAATCCCTTCCAACATCACAGTAAATGACGCTGGCAGGAATCAGAAATGCTACTGATGACCGCAATGAGCATTTAACCTTGGATCTCACTTTGTCTATAGAGTTAAAACAGAGATAAATTAATCAAAACGTGAAATGCTACCATATAGAAATGATAACTTTGCAACTCGTCAAATCCTTAGATGCGTTCATCAATGTAAAGTGAGCTTGAACCTCGAGTAGTAATATTTATCCACAGTGGCACAAACATAATGGACTTTTTTGTGTTTTCCTTGCTTCTTCATTAACCGTGAGTTATTGCGGCTGGCGAACGGACGCGGAACCATCATTCCTCTACGTTTTACGTATTATGATAAACTCTGATCTATTGGAATTTATTGAACGTATTGAATCTGCGCCTACCTCTAAAAGAGAATTGCATTCAATCTGGTGCTTAAATGCTTGTCACCAGAGCTTGCACCATCTTCAGGGATGCCTTTGTGTAGCCTGCGAAGCTTCATCTCAAGCAGCACACCAATCTCTGCAAAACTCTTCTGCTCTTGAAACTTCCTAGGATTCGAAGGATTCAATCAGGAAGTAAACACAGCTGTCACCACCATTATTCGTTGTTTGTAAATGATGTGAGGGCTATTGAGATTCTGAACGCTGATCCATTCCGGTGCTCACTCTTGGAGGTGTGGTTCATGCCTTACAAAAAAAAACTGGAGGCAACTCTTTCCTGTCATAACGAATGCTTCGAGGATAATTTCCGATGTGAGGGTTCTTTTGGCCGTTGATCAGCACGATCAGAATCCTCTGTTGTACACTTTGGACCTCAGAGTCGAGTCCCAAGTTCCCCATTTTTGCTGTGTATACTGAAATGACGGATTGAGTGGAAGCCAACTAGGAACTTTCTACAACGTATTTTGTGTGGCGTTTGTACATTGCAACTTTTGAGGATTTTTAAATTTAAATAGATGCACCTTCCGGTACAGCCACTATGTGACGACTTATCTGACTTTATATCAGAGCGACGGGCGATTTGTATTCAATGATTATTATATTCAATTTACCCTTCTCAGATAAATTTACAATTAAATCCCATTTCAACATAAAATTACATATATATATTCAAGTTTAAGACATTGTAGTTCACAAATTATTCTTTTTCATGCTGCATCTTGATTAAAACTTTCAATTACCATGAATTGAGACAATTAATTATTGCACGCCACGCGCACCTGCAATGCCTCATTTCTCGAAAAGTACTGAAATCAAGCTCTTGTACAGCTGAACTGTACGACGGTTCGGTGGACAGATCGCGGGCAAAAAGACACTTACGGATGATATACTGTAAACACTTAGGTTTACAGGGTAATTTGCCTGCAGCAGCAACCTTTTCTGCAGTTTAAAATGTCATTAGGGAATGGTGAGAGAATGATGATGGTTTTTGTGTCTGTATTTTTTCTCATCAGGGATGTGATGTGATGGTAAGGTTGGAAACTGTGTACACCTGTCCATGAGTTTAGCGTGGTGCTCGTAATGAAAGCCGTTAGCGCAATCCACAAATACCGTCTGTTTACAATGATTTCCGGCAAATAACGTAAAAATCACAACAGGTGACCATGATGGCGGAAAACTTCACCATGCCCAAAACCCTACTGGAGTCTCCCAAGTGTACAGATGCAGCCGGCTCAAAACACGGGATGACCGACGGAACCATATGATTTGCAGACAGCTTTTGCTTGCATCGTCCTACCAGCTTTACGAAAAAGCATAAAACGTCCGCGTTCACCTCGGGGTCAAATTCTTCATTTCACCTTATCTTTCGTTAATGTGCGTCTGTGTCACCTGAGTTAGAAAGAAACGGTAAGAACTGCGAGAAGTTATTGAATGCTTGCTCGGTCAATAAATGGCACAGCTCTGGGGGGGGCAAAAGAATGCTGCAAAGTAAACTATCTGGAAAATACCGACCCTATTCAGTGTTGCCAATGCCATTCGGCAACGCCAACATCCCTTTTGTGAGTACGCTTCCGAATCAGCTTCCCATCGTCTGGCTTCAACTAAATAGAGTAGGCAATGTACCACCAATAAATATCCTATCACGTCTATACGAAACAGAGCCAGCGCTTTCCACAGGAGCTACTAATAATACATACTAAAAGGCCTGTCTAACAAAAGCAAGCATCACGTACATTCGATTGTATTAACCGAACTCATGAGGGAGGAGAGGTGAGACAGGGATAATCAACCAATCCCGTGGGTCCAGACGCAGCAGCATTGCAACTGGTGCTTGTTGAAGCTGCGACGCCAAGCATGTGTGTGTGGGTGTGTTCATGAAAAAGAGTGGGCGAAAAATTTTCTAGCAGTGAGTTTATTCATTCAGCCTCTGTTCGTCCTTACTTGGTTGACACGAAGTGAGCATTCAACAGCCTTCACAGCTGCGTTTTTCGTTTGTGTCTTGTCGAATGCGCCTATCCTTTTCCCACCTTCGGACATGCTGCAGAATTTCGTGCAGAATGGCAGCATCTCAAAGAGTCTCTCGCAACTTGCCACCGTTTCCTCAACGGGGGGACTTTACGAGTGGCTTTTTATGTCCACACCTTTCATATCGAGACTCATTTTAGTCTTCTTAGCCAACCTGGTGGCCATTATTTTTTTCTTCCTCTTCACACCAGTTATCCTCGTGGAGATGGCAAAAACTGTTTTCCAATGGTAGTTTAAAGGAACTCCACTGAATTCACTTCCGCTGAAGCTCATCTGAAGTGGCATTCTTATTAAATCTGCCAACTGCAGGTTGCTACATCTTCCAAAAAGCATGTCAGTTCTAAATCTGTAACTATGCACCATTGGAGAAAGCTGCTGCGGCTGACTTTCGAGAAGCAGAACGCAGGCTGGCCCCATGGATTAAGTAAGTGACGTCAGATTTTGCCGCGGAACTGACATTTTCTCATTCTTCTAAAGAATGAGTGGCCTCATCATCTCATAAGAATGCACTGGTTGTTAGTTATCTTCACGTTATCTTCATCATGTTGGATATTTTATGCGAGATCTTCCTACATGCACTTGGATATATTGGGTGAAGTAGAAAAATTAAAGCAGTACTTCTCCTAGTATTATTATTATTATGAATTCTGCTTCAAGCCCTCCGGATCAGTCCACGCTTCAGTGTGTTGGAAGTATCAAATCACGTCATTAAACTTCTGACCACTCCTTGTAGGATTTGTACACAATCCCTTGGCATTCATTCTTAAAAATCAAGTTTCATATAGATCAAGATTTATGTATGCCTCGATCCAGTTTGGTTCGTGAAAGGTTAGAAATCGGAAATATTTTTTTCCGTATTACTGTCGTATAGCATGTCTGACCATTTTCCCATTAATATGCTCTGCTGATATGTCATATGCTCACACGTCCTTGGAATAAGATGGTGCATTTCAAACTCAATTATGAAAAGAACATTCTTAATGGAATCCAAGACTGCCAAAGCTGCAAGTGCACCATTGGCATGCTGCTTCTTAAATCACACATCCAAGGTCCATCTGACCGTCGAATTGAGAAGACCACATGACTTTGAACCCAGATAAAAGGCACAAACTATCAGCATGACTGGTGGACAACATGACTCCATGTTTATTCCACGTCTCGGGCATGTGGTCAAGTCTCACTCTTCCATCACCGTTCACGCGACTTGTTCCCGTCGCATGTCTGGAGGACTCGAACTCCAGACCTACTGGGAAACGGGCGGTAGCTCGAGCGGTTTGGCTAGTTTGACGTATTGACTGAAGAGAAGGAATTTCAGGTCTCTAATAGCTGTGACGCTGCAGATGAATGCTCACCCAGTTGCCGAGGAGTTTACAGAGTTTCGGAAACTAAAATGGATTAACATTCAAGTTTGTGGCTCGTCACCATGCAAATACTACAGAAAGGCTACATACAGAGAAGGCTGCAAAGATTGCAGAGGCAACAGTTCACCTCTAGGAGGATGGGGAGAAACTTTTCCCTCTTCGCTTCTCTTCTCTCACGCTTGGGGAGGGATCCCCCCCGGACGGGGGGATCGCACCTCCCACCCTGGTTGTCGCCGAAGGGGAAACCCGAAGGGAATCTCTCCTTCTTCATTCTCTCCGGAGAAACACTCCCCGTAATGGGGGGTTGTCCTCTCCATTTCAACTTCTCCGAAGAGAACTCGGAAAGGATCCGCTAGTAGGGATTTCTTCTCCGGAGGGAACCCGCAAGGGAACCGCTCCTGTTCACTCCTCTGAAGAGAACCTCGAAGGGACGCTTCCGAAACTTAGAAGGGGCGCTGCAGCTTCCCGCAGGGAATCGCTCTCGCTTGCTTCCTTGTGCACTCTGTGAAGAGTGCGACGACTCGGAGGGTCCCCCCCGCAACAGGGGGGTCCGCTCCTTTGAACAACTGGAGAGGTGCCCGTGAGGGCTCCTGCTCCATCTTGAAACCGGAATGATCCCCCGGTGGGGGGGGGGGTCGTTCTCCGTTGTACGACCGGAGGGGGAACTCCCCACTCCTTGATTCCTGGAAGGACCCGAAGGTCGACTCCCATTGTTCCGGCCTTCATCGGGGGCCTCCGGCTTAATCCACCGCCGGTGCCACGCCCGAATGTCTCGGCCAACCAGCGTCGTTATAGGAGAAACTCGCAATCCGACGACGCAGTGGCGTCAGAGTTTCAGCCGAAGTATTCGAACCCGCGACGCATGGTGCCACACGCGGAAGCCTTAACCACAAGGCCTCCGACTCGGGCTCTCTTCTACTCCATGGAAATCATGGAGGTTGGCGAGGAAAAGGGAGATGTGTTGTTGGCTTTCGTGTCGCACATGTGCAGTAAGAAGCAAAACGACACTGGGAAATATCACCCAGCTTGCGCATTGAGTTCAATATCCAATCATAGACCTGTCCTGGAAAATCTTCTGACAGCTGACTATGGAGGGCAGGCACAAATAGAACGAAATGTTTTTCGAACCACTTCAAAGCATCGCGAGGCTATCCGAATTCCCATGTCAAATTTGGCATGGAACACTATGCATTAACCCCATTTTCCATAGAGTTCTCGCAGAAAGATCGACTCCTCTTGTTGTTCTTAGGTTTCATCATTTTAAATGGAGTGTTAGGAAACATGAGGAAGGAATACGCGGTACACCGATGTTGGTGGACAGTGGTGCATTCATCTGCCAAGTTCTAAGGTGAAACGTCTTGTTGTAAGGTGAACTGTCTAACCGGAAGTACTATACAGAAAGGAAAAGGACTTTGCTCATTAGATCCGTTGTTTTACATAGCAATTCATCTAAGTATTCTGAAAGCCTGCTTTCGGAATTCTGGAAGCCCCTGCTATTCTGGAACCTTAATGGCTGAGTCTGAAGAGCTTATATTTAATGGTCAAGTAAAATTTACAAACCTCAGTTAAAGTTGGCAAGAAAACTCCTCCATTAATGGGGTAATGATCGAAAGGGAACGATTTCTATTTTTAGGAGCGTATTTCTATTAATGATGCATTCGAGTTTGCTAAGGGTTCTGATGTATTGGTATTGATAATGTTATTTCTGAGCAGTGCTCGGGAATAGATAGAAAACGGACTATTATTACTACCTCCGTCCGTGAAGGTCTTTTATAAGAAAATCCATCTATACTAAGATATATCTGCGGATTTAATTTTGCGGATATTGTGTATGGATGCATCTCTCATAGAGGGCACTTCCGGGAAATGGATAGTTGGCATAAATGCCGTGTTATAGGTATGCAATTCATTAACGCGAAGTGTAGCCATTTTTCGGAACAACCAAAGATATGGTTCGCATGCCACAAGAGGACGCAAGGTCAGGTTAGGTTGCTCCTGTTGTGAGCAGTTAGAAATAGAGCGCAGTTTCCCAGAGGGACCACAATCAGAGTCTACGTGAGGAGTTTTTTCTTGTCTTCTCACGATGGCAGAGACCGAACCAAGGACTGCTTCCTTGAGAGCTGCCATGATGCAGCATTTCAGTGCATACCAATTGGTTGGCGCTGGAAGGTTCAAGGTGATGCCAGACCAGTTAGATGGAATTCAGAACCGCATCATCGATAAGTGTGAACGGCGAGTTTTGAATTCACATCAGGTCACGTGCGCACAAATCGTGTTGTGACATTGCACATTGCGAGGTACTCTTAACCACCTAGTTTGGAGAGCTGGGATCATGGAAAGTTTCCACTCTTGTTCCCTAAATGAAAGCAGTCGAGGTATCTTTGAAAACGCTCGTCGCCCGAATCTCAAGCAACTCGACTTGCTATTAATCGAGTGGACGATGCCGACATTTGTAATTCCTTGACTGACGTTGAGTTCTCTTGTGTGCAGGATTGCTTGTAGGTTGTTCGAAGGGGGCCGAAGTCTGGAAATGTGGGTTGTCTTTCATAAGAGAACACGAGTACTCTCCAGGTTCTCATTTGTTGGTACAATATGACAGTACAAATTGCTCTGGTGAGGAAGGAATGCAGCAACTCCCTGGAAGAAACGAAGAGAGAGCCAAGAGTCCAGTGTTTCGTTGGGTCATACTGGTGACGACTGGAAGAAGGACGGTCATCAGAAGTGGTGTATTTTCTGGAGAAATCCTGTCCTGTAGTGTGCTCGTTTGAAAGAAAGGCAAAGAGAACTGGAATGGAGGTCCTTTGGTAATTTGAAACATGAAAAAAGTCCACAATGAGGTGTTGAATTACAAAGATGGTGGAACCGTAAGGTATCATTTCTCAGAAGCAGTGCGTGTAAAAGGCACGTGCACCTTTTATCTAAACAGGAATGCAATCGTTTGATCAGCCAGTGGCTTTCATGAATGATAAAGAGTTCTGAAGACCGCAAACGCGGGTGGCGACCTTGCTGCCAATTGACACTCACACAACCCAATAAAGATGCTTCCAAAATTGCAAGCTATGGCGTCGCGCATTTTAATTTTTCAAGTGAATCAGCAAAACAGGAGGCAGAATGGTGTGATGAAGAGAAAGGATGGAGTGTAGGGACCCTGTGGGGCGATGCAGAAAGTCGAGAGGAACGTTGAAACGAGGAAATCAGCAAAGGAACGAGACAAGATTTATATTTTTTGGCCGACCGCTTGGAGATGATAGGGTTGCGAACGCGAGGCGATTCAGGAATTTGGGTGTAGCTGACACACGGAGAGTTCCGGCGTTTGAGTGACATCCTTCCAGGTGCATTCAGCATTTCGCGATGACAAGCATCAGGCAGTTCGACTGAAAACCAAAGTCGAAATTCCACTTCCAGTGGACTTTTAATATTTTAATGGTTGGTGCCCTTTTCGGTAGGATGAGTCGTCGTTAAAGGTTGAGATACCCTCAGCTCGGGTTCCTGTGTATTTCAATGGGAGCGAAGTCTTGACGGATCTCCAGAGATGGGCTCCAGAGTGGATGCAACGAAGGCAAGTGCAGCAGGAGCCTTTGCAGAGGTGAGGTTTGCCTTAGTGAGGAACTAATTGATGAAAACTTGAATTCCACTTGTTCCCGGAGTGCACGCTGACTTTAATGGCTATTTCGGGAAGCTGAAACCTGAAAGCCAGTCGCCAATGACCTTTGCTTTGAGCTCTTGGGATGAGAAAGTGAGGCGCACGAGAAGTTTAGTTACCTGCAGCAACTGCGTGGGTGAACTTCACCTGACATGCTGGTTTCTCGCCTAAATCTAAATATACACCATGTCAGGATGTCAAGGAGCAGACCTGGCTCCGTTAGAGCCAACATATGGATGTAGGAGACTGTTCCACAGCGCGCTTGACAGAACTACCTGACCCTCCATCCCAGCTATTCCAGGAGGATAAGGAAGACAAAGCCAATCCTCCCCATCAATGAACGGATCCCTGGATCAGAGTTCCCTACCTCAAGGCTGAGGAAAGCTCCATCGCACCAAAGGATGGTTTCTTCGGCTGCAGGTCTTCGCTGCGGAGGAACTGTGACGGGAACAGGATTCGCTACCTCTGACGGGGGAAGAAGACAAGGCAGAAGAGGGCAAGCTCATATGATGATGGATCAGGAAGAGGGGAAAGTTCATGACCACGTGGATAAGCGTCCACGGCGGGCATGACTTTCTTCAGCTTGTGACCGAAGGCTTCGGTCAGGAAGATTTTCTCCAGAAGCCACAGTAACTGAGGGGACTCTATTTCCCATTCCCTCAGCCAGGAGTGTGTGGGTGCAACTGCTTAGTTGCTCCTCGTCCTCGTTTCCCTGCTCTCTCGGGAATCGAAAACACGCCAAACTGTTGGAGTGGGTCTTGTTTCCCTTTGTCGTGGAGGAACCGGGTGAGAATCCTAGCCCTTTGTGATAGAGGGAAACAGAGTATCCACTGAACAGCGGGACACTGCCAGGATGGCTTAAGGGTGACAGATGCGCTTGGACACTCGCAGGTCATCGAAGGGGAAAGCGGCAGGGGGCGCTCATGTCACCGCTCATGCCGTGCAGAGCAGTGAGCGTACTTACACTGTCCTACAGGTCATTCTTCGGAGTGAAAGAGACCTTCGAAGTGACCAGCTCCTCGTACAACCTCTGGCCTGAAACCCTCTCAAGTTTTTTTTTCTTTAAAAAATGCTCCGGGAAAGTTTCTTCCTGCTCTCCTACCCATCACTTCATCTCACACGGAGGAAGGGGAGAAATGCGGTGATTCCTTCCTCCGTGCACGACAGGAGGGTAGCAGAACCCGGAGCGTACCCACGTCAGCACTGAAGGCACGTGACAAACGGCACGGAAGGTGGGAATAGGGAGCAGGGAATGAATAAGCGCGCTTTATTCGGTATTGTTCCCGGGAGTAACTGGAAGACCCTCGTGGACGTGGTGGTGACGCAGACTGCGGATCACTGTCGAGGAGGGCCCGCACAGGGCCCGGAAGAGGGTAGGCCAAAGGGCAGCGGAATGGAAAGAGGTCGAGGCCAGGCAGTGGCGAACGCCGACGGCTCTTGTGAAGAGACGACCCCCTTCTGCGCTCACGCTGGCATCGCAGCCGTCAGCGCTCGCCTTCTTCCGGTGAGGAAGAGGGAAGGACCACCATAAGTTTCTGCAGGAATCTTGTGGTAGCCTCTGGAAAAGAGACACGGCTACTACCGTCTGTACGGCGCGCAAAGACGGAGGGAGACACGGCGCGCGTACTCACGTGAGAAGGATGTGAAGCACGCCGGCTTATTCTTCCAGCGGAGAAACACTAAGTAGACGGGGATGCCGGACAGCACCAGCAGGATGCCGATCCCTGCAAGAAGATGATGCGTAGGCGCAGTGGCGAGAGTCCCCGTCCTTGTTTTCCCAATTCTCCCCCTCCTCCCAGGCAGAGCTTCCTCTTCCGGAAAGGGCATCGCCGTGCGGGACCGCGCCGCTTCCCGCTGGAGCAGGAAAAGGGCGGAGACCGAAACAACAGCGGACGAATGAGTCCTCCCACCACCCTCCCTTCTTCTCTGGGGGGAGGACGTTCCCGCGGTAGCCGCAAAGAGGAGCCGCGCAATGTCGTGGCTTCCTCCGAAAGCGCGGCAGTAACGCTCTTCAGAGATGAGCTAGTCGGCAAAGGTAAAGGGTGAAGGGGGCAAGAGGGAAGGAAGAAGCGAAACGCCTGGGGTGTCCGTTGCATTGGCTTCCCCCTTCCCGCACCGGATCGGCAGCGCGGAACGCTCCCCATCGCAGCGAACAGGCGTCCGTACAGCCCCTCCCCTCCTATAAAATCTGAGGCAACGCCCGGTTACCCGTCTCCACAGGACTGGCAATGACCGGAACCACAGTGATGTACAGCGTTGCGAGGATGTAGAAGAATGGAAACAACAGGTTCACCCGGATGGGACGTTTCCATTCCGGCTGCTTCCAGCGCAGCCAAGGCAAGCAGAGAACACCCATGCCGATGGCCAGCCAGTTGACGAAGCTGACGTAGTTAATGAGTGCGACAATGTCCGAGGAGGTCAGATAGATCAGCGACAGAAGCCCCTGGCGAGGGGTGGGTCAAATTCCCGCTTTGCCCCACCCCAATCTGTGCTCACCATCAGGAGCACCGCCGGAGCCGGGGTAATCCTATTGATCTGGATCATGGTCAACACGACAGGAAGCTGACCTTCTCGAGCTCCCGCGTAAAATAACCTGCAATGACGTCACAGGAGGAAGAAAGGTGGATGGGGAGCGGCGCTCGGACCCTTCCAAGGTCACTCGCGCCGCATTGGTTACCTGGAAGACGTCAGTAGGATGCCGTTTACAGCACCGAAGGTTGACATGGCGACGAAGATGGGGATGATGATACTCATGTACCCGTACAGACGGTCCGAAAACGTCTGGAATGACGCCCCGAGGGAGAAGAGGCGCTTTAGTGACCCCAAGGCGCCCACTCTCCCTCCGTGCTCACCACTGCCACGGCCTCCGACCCCAGCATCTCCGCCGGGCTGAGGGTTGTGAAGAAGGCGACATTGGTCAGGACGTAGACGCACGTAACCAGGGCGCACGAGATGTAGATCGCCCGGGGCAGGTCTCTTGGGTGTCCGGCAGCCGCGTTGTGGAACCTCTCCCTCCCTCCATAACTCACCTGACCGGATTCTTCATCTCCTCGATGATAAAATTGAGGTAATTCCTGGAAGAGGGAGCCCTTGAAGCGGAAGAACCGGCAGAGAGCTCGCGCCAAGCCTGCGGGCGGCGGTGCGTCTTCCTCCGCAGCGAACGGCGCGCCTGCGACTACCTCGCACTCTCTCATTCCCCCTATCCCTAAGACCCCCCCTCCTTACCCACCCCTTACACTGCATTCTGACCCCATCCGCACCTGCCCCATGCGACTGCCTTCCTCACCGCTTCCTCGACCCCCCACTCACCATCCGTTGTACGCGAACAACCCTGAGTAGAAGGACAGAGAGATCTTCCGGAAGTCCGTCTCGGAGTTGTCGAACGTGAAGTACTGGAACTGACCTGAGGGCGGGGGAAGAAGAAGAGGGTGAGAGCCCCTCCTAGTTGTGCGAGTGTGTGAGGGGTGGTGATGAGGTGAGAATCGGACGGGCGCTTCTGGATCCTCCTTCCGGGAGGCGAACTGCTTCTCCCCTTTGCCCCGAACGGGGAAGCATGGGGAGAGGAACTTCCGCCACTTTCCTGAAGAGGTGCCTCAAGAGCGGGAGGGGAGCGACCCTTCCGAATGCAGAAGGGTAGCTGCTCAATCGGCATTCCGGATGCAACGCGGCGAGACTTCTGCCAGGAAGAATGCAGCCGCCCGGTTCACTCTGGCTGCGATCACCGTGAACAAGGTGACCCGACAGAGGCACCCCGAAAGAATCTGGCGCGGGACGGCTCCGACCTCCGCAGCCCGCGCCCAAGGCCGGATCCGCCCGTCGAGCGAGCGAGGAGGGGCGGATTCCTCCGCCCCCTAGGCAGGGAGGCGCGGACCTTGACCTCTCGCCCGGCGCGGACACGGCGTGTACCCCCGCGCCGCCACCCCCTGAAGACCAAACAATGCGCGAGCTGCATCGATCCGCGTCGGGATCGACGCCCCCGCTACAGAAGCAGATGCTCGGGCGGAAAAACTGCCCTCGCCCCGTAGGCGCCCGGCGGTGATGACCGGGAAAGGGGAGGAGCAAGAGCGGCAGACTCCTGGCCCGGAGGAGACGGAGGGGAGAGAAGGGGGAGGAGGTGCGAACACACCAGCAAGGAAGCCGCGTGGAGGGGAGAAGATCGCCTGAAGGGAGGCACGGAACGAGGTCGGGCAGGGCCTTCGTGGCCATCGACGACTTCCGTGGCCTGGGAACCGAGCAACACTTGCTGACTGCCTTCCTGACTGCCTTCTCTGCCAACTCCTGGCGGCGGGGTCGGGAAAGCGGGAGGGGAAGGACGGGAAGCCTCGGAGGAGAGAGGGAGAACGTGGAGAACACGCCGCCGCGGCAGTCTAGCGTCCCCATGCCAACCGCGCGCGCCGCATCCCTCTTCCGGGCTGCGACTTTTAGCGCGAGCGGCAGCGGCGCTTCCGTGGGAACCGGAGAAGGTGACGTAAGTGCGCGCGAGCTTCTCCCCGTCGGCAAGCTTGGCAGGGGGTAGGGAGAGCTAATGTCACCGGCAGCACGCGCGGCCGGACTTGGGCCGGCACCCCCGAGAGGAGGGGGCGATCTTCCTGCCTGAGACGGCCTCCCCCCAGGCACGATGCCGGGTGGGCGGCAGGAGGTGAGGGCGCTCGGGCCGAAGGTTTGCTGAGGCGGGAGAGACGCGAGAGAGAGCCTGGGGTGCGTTCCAGGCGCCACCTCCCAAAGCATGGGGCAGGGGGTGGGAAATACGCGAAGGAACCAGCGTTTCCGTGGCACCCAGACGAGACCTGGACGGGGCACGCCGATGGTGGTCACCAGCATCACCAGCGGGACTCACTGGAAAGCAATGCGTTCGCGAACAGCCTACGGCGCGCTTTGTGGGCTAGAACAGGTGCCGCAGGTCGTGTCGTCCTGCCAGGGCCGGGGCGGGCGATGTGGGGAGGGGCCGCAGGACGCGTCGGCAGGAAGTATGATGGTAAGGGTGAGGAGTGGAAGAGGTCACGCACCCCCAGGCGGTGGCCGCCCGCCGGACGTACCTTTGGCCAGCTGCACCACTCCCGTGATGATGATGATGACCAGCGCCAGCAGCTTGGCGTACGTGAAGACGTCCTGCACTCGAGTCGCCCACTTGACCTTCCAGCAGTTAATGAAGGTAAGAATGGCTACGGAGAAGAAAAGTTATGCAGTTCGCCTTCTCCCCTGTTTCCTTCCTGCATGGATAGGGGCGCGGGTGGGCGGGCGTGGGGCGAGGACCCGGAATCACGGTGGCGTGACATCCTCGGAGACATCGTCTGGAGGTCGCGCGCGCCGGGGAAGGAAGCGGCGCACAGGCGCGGCTTCGAGGGAGCAGTTCGCCCGCGCTTTGGAGCTGGCCGGGTACCGATCGATAGGCTCCTCTGGAAAGGCCTTCTCCCTGTGCCACCGGACTCCCGCGCGCGCTTCCCCCCTTGCTCGAGCGCGGCCTCGACCGCCTGGGACCCGCCACTCCCGCCTCGGGAAGGGAGGGAGGGACGGATGTCCCCTGAAAAGACGACGCCCGAGGGAGAGCGCCTGCCACCCTAGCGAGGCCGCCTCCGGGAAGTCGGCCCCTCGTGGGTCCTCTGGGATGGTGGAGACACCCCGGAGCTTTTTGCGCCACCGGCGCGAGGCGTCGCGCGCATCTCCGCCCCGCGAGAGGGCGTCGTCGTCACCTGCGGTGCGCTTCCGAGCACGGCGGTGCGCCGCCGGGATTCGATTGCCCGCGCACGGGTGTCCTCCGGGGGGGCGCCGAAGTGGCTGGGGGACGGACGCGCGCTTCCAACGTTCCCTGCCCGGGCGAGATTCCTCGGGGCACGAAAGGAAATCGCGTCGCGGAACTGGCGGCTGCCGCCGCTCCGGAAGGAGCCCCGGGGAAGACACGCGCGCTCTCCCGTCGCGGAATGCGTGCGGTCAGATAGAGATAGCCGGAGGCGGCCTCCCACGATGGAGGAGGAGGAGGGGCGGACGGCAGGAGTGCGTTCATGCCGAACAGGGCGTGGGCCGCCGCCTCGGGACAGCACGTTGCGGGCTCGCACGCGAGGGGGGGGGATCCAAGCACCAGGGGCCCTCCAACAACGGCTGCGCGCCTCCTCCCTCTCTGGGGGACCACCGCCCCCTCCCTTCCCCACTCACCTATGCAGCACGCCGCCAGCAGGCGCTGGGCCTGCTCTGGGGACTCGCAGGTGGAGAATAGGGGCCGCAGAGCGTAGACGCTGAAGGTGAGGGCCACGATGGCCTGGGAGCAGGGCCTGACGATGAGGCACTCGACCCAGAGGCGCATGAAGGCCAGGAACGGGCCGAAGGCGGTCATGATGTAGGCGTAGTCAGCCCCGGAGCGGGTGATCATGCAGCCCAGCTCTGCGTAGCAGTAAGCGCCCACAGCGGAGAATAGGCCACTGGCCACCCACACGATCAGTGCCAGGTTGACGGAGCCCGAATATCGGAGCACCCCCGAGGGGCTAATGAAGATGCCACTTCCTACGATGCTGCCCACGATAACAGATATGCCGTTTAGGAGGCTCATCTTGGCCTCCAGGCGCACGGTGGTCCCGGGGGCGCCCCGGGAGGAGGAGGTGGAAGAGGAGGAGGAACCGCCCTTGAGTCGGGAGCCCTCGTGGACTCCTCCTCCTCCCCCTTCTTCCCCGTCCTTGTCGTCCTCCTCCCGGCGCCGGGGTGGCCGCCGGCCTTCGTCTCCCGGAGCGACAGTCCTGATGCTCCGCAGCTCGCAGCCGTTGTCCAGAGTCATGGCACTCGCAAGTCTCCCACCGCACGTCCAAGGGAAAGGGGGGGCGAACGCGCCTGCGCACACTCCACTCGCAACAGCACGCGGCGACGAACAATCCCTACCAGCTACTGGTTCGCCGGCCGCGAGCTCTGCTTCGCTTGTTCGCCCGCTCGCGCGCGCGCCCCGCGCCTGCGCACGCGGGAGGGGCTGCTTTTGGAGGCGCAGGAGGCAGCCACCCCGCTGGCGGGGTTGCGGGCGCCCCCGTCGTCCCGATCCGAGCGGCGGCGGCGGCTCTTTCGCGCGCATGTCATGCGCTTCCCTCCCCCCTTCCTTCCCCTCACGTCGGGGCGGCGAAGGGACGCTCTCCCAGAGCCCCTCCTCCGTCCCTGCCCGACTGGACGAGAGGGCGCGGGAGCTCTCCTGAGAGTCCCATGCTCTCCCCACGAGCGCCGTTCCCACAGCAGCGTCCTCATAGGCGTCCCTCCTCGCGCGCGCGGGACCTCTCCTCCTCCCCCTCCGATCCGGCGAGGGAAGGAACTGCTGCTCCCTCTTTCCCTCTCCGGCGCCAGTAGATTGCCTGCGGCATGCCATCCTCGTGTGGTCACCCCGCTCTTTCCTTAAGCGGATGTTTTCAGGTCGAACGGCCGCCCGCCTTGTATACTCCTCCCCCCAGTTTTATCCTAGAGTTCCCAGTTGTGCTGCCACCTGCCTGGAATTCCCCCCACGCACACATCGTCGCCCCCAGAGACGGAGCTGCTCCTTGGCAACCGAGGAGCCCTGTCATCCTTCCCCGCGAGCGCTTTCCGCTTTTCCAGGAGCTTCCCTCTCCTCTCCATCACTCGCAGCCAGCGGTCAGCGGGCTCATACTGCCGTGAGCCCGAACGATGTGCGGAGCCGCGTCGTCAAGGAAACGGCTGGGTCTCTCGAAATTGCGGAGGCGTCTGGCAGGCACACGTGAGCGGCCTCAAGAGCAGCATGCCGACTCCCTGTGCTGCCAGATTCCGTTTCTCGGCGACTCTCCAGGGAACCTTCGGGGAGACTTCCCTGCCTTCCCGAAGGCCACTCGGGTCGCCTCCCACACGGAGCAGCCAGACGGCGCGGGCGGGTTTTCCTCAGGCGGGCGGCGCAAACGAGGCGGGGAGGTGCGTCCGCACGCCTCATCTGCGGCAGATCGGCCCGACCGCGCCGGTCCCGGCGGGCCGCGGAGGAAGGGAAGGAAAGGCCGCCGCCGCCTTGCGCCGGTTGGCTCGCCTGGTGGTGCGGTGCATGCCGATCCCTGCCTCCGCCACTTCCCCCCCCTTCCCCCCGTGGCGCGAGCCGGTCACTGCTCTCGGATCATCGTCTGACTTCGCTCGTGCCGCCGGTTCAGGCGGCTGCGCGCGACCTTAGGGCGGGGGGAGCGAACTTTCTGCGGACCCCCTTCCTTCCTCGCCCTGATGCGCCTGCCGCCCGTTCGCGGGCCTTCCCCCATTCTCCTCCTCCCTCTTTTTTTTTTTTTTTTTTTTTTTTCTCGCCGCCGTTTTCGCTCCCCACTCCCAATGCCCCTCTTCCATGCCCTTTACGTTCCCGAGTACTTCCGCTTTTCGCAGGGCGGCGCCGCACGCACGCCGCTGCACGTGACAGCGGGCGAGGGGATGACGCAGCCTCCGCAATGATTTCGTTCTTTCGGCCGGCTCGCTGCTGCTGCTGCTGCTGCTGCTTCGGTTTGATCCGCGGAGCTGCGGTTTCGACTCGGCTGTGGCCGAAGTGGCAAGGCCAGGCCGGGGAGGCACTGCGACTGCGGGCTGCCCGAAACGCTCCCATCCCGGTTATCGATCCCGATTGGTCCCCCTACCCCCATAAAAAAAACGGGATGGACACCCCAACGAGAGCGCAATCTTGGCTCGCACGATAAAAGTGGCACCCTATTTCCAGCTAGGCTGCGGAGGGCAGCCTATTTGTCAACAATGGTGCGTGCGCGCTCGAGGCTCGCAGGTTATTAATAGCCTCAGGGAGAGGGCGCAGACGCAAATAGCCCGGATGCACATATAAGGAAGCGCTCCCCCAAAAAATCGGACCGCATTTTCGCAACTTGGGATGCAGCGGGGAGGATCCGCCGGCGTTCCCGAAGCGCGGCGCGACAGGAAGCGCTTCTGGAAGCGTTGCTCGGAGCCAGCCGGGCGTTCCTAGGCACACCAGTTCGTCGATGCGTGGCGCGCCGCCTCTCGAGCAGGGAAGGAGGGGAGGAGGAGGCAGGAGAGAAGGGTTGACGAGGGGTTGAGGACCCTCGCTCTACGATGGACCTTTCCTGCGCAGGTGCGGTGGGCGTGGGGGCAGTCGGAACGCCTCAGGAGGATCGCGGAGCTGCGTGGATCGGAATGCCGCAGGTGGCGCCCGCGCTCAAAGATCGGGGATCGGCAGTCGTTTCGAGTTTTCTGGGAAGAAAGGAATCGCTACTCAGAGCGGATATGGACTACGCTGGACAGCCTTCTGCTCAGGAGGACGAGGAGGAATTGCCCGTGGAGGAATCGGCTTGCACGCGCCTGATTGGTTGCTGTGGACTAGAATATTTCCGTCCTCGAGCGCATGCATCCTATTTTTCGGTCACTTTTTCCAGGTTTCACTCGAGCAGCGTGAAAGATGCTGGAGGATTCTGGAGTGAGAGCGAGCGGCTTTCGAGGCTCCATCCTGCCCTTCGGGTTCGTGTTCTGGCTGCGCGCCCAACCCCTAGGTCAGCCAGAAGGGCGGCTCGATCATCGAGCTCGGAAAGCAGTTTCCAGTTGCATTCCTGCTGGCAGAGGGGGGAGGCGCTGGTGACGTCCGTCACCGAACGCGTTGCGCCGAGGGTGCACCAGGCTGCACCTCCTCGGCAAGAAGAAGAGCACAAAGCAGGCATCCTTCGTCCAGGAGCCATCCCGCTATAGAATCGCAGGGAGACCCCGCGAATGACTTCTCATCGCGAATGTCGAGGTGGTGGTGGTGGAAAGGTGGACCATGCAGTACGGAAATGTGCCCTCGGATGTCCCTCTGAGTCCCTTGGCACGCTCTTCTGACGAATGCCCGAGAGAGAAAAGACTTCCCTCTCTCCCGTTTAAGAGGCTGTCTGGGAAGGGAAGGGAAGCAAAAAGAGCTATTCAGTCTCGCTACTTCAAAGCGTTATATACACGCATAGGTACATGAACCGCCCAACGAATGGTCTCCGTTTCCTGGACGACTGGGCTATATATTTCTTGGGGCATATATACACACATACACATATATTGGTATATATATGTGTGTGTGTATTATAGGTGCATTAACCGTGAGATACCACAAGCTCCCAACGAATGGTCTCCGTTGCCTGGGCGACTGCTGTGCTACGTATACGTCGGGCGTCTTTCGAAATGCGAAACGTCTCGCATCGCTATGGGGGTGTAATCTCTGTCACGCTGCGCCCCATTGCACTTTCACTTTCGCGACAGGGGGAGTGTCCCCGAGGGCGCTTGCAAGAAACGCAGCCGAGGCCTTCGAGGCTGTGCCTTGGCGGCGCCGACCGTTTTCGACGTGCCCTGGTCGCCCCGAGCAACCCGCCCTGGCCGCTTCGCTACTTCCCTTCGGCAAACTCGTAAGCTGAGCCTGACGACGAGGAGGGTGCACGCGTTTCCTGGAGGAGCAGCACGCGCTGGAAGTCGAAGCTTCTGCGCAGCTGTGGGAGACGAGAGAAGCACATGAGAGGCCGAAGAAGTCAGCTGCGGGGAAGCCAGTGAGAAGCGCATGTGGCGCCGATTGCCAAGATGGCGTGACAAAGACCGATCCTATTTTTAGAAAATCTTCCTCATCTGTGGTGCATGCAGAAGGCTCTCAGTACGCTCGTTTATCGAGGAGCACAATAATTGGGTTTGGATATCGATAAATGGCCACTGCTGATGCGGATGGCCTGGGGCTATCTCCGGTCGATTGTATCGCCCGCAGTTTTATCAGTGCCTCCACTGGGGATCCGGCCAACTCGGTTCGGTTTCCTCGCCCACACTTTGAAGGGGCGCCCCTATCTGGCCCCGATCGCCTCTCGATTTTTTGCGACGGCAGGAGGAAGCTACGCGAGTGAGGTGCCGCCGGTGCCGCCGCCGCGCCCCTCGGAGCAGCGGCTCTTCGTCCCTGCAGGAAAATCAAGAGCGGGGAGGTTGCCACCGGAGCAGCGCCTTCCTCACATCCGCTCTTTCCTTTCCGCTGGTGTCTCGTCTTGCAATCATAAAAAAAGGGAGACATCTGGACGCTCGAGGCATACGAGAAGAGGCGGCGTGCTCGGGAGCTGATCCCTCCACCTGCGGAGTGTCGGGTTTCTGGATTTCCCTCGGATTTCCTGTCTCCGTCTTCGTTCCTCCCACGCGCGCCCGGGTACGCGTCTCTGTCCATTCCGAAGAGGGAGGTCACCTTTAAGGCGGATGGATGATGCAGGTGTTTGCGCATCTGCGCTGCGCGTTGGCCGCGGCTCGTGCACAGGCGTGCGCTCAGGCGCCTCCGTGCGGGATCAACGGTTGCGCACGCCCGGTCGCTCTAAGACGCGCAACCACGGGCCCCAGGGGCACCCTCCCGTACCGCACGTCCGAGGATGGGTTCGACGTGGATCCGGTGCCGCAGCCGGCGCTTGGACAAGCTCAGAGGCCAAGGAGTGAGGTAAGGGAACGCTCCTCTCCCCTTCCTCGGTGCCCGCAAGGAACCGTGAGATCCCGACCGGGATCGGCTCGGAGCAATTCCTGGAACAGCAGCAGGTAGGGATCGTGGGGACAGGGAAGCGGTTGCACCAGGACCTTCCATCCCGTGGGGAGCACGCGTCCGTCGGCGAACCGGGAAGCGGATGGGGGGGAGAGTGGGTCCCCTGGGGCCTGGAGACAGGGAGCGGGAGACCCAGACTCGACCGTCCCGAGGCAACCCCTTTCCGGGTCGGCCCGTTTCGCCCGGCCACGCCAGGAGCGTCCCGCCGGACGCGCCCCGGACTAAGGCCGAAGGGCGGAGAGGGAGGTGGGACGAGCTTTTCCAGAGAGCGGCTCTGAGGTGCCTCTTCCTGCATGCAGGAAAGGTGTAAGAGAGGAGTCCCGGGTTTGCCCCGGACTCCTGCGACCACGCGCTCCTCGAGTCGGCGGGCCTTGCCCGACTAGGGAAGAGACAGAGGGAGATCGTGAGCGAGAAAAGCCCGCGTCGGAGTGGGAGAAGAAGGACGGGGGAGGAGGAAGATGCGGGAGCACCTTCTGGCTTCCTGGAGGGGCGCCTTCGCTGGAAAGCAGCAACGAACTGCACTCGAGCCTCGTGCGCGTACATCCTTCCTGCCCCCACTTCTCACGTCGCTGTCGCCAGCAGTCCCAGGGAGCCACGGAGGCAGCACTGCTCCTGGCTGTACCCGGTCTCCACGACCCCTTCCCTCCGCAGGTCCGGATCGGCAGGAGCCTTCCAGGATCCCGTCAGCGTGGCAGCAGCTCCTGCCTTCTCCCCATCCCGCGCAAGTTCCCCCGAACAGCGCCGCCGCCGCCAGCCGGTTCCCCAGGGAAAACGCTGTTGGCTGGGGGGATCCCGGTAAGGCGGCTGCCTCCAAGAGGAGGCGGGAACCGCGCGCTTCTCCTGGAGCTTTCTCTCTCTCCGGAGAGAAGCGCGTGCGCGCAGACTGGAGGGGAAGGGGAACGGCGGCTCCACTGGACCCCGGGAACGTTGTCGTCCAATTGCGCTTGGGGGGGAGGAGGCGTTTCTTTTCGAAAGGCAAATGGGTCACGTGGATCAGGACGTCCACTACGCTGTGGACAAAGTGGACAAGAGAGAGAGAGTCACAAGGGGATCCTCACGGGAAGGTACTCGAAGTGCCTTGGGTTCCCTTGGAGGACTCCTGCCTAGAAGTGCCTGGTCTGGCCGTCTGCCGGAAGCAGGGCCGACCCTCGGCTCGTTCCCTTGCCGAGACCTCTGTTTGCCCCTTTGTGGCGGCTCTTTCACGGCATATCCGAGGGCTCCACCGGAAGAATGCCTCACAGTACAAAAACGCCACCACCTTTTCATTGCTTGTCACGGGAATCTGGAGCAGAAGCTCCCTCCGGGGCACCGAGCCTTCGGGGGGGGAGAAGACGCAAGTGCTGCGATCTTTCGAGCCTCCTCATCGGCCGCGGAGGACTCTTATCCCTCCTTCCTCGCGCGCAGCCGCACCCCAGTGCATCTCGGTGCGGGCCCTGGCGGCTGCCCCCCTGGAGAGAGAGAACGGCTGCCTCCTGCCGCCCCGAGAACCGTGACGTCTGGTTGCGAGAAGCCGCTCGCACGTGGACGGAGATCTACGTAGCGAGCGCGAAGCCGCTTCACTGCCCGTGCTGTGGGAGGCTCGTAGAGTACGGCTTGAAGGCTCGTGGGCAGCTCGTCAACGGGAGCTCCTCCTCGAGAGTCCCCCCAAATTGACGACAGTCCTAGCCCCTGGAGATTCCTCCGGAAGATCCGGTGCTGCCCGCGATTTTCCTGACGGAAATCGGCGCCGCTGTTGTTGCACTGGAACCTCCGCGCAACGCCCGCGAGCTGCTCTGGACTAGGGGGAAGGCGGGCGGGGACCCGAACTGTTGTGGGTGAGGAGGAGGAAGATCTCTCCCCGCACCTGCTTGTGCATTGCATTGTCCCCTGGCCCCTAAGTGGGGACGTTTAGCGACGGCCCTCCGGATCCTGTGGGCAACCCCAGAGACGTAACGAAGCGCCTCTTCGTGCGGGATGCGTTGCCGCAAGCCACGTTGTCAGAAGCAGCCGTTCTCTGCCTTCACGGGCTGTTGGTGCCGTCGAAAGAGGCCAGCCAGGCAGGGATGCCCTCCACTTTACCGTTCTCTTCCCGTGGATCGCGAGATGTCCCCATCTTGCGGTCCATGGGAACCTGGGGAATATGCAGGCATCCTGTAGAGGGAGCAGAAGGCTCCCCCAAGAGAATGTGATCCCGAACTCCCCCTGAGAGTTTTGCGTTTTTCTATTTTGTTTTACTCTTCGTTTGCTCCCTTCCCTTCTGTTGCCTGGGCAAACCGCGCCGGTGCGCGTCGGCATCTCGGCATGCTCCCCTGAACGTTTGGACGTGGCACGACCAGCAGTCCTGCCGCCAACCGTTGGTAGTTCTTTTCTTAATGAATACTCTGTGTTAGCCGGTGGCAAATAGTTGGCTTTGCACCTTCATCTTAGCCGAAAGGCCAAAAAGCGATGCTGCAGCGAGGAGTAACAGCCCGGCGGGCACTGTTGTCTTCACCCCCGCTGGAGCCGAACGCTCCAGGATTTGCTCGCCCAGCAGACATCTCTGCCCCGTATTTCCAGAGCTGCCGTTCGGCCAGCCTGCGCACGTCCAGGCGTGTGGAGTGGGTCCGCGAAAGAGGACAGTTGTTCCCGATGCCTCCTTGGGTAGGTGCGGTGGACACCGAACGCAAAACCGTCGGACAGAGCCCTTGACGTTGTTCCGGTTCTCCATCTTGTCGATAGCACGGAGCGGCTCTAGATCTCCCGGGTGGCTGTGCCAATCCCACGGTGACCTCCACAGATTCATGGGAACTCTTTCTTGCGAGAATGCATCTCGAGTTCGATCCTGGAAAGGTCTGAAAGGGTCGATCTCACTTTGCCTCTCGGCCCCGTGTGGCTGTCGAGGTACATCTTGTCGGCCGAGTCGTCACATGCAGGCTCGTCGGTGAGCAAGCTGGTCACGTGCAGCGACGCGCGCAACTCGTCCACCTGACCTCTATGATCTCTCCATCTCACGATGTCCCTTGATGGCAGATGAGCATGGAAACCCCCTGCTATCCAAACCCGCTTTGCGTAGCCGGTGGCTTCCGAGTGCATCGAAGAACCGAGACCGTTCGGTTTGCGCGCCCTGTGGTGCGCGGGGGTGTTCGCCACTGAGGGATCGACCGCATAGTGCCACTCGAGCCCAACTGGTCCACTCGGTAGACGCCGTCGAAACGGGCGCTGAGCGTGGCATTCGCGAGGTGCGCGCGTGCGCGAGGAACGGCAACGCTAGCACAGCTCATCCTGGACGGGGGAGCCTCTGCGTCCACTGCTTCCTCCGTGGGAATCTCGTGGACTCACTGGAGGAGAGCGAGGGCAAAGTGGCGCGCAGGGTTTCGGCCGCGGCTCGGTTTCCTGCGTCGTCGGGAATTCCGTCGGCGTTCTGAACGGCAGTCCATGCAACGACCCGATTCCCCGCAACGCCGCTGGGAAGTCTAGGCCGTGGTTCCAGCTTCGCACTGAAGCTCTTCCCTAGTGGAGAGGGAGGAGGGATCCAGGGGTTTCATTCCTCCCTTTCGCTTCGACCTCCTAGAAGAGAGATCCAGTGCTCTCCCAAAGTCCGCTGACGCGAGCACCTCCTGGGACTGGTGCGTTTTCATGGGCGACGAAGTGCTTCTTTGCCTGTGCTCACTGGGAAGATGACTTTGAGGTGACCTTTGGGTGATTCTGGGGTGCATGTCCGGGTCTCCTGAATCCTCCAAAGAGAAGAAAAGAAAAATCCTCCTCTTTCGGATCTCCGGCATCTCTCCTTGCAGATGCCGCGGAAGCCAACCGCGGAGTAGTGCTTTCAGAGAATCCTCGCCATGGGGAGATTCGGGGCGTCGCGTCGCTGGACGGGATCCATCCACGGGGGGAAAGACAGCAGGAGAAGTGTGTAGGCCGATTTCTGCTTAGCGTTCCCAGAGCTCAAGCACTGGGGGCTCAGTTACTGCTTTCGAGTTATTCTCGTTGATGACTTCCTCCGCTTCCCTGCGGTTGAACTTCAGGGGTTACACGAGCTACCATTCTACCACTGCTGCTGTGTACTTGGAACTCCTGGGAAAGGGGGGCGGACACCTCCGTGCATCCGTCAGTGGTCCCTGGGTTCTCCCCGCGCGTCCACTAGCAGGAAGATCATGTGACTCCGGCCAAAAGATGACTGACTTTTGTTTTGTCCCTGCTCCAGATTCCCGCGAAAAAGCAACGAAAAGGTGACGGCATTTTTGTACTGCGAGGCGTCCTTTCGGTGGAGCTCCTCTCCGCTCGCACAGAGGGATGCAGGGATTGAGGTGTTGCTGGGTGAGGAAGGCTCCCCCATCCTGGAGGGTCTCCTCTATAAGCAGGTATGGCTTCGCCGACCGACCCGTAGGCTACAGATGTCTTCGACGAGAGTCGGTCGATCAGCGGGGGGAATCTTGCGTGAGGAAGGGGCTGGCTTCCCACTGCCCACGGCTCGTGCCGGCGAAGAGGGAAGCAAAAAAAGGTGCTCTCTTTGCCACCGGCGCGCGCGTGGTGGTCAGCCTGTCCCTCGCAAAAACAACCCCCGGATGTGCCGTGAAGGAGCTGCCACCCGGGGGGCTCAAGCGGCAGCGCCAGTCCGCGCCGCGGCCCTCGCTTTCCGAAAGGCCGGTGAGCTACCGGTTGCGGCTGTACTGGTTTCGACGCACGCCTCCTCTCCCGTGTGTGTGTCTACACAGGAGCAGGGAGTTTGTGACGTGAGCTCAACAGGAATTCCTTCCACGCCACAAGATTTGCTGAGCTCATCTTCCGACGATGACGTTAGCGGAAAACACTCTTCGCACCTGCAGAAGCGGCACCTCCTCGTCTGGCGTACGCTTCCCTTTGAAAGCCCGAAGAAGTATTTCCACATGGTACAAGCAAAAGTCGTCACAGCACATTTTCGTACACAGGATGGAACGAACCGTGTTGCTTTCACCTGTGCTCTTTCTCCGGGTTAGCCCGGTGGGAGCAGGCTCCAGGAAAGGGACCACCAGTCCTGTATGCTGCTCTCAAGAGTACAAAGCACAGCCCGCATGGAAGAAGCATCGTGCCTTTGTGGGCTCCTCGATTTGCGCCGCTGCTTACCTTTCGTACAGTGTTAATACTGCATTGACCTTTGTGGCTGCAAAGGCAATACTGCAAAACCGAGTGTCCTAGAATAAAATGATCAATAAGATACATGTGTTTTTATTTGTACCTAACATAATAGGTAGGTTTTTCATTATATGGGTGTTTGCTTATGTGGATTCTTTTTTTTTCTTTCTTTCTTCTTTCCGACTTGATGTTGTTTTACGTTGTGCAGACTCGCTGCCAGGCGTGAATTCGAAATCTGATGTATGTAATGTATTTCGTAAGATCAACTTAACGTGTAAGGAAAACATTGAGTACAAGCATGCTGTGTGTTTTTTTTGTTTCCGCTTAGGGTCCTTTGTTTTTTCGATTTTTATCCGTGCTTCGGGGTTTTCTGCCTTCCCGTGTGCAAAATTCCACGGGAAAAAGCTTCGATTGATTGATTCGATTTTTGACACTCACCTAGGGGAAAGTGCTCGCCACAGGAGTAATTTTTTTGAAAAAAAATTGGAGGTGCGGTTCTTTGTGTGTGTTTCTTCCAGGTGGTGAAATCTGGGAGCGTAACTTTTTTTTATACTAGCTTTTTTGTGAGCATTTCCGTATCAGGTTTCCAACTTTTTGGTCTTATCGAATTAAGTGACAGTTGTGGTTAAGTAGGAACGGTTTTCTCAAGGTGCAGCTTTGGTTTGGCAAACTCCTGCTTTCCTGCCTTTTAATTGAAATGCTTTTTAATTACTTTGAATGTTTTTCAATATTTAAATATTGTTTTGTGTAGCTCCCAACAGTGTGAGATGCTTGGCAATTACTATGCTGCTGATTCAAATGCATTAGGTTTTTATTTCGAAAACAGCCAAATGCTGAGCCAAGGCCTACCCTTTTTTCTTTGTAATATGCATTTTGATTCGAGGATGTTTTTAAAAGCACCGTATTTGAGATTTCTCGAATTTCTTGAGGATTCAGTAACAGGCATGGACCACAAAGCCAGTTGACTTCTTGTAGGCCAAGACTTAAACAAATCCTGATGAAATTGTTCATATACAGTTCATTGGTGTGAATATGCGGGGTATGAATATCAGTTGCATAGTAAGTGAAAGTACTCAGTAAAAGTTTCAGAAGACATGTACAAATCCCTCAAATTGAGCAGTAATGTTCTTATTACCATGATTCAAACTTAACATCTTGTATGGAATGTGTGCCCTGTTTTGCACATCCAAATTATTATAATGAACTTAATAAAAGTTCCATTATCTTTATCACAAAGAAGGAATTCCTAAGCATAATCTAGAATGTCAGGTGGAATGTGTACTTGCAATGTTTGTAGCACAGAACAAAAGTGTAGAAGATAAGAAAAACTGTGGTTATTAGGCAAAGTCAACAACTTTAAATAATCTCGATAGTCTTGCAATATATTCTACTAGGAATTCCATATTACTGTATTCAAAATTTGTTTTTGATGGGTAAAGAAGCAAGTAATCAGAGTTCTTCCTTGTGAGTCAAAATGTTCTCAGTTGTTAAAAGTAAGAACTTTAGCACAGTGGTTCTCAAATGTAACAAGAATCTTCAGCAGAGGATCTGAATTTGCATAATGTCAAAATTATAACAAGGTTATTGATTGCAAAATATCACCCTGATTTTTCTTTTTGGATATAGCTTTTGATTAATTAGTGTGGAAAGCAACTGGTTTCTCTTAGGCATGTATGGAATCCCAAACTAAAGTGCATAGGATGGAAATCATTGTATTACAATGAAGAGTTATTAAAATTTCCATTTCCTGATTTGTGTTTTGAGAAATTTAAATGTCCAAAGTGTTGGCTTGTAGTCATTGTTGTGCATACTGAAGTCTATCTGCATTGTGAATGTTTATGAAATAAATATTGAATTATAGCATATACTATCTAAAACGTGGCATGTGTTTTGCGGGAAATAAACAACTGGCTATATTTGTAAGTTGTTTGTTTTATTTTATCAAATCCATATAGTAATGCAAAACTTCAGTTTCTCAGTGTGGTGCATTGAATCCCCTGAATTGGTCTGAAAATTGGGACACAGTTGTTAACATTTTAATTTATACGAGAAAAGTCTCTAACAGATTTTAATCTAGGAATATTTTGGAAACTGAACAGCATAAGACATAAAAAAAAAAAAGAGAGTAATTGCTGTTTTTTTTTTAATCTCTGTGGTTCAGTGTTTACTTCTGTCAAAATTGTCACTTGATGAGTTTAGTTTTGATAATTTACTAAGCAAGGTACATAATTAAAATAAATATTTCTTTAAAGAAATGCATAAAAGTTTTCCAAGATTGTTGAGGGGAATGGAGAGGAAATTCTATCAAAAAAAAAAGAAAGAAACTTAATATGAAGTATTGGTTGTTTTGAATTAATTTAATCATCTAAGTATTGATTTCAATAATAACTTTCCCAGTAAGTTCGATGCAGTTACATCTATTAGCAGCAATACAAAAATAGGAGGCAAAGGAGTAAGCAGAAGCAGTAAAAACTAAATATAATAAAAATCAAAACTTTGGTCGAAAAGCTACGCATAAGTGGAAGTATTTATTATGCAAAACATATCAATTAGTTGAAAATTACAGGATGGAAAGCTCTGTGGCATGAAATAAGGGGAAGTAAGAAATCTGCTCAAACCTTGCCTATAGAATATTGTTTGGGAGATCTAGATTGTCTCAAACCATGAGAAATGAAAATTGTTGTGGTCCCTTCAATATGTGATTTTTTTCGGGCACAAATTAGTGCCAGGGCATGGTACCTATAATTAGGTTTTTAAAATGCTTACAAAATTATGGATTATGGAGAATTGGTAGCTCATTTAGTGGCGGCCTAAACTCATTTAGACAACAATTGTGGGCAGAGAAGGGCCGTTTCGGAGGTCGTTGCTTTCTGTAAGTCCCATTTTACATCGTACCAAATAGATTTTGAAGAACTTTCTTGTGATATCGATCCGCATAACAGAAACCTGTTGGCGATTCTGGCGCATCCGACGTGTGACATCACGATTCCCTTTTTTTTGAGGCGGGGGGGGAGGGGGGATCGATCTTACAGACGAAGGCATTTTCGGCACACGCGTTTAGCGCGCCGTGTTTTTCTGGTGAAAATGCCGCGATCGAAATTCAACCACGAATTTGGTCACGAAGTTAACAAGGGGACGAGTGGTCGGCGTGTTTTCGCGTGGTAGTGGATGCCACGCCTCTCGGTTTTGATTGTGGCACCTCTGCACGATTTCGGACGGTTGGTTGCGGAAGCGTTCCCATAACGAAGGAATGCCCGCAGGACTCTTCCGTTCTCCAGGGAGTTCTTCGGTGGTGTATCCGATACCATTTCGGTGGTCTTTGTAGCTTTGAACAGCATCCTCAATAAGTGAGCTTTCGGATCTCTCTCGCAAAGGAAATCGATCGTGATGGAGAAGATTGCACTGCAAACGTGCAGGCCTCTCATTAGCGCCACTTTTTAAGGGTCTTTGCCCTGCCTATCAGGGAAGGAAATTCGAAACCTTTATCAAGTTGCTTACCCTTTGATACGTTTGAATTTTTCTTAAATATGAGGCAAATTAGACGACATTCCATAGTGGAGACAATGCGCCTGCCCTGGATTTTCCCAAGGGGGAAAGGCATTTTTCCAGACTACAATTGAATTTGGAGCTAATCGTCCGGGAGAGAGATTAAAGGATGCCGATCATTAAGATGCAGCCACGAACGAGGGGAGTGAGTCGTAGCCGAGAAGAGAAACCCCTGGAACAGGAACGAAGGATGGACAAGTGCAAGGTGTAAAAAGATGTGGATTTATTAACCAGCTCGCTCTTCCTGTTTGCAAATCATCGACGCCTTCTCTGCTTGCAAGTGAAGCGGCAGCCGATGCTTAAGCGATTTTTTACGGCTGCATTCATCCTTTTTAAGAGTGAACGTCTGCGTGGAAGGTGAAATCGTGATGGAGCAGGGTCCTTGAACCGAGAACGGTCGGCCGTCATTTGTGTGCTTCTTGGAAACCAAAGAGTATGAAAAATCCACTTGAACTGCTGGAACCTTGTCGGGCCTGCACGGCATCTCACGATTTTCACAGCAGGAGCGCTGCTTGAGGTTGTCTTCCGCCGTGCCGGATTGAGGTGTGGTTTGTCAAACATCCAGCATTCCAATTTGAGGTTTGTGTCCTGTGAGCCCCTTTACTTGAGACCATTTTCAATGGAACGGTTGATAAGCATCTCTGCTTATTGGGTACGTGCTTCTCTTAATTTTCCATGTAATTGCCTTATCATGTCACCCTCGAGAAAAAGGAAAGAAATTCAAAGAGGGAGTTTTGAGGACTGCTTGTTCTGACGAATCTATTTTTCTTCTTTCAAGGATATGCGAGGATCATTTTGGCCATTGCAAGTTTTTCTGTATGGAGAACAAATTACGCGATCGCTGGCATACTCTATGTCATCAGCAGCCTGTTGGATGCTTTCGACGGGTTTGCTGCACGATATCTGAATCAAGGTATCCTTTTCCCGATCACACTACGATCTTTACCCCCTGATTTTCCCAGCAAGTCGATTTGGAGCCATGCTTGACATGCTCACCGATCGCTGCACTCTCATGTGCTTGCTGGTGGTACTCAGCTGTCTTTATCCTTTTTACATATTCTTTTTCCAAATGAGCATGATGATCGATATTTCCTGCCATTGGCTGTATCAGTACACGTAAGATAGTCCACTTCGCTCCCCCCTCCCCCCTGCAGTTGTATTTTCAGGTGCGTACTCTTCGGACAGGAATCTCACAAGAGCGAGACCGATTGGAACCATCCCGTTTTGCAGATTTACTACGGGAGCCGATGGGTGCTCTTTTCGATGTGTGCAGCGAACGAGTTGTTCTACTCCTTTCTCTATTGGAACTATTTCAGCGAAGGATACAAAAGCAAGTGCATTCCGTTCCTGGCGTTGACGTCGACCTTGATTCCTTTTTCAGTTGGCGGCGTCGGCCTGTACCGCATCCTCATTTGCTTGCTGATGCCGGTCGCTATCCTTAAATGCGTGATCTCTTTGATACATGGATACGTAGCTTCTGTGAGATTGGCTACATTCGACGCGAAGGCAAGGAACGACAGTCACCGGCCCTAGGCTTGCAGCGTCCCCATGTGTTTTTTTTTTATTTTTTATTTTTGCACCTCGTAAAGCATTCCATTTTCGCGCCCGCAGTCACCGTTTACTCCTTCCTCAGAGGGACCAGCTTGATCAGAATTGGTTCCGACGGCACGGACACCATTCTCATTTTGATGTGCACGTCGGTCTCGTTGAGAAGCTCCAGACGGAACGACTTGGTCAGCTATGGAGAGAGGAGGCAAACTGTCGCCAAATCAGCAGACCTTTGCGCGCGCGATCCCCTCGAGATTCACAGTGCCTCTTCCTGCCTTCCCAGCGAGCTCAGATGTCCCCTCGAATTACCTGCATGAGCAGCTGGCTCATGCTGATTTCCGATATCCTTTTCCCTATGCACGACCTCACACCTTTCCCAAAGGGAAGCGTGGCGTAGGAATCGATGCCTTTGCCTCCAGGTGTCCTCTCTATCCATCGTTCTGGCCGGAAATCTTTGGGATCTGGGAACGTTTGAGGGTCGCGTCCCATAGTGTAGAGCGATATTAGGACCAGCTTCTAAACGAACATCATTTAGTTCACCAAAGACTCGCGGGATGGAAACACCTTACTCCTTTCGGTATCTCGTATCCATTGAGAACGATGTCTCTGTCCATGAGTCGCGTGACGAACGGTGCCACCGGGTACAGTCGCAGCGCCTCTTTGATGACTGCCCTCACGAACGACATGCCATCATCGAAGGACTCGCAGCATATTAGCTTCTCTTGGATTCGGGGGTGTTTCGCCAGCGAATAGAGGACCCACTGCATGGCGTGGGACGTCTGGAAGACCGGGATCAAGCTCACCAGGAGAAAATGTTGAGAAACCTGGTGGAACTCATCGACCGTTCAGTACTGAGGGGCTTTTGGTTATTTAGACCTGCTGTCCCCCTCTGTGAAAGATCGCGTGGCCTCGTCGTTTTCAAGCGGTTTTTCCTTCTCTGCGGTTCTAGGTGCGGAACTCAGGAAGTGAGAGGGAAATGATCTTCGCTTTGCAGGAACCGCGGCCCGTCGGAGGGTTTCGCACAGCTCCCCCCTGTGGGCAAGCCTTGACAGTTCGCTCTCGCTCTCTACGTGGTTTCATCGAGAATTCCACGGCAGCACAAGGGGGCCGTCGGAGGTGGAGCATTCCGTCGAGGGGTTTGCGGCTTCCATGCAACCACGCAGAATGGGGGCTACTTTCCCATTCTGCGTGGTCATTCTCGATTCCCCTGCCTCTCCTGAACGCAAGGTGGATCTGAAAAACGGAGGCAAACACTCCACGGAGGGCTTTTAGGATGCCATCCACAGCGATCCTCTATGTGTGTCCTTAGCTGGTCCGCCGCCCTGCGAGACGGATCCCTTCGGCGCCAGCGGTAGCCTCCTGGCGCCTTGCACTTTGTCTCTCCGTTTCGGAACCTTCAGCCCCGTTCCCCTCGGGTCAATTGTCGGAGTCCCGAGCTACCGAACGGCTGCATATCACACGTAGATGCCTGCAGGACCGGGACTGGCACCACTCCCTTCCCCTCAACCTGTTTAGGCAAAAAAGCCACGTCTGACCAGCATTCGGAGTCACTGGGACGGCTACGTCGAATGGCATCACCCAGACAGTCAAGGTGTCCCTCGTCCCCAGTCGGACGTCAAAAAGGGGAAAGGACAATCGCGAGGGGCGCGGAAGGTGTCGGACAAAGGGGGAAGGAGAAGCGGCGGGTGAGGCGGAGCGTAGGGGAGCTGCAAGCGGAGGGAGCGCGACGCCCCGTTTCTCTGAGTATCCTGGCAACTCTTCTGCAGACTTGGCCTCCGTGGTTGGGACCGCGACTCTACACAACGTTCCGATAGATGACCCTGTAACCCCTCCGACGGCTCTCGCCGCCCGCGAGAATCCGCCCTCTTCAACCGGCTTGTCGTGGAGTGGGGGTTAGCGGCTTCCATCGGATCCGAAGCTTTTTGATCTTGCGGTCCCTTGGAAAGCATGGGAGTGGTTCTTCCTCGCTTTCCACGCGAAGTTCATGAGGTCGGTTCCATCATCCGCCTGGGGGGAGACGGCTCGGGAAGCTACACGCACTAGGACTCGCTTTCCTTTCCCCTCCGGACCGCCCTCCCTGTGACCTCGGACTCCCGGCGTCCGCCCATTCTTTCCTCCCTTCGTTCCCTCGTACCGTATCAGCCGCAGCCATCAGCATGTCCACGGCCATCCTGCGCACGTATTCGTCGGGCAGCCGTTCCTTCATAAGCAGGTGGTAGATGATGCTGGGAGGGGACTCTTCGCCGCCGCTGTCTTTCGCTGTCGCGACCTCAGCGCAACGCTTGACGTATCTATCCGCTACGCCCTCGGAATAGAGGTCATTTCAGATCAAGGAGGAAGTGGAGGGGGGGGAAGGCAGGAAGGGATACGGAAGAAAGGGGGAGCAGCGACTCACCGAGGAGCAGGGAGGTGTCCAGCGCCCTGACGAGCTTTCTCCACGGGGGCAGGCGGAGAGTGGCGGCCAGTCCCGGGGGCACAACGGAAAGGGTTGCCGTTTCCGCGAAGACACGCCTCACTTGATCTACGAATTCATCGAAGGCGGAAGGCTCCTGTGTCACAATAGAGTCGAACTTCTTCCCGCAGACGACAGTCCCTAGGCCTGCAAGAGTGCTCAGGTGTGGCACGGCTGCTAGCCGTAGGGCGCGGAGGGCGAAGCAGTCCCTTCCGCCCACCGCCGCCGCTCACCGCGGATGGACCACTTGTAAAGCTCCTCCTCGAGGTGGGTCAGGATGCGGCCTCCTGAGGTTTCTGCCCAGCGGCGCACCGTGCGGTATGCCATCTCCTCAACCTTGGGTACCTGGTCTTCCAGCCACGAGGGGTTCAGCAGCAGTCTGTTGAGAATCTTCCTGGCGCTGGCCCACTCCTCGCCTTCCCTGGAAAGAGAAGAAGGAGGGAGTGGATAGAAACTCGGGAAAAATCAAGAACTTTTGTCACGTGAAGGAAGGAGGGGGAAAGGTAACGCCAGAAGCCCTTGGGTAAGCTTTTTCCCGTCCCGTCTGCAGCGCACAATGCTCCTCCGACCATAGGAAATGCAGCCGAGCGGGTAGGGCCCGTACGTCTGCTGGGCGGCGGAGGCCCTCTGGCGACCAGCGACGGCTGTCCGCCAGAGGTCAGGGACTAGGCGGAAAACTTCGACTCCAGAGGAGGGGGGGGGAGGTGAGAGACGAATTTATTCTCGTTCCCTCCCCTCTTCCCCCCAAGGTGTGTCTCCGGAGAAGGGCGAACGAAAACCATGGGTACGATGAGTTGGAAGGGGGTAAGAGAGGAAGGAAGGATCACTCACATGAAGAAGAGTCCTCTGCGGCACCCGAACTTCTCGTTGTAGGCGAGCCAGCAGGCCGGGATCATGTGGGCGGGATGGCGCCCCTCCTGCTGGAAGATGCGCCTCGCTAGGTCTGCGCTGGCCACGAATACCGCATCCACGTGGCCGACGCGCTCCCGGAAGATGGGTCCCAGCTGCCCGTGCCGCATGTCGCAGTATTCATGGATCCTGCCGATGGACCCGAACCGCGCTAGGTCCCACGCCGTACCCACAAGCGGCAGACCCTTGGCCCAAGGTAGCTCGCAAAAGGGTCGCCCTCCTGGAGACGTCGAGGCGGCTGTGGGAACGAAAGGAAGGTCTCCGCGGGGGGCGGTGACCTCCGACAGGCAGCGCCCGGGGAGGCGCACCGGCCCCAGAAAGCACCGCCACCAGCACAGCCGCCTCCTCATTGACTGCCGACAGGCGACGTCCGTTCTCCGAGCCGCGGCGTTCGCAGCCAGCATTCCTCGCGCTCGCACTCTTGAAGCGTCGACTGGAAGCCGAAGCAGCAGATCAGACCGCCTCCGGCTGCGAGCTCGCATTTGCTGCGCGAACAAGAGCCCTCCGGGGGGCGTGCCCGCGGGGCTTCTCTCTGACCTCTCACCTGCCACAGCGACGCGAACGCGTCCGCCGCGGTGCACTTGTTCTTCGCCGTCCCCTCCACCAGTGCCTGCCTCCATGGCCGAGCGCTTGCTGGGGCGGGGACGTCCCCCATCCCCCGTGCTTCAGGAGCTGCTCCCACGCCCACGCACCCTCCTTCCCGCTGCTACCCTGGAGCCCCTGGTTCTCCCTGTCGAGGGGGGCTTCTGGAGACGGCCTACGCAGGCGCGGATGCCCGCCATCTTTCTGGCAGTCCTCCGAGGCGCCTTCCCCCTTCTCCCCAAGCTCCATCGGACGCGTCCTCCGTCCGAAGGGGAGAGGCTCCGCCGTTCTCCGCGGGAGAGGAAGCCGCGCCGCGCCTGCTCGAGACGCGAGGGCGGGGTCGTGAGCCTGCCACCCTCACCCCTTCCTGAGGGCTCTCCGTGCTGACAAGCGGCGGCGATGCAGCTCTTCGACCGGCCTCGCCCATCCCTGCGTCCACTGGAAAGGAAACCCTCCGGGCAAAGAGGCTGCAAGTCGATGCGGTGCCCGTGCGGAGATTTTTTTTTTTTCTTTTCCTTGTAAGCCTCACCCGAGGGGTGCCCCTTTCCAGGATTGATGAGCGGTGCTGACGCGCGCGGGGAGTGGGGAGCTTCCGTCTGGGAAGCTGCGCGCCGCTGCGGCGGCAACGGTCGCGGCCGAGGTGAAGTCTGGCCGGGGACGGCGGCGGGCGGGTCTCTGATGGAACTGCGGAGGCATCTCGCCGCCGGCAGAGGAACCTCGCGGGAGCGAACTTGCTCTCCGGAGCGGCGACACGGAAGGGCGGCTCCGATCTCTGGACGGCAGCGAACGGAACTCCAAGGTCGGCCCTGGAGACAAGGGCGCGGACAGGGCGAGGAATCGGCCCCTCGGGCTACCGCAGGGGCAGGTCCTAGGTCTGCTATCGATTTCTTTTTCATTTCGAGCTACATGGTTCTTCTCGCTCGCGACTCGTGAAGGCACGCGAGCGAGCGCTTCCGGGAGGATATTTCCCCCTCATGGTTCGAACGAGTTCGTGGCTCCGAGAGAGACGAAACCTGTTCAGAAGGGGTAGACTGAACTTTGGACCTGCGGGAGAGGAGGAGAGGTGTTCCTTATTGCTGTGACTGAGCTCCTCCCGTGGCGGAGCACCTTGCGCGACCGAATCACGCGTGAGGGTCGTCGAGAACGTGCGAGCGAACGGCACGGAGCTGCCCCAGCTCCCAGGTCTCCCGGAGGAGTCGGGGATCCTTCTAAGCAGGAGACTCGGGGAGGTGCAACGTCGTCTCAACGCCTAGCGGGAATCGCTCCTGGAGTTCTGGCATACGCACATGCGACTGTGGGACAACCGAACCGCTGAAAGGGATGTTCCCGAAAGCGCACATCCAGAGGGATGCTCTTCCTCTTCCTTGATGGACATCCTCGAAGATGGGGTGCGTCAGGAATCGTTCCTGGGAGTCCAAGAGACGCTCAGGAAGCTCTGGGACGCAGAGGGAGCCTCTGGGAATCCTTTGGGCAGAGTTAGGGAGGGCGTGATCCTCCCCGCAAGGACAGGCCGAGGCGTTTCTTTGGCTGGAGTGCCAGGGATAAGGCTGGGCACGAAAGTGGCTCCCAAAGGCGTCGGGAAGTCGGTCCACAAGGAAGGAAACATGCAGAGCTCGTGGCGTTTCTTCCACGCCAATGCGGAGGCGAGCACAAGGCCGACGGGCCGAGGATTCCAACTGCGACTTGCCTTTTCCCTTCCTTTTGGGGGAAGGGGGTGGTGGGGTGAGTATCGAGAGACTCGCCCCTGGTCGATTTTCCTGACCCTTTGGAGAACACACGGCATTTGCCTGAGGATCGCGGATGTTGCTCCCTGATGCAGAGGCCGGGAACGCATCTTCAAGATGGATCTGGGAGGGAGATCGAGGGCTCGAGGATGGGGGACTGCCGCTCCTTCCGTTGGCCTCCCGCGCTTTCGCATTGGCTGCGGAGGCCGCAGGTGTTGGTCTGCGCGCTTCTCTGGTTGCGCCGCTGGGCGTCTTCGTCTGCGTGTCCCGCTTCCTCCCGCCATCCGCGACCTCTGTGCTTTGCCCCCCTAATCCCCACCTTCGCTTTGCCTTCCTCTTCCGCAGACCCGAGCCCTCGATCCCGTGGTAGAGGCAGGCTGAGACGACTGGCATCTCCTCCCTGCTCCAAGTCCTCAGGGAGATGGCCCCCATCGGGACTGAACAGGTCCCAGGCAGGGAGAGGGGGTCAACTGCCCCACCTCTCCTGGACTTTCGCCTCCCTGAACTTCGGCTCGCCGGGTGCCTCAGGCCCTAATATCTACGAGGCATGCGACTCACAACGCATGATAGGACGAGCAGGCAGATGAGAGCTCCATGACGTGGTCGTGCAGGAGAATGAGGCATTCTATAATAGGGGAGCATGAACTTTGGAATAGTAGTAGGGATGTTACTACATGTCGTCGTATGCACATTTTAAGCGTTCCTCGGTTCCCTGGCTGGGATGGTAACAGGAGCTGCAGAAGTTACACTGCTGAGGAAGGAAGGGTTGTATTTCCAGTTCACCCCAACTGACCGCTGATGCTTGATCGATGATGAATGGCTCATTCGTCAGTTTGTCCAAGTCGATGGCTGGAAAATTGGAATAGGGAAAGGAGGCATCCCGGGAGGGCGCCATGTTTCGAAAACTGACCAGCGTCGGGGTATGCTCGTAAATCCCAGGAAATGCTGCAGGAGGAAGGTCGTGTTGACCCCCGACGTGCGGAGGGCTAGTCACTCAAGAAAGAGTGGTTGAAGGAGAGTGCTGTTGTTAGGGATGGTCGCGTAGATGGCGGGGAAGACGTCATCTGTAGGTTGAGGAGAGCTTGGCAAGACGCCGAAGAGATTTGCCTGTGGATGCGTTTGGAGTGACTTCAGTGAGTCCTTTGGCAGATAGGATAATAACTGTACTTCAGAAGGATTACACGCTATGCGAGAGTGCAGAACCAAGCGTTGCACCAACCCTAGGATGATTTCATTTTTGACATTTCATTTTTCCTAGGATGATTATTGGTGTCTAAGATCAAATAGGTTCGTGTGTCACGTCTAGACCTAAATAGAACACCTAGCGAGAGGAGACAATTAGCCGTAGTATTCCAGCGGCGATCATGGCATGGGAAGAATATTCTTCCTCTGTTGAAAGAATGGTTTATTCCTTAGGTCCAAGATGTGGAACACAACACCAAAACCAACTCAGTTTGGATTTCTCGAAGAATCAAAACAAGTGTTGGAGACCAAGATGACCCTTCATTGTGAGGTCTAAGAGCTTCTCTTGTGGGGTCTAAGAACGATCGAAGAGGAATAGGGTGATCGCTCCTGATAGTACAGGCAGCACTAAGGTTAGTAAAATGGCGGTGTGACGGAGGGATCATAGGGTAAGAGGGATGTCCGGGAGCGAGAATATCTGTGGATCGTATCTTGATGGCGGTGATGAAGAAGCTTGACTGCTCTTAAGACTAATGAGATTCCGGTATTTACTGATTAACTAAAGGGATGTTTGTGATGGAGGGAAGGGAGGGAAAGGTAAGGAGTCACATCCTGCTCTTGGTTCCTTGGAATAGAACATGGAGGAGTGACCAAAATCGGAAGTTGTTCAATCGTGAGCATGCCAGGCCTAGTGCTCAGTCGACTGCCAAACCAACCTATTGCGGCTAGTACAGCTAGGAAGAAAATCATGGTTAAAGAATGGGCGCTAATAGCAATGTTGTGGGGTTCATCGATTGTCAATGGGAGGTTAAGAAAGTTCTAGACGAATCTTAGGAGAGTTCTTAAGGTGTAAGCTCAAATTCTGTAGATACAGTAGTGTCTTCTTGGTTTGTATGTATGGGTCACCCTTGTAGAAAGCTCGTAAGACCTTGGATTCCCGACCTTGAAGGTTAGCAATCTATTTTTAACATAATCTTGAACAAGATGTTCGGAGAGCAATTTGAATTTGAAAAATTTGAATCTGAAAGATACGACAGAGGAACTTGGAAGCCAAATGGCTGAGGAAGGAGAAAATTCACAAATTCATCAATGGTTTCATTTTTCAAATTTTTTTTTTTTTTTTTTGATGATTCGGAGATATTGCAAATGTTGGATTGAACTAATGGAACTGCTACTCCTAACTGAACTTTGAAGGAATTCTAAATCTGAGGTGAGAATGAGACGAGAGGGTGAAAGAGACGAAGGGGTTAAATTAAATTTGAGTTTTTAAATGAATGGGAGATAATCGCATCGGTTTTAAAACTATCTTATCCTTGGTGGTCATTGTGGTGAATTGTGTTGAATATCCTTTTGACCTCAGTGCCCTTATCGAATGAAACCTCCAGCGTATTCTTGGAGATGGTGAGGATCCTTAGAATTGGTGGGTTGGATGATTTTTGGAAAAAAAACACCATCGTAATAAATGTTTCTGTCAACTTACTCAGCTGGTAACGAAAATTTTCATTTTAGAGAGCCACGATGGAATTGAATTTCAGAATGATAAATCTCAAAGATAACAAGCAATGATAAGGATTATTTTCACCATTTTTTTGGACTGCCTATGTTGTGCATAGAAAATAAAAACATTCAATTTAACTAAATTAAATATTCCAATTAAGGCATAAAGATATGTTCCATCAGTTAATCTTTGTTTCATTAAATATGTATGCCATTTTTATTAGAACATATAAGATCCCTTTAAGGGAGAACTAAAATGCGTTTTCATATATGAATACCTCATGTGTTTAGGGAGGTAATAAACATATGTTATGCTTCGATACCGTAAGGGGTCAATGCAATTCCGATAAAAACAAAAATGCCATTGACAAAAATCGGAAATTAAATGGAGAGGGTGAGAGTGGTTCGAGCTATAGCTTTTAATACTTACATTCACATGTATGGCGTAAAATCGGAATTACATAAGGCAAATAGGGATCATGACGTTGGAAATTGGCTAAAATTTACCGCCCTTTCAAATATCCATTTGACAGTCGGAATCTGTTCCCCGTCCGAAAGTCAAGGATCGGTTTGGTTGGTGCAAAAGAGAAGGATATCTCTGGACTGATGTGTCGACTAAAACGGCAGAAACGCAGACATTCGATTTAGAATTCGAATATGGTAAGGCTAGAGAACAGTTTCTACATTCCATCCACCGTATGGAATTTAGCAAGTTGTATTGGGAAGCATTTGGTTCTGAATACAAGAGACATTGGAGTTGGGGACTTTTGAGGATTTTCGCCCATTCGCAGCACCGGTTGCCCTGGGAGACAGGAGGTGAGTTCATGTTTTATGTGTCGAATGTTAGGAGGAAATGAGTTGGCGGCGGTACAGTTCGGTTGAGAGTTCGATTGAGAACCGGCGATCCGAGAAGAACCCTCTCCTGCATTTGCACGTGCTGCTTCGGTTATTTACAAGTAAATGATTTCCTTGATAAAGGGAAGCGATGGAGATGCTAATTTGAAACTGGATCTGATTCCTGAATCCATCTGAGAGTAGCAGGTAGAGAACAAGTGCAAAGCAGCGGAAGATAGTAGCAGTCTGTTCGGCTGACTGGCATTTATTTCTGCATGAGCTGAGATTACCTCGGCTTCGGACAGATTGGTTTCATCATCAGCTTTGTGAGCATGAAGAAGTTTTGGTTCGAAACCCGTTTAAAACTGTCGGCGGTGATGCAGGGGCTGCTTCAAGCGACGACGCGCTTCTGAGGGTATGCTGCGTGCCGTCGGTCGACCGGAAGATTTTGGGAATTGCATCCGAGGGGGCCGAAGGAAATAATATCGAGTTGAATCTGCTTGAAATCGCCAGGGAAAAGAGGAATCCGGAGTGGGTATACAGGGAAGAAAGTTGGTTGTGGCTTGGGCTCTGCAATGTGGAGGACAGGTGGGAGGGATGCAGGGACGGAGTAGACGAGAGGTGGACTGTTGTTGATGTTATCTCCTTGTTACTTGGAGGAGGGATCCATAGAATGCTGAGGAGGGGGTGAGGGATAAGTGGGAAACCTAGGTATGCTGGCGAGGCGTTTTTTCGGCATCCCAGGCGATTCCCGGTTGTTCGAATGAAAGCAGCGATCCATGCTGGGATTAGGTATGGAATTGAAGAATCGTTCGAGGTTTTTCGGGGTGGGGATGCCGGTGTCGCGAACCGTGGTGTATCTGACAAGAGCAAAATGCCTCGGGGTTCTTAGGAGGGGAGGCACTGCGTGGGTTTCGGTTCATAATATGGACAGAAGTTCGGCGTGGCATGTTTGATTTCTTGTTGCTATGGGAGTGCGGGTTTATCGTTCGTCGGTGATAAATTGGCTGTTTGATGAAGGTGAGTTGCGACAGCGTGAAACATTCGTTATTGTGTGTCTGTTTTCGTGATGACAGGAAGTGCATCGGTCCCATTGTGATAAGATGATGCACACACGTTGCGACAGCTTTCCCCTTTTGGATCATGGGGGGTTACAAGGGTGTTTATGGTTGAGCAGGTTGACCGGGAGTCGAAAATTGGTTTATACTTGGTGATGAAGGATTGTTTGTTTCTTGACCATGGTTTGTTGTATAAAAAAATAAAAATGAAAAAACAAACAAACAGCGGGCGTATGAGCTGCTGAATGGTTTTATTTATTTTCTAATTTGCAAGGTCGACGTTTGAAAGGCCAGAGTGTAGGATAGGGGTTTCCAGTTTAGCAATACTGAAAAGGATCGTAAGGCTGCCATTTGTTTCGTGGGTAGGAAGGCGGAGCTGATGTGGTCGTCTTTGGGCACCTAAGCATGCGAGAAGGGAAAGAGGCAAGATGGATAGAAAGTTTCATCTGAGTGAATTGTATCGTGAGGATGGGAGAGAAGGCAGTTTAAATAGGGGCACAGCAGATAAGATCAGGATTCCCCTGGAGATGTATCATAGGGGGATGGTATAGGCGAGTCGGAGAGATATTCGGTGTTGGATGCGAGAGAGATAGATGAGTGGAGTCGAGGAGAGAAAGTTTTCTTCTGATATAAATGTGTGGGAGGAAGAAGATGGATGTAAGGAAAAGAAGCAGAGGAAGTGGCGATAGGCTCTGTAGGTCTCTGATGGCAAAGGGTTGACGGAGTGGAAGTATGCTGGCTTTCTTTTGTTGCCTAGGGGCTCACGGTTCGTATATGTGAAGGAAATGGGAGAAGTAATGTGCTGCTGATGGCCATAAACATTGGTAGAATGAAGTGGAGAAAGAACAGATGGAGTTAGAAACCACGGGATTTCCTTATAGGAATGAGAAGACGTGCTGGTGGATGAAACGGAAAATGAGTTGGCGACGACTGCTGCGGCTCAGAATGACTCTCTTTCGGTCACAAATATACCGAAATGATACGATTAGGAGAATACGAGGGCAGTAATTATGATATTCAAGTTGAGATGTTTTTGTTTTAGAAGTAAAATAATGAGGGTAGGTGGGTTGCTAGGAGAGATAGGGAGAAGCTCTTAGCATGCGTTCGAGTGGATAGAGAGTAGGAGTCAGCCCCTGGTGTTGTATATCAATCTGACGATGGAAAGAAAGGTTTCTTTGATGTGATGTACGGGGATAATAATTCCCATTCCTGTGATGTCTGAGAGGATTCCTGTTTAGCATCTCAAATACGAAAAGCGGGGAATGTTTGAAGGTACTACTATGCTGATCCCATGGATATATATTTTTAATAGTGAATGGAAAGAGCGGAAGAATGTTTCAGTTGGAGGATTAGGTGTGGCACAGTAATGAGGTTACAGTGAAGTGTAACATGAGAAATCAGGTAGCCTGGATGTTGATCGATATTGCTAGAATTTTTTTCTGTAGTCTTATTTGTTTATTAAAATATAGAATAGATGTAGTTATAGAATGCTGATGGCGGATTAGTGGGGATTACGGATGAGGGACTAAAGAATGATCAGCGGGACTGTGGTTGGCGGTTTTGGATCAAAGCTGGGCAGTTCGAGCGAGGCATGAGAAGACGATGATAATTCCTCCAAGTTGGATGAAGTAGAGGATAAGAACGATCGTGTGTCAGGTAAACGGAACTGAGGAGTGTGGCTATGGAGACGGAAGTGAGTGTGAGTAGGATGATGATGTTGGTTTCGAAGAAGAATCGGAGAGATGGTGCCATAGTTAATACCATACAAAATAGGTTTGACACTCGGTTGAGCCGAGGCATTTATTTACATAAAAAATAAATCTACAGAGTAGTGGCAGGACGCTTGGTCTTGCCATGTTATAAATATACTAAAAGGAACCTGCCGAGTACCGGCACGCAGGCCGGCGAGGTTCACCGCGGCAGCAGAGGAGGAGGGGAAACAACAAAAAAAAAAGAAAATAAAACGAAAAAAATACATACAAAAAACTGGGGGATGGTTCGGGAAGGGACCAGCGGGTACTGAAGGGGACGCTCTGCATCCTTTGCAGGATGCCGGCAAGTTTCTGTTTTAAGGTTCCCAGATGGGGCCATCTTGACGCCATCCTCATAAAGGCGACAGAAAAATAAATGGCATTCCTATCGTTCTGGCCTCCTCTGGCGTTGCTCCATTCAGCCACCATCCCGCGTAGTCAGCAGAGTGCTGCTAGGGATGCGGCCGGCCTGAGGATGTCGCGCAGGAAGAGGCGCTTCAAAGCGTCTCTGGTTTGCCCTCGAGGCCCCGCAGGGACGCGGCAAAGCGTTCCCACAGGGGGCGGAGGGCAACACAATCCACGAGCAGGTGCGGGAGGGACTCTCTTTCGCCACATCTGCTGCAGTGGGGGCTCGCATTCCCTCGGGTCCAATGGCGACGGCGGGCTTTGCACGGGAGGCTCCAATGCAACAAAAGGATCGCCGACTCCTGCCGCTTTAGGAAGAGGTTGCACTGTTGCAGCAGGCCGGAGGCCACTGTACGTCCTCCGGAGGAATTGGCAGTAATCCTCCCCAGAGTAGCAGTCCTTTTGGAGGGACACTCGGGGTGGCAGCGTCCTCCAGCTCTCGAGTTGTCCATGCACCTAGAAGCGTTTTTCGATTTTCGATAGTGCACGTCACCTCCCGCCTTATCGGAAGGCCGCTCGCTGTCTCTTGCTTCCCGTAGAGAGGTCAGCACTGGTGCAAGGGGGGTGAACGACGCCCAAAGCAGATTCCTGGTGTTGAACAAAATCTCCCTCAACGACTGACGAGTACATCTGCTGTTTCGTAGGCACATGCATCCTCGTGCCGTTGAGGATAACGTGGCTGCGGAAACGGACTCCCGTAGCCAAGTAGAACAGTTCGCAGGGAGGACGGAGATCCAGGGATTTCGTTGCACCAAGGCAACCAGTTGGCGGAGTCGAGAGCCAGGATGGCTCAAACTCCTCTCGGTGGCCACGACGACCAAAGTCTATCCCTCGAAGCCGGTTGCTCGCTTGACGAGGATTCTTGCCGTAGCGCGCCAAGGCGTAGTCCAAAGCTTGGAAGGCCAGTCCGGGTTTTCGGAAGTGGAGCTGACGCTGTATCCTTTCCAGCGTAAGGAAACCCAGTCCACCATCCCTACGTGCAGCGCAAAGGTCGGGGCTTTCCTGAGGAGGTCCTCGGTCCTCTTTTGCATGGCCGCAGGGGTGGGACAAAGAAAAAGCAGGGAGTGGAAGAGGGGAGCTGCAAACACGTTCCACACCGCAAAATAGGTTGGAAGTGTCTGGATTCGTCAGGATACTTCAAGTACCTGAACCATATCCAGGTTATTCAGGAGTAGCAATTAAAGTGCTTATGATAAACGTCCTTCTTGAGCATTTTGAAGGTTTTGCATTAATAAGGGTCATATCGATTGAAGGTTATAAAAGGATCAAGATTAATCATGATAAAAGAATGGAATTTTCTAATTTTTTTTCTTGATAGTAGCAAGAGATGAACACGAGATGTCAGTTTGGATAGTCAAATATTTGTGCCGTAGACGGGCTTCTTTGACTGTCATGGTTACGGTGATGATGATCGTTGACATTGGACGTTTTGTTGTTCTGGACTGGTGCCTTGAAGGAAGGAAGTGCTCATGTGAACAAGAGCGGAAAGATGAGTAGCGGATTTTTGGGGACAGAGGCTATGGTCGATAGACGATTAGGCTGTGGCTGAGATTTGGATCAGATTGGGTCGAAGTGGTTTTGGTTTATTTGAAAGGCTTACGCTGTCAACTGCTGGGAAAGATGAGTGGCGCTACTGAGTGTATCTACTGGTTCAGTGGTAACTAAGATAGTGAGAGCAATATAATTAATATACTACTGGCATTCACAGGGATGAAGGCAATAACAAGAGGTTCAGTGTGGAGTAATTGCGTGATGCGACTGAAAGGATGTATGGCACAAAGGAGTGGTTAATAGGATAAGTCAAGGGTATTCGTAGTATCGGAAAACAAGTCTTGAATGGTTTCTTGGGTGGTCCGTTATCTGAGCTTGAAGATTGCGGTTTCATCGGATGATTCCCAGGAATCGCGAGCAACAGAGTTCAGTGCCTCTAGGAAACTGGGCGTGGAAGGGCAGGAAATTCTTGATTTGTTTTGTGCTCATGGCAGTGTCACTATCCAAGGAGGTACTATGCATAAGATGCCAAGCGAGGAAAATTGTCGATCAAGTTCGAGGAGGACTTGGGGGTCAGTGAGTATATTTACACAGTGTCGATTCGACGGAAAAGGAATGGACCATTTCCGTCCGTATTAACTGATGATGCGTTGGGGAGAACAGACTTTGCGCCTTCTCCTGCGATTCGCTTTCTTTAAGGTTTACCGTGAATGCTGTGTGTGTAGATTTGTAGAGCATGAAATTTTACATTTAGATCAGCTGACATGGAGACACAACACTCAAGGAAAGATTCGGATCGAAACTAACTCTGTGATCATCTAATACCTTCGAATGGTTTCCGTGGAACATTCGTGGAATCCATCCGATGAATGATTCAGTTTCCATCCCGGGATTTGTTACAGGATCAGGGGTAAGGATGAGACGGGCGGTGAGCGCGAAAGAGCTGACAAGGATAAGATGGCCCTCACTGCGATATCGGTAGGTCGGAAATTCGATGGTATCTTGTTAGATGATATCACCTAACAAGATATCATCACCACTCTGAAAACATGGCGGCGACTTCATAGGAACTAGATGGAGGGTGAGAAGAGTGCTTTGGATTTCGGACGGAATGCAACAGAAGTGATGAAGCGTTGCAGCCGAATAATAGATAGAAACTTGATGATTATAATGGAGAAGAACATCGGAGAAATGATCGGGGTGAAAGATGGAAAGAGGGGAGAAACTTTATTCCTTGGAAGAAGATGGAGATGGGATGCTGACGGTCTCCGTTCAAGGATCGGCATTCCTTGATAAGAATTGATTGTGATGATCGTCCTTTGATCACGTCCCGCTCCCAGCTTGCACTGGTCTCACTCTGGGGTCATGGAACCTTCAGATGTTCCTTCTCTTCCCGCTCTCCCATCCAGCGCTTAGTCTGCGTTCCGCGCCCGTGCACAAGATGAGCCGGAGCGCCCGGGACCCTGTGAGCAGGAGTCTCCAAGAGCGTCCGATCGTCTCGCAGAGACAAGATGCATGTTTGAAGTTGCCGAAGGGGTCCAGGAAGGGCGGTGCGCGCGTTCTTACAGGAAGGTTTTGTCCCGTCGCCGTTCACGAAATTCCGGATCTCCTCGTTTGGAGAAAGGGACCGCGTCTCCCGCCTCGGGGACGATCCTCTTTGGCGTTGCTCTGCAGCGGCCACCAACGGACCTTCCGAGAAGGGCTGGTGAGGTCAGGATGGGAACCTCTCGTTCCTCCCCTCCCTCATCTCCAATTTTCCATGGAAACCACGTAATCCTTCGGTAGGCTTGCCACGGTCTGCTCTCCGAGCGAGTGCCTGGACTCGCGCTTACGTCAGGGAGGGGCTTTGGTTTGAACCGCTACCTGTGCCGCACCCGAATGAATGGAGGCCAACCAGGGTCATCTTGCGGGAGGAACTCGAACCCACGACGCACTGCGTCGATTCAGTTCGGAGTATCCGAACCCGCGACGCTTGGTGGTGCCACGCACGGAGACCGCATCAGTCACAGGGTTTCCGAAGCGGGCTCGTTCCGTGCCTTTCCGAATGCTCTGGACAATCCCCTTGCGCCACCGCGACTTCGCTATCGGCTGCCAGCTAGACACGGCAGCAGCGGCAGCAGCAAGCCGGTCCCTCATGATGACCGGCGGCGACATGGATTCAGATATATTATCGATCTCGGCTGGTCGTCTTCCCTGAGGATTTCGGTCCGTTGCTCAGGTAGGGGGCCAACTGCGGCCACCTTGCCTTCGAGTTAAAGAACGGCTCGCTTCCTCCATCCCGCCCGAGGCGCCAGCAGAGCAAGGGATCCACTCAACTCTCTCGTCCGGGTAGAACTCGGGAGGGATCTCGAGCCGATATACGGGTCCTTCCGGGAAACACAATCAAAGGGTGGGTCATTCCCCTCCGATTGTTCAGAAAGGAGGACTGCCCTCTTCGGGGGGGACCCTCCGCCTCGTATCATGGAGCTCGTGTGGTACCTCTCCAGAGAGTGCAGAGAAGCGTGCCACTCCCTTCAGGGAGCACCCTTCTGAGAAATTGCGGAAGTGTCCCTTCGGGATTCTCTAAAGAGGAGGAGGAAATAGGGAGCGGTTCCCTTGCGGAGGATTCCTCCGGAGGAGAAATTCCTAGAGGAAGAGAAACTCTCCCACTTCCTTTGCTGACTTCCGCACAGGAGGCTTCCGTTCCCCACGTGCGGGCGGGGAGCTGCTTCACCGACACGACGCTCTCGATGTCATCCCGACAGCATGGCAGCAGAAGGTCCCCGGTCTCACACGGGCACGGATGGAGATCCAGTGACTCACCATGCCCCCACGGTTTCTCGATTCTTCCTGTAAAAACTTTGCCATTCTTGGAAAGGGCAATGGAGTGACTCTTCAAGTTAGGGGGGTAACCCTGGGAGGGGACTACCCTATGAATTCGGGAAGGGCTCCAGAGGAAGGAGTCCGTTCCTCTCTCGCTTGGAAGGAAACCTCGGAGGAAACCCTCGCTCTGGTTGTCTCATGGAACAGCTCCTTTTGCTCGATCAGAGAGTAGCTTCGAAGAGTTCCTTGATGTCCTTGAAGGACCCCGGAGGGTCACCTTCCAATCCCGTCCAGTCAACGGGAGCGCCCGGCTTCCACCGATGCCACACCCGAAGCCAACCGAGGGGCTAACCAACGCCATCCTACGGGGGTGACTCGACACCCACTCGACACCCACGCCCTTCATTCCTTGGCGTTGACCCTTCCCCACATGGAGGAATCGAACTTGCGACACCCGGTGCTGCCACGCTGGAGACCGCAGCAGTCACGCAGCCGCCGACGCGGGATCGTCTCGGAAAAGGGAAGCCATCATTGCAACGGAGATGTCCTGCGGGCATGGATGCCCCCTGGACCCCACTGTTTTCCTCCCCCACGTTAGCGCGACGGCGCTCCTTTTCATGCTGAGTCTGCTGGCCTCACTAGTAGTCGTCGTCACGGGAGCGTGCGCCGTCGTTTGGTAGACCTCATCCGGGAAGCGAGACAGGGGAGGAAACGGGAGCTGAGGATCCCAAACCAACACTAGGAGGGGAGCTGGGACTCCTCGTGGCCTCCTCCTGGCCTTGGCACTCCAGAATGTACGGAGCTGGATACACCAGCGGTCCAGAGTTACTCTGAAAGCAACCGAGATATGGAGACGGCAGCAATACTTACATCATTCCAGAGTGCTGCGTTACATCCAAATAATCTCTGGAAGCTTCATCCATAGGACCCGCGAAGTGTGGAAAAGCCACAACGACTTCCCTTGGTCCAGGGTAGCTAAGAGCAACCTAAGCCGACTAATAGTTGAAGAGTACGACACCAGTACCCTCCAAGAAGCCGCCGACCGCCACACCAGCAGTGGATTTAATCCATTAGCTATTGGAACGGTGCTCTGGAGGAGTGACCTGCCACCGGACACTCAGATAACCTCCTAATGTTTTACCATGGAGGCATCCTGAGTGGATCCAGAATGAAGCTATTCACGGGAACAAGAGAAGAAATCTGCAGAGCATGTGGTGGCATCGATACAAAACTTCACGTTTTGATCTGTCCCACAATGCAAGCAGAGTGGCATACCCTGAAAAGGGTCATTGGGCTGCCGAGCACCTCAACCATGGCGATCTTGGCAGGGATGTTCCAAGGAAATGGAATTGTTTCCTGTTGTAATCCAATGGTAAGAGTGATCATCGCCCTCTTCATCACCGCCATCCTTGTGCGGTGGTGGAAGATGAAGACCACCAGGAATGCCGTATCTCCAATGGAAATCCTGAAAGGGCTGACCCAGAAGGAGATTAGCATCAGAAACTGCGGAAGAGTCCAGGCCTGGAATACTGTCACATCCTGAGAAGGACTGAAGGCAGCATCTAGGCTCAAACGACTTCCAGGTAATTAAGTGCAGTGAACTTTTCAGAGACCAAAGAAGTAGAATTCAAGTAAACACTAGTGAAGTGCAGTGTAGTTTCTGTGCAATTTGTATGAATGAGATTGTAGTATGAATGGAAAAAAGAAAATTCACCCCACCCCTTGTGGGACTTGGGGAAAACAGAACGCGGCAGTAGAGTCATTGTGGTTGACGTCGTCCGCTGCTTGATGTCCATGCGAGAGCAGTGGAACAGCGTCCGAAGGAGCACGAAGAGAAAGGGGGGCCAGACGTAGGAAGGTGCTAGCTCCAGGGAGGGCGCTGGGTTCCTGGGAACCTGGGACCCGAGTGACGACGGGACTCTCGCGGGAACACGGGGTTCCCTGCGCACAGGGCATGCGTGAAGAATTCAGGGCACGCCGGGACATCCACCAGGGACGCTTCCGGGATGAACAGCCGGAGCTGCTGCAGGCGCCGCCCCGAGAGCAACCCCAGAGACATTTTAAAGCGCCTCTTCCTGCGCGACACCCTCACGACACCCTAGCAGCACTTTGCTGCCTATGCAGGATTGTGGCTGCATGGACAAACGCCAGAGGAGGTCAGAATGACTGGGACGCCACCTATTGTGCTGTCCTCTTCATAAGGATGGCGTCAAGGAAGGTGGCTCCATCTGAGAACCATAAAACAGGAACTTGTCGGCATCCTTTCTAGGATGCAGACGACAACCTCCAGCACACACTGATCCCTTCTCGAACCGCCCCTTTTTTTTTTGTATTCTTTTCCTTTTTGTTTGTCTTCCCTTCCTCTGTGCTGCCGAGGCAAACCTCGCCGGCCTGCGCTCCGGTTCTCGGCACATTCCTTGGACCAAGTGGCAGGACCAAGCGTCCTACCACTTCCCTGTATGCTCACTTTTTGAATAAACGACCCGGCGTGACCGGGTGTCAACCGCGTCCGAAGATTGGAGTTCCAGCCCGATCGGGAGCGACCGCGAACACGAGTTCAGGGACTCCCGCCTCATTTGCCACACCAATCCTGCGGGATCCCCTTCGAAATGTGGGCGAACTCGGCTTGAACGACGGCCTACTGTTGCATGGCTTCGGGTCCTCCTGAGAGGTGCACCCGGAACCGCTGGTGCGCACACGCCGGATTGCGGGATGCGAAAACCCCGGCGCTTCATGTGGGTGCCTTTCGGTGAGGAAGCCCCCGTACGCGGATCAAAGAGCGAGGTGATCTGTAGGGGAGCACGAGATCCGACACTCTCCACTTTGGCCCCCTTGCAGTTGCGAGCGCTCAGCTTCGAAAAATCTGTTTGTGCGCCTGCGCTGTGTTGTGTGTGTGTGTGTGGGGGGGGGGAGTGCGTTCGCCAAAGCGCAGTGCAAATGCAAAGTAGCAAGCCATAGAAGGCAGAGAAGCGGAAGTTCTAATTGAACACTCTATTCTGCAGGTACGCGCGCGCGCTCCAGGAGGTGGACATCTGGCGTCGCGAGAACGAGAAATGCACGGACGCGTTGATTTTCATTGCCGATTCGTAGCGAGAGAAAGACCGTGGTCGGAGGGGGCACCGAAAACACGAGCGCACGCTCTCCCTTCAAAGAGCGTGCCATCCAACGTCCAGGAACGTCAGGAACGGTTCGGTGCGAATCCGAGAACTTTCGCACGCTCGGGATGATGCAGCAACTGCTCCGTTCCCGTCACCCGTTCCGCGCAAACACCAATCAGGACTCGGTCCGAGGTGGGGAGGAAAGTTATTATAGCAATAATAATGATACGAAAAATAGGAAAAATCACACTAATCAAAATACATGCAAGTGTCGTGGAAACCAAGCACACATACAAACTGAAGGAATACGAAATGATTGGCTGGCTCTATATCCCCCCCCCCCCCAATAGTCCTCTCTTCATTGGATCTGGGACTGCTCCTCATGCTTGGAGTCACTTCGTGGAGTTCTGGATGTAATGATGGGGTCAAGCGGGAAATTCGGGATATCTGTCTCCTTTTTCGGAACGTCCATCAGAGGTCCATTCAGAAGCTCCCTCAGAATTCTATGGCTGCCGCTGATAAGGAAAGCGACAGTTGCCACAGCTACCGACCTGTACAAGGAAACATTCTCCCTCTCCCTCCAACAGTAAACTCAGTGTTTTCTTTCTTGTCCTGGAGATTGACGGACTCCCTGGATTCAGGTTCTCCACTGTAGCGTGCAGAATTCATCTGGAGGGCTCCCGACCAGTAGTTGACTCTGGTGCCGTTCAGGAAACTTCCATGATGGAGAATCCGATGCTTTACCGGACTTTCACAGAGGACTTCAACCCAACTGCAAAGGGTTGTCAGCTCCGTGCAATCCACAGTTCATCCCATCAGACATCTCTAGAGTTTTCCCTACCCCATATCGCAGTGTTCGGGTCGTTGGAGGTGTCGTCCGTTGAAGCAACACAAGTCGAAACGCTCCAGACCCCTCCCTCTTCCCCACTCTCGCGTTCCATGCGTTGCGGTCCAGGATTTTGCATTTGCACAACCCGTGTTCTTTTGGTACTTAGTGCGAACCGTTCGCAATTCTGGGCTGCCAAGCCATTCCTTTCCATCCACGCCACGCGGACCACGTCATGGAATGAGGTGCGGGACCATCATGGTTCCAAGTTTCTTGCTTCGGGGGACCATTATGAGGTTGTTGCTAAGCAGCCAGGTGAGGTTTTCTGGTCTTTTGATTCCACTGCTCACTTTCCATTCAGTTCAGGCATCAGCTTATCCGCTCGCTGCTCCATTTGGAATGTGACCGAGGGGTCATTTGTGAGGTCATTTTCTCCAGTTTGCAGGCAATCCGCAGGAATCGTGCGCATCCAGGAGCCCTGTCTTATGCCTTTCCGCAGCCATCTCCCTCTCTTCGGGGGTGCCTCGTATCTCCTCTTTCTTACATCTGCAACGGAATTTCTGCTACGGCTCTTCTGAGTCATGTTGCTTCTCAGCATGGGGTAGAAGGCGTCTCCACTCAGGACCTCAGCAGGCGCAGCCGCTTCCCACAAGGCTGTCGGCTCTCCTCTCGATCGAAGTCTGAGCAGTTGCAATGGGTCCCTTCTTTCTTAGTTCGAACTTTTTGTTCGAGTTTTTTTTTTTTTCTCGCCTCATGATCCCACCATACCTTTTGGGATCGCCCGGTACGAAGGGGTTCTGTTGCCTGGGGATTCCTGTGGCCAGGAGCATGGATCTCAAGAGATGCTCGGCCAGTTAGATACTGGCGCCTACGCGAAAGCAATGGCATCTTACTCCGGCGGGAAGAGGCTGGAAGCTCGCCTTCTTCCTGGTCCATCTCGGCAGTTGTCTCCCCGAACCGTTCCAGGCGATGGGCGATGGGATCGTTCCTACACCTGCTGGACTGCGGTGACCTGGAGGGCATGTGGCGGAGACTCCCTTCGGCGCTCCGCGATTCCCAGGACCCCTTCCCTCCCCCCCCGCTTTGGACTTGCTGCGGAGCCTCTTCACGCAAGGCAGGCTGAAGACGGGAGCCGTGATTTCACATCCGGGTGAGCCGGGCGTTTATTCTAATATAGGAATCGATGGTGCCGATGGCGCACTGATTCCAATTATTACACTAGAAAGAAGGAAGGGGTCGGAGAGATCCATCACGTCCATGAAGGGGGAGGGATGAGAAACAAAAACAGAAAATGAAAATAAACCATAACAAGCAACAAAAAAAAAACAAAAATTAGTTGGAGAGAAGGGAAAGGATCACATTTCGTGGTGAATGAGGCCTTTGCATCCGTTGGAGGATGCCGGCGAGCTCCTCCCTCTCCCTTTCCAGGTGGGGCCACCTCAAAGCCATCTGCAGGAAGTGGATGGCGTTCAGGACAGCCCCCCCTCGCTCTGGCATCCCTCGGCATTGCACTTCGCCGCGACGACACCGCGCACGCAGCACAGCGTTGCGATTGAGGCTGCAGGCGTTATGGCGTTCCGCACGAAGAGGAGCCTCAAAGAGTCTCTGGGATCGTCCACGGGGTGAGCAGGGGATGCAGAGAAACGTTCCCACAGTTCACGGAGGACGACACACTGCACTATGAGGTGGGGGAAGGTATCCTTCTCTCCACACCTGGCACAGTTCGGCGATGCGCTTCCCCTCGTCCAGTGGTGCCGGTGCGCATTGCACGGAGACCCCAGTGCAGTACCAGCAGCGCCGCGTGCTGTTAATTGAGGGGAAGCAGATTACTGTCTATGAACACGGGGGGCACTTCCAACTCTTCGGGCTGAATGAAGAAGAGTTCGCCCCAACGTTCCAGTCCTTTGGAGACGGTGCTTGCTGTTGCCGCGTCAGCCAGCTGACGCGGAGTCCAGCCACCAACAGGCTTCCTGCGGGCCGAGATCTCGCAGGAAACCTTCCATTTCGCCGATAGGCAGGTGCCATGTACCTCGATAGCGAAGGACACCTCTGCGGCGAAGGGGGTGGCTGCTGGGTAGACCAACATGGTCAGCTCACTACCCGCCGCCTCCAGTATTCTTCCGCTGTTCCTCTGAAACTCTCGGCAGCGGGTAACTTCCGACGGGGTCCGGGTGAGCTGGGCCCACGTCCTCACTTTCTCTTGCCGCCAGGCCGGGATGTTCGCAGGGCGGCAGCGAATCCACGTGTTCGCTCTCACCAGAGCCGCGACACACCGGAGAGGGAAGCCGCAGGATGGTAGCCGGCGGTGGTGACACGCAAACAGGGTTGCGAGTCCTTCCCACCGACCGCCATCCGGGAGAGCAAACGCGCAGGGGTGCACCAAAGGCCAGTCTTCGAAAGTTCAACTGAACTTCCATGCTCTCCAACGTCAGGAGTCCATGTCCTCCGTCGCGGCAAGGAGCACACAAGACGGTCAGAGCCCTGATTGTTGGCTCTCTTGGGGCCTGCGATCGCTCAAAAGGAGCGATGCGGGACCCGGAGATCCCGCGGCTATGCTTGGATAAAAGGAAACGCCTGATGGTTGCTCCAGACATCCAAAACAGTAGCGACATACGCTGATCCCGGAGGTTCGAGCACACTCCCGATAAAGGAATGTCCAGAACATCGCAGGTAAACAAGAATTAATGGCATCTGCGGCTGATATGGAAGAACGATTCCTGGGAAGGGTACAGCGATTCCTTGGGAAGTATAAACATCAATTCAGATATACAGGAAAATCAGGTCCTTAGAAGATCCTGGCCTTCCCTCTTGTTCAATCCCTCCGATCTCTCAAAGATACCTTCCTTCCTTACTGATGATAGGAATGCAGCTATGGATACCCCAGGATTTTTGTTGAGTTTCTGAATTCTCTTTCTAGGGACAGTGAAAACAGGAAGTTGTGAGTTCATCTTCAGATAGGTATTCGGTTCCCTTAAGAGGGTTCCAAGAGGTCCAGGCGCAACTCACCCTTCTTCTGGAGCTGCCATGTTGACATTATTTCATGTCACATTGGATGCTCGCGATTGGTTGATACACATACTCGGTGACGGTGCGATCAAGAGAGGATGAACAAGGTTCTCCTGCTCGCTTTCGCCGTCCGCGGATGACATGGCAGGGTTGGATGCTGCCGACGATGCGTCCTTCCGCTTTCTGTCAAAAAAAGCGGCGCTTTGGGTAGACATCAGGTTTTCCAGCCTGTTTCTCTGTTGATTGGCATGGCGCTGCCGCCCTCGAACACTTCCGGGTTTATTGCCTTGCTAAGCTGCAAACTGTTAAAACTACTGTCCCTAGGAAGCGGTTCGGTTGCAAATCAGTTGCAAAACTCAAAGAACGATTTCAAAGACTTCATGAGCCATTTTGAGTCTCTTCATGCAATGATCGGTTGCCGAAACATCTCTCCATTCGGACACATGCTCTTCTCCCAGAAAAAACTCTGTCCCAGGACGATATGCATGCACTGTAAATTCTTTCCCCGCTCGATTCATCCCTTTCTTAGAACTCGGACGGATGTATGGGAATGTCTCTCGATAAACTCTGCCCGACGTCTCCCTCCTAGCCACGAATCGCCTCGACGAGATCGAATTGATCGCAGCAACGGTTGCACAAGTCCTCCGCAAGTCCCATTTTTCCTGGAGGAAAGAGAAAACCAAATCAAAAGCCTGCACCGCTCAACGATCCAATTCCTCCGAGGTCTGCGGTCTTCAACTTCTGAGTAACCTCGTTCTGGTTTCCCAATTTTCGCTCACGTATGACAAGCTTCAGTGGACCTTATTTGTCCGGATGCCAGCCATGGAGCGAGTGGATGAAGCTGCGCAGTGGGATGCAGCTTCGCAATTGCTACTGTCGTCTAACCGGAGAGCGTGCTCTTGCACACTCGAGAGCATCCCGAATTGGATTGGATAGGAAGCCAATCGCATCTCCAACAAAATGTCGCCTTCCGCTCCTCGGAGGAAAGCTGCCCTCACTTTGCCTGTTGGAAGGATGATCTCAGCTCCTTCCGAGGCGCAGTGCTATGGTATTGAGATCTTGTAAAGGTTTCGTAAAGGGGCTATTGGAGGTCTCCCACAGTTTTGCCTCTCTCCACCCTCGGGCGCCTTCCCCGCTACGCACGGCCATCGGCTGTCATCTTGAGCAACGCTTTCCCATACGATGCCTTCTGACGCTTCCTCAACGCTTTCCTGGGCCATCGAAGCGCGTGGAGTACGAAGATGAGGTCCACCCACGATTTGCGGGGGAGAAAAGAGCAAAAGAAAAACGCCCGTACGATGGCCCAAGTAACGACATGCCATCTGTTGCCTCTATTCCGAACACCTCACTGCCCGATACAACCCCATACTTTGCCATTAACACGCGCACACACACGGGGACGAGCGTTTCATTTTTTACCACTCACCCACGCTCCATCTACGTGGTGCACATGCACGTGAGGTTCGAGCAGTGTTGCGTCTTGATGGAAGGGAAAAGGCACGATGGCACCCTTTAACGTGAAACGTTTCCAAGGAGCCGCCTGCACGTCAGCATTTCGCCATAGCATCCAGGTTCGAATGGAACGAACGCCCTAGCCGCAACTGCCAGAACACAGGCCCTACTGTCAGACGTCGATCGAAGGGCACACTTTCCTGACCCTCCCAGACCTCAGGTCGGTGTTTGCTCCGGTCGTTCCATTTTCTGAAACGGAAAGCCAGTGGCTGCTCCTTTGCGGATTCGGAAACGGAGCTATCGAATCCACTTCCGTAAAAGTCTGCATGCTCTCCAAGAGACTGGCAACGAACGAGCGAACGCTACTGCTTCTGCTGCAGGAGCCGCAAGTCCGCGAGGAGAGCACGCCCTTTGGCACTCGGGCGTTTCCCGAAGTCTCCGAATTCCACGTGCGTCCTCGAGCTAGCAGCAAAGACGGAAGCTTCGTTCCCGAGTCAGAGCAGCGAGCGCGACCAGGCCGTTCTTTTTCTTCGGCGATCGTTTCTGCGCTTCTGCAGATGTCTTGCGATGCGCCAGAGGCATCTTCCATGCACGTCCTCCACCCAGTTCGCAAGCCAGAACCCACGAGTGCTGCGATCTCAAACAACAACGAACATCGGCACGAAGGTCCCTGCGATGCGAAGAAGATCGTGGAGCCAAACAGCTTCATCTTCATTGACGGAAGCAGCGCAAAGACTTGGACGACGTTGACTACTGCGAAGCGAGCAGACGCCGAATTCCAGCTCACCACATACGGGAGCACCATGCACGCCGGCATCCCTTCCTTTTTGTTCCCCGTGTGCCCGCGTTCGTCCTCGTTGCTTGCTGGAGATGCATCCGCTCCCATCTGCTTTGGCAAACACTCTTTTGCACATTTCGGAGAAATCGCAAGGGCGACGAGCGGCGCACACGATGCGGTTCGTTCCGGAAGCCTCCGATTTCTCTGCCCCATCTCCTATCCCGTGGCGACCAAACAAAGAGGAACAGTTTGCAAGACGAACCCTTTACTGCGGAAGCGGATGCGCCGCCCCAGAAAGTTGCCGCTCCCTGCAGCGATCACGGCTTATCCGGGCAGAGGTCGCGACACTTTCCGTACCGAACACGAGCAGCACTTCCTTATTCCACGATCAGCGCTGGCAGTCGAGACAAAAGGGCAAGAAAAAAGGCTGCTGGATGTAATGCTCCCCTTTCACGGGGGAGCACCGTTTGCTCGGTTGGAAGAGACATCTCGCGAGACGTTCTTATGCGGGAAACTCGGCTGGAAAATGCTGGAAGGCACATCGACCTGCACTTGCCACTCGAGAGAAAGACAGGTACCCAGCGGGCGTACGAGGCCCAGCCACGTGGCCGCACGAAGGCAAAGCCTCCCGGCAGCGCCGCCGTCTTTAGAGACGGGACTCGCACGTGGAGGCAACACGTCAGACTGAGCGTCCAGCGTCTGGTCATTCTCCGCCCTTCCTTATGCAGAGATGCGCGAGTTCGTTCCGAGCATCCGGAAAAGCACCGACTCAAATGAAGAAGCTCAGAAATTTTGCACTTCCCAGAAACACTGTAAAAAGATTCCCTTTGCATCTTTGCGCATGACGCCGCGTACGCATCCGGAAAACCTGCACCAGCGCGGTGGCATTCCGTGATTTTGTGACAACAACCCCCCCCCCCATGTTATGGCCATCATCGGAAGACACTGCCAACAGCGAAGCTCTTTCCACTGTAACGTACGAAAGCTTGCTTGGATGCTGGATGCTGTGAATGTCGGGACCGTTTATTTTTTTGGTTTTTTTTGTTCATCTTTTCTATTTTTTATTTGTTCTACTTGTGTATATTTCGAAAAAAGGTCACACAGGCACTAACTGAGGAGGTCCTTATTTCAGAATTAAGGCAGAAAACAATTTTCTGGCGTGTTCCTTGAATTTCTTACTTCTCATTTAGGGGATGCAAAAGTTCACTCTTACCGACGGGTTTGTTCTCCAAATTTTTTTCTTTCTTTTTGTGAATGGGGATGCAAGTGCAATTGAATTTCCCAGCATCCTCGGATTAACGTTTTAATTGGCTTGTAAGTTGAGTGTCTGAGTGCCACAATGATAAGTATCGACGGATTATGAATTTGAAACCTTCCTCTGATGGATCAAAAGATACACACATTGTACATATGCTGAATTAATGAACGGAATAATGGTGTAGAGGTACTTCTTTATATGTAATGATGAACTTTAAACAAAGCGATAGGATAGAAGGGATTGGGCAGAGAACACAGACTGAGTCCCTTTTTGAAGTCGTTGATGCCTTCGATAAGACCCGTCTGGAAATTCGTGCTCTCGTGAATTTCAAACATCAAGCAATCAGCATAACTTACGGTTTCACCATCTTGAGCTCTTACGAAAGTTCTGTTGAGTGCGGAAGGTATCACATGAACGGATAACTTACTTCTTAGCTTGGAATCTTTCTTCAAATATTTCTAAGCGAAAAAGACAGGGAACGCAATCACTTGAAGCGAACACAAAATGCACATTACTTCGTAAAACTGCAGCATGTCTTCGCGAGTCAACGCGCCCAGGTCAGCACTTTCCAGGATGTCGCGATTAAACTTATACTCGCGGTTGGCAATTTCCGTCCACAGCTTGTTAGATCTGTCGCCAAGTTTTTTGGGTTTTTTCAGCTTTTGCCTACGGACTGCTTCCTTGTGATTCTCAAACTCCTCTTCAGACATTTTACTAAGATGCACCTTGGGAAAAGAATTTGCGCTTAGGCACAGCGAACCGTTGATGAACCTACTTGGAACCATTGCCAGAAGTGTTCTATCCGTTGATCGAGGAAAGTAGCGTCCTTGTCCGATTGAATAGCAACTTGGAGTCCTTGTACGCAGTTCATTCTGCGGACGTTCGAGAACACAATGTAGCCCAGCTGCTCCTGTGAGACCACATCAGTGGAATAGAAAGCAAGGGCAGCACCTAACCTTGGTGCGCAAGACGGTGTACGCGGGCTCCCGCACGATCTGAGCAAAAAGCTGCATCAAAGCGTGGTTGGGGCTGCCTTCGGGACTGTACTGATAGTACACTTCGATAGCATGGATTTTGTGAGCATCGTACGGCAGCGTGTACAGGTGGGAAGACCCTGGTTGCATCTAGGTTACCGCTGTTCCTTCAAAGCTTAGCTACTCACTTTCAGGCAAGATGTACTCCCTGTAGAGCATGAGCTGTTCCTTTGACATCGGCTTGCTATCACGAAAATTTTCTTGGATTAATTGCAGGACTTTATATGCTCTCTTGTTCGTTAATCAACCAGAACATCAGTCTCTGAATCCATAGCCATAAACTCACCTTTTCGTTCACGTTGCCATGAATAAGGCATTCAAGGAAAACATTTTCGAACAACTGTGTCTGGAATTGGCGAAGTTTTTCAATGGTGATGCCTGCAATGTACTTTTTGGAGAAATACGTACAGAGCTGGAAAAATTTCTTGCCTTTCAAGGAGCTCAGCATTTCCAGTTTCGTCCATACTCTTTCCGATAACAGGACGTTCATGTAATAATTGCTTTGGAGGTAAGGCTGTTCCAACAAGAAGTTTGCCAGATTCCTTTCAAGCTACGGAGAAATTCCTCAACTCCTACTTCATTTCAACAGTACCTGTTTCTTGAAGACTTCCATGCGTTTAGAGTCAACATGCAAAGACACCATCTTCTCTATGATTTTTGATAACAGCACATCTTGTTTGTCACTGTACCCATTAACCGTTATCTGTAAGAACATTATTGAAGTTGTCTCTTTAGTCCCAACCAGCTTTATGCTGAACTTTCTACTGACCGTCATTCCATACTTGGTTACTTCAACATCGTATGCTAGCCCTGCTAATCCAGCATCATACGTGTACTCGTTAAGAGAATCCTGCAACAGCGTCGTAAACAGAATGAGCATGCAGGCGTGACTAGGGTCCTTGAAAGAGATGGGACTCTTGATCTCCAGAAACAGGACAGATTTCGGAGAGAGAAACTCGTTATCTTGCTTGTACCAAAGGTTCAAAAGTGGGGATTCATGAAGCAAATACGGATACAGAGGCAGCTTCTCCTTCTCTGGAGTCAACCAAGGGAGCGGTGGTGTCGTTAGAGGATACAACTCCAGGTTGTGGGGGATGAACTCGTTTGGACTTGGAAGGAAGAAATTCTTGTGAAGAGGAACGCCGCTGAGAGCCTGAAAAGTATCTTTGGATGAGCTACTCCTCCACGTGTGCATGCCCATTTCCGAAACGGGGGCGTGACTGCACAGGAATTCTCCATTCGAGCATCAGAACGTTTCGGCTTCACGCTGCTGCTGCTACCGCACTTTCTCAAATCGCCCAAAACAGCGGGGTGGGGCGCAGCGAACGGGATGCCTGCCTCTGTTCAGCCGTGAGATATCCAGAAAGGCTCGAAAACCTGTCGTGCATCTTCCGCGCAGAGAGGTGCCGCGGATGACGGTCAATCGTTGCGCGCACTTGTGCACGCGGACGAGGGAGCACCACCCATAACGGAACACGAGGAAACCGTCCGCTGCAGAGGTCGTTTGCGCCAAACATTCGATATAAGACCGGAAGTGCCGATTTTTCCCATGGCGCACTCCGCATCGCAGATTCCGTCGCTCGCGCGGATGTTCGGAGCCGTCAGGTCACACGCGCGTTAACATTTCCACCGAGAAAGGGCGGAAGAACGCAGCAAAGAAATCGTGCGGATTGTGCGCCGTCATTTCGGCGTGAACACTTCATGGTGAACCTGCATATGCAGTTGTGCGTGCGTGAACACTCTCATGGTGAACACCGAACGGCGCTCGTTGCGCAACCGTAGAGAAACTTTTAACTGTGATCTCATTTCCTTGCTGCAAAGGAGCCATCGGAAATTCTGCGCGGGGTGGTACTTTCTCTTTCGTTTGACATCGCTCGAATGGACGGGAGCCATTCTCATCCCTATTTATTTTTCCTTTTCTCCCTCTTCCATTTCGCTCAGCTTATTCACTACGGTCCTCTTAAGAATGTATCATATGTGCCGGAAGGAAACCATGATCCCGTTTTTCCACAGTACAGCACAAATCTCATCACGCTCGTTTACGCCCCCGTTCCGTTCCTCTATAACTGAATTTGCTACTTCGGTATCTGAAATAGGAAGCAGAGTTCGATCCAAGCAGAAATACAAAAAACGAGCAGTCGCACGCTCAGCTCAGTTCACGATGCTGGAATCTGGTGCGCGTTATGAAAAAAAATCATCTTCGAGGACTCTTGTACGCGGTGGAGGTCCCACATAACCGCGAAGCCCATTACTTGCTGCGCGGTAGCTCAAGAAAAAAAACTCTTTCAAGAGGACAAGTTTTTGCATACCTCGATGAAACTGGCATTAAGCTTTTGTTCAGCGTACTGCGTCTCAAACCATGGCTCCATGAGCCAGACGTGTCCAGAGGTGTTCTGGAACCTCTTGCTAATGACATTGATCCTTCGAAAGATTATTTCCCCGCATGAGATCATACGCGAAAACCCATCACGGCTTACCACATGTTACTCGGATTGAGGTAGCTGAGAGCCTTGTCTATCAGATCGATATCGGGCTCATACAGCAGGTAAGTACCTGATAACACGTCTCGTAACGGATAAATCTGAAGAGTGATTGTAACTATCGAAAACGGTGCACGGCCTATACCGTCAAGTACTTCGCAGACTCGCGCACATAGGAGATGGGTTCCTCTTTGTCTTTATATTCGAAGTTGAGTCTACGTATTTCTTGAATTTCATCAAAGATCCTCCTTTGGAATCCCTTATCCTTCAGCATTGCTATGTACTAAGGCAACAGTTACCATACCGTGACTTGGAATTTGTACCTGGAACACTTTGATTAAGATGTCGTCGATGTGCGCAACACCATCCTCAGTAAGATCAATAGAAATCGTAAAGGTACCAAATCCTCTCGCTCCCACATCATCCTGTGCCGAGAGCGAAGTAGCCCAACTGGAGACCAATTTCAGTTCCGACAAAAGACTTCCTCTTCCTTCATGACCGATTTGATGATTAATGTATGCGAAAGGCTAGAATAAGAATGTCGTTAGCAGTTGGTGTACCAGTGTGGTCATCCACATGGACAGCCAAGAAAAAAAAATGCAAAACCGGAAAACCCATCCCCTTACATCAAGGGAGCACCGAGGTTGCACAGCAGAATTTCATGCTCGGGGAAGCGAGACAGATATTTCTTACGCGAACTTTGTAATGTTCTTGCAGGTCAGGAATGGGGAAATGAATGCGCAGGACGTGTATATCCCTAACTGGAATCATCGTCAACGCTTTCTTCACTTGTTCTTCACCGTACGGATGATCCAACCATTGCGGAAGAGTTACGTTCTTGTTAGGCACGTGAGAAAAGATTGGAACCACCATCTCCTCCAACTCATTTAATGATTCTAAAAGATACCACGGGTGAGAACGGGCTGACCATCCTCGATCAGCACGCATACCTGCACCCAGAACCACGAGGTACATGATGTTGGACGAATACCACCTGGCGTGGAAATCCAACACGAGCTTCCTAGGGTCGATGCCCTTTTCTTTGGGAGTGTCCAGCAAGGTTTTCTTGTTACCTGCGTGGGAAGAAATGTACTCGCTGGCTTACAGATAACAAGGCTATTAACCTGTCCCAAACTTCCGAAAAGGGTGGTCACGTTTCGAGAAGCTGCTTTCCAGCTGATATTGCTTCCAGCTGTCGTTTGGAATGTTCTTCTCGTGCTCCAGGTTCACTGCGTTCACCTCCCTTTCGGTCGCATCCTCGTTAAAAAGCGGACAAATGAAGAACTGAGAGAATCTAAAGCGGCTTGCTGGAGGCACGTCCTCCAACCGCGACCTCGGCAACGCGGTACCTGTGTATGGTTTCTTTCAGATTTTGCGGCTGCACGTTGAAATAGAAGTTGGTCAAGTCGGTCGCGGTGTACGCGTTGGAGACGCCTCCGTGCTCCGACAGAAATTTGGAGTAGCCGTTATCTTCGGGGAATTCTTTCGTCCCCAGGAAAAGCATGTGCTCGCAAAAGTGCGCTAATCCCGGCACGTCGTCGGGATCGTTCATGTAGCCTGCAAGAGCCATGGGGGTGCAGGTAGGCTCCACCCGTCTTATCCGTCCGCGGTTCTCACCTACTCCCACAGCCATGGCTGCTGCGGCTTGCTCCGTGGTCGGATCGCTTATCAGCAGCACCGTCATGCCATTCTTCAGCTCCAGACCCCTGTACAGTCGGTTGTCCAATTTGTTGGTGACTATGTCCCGGACTCTCTTCGCCACGCCGTCACCGCCTCCGGAAAAGGCATTGCTGTTGCTGGAAAAGAGCACAAAGTAGAAAGGCAGCCACGCTTCTTTTCGTAAAGACCGCTCGGCGAGTCCATGGCCTGCAGGCGAGACGCGAGTTGCCATTCCGAGCGAGGGAGCGATCCCCTGCCGTTCCCACGGGCTCGCCATCTCGCGGAAGAACACGGCACGTGTCGCAGGCATCCGCTCAGCATTCTTCCCGGATATCCAGATGTCTTTTGCGGTTTACGTTTCCGCCCGAGGGGGCACACCTGTTCCTGAAGGGAGGGAGAGCTGGCCCAGGATTCTGTGATGCGGATGATGCGAAAATCAGGAGCTCAGGAACGCAAATAGGGAAGTGGGACGGGCCAAATGCGCACCAGGAGAGCACGTCCGGACAAAACGGCACGAATCGCTCTTCCGAATGGCGCGGCCCAAGCAGACCCCGTCGGGTCTCCTTCCAGCAATCCGCAACCCATGCCGTGTGCGAGCGAGCGCCGTCGGCCGCGAGGTGGCGGGACGACGAACGTCCCCCCTGTGCGGGCGAGAAAGGGGAGGGATTTTCCACTTGTGCGAGAACAGGAACGGGCGGACGAGGCTGCTAACGAACGCCGAAAGCGCCGGCTTGAATTTCCTGAATGCGAGCGACAGCCACAGGTACCAGTGCGAACCAGGATGTCTTGGACGACCCCCCACGACGGTTCACGCGTGACGGCTCCCTGTGTCACGTGAACGGAGGCAGCAGCCATAGCACCAGCCCTTTTCGCGAGCCCGGAACAGGCGATGGGAACGTCCGCAGTCTTGCACTGAAAGCAGGGCAGCTCGTTTTTCCAGGATCTCTCGGAAGGCGTCCGAAAATCTTTCTCTGCGTACCACTTGCGTGTTCTTTGCCTGGAAGGGCGGATGCGGGTCTTCAGAGTGTCTTGGGCAGACGACCTTTTCTGGCAGATGGAGCCACCCGCGAGTTGGCAACGCGCACTCAATTACTGATCTGAGACGGACGGATCGGGTGCCCCTGGAAGCGGACGCATTTGCCCCCACAATCATCTGGGGAGCGCTGCCACGCAATCGAGAGAACCGAACCCTGCGGCACTCCTCTCCGCCTTGAGTTGCTCCCGGAGGCACAGACGACACGCGGAGCGCCCCGGACCACGCGGCCACTCCGAAGTCGGTGCCCTCGCAACGTTTCTTCGAGTTGGAGGATGCTCCCCTGCAGAGCTGCTTTGCGTCGGAATGCCTTCACGTGCGCTCCAGCGAGCCCGGTGCCAAAGAAGGCGGGCAGAACGGAGGATGGTGCCAGCGCCCTGTGCACGCAGCTTTCCCTCCTTGCCCCCGCTACATACTCGATTCCCTGTCCTCGACGACTGCATGGCGTTGCAAAAGCCCGCTCCTGCGCCGACGTCCACATGCCGCTCATGGCATCTTCTAAAATAGTGAGAGGCGGGAGCCACGGCAGCGACAACGGAAAAGCGCTTCCCTCTCCGTCGGCTCTCCCCTCCTACTGAGAGGGTTCCACCGTTGGAGCAACGGAAGACACCAGCTGGGGCCACGCTTTCGCTTGTGGCTCCCCATCTGCGAGTCGAGCGACGCTGGCGTCCGGTTATCGTGCCAACGTTTCGACGGATCCCGCGAAACGCTCGCTGAACGGAAACGCGTGGGATTGGCGCCGCTCTTCGGCGGAAGCGCCCGCACGCTGCGAGCACGGCGGCGGAATAAGGTACGATCCAGTCTAGGCTGGCTGGACGGCCCGTGGCTCCGCAAGTGGGGTCGGGCGGAACGCCAGCAGCCACGACACTTGCACGCTTTCCTGAAAATGGAACGTGCCAACGACGGGACGCGCATTCTGACATCCGCCTCCGGCATCCGGGCGGTGGTTCCGCAGCGAAGTTGGCTGGTGGCAGAGTCCGATGAAGCAGCGGTCTCCTAGAGAATCGTCCACCCACTGGGCGGTCACGCTCGCGCTGAAGCCAAAAGACAGTCCGGTCAGCTTCCCGGAGTGCGTTTTGCGTTCTCATCTTGGCAATCCGAGCCTGCTCCGGAGAGCAGCCACGATGGAGTACACGCTGGACCGGGTGGCCGGCATCCTCGGCGTTCGGAAGCAGTAACGAGTCAGCAGCTCGAATACCCCCTAGCGAAACCTCGCTGGCCCCACGGCAGAAGCTCTTTCGCCCCGCCGAGTCGAAGGTCAACAAACTGCTACGCGCGACGACGAGCATCGCGAAAGACGGCTGTTCCTCGCAGAGGACGGCGACCCTTGAAATTTTCTGAATGCGAGCGACGGCCGCAGGGACGCTGCGAACCAGGATTTCTTGAATGCAGCCTTTGACGGTTCACGCGTGACGAACTTGCCACTGAAGATACCCGCCGATCGCAGCTTCCCACCGTCGACATTCGCTGCAACAAGCAGCTGCTAAGACCTGAGAATGTTTTCCCACTGGGAACGTGCTGTGCCGTCCAGTCTTGCCGTGAAGTGACCTTTTGCCTTTTGCCATCGGGAGGTGCAACCGGAAAAGACGGCGCGCACGCGCCCATCGTCGAGGACTCGCGGGGGTTTCTTTTCGCGGAAATCGCACCAGCCTTTACGGATCGTATCTTCTCTTAGATGGGGAATAGGGAACTCTGTGGCTGCCAGAGATGAGCCCTAAAAACTTTCCAAGTCTTTGCCCAGGCTCGTTTTCGTTCCGCGGCATGCATCCTTGACAATCGAGCAGCAGCTTAGGTTTTGTTCGCGTGCGACGGTGGAGGAAGGTACGGAGTAAGGGCGCCACGAGTTCCCCGAGAGTCGGCAGGCGTCGCCCGCTCTCCTGCAACGGGGACCGCGCTGGCGTTCCTCCCTGAGCGCCAAGTGGCACCGCTGGACCGGAAACTTCCCAAGGCGGTGCGACGAGCTTGTTTCCAACAGCTCGCTCGCCGCCCATTCTCCAGGGGAAGAACTCTCTGGAGCGCACCCGTTTCCGTCACGGAGGCAGTTCGAGCAAAAGTTTCCTCCCCTGGCGTCGGACTGCCTTCCGTCCGAGGGATGAGTAGGCGAATTTTCCTATTCCGAGGCGATGCAGGCATCCATCTGCATCCCGACTGGTTTTCGCTGAGCCAGCTTCTCCCACTTTTTCCGGGTTACGCCGACGAGACGATCACTGTTCGACGGACGCTCTGTGTCAGGGATCGCACAGAATTGGGAAAGCGCGTTAGGGCCTCGAAACCACGCGACTCTGCTTCTCGGATTCGCTGAGACCGCCCTCTTGGCTGCTGCTCACTGCAGCCGAGATCGTGGAATGCCAGACGTGGACGACGCATCGCAGCGGTCATCAGAGAGATAGTGAGCACGGCGCATCTGTCCTCTGCTTGGAGGTCGCGTCTTGTTCTGCAACTTTCCCCGCCTCACCTTTTCGGTGCGCCGAAAGAGGTAAACGGCATTGTGCATTTGCTCGCGCGGTGAAAAAGGGTCTTCCAGGAATCTTCAAAGTGTCTTTCTCCTCGGGTCTCTGTGCGGGTATGAACTCGCACAGAGATCATCTCTTTTCCGTTTGGTAACTCTGGTAACAGTTTCCTCCAGGGTACTAGAGCTTTACTCTCCAATATATGCTTATTCCAACCACCAACCCTTTCTTCATCCTCAACAAAACCCCAATGGAAACCCTCTCTCTGGTTTCGTCCCAGCGCGTCATTTTCTGCTGATGTCAATGACTCTCTTTTCATTCCATTGGCGCCCTCCAGCATCTTTCGAAAGGAACTTTCCGAAGCAATGGGTCAGCTTTTTCAGGCCGCTGATGTTCATGCTTTACAGCTAACCGTGCTTTCCCCAGGGTCTTCGATGCTCACGCGGTTCATCTTGTTCTCTCTCTGGACCGTGCTTTAATGAGACCTACCCTCACACCGACCTTCGCCCGACTGCTGGGAGATCGCCATGGAAATTGCGAGCTTAGCTGTGAATGATCTTTTTTTTCAGCTCCTCATCCGAAAGACTCTCGGCCAGGAAAGCGCTAGCTGTCCCCGAAAGCAGGACCATTCGCTTTCTTCGCCACACCAGATCGTAATTAGATCGTTTCGGGGAGTGGAGGAAGGAACTCATTTTCTCCTTTGAAGACTATACGCCCGCATCGTTCCTGGGTCGTGTCAATTGACGTCCGGATCCCATCGGAAGCGTGGCAACGGGCACAGGGCTCAGGAGACTCCAGAAGCAGGAAGAGAACCACTCGGCTCAAAGAGAAAGCATGCGCGCGTTTTCGGAAATCAAATGACGATGAGAGTAAAGAAAAAAAAAAAAAGGGGGTCAGGGGCTCAGAACGATCTCACTTAGAGTGCCCACAGATGTGTCTCACGAAGAGGAACCCTTCCTCATTCTGGAAGAGCAAAGAAATGACCGGATATCCGGCGGTTTCATCGACACTCTGCTTCCTTAGGAGGAAACCCGCAGAGCTAACACCGCGCACGCCACCGAAGCTGCGAGTAACTGAGTCTTCAGGTTGAAGAGGAGATCATCACGGGAGTGTCCACCCCATGAATCCGGGAAGGGCTCCCAAGGAAGAAGTCCGTTCCCCTCACGCTTGAAAGGGGAACCCCGAACAAAAACACCTCTTCCTCATTCTCTCCGGAGGGACCAGTCCCGTTTCTTCTCCGAAGAGAACCCGGAAAGGAACTGCTCCTGGAATGTCTTCTCCGCAGGGATTTCTATGCTCCCTGTTTCCTCCACCTCTGAAGAGGACCCCGAAGGGACGCTTCCCGATCGTTCCTCGAAGGGTCGTGGAGATGCATCAAGCCGTCAGCTCCTTGGCACGAGATGGAGACCCCTCTTCCTCATTCTCACAACTGGAGGAAGACACCCGAGATCTCGATTCCTTAAAGGACCCCGGAGGGTCCGCTTCCAATCCAGGCCAGTTAGCGGGGGCATCTGGATGCTCCCGGCTTCCAAGAGCGCGCCTCACCCGAAGCCTCCAGGCCGACCAGAGTTATCCTGAGTGGAGGAAGGACTCGAAACCCACAAAAAATCTCCATTCTCGGCGTCGATCTTTCCCCTGGTGGGATTCGAACCCGCGACGCTTGGTGCCGCGCGCGGAGACCGCAGCAGCCACGCAGCCTCCAACGGGGTCTTCCGGAAAAGAAGAACAAAGGGTCCCTCGTTTGCTTTTCTTGCGGGCACTCTTTACCTATAACAAGTCTCGCACTCGAGCCCAAGGTGCCTTTGTCCTAACTATATTTCTGGCACGGTTCGACGATGGTTTTCCGTTCTGCCACTCTTCGAACCAGACGTGTGGAAAAAGAGATTCACCACTTCATCCCCACGTTTTCAGAATCCCCAGCTGCAGAGGAAAACCGCAACTGTCGCTCGCGCCATCTGCACCGTTCCTTCGTTGCATCTCACGGCTGCATGGGGTGCCGCCGGTCGCCGCCAAATGAATAAGGGAGGGCGCACGCAGACCCACGATACGCGAAGGTCATACGGGACACACGGGGCGTTTGTGGTCTACGCCGTCGCTGGCCAGCCGGCCATTCGTGTCCTCTCTTCGTCATCCTGATAAAGTTGGGCGCATCATAAACGCACTATCGCGCTCTTCCCACGAGATGCATGGAACGCACGCGAAGTCAGCTAATCCCAAAGAATGGACACCCATAAAATCGAAACGAAGAGCATTAAGGCACAGAGAGTTCTGCGAGTTTGCTTCGTCTTTCCTTCTATTCGAGTGAACCATTCAAGTCAAGCCCCGTTGCCTGCTTCCACCGTGATGTATACGTTGGTACACCAAAGCGGAACGGCCTGTGCTGCAAGCTGTACTGGTACATTAATTCGTCTTGGTCTTCCGTAACGCGAGCCGTACAAAGATCTCGAAAAGTTTACGAGTCTTTTACTTCTGAAAGCTTCTTTTCTAACGGAGCACCCAAAACACTTGAATGTAAAGTGGCACGTCGGTACTCGTAAAGAAGAAAAAAAAAAGGGAAAAAGGCAAAGAAAAAATCATTTCGCGAGAAGCACGCAAGCGCTATGGGGCACAGAAGTTAATCAAAATTTAAAAGAAACAAAGCTTACCTGTAGCATTCGTGAGGTTTGTTGCTTGGTATTGCACGTACGGTGAAGACGTGACTTAAAAGCAAAATGAATACTGCATGGAAATGCAGAGTAAATTTTGAAGCCGTTGCTGTCCTCAGGCCGAGCAGTCGTGATAAATTGTGTACAAGCATGGTGCAAGAGTTGCACTCTACGCTGCTGCTGTTCCTTCTACACGGTTCTAACGTATTTTAATACGCTGAAGAGATCGCTGAATGTTAAAGTCAGGTACACCAGCAGCAACCAATCTGAATTCTTTCCTTATACCTCAGGTTTCAGCTTTGCAAAACCTCTCTGGTATACCTGCGATAGCGAACGTGTGAATTGGAATTTTGAACAAATGCAGGTACTCACTAAAAAAAAAAAAACAAAAAAAAAAGAAGGGAAGGAAGGAAGGGAGAAAAATGATGGTGAACATCTAATTACAAGCTGAGCACACCAGCTCCTACAATAATTAATTAAAAGATATCGTCACATTGGCAAATTTGTTCCAACTTGCAACCCGGTAAATAACCCCCACCAGGTTAAGGTTGTGGGAAGTGATACCTACTTTCAAAGAAATCTTTCTTCTTCTCCTTTTTTTTTTTTTTCTTATCAGTTTCGTGTGCACTGTAAACGGGCAGTTAATTTACGAATAAACTGGGCGAATAGTATTTATTCCGAAACGACGGCAGCAATGCATCTCATCATCCTACACTTTGATCTTAGCCAAAAGGCCGAGAAGCTCATCATCCTTTCGCGTCTCATCTCATCATCATCATCATCATCATCATCCTCAGCCAGACCATGGGCAAGCCCGAATGCACTCGGATTGCCAAAACCGGTGCCACGATAAATGACAAACTGTACTCCGCTGAAGTACGGCAGAGAAAACGGGAACCCCCCATTCAAATTGGCAAGCGTGCGGCAACGTGAAGTGGTGATCTCCCAGCTTCAATCGCAACTCGGACAAAAAGACTAGGGGAATCCTACCGGGACACACGGCGCGAAACTCCCTTACGCAGACGAACGCGTGGAGATAATTCGGTGCTACCCCCGCACTATTCGGCAGCAGATCTCAGCGATGGAACCGATGTAGGGTGCAAGATTCCCGCGTTCCTCCTGGATGAATCCTCTGCTTTTCGAATCCTGACAAGCAAGCGCAACGCAGGATGGCGTTTTTCGAATCGGTCACGGAAGAACAGGCGGAGCTTCCAAACGCTAAGGTGACGGATCTGCGCCCTGCGCAAGCACAGCCGCCTCCGTTGCTTTGACGACATGGCAATACCTGATACAGTACTTGCTGAAAGTACGTGTCTCCCGTGCTCGGGGCAATGAACTATAGGTGTCCAGGTACTTCGCACACACAGCTGACGTCGTCTTTCTCGTCTCCCTCGCTCGGAGAGCGGTTTGCACGTGTCACCCCTTTGGAGCGGATGCGCCAGCGATGATCCCTCCAAGAGACAACTACTAAGTGAATCCACACTGGTCTCTGATGCTGCCTTATAAATAGCACGCGACTTCCAAGTGCCAACACGCCCCGTTGTGCACTGGCGAATGCTCACACGAAAGTACACGCGTCGAAACGACGTCTCAGCCACCCATGAATGAAGTCATCAATCTTTAGAGGCTTTACAACGATGGATCAGACGAAGATACTCTGCTTCCCTCAGCCCCAAGCGTTCAGAGCGCCGGAGATCAGCTAGGCATCGCGGCGCGAGGAGGATGTATTTCTCAGCGTAGTTGTTTACGGTTCTCCTAGAATCGCTCTCGACCACGGAAGAGGGCGAAGAAAAGATAGCACGTTTGCCATCTCTACGGGTAACCATGAACCCAGGGTCTTAACGGTTCCCCGGCTGCCGGGGAAGGGTTCCCAAACAACGGGGAGCGCCCTTTACAGCTAACCGCTTCGAGGAGCGTGTAACGCGTCCATGATTCCCGTTGGCCTTGCCGTTTTCCCGGTCCATCAAAGGATATCGGGAACGAAACAATCCCAAAGGTCAGGCACCCAAAGCTCCTTTCTGCTCCTGCAGGGCGATGCGCAAGTTTCGGAGGAGCGAGCAAAGCGGAAGACAGTCAAAGCTCATTCGAGGAGCTGGCATCCCAGGTGTTCTGCCATGACAACAAGGGTGTCCGCACGCAGTGGGACCGCTCGCTATGAAAAAGTGGAAAACGAGCGCGTGACCCAGCGAGAATCCTTCTAAGAGAGCTCGCCGCCGTCTGGATCTAACATTCATGCCTTATCTCTTCTTCCGTCCCAGCTTTCTCGTGGATGAAGACTCGAGCAGGTATAGGAATTCGACCTCGCTCCAGGGAGTGTTTTCCTGCCCTCATAGCGTCCTTTCCCGCCGTCCCTCCAGAAGAAAGCAGCAGTGGGAGATGCTGAGCTCCCGCTCGGGAGTTTTCCGGCAGACGAATCTCTCTTTGAGGAGTCAGGGGTTGCGGCGCTGCACAATGGTCGCGAACCAGGGACGTCAGGAAGCTCCCCGGAACCGCCTGCTTGTCTTCCTTGCACACCTGCACGGGTGTAGGGGCGACATCGTGTGCTCCTGTCTCCACCACCCCCACACCAGCCAGGCATCCCAGCCAGGAAGCCCTTCTTCCCCGAAATGCCGCCGCCGCCAACATCGCGTTCCCTCGCGTCGCGAGACGTCGCCCTTCGCAGCGGCACTGGCACCTCCACCGCGCCGCAGTCGGACGCGGGGAGGCGTGCAAGGTTACTCTTCCCCTTCCCGGCCAGCGGATCTTCCATCCAGCGGGTCCGTCTCCCCGCACGCAGCAGCGCCACTCGCGGCGTTTCGAACCGATATCTTCCGCTCTGGGTGCGCGCGTGCCGAGGTCATCGGAAGCACCGGAGGGCGGCACAGCGCTCGGCATCTGGCGGATAAAGGCGGAGCGGACGAGTCCGCATCTGCGGCGTTGAGAGCTCACCGTGGAAGATGAGAACAGGAGCGGATGCACCGTGCGAACCAGACACGTGTCGTTACCGGCTTGCAGGCGCTGGCGCTACCTGCACGCGCCATCGCCCTCTGAAACGTCCCCGCGACCGAGTGCGGCGGCGAGAGCGAAACTGCGTCTCTCGAGAGGGCTGCTGTTGACATGTCATCTCGTCGGCAGCGTCCGATCCGCGCATTCCGCGGCCCCGTCGTACACGCGGATGATAAATCTCACGGGAGAAACGAGTCGGCGAGCGGTCCAGCGAGCGAGGAGCACTGGAGGCGCCTGTTACCCGCTGCTTGGTAGAAGAATTGGTTTCCTTCTGTCCGCAGCAGGAAGAGCGGACATTTCTCCGTCAGCTCGTGACAGACGATCGTCTTGAGATTTGCGAATCGCTCCGATGTGTAGCAGCTTCTTGCTTTCTCTCGACGCGTGGTGAAACGCGTCTCGTGAGATTGGAAGACTCAGTTTCCGGCGGAGTGTTTTTTACTGCAGCGAGATGTAAATTCTGAAAAGCATAAATGACAAGCACTACAGGATTTCTCATGGCACCACTCGGAAACAGGTCAAGGGTGTACTTTCTTGGAGCCACTTTACCAGTCCAGTAAAAGTCGACTCTTCTCCTACCGGACGGAACGTGCTTCCCCCCTCCTATCCGTCCGTTGCCATGGTTTCAGAACGGAACTCCGTCTTGGATGCAATACCCACTACGGTGTTGTTGTCTTGGCGCCGCGTGCATCCGGCGCAACGGCGTTTTCAGGAGCGACCCCAGCGTGCTTGTGCGCGCCCCTCCCGTCTCGTTTGCGGCGGCCCGGAAGAAGCCGTTTCGCAGCAAAGAGCGCTTGCGCTTCGAGGTCGGAGCGAAGAACGCAGGGTTCGCTCGCGAGCTGTTGCGGCCTGCAGGAGCATCAGCTGGCCAGGAGAGATGCTGCGCACGCACACACCAGGAGGAGGAGAAGGAGGATGACCTGGGCTGCACGTGGGAAAGCGAGAGAACGGACGCGTCAGGAACGGCGAAATCGCCCGTCTTTGTCGGAGGACCCGTCCGTCGGAGCGCGCCACCGGAAGGGCGCGGCAGAGTCCAAGCCGCCGCGAACAGGAGGCGAAGAGGACGAAGGCGCCGATCGCGAGGATTCGGGAAAGACGGCCGAAGTGCGCTGTTCTCGCGGACTGTCCGTTGGTCGTCGCCAGCGGAGCGCCCCTTCCGTTGTCGTCCCTGCACGCTCCGTCCGCGAGACCAAATCACCACCACCCGTCGTCGCTCGGCGACCCTCTTCCTCAAGAAGCAAGCAAAGACAAGGCAGACGGCAGCGGACAGGAAGGCGAGTCACGTGCTCGCTTTTACCGCGACCACCCTTCGGGTCGCGCCGGATCTCCTTCCTCAAGTGCGTTGCTTTCCGGGCGCCGCCGCCACTTTCGCTCGGCGGAAGCGCCTCTTGCGGACCGCAGAGGGCACACATCTCGAGCGGGAGGAAAGCGCCTTTTGCGTTGGAGATGTGCCATCGAAAAGATCCGCTCTCGCAGTCTCCCCTCTCTCGGCGACTTCGGTCTCGTCTCCTGGATTTTTTCCATCGTCTGGAAGCCTGTCTAGTGTTTTTATTTTTCTCGCAGGAGAGCGACGCTTCTGCTCCTTGGTTTTGCCGATTTCGGAAGTTCCTTCTTCCCTCGGAGCACCTTTTGCGATTCCCCACGCGCAAAGGCAGCGTTGCCTTTGTAATGTCCGCCGAACTGGGATATCGTCTTGCGTCCTGTCGGCAACGGGTGCAAGCCGTGCCTTGAATTCTGCTTCTCTTTTACCAAAGGCGTGAAGAAGAAGAAAATCGATGCAACGAAGCGTGCGGGATTCGCGGATGCGCTGCCCAGTTCGGATGCGCTGCCGACGCGATCGCTCCTACCCCCGAGGCGCCAAGTCGCACATCCTCGATGTGCATCTTCGCAAAAATAGGAATGGATGAGGGTGAAGAGGGAAAACGGAGCAAGGGTAGAAGGCTGCGCTCCAGGTCGACTGGTGTCGAGGGACACCCGGATCGCCGCGGACACAACGAGGGCGCGAGCGTCCGCGTGCCTCCGTGGCCATCGCTCAGCGCGATGCCGAAGAGGTCGAAACCAACCGGAGATCTCGTCTCACAAGTTTGTTCCTTGAGACCGTCCAGGCAACTGCGACCGGAACGAGTGCCCTGGTTCTGTGGCAGTCGCAATTTTCTTGCGTTGGTCCTGATTCAGCGCGGTGTCCCTCGTCCTTTCTCGGAACTTGGGCGCAACCAACTGGTCTTGCGCACTGCTGCTCCCTCTGTGGGAGGGAGTTCGAAAGAAGAGTGGGTGCTCGTGTGCCCAGAGTCCACAGACATCTCGTGCATATTCGGGATCGGAAATTTTCTTCATTTTCAGTCCCGCCACATGGGAAAAGCATGCGCTTTCGTGATCAGCAGAAGCGCTCACCATCAACCATTCAACCCCTTCGCTTCCCCGTCCCCTCCCCGCTGGTTCGTACAAACAGCACCTACGTATTCTCTGCCTGTGCAGCAGCCACGCATACGTTGCCGGCATTTGTCTTTGTGGACGCTGCTTATCTGGAAATTCTTTTTCCACCACTCCGTCCGCCCGTTCCACTCCCTTCCATGTGGACCACCCATCGGAACAGGACCTGCATCGGATTCCGATCCCACACACTTCCCCATCGTTTTACTCGGGGAAGATACACATCTCGCCTTCCTCGGAGAATGCCTCGCGCCACCATTCGCACCGCGCATTCCGGTCCTGAACGCGTCGACTTTCAGAGGGAGCGAAGGCTCACATTTCACCTTTTAATTCTTCCTCCTTCCCACCTGCTCAACGGGCATTCGCCAAGAGTCCTTTAGCGCGGCGTTCGCTTTTCGCGCCACTGCTCCCGTAAAAATCACCTTCCTCCTCGTCTCCGCCCATCGCAAGGAAATGCTACACACGCCGGCTAGTGGAAGGGACAAAGGGACAAAGCACAAAGCAAGCGCGATGCGGGAACACAGAAGCAAGAAGAATCGTACCCACTGACCTTGCTGAAGGAAACCCATCTTAAACCTCGTTCGGATGCGACATGCATCGAGTTTCCTTCACGTACGTGTGTACTCGTGCGTACACGCACAAATAGCTCGCACCCCTTTACAGAGGAAGGAGCGACCGCTGCTATTAATTCACCCACTGCTCGAAAGCGACACATTTTGCAATGTCAGGCCTATAATTGCATCTAAAGTCTGTTTCATACAGCAATTTATCGGATGCATTATCTTGTGAACGTGTAGGATGCTCCAATTAGTCTAGTATAAGCGCTAGATTAGATAAAATAACAACGCAGTTTAACAAAGCAGGCGTCTGTTTCCGTGGAAGTTTCAGAGCTTCTCGGTGAGGAATGATGATGTGCATCTCGAGAACGATCCTCCGCGGCATAATTTCGAAGAGATCTTCTTCACAGCGGTGTGCACCTGCAGTTAGCAGTCATCCAGCCCGGCAAGAAATGTTTTTTCAGTTCCACGCAGTTGTGCCATTCGAAGGGAAAGAATCGATCGTGGCGGAATTTCCGTTGATGACAAGAAACAGCTTCCTTCTCGATGCTGCTGATGACTTTTGGTGATTGGAGTTGCCAAAGCTTTTCCAGAAGCATTCAGAGGAAAAACGCGCACTCTCTCGAGATGTCAGCAACAACACATGCTGCAAATTTTTTCTTCTTCTTCTTTCTTTTCGTTTGCCAAAGGAACCGAGAAAGGCAGCTGCTGACCCTTCCACAGGCTAAGGCAGAATCGTCGGGACCTTCGTTAGAACCCTCAACGTGAATCGTTTCCTCGTCCTTCGGCGAGTGGTCCTCGGCGCGTAACTCGTAAAGCAATCGAGTGCTTTCAACTGTCATCCGTGTTTGTGGATTCGAAACCTGATCCGTAGTTCAATTAATGAACTCCGAAGGAGAGCCGAGAAATGCATGCCGCGTGCGTGCATTTCTACATCCCAAGGCGGCGTTTGAAATTCTGATGAGGAGCACCAGTCCGACCTCGATGTGGGACGATTTGTCGAAAAAATCTGAACAGACGACTCGTTGCGCACCCTCCGGAATACAGATTCGGACCTTTTGTGTTGTTCCGAACGACTCTCCGAGGCCCCCGCGCCGGGAGACGAAAACATTCTGTGAATTTTAGGTTGTCTACCCGTTTTTGTGGTTGGCAGTCGTAACCGTTCGGTCCGTTTCCAAGAGAGGAAAAGAAATTCCCGCGAATACACTGCGTACTTCTGGTTGGTTTGCATCCGCTGTTTCCAGGCCAGCGCAGTGTATCGCGGCGGATGTGTGCACCTCACCGATGATTCGCCACACCCCGTACTGTGCAGCCGCATAGGGAGCCAATCGCCACTCCTCGGCAACGAACGCTTTAGGATGAAGACACAGGCACTTCGGCTTCCTGCTCGTGTGAACACGAAAGCATCCCCTGCCACCGAGGGAGGGGATGCATGCTCACCCGGGCACTCCCCAGGAAAGCCACCTTGCGCCTCGAAAGACTCGTTCGTCCTCAAGCCACGAAGTGCCAGCGAGGCGCACCGACACTGCCGGAAAAAAGAACGCTGACGTTCCGCTCAGTTGCCGGACAGAACTGCCCACGAGAAAAGAGTCAGCGTGCAGAGAGCCGCAGATTTTGGCGCAAGCCACTGACCTGCCCTTTCCGTAGACAAACCACGCAAGAGAAAAAGAAGGCACTGAAAAAGTTACAGCCACCCTGAGCGAGAATCGAAGTGGACAAACCAGAAAGAGATTCTCCTCGAGAGTGGAGCAGTCGAGTTCCAATCCGTCATCCAATCCTAAATGCATGAAGATCAACCAATCGCTACTGCTCGTGCGATTTGCAATGGATCACATATAGATTGGTGGAAGAAAGGAAGCAGCGCGACTCCACAGAATGCTAATCACAGCACGGAGAAAGCCCGATGTCAGTTGCTTACTAGTTCCTCCCGGCACAGAGGATGCTGCTTAACAAGGCCCATTTCTTGCTTGCGAAACTGTGATTTCCTCAGGCACCGTGCTAGCACATCCGATAACATCCGATGCCCAGCAACGATAAAGCTTGAAACCTCAGGTCATCTTTCTGCCAGCATGCCACGCATGCGGTACGGAAACAACCGCGAAAAGTACACGTCGCTTCGCAGTCTTTGCTGCAAGCTGACTTGCTTCATTGAGGTCACCACCAAGATTTTGGCTACACAGCAGCGCTCTCCGTGCGCTGAAGACGCGCCGACCAACCAATGCAAAGTGGTCAGCTTCACGTCAGCTTCTTCGAAGTTGAGTTCTTCGATTCGCTAATGCCGCCGTTACTCGCGTGCTTCTCGAAAAGTTTCAAGAAGCTGCTTCGCATGCATCGGTGTGTTGCAGCAACGGTTGCGTTCCAAAGAGCAGCGCTTTCTCGAACGCTTTCCTTCTTCCGTCCCCTTCAATTCTGGACTCAGATGTGGCGACATGCCAAACACGCTTAATGTTCTGCTCCCAGCGTACTGCAGGAGGAAAATCTTGACACGGAGCTGTGCTTTACTGATGGTTACAGAAAAGGCCGATCCGTCGAGTCATCAGGATCGAGAACGGCAGGTATCCTGAATCCCAGGGCTTGAACCGTGCACACGATGAAGATCTCGATCTGTTAGTGTTCGATGGCAACTGCGAAGAGAAGGCAATACCGACGCCCGTGTTAACCTGCGAACTTTGCTAGAAGACTCGAGTTCTCACTGCCGACGAAGGAGCCGCTCCAGAACTTTGTCACCCGCTAAGGAGCGGCTCCAGGAGATCAGATTGCGAGTGCTCGTCCAGTTTGCTTGCTTCGGTAGTCTTTCCGAGGCACCGCCAGCCGCAGCAAATCGTTTCCTCTTCTACACCGTGAGACCAGCGCTGTCGCTCAGTCTGGTTGCATGGCGTTAGTGCCGCGCGCGCAAGGAAGCCCTTCCGGAACAACTCTTCGCGGGGTCGTCGGGGAGATTGCAAGGAGGAACAGTTGTGAAGAAAGAGAGCAAAGCACACGAGGAGACAGGGACAGGAAACGAGAAATGGGGCCAAGCAGTCGTGTGGGCCGGATTTCATGTACCGGTCACTCCCGTGGTTCTCACGCACGCAATTCACAGGGAAATCAGCCGTACATGGTACTCACGGGATCTATCTGTTTTGATGGTACATCGGCCTGCACGCGCAGATCTCTCTCATTCCAAAGCCTCTGCTAGGAGAGAAGCCTAGAGCTGGAAAATCCCACAGAAGCGGGGGAAGCTCACAGAATCACTTGAAACCAATAGCAAGATGCCGTCGGCGTGAAGACGGCAATCTTGCTTATTGCTGCTTGTCAAAAGATCCGCACCGCGATGGACCTTTGTTAGACGGGAAGACCAGCGCTTCACGCTAGAAGAGCACCATTTTCCCTGGGTAACTTAGGTAGAAATTGAAAGCACCGCGCGTGCAGATCACGATCTCGTCCCAGTTTCCGTGATTCGTGAGTAATCACCGAGCCTTTGACTTCCGCAACCCGAGAGGAGAAGTGAACAGTTCTAAGCATCCCTTTCTCTGAAAGATGCGTCCGTCCATCGATCCCCTCTCCTCAGCCAGTGTTGGGTGTCCATACGACCTATGTAAGATTTCCCGCATCTCGGCACTTGGATCCTCCCTCGCGTCCACCCTCGATTGGCACCGTGCCGTGCAAGCCAGAAGTTCCCCGGCTGGATCGAAACTGAGCACTCTGCGCTCGGCATCTGCACGCAGCCAGTGGCCTGGCCAGTGATCTCGATAAAGGACACGCCTGGCAAAGCTCCTCTTGAATTCCTCAGTTATCCTTTCGTGAAGGGGTTCATCCTTCTGTTTCGTCCCTTCTTCCCTTCCGCTTTCCGAGAGCGTTTTCTCCTTGAGCTGCGGGAGGGAGAGGGGGGGAGACGAAAAATTTTTGTGCTCTTCACACAGTGGAGCGACTCTGCATCCTCCCTCCCGAGAACCGACAAGCGTGTCCCGTGCTTTTCGAGCAGGATGAGGGGATTAGCAGGAAGGAGAGATGCGCACCAGTTCCACAGGTGCTTTGAACCCGTTCGAATGCTACAGGTGCAGTCCATCCCTCGGGAGATAATGCTTTGACTCGTTACCTGCCCTCCTTGGGCAAAAGGCCTGAAAAGCTCACTTGTCGATCGTCCGAAGCGGTGCCTGTGCACAGTAGGCCAGAAGGGCCGACAGACGGGCGTCCAGCATCCCATGCTCCAAGCGCACGGGCAGAACTCGAGCGGCCTCCGTTCCGTCGACCTGAGCAAGTCGCCGCACGCAAGCCCTCCGCCCCTTTCTTTGCCCTCGGTTGCCAGTGCATGCGTGAGTGTTCACCTGTTGGTGTAGGCGTTCAGGGAGCCATTTTTCTCAACCCTTTGGTAGGCTACGAAACGGCAGGCAAGTTGCGCCGGTCTTCTGGAAAAGCGCGCGCTGCCCCAGCGTTCCCCTCTCCTTCCCTGGTCTTCTCTCGCCGGAACCGTCCTGGGGAAGGGCCAGCTGCCTCCCAGCTGCTTTTGCTGGGAAACCACGCTGCCCCTCAGGAGCACTCCACACCCTTCGCTGCGTGCGCGCCGAGCCAACGGATCATCCGTTCGATACCGATCCACCTGCACGTCCCAGTGTCTTCGTGCTGCATCTCTACTGGGCACCGCCTCCTTCCTCCTCGCAACGACTCGGCGACTTCCAGTGGCCTGCGACTCCCCGAGACGCTCCGCGTGCGGCAGGCACGCAGATGCAGGTGATCCTACCCACCAGCCTTCTCTCCCGCGCTGAGGAGTCTCTTCCAGGATGTAGCTTCCTGAAGGCAAGGGAATTTGTGAGAATGTTCTTCTCGTGGAAACGGCTCCCCACATCCTCTCGATGCTCTTGCTCGTAGCTTAAGAAGGCAGTGATGTGTGCTTGAGCCATCTGAATTCCGGGAAGTCGCTAGTGGTGATCCCTTCCGTCGTAAGGAAACTTTCGAAGGCACGCATCTCACAGCCGTTGTCCCGTCCTGCTGGACCCGTCGCCCGCTTACCGGAGGGGGGGGGCAAGGTTAACGTGCAGGCGTGTATACAAAGGGGCCTGGAAACGACAGGGTGGAAAGGTGGGTTGTGCGCTGCCACTTGGGTGCGTGTCGGCCGTCGCGGAAAGGGATCAACTCTCCCAGCCGGTCACACACTCCGGGGCTAGCCAGGAAAAAAAATGCAAAAGCACCTGAGCGCAGACGAGTTCCTGTACGGAGTCGAATGGAGTCTCATGATGCGCTCGCAGAGAGGATACGCTCTCTCTCGGAGCCTACTTTCCATGCAGAAAGAGAAAGCAAACCCATTGCAACCTTCCGCTGTCGGCGAACCGAGTGGACGCCTCGCCGGCGCTGTCCAAGCTGTCTCTTTTCCACTTCTTGGCTTTAGCCTCCAGCCCTTGCACACTTTCCAGGAGCAGCCATCAGTCTGTCGCTGTCTCACGCGACAAAATTGCCTAAGGCAAAAAGTGTTGCATCCGCACCCTCCTCCCTGCTTCTGGCTTCTGGAGGCGCTCACCGGAGGCCGAAAACAAGCGCCAGAAGAAGAATGGTTGCCACCGACATTTGCCTCGTCCAGATGCATGCAAGAAAGGACGCGGTGAGCATGACTACAGCAGGCTGTTGAGACAGGGCTGGAAGTGAGAGTCAGGTATGTGGGGCCACGCGTCCATCGGGTGTCCTCAGAAGACAGGAAGCGCGTTTTCTCACCAGCTAACACTTTCACTGCGATCTGGAAAAGGCTGTTTCGGACTGCATGCGCCACTCGCGCATCCAACAAATATATGGTTTGGGAAGGTCGCGTCAGCAGTCTGATGACCGAAAAAGAACTGCTAACCGCAAGCGTCGATCACCACGACACGCGACTCGTTTGCCCCAAAGTTTGCAGCAAGTGCGAGCTCAGACAGTTTTGCTTCCTGGGAGTAAAGGCGGGCCTCCGAAGGTTGTCTGTTGTGGGTCATGAGTCTGTCCAAGGACGAAGTGCAGAACGGCACGCAGCCAGGTACAATTTTTCGTCGTTCTGCTTACTTTCTGCTGGCGGCCTCCTGTGCGAGAGACTCAGAGAAATCGGCATCTTAGACCGCCAATGAAAAATGAACACTTGATTCCTTAGCAGGGCGTAATCCGAACAGACCAACGGCCTCCTTGAGACCGCGCCTCCTCTTCCGTGCACATTGGGCAAAAAACAGAACTCACGAGGCAAGGGTTCCGGCAGGAACGCATGGAAAACACAGCCTTGTCCCTCCGCAGGGGCTGCCTTCCTTTCCGGTCTGCCTTTCTTTCGCGTCTTCGTGTTGGTGTTCACATTCGCATGGGAAGATACATCTGCAGCTGGACACCAGGGTCTCTGATCTGGCATACGGCAAGTGGTAAGCTTTGCTGCTCCCCTGTGACAGAGCAGGCACTTTCTTCCGCGCGCTCCCAAAAGTGGGGGGAGAGGGGTGACGAAGTGTGAGGGTCGCCGGAGTCTTGGGAAGCACCAGCGAACGAAGTTAATAAACAACATCGGCGTACTCGCCTTGCTGGAATGAGATCAGGGTTGCAGTCTGCTTCCTCACTTCCTTGCATCCTGATTCCTCGAATATTCCTTGATTCCCGTACATCCCGCCATCTAGCTTTGTGATTCTCTGAGCTAGGATTTCCCGTACTCACCTGGTCATTAAATTCACAAATGCTGATGTGTACAAGTAAGGACTTTTTTTTCAGGATAATAGGCTGGTCTGTCCGTTCTGCCGAAACGGACGCCTATGTGTATGCGTACGCGGGGGCATTCCCAGCTGACCTTCGCGACCCACAGCAGCAGAGATGCAATGATGGCGATTGGTGATGCGTTGAGGTGGCTGTGTGTTTGTGGTGTGGTCGCGTAGCTGTTTTGTTTGCAGCATCAAATATGATTACGGATGAGCTTCGACAGGAGGTATTACAATTGGGGGGATAAAACTTTTCATTTCAATTAATGTTTGTTTGTGATTCCAAAGGTTATTCCCGGAGAGCTAAGCCTGAATGATGGGAAGTGCAACTTTTATCCAGTAAAGCTTGTGTTGTTCCCAGATCGTTTGGAAATCTCCAAAAGTACTGTGCACAGCGATTCGTGTTTAGCCAAAGATATCAGGAATGAGGTAAGTTTTGGACACCCGAATCTGCGCCGAGGAACAAAGCAAACTGAAAGCGAGAATTTTGTTTTCAAGGAGCGGATTGTTACATTAATTAAAAAAAAAGGCAGCATGTGGGGTCTGATGTTGAAAGGAGGAGCAGAGTATCAATCACCAATTTTGATTGCAAAGATTTGCAAGGATTTTGCTGCAGATGTTATTGGAACACTTTTAATTGGTGATGCTATTCTGGAAGGTTCGAGAAAATTTTCTCTTTGTAAAGTGCATGTGGGCATAATAATAAAGAAATAATCATAAAGATTGCTTATGTTTTACGAAGTGCTTCGCAATTTTAGCACGTGATGATTCTTAAATTGTTCTTTTTCCCAGTTAATGGAAAAAGTTTACTTGGTCTGACTCATCATGAAGCCATAAGCATTCTGAATAATGAAGGGGAAAAACTCACCTTGGCAGTAAAGCCTTACTGTACTGTTTCTCCATTCTTTGTCAACAATTGTAAGCAAGCTGGAAAGAGTATAGTGATTGTGAAAATTAAAAAACTGAAATAGTACAAGAGCATAAACAATATGTAACTGAAGCATCCACTGTATTGAAAAAATTAGAGACTTGCGAGGGTTGGAAAAGTTGTGAGATGACGGATACCAATTATTGTGATCCAGTTCTGTTAGAGGATTCATTAAAAAATACAGGTAAATGACAAACAGAATTTCATTTCAATCCTGTGCCTAGTATCAGTGCCTCTGTTCCTGGCATATGTTAGTCCTCACATTAAGGGTACAGATAGGTTGAGGCCTAATGCCTTTGAAGTACATAATGTTACTGAAAACATATCTGTAGTAATCCATTGTGACACACCTGTCACATTATCTACTGCCATTAGAAAAATAACGTTGAACATTGAGAAACTTGGAAATTTACATAGGGAAATGCTTAATGAGAAGTTCTTCAATGAGCATGTGTCATACATGGGCTGGGTATGCCAAGCCATACCTGATGATTGCACATCCCAGATAATGTGGGAAATGAAATTTCTGTCATTGAAAGGACATAATGTTTACATATTTAATCAGGCTCCTGTAAATATTTGTTTGTATCATGGGAAAACAAAATTTGGCACAGACATCTTTAGAAAGTTGGTCCCAGTGCCCATGTGTGCATCATGTGTGCTGTACCATGTTTCAGGCAGTGAAAGCATCAGAGTATATAGATGAAAGACAGCACTGCTTCATTTTAAAGACATCAGCTTCAAATAGCAATTATTTTTCTGTAGAAAGCAGTGAAGAACTGCTAAAATTTCAAGCTTTATGGAGTAAGATTTTGTTTGAAGCAGTGGTTCAATTCAAGGTATAAATTTTTTTTTCTTGCAGTTGCTGCTCAAATATGTAATATTTCAGAGCAGGACATTTTTCGTTATGCATGAAGGTTACAATGCTAACCTTACTTTAGATTGGAATTCAGGGTTTATTCTACATGATTTGGATAAGGGTGAATGCAAGTGGAAGTATCGTTTTGCAGAACTCAAGAAGTCATCAGATGATAAGAAAAGTATTCTCAAACTGGTGTTTCAGACACAAGAATCAGAAAATTACATTTTAAAGGTTAGGATTTTTTTTCTTGCCATTTATGAAGAAATACACTGTTAGGCTAATATCAAGGGTTTAATTATTGTACAAGTCACTATTGTATGACAAATTCAACTTTACAGTCCAGGGATCCTTGTAAGTTATAGCAGTTTCTGCGTAAAGGAATAATTCATCAATTTAGCACCTATTTCACTTTCCTTTCACGACTTTTCTTTTTCACTTTCCTTCAGTTTCAGTTAAATTTTTATTCATAGCTTTGGTTTCTGTGTATGATTTTCTTTTCTAAATCAAAATAATTGGAAAAACAGTAAAACAAATGTTTTCTTCAGTTTGATCACTGTAACATTCTGCACTTGAGAATTTTCAGGCATTTTCTCTTGGGTGTTTGTAATGGGAAAACTGTTTTTCGATGCTTTAAATAAGTGATTTTTCCACTCCCGCAGTACAAATTAATAGTTCATCAACATCTCTTTTCATGTGCTTGATTTCTTGGAATTGTGAGATATGTATCATGAGTAATGCTTTGATGTGCTTTCTTTTTTTTTATTTTCTGTAGGAGCTGTATTGTGCAGAACTGCAAAATTTGTTGTTTTTTATAAATGCATTTCTTACTGCAAAAGTGACTTCTATTGAGTGCCAGCTTTTGCGAGATGGAATTCCTTCCCACTAGTTTTTACAATGGATTCTACATTCTTGTTATTACAAGGCAGTAATAGAGAGACAATTGTTATGTATTCAAAAGTTTAGTCCCTGTAAAGACTGCAAGGACTAAACAGACAGTTATGATTGAAAAAAGAAATTTGCATTTTTTTGGTAAACTGTCTAGTTTATTTTCCCTACCAGAAAATTCTGGAATAGGAGAATGGAATGTTACAACTGTGTAGAAATGTATATATTTCTGAGTAAGAAACATGAGTATTTGACAACTTTCTTAGCAGCAATAAAAGTGAAATCTTAATTCTATCATGAATTTCAGCATTCATTCCTCATTCTTTTAAATAATCCTGTCTGCTAGCATGATAAAACAAGTGAGAAGCATCTGTTTGCTTTAGTCTCTTTCGATCGATGTACATGGAGGCACTTCTACATCTCTCAGTGGTTGTTATATCACATGCACTGCATGTTTTTGCATATGGTATTATAAGAATCTTTTATTTTGTGTGGGAAAGTGTTGTCTTTATGGTCACAAGTTGAGAAATGTTGGGTTGATCTTTGAAGAGAAATACAATTGTAATCAAAGATGCAATGGCATCAGCTAGTAAATTTGTTTGCATGCCTTCTGAAATGCTCAAATGATTCTTACAAATCCAGAAAAGATGTAGGCACCCAGCAGGTGCAGGCTTCTATTACTGGATCTCATTAAAGTAAAGGGTGATTGGTCACTGTAAAAATTGGATGGGAACACGTAGATAACCAGTATAATTTTTCTCATGATATACTGGAAAAAAAAGAGTTGAGTAAAATGGTTGATTACCCATATGTTTGGTAAAAGTCTTGCCAGCTCAGTTGAAAGGACACCAGTCAAACACTTTCAGAATCAAAATGGTAAACGTGCTGGTATGCAATTCTGAATCTGGCTGATAAGGGAAATCAGACCTACAACATGCGCACATTTGTGAGAAGCAGTCTCCACAATTTATGAGGATATGGGATGGATTGAGGGTTATTGTGACATTGTGTATTGCAAACGACAACATTGTAGAATGGACTCTGAAATAATTAAAATTGCATGATCTGTATGAGATCTCGGTTGAATCAATGGAAGGAAAATCCAAAATGTAAAGTGACTTTTTGGATTCTTCTTATGTAGTGAAGCCTTCTGCCCAAATCCGCATGGCATGATGGGTGTGGTGGACGAAAAATGGTTGTAAAACGAGCATATTTGGAAATGCGACTGAAATTCCTTGTTGCTCATTTGGTTTGTGGATTCGAAGAGTGATGAAATGCATAACTACTAATTTGAATCAACATTCACCGCGAAGTTTTTCTTAGTTGCATTTGCTCCTTCGAATTTTGTCTCGATTCATTTTACACGCAATAGTCAATAAGTAGTTTGGGGGCATTTTCTCACACAAGTGGTTCTCTTGTTTATTATTTTCATCTTGTTTTCCTCATCCTGCAATAGATAGAAAGCTGATTTGTCTCATAACATGGTGATTTGTTATTCTGATATGGCTTGCTGGAGAAGAAAACCTTGAGCACTTCCGGTGAGCTATGAATGAACTCTAAATAAACGAAGTCATTGAGGAAGTGATTCTTGCAAAATGAAGTCTAGATAAATACGTCTAGCATTGCATCTGTTTGCATTCCGTTCTGTTTTATCTTTGCCCCTTAGTGCCCGAAGTCAGATTCCTAAAGTGCAGTTTATGGATTTGTGATCTGCCATTTCTGTTTTGTTATGATTATCTTCTCAATGGCCTGCCAGGCCATACGTGCACCCGGCACTGAAATTTAGTGGTGCTGTACGTCTTCTGTAGACAAGAACCAATTCGTCCACGCAAGCAAGAAGTCCAAGTTGAGATTACTGCAAAGATTTGCGTGAAGTGCTCATAAAAATCATGCGAAAGGTTATAGGAGTTTTTGATTTTTTTACCAATCACGCCTAATTGCAAAAAGATGTAATCAATCCTATATAGACTTCTGAAGCAATCCATTTCATATCTGAATACGAAGAAATATCAGTTCTTCTCTGCGTGTTTTCGCAACCAGATCATTTTATCGCTATATCTGAAAATGCATGACTGCTAGGAACAATGGGAATTTTCATGAATAAAATTGCTTGTTTAATTCAGATCACATCCGTACCACAATACCACCACCCATATTTCATCAAGCTATTGTGGAGTGGTTTTCTTGGTTGAACTTTGTAACCCTGACTTATTCAAAAGGTGAATGCTACCAACATCTGAAGACAATTGACAATTTCGTTTTTTCTGTTTAATTTTGTTTTTCCAGCATTCGCTTGTTATATGAAAATGTTTTTAGCATAACATCGGCCACAACAAATTGTTGTTGTGAGAACTTTGAAAAAGTTGTCCTCTTGGAAAAAAATCATTTGTTTTCGTCCGTTCCAATACTTGAGCTACTTACATTCTAATGAAAATACCCATTTATTATAAATACTACTGTTTTTCTCATAAAGCATTTATATTAAGTTAATTTAATATTCTCAAGAACTTCCTGTATAGGAGGTAAATTGGTGCGCATTAGTGTGCGTATAGAAGCTGATTCAGTCCTTATGGAAGCTTTTTTGCGCGCATTATGATGAACGTAATCGAACTATTCAAACGATAAATTTTGTTCACATGGTTGCAAAATTGTCTCACATTCCCTAGCATGTTGTCTTGCAGTGTGTAGATATTGCTTGTTGATTCCTTGAATCTCATTTTTCGAGTCTTTTTGTGTTGCATGTTACCGCAACTGTGTGTTCCATAGCATTTTTTTTCCGGTGTCCTCTGCACATATATCGCTACTGATGACTAATGAGGCAAGAAGAGTGAATTCGATTGGAGTTGGAATTCTGTCAGGAATTGTTATCTGTCCAAAAGCCCCGACGATCTCACATGCTTGCTGCTTTCCTGAATTCTCATGTTTGTTGCTAACATCCGTTTAGGGGTACATTTTTCTTGCCAACTGCGTAATGTGGAACACTGTTATCATCTGCAATGCAAAGACAGCCAGAAAAAAATTGGAAATCTCTTATTCGTTTTCACTTTTTATGATTTTTTTCATCTTTATGAATTTGCAACAAGAAAATGATCATGTCTCTAAATGATCTTAGCATAATATTTGTATTATGACTGTACGCTTTTCCGTTTCCACCATATTATTATTGTTTGATTTTTTTGATGATGAATTTTGAATCTTAATAAGGAAATCTTGACACTGGAATCGAAATTCAGTAGAAAAATTTTCTAGCACTTGAATGAGAGGATGCTCCTGAATAGCAATGAGGAAAAAATACAGATGTAGATGTAAACAAGAGATTCTCGAGTAAATTCGGAACATCATCATTTCATTAAGGGCTATTAAAGATGTGTACTTGCAAATTCTCAGTCAGTTTTCGTGCATAATGAATGGCAGGAATATGAGACGAAGAAAGGAAGAGTGTAAACACTCAGTCGAGCGGATGTCCTGCCAAGCGGCCATATTGAGTAAAGAGCATCTTGCCACATGCATCCATGTTTACTACGAAGAAGAAATGAAACAAAAGGTTCGACATTGGGCGTTTGAACTTACTCCACAGTCAAATTTAGTCGGTAAACTGGAGCACAGGATACAACTCTAAAAAGGTTTCCGAATGGGAAATCATTCCAGCGATCCTTGTAGAAATCAAGAAAAGAGTCATGTCATTCTTTTTGTAAGGCAGGGGAGATTAAATGTGTTTGATGCCTTGAAAACCAAATGGAATTGTCGAGAGAGAGCAGAACGAAAGAAATGAACTGGTCTATGGAGTTTGCAGACTCCTTGAGGAATATAGAGGTCACAATGGAAGCGAAAATGACAACAGCAAGCTACATTCTTCAAGGATTCGCAAAGTAGTATTTCGATCGGTCGTACAGAAACTAAATGCACGGTATAGCTGCGAGACGAAACCGAGAATATCAGCTGGTTTTCTGTGAACATGTCCGTTTACCTAGTTTCGATTATTCCCTATTATTCGCATAATTTAGTTATACATAGAATTGCTGGAAAATTTAGTTTAATCTCCTACAGTTATTGTCTTTTAGAATTCCATCAATAATTTACACAGTAATAATTTCCCATGCTTAGACAGTCACAGTTGCTCTAAATTCCATAAGTATAGCTGCAGACGTAACTGCAAGCAGTAAACCAGCTGCTTTTATTTCCAGTTTCAAACATATGTAATCCGTAAAATTATTTTACCTAGGGAAACTGAAATAATATATCATTTGTCATGTTAGTTTATGAGGTAATTAAGTATTTGTTTTGAATTTTTAAAAAATGTAAAGCATCAATTTAAATTCAATTTCGAAACAGCAATTCTGATTTGGCGCGGTCTACCGATTTGAATGGTAGCCAAATGCATTTCATGTTGGCGCATTGTTAAAATTTAGTCGAAATGGACTTGAAACAGTCTGAAGATTCATGTTTTTGAAAGCAATCAGATTCCTTATAAGCATTGATGGTATTAATATTATATCATAACTAGTGTTAATACGTAAACAAAGGGATGGTTTTACTAGCACCTAGGATAAATAAGCCTACAGTAATTTTAGTCTCATTCTTGTACTTTCACCAGAGTAAAAATTGTCATCTGTTGTGCATTTTTAATGGAGTAAGCTCTGGTGGGGCATGTCTGTTGGATGTAATCCTTCAGTGAATCTTGCAATGTTCAAGGTCGAAAAATTCTCATTAGTCCAATTAGTTTTTATATGGGCGTGTAAACTTTTAGCATGGAATCTCAAAACAATTTCGTGTTCAGCTGTTCCAAATATCTTGAGAAATTATATAGTAATTTGGCGTCAGATAAACAGGAAAATTTTGCAAATAAGGCAAATAATATATTGCAAATTGTTCTCCAGTTACTTATAGATAAGAATAGAACCAATGATAAGTAAGTTTTGTTGATCTCATACATAGTTCTGGTCAAATGACCATCATGTTATTACTAGATCGTAAATTTCGTTTTGTAATTGTGTTTTCTTATGCTATGTCCCTATCTATGTCTTGTTGATTGCTATGTAAGTCAGAATGAAATTTTGAAACTAGTCTTTACCTTCCTACCTTTTTCACTGTTTTATTTCACTTTCTAAAAGTGTAAGAGAATTGAGTTCATTTGGTATATGTTCTATTCAAGGTTTGCTATGTGGAAACCCCAGCTGCAAGAAATGCTTTCTGAATATTCAGCAGTAGTTGATACTCCAAACACACAGACTGGATTAAGTAACTTTGCTGAAGGGGCCCTGAAGCTAGCTGCTAAGCTGAAAAATGGTTTGTATTAAAGTTAGTTAAGTAGTTTTTGTGTACTATAATTAATTTTTTTTTCATGGAAACACTGTAATCATATGATTCCTGCATTACATTGGAACTTGATCATTAATATTGTAGAAACTGGGAATTGGACGTCATCACTTTCATTAAGTGAAGATTATGTCATTAAATTGGTCCAAGAATGTGAGAAAAGAGAACCCTATGTTGATTATACAGTATTAGATGAAGTAATGCAGACACATTTTAGTAAAGAAGGTGACTATTCAAAAATAAGTAATTTCTTTTTGAAATAGAACTTATCAAAAATTTTGCAGCTCAGTCATTTGCTGTGGAAACAATTGAGAACACTTCAACACATTGTGGTTATACTGTAAGAGCTCATGGCAAATTAAAGTATAAAAGAAAAAAAAATACATTAAGTGACTATTTTGGCCAAGCATCTCAAGAGCAACATGTTCATCATGACTCTAATGAAGATGAAAAGACTGGATTGGATTCAAATGAGAAATCTTGCAGTATTGTAAAGAATCACAGATTGGGAAAGACAAATAATCGTGAATTTCCTAGTAAGTCTTTGAAACTAATAATATTTATCAATGCTGTAAATTACTACTATAATAAAATAAAGAAGTGTTAGAAAAGAGGCATCATTGCAAGAATGTATCCACAAATTTTGAAGAAACTCCTGCAAGTGAGAAAGAAGACAAGCACCTGAATGTTGGTTTTTACACAGCTAGAGAAAAATATGTAGGTGTATGATATAAGACAATGCCTACTAACTCCAATGTGGGCTAGCTTGAGGAATTAGAATTACGCCATGGTCAAACTGCTCACTCTGCTCCCACATCATGTGGCCAGGGTAGACGTTTGGGTACCAGAAGAGTTATAGGAGAAAAATTCGTGTCTCCTATGTATCAAAATATCGCTCCAAAAGTGAGGTGCTGATAATGTTCTACTACCATGAACTTGTAACATCCATGAACCTTTCTTATAGCCAATCAGAGGAATCCTGTTCTTCAAGCCAACTGAAAAATATTGACAAGAAAATGGTGGCACTTATTGAAAGTGAAATAATGGATCGTGGATCTCCTGTAGAGTGGGATGAGATTGCTGGATTGCAGTATGCCAAAGATATTATTCGTGTAAGACGGTATCTGTCTGTCAGCTTAATCATTTGTCCAATTGCTTTATCTAGGAGATTGTTGTATTTCCCATGCTGAGACCAGATATTTTCACAGGTCTTCGAGGACCTCCAAAAGGACTGTTACTATTTGGACCCCCAGGAACAGGAAAAACACTAATTGGTTGATAAGACATGCTATGAATGATATCAACTTATTTTGTGAACCAGGGAAATGCCTAGCATCACAATCAAAGTCCACCTTCTTCAGCATTAGTGCTTCTTCACTGACTTCCAAATGGGTTGGAGAGGGAGAGAAAATGGTGCGAACTCTGTTTGCTGTAGCCCGCTGCCACCAGCCAGCTGTGATTTTTATTGATGAGGTGGATTCATTATTGACTTCTCGTTCAGCAGATGAACATGAAAGTTCTAGGAGGATAAAAACAGAATTTCTTGTGCAATTGGTAAGAAGTCTTTTGTGAGACCAACTGGTAGCAAGAATCTTTAGGATGGGGCAGCTACCCAATCTGAAGAAAGAGTCTTACTGGTGGGTGCTACAAATCGTCCCCAAGAATTAGATGAAGCTGCTCGTAGGCGTTTTGTTAAACGCTTGTACATTCCATTGCCAGATAGTGATGCCAGGAAATACATTATGCTAAATTTGCTGAAGAAACATGAACACAATCTATCACCTGAGCAAATTGATGCCATTGGTATTGCTACAGAAGGATTTTCAGGTGCAGATATGACTACCCTGTGCAAGGAAGCTGCTTTAGGACCTATTCGTTCTCTGTCTTTTGAAGATCTTCAACATGTTTCCCTTGAAGATGTTCGTCCCATTAATTATTCAGATTTTGATAGTGCCTTGAAGCGAGTTTGCCCATCTGTCAGTGCAGAGACATTGCAAGGCTACACACTATGGAATCAGAAATTTGGCAGTGGTGCCTGAATTTTATGCCTTACTTCATCTCTAATTTTTTTTTTTTTTTTTTTCATTTATTTTGTGACTTAATATGCGAATTCGCTAGTTTTTTTGTAGTATTTGTAGGATTTTTAAGTTCTGATTCGAGCTTAAATTCAATTGGAAGCATATCTGATTGAACTCGTGACAAGGCCTCCTAATGCCTTGGTATCCATCTTTATAGATTAAATACCCACCAGCATCCCCAGTTTCATAGCCAGACCAAATAAAATTCTCAGATGATTCCAGTTGTGCTGATGTAACATGTATGCCCTGTTTTAAGAGGGATAATTCGGAAATGCATGAACACTGCAACTTGATAAACTGAATCTTCATGCTGTGATCTTCTAAAAAGAATTCAAGGAAGATGCATGCCATAAGATACTGTGCAATGTTGAATCTGTAATAGATCTATGATAAAGGGCCAAAAAATTGATATGTAAATTTGTTTGGGTATGTTTTACAAAAGCTGCATGTTGTAAAGCAAATGTCCGTGGTGGGATACTAGGATCGCGCGTTTCATTAAACAGACTATACACAGAGAATAACTTAATTACAAAAGTTTCTGCTGCATCAAAATTTTGCTGAACCGCAAATTTACCCCTGGCAGATCAGCTTTCATAGTAGTTTACTTCGTTTGAAGCCGATAAAGAGTTTACTAAGTACACAATGGAGTGACGGGAAAGAGTACAAGTTTATTCCTAGAACTATAACGACTGACTTATTTCATACTTTTTTCATTAACCATCTGTTGACAAACTTCAACGGAAAAGATAATGCATATGTGCAACCACTTGCTTACTGCCGCGGATGTACCTGATGGATGCCATCAGGATCTGTTAAGATTGCCAATCAAAAAAGTGACCATGATATGACCATGGTATCTTTTAGCTTGACCCTCTGATTAAACGAGGTTCAATGCAATTTTTTCTCCGTTTGTCTTCTGGTGGGTATTAGATTCAAAACTAATTAAACACTTAATTCTTAAAACTCTTTCCCAAAGTACTCTATTCGTTCTTTCGTCACATCCTTTGTTTTAGCTCCAAAACTGTTCGCTTTCTTTTATTTTCTTCAGGACATGCTAATAGGCATTCTTCTTTCCCAAGCCTCTGGTATTTACTTTTCAGCAGACCCATCACTACTCTTATAGTGGTAAAACTTTGTCATCCGGTTCTGAATTATTTGCAGCATTCCTCTAATAAAGAAGGTATACCAGAATTCTCTAATGAATTATGCTGACTAGTGAGTTGCACAAGATGATGGTTGTTTCACCCTTGAGAATCCTTTGACAACCATATGGAGGTAAACGTGTGCAGTTTGAGTTTTGATCCTTGCATTCCTTGCAGAATTCTTTTTGAGAGTAAGCTTGCGATAAAAATTGAGAAAATCGTCTGAATCTCCAATCACAAGTCAGACTACCTGGACAGACTTGCGTAGCGTTCTTTCAAGAGTCAAGAAGCTGGTGTTCTCAGTTCTGAATGTTGTCCCTGCTGTCTCCAATGCTGTCTGGTGGCGACTGCTTTGTTCACTGCAACTGTTTTGCGCAGTGGACTCTGGTATGTTTTATGCTTTAACAAAAATCCAGTCTTTTTTTTTTAGTTTCGATGGCTTGCACCTTCTGGGTGATCAAAGTTTTCGGTTTGGATTGACACTCTTCATGGCTAGTGTCACTAGGTGCGAACAGATGGTGAAGACTGGTTTCTTTTTCAGGCACACCTCTGTAACTCTCACCACAAATCAGCCAGAAGAACCGAACTACTTGGTCAGTTCCATTTCCCCATATTATGCTCTTTGAGACAACTGTTAACCCAAAATTAGACCCTGTTCCTTATGGACAGGGTCCAATTTTTTCGGCCACATCTATTTCACCTCACTACTAACTGCTGCCACGGAGGACTGTCATCAAGCTCTCTGAGTTTGGCATTTTGCAGTATGTCCTGTAGGTTTTTAAAAACGTTACTCTCGATGTTTATTGGGGAAAAAAAAACAATAAACGTACAATAAAGAAGGGAGCAAACTTCGTCCTGCAACACTTCCATGAAGAAATCCTGCGTAGATATTTCCCATACAGAAAACATCTACGCAGTGTTCTACTCATGGAGATGTCTGGTACATAAATAGGAAGGACAATAAATAAAGAAACAAAAGCACATGATTAGAGAGGGATACCGAGGGCAAAGGAGTCGATCCATTACTATGACTTCTGAGTTCTCGCCCTATCCCGGCGGATTCTTCCTTGTCATCTATATACAATTCAGACTAATTGTTGGCACACTGTACTATGGTAGTGACCAGAAGAATCCCTCTCTTCCTGGCGTATTGCTCTTCTCAAACGCACTTCCGGGAGTCCCGAACGCAGCATACTATTGTCACTACAGCCACTATTGTCACCCGAGGCTCCATTAATGCCATCGCTTATTGCATGGAAATGCTCCGTAGGTCTCATAGGTACTACTCGTTTCAATGCCTCGTGATCCTGGGAGAGTGGCACACGTTTAGGATATTTTCTTCATCCTCTGGTTCTTTGATCGCTCTGCTTTGCGCACTTATTCATCTCATACAGGGTTTGGCTTTCTTCCATATGGAACTTCTTTTGGTATACTGAATTTTTCTTAATCGCTACTAAGATTGGACAGGTAGTTTTCCCAAAAAAGACCTTGAGAACCAGGACCCCGTAGATTCGGTAGGTTGACCTTTTTCTCTTGTCTGAGAAGAGAATGATTAAACTTGGTTGCTTTCTTACTACTTGTGCTACGATTTCCTTCTACTAAATGAGCACTACTAATACAAGGCTGACGTAGATTTCTATATATTAGATGGAACAAACTACGAGGAATCCCAGAATCCGAAGTGTGTCAATGCGGTTATGCTTGGAATTTCTGTGGCCGGCAGCTTTGATTTCTGGATCTTGATCTCCAAACCCTGTCGTTCCTCCATTATCCACAATGCTGTTGATGAATGTTTTCTTTTGCCACCTCATTAAAAAGATCACTGGCATATACCAGTTGAGGGAAAGATGTTTCTTCCATCTTGACCTCTTTGTATTGATTGCGGTCGTTTACTACAAAGAGACACTTTCCAGGCAGAGAAGCTAGGGTATCAATCTGGAGGACGGCGGTTTCCATTCGAATAGCAATCTTGTGTTTGCTATTGATCTTAAAGGTGGCTTCTGCCAGGACTGTTTTCATGAACTCGTAGGACCGTCTTCAGATGCCTGGTTTTATCAGGATTCTGATAAACACCTTTCAGTCGAACGCCTTTTCAATGTCGGAGAAGCTCGATATCAACTCATTTCCAATGATCTTGTTAAGATCGATGATACCTGAACGCACCTGATGGTTTCTTACTTACAGAGTTCAGAGACTCAACATGTTTGATGCCTCGCTCCAGGGCTCAACCTCAGAAAGATTTGCACAAAGTTCTGGTGAAACTTTAAAAAATTTAGTAAAGGATGACGTGCAGAAAGCCATTCGACTAGACCAATTCTAGATTCTTGTCAAGAGCATGAAAGGAGGCTTGGAATTGTCCATAAAATTGGGATGTCATTTCGTAGTGTTCCGACGATTCGTCAAGACAGAGAAATAAAAAATGTTTAAAAAAAATTACAAGAACAATAAGCCAGCTTGAAATCAGGACAGCTTCAAAATCTGCAGTCTCTTTCCCTACATGATTTTTAAGAGATGACAAGGACTTAAGCTTCAAGCAATGAAACAAACAGCTGGTAACAAAAATTCAATGAAATTCAATACTTCGATCGCTCCAGCTGTAGCGCGGGCGCCTTCTGATAGTGGAAGGTCAAACACACGGTTCCAGTATTTACATTTCTTTCTTTTGCGTGCCGTTGGGAATGTCGCAGGTGTGCTTTCCGATGCGCAGCATGCATCCACTATTCTTACTTCATTCTGGTCCATTACCAGAGGCTTGGAATGCTTCCTAAGTACGAATGGCTTCTTCTACATAGTCTTATAAACAGTTTTCTTATATATTCCTTCCTATAGAATACATCTTACGTTGACAAATAGGTGAAAACCGCCTTCCCAGTCGAAAGACCAACCAATGCTGATTCGGAGAACGTCCAAAACGATGTTTGGCATTTATGAATCTTTCGGATTAGTAGAAAACAGCTGCCTTAAGATTCTCATTTCATTGCACTCGGCAGTACAATCTCTCGCTCGCTCAATGCTCCGTCAGCTGGTGAAAAAGAAGGTCGCCACTTTGTCTACTGATGCTGAGTTTGGTGATTTTGTTGTCGAGAGAAATTTCTGAGAAATTCCAAAGAAATAGCGTAAACGAGAGACGAGGGTAATCTCAAATGGGATCAGGAGAAAGTCATCTCATGCGTTGGGCTGCATAGAAGTTCCAACCACTTTTTCACTTCAGGAGAGTACATCCGGACCTTGATTATGGGTTTATCCAGGATCAACGTCCTTTTTCTCAGGAGAATTACCTACTGAGGGCGTTCGAAAGAGCAAACACTTTTAGGCAAACCGAGAGCAACGCGTTTTCAGCTTCAGAAGATGTCAGGTTTGGATTAGACGTTGCCTAATATGATTAACTGTTGCTTGTGTCCCCGGTACACTTAGCGCTAAAGTGAAGGCACTTTACCGCACTTCGCCACTTTACCGCTGTCGATAGAGGACAACAACTGAAGGGAGGCAGGAGGCAGGAAGTGGTTTCCTGTGATAAGATCACTCCGGGAGTCGACTCCAGGTACTGCGTGAGGGTAGAGGAATGATCATTCTGCAAGTTGCATTCGTCTTCGAGAGCGAGCACCTTTGACATAAGAAGTACTCGAAAAAGAAAGGAGACAAAATGAATTGTTTTTTCTGCTCCTGCTAAGCAGTGCCTTGCACGATTCGCTTTCTTAGGGTGATTCCATGTACTTGCTTCATACCATTGACTTCCTGGAAGTGCTGCAGAGTCGTATGAGAGACATGACTTTGTGAGTTCTGGTTCTCAGCCCGTCTTTCGTGTGTCCCTCAATTGGACAGTCAAAGACTCGGTCGTCAGCGAATATTGCTCCGTATACTTTCATAGAGAAGGAACCACCTCACCAAATATTTGAATTTTTTTTGTTTTCCAGAAATTTCGACTTTCAGGTTCTGTTCCTTGGAAAACGAACATTCAGACTATTCCAAAGGTCCGTCTGTTGAAGAATCGAATTGTTTTCAGTACAGTGAAAGCGAGTCTTCAACGAAGTTTCCGTTGCCAGAGTGAAGTTTCGTCTCACGGAAACACGCATCTCTAACTTGTCTTTTCAGGGTTTCCTGATTCTGTAGGTCAAATCATGATTCTCCTGGTGGCTTCATCTCTTTCAGTCTTCCTTTTTACATGCGCGGAGGCGGATCTACAACAAGATGAAACTGTAAAAGGAACACAGAGATTTAAAAAAACCACAAGTCAGGGCTCCTATTTTGAGACTAATCATCCATGGCAAAAAGGATATACCGTTTTGGCTGCTAATTTACAACAGCAGCCAAAGCCATATCTTCTACGGAAATGTGAATGTGATGAAATCGAATTAACCCACGGAACATCACATTGCTATGCGAGCAAATTACTTCGTTAGTCCTCTCTAGGTCTCTATTATTATTTTTTCAGATTAACAGAACTAAATCAAAGTTACAAATTGTCAATTAGCTGATTTTGTAAGACAGAATCAGCTAATTGACAATGTGTGTGTGTGTGTTTTTACAATAATCTAAGTTTATTCCCATGGAAATAATCTGGAGTTTATTCTTTACGGATTGCTCTTGTATTAACCCTTTGGGTGAGGAGCTCATCAGCTCATTTGAACGTTCTGTGCCGACGGCACGCGAGTCGCAGGCGCGACCTCTGCGAACGGAATCCTTTCCGCGTAACGCGTACTCTATCGAGGTACCAATTGACCTTATAAAGTGCTAATTAAAGTTGCTGTTATAATTGTTTACTTACAGCACATTAAATGAAATATTTTCATTTTTCCCAAACATATATTATTTATTTAAAAGTTATAATTCGAATAAATCAATGATTCATTTACATTTTTAAGATATCACAAAGATGAAAAATATTATAGTGAACTCTATACGACACCGCGAAAAAACGAGAATAGTCCGCCGATAGAAATGGAATTTTGTTCACTGTCGTTGCCAAGGAAATTCATTATAAGAACGTAAGTGTATGCGCCCATCTCAAACACTGATAGTGCTAACGTATGCCGCGAGTGTAAAGTCAAAAAAACGTTTGCTAGACGCATAGATGAGTGATTGTGAGTGATGATGAGTGATCCATGGCACTCAAAGGGTTAACAAGAGTGATTTTACAGGGAACTTTTCCAGTTAATGACAGGAAGTAAAAAATTAAAATCAACATATATTTTCATTCATTTGTTGCATAAACCAAATATCAAGTTTTTTTTTTTTTTTTTATTGGAATAAATCTTTTTTTCCAGCCTAAAATTATCGGTATGTGCTGTTGAGCACTCGCACTTTAGCAAGCAAATTGAGGCAGTTTGCTGTACTAGTAATTTTATTTATTCTGGAATTTCATGCTTCTGTTTTCCTCCCGAATCTCCTCGCAAGAGCGCTTTTGTAGACGTAGAATGGTCCATAGGACGCAGAATAACGAAGAACAATAATTTTGTAGATATCGTTCCTGTCCGCACATCCGAATACGATGATGCGGAGCAAAATCAGAAAGCGGATGATGCTCCATCTCACCCTTTTACTGTCCCGATGCAGGTCAGGTTTCTATGACATCTCGCATGTGGTCGTTGCTAAGTGTTTGAATGATGACAGCAGATCTACGCATAACAAGAGTAACGTCTTCACTCTTCGATATTGTAAGTAGGACAAGTAGCGGCTAAAAGTTCACCGGGTCACTCGATGTGCTGCTTGACTCAAGAAGCAGTTCTCCATCTCGCATCGAATGTGTCTGCCCAGTTGGTGACCGAATCCCAATGGGAACCCGACGCCGGAATCCTCAGTAGGCATCTCACACTTCGCATCCAAGGGAAAACCGGCCGAGCCATGTGTTCCTAACGATGAGAAGCATTTGACAGATAATAGTGAGTTCCGAAACATACATGCGCGAAGATTATGTATTTTGTAGTGTGCCCTCCAGCAATCGTAGAACGATTTATAGATAGCCAGTTATTTGTGGCTAATTCGCTGTATAGATCTCGCTTTTCAAAGCTATAGAGCAGCCTACGCGAGAACCAAGAATTAATGAAATTAATGAAACTCTACCACTTTTTTTGAAGATCACTTTTGAAAGTCAGTAACGCTAGAATTGCAATTAAATTCAAATTAGATGATTCCTCGACTCCCTTGTGGTGCGAGGCAACAATGAAAACGGGAAGCGGAAGCTTCCTGTTCGCATTGTTACGTCACCTTGCGAACGAAACAAGAACGCCCTCTGCCAGCCGGCATGCGCGTTTCTAGTAAGACGGAAAATGGATCACTAAACGCGGAGTCATCAGCTTGACCTGGCACGGCATTGTGACCAGGATCTTCCAAGATCCGGCAGGGACTAAGTGACGCAAGGTGGGAGGCGCTTTGGCGAGCTTTGTTCCACCCAAGGCACTTGGATGCTGAGCCCCCCGCATTGACACAGTAATGAGGAATCCCCCGTTCGGGAAAATGTCTCGAATGCATTCGACGCTAAGCGGTTGCTTATGCTTCGAGAGAGCACCATTGCGTTCCATCAGCTCCGAACACCTCTTTTTCGTGGCCTCGCGAACGGAGAGTTCGTTCCCAACCAATCCATCCCTAAGAGCGCTACATTCATTCCATGTGGTTTCAGACGAAGGAGCAGGGCATGCCTTGGTGGAGTGCTTTCTGCATATCCTTTTTCGTGCTCGGCTGGTGCGCCGACCGAACTCGCGCCTACCCTGGCGTGTACCAGTGGCTCCTGGACTCCATCGGGTGGAACTCGTTGGGCGGCGAGTCCAGTACGACGACAATCCCACGCGCAAGCGGGAGCAGCGCCTACGACGATCTCATCAACGAGCTTTGGAAGCGTTACGAGGAAAGAAACGCTGGGGGCGCAGCGCTCGAGTCGATGCATGGAACTTCGCCCCCAGAGGAAGACTTCGACGAGCATTTCCAGGATGAAGCGCTGAGGAGCGTCCAGCGCATCCTGGACATCGAGAGAGAAAGGCTGGAAAACTCTACCCGAACTACCACCCCAGGAGTCGAGGAAGCCCCTCCAGGAGATGGGGGAGACGTCGACTACTCCGGCTTATTTGACTCGCTGTTTAGCGGCGATCTCTCCTTCGATAAGGTGTTCGGTGCCAGTGAGCAGGATGCGGATCTGAAATCCTTGCTGGCGAACCGGTCGTCTCCAAGCGTTCCTGTCTCCGAAGCACTGGTCGGCGGCGCCGGCAGTAGCGGAACGAAGTCTTCCCAAGTCCAGCAAACAGCCCAGAAACTGGAAGAACTCCTCTCCAGCGAGCTGCTAAATCTGTTCTCCGAGGGATTTCTTCAGGACAAGGGCCAGGGGCAACAGATGCCAGAGGGAAGTCAAAGCCCTCTTCCTCCTTCCGTGCAGACTCCTAATGTTCCGCTTTGGCTGCGGTTCCTGTACTCCAAGCGGGACCACCTGGAGAAGATCCGCAGGAAACTCTCGAACATTATCATTCAGACCTTGAACCTGGACGCTCGTCCAGTGTCTCCAGGAAGTGAAACCGACCAAGAGATCGATTCCCTCCTGAAGCCGCTGATGCAGCACTTGTCAGAGGAGCACAAGAACGATCGCTTCAACATCTTCTCCATCTTCGGGAGCAAAGATTCGCTCTTGTCCAGGGTGAAGCAGGACGTCAGGGCGTTTCTGTCTTCTTGGAAGCTTCCCTCAGGCGGCAGTGACAGCGGCAGCTTGCTGCAGGGCTTCGTGCCTCTCCCACAGGCGATCCTGTCGATCAAGGACGGGAAAGGCTTCAAGGAGCATGGCAAGATCTTGGGCACTCAGCACACCGGAAACCGCTCCTCGGAGATGAAGCAGCACATGATTCAGAAGCTGCAGGGTAGCCTCATGAACATGAACTTGGAGTACGGCTCCCCCAAGAAACTTCCAGAAACCATAGTCACTGTCCATGTCCTCGACGCACCTCCTAACGTAGACGGGAACCTTGGCAGCGGATGGGCCCCTCAAGATGCAGGCAAGGGCCCTCCTCTACAGGGATCTTCTCTAGGAACCTATCACGGAGAATATCCACCCTATTACCAGGTACCCACAAGCTCTCCTCCCAAGTCGTACCTACCAGAAGTTAGCCGGGAGAAGCACATCATCCATGTGCCTCCCGAGCAAGCAGGCCATCAATACCACCACCTCATCCACCAGCGCCCCCCCAAACCGTTGCCCATTCCTCAGTACACTCCTGGACAACTGTTTCACCAGTACCACAGTCACGATCAGTACGGACCAGGAATCCAAGATCCCTCTTGGAGCTTCTCGGACTTCAATCCAGAGAGGACAGACTTGCATTTCGACTTCTTGTTCGACTGGAACAGCATGTGGAAGCACAAGATCTTAGGGAAGAAGAAGTCACACTCGTATCGGCCCTTCTTCGGTGATCCTACAGTGTTCGTGCCTGTGTAGATCGTGCTTCCTCTTGGCAGTTTGGCTCCTGTGACCTCTATGGCTGGCAGTGAGATTATCCCGGTCCGGTGACTACACAGCCTGCGAGCAGCTGATCCGGTGCTTTAAGGTCGAAGGATTCTTCTCCTCCCTGTACTCCTTTTGCGTGCGTGTTTTTCCACCGCCTTGAATGCCCATGAGAGGGAAGAGGAGAGCGCCCTGTACGAAAACGAAAAGCTGGAAAGCTTCTCTCACTGCTGGAAATTCATTCCCGTCGTTGTTGCCTCAGAAGGACCAAAGCGGAAAATCGGTGCCCTTTCAGTCACTATAGAAGGTACGAACGTCCCGACAACAGCAAAGATCCGATGACTCGGCAAAGCTCCCTACGTTCCTCTCGCTCCTCGGGAGGAGGAAAGTCACGAGGAAAGATTGGTTTGCTCGAGTGGGGAAGCCGGGCCGAGATGAACCGCGTGGTTCCATTCCTCAGGAGGTGGGGGAGTTCACGGATGCTGTGATGCGGAGATGCAAAAACCTCCACCCTACGCAAAACCTGGCGAGGCGGAATACAAGCCCAGGCACCCTGGCGCATGAACCCACTCTGGTTTTTTTCTCACCCCTCTCACTTCTCCTACAAGAGTTTCAGGTGCGGTCTCTCCCCATCTCTTTTGGTCATGTTGTGCGACTGTCGCTTTAGCATCCGATCTTGCTTAGAATCTGCAGAGAATCCTCCAGGGAGAGGTTCCTTGGAGGGACCCTTTTTTTTTTTTTTTTCTTTTTCTTCCTCTCAAACGGGTCACAGTCTTTATGAACTTTTTGAACGGGTGACAGTCTTTCTCCGAGAGTCGACGCTCCCAGCGTCTCGTCGCTCTTCTGCGGCGCGAACACCCTAAACTTCCACACCCTCAGAGAGGAGCAGAGGGGCGTCCACCGTCTTCGCACAGCTGCCCACTGTCGTCGAGGAAGTAGTTGGATGAAGGTCTGCTCGAAGAGAGCGCCCCTGTCGGTTCGGAACGTGACCACAAGAGGTCATTGCAGGTCTCCCCACCTTTTAGATGCCTAGGCGCTCCAGGATGTCGGTCGTGAACTCATTCAGCCCGAGGGACGTCCCCACGCGGTGGACCACCTGTGCGCCGAGGACGAATCTCACGAAACCCGGAAGGAAGCGGGCAACCACCTCTGGAGGCGCCGCAAAAGTGTTTTCGACAGTTTCAGTGCTGCGGGAAGACTTTTGGGTGTAAAGAAATGAACGACAGAAACCTGGAATCCCAAGGGGACCAAAGATTTGCCCATGCGTTTCCACCGTGGAACTTGCACTGCATTTTTCATTAATCCTGCATGTCGAGTTTAAAAGTTTTCCTTTTTGAAGATACTGTCGTTTGATTTCCCACCAGCAAATAAGACCGCAGTAAAGGCTCTTTATTCAACTTACACAGTGCGAAACTGCGGAAAGCTTAACCGCTCAGTTAGGATGATTGCGGAAGCATTTTGCCAAAGACGGATTGTGACCAAGGGAAACTTTCTGAAAAGGTAGGCACAGTTCACAAAGAGTGTATAAGATCTCTGGTGCGGAGGCATTATGTACCGAGATGTTAGACGGCCTCTGCAAACCCTCGTACGTTCTGACAAAATTTTTTGGCAAACTTACGTGATGCACAAAAGTTGACATTCGAGCGTTTATCTCGTTAAAAATATTCGTGCAAAAACACACACAAAAACGAACCATTTCCATGGGAAGAAGTTCCTGTGAAAAGCCTGTTCTTGTGATTCTGTTGTGAACGCGAATCACGCAGACGTCATCCAAGGTCTGGTGTAGCAGGTGAAACGTTTTTCAATAGTTTTGAAAGGTGTTTTTATAAGACGCAGTAGTCTGACTTCCTGTACGAGCCAAAACAACGAGTACACTACGACGGGCAATCGCAATTGTTTTTGGTACAGTGAAAGCGAGCCTTCGACGAAGATTTCCGTTGCCAGAGCGAAGGTTCGTGCCGCGGGAACGCGCATCTCGAACTTGTGTGCAGCATTAAACTTGATGTAATCAATTCCCGTGTGCGGGCATCTGTTCTTCGAGCATCTTAAAGTTCATCCAACAGTGCTTTCTTGCGAGCAACAGTGGCAAGAAATTTTCAGTTACGGTGATGTGTGAATTTTCCTTTCTGACTGAAGTAATCAGTTTTTTGGGGGGGCCTCACGGCTTGCAACCATCCGTATACTGTTACCACGGGCATTTGCATTTCGCTTCCATTTGCTCCTTGAAATCGATATACAGAAAACACAGCAAAGTCGGAACAGTTTCTTTTATTTGGCATTCAAAAATAGAAAAATGATCACGCTAATTTATTTCAGCCGAGAAAGAGGCAGCCTCGAATTCAAAGTTGTAGCACCCATTGTTTTTGACAGATATTCAATTAAATCTTAACAGCAATGGGCCAACGCAAGTACAGATGTATACTGTACTCATAATTATAAAAAATAAATTATTTTAATCAACAGTAATGCATCATGAAATTAAGGAAAACAAAAACAAAGCTTTTCTGCAGATTATTACAATTTGTCCACAAGACGGATAACACTAACTGCGTATGCTGGAGACTGCAAAAGAGACTTAAAAGAGGGATTTTTCTGACTTCATGTCATCGTCCAGTCCACGAGAATGTCATTTCTCCGAAAAATTCCCCTCGGATTCGTCGTACCAACTGAATGTCACTGAGCATCAATGTTTTCCTCTTGGCATGAAGAGTGAAATAGTTTGCCATCTCAAATACTGTGACCATGTAGGCCTCAGCAGACTCTTGTAAGGCATTGATAGCTTGCTTCTGAAATCTAAAACTATTTCATTCTGTATCTATCAATCTCTGTAGCATACCTCACTTCTTGGCCACCTCTTAACTGCATGCAGATTTCATAGACAAGCCTATAAAATGGAAGTTTTCTCAAAAGTAACTGAGTTGACCTTTGCATGGCACGGATTTCATGTAGAGCCCTAGAGTGTTGCACCCTCCTCTAAATAGATTGTTCCCATTATTAACAATAAAATATAGTGGGTGCCACCTGTATCAAACGAGGTTCTGATGCAGTACTGCTGGAAGCTGCATTGTTAGCTACTGCTGAACCAGAAGGCTGTGAAGAGCTTCTGGCATTGGATCTTTGAACATTTCTATTCCTGTTTTGTTGATTGCCTTGTCTGTTACTGGACCGTCTTCTTCGTGTGTTATTTCGCTGTAAATCCCTAGCATGAACTCTTCTTTGCCTAGCCATTATATTCAGAAGTAAATGTTGCGAAGATGCTCTCTGTTGTTACTGCTGTATAAGCTTCACATGGATTCCATAAAATGATAGCATTTTTAAAGCTTGGTAAAAGGATTTACTGCAAACTTGTCTATTCTTGGAAATCATATCAAGTATCTGTTTTCTTTTTATTCATAGTATTTGCTTCAAGGCAGCAAAATGTCTGATACCAATAAACAAATTTAATAAGACGATGAATGTGTTGAAGAGTTATGCAATAAACCCCATCAAATTGAACTTCTGACAACTAGGAATTGAAAAGACAATAATAACCAGAAAACAACTAACATGAACATGAATTCATGGCAAACATTTTAGTGCATGCAGTTATATAATTTGAGAATACATAATATATTGATATGCAACCATAACTCTTTGCTACCAAAATAAAATAATTAAAATTACATTGACAACCAGCCGTCTTCAATTATCAAAACCGTAAAGGATACAGAAGTAATTGTAAATGTTGAAAATACCCTTGAAAATATCAAATTTTAGATCAACACTAGAATTTCTTTGATCCTTACAAAAATGGAATTGAAAACAATTGCTCAAAAGTAAACAACTGAAAAGTGCACATTCGCATTCTCAGAACCAAAGTTATAGGCTTAATAAAATCAAACTACTTATTGCTGTCAAATTTTTGAAAACTAGAAAACACGAATTTTAATTTTTGAAGAAATTAAAGCGCAAAATTAAATTCAAGCGTAAAAAAACAAATTTCAAATTTCCCGCATTTAACTTATCTCTAAGTGATCTCAACTTAGTTTGTTTTTTAAAAACATTTTATTTCTTTCAAGAAAAAAATTTACAATTACAAAAGTCGAGTTGATAAAATTACTAAACGTGCGCAAAGTAAATGAAAAATAATTACAAGTTCATGAGTTCTGCGTTGAGATTGATTAGAGGAAACAAAAAAGCACCTCATTGAAGACATCCCACATTTGAAGAGCATTTAACATTCTACTTTGGAGATATTTCCTGTACACTTTAATTAATAGCTTTACATTTGGAGTGAAATTTGAAAATGTATAGCTAACAGAATACAATGTTTATTATTCATTCTACAACAAACAATATTTATCACATGCAAATGTATATGTGTGTATTTAATTTACTTAAAGAATCAGATATGCATTACATATCGTCTGAGTTTTTCAGTGCTTGTTTTCGAAATTTCCTTGAACCCTCAAAAGCTCAAATTCTTTATCTGAAGATAAAATACTTTTACGAATAGTATATATTTTTTTGTTTTGGTTTAATCTAACAAAACAAGGATAATCTTATCGCTAAAAGTGTTGCACAGGAATAACTAAAAACCCTTTATTACCAAAGAGACGAGCACAGATTATTACTACTTCTCATTCACTACATAAAGTTTGCCAAATTGATCTAAACCTAAGGGTAATCCTTTTTTATTTTGATCTCTAGGAAGCTTTGGGAAAGGGATATTTCTTATTAGATCATGCATAATTAAATGGAATGCAGAATCAAGGAATTTTTCCATCGGTTGTTTTGCTTTTTGTTTTGGAAAAAAGTCATTCCTTAGACTGCACATCCCACGAAATTGCATATTTTCTATACAGAAAAGATAATCTACTAGTTTCATAGAATAAACATCACAAACATGCATAGAACAAGATGCAGTCGAAGTTGCTCTTCAACCATAGGATATCCTCACTCTCCTTCCCAAGATACAACTCATTGCATCATATACACTCAATAAATCAAATAATGAATAACTTCTCACGATGAGATAGATTCACCTAGGAACGGGCAATAGAGGTTGCAGCATTTTTTCTTTGAAGCATTTTTTTGCTAAATCATATGCTTCTCTTTGCTGTTCCTTTGTGTGTTCTTGCATAATTGCAGTTCTTGCATGATTTTCGCATAAAGCAAATTGAAAAGAAAAAAAAGAAGGTACTAGAATTCGATGGCACCAGTATTTTCGATCTGTTGAATGTCTCCAGTCTAAGCCTTCTTCCATCGTGCTGAATTTATGACATCATTTTCCCGCTGTCCATGGAGGTATTTTTTACAGACAGTCCATGTACTTTTGGGCAAAAGAGTTCGAGGCTCAGTATCCTGGATGAGGGTGAGGGACAAGGATGAGCAATAATTAGGTGCCTTCTATGTGAACATTAATGCGAGATTTTGAGTCTATTTGTTCGTGGTTGCGGCAGAAAGAAAGAGACTCCTTTCATGACCCCTACCCTTAGTTACAATTAACACCTACTGAAGTATTTTAATAAAGGAGTAACTGTCTGCAGGGAACGCAAGTTTCAATACTGCGGAAGAGAGCAAGGATTGCCTCAATAATCTTTCTTCAGATTCACTCCATGAGAAAACTCTATCATTTTTCAAGATTTGCGGTTTCCGAAGCATGAACTTGTTGAGTTTGATGTGCTCTCAAGTTATTATCAAATCCCAAAGCACGAGACTAAAAACTTTCTCTACATCCCTTTGGAATCACTTTCGAAACGGGCGTGATTACATTTGTGTCCGGCGTTGCAGTTTGGCTTTCGGAAGCACATTCCGGGAAAAAAGCAATCTGCCATTCCGGCCATTCTTATAGAAGTGGCATTAAGATCCTTGTAATGTGACTAATGTTTCGAATATGTTAGGCATCAGCTTTGATTTCCGAGATTCCCGGAGGATTATTTTAAATTGCTTTTCGATCAATTTTCTAAATCATTTCGGTCTTCATGTCCCTCATGATTCTGAAGAGACGGGAATTCCCAAATTCATCGCCGTTGCTAGTTCGGGACGCAGAACCTCTGGTGCCTCCTGAGACACTCAGAAGACAACAAACTTGCGCTTTTTTCGTGTTACACAATGCCCGAAGCATAAAAAAGGACCGATCTAAGGCTCAGGCTTTTGAAACACAAGACAAGGAATATAATAATGGAGGGGCACATGATGAAACTGCGACTTTCGGCAAGACACCTCGACAGTCGCAAGCACACAGTAGCGGAGTCCATTTCTTTCTTGTTTGCTTGGCTTTTGTGCTCCCTTCCTGATTGCCAGCCGGAAACATGATGGAAACTAGCAGGGGAGCAGCGAAACTTTTCTCAGTGTTTGCAGCATGGAATAACCAAAGAGCCACCAATTCTTCCTTGGTAACCTACCCTGAGTACTACTTCGTGAGAAGCAAAATACCTTTATTTCTGGACTCTGGAAATCTGCAGATAGGTTTCCGAGAATTTCGTGGGTGAAGGGAGGCATGCGTTAGCAATTCATTGACTATCTCTATTTCGGTGGTTAATAACTAAGACTTATTTTCTTCAGCTTGAAAAAAGTCTTTATGTCCATCTCAGCGAACGCATGCCGCCTTCCACAAACCAAAGATTTCCAGAAGGGGATGGGAGCGTCACCGAAAAGAGGGCAACGAGTCCTCCTGTGAACTCACATGTTCTCTCTTTCGCAATCCAACTCCTCACTGCCGAACTGCGGAGGCGGAACTATAGCTTGCTGACCAGACGCCGCCCGCGCCTCCGCAGGGGCGTCACCAGACAGCTGAATGCTGGTTTCCACATGGTTCTCGTGACCCACAGTCGACTCGTGCGGCATGAGCATTGGAGGCGATCGGAACAAGTAGCAGAACGGGTAGTAGAAAAGGTTGAGGAACGTGGACGCGTAAAGGTCGGCGTAGCGGAGGACCTGGCAAGCGAAGAAGGTCAGGCGTGAGCCTGTCCGGAATAAGGAGCCCAGGTTGCCGTAGGCATTGTCCAGCTTTTGACTGATCTCGTGGATAGCATCGTGTACGAAGCGGATGTCCGGCTTGTCCTTTGTGCTGCTGTCCAGGTTGCGGTACAGATCGCCCAGAGCCACATCCAACGTTTGCAGCTTCTGGAAGAGCAGGCACTGGTTCGTCCACACATGTAGCTCGTTCTGCAGCTCCGGAATGATGAGGAATGTGCGCCAGCCACTTGTCTTCTTCGACTTCAGGATGTCGCCGAAAATGTGGTCACCGATGTACAGGACATCCTTGCCCTTGGCTCCAATCAGTTGGGAAAACACGTCCCGCGAACCACCGGAGTACACCTGACCTGGCCGCAAGGGCCCCACGTGCGAGCCGATGCGGAGGGCGCCAGTCTCGCACTCCACCTGCCGTAGGATTGTCCCCTCCTCGAAGAACAGCGGCTTCTGAGCGTCCACGACGATGAAGTCGAAGAACGACTTCCAGGACGCGGGCTGCGCGCCCCCGCGGGGGGCGAAAACTTTATTCATTCCCTTCCATCCTGTTTCCTCTCACCTCTGACACACCTGGATGGTCAAACAGGTACTGCATGATCCTCTGCAACACGCGCCCCCCCGGATGAGGTGGAAAAGTTCCCTTTCCCCTCCCCCCTCCCACTTATCTCCTGAGCTTACCTGCGTATATGCGTAGTTGCTGTTGGTGAGCAGGAAAGTCTTGGCGCCGTTCTCCCGCATCCTGCTCAACAGCAGTGGCAGCCTCTTGTCGCGGTACACGAACTTGGACAGATTCTCCAGTGTCTCTTGCTTCAGGCTGCCTTGGTCGTGGACCCAGGATACAGACGCTCGGATGTCTTGGAAGATAGAATTGAAGGACATGAAGATGTCGCCGCACTTGACTCCTGTTCCGGTCCTAGGATGGAAGGAGGGACCCGCCGCTGTGCTTTCGCTTGCACTTCCGGAGGGGAAGTGGCGGCTGCCCTGGCCGACTTACGCCGTGTACTGCTGGCATCTCTCGAAGTAGTCAATGACGCAGGCGATGAGATAGCTCTCTGGTTGGTTGAACAGAGTGCTCAGGACGTACACCCTGCTCTCATCGTACGGCAGGAACCGGTTCGGATACAGCTCGTACATCTCCGAACTGAAGAGTGAGGGAGGGGGAGAGCAACGCATGGGAAAAGTTCAGCAGGGAACGCGTGCGTAAAATAAAGGGAGGACACACTCACGGCATGAGGTACTTGAACCCATGGACGCACACCAGGATGTTGCCATATCCATCCATCTTCAGCAGGTTTCCATAGTGTGTGTCAAACCACAAACCTCTAAAACGAAAAGTGCGCGTCCAGCTGGAGATGCGGGAAAAGGGAACAAAAAGAAGTGGGAAATGGTGATGGGGAGAACTAAACGTCTACCCAAAGAAGAAACGCTGAGGAATAAGAACGGGAAGGGAGACAGAGGGAAACGAGAACGAAGCAACTCCAGGACAGTCGTACTGCGTAGGCAGTCATCATGCGGTAGGAAACACGACGACACGCGCCCTTCAAAGTGAGAGAGCGGGAAGGGGTTCGTCTGTGAGATCCGAGACGTGGCGGGCTTGAGTGCGCCTGGCGAGGCAAGGAAACGCGATGGAGGTGTTACCGACACGGTTTGCTTGAGAGAGCTGATTGGGAAACGAATGGGGGAGGGGGATTCTTTGAAGGGAAAAACAACAGCGAAGCGCCGGGAGGGACACGGACGCCCTGCGGGCACACACGCGCTCGGAGGCTGGCACGTTTGGTTTTCCTTGGAGTTCCGATGAGGAGGACAGGGTACAGTGATACCTGAATCCAGCACGACGTCCCACGAAGCTCTCCAGGGAACGCAGCTTCCGGCTTGCACCACGAATAACGCGATAACGAAGCAAACGGTTTTTTCCGGGCGCTCTTGGTGCGTGCCGGGGAACGTCTCCCGGTGGTCGCGAGCTGGCCGTCCGGGAAAAGCAAGAGAAGAGAAGACAAGCAGGCGGGCGAAAAAGGTGTCAGAGCAGCATTCGGATAGCCTCAGGGAACGCCCCGTCACGAACTACTATTGGCAAGCCGTATGCACAGAGAGGGAGACAGACGGTCGCCGAACTGAATGGAGCTCGGACACACGCTAGAGTGCGCGCACATGCCAATCAAAGGGCCAACGGCTGGCTATCGCCAGAGACAGAAAGCAGCCTCTCCCCTCCCTGGCAGTGCTCACCGCGCTCGAAAGACGGAAAGGGAGGACCCGCCCGCTGGCCACTTGCCTGATCGGGAACCGCGGGTCGTAGTTGAAGTCTAGCATGGCCGCAGGGTAGCCGATAGAGACCATTCTCTGCAGAATGAGCCTGAAGGCCAGCTCCTCGTACTGCGGCGATTTGTACACTGGGAGTCAGCATACCTTTCGGAAGAGTCACGCTGGCGCCATACTCACCGGCAATCGTATAGTCGAGGTCGAAACCGAAGAAACGGATCTTCTCCAGGTGCAAGCTGCGGTTCACGAAGACCCTGGAATACACGAGCCGTTTGCAGTGACTGCAGGGGGGACGCTGTCATCGACTCGCAGAAAGAGACCTGGAACGGCGAGCGAGCCGAAACAGCAACGAGTAAGCCCCTTTCCTTTAGGCCACATCGCCTCCCTTATCCTCCTCCTCCTCCGATCATTCCGCCTGCTTCCCTGTGCCAAGAGCTCCTCGACGACTCTCAATCGCCTCAATAAGGCTGCGTTCCGGCCAAAAATTTCCTGGGCGACGCATCCTGCCAATCCACGTCGGCGGGAATCGCCCGCGATCCTCACAAGGACTACGGGACGAAAAGGGACCAGAGCCTCCACCAACGCGCTGAAGGGCGACGAAGCGTGTGCAGTTTAAGAGTTGCAACTGAAGAAAGCACCCTGGGGGACGCTCCCTTTCTCTTGGACTCTCGATTCCCCTTCTCCGGCAGCTATGGTTGTCCAGAGCACGCGTCCCCCCGTCCTCCGACACCTTGCTGTCACCTTACGGAATGCTCCCTACAGGAGAAAGGCAGCGCGATAATCCTTTCCCCCTCCCCTTCCTATTCTGCTTCTCCCGCCATCCCACGGCTGCCGGAGCCTCCCTATGCATGCAAAGACCACGTGCACTTTCGCGTATCTTCCCGAATCCCTTATATTGGACCCACATCCCGCATTTTCGGATGATTGCAACTAACTCCCTCCACCAATCTCAAAGAGAAGGGCAAGACGCCAAAGATATCGAAGACACGGGCTCTTCACTCTTCCAGCTGATTCACCTGAAACCATCTTGAGAAGATGGACATACTCGCCACAAGCACCAAGAACCGGGACAGGACCATGGGGTTCTCAAACCAGAATACAGAGGTCGACCTGCAAGGCCCTTCCTCGTGTCACCACCTTCTTTCCCAACACCGGCGCGAGTGGCCAGGCAGTTCATCCTCTTCCTTCCCCGGTGATAATCCTCACGACTATCCGTCTTGGGGGATCACGCGGTCAGTCCCAAAACGAATAAGCCCACCGCTTCCATGCATGTGTATTTTTTCTGCTCGATTCTATTGGCTCGACACTGTGCACCTTCCCCACCCCGATCCCGCGTACCGGGGCAGGCGGGGGAGTGGACCTGCGAGATTCTTCAGATTCTGAAGGCGAGTGCACGTCGACAGTTCTTTCCACTTTATTTTCATTGCCCCTCTCCTCTTCTTTTCCCACTGGACCTGCGTACGCCATCGACGTGACATGAGCGTGTGCCTGCAGACCACGCTGGATAACTCTGAAGTAATACGAGCGAAGCAGGTCTTCTATTCGAAACGACTCCTACGCCCCGTATTCCTATTTCGCCATCCTTCCCTGCAGGAGAGGCGCTCTGCTTCTCGATCCGTTTCTGGGGATCTACAGACGGCCGCTCCTGATCGGAAGAGACAGGGGAAGGGAAGGGAAAAAAGGTCAGCGAGAGAGGATAAGAGATACCACTAGCCGGGCAGGCCATGAGGCAATGCCAGAGAGATGCTGAGATGAGCGGAACTGAGAACCACGGGACAGGCAGTCACAAAAATGGAAAGGAGGGAGGGAGGAGAGAGACAGAAGACGAGAGCAACTTTTCATTTCTCGATTATATTTCGTTAACCAAATGATCGCCTACACCTTCACTGGGGGTTTCCGGAACATACAGGTAGGAGGCGTGGTTGTCATTGCAGGAGCAGGGACGAGGTTTCCCTGCTGCGGACGAACCATCGGTGGAGCGGAGCTGCGTCTCCCATGTGAACGCGCCTGCTGCTCTTTTCGTGTTCCAAAATAGCAACTGCGCGCACGCAACGAGAGGAACGCTGTGTGGAAAGGGCAATTTGCTGAGGGATAGGCGGAGGTTCATTGTGGTTCATGTGCCACCGCGAAGCTCCGGGAGAGGCAGAAACTCGAACTAAGCCGTCGAGGCATCGATGAGCTGGCCAGCATTTGCAACGAAAGGACAAGAAGGAGAAAAGGAATGGGGAAAGGAATAACAAATAAAAGCTAAAAAGCCAAATAAATGGACGAAGACGAAAGAAGAGGAGAGGGAAGCAGCGTAGTGGTGTGTGGAAGGCTTCATGATCAGGAGGATTTCCACATATCCCCGGCGCACGATGGGGAATGGATCAGGGACGCTTCCCGTACCGAAGCTGCTCACGGACCAAAATGCAACAGCGTTCAGTTGTCATCCAGCAACACAGGGTGCTCCTGGCGAACTGTAACAGAACACAGCAACAGGAGAGACTTCTTCACCACATAGAAGTAAACCGACAGACAATGGGGAACCACAGAAGAACGCGGCTGTTAGATTCTGGCCGTGGTAACTATGCGTCCCGCAATTCCGTTCGGAGCATATGGGCAGGCGCGCACGCAGCACTCTTCCGTCGGCAACAAACGGTATGCGAAGGACGTGAGCAGAGGTATCTTCCTTGGAGCGACCCTTGGAGCCACACGTGGACCTGCCCAGGCGAGGGTACACGCCACAGCAGGGGATGAAACTTCGATAGGAATCTAAGGGCAGCTATAGTCCTTTGCTCCTCCTTCCCTCCCTTCCTCCTGTAGAGGAGCATCGGCATTGCCACAGACATTCGCAAGAGATCTGAGGATCTCCGCCCCTCACCCATGGCACTGTCTACTCCTCTTAGACAGGTAGGAGGGGGGAAAGTAAAAAAAAAAAAAGAGGAAAAAGGGGCGCTAAGAGCGCAAAAGAGCACGACGCAGGACATGAAGACTTCTTGGAGAACGCGGGTCGCAATCCTCCACGGCCAGACAGAGAAACGCCATTCTCGCATCATATCGCTTTTTCCCGAGAACTGGTGAGGCAGAAGACCGAAGAACTCTAACCGAACGGGAAGCAGTAGATCTGCGGACTAAGAGGGACGACGAGGAGGAAGGCCGACTCCCGGCGAGCGAGAGCCTTGGTACGAGGTCGCGCGATCAGACTCACGTGAAGGAGGATCCCATGAGTAACCCACGGCAGGTCTCCAAAGGAAAGACTGCACGAGGACCGGACTCGGCTCAATGGAATCCTCGGAAAGGACCAGGAACACCAGCCTACTAGGGGTCCTTTGGACACGTCTGTAAGTTTACGGTCGCTAGGAACGACGAAGGGGAAAAAACGGAGCGAGATTAACGCGGCGATTCGGCTTAGCGGTATCCATGGGAAACGCCCTCAGTCGCGTGGTCGATAGAGCACGCAGACCGGCAGAGGAGGAAAAGTCGTGGAGCTTGTCAGAGAAAGCATGCCGAAAGAAACCTGGAAGCAGCCAGAGTCTGTGAGCAGAAAGCGAAACGAGAGGCAGTGGCTGGTATGTGTGCGTCGCGCGCTGAAGTCCAGATGACGCTCTCTCTGCGAGATGTGTGCGGTGTTGCACTGGAGTAAAATGTTCCCTCATGCCATCGAGTCGTGGACCCGGGAATGGCAAACCAAAAAATGCGACCATGTACATGCGCTAGGATGAACCAAAGAGGCTCACTCCAGAGGTCTCCCGTCGCGCGCTGTAGAAGGGAACCAGCTTTTTCCGAAGAATTGTAGCAACCTCGCCAACCGGGTCCACGTTCGTCATGAGAACTTCCTTCCTCAGAGGGATCCATAGCGTGGCATTTCCAAGGAGTCTCGTCCTCCTAAGGCAACGCCTTGAGAGCTGACCTGCAACGAGGACTCCGTGGCACTTCCATGACCAACATGAGCCGTCTTGAACGGTCGACAATTGGCGAATTCAGGAGCGGTCCCGCAAGGCACCTAATAACACCAAGGGTCTCTCAACCTCTGCTTGACTCTGCAGTCGCTGGAATGTGCAACGGTATTTCCAGGCCTCGCCTAGGGCAACAAACTCGCTGTGACGTGCCAGCAAAGATGCTGGAAAGCACAGCTGCCCTCTACTACTCCGTCACGAATCGATCATCTCGGACTGTCGTCACCTTTTCCACAGCATTTAGACAACAGTGATGGGCAATAGGACCTCCTGGATCAGCGCCTCGCCCGACAGTCACCGAAAGAAACGCCTGTCGGCAAACCTCGGGGGATGACCTCAAGAATTCAGTATGGCATATTATGGCCTGCACTGAAGGCACCAGTCAGCCACACCCGCCCCTGGCTGAAGGGGTTTCAGCCAAATTGGCAACCAGCAGCGAGTCAAGTGCTCAAAGGTAACCCAATGCACAGGATGAGTATGTTTGGTGCCGCATGGTTACCTCGCCGAAACATGCTCGCAGCTCCAAGGTGATACGTGTCAAAGCCACCTATCCACTCGTAGCAGCATGAACCCCAACGCCACCTTCTTCATCTATCGTCCTTTTCCGCTAGCCATCGCAGCCACATATAAAGTTAATCCGCTCCTTCCGACTCCCTTATGAGGAGCTATCAACAGAAACGCCGCTTCTTTGCCACCATGAAAGACGCGTCCAAACGATTTCCGAACATGAAAATCATCTCCCGTGTTCCCCGGAATCAACATGCTACTGCCTTCTTCCTGTGCAGATCATTTTTACAAAAGTACGGTACGCGAAGCTCGGTTCTGAGAAGCGAAAGAGCATACCTATGTTCCGGATGGCGGTACCACTTCTTGGATCGTCCATCCGCATCTTGGCTGTCTTCGGCAAAGCTCTCTGTGTGGTGAGAAATCCAAGACAAAGAATCGTCTTTTCTAAGGACTTCAGGGGAATCACTACAGGACCCGAAAATGGAACGTGGAACATTCTCACATTTACTTTACATACTCATTCCAATCGGTCTCCATGTTAACAGGTCAGATAAGCAATACAATGGCAGCTTCTGGATTTCTATATTCTTTTGAAATGGTTATGCGGGAATAAACAGGGAATGTACCACCCCTCTGCATAACATCAGCTACTGAAAACACATGCACTCACTTTAACATTAAAAAAACCAAAAAAGGAAAAAATGTTCCGGAAATCCCCACGGACGACTTTTGCGTGCAACTCAATGGTCAGTATTTCTTTAAGTGATGTGGAATCAGAGGGTACACCACAAAATACGGTGAAAATGAGAAGAACAGCAATTCAGATGTTTAATTCTGTTATGGACACCGAACCGAAATGGACACAGACGATGCAAAGTGGATGGGTCACCGCGCACTATTTTTAAGGAAATAAACCGCGAGCATTATAAGGCAGTGTGAATCTCCGACACGTTAGCTAACACTTTAGAATATTTGGGCACACCAACTGCGGCAAAACCTGCCGCCACCGATCACTTCGCACAAACTCTGGAAGCTCATGGTAAAAGTGCTTACAGCTAGAGTTCCAAGTACAGGGAAACAGTCCAATCGATCTAATCTTTCAAAAGTAGGTCTTTTCACCAAGGCTTTTGCTTCTTCTCGAGAAATTCGTTGATGACCTTTCACGAATGCAAGTAAAAATCGGTTTTCAGCACCACAGTTTGATGGATATTGTCGTTATACCCAAAAGTGAAGCGGTGCACTGAGGAACGCTTGCATGGAGCAGCTTTTACACCTATGCTGGGAAAAAGGGTATTTGTAAAGAGTCACCGCTAATTTGAAGGAAAAAAACAGCTACTTCACTTCGTGAGAAATAAAACAACTGGTTGAACGGCAGGAGAATGGATTGCAACGCATATATTTAATCGGACCACTATCATAACGTGTGTTCCAAGCTCAATGGGCAGGAGCCGTTCCTGGAAACCTAAAAACTCAATTTTCGATCTGTATTTCTGAACAAAGGCTGTCGTTCCCTTCCAAACGCACCGCTCCTTGAACAAAAAGTCTGGATGCGATTTCAAAACGCATCCTGCCCTAGAAAACAGACCTTCTTTGTCAGGAGTTCTAATTTACGATGCAAAGTGATTCAAGGGATTTTGGAAATGGCCTCCAGAAAAGTCCAAGCGGCAGCAGAAGGTAAAACCTCTTTGAGGGAAATCGAAACATTTTCGAAAATAGCTCTAAAACACTTAAAATGCAATCTTAGTCTTTGAAGCCCTTCCGGGTGTGCACATTATGATCAATAAAAACAGTAGGATGCCCTGTCAAATTTAATGCACGGCTTCGAATCTGCACTGCATTCATTCACACATGATGGATACGGGTGAGTGTAACAAGCTTGCGTACCTTCTATTCCTCACTGTAATGAATTATTTTACAGATATCGCATATTCTAAGCATTCAACTTAATAATCTGCAAAGGCATTGATCGTAAACTAGAACAAGCAGAAAGGGAACAGGAATCGAGTCGATCACACAGTGAATTACTGAAAGAGCTGCCCTATTTTCCTCGATGCTGCTCTGTTTTCTTGCATTCAGTAAGAAAGCGCAGTTGGGCTGAATTCCCAGAGCGCATAAACAGTCAACAACCAGCAAAATAAACTTGACACATTTTTTTTTTTCTCTCTCTCCTTCTCTTTAAACGTTCCAGGAAAAACGCACGGGAGCTATTGAGGCTGCACAGGCACGACACTTTAAATCGCAGGTCTCCTCCGACTGGATGCAACCGTAAAGCACGGTTGCCTGGGGTTTACTTTCTCCCGGAAAACCGAAATGAAAACCAAGGGTATTACAGGGGTACTCCAACACGGATGTGCGTCCCCGGATAAAAGCAGCGAACGCGCGCAACCATATCCCCGAAGAACAGCTTCCCGAACTCAGCAATGGGTAACACCGGGTTTTCAAACTGTGGGCACTCCACGCCTGCGGCGGTCACGTCCCGTTTGGAAGAATCGCCCAAGACTTTGCGCACCCATGCGGCAGTCGCAACTGCAGCAGCAACGCTGCCAGACGTGCAGTTATAATCCTTCTACTGCACAAGATGACCACTTGGATTCCTGTCCACCGGATCGGATGGATGCTAAGAGGAGCAAAGAGGGCAAACGGCAATCAACTTGTACACAAATAAATGGGGGAAAGTACTCCTTGCGCCCCACTTTGCGTGCACTTCTGATGAAGGGAGCAGAGGATACCCAAGCAGCACGGCGTGCAAACAAACGCGATTCCGAACATCCTTTTTTCCCGATCCCAAACCCTCTCTTTCCGCCGTGATGAATCACAGCCGCAAATCGCAAGGGCGGATGTGGCGCCTTGTTTTTCGGCTGCTGAAAGCATGTCGGTACATTTCGTGGAAGGCGCGGGAGGAAATTTTCTTCTAGAAATGTAAGAGTTCGAGCGAGCTCTGATGTAAAAAGAAAATCTCATTCCCATTAAAAAAAAAAAAAAAAAAACGGCCACGAGAATCGTGCATGAGAAAAGTGAGGCTTCTTAAATCTCATTGCCTCCACTTTTTTTTTTTTTTTTTTTCCTCCTCTTTTTCCAGTGCTTCCTGCAAACTTGTACGGACACTTTTCATACTGACCTGATTCAATCTCACAGTCAAATTCCTCTGCTTAATTCTTTTTGCAGTGAACCTTCCGGTTAGCTCTGCACTTCTGCGCTACTTCCCATCGATTCCTTTGGTATTTGAGGAATTCCTAACCCTACAACCCACTCTCGCAGTTGCAGAAAATCTCTGCGTCACGCTTCACAGCGATGCGTTTCCCACGCTTCCTTGTCCATTTCTTCTATTCTCCCTCTCTATTCTAGTTCTAGTGGTGGTAGCACAAACCGGACAACAACATTGGCGGGACGTGTGAAGCTCCAAGAACCCACATTTGCCTTTTACTTTAGAGTTTTGTTATCTTATGCGCGGTCTGTGCTTGCAGATTCCTTTCGGTCGATCTGGGCTCAGCTGCTTCAACTTTTATTGCCTGCTAACGCATTCTGCCCCATCTTATTGCCTGGTTTGCCACGACTCAGGCAGCAAAACAAGGCGTTAAATACAGGAAACTCCAACCACGTGGGTCGTCGATGTTTCAAAATCGACGTATGCAAAAGATGCGACTTTGAAAAGGCAAAAAGAGTGGGCGCCAAGTTCAATCGGCTTACGCATCCTTGTCCACTTGGTAGAAAGACGACTTAGAAATGCAAAAAAAAAAAAAAAGGGGGGGGGGGGGAAAAGGCCGACCACGGGATGCTCAAAATCTGAAAGAACAGATTTTCACAGCTGAGTGGCAAAAAAATAAAGAAGACTAAAGTCACGTTCAGACATAAGCTCGCAAAGAATTTTTCTTGGTGCGGTTTTCACAATTGCGTTTACTTTACGTTCAGGCACTCTGCCATCTTAACCTTTAAAATAAAGTTCAAAAAACATACACTTACTAGAGCAATGGAGTTTTACTTCCCTATGAAGCCTATCGTTTCTTCTCCCGGGATTCGAGAGACCACCACCACCCACCTACGCTGTCACGGTTACCGCGAAACGCACCCACAGGCAGACCCAATCTGCACCGCCTCGCTATTGTATGATGCAATGGATTTATGCTGGTACATGTCGACAGATTCGAATTCTCGGAACCACTGCAAATGCAGTTATTCAAACTTGAAGTTTTTTTGAATGCCTTGAAATCAAAGCTCCGGGTAAAGAGATCAACTGAGATTTGACACTAACATGTTTATAGGGTTCGGCTTACATTCAAGCATTTCTTAAAGCAAACAATCATTTCTTCCTATGGAATAGTATTCCATCATTTAGCGGCTCTACGGCTTAATATTGAAAGACCATCGCGCACAGAAAGTGAATTGTGATATCCATTCATTGATTTCCGTATTGATTGCCTTCTGTTTTCGACCTTCGTTTGTTGCTTATGATGTAATTTCGTTTGGATCTTAGAACTGCAATATAATGGAAAATATTTTATGATCTTGGATCTGTAAATATTATGTACACAGGAGAATCTCCACTAGCCTTCAAAATGCTCCTTAAGACTGATTCGCATCTGACTTGACATCAAAGACTTTGAAAATGTCCAATAAAGTTGGAGATTTTTCGATCAAATCAACAACTGCCATAACAAGGAAAGCTGATTTATTGTTCTGTTCACAATGAAAACACATGCAATATACGCATGCTGATGAAAGCCCCGTAAGTTATTGGCAAATCTTGTAAAGGTGGTATGATTCTTTCCACTTTCTGGGAATTATTGGATTCAGAACTTAAACACTTGCATTTATCTGCCTTCAACAGTGCTTAAAGGTACTTTAGAAAAAAAATGAAAACAAAAAATAAAAAAACATGAAACCGAAAACCATTTAGTATGCCAATAGACCTGTTACAAAAATAGAATGTAATGTTGGTTGATCTCAAATGAATTACAAATTAACAAAAATGTTCCTTCATACCTGAAGCAAACCATGCCACCTACCCATAGTGCAAATAAAATATTTTGGGAAAGAAAACTGCTACACCAGTTTATAACTCCATACAACTCAGAGTATTAGATTATTTAAAGTATTGCAATCCAGATTATTTCAACCGGGATCTATAGAACATGAAACTTCTATATCAATATAATATGTAAACTTGAACTTGATGCACATTTTCACCTTATGAATGAGAAGCTTAAAGTTGGGTGCAATTCCAAGATGAGAAACACATTCATAATACCCTAATCTGATTCCGTTCTAAACAATAGGGTAGAATTTTCATTTCCTTGGTAACTGTATGTTGCAGAACTCATCATTTACCAAAATTTTCTGCCACTACTTCTTTTCTTTTTCAAGAAACTGTAGTCCCATACTTCAACTCTAATCTATAATAATGGCAAGTAAGAAAAAGGCAGCAAAAGATACCAAAAAACCAAAGGCAGAAAAAGAAGCAGTTAAAGAAGTAGAAAAAGAAACCAAGCCAGCAACCAAGCCAAGTCCACCAAAGGAAGATGAGGTTGCACCTCCAGAAGATGAGAAACCCCCAGCACAAGAGGGTGACACCACCAAAACAGTGTTGGGTGTTCTACTGTTGATTCTTCTTGGAGGCCTTGCCTACTTACTGTATAAAAGGGGAAAATCTAAAACAGGTGATCCAAACCTACGTGCTCAGATACGAATTCTCAAAAGACAAAAACGGGATTTAGAATGTCAGCTTATCTTGGAACAGGATGAAAAACGACGATTTCTGCAAGAATTGCGTGACAATGAAGAAAAACTACGTGCTTACGAGGAAAGGCTCAAGGCTACTGAAGCACTTGCAAATCAGTTACGGAGACAATTTTCCGATACTTCTTGTACTACAGTATCCCAAAGTGCTGCTCAGTGTTGTCATATAGAAGATTTAGACTCATGCAATGATCTGATAGATGCAAAGCATAGACAAGTAGCAAAAGCCCATTACTGTTAATTGTTTAACTTATGTGATGACCTTCGGAAGGGTTTTCTAAGATATGCCCACAGTAGATTATGGGATGTGATGCCTTTTCTTTTCTCGTTTCATAATGAAAACAATGCCTTATCCTCCAAGAATGATTTTGGGAATGCCAAATCCCCTAAGCTAAGAAAAACATTGTTTATTCTTAGAAGGATCCATTCCTAATAGTTTACTCATCTGATACTAAGTGAAATTAACACTTACATTAAGGAAGGCCCACTTGATGGATGTAAACAAAATGTGCTCAAATACATTGGTTTCTACGTCAACCTGTTATTAACGATTCTGTTCGTAGAATTAGTTCGTAGGAAGAATCACACAATGAAGCACTTATTTGTGATTACAATATGGAAACAACCGTTTGATCTTCCCGTTTTGCCAATAAGCATTACCCCGCCTATCCGCCTCACAAAAACAAAATACTGGACAAATGAATAGAATTCCGATTTGGCGATTGCATTCAATATCAGGAAAATGCGGAAAATGCCATAATAACCACGATCTTACCGGGTTCTGTAAGCTTCTAATACCATCCATCAGAAAACAAGTTAAAAATCAATGCCTTTTCGAAATTCTGCAATGCCTTCACTACACATTCTTGTTCGTTTGATGCATCGACTATTTATAAAAGAGCATTCTAATAATACCGCATTAAATGCATTCCAGGTGCTTCGTGCACGCAAAATTTTATTTCGTTGACTTTCAGTATTTCTTTCCTTTGTGTTTGATTCATGTGTGTGAATCAGGAAGCTGTGTCAAGTGCCCTATGTGCCTTCCCTGAATGGGACTGTGGTGTGAATTGACAGAATCTCAGCAAATCCGATTAGGTCGTGGCTGAAATTTCTACTGGAGGTGAACGGTAGAGTGTCATCATGCACTGAACTTTCAGCAAGGAGGCTGAATCTTGCTCGGGATTCCTTCATGCTTCTGTTTTTTTTTTTTTTTTTTTTTTTCCCGTACATGGTTCGCCACTTTTCAATTAGATTTCCTCAATATCTAATAGCTGCTCTTTTTATTTAGTGAGCCAATCTTTTGGCAAGTTCTAGATAAGGTTCTACGGCAACACCTGTGCACGTGTGCGATGCACGCAGATACAATCTCACAAACGTACACGTTTACAACATTTTGGAATTGGACCATTCCAAATCAGAAAGGAGGAAAGAAGAAAATCTAAGGATGCCCTGATCTCACGCTTATTTTTTTGACCTTGAAAGATCGAAAGAAAGACACACACACACACACACATTCTAAGAACACACTCCCAGAATGAATGCCTCGTTGATTTTGTGCTCCATTAGAACTTCGTAAGTCAGCATCCATGAAAGGAAGAAAACTGACGAGAGCACATCGTCCGAGAACTTTTTTTTTAGCTTGCATTTTATTTTGATATGCATGACATCCCCATCTATACTGAAGCAGGATCACAAGCAATTTCACGAAACTACTTGTACAGAATCTATGCATACAGCATCATTTGATATTCTATAATTCCTGAAAATGGACTTTTGGTTTATATAAGTGAGTAAGAACTACTGATATCAATCCTAGTTTAAAATAAAAAACTTTGTTTTGTGAATCAAGTATTAATCGTTGTCTCTTTTTTATTAAAAACTCAAGTAAATTACTGAAAGGCTCTCCCCTTTAGAACCAAACATTAATCCTTAATACACATATAAAGGAATTTTTCAAATTCTCTAACCATAACGCTGCAACATACATACAAAAGCAGCCTCCAGCGTTTATATATGTATATATTGGTTGAATATAACCAAAATCCCATTAGAAAAATGCTATCTTGGTACCTACTAATTTACTACCAATATAAAATATCCAACTGTTGATCAGCCTTCAAGAAACGATCAAAATGCAGATGAGGAAAGGAAAGAAAGCATTCCCTAACCCATACTCCACATTATGTTCTGCAACCAATCTGACTCACCTTCAGAATAACCTCAGATAATCGAAATAACCTTTACTGGACACATTATAATTCCCATTAGTACCATTCAGAGACTAAAGATTACCTCATCTCCCAAGGTCCTATTCTACTCCCAGTCCCGTATTCAACACAAGAAAAATCCGGAGCTCTAAGAGGCTCCCACATAACGACATTTCTAACACACCAACATCAACACGAAATTCTTCTCTGCTTTCAGAAATTGACAGATAATTAATGAAACCATCCTAGCAATTCTTTTTAGATAAATTACACATCCTTTCCATCACTTTCTAGTCAACCAGACTCAATTTGCATCGAGTTTTTTTTTTTACTATTCAACCATTCCTGGTGCAACTGGCATTCATAATGTATCAGTTCGTAATTCTTAAACTTTAATCTTTAACCATAGAATGAATTTATCCCGTTCTTCTTCCAATACATTTTGCTCAAAATTTTTCTCTCGGCTTATGTCGCATTGTACAACCCGACAGTCCTTGGATAATCATCAACACATTTTACAATTTGGGGTCGAAAAATTATCTTAATTATCTCTCTCTCTCTCTCTCTCGATATCTTCACATTTTTCTTCTTCTCCAGATCACAACGCTACAAGTTTTTTTGGTAATCATGAAAATCCTTTCTTTATTATCCGTCCCCAAACCACATTTTTCCCGCTCATTTGACCACTCCCATATGTTCCACAGGAGGTAGTTCTGAAGCGCTTTTTCGTTACTGAAATCAACGCTTTCCTGATCAAAGCAGCGGATTTATCATCTCAAAATAAAAGTCTTAGCCAACGCAATCTTCCATTCATGCTATCAGTTAAATAGCTGACCTTAAAATGCTGTCTTCATCGAGATATCCCATTGGGTTCCCACTGATTAGCCGTCTGCCAACCACAGGAATTCCTTAACCCATTTTTTAAACGAACTTTCTCCAAATTCTCATCATGAACTTACTATCATAATCTTCCTACGTCCTTGCTCTCATTTATTAAAAGATGATTTCACAAAACTTATTATTAGCCACACTTTATAGACATGATAGTTTTAAAACTTTTATTTTGGTTTTTAAGCTTATCCTTTTGACTTGACATAAAATAACAACTCTATTATTCCTCTCCTGCTCTCTGCTCTCATCTTTCTTATCTTTTCCCCTCCACACAAGAGCTATGTTCACTCTTAATTGATGGAAAAGCCACATGATTATTACTATCGAACCACATTATTACATCGTCTACTCGATAAAATTCGTTACATTCGTAGTTGCACCAAAAATTATACTCACCCCTTACTTTACTCCCTTCTGAGAAGTATCCACGGTTCCAATTTCTTCCTCAAAGCATTAAATTTATCAGAGCTTCTCCAGTTCTCGCTTTTATCTAAATGAATGACGATGACATGTCTATCTCTTTTTATCGTAATGATATCCCTATCTCTTTTTATCTTTTAAAGAATACCAACCCTTAATTAAAAAACGGTTAGTCTATAAACTTCACATCTCTTCCCATGATCATTATGTCTTCAATGTATTGCTTATTTTGCTTGCCTCTTTAGGATACCTCCCATCATAAACCACCGTCACTCTATTGCTCGTTGCCATAGGTATCTGACACTCGATTTTCAATTACCCACATCAATTTTCCAGTGAAGGCAAATTATCAATGAACTCGAATTCCATCATCCTAAGAATACGGATTGCTGCAAATTTCCATAGAATTTTGGCTCCACCGATCGCTAGTGATAGATCGAACATCGATGAAAATGAACACTGTGACAATGACGGCCCATTCCTCTTCCTGTTATTTTGTATACAAGTTACCCGGTTCATGTCTGTCCCATCCTTTTCAGCAGTCCAATTTGCATCACTATGCACAAGTCTGGCATTAAATCAAGCTACCCACATGCAAATTAAAAACGACAAGTCTTATGAACACCAGATTTGCCAACACCAGCCATGAGAACATCGGTATGCGCTATTGTATCCCCCGAATGTGACCTGGTATCCTGAAAAGGCCTCCCAAGTTATCGATCTTTTCTAACCTATTGGACCCAATACGCTAATTACGAAAAATGGGATTCATGATATTGCTGTCACATCCCACAGCCTGTTTTCTTCTTCCTATTCATACCTGTCATAATAGAAGGATTTGGGAACTCGCAAGGTTCCCTATTATAGCAGCATAATACGGAGCCGGGTAAAAGGATTCTTCCTTTCACCCGAATCCTTTCAACTGTACTCCGCTCCAAAGGACTGGGGTCGCTCGGATGGGATTTAGAAAGATGCTCCTCTGTCCCTCTAAACCAGCCATGGGGGTGGCCTCGGCGGACTCTTTTCGGAAATGTGGCGAGTCTCAGTCCGCTTAGGAGATTTACAACTCGCACATCGAATGTCAACTTCTTAACTTTGGAGTTCATAATAGCCGTGGGCTCTTCATTTTTCCTTGCCGTCGGATTCGGCCGGTGCAACTGTTAAGTGAGTTGTTTCCCTCAACTTCTTAGGGGTATAGATGGTCTCTGAGGAAAATGACCGGAAGCAAAAGACCGATGAGTTTCTCCAAAGAACGATTGCATTTACGAGGCAGGGAACAAAACGATAATGAAACTCTAAGAAAGCATTAGTGATTGATTTCTGAATGAAATCAAATTTTCCGATTCTTTTCTCCTTGTTATTAGCAATTTGCTTTTCTCATGTGGATTCAGCATATTCTTTTTGGTGGTCGTAAAAGCAAGCAAAATCAATCGTATGTTTATCAAATATGCTCATGGCTGTAAGCATCCTTCACCGCAATGTGCACTCCAATAGAAAAATTAAGTGAAGTCAACTTGATACCAATTAGAAATAATAGAAACTAAATTTCTAAACCTTCCATCTCCATAAATTGATTATTCACCAGTATGACTGATTAGAAATGTTCATGAAGGTGATTTATGTGTCTGCTTCCTTTGTGCAGATTTGTTTATAGTTGAATCGGAATCAGTAAGTGGGGAGTTGGCTGTAAAGATTTTCATCTGCAAGCCTACAACTGTTTTTATATTCCACAATTATCATTTTTTTCGAACAACTGTTCTCCCAGATACAAATGATGGGCCTTAAAGCACACATTGAGGCATCTTGTTTTCATAAAAGTATCTATGGAAACGCAATGTTATAGAATTAATTGAGTGGAAGTGAACTGAACTGAGTCCAAAGAGTCCAAATTGAAATATCAACTCAGCAAATACTTGAAGGAATTACTCCTGCCTGTATTGAGTGGAGAAGAAAAGAACTGCTTTTCCATCCTAATTTAATGAACTACCCCGAACTTGTTTTCGCATCATTTTTTTTTTTGTTTTTTCGACATTCTCGCTGCTCTTTCTTGATCGATGTCATACCAGACATCGAGTGCGAAAAACCTGTGCAGCCAAATGCCATCAAGCCGTTGTTAAGAAGCTGGGCTTTCCCACCATTTTCAAGTTATCTTTGCGAGGCAGTGATATTAAAACGGGGCGATCTGATCAACAGCCTAGGACTCCGAAGTTGGAAGCCCATTTCCGTTTTTTCTCTAGGATCTGATCGATAGTGAGACCTATGAGAAATCCCAGATCACAAAACCGATCCTTCTTTCTCTCTTCAGGAACCGAAGTACCTTCCATATCCCCAAACTTCATCTCTTCTTCGAGTGTTCAGAAACCCTCTAGCATTTTACCTCTTACGAAGCCACCCAGCATGGAAACAGTGCAGCAGATAATCGCATTCTGAATCTGCTTCAGATTTAAGTTCCATAAATTGCCGGCAGGCAATTATCTAAGGAAATTTACACATCCACTACCACAGACATTTCTGCAATTATGGTTAAGTACGGTCCACAGAGATGTTCTTGATGTATGATGCCGAGGGAAGGAGAGGTGGAACACTGAATTTTCCAGCTTTAGATCTCTAAATTTCAATCTGCCTTCTAGAGATGCTAGTACCACTACTACTCTGTTTACCTAACTGTTGAGGGTTCCTTCAGCAGTTGGAAACAACCAGACTCTCCGGTGATCGCAGCCGACCTGCGCAAAGAGTTCGAGTGCATAAGCTTGGAGCTCCTTGAGCATCTGGCCCTTTGCTGACGTGTCTGTGCTTGTTCCGGAGCGCTAACGAACAGCTTCAGAGGTCGACACGTGTATGGTGAGCCAGCATGAAGGGTCATCAGACAAGGGGACTACCTGAGTCGCATTCTGTTCAGCCCCTACTTTGATTTGGGGCTGAATCCACATGGTCAACTTCCGCGCTGAAGAGGCCTGGTCAGGCTGCCTTCAGAAGTCTTTTCATGGGATCCTCTGGAACGTTTATCATGAGAAGTAGACCTGGAAAAGGGACAGAGCTCCTACGCAAAACTAGAGAAAACCAAAAAAGGCAAAAAAAAGTTCATCAATGAGGAATCCCCAGCTCGCAGGTCAGCTGTAAGCAATGCCCGTGACAATGGCTAGGAAAAAAAATAAATGAAATAAAATAAAATAAATCTGAAGGGAAGGAAAAAGGAACACTTGATTAGGCTGTTGTTCTCAACCTAATCCACCCCAACATGATGGAAATGTTCTTCGAGGCTTCTTTGTAAAGTCAATGCCATATCTCATCCTTCGCCAACGAAGAGGCAATCTGGATGTCATTGCTGGCACACTTGCGGTGAGTAGTCGGCAGTCACGATTTTGTGGATACAACACCATTTTGCGATCACGATGGCAAAAGAGAGCTGATCTTGCATGGAAGGCCGACACATCAACCGTGAGTGCGTGAATGTTTTACCGTGGGTGTTCTGATGCCAGAAGCGCTGACGCCAGACGCTTTCGTAAACAGCACAAGACATTTCAGCCCAGTGGGAGCTCCACAGAAAAGTTCCATCTGGAACGGCTGTGCAACTTTTCATTGAAAGGGCAGACCTCAGTGCAATAAGAGCACTGCGCCGTGTTACCACTTGAGGGGATGTACAGAAGTGCCTGCACACAAGAGCAGGTGCAAGTTCCTTTAGAGCCCACGTTGAAAGTTCTGCACAGCGAAGCGTCTCTTAGCTGCACTAAGTGACCTTGTTGGTCAGCTCCACAGCTCTACCTCCTCAGCCTCTTCTCTTCTGCAATTGGAAATTGTGAATAATCTCTCCTAGCATTGCGTATACTCTCTCCATGAATTTTTCCGTGGACATTGATGTTTTGTTGATGAAGACGATAACTCGCCAGTGTCATTGGAATAATCCCATAGAAAAGATAGCGCTGTTGCAAAATGTGCAGAGGCTGCATGAATCCAGTTCCACGCTTCTGCTACCATCTGTTGAAGAGCGGCTCTTCCAAAGAGATAGACTGGACGGTATGCTTCCGAGCTGGAGATCATCAGGAGCTCCCGGATGCCCACGGACTCCTACCTCCAGGCACGCGAGTTCGCGGGATGGCAGAAAATTCGATAGTCGGAAGCCAGCAGGTAGGCACGCTGCTTTAACGGAAACTCCAAGGGCTCCAGCAACTTCCGGTTGATCTTCAAGAAGAAAAGAAGTTCCTCTTAACCGGCCACCTGCCATAGATGAACAAACACAGAGCCTTCTCTCTGTCCTCTGAAGACAACGAGACCGCCCTTCTGCAAGCGGAAGTCGACCACGAACGTTGGGATCTGCCCCGTGCTCACACGAGGCAGATCCAATCCGGATGCCCTTCCTACAGCGCTTCCACGGAACATCTGTGCCCTTCTCCCTGTTGATGCTCTCTCCCAGGCGGATCAACTCTGGAAAAACTGGGAATACTGGGAGAACAAATGTTCGATCAAAGTATATATAGTAGTCTCACGTCGAAGGGTTGGTATCGGAACAGACGTTTTCCTGAGCACCACATCCTCTGGAGTTTGTTGTGCTGTGGGGGGCTGCTGACCAACTTCAGTGTAACCGCGGAAGGAAGAAACAACTCGGCTTCCCGTCACTTCCTCTCTGAAGCAGCATTGTCGGATGTCCTACGGTCCCAGAAATAACAAAACGCGGATGCAGGAAGTCAAAGATCCGTAGATACCTGAGCATGGATATCCGAGGTCTGCACGCATCTACATCCCGTTCGTCACCCAGCAGTTCCCTGCGGAGGCACTGCGAGAGACGAGGAATTGTATTCGCACATTTACAACAACGTTAGCCGTAGTGCTGTCTTCTCTAAAGGAAAGCGATGACAGTAGCCGACAACCAAATTGGGAGACTTCCTTTTCTTCATAGCGCTACTGTCGTCGCAAGAATTCCAACCTGCAGGGCACATCAAAATGTCGCGAACGGAATTTCCTGCAGTCTCTACGCTCTTGCTCTCTTTCCCTTGTTAGTTCCTAATCTTCTTAGTGTCGCTTATTTCATGGGTTCATTGTATGCTTCCCCTTGCACTCTGGAAACTTTGCATTTGCAACGGGAGTTCCCATCCAACAAAAGACAGTGAACAGTGAACCATCAGTGAACACGTTGGAAAACATTTCCCGAACCTTCTAAGGTGAGCAGGGATGAAACGATACTGCAACTCTTGCCAGTGGAAAATGCTAGCTGCAGCTCTCTCGCACAACTGATACACCATTGAAGACGTTGTTTCCAAAGGCTCTTGACAACTGTGATAATCGCGTTTCTGTGCTTCCACCTACCATGCAGTGTCATGTTGGCATACCGGACTCAGGAACAAGTACCAGGAGGAGATAGAGACGATACTTCTTGCGCCGTCCATGGTGCTCGAGCAGCCGCTGTCGCCACACCCACGGCGGTCAGGGAAGGCATCATGGTCGTAGTAGAACACCGAAGGGAAGGAAGACACTTGGCTCCATCTCCTGACTCTCTATCGCTTGGAATCTATCCACGTCGTTTACTTATTTTTTGTCAGCCTCCTCTTTGTATAATTAATTGGCGTTCCGAGTGGAACCTTGCATAAATCCTTTGTCTGGCTCCACTCGCTGCAGGAAGAAGCTCACTACCTTGCTTGTTGTGCACTTAAAGTCTTCTCCATAAAGGTTTCTCCGGGATGGGGTTACGCATCATTTATTGGGCTCCAGTTATGGCCACACCAGGTTTTCACATGGTAGGTTGCATTTCATTGCATGTTAGCTTTGTTTCCTTGAATAGATCTTCGCCCTTGACAGTACACTGGATCGGAATTCTCAAACTTAATCCTGAAAATCATCCCTTTCTCTGTTCAGTTCCATAATAAACTTTGCCTTGGCTACGTGAACAGAAAAGTGGTCTACCGTTTCCATTCACATACCGAGGATCTGATTACTTCTCGGACTACCGAACCCAGGGATACTCTCGCAAGAGGAAGAACTAGGGAGGAGTGGAGGGAGAGGTGAGGGACCATGGATAAATAAGTCAATAGGGAATGGGATAAAGCGACCTCACGGTCCTCGACTTGATTCCCGGGGACCAGCGTTGGACGGAAGAAGAGTTAGTCTCCCCACAGCGTTCGAAGGTTCCCATGCACCTCACTTTCCAGATTGGACCATTCCATCAACCTCCGCATGTAGGCGATGGCAATTGTAAATGACGGGATCTTGGCCACACTCTTCCTCCGTTTCAATATTTACCGTCGCTCGTACGTGACAAAACACCGACAACGAGGAAACCGATAAGCCTAAAGACTAGAACATTCTCGAAACCGGTCTTCTGGGGAGAAATCATGGAACTGATGTTCATCGGGGACGTGCTATCATCCATGAAGTAGCCTTCCGCATTCCAGAAGTACGTTTGGGGGTTTTCAATCATCCTGCAGAGGGGACATTTCTTGGGCACCTTCCCCTCTGAGACGACGTGACATTCCTCGGAGTGACCAGATGTAAACAAACTGCCCCTGGTGTGATCCATTTCCTTCACAGGCGTTTTACCAATACCTCTCAGGAGCTAATAGCATATCCGTACTTAACAAAACTCCAACTCAGCGTTTCCCAAACTCAGCTTTTCCTATGACGGAACACTTCACAAATCCTGAAATTTTAACGGAAGCCTTGGTTATTTTATAGGGAAGGAAGAGATTAATAATGAATAAATTAAGCAAGTAAATATAAGAGTTAAGAAAACAAAACAAACTTTTAATCTCAAATTTTAATTATATAAAACAAAACACATGAAAATAGTAACATAAACCAGCGTATATATAGTAAATTGTAATGTAATTATTAATACAGTTGAATGTATCTTTTCCGGTAGCTCGTTCTTGTGGATATTCGCACATGAGTAAATCTTCTATACGATACATAACGAACAAATACCAGTGATACAGCGAGCCCTGCGATATCTGTAGACTCATCCATTTGCAATACAGAATCACTGCAAAGTCTAAATCGGTGAATTAGCTCTTTCCTCCATGTCGGACCTTTGATGTGGCATGAAACAGTATTACTTGATAATGTATCTATTTTTTTAGCAGACTCTTCTCTTGAGATGCATGATGCAATGCCTTTCTTCACATAAGGCTTGATGACTTCTCTCCAGTTGTATGAACTTCACCAATGCGGTAACACGCGAAAAGATTCCTCTGCTGCATTTCCATTTTCGGTTTTAGCAATCGTCTGAAGTTTAGATTTTTTCAGTGGATCGCTCAATCTCTTAAAACAAATGATATCTTTTTCTTTGCAATGAGCATGTTTCGTTTCTAAGTGCCTACGTAGTTTAGCTGGAGCCAATGAACTGTTTGCTAGCATTCTATTACATAAACACATCAGGAGCATCTGTATTGCCAAAACACGTAAATCCCCAATTTAAATAACTTTCATCGTATTTCCTTTTCGGTATGCTCTTAGATGACATTTGTTTCTTAATATTAAATTTTGAAGAAATCACAGTTTCTTTTCCAATCATGGATGTGTCAGAAGTACTTTCCTCTCCTTGTTTGAAAGTTCCTGTCTTTAGCCAGCAATCCATGGGTAATTTTTGAATAATATTGAAATCCTAATGTTAGTCAGAACTGTAACAGAAGCAAAAAAATTTTGTCATGAAAAAGACCGCAACACAAAAAAGCTAAATGTGAAATCATTGGCACTTTTTAGTAAATGTGTCAATAATGTAAAAGCAATTGTAACAAGAATGATCTGATAAAATGTTTAGTAACGAAATTTTTAGTAGCAAAGTGAGGAGCGCCTGAGTTTCAGACATGTTTTAACTTGATGCAGGATTTAAAATATATTAATTTTCATAATTTTTCACGGAACAACTTATTGACTCTCCGCGGAACACTGGTGTTCCGCGGAAAGTCCTTGGGAAAACATAGTTTGGGAAACAGTTAGAGTCTAACTCCTGCCTTTTCGAACTGCAGAAGAGTGGGAAGGAAGGAGCTTCCATCCTCTGATTTTAAGGACATTAGCTCTGTTTGCTTTAATGTGAGGTCCGAGAGCAGGGATGGAGCTTCCCCTTTCTCAGTCAAAAAGGTTTTACTAAAAATCGACTCAGTATTACTCAAACAGATTTTGATTTGTGAAGCTCACAATAAGATGGAACAATGACAGGGGCACCAGAAGTTTATGTACACTCTGTCTGATTGGGCATGATTATAAAAATTTGTCTAGAAACGATGTATCGTTTCTAAACTGAGGTGCGCACTGACAAACTCCTTTCTCACTTTCAGAGGTTACACTAATGCAATGTGAAAACTACCTGGATACGTAGCACGAATACCCCTGAATTTTGAAATTTGCAAAATAACTAACCGATCGAAATTTCCAATTTCCTAGAACTTGGAAATTTCAATTTTTAATCTCTCATAAATCTGCTGAGAAATAGATTCCGTACTCTAAAAATGCGGACTAATGCAAAACAAAAAGGAATAAACCTTCTGAGAATAATCAATGAAGCTCGTATCATGTTTCCATTAGACAAGCTTTTGTGTCATTTTTGCAGATAGGAATTGAATTAAAGGATACAGGGCAAGAGTTTACCTAGAAATATGAATTTCAACCAATGTTTCTGCAAGCGAAGATACTAGAACTAGTTCTTTAACAACGAAGGCAACCTTGGTAAGGGAAAAGAGATCTAAGGGAATTAATTGTGTGAAGCCGCAGTTGCTAGGGATTTTCTACTCTGTAGCAGTATGTAGACCTCATGCACTTGCAAGGAGATCAGATTATAGTAACAGGCTAAAGAAATTGCTGTACGAATCACTCCTGGTGAGACTGGTTAAAAATAAATACTAATACCTGGGATTCTATGTGGTAGCTAATAAAGATTGCGAAGAGAAACTGCATCAGGATTTATGAGTCTTTTAAGCACGCTGGTATTTCCAACTGATCATAGAGAACAAAGTTGATTTGGCATCTGTAACGTTCTTCTAGACCTGGAGTGATAATAGGTAAGAAAGGATTGGAGCGGAGCAGCTATTTAAACTTAGACTGAACCAGTTTCAAAACTTCACTAACAGGCGTAGGATTCCTTCAAGAAAAGTGAACAGTTTTTGTAAAAACGCTGAACATATGTAAGAAAACAATTTTCAGATGAGCTGTTTTCTACTCTTAAATTGGAGATTAGTCTAAATTCACAAAATTACAAACGGCAACTTGTATGGAAAAGAACTATTAAGAGAAAAATAATTCAGGTTGGATTAATCAGTGCAAGTGAGGCTCAGCAAACTTTAAAGGAAAATTAAATGACCGAGGATTGGATTGGAAGATTGTGAAAATGAGATAAGAGAAGGCAATGAGTAGTAAAGTGGAATTAGGGAAAATGGAAACCTTGCGGGCAAACGGTCTGAAGCATAAAACGAAAATCATGGTAATACGAAGAATCAAGGAAATAGTGGGACTAATACGAAAAATCATTTACGTTTCTAAACATAGTCTTGAAAAATATGTATATAATTTCTCAAGCCTGAAACAGATATGAGCAAAAAAAAGTCCTATTCCATGTAGCCAAGGCAACTTTGGAATCCTCAAAGTATTTGAATGGATGGTAAGGGGGAAAAAACCATAATCATCTCTTTGTCTGAATACGCATAAATTGTGGCAGAATAGAAAACAATTTTGAGAATTTTGGTCACTCTCAACAAACCCTGCACTGCAAATTAGAAAATTGCACGTTGTAGAGATCGAGGACGATTGAAACACTCGATAATGTTCACATGTTGGTGAATCAAGTAGGTAGCTTTGAAGAGGAATATATCTTTCAGTCTAATTTGGTTGGATTAAGTTGACTTGAAAATAGGCAAAACCAGAAAGAATCGTCTCGAAAAACGGGTGAACTTGAGCTTACTGCTAGATAAAGATCCTTACTGATTGGGGCTTTCTTTTTGTTTATTATAGTCTGTTTTATTTCTTGCATAAGGTGGTTTACTGTAAGTACTTCATATCCAATCTAGCTGTGAGGCAAAAAAAAAAAAAGCACCAGTTTCTTGCTTGAATTTATTGTTAAAACGATCATGTGCTGATGGTTATCATACCATGTCGTACATTGGTTACTTATCATTCGTTGCTCACGATACTTGCTACCGAACTATCATTTTTTATCCCGGTTGTAATGAACTTCGGCTTGCAACTTCAGTTGCAATTTTTGCAATAATAATTTATTCTCTCATTACTTCAATCTTTCCTATTTCACTCTAAAAAGACTGAAATGATTCCATCTTTAAAGCAATAGAAAAACCAAAACCAGCCCCACAGAAATTCTGTTTACCCCAATATTTTGCTTCATCTTTGTAATACTGGGCATAAGTAATAGTCTAAATGTCAGCTTGCAAACATTCCATTACAATTCTCAAATTTGCATCGCATTTTTTCAGTCATTCAGAGTTTTGGAGATTAATTTCCTACTATCAAACAGTTCTATCTTGCATCATACTTCCTGAATGCATGCTAGAAACATCCATGGTGCCTTGATGCTTTTGTCTCACTTTGTCTGTTTTTCTTTTATTGATTAGAATGGGCATGAGATTTTAAAAGTATTTGTTAACTACACCAAATTTTAATCTCAATATCAAATCACTGCTTTTTTTTTTTTTTACATAACTTGGCTGTACATCACTAGAATCTTTTCATTTTCTGTTACCATCTTTTTGTTCTAGAATGCTTTCAATTTGTCAACACTTATTACATCTTTCAATTATCTCTTTACTGACATAATCCTGCAGTTGATTAATTGCTTTGGATCTGCATTCCTTCTCAATTGACAGCTGCAAATGTGGAAAAGAAAATGTTTGATGTCACCATGTGCATGTGGACGCTTTTCTCATTGTTAATTTCATTTTCATACAAACTGTTGGAAATTTCTTGTGTACATGAGATAACTGGCACCCCAACTTTTTTCAACTCTTCTGTTTTGTTAATAACCTAATGTTAATGAGATTGCTGAAGTTTTTCACTTCTTACTTGTATATAATACTTGAAGTCAGAATCCTTATCTAATGATTTTTATTTTTACTGTATTATCTATTATTTCCTTAGCCATTAATTTTTCATGTACCTTGACTTTGTTCATATTATCTCAGTGATGGCTACTCAAGCCTGCTTAAAATTGTTTAAAATCAAATACAACCCTAAAGATCTGGTTTCTAATTAATGAGCCTTTCAAAACAGATACATAATCTGCATTGTGTTTGTATATTCGAAAGATATAATTTACTGCTTCTTTATGCAATGCTTTCAACTGAGAACTTTCACAAAGCAGTTTAGTAAAATAAGGATTGTTTGTTTCAAGATTCATCTGAAATGTGATTAGAAAAAACATTTTAAGCTCCAAAACAGCTCCTACCTTTGTAAGCACTCTGTAGTGCCAATGCAATACTATGTACATCGCTTTCAATTATGTTTGCCCAGTTTACAACATCTCCCATTTCTTTGAGAGCCATTTTCAAATTATTCACCAGCAATAACCAATTCTGTAACTGTTTGTTGAAGTTGGAAGAATTGTGGTATAGACGCTTAGTTTCAACATCAATTTTCTTCTGATTCATGTATGCTTGAGCCACGCTAAAATCGAAAACACGGTTAAAACCTGCAAAAATCAAGCACACAGCATGCCCACAAGAGGCCTTCTAACGATCACAAACGCGGATTACATGTCGCTGGTTCTTTTCAGGAGATGTCAAAAAACTATGAATATTGTATCGATCGTGTTGGCATGATTTGCATGGCGTGTCGCCATGAAACGTGTAGGTTACTAGAGTACCCACAAAAATCAAGCTACCAAAGCAACTCGAGAAACGAATGCAAGTTTGAAACATTACCCCAAGTTTAGGTGATCCACTAAAGTATCTGTTAATGACACTGCGGCATCGGTGGCTGATTTTAGCAGCTTTTCTACAAAGGTGGTCATTGAAAGGAAGGAATTCATTGTCATCCATCACAGTACCTTGAGTCTCCTTTTTTTGGTTCTGTCGTGCATGGTGCTCCTTTAGTATAGAGGCCAACATCTTGTTTTATGTTTCTCATCCAAAGTATAGTTTCCTTGAGACTTGCGACACTTCGGCACCGGAGGCCTCCAGCTGAGCCTCCCTCGAGCGCCACGCAAGAGGATGGCTGCGTTGAATGTCGCAACGGTAATTCCGCGTTCCAAGTGTACTAATTTTTCGAAATGCTCATACTAATAATAATAGTAATAAAGGATGGCCGTAGTTGCTTGCACAGAATGCGAAATCAAGGATGAAATTCTGTAAAAGCAAACGTGTTGCCGGTTTCTGGGTATGTTTGCTGCATTTGTGCATGGTTAGTGCATTTTGATTACCATCAAAGTGTACGCATCATTAAAGTGACATGCCGAAAACGTTTCCTTTGGAACTTAAACCGAAAGTTTACACCTAATTCTAATTCAATGTGCACGTGATGTTCATCCGCAAGACATATAGAGAATCTGACTGCGTTTAGTAAGGATTTAGTTTTAAATGAAAGTTCATTTTGAAAATATACTATTCCAAGATTTCTTTCCATACTTTACATAGACTAGGTTCCAGTGTTCGGAGGGAGTATTTTATAATCGACACATTTGTTAGTGTTTTCCAAATAATTGCAAGTGGTAGTTAAACCTTTCTGTTATATAGGTTGATTTTCGATTTAACGTGAATGCACTGAATATGACTAGCAGGCCAACTCTTGAAAGTTTTTTTTTCAATCCAAGTCTGATAATCCGACAGGCACGAAAAATTGAAGCACGAAAAATTTTGCATCCAGTTTGAGCAACCTTTGTTTGTGAGAATGATGCACCCGTTTGAGTTTGAAAACTCTTGCAAATCAGACATTGTCCATGTGTCAGGAACATGTGTCAGCCCACTTCCTTAACAATTTTAACTAATTTCTGTCATGATTCACTGTCATCACATCAGCACCAGAGGTTCCACTTCAGTACTGTGAAATTGCAACCCATCCTTTTTTCCTCATCTTTGGAGATTTCATTATTTTTCTTCTTGAAATTTTCTAATGGACATAACTCCATCCTGTTACAGTTGAGAGTACAGATGATGAAGAATTAGTAACTCAGAGTAACACGAGGGAATGCTTGAGTTGGAGATGTTTGAGATTGTGTGAACAATGATTTGAAGAAATGGAAGTCAAAGATTTAGATGAATTACATGCAGGATGAAGGACACAAGGGGGAAAGAACGTATTTTGCAGGAGTTGAGCTCAAGAATCAAATTCATCTTCTTACAAGAAAGTTACGTCTATGAAGATTCATATGCTTTACTGACTGCAGGTACAGGTTTTCTACTGCAGCATTTGAGTAGGGAGGAGGAAATGAAAGTGAGAAAAAGTGCATTTTATGAGGATTATTCACTTTTTGCTCACCTAGACTGAGATTGTCCTTGTCCTTTTACAATATATAGAAGACTCCAAGCAGACAGATGTTGAGATTCCCAGGATTTCAAATAGAAAGAATAGGTGGCAATATCAAAGTAGCAGATGACAACCAATATCAAGATGAGACAAAGAGAAAGAGAACAGCATATCCTCAAAATCTCCATTTTGTTTTGACATATGCCAATATAGAATGTTCACAGAGTGTTGAAAGCATTTCTGCAAATAAGATGTGCATGAATGAAGCGGATTAAATCTTAGCTTGAAAGAACTGACAATGAATCCTTCAGTAAGAAACTGCTGGTTCCAGAAAGGAAAAATCCCCTGAATTACACCAAACTGAGATGTTACTTCAATAAAATTTTACCATGTGACTATACTGTATTCCATCATTCTTTTTATTAAGTATTGCAATCCTATTTATTAACCATTCATATAATGAAATGTGTCGAATGCTACAAGGAGTTCTTGCAAACAAAGTAAAGATTGTTTGAAACACAGAAGAATCTACTAAATGATTCTTATTCATCAAAAAACATCTTATTTCATTTATTTAGTTTATTTTCTTTAATACTTAACAATCAACCATGAGAAATGAGTGTGGAAACACGAGGCTAAATCCAGAACAGCTGCTTTGGGCATTGATATAAAAGAAACTCATTGTGAGCTCAAAAGATCTGATTAAAATCAAAATCTTATGAATCAAACACATTAAACAAGGCATTCTTGAAGCATGGGAAAACATCATTAATACTAATGAAAATCCAAATAGTAGTCATGAAGATATTGTAACATCTTTTTCTGCTGCCACAAACAGCTCCCATCTTATCAACCAATACATGAAACAAAGCAAATCCAATGCAGAATTTTACGAGTTGCCCCTCATAATGAAGAGCTTGAGTGCAAACTTAGATAAGGTTTTTCTTCTCTCTACTCTCTGTTCCACAAGCTAGGGACACCAAATAAAGGTATTTTATTGTTTGGAATGCTTGGAAGAACTAACATGTAAGTTTCATATAGACTTGTGCACACAAAAACATTAAGAAGTCACATTACTGCAAACTTCGTAGTAGTTGTATGATAGGAGGCATCACTCAGCTCAAATGCTTGTTCCAGAAACTGGCACTTTTCCAAGCAATGCAATTAGGTGAAATGCAAATGAATATCAAAATGATAATTCAGCTATGTAAAATCGCCATCCACATCCATCCATCACTTTACCTGATTTAAAGGTAACCCACAAACTTTATTGTTCTTTAGTTCATAAAACTGTAGCAAATCATGATGGGAAAAGGATGCAAAAATACAATCATTGTTAGCACACAATGATCTCTAAATTCATGTGCAGAGAAAACTGATTAACACAAGTTATTTTGATGATGAGCTGTAAGAATTGCAGAATTTTTTGAACACTGAAAACTTCTAATCTTAAATAACTCTGACACGAAGTTACTGAGAACTATATTGACCAATAACAAATTTATAACAATTATTCGATCTACAACAAATACAAATGCAATCCAAAAATAAGATAATAATAGACCAATCTACTGCTTTACCATTTTTTCAGTATCTAGTTTTCAAATTTTTGTGTAACAAGCCCCTCATCAACAATTAACGTCAATATAACCGCAAAAATGCACATTGTACTTCCGTAAATCAATAAATAAGATATGTAATTTAATAGAATTTACAGCATTTTCTGACCATCTCAACATAAACTTCCTTCATGGAGTGATTGTCTCCCAGAACTCTTTTCAGCAACATTCTGAAAATAAGAACAATGCATTCCTATTCATACTCATTATCACTTGCATGAAAATGAATGCTACAATCAACTTACCTCCTTCAACTGACTAGGACTAAGAGAACCCACAGACTTGGGAATAGCTCTAATTAAATCTCTTGCAAGCTTTGCATATTCAACATCCAAATCCATTATAGCTGGGGAAGCAAAAGCCTTTTTTATTGCTTCCACATCTTGTTCATCCCATGCTTTTAGTGTTGTTTGCAGAATACTTATCTGATAAATCAAGCATGAAAATACAAACATTTTCTAGTGGTTAGCTGATCTTATGTGAGTTAAAAAAATATGTAGATAAGCGTTTGATCACAATTATGCTATTAGATCCATTACTATAGAATCATTAAACATTCTTTTTCTCAGCACACAACCCCTCCTTATCTTAATTCAAAGTGTCTATAATGCAAAAAACAAAAACAACAATAACAACACAAGCAAGAACAGTACCAAGTGCCTAACAGAATAAGTAAACAGTGCGATGATTTCATTTGGGAAATCATTGCACTGTTTAATTATTGTTTTAAATCAAAACAAAAACCATGAACATCACCAAGCACAATAACAAAAGGGATGATAACGGAATTATGAATTTACATGTAAACAGAACATCAAGAGCATATACATGTAAGACACACTGAGATATCTTACTTCTTCCGAATCACAAAAAGATCCAAAATTCTGCAATATCTTACTAGCAGCAACAGAATCCTCTCTAGCTAACTGAACTAGAAAAAGCACAATTACGAATCTGCCAATCATTCTACAATCTGGCTCCTTCTGAAGAATCCTAATGATGTTTTCGATATTTTTGCTAGCATTGTCAAACCTAAAACAATAAAGGTTTGGTTTCATTTAAACAATACATACTGTTTCAAATTAATCATCAACTGGGATGTTCTATTTAGAGATTTCATTGCAGATTTCATGTTATCACAAGCCTAAATAAAATAAAACATGTGAATGAATTTGATCCAACACAACCCCAACTTGTAATTTTGTTCTCATGTCACTTTTTGCTAGATTTTCATGGTGATTAACATGATATGCCTATATGAAACTAAGGATAAAATAATTAAAACCTCAAACATGCAACAATAATTCACAAGCTAAAACAAACAGAATTGGAAAATTGAATAATGACCACTCTGATAAACAAGAAAAAGTAGTTTAAGGATAGTTTTTGTAAAAACTGTTTGTCATGCAACTTGGAATTATTAACCTAATGCACAAATGTGCACATATCAATGGATAAAATCAATAAACCTGGGTATATCTTAATAAACAAAAGGATCTACTCATATCAGCTATGCACAGAAATCTGATTTAATTTCACACTTTGATACTCTCAATGAAGTAGTTCCAATGCTTCAACTGATGTTCAGAACTTAAATCTGATAAACAGCAAAGAAAAATCTATGGCAGATTACGTGCTGTGATTCACCACTGAACTTTAATTCACTCTGCTATAAATTCTCCCATGCAATGGTACAGAATTCTCAATAAAAAGTTCAACATGCATACCAGGAATACATCAGATGCTTTCTCATATAATACGATGGCTTTTTCAGCATGGGTTTCTTCAATCAGTTTTGCTCCCTTTAAAGCTGCTGTGCCACCACTCTCAAGTAATCCTTGTTTCACATACGTGGAATAAGCTTTCACATTTAAGTCAAAAGCTTCATCAATGTTTCCCTGCTTTCTACTCATAAAAGCAGCTTGTTCAAGACATCTACAAGGAAACAAAAAAAAGCCAAAAGAATCCTGGTACTATTCTACCTAAATACCTAGCGGAAAAAAGAATCCTGAGTTTATGTTAAGGATGGTTAGAATTATTTTTATCCAACACAATGTACTTTTCAACAACCTAAGAGTAACATTTATTTTGCTTTTCAATCATTACAGCCACTTAATTAAAATTAATGGATTATCAGCCAATATGTTAACAACTACTATTAGCTGGATTACAATTAGTGCATGAATTTAGTTATCATTTAAAATTTCATTAAATACAATTTCTGGTTCAGTTCAAGAATGCTTCAGTTCAGCCCAACTGAAGTTAAAAACTAAAACTTTGTCCTACTCTCAAGCTGTGTTATACTTGGAGAATTTTACATTTTTGCAAACACATCAAACAATAAACCTGCACATTCACATGAACAGATTATTGGAAATCTTGTTTCATCAATAAGTTGTAGGTTTTCAATTTTATCTTCACAATTTTCTATTATTAAATTTAGATGAAACTCATTTGTATTTTTAGACATGTATTGGACTTATTAAAAAATAAGATTATGAGCTGATCACCTTGTTCTATCTCAGGGCAGCAATGACTGCATTAAAACTGTACATTTGTTTTAATGTATACTTTAAGACTATTTTCATTTTATTTTCTAAACCTTGTATTGATTTTGATTTCACTGAACTAAAATTTTCATACAAACATCAATGATCTTGAACTTTTCTTAACTGTGAATCACTCACATTGTAAACATCAAATGCTTAAAATTAAGTTAATTTTTGGAAATTAATGCATAATTTTTTGAATCAAAACACCCATCATATCCTGTTAATCAAATAAAAGTGAATATGTACCACAAAAACCTTTCATTCATATTTTTAATTGTTTGAAAATTAAGCATTCAGCATAACATTAAATGCAGGCATAATTTCAATATTATATATCCAACAAACCACAATAAATTAATGAGTTAATATAGGTAGTTATCATAGTTATTAATGGCCCTTGTGCAAGGATGATACACAAAATCATGAAACTTATACTTGCAAAACAATGAGTTTGGCATTTTTTTAAATACATTTTTTGAATATCTCATAGTAATCTAATAAAGCACTTTCATTTTGAAGGATACATTTCTTCATGTGCAAAGCAATCAGCAGCTTTCACAAAACATTCTTTTGCACGATCAAACTGTTCGACAGTTTTATAGCACACAGCTAGAAATAACGAATTCTTAATAAGAAAACAAGGATAGTATACGTACCTGCTTTGCTGTACTTTGTAGCAGCAGCATCATAATCCGGTTTTCTCTTAAACAATGATACCTTCATGCTGAAAAATCAATAAAAATTAAGATATTTTGTAAATGAATTCATCAAAAGTTCATTGTCCTTTTTTTTTTTTTTTTTTTTTTTTTTTTACTAATACTAGACATTGATAAATTCAGTCATTTTTTCAATTAGAAAATGTTTTCACAGGTCCCTTCAGAGAAATAATGCGTTCACAGTGCTATACAATAAAGACATGATATAATTCGAAAAACGACTACTTAGGTAAATTCAAAAATTATCCTAGTGACTCTTTAACTATGACCATGTTGAGGATTTCCTTGATTTGGGTTCAATAAACGTTTACACCTCGCCTTGAATTGGGGACTTACACATCTTTTAAATCATGAATATGGGTCTCGATACTGTTATTCTCGTTTTAGAATCAACATGTAGCTAGAAGTCCTATAATCAAAAGAAATTTTCCAATTCACCGAGCTTATATTCAAATGATGTCATCGATGGATAAATTGCAAATAAAGGTATATTTAACACTAGATGCAACAAAAAAAATACTAAACTAACCATTTTTCTGCTTCTTTGATATATTCTTCGGCTTTTGCGGAATTCCCTTGCAAAGACATCTCAAAAAATACTGATGCTCCACATGCTGTGATTGGCTTACAAATGGGCTAACAACATCAGATCACATAAGAACTCTGTTTTTCTTCATCAAAAGCTCCTATTCCTTAACTACAAATCAAGAGCACCTGCACATTGCGTTACGCTGTTTACCTCTGAAACCCAAATTGATCGACTCATGGTTCTCAGATTCGTTTGAAAGAAAAAACTAGTAAGCTAAAAAATTTACGGTCATCCCGAGATTAGTCTGATTTTGCATCAAAGTGGTTGATTTCAAAAGGAGATGATTAGAGAGTTGAACAAAGAGTCACTGTTGTTGATAAGGAATATTTTATTTTCGGAAGTTCATTTCTTTAGGATAGCAGTAAATACAAATAAAAATCTATATTTACAACGAGAAATTCACATCTTAGAATTTAAATGCAATACCTTAGAGCAAGTATACATTATAAATGCATAACTGTTGCTGTATTTTTTAAAATGTCGTTTCCAAAATATCAAGAAAGCAATATTGCTTTTCGGAGAAAACCATTCTGCAAATGTATCTAACTATTTTATATTCATATCTAGAGAGAGTCGAAACTCGAAATTCATAACATTTGTCTTCATTTCTGCATATATAAAACTGAATGCATTAGGTCTTTGTGTATGTTTGTCCAATTGTATTAACACATACAAAAAGCTTTTTCTTTGAGTTTCTAAAAGGAGATCATATTGTATTTCAAATTAACAGAGGTACTAATTAAACGCAACGAAACAAGATTGCACTATTGATTGGCTAATTTGCCAACATTCCGTCATGTAATGCTCTGAAACTCTTCGTTTAAAAGTAGAAACGAAAATGTACCAGGTAATGATTGCAGATGATTTCCGGCTCGATCAAGATGATTGCAATCAACTTTCATGAAGAACGTTTCAAAAAAGTATCCGAGATAGATCATGAACTATTTTCTAAAAGCTTTTATACGATACATCATAAAAGTGCGCATAAGATTTATGATAATGTACTAACTTCAAAGTGTAATAAGCATATGTAAATCCAGATAAATAGAACATTTCCAAAATCCATTATTTCATCGCAGGCATGAACGCGATAGCAATTGTAAGAGTAATGAAAATCAGACAAAAGAATATGATTAAAGCATCCAAAATGCAGCACTAGTTCACATAATGCATTGAATAAAGTTATGCCATTTTCTCCTGTATTCTCGGATGTCTTGATTCAACTAAGGATTATAAAAATACAGTGTCACAAACTAACAGTGCTGATTTTCTTAAGTCTGAATTTAGGTTTTATTTAATAATGCAAATATTTCCACTTATTCCAACTAATTTCATTTTTATTTCTGAAACATTCATCGTGTAACTTTAAATTATTTTTACCGTCTTGGAAATTTAATATATCCGAAGTTTTCGAACTGTAAGAGTGTTTTCTCACATAGGCTGCATCGCAATCATAGATATACTATAATTATTTTCCAAGCACAAATGAGACGTATGCCAACAAAAGTGCCCCAGGTAGTTACGAAATGAACTTTGCTCCGCAAAATTGTAATGTGCGTGTGCGTGTGAGTATATATGTATGTATGTATGTATATTTATGTAATTCATTTGAATGCAGCCCAATAAAATTCCGATATGCAGATTTCAAACCTAATATGATGATTTTTTTACGAAAGCGATTAGTTACTTAAATAAGGTTCAAAATACAAAGTTCTCCATATAGAATGTTTGTAGTGTTAACCTCAGACAAAGTAGTCATTTAAAATTACAAAAAACAAAAAAACAGAAAAAGAGTTGGAAAATTAGTTTTTAAGAAAAGCTAAAAAGCCTTTTAAACGATCTTCATCCTTTATTATAAAAGTAATGCATGAGATGAGACATAGCTGAACGATCATTATTCTTAGATTTAGATTATATTAGATTTCTCAAGCAAACTTCGAGCTCGTAGATCACAAGGGAATTCTCATGTGATTTTTGTTTTTCCGATATCTATAATTATTTTCCGAGACAAACTTGCCTGTGCTATATAAATATATGTTGACTGATTTAATCATTCGGTATCAAGATAAAATGGATTTTCGTAAATTGTCTGTTGATATTTACAATGTTATTGTTTCACTGAATCCACTTGGTGAAAAATTCTCTCAGTATCCCTTTTTGTTCCTTCATTTTTGAGTGACAACTGCATCATTTGGGGTAACGGAAAAAAATTGGCACTTTGAAAACTAATATGTTTGTTGGATTTATATTCTTCATCATTGTGAAAATTCTCGAGTATTAGTGCCTGTTTGTTTAGGTGCTTTGGAGATTTCCTCGAGTAAAAGACAAAATGAATGTTTTCTCAATAAGGGTGCATGGTTTGTGGTCTTTTTGTTCAATAATACTGTATAAGCTGTTCTTAATATCAGCCAAAAAGTTGCCTTTAACTCTTGATGCTAGAAACCCAAACCCCAAAACTCCTTTGGAATTCAATTACCCCTCTTTTGAGAATAGGCCGGTCGAAATCTCAAAGCGTACAGAATTTATATTCCCATTTAAATGTTCCTTACAAAATGTTATATGATAATGACACAGATGGAATAAATATGCTTTAATAATTTTATCTTGAAGATATTCCGCAAAAAAGGCTATCAGTTTAAGGTCTATTTAAATCAGAGTTGCACAAATATGACCTGCAACAAGATTGCAAACAAAGAATAGGATTTCTAATCACATCTCCGATAATTCCAAAATACACATCTCTTGCATCTTTCGTGATAAGAGCATTTAAAAACTTTGGTTTCATAGTCATTACATACATCTTGATTGTAGCATACATTACACCTCTTTTGTAGCACTAATACTGAGGCACCCCTTCCTTCAAACGACGCAAGAAAAGTGCATGAGGTAACCTTGTTTTACTTCGCCAAATGCATTGAAAATGAATTCGAAGTAAAAGACTTTCATCATGGCGAAATAATCGGAAAGTTTCTTAAGCTTATTGAAAAGTCTTTTTTTTTTTTTAACTCCATTTTGAAACTGCTTTAAAATCGTATAATACTTTCAGTTTTCGCGATCTATGCTATTTTAGCAGATTAAGAAAACCTCGTATGAAAATATACGAAGTTCTCGGTTATCTGAAATTAGTGTTTTCATTCCCTTGAAAAAGTCAAGTTAGACTGCTTTTTTAAGACTGTAGCATATATCAGAAATACTTTATGCGTATAATTGGAATAACTGTATTGGAAAAGATCTCTTTGTAAATCATCAAAAATTTGGAGAAGCTGGCTATCACATTCCATCCTTGAAACTGAGTACCAGCATTTGAATTAGGGTTTATCAAACACTTTACGATTCTGCATAGGAAATCCAGGGTAATGAAATGTTTGTGGATGAAAATAAAACACATGCAGAAGTGAATATTAATATGTTGCATTAATGTTTTAAAAAGTTTACCTTACAAAATCCGTTAAACACTGCGCAATTTTGAAAAGAGAATTTGAAAACTATTACGCTTTGGATAAGTCGAAATTTTGAAACTGTAAGGTTAAATCATATAGAAGAAAATCTGAATGAAAAAAATCGTTTCAAAATTATTCTCTGTAGAACTAACAAGTTTCATTGATGCGCACATTTTTCCGTCTATTAAAGATATTACTAACTATCACTTTAACATGTTCTTTTCCTTTGGAAATCTGAATTCATGAATAGCACTTACATTTCAGTACAGTTTTGGGTATCAATGAATTGAATCAAAATATATCACATTTTTTGATCTAGAGGATTTCATATTATTAGAGCTATACTTGCTTAATAACCAATGATGTGAATTTGTGTAATTTACAAAGATATACTATGGAGACACTAAATGACAATTCTTGCGCCCTTGTTAGAAGTCTTATATTTTAGTTCTGCATTTCTATTTTCTAAACTGATCCAATGAAACAAATTCTTTCTTTGAAAATGAAGTCAACTTGCATTTTTGGTAACTCTGTGAAGCGCGCATTCATATTTTTTGTTCGAACAGGAGGTTAGTGACTTGTTGCGAAGCGCGAGGAACAGCTGTGAAGGATACTTTATGGCAGGTCAATTGGTTGCCAACAGTGATTCTAAAAACCTCCGTAATAGCCTCAGTTTTTTCGAAAAACCAAATCGTGCTGAAGTAAGTGCAACCAACTAATCACTGAGCTTTGTTTTGGCCTTTTCTCGAAAGATGGGAATTGTGTTGGAGTTTAGCATATGTATTTCGTTTTGAGGTCATTACATTTTATGCAGATTTCATTAGTGGACCGGCTGTGTGATCGCGTGCCCTATTGATTCGAACCATTCGAACTTTTTAATAACAGTCTGTTGAAGCCTATGCTCTGCATGTTGGAAATAATCGGGGGGGAGGGGGGGGGGTTGGACATTTCAAGCAACGCAGCATTCGCGGTCATTGGAAGACTTGCTGGCGTTTTGATACTCTTGTCGCTGTTTTTTATGTCGTTGTTGGGCACTCAATGACGGGATTTTTTTTGTTTTCAGCAGAATGAAGGATTTTCTGCAGTAAGGAAATCCATGAAGCACAGGATCAGGTTCTCTAAAGGTGTATCTTACATCCTCCGAGAAAGGTACAGTTCCAAAGATTGGTTGATGGTAGTTGGAAGGGAGTATTTTCGTATTTCACCGCTGTCCCTCTTTTCTTCAAATTTATGAAGTCCTCCGAGTAAGGTGTGGGCAGAGTATTCCGTGGGGCAGCAGAGTTACCAACGCCCGTGTTGTGGTGTTTATCAGTATGAGTGTGTATTTCAGTATCAGTTCACTACGTTTTCCTTTCGTTTATTCCATGCAGATGATAAAGTTTTTATCTTGGTGTGAAGTTCAGGCCCCGATCTTGGATTCAAAGCGATTAGCACGAGTGTTACTTCGCTGTGCGTTTTTTTCATCTCATTTTCTGAATGAAAACCATGTCCTCAGCGCCACTTTCTTCCAATCAGAGAAAACAGTAAAAAAAAAAAAAAAAAAAAAAAAAAAAAAATTGGGGGAATTGTATATTCATGTTGAGAGAAAGGAATAATGATCTCATTCAGTCATTTCAAATTTAGTAAAACTCAATTTATCGCTCCTCCAATAAAAAAGGTTGGTATTATGTATAAAAAGCGTCTCTGCGTTTACGTGTGCGTATTTGTATTTCATTGTACATTTCTTTCCAGTCGGTTTGATGATGCCCACGAGTCGGTTCTCCGGGTGGCGCGTGGGTGGCTCTCGAAAACTTATTGCCCAGAATCCTTTCTCTAGCTTTCAGGTTTTCCAAAATTTCCTTCTCCTTTTTTTCGTGATCTTTTTCTTCTTAATCTCAGGAAAATAAAGGAGACCTCAAGAAATGTTTTGTGGTTTGTTCGTGTTTTATTTCAAATTGACAAGCCGTTTCCCCTTTTTTAAAAAAAAAAAAAAAAAATTGTCTTGCAGTGTGACAGCTCCGACTTGTCGTGTGTATTATAAGTTGCAGGGAAAGTGGGACCGCAAGGTAACGGTACGGACTTCCAGATGTGTGTCCCGGCAGCCGACGTGCGGAAGCCTGGGTGATGGCAGCCGAAGAATGTCGTACAGTTGACGTGGGCTCTTCTGCATTGCAGAAAACGAAATGAAATGAAAAATTGGAAGTTTTTTTTTCTTCCTTCCCCCCCCCCTCCTCTGTCGTGTTTTTTTTCCACCTCATTTCGTTTTCCGTGTTTCGTGTCTTTTGCTCTCGCAATCGCCTTGTCCAATCTCATGCGTGAGAAACCTGTTTGCACAAGTCGGTGAGATCTGCGCAGTGCAATGCAGTCGGAAGCGCTCGTATACATCTATGTATCTATGTTGCCCGTGTACAATGCGAAGCAGCGTGTTCCCTTTGGAATTCTGTCCTCCAGCTGGTCTTCAAAAGGATCTTAGTGACTGATTAAGGTAAAATACAAGTGCGTCAAGTATGGAAGACACCGAATGTTGCCGTTTTTGTAAAGAAAGAACGGAATTTATCCAAGACCTGTGTCAGAATAAAGCAAGGAATTTTTTTTTTCTGATGAAGCAACTCCAAGCAGCATTTTTCTTTTCTCCAGATATGAAGTCATTGCATCTCATGCTTCACTCTTAATTAGCGTCGTATCGTCGTTGGTTAACGCATGTTTTCCGCCCACATTCGATCTAATGACGTTTTCTGTTCAGATAACGACAAGGAAGACACTCTGAGAGCACAAATTACGCATCCGTCTGTAATGCCATTCAAGCAAATTATCTACCCACCCTCTTGTGAAAAAAGTGTTCCTCTCTACAAGTGCTTTGAGAAAACACAGGCAAGATGTTTCTGCAAGAGTGAAACCTGCTGGTCCCATCTACCACGCGGATCACATTGAGCACAAGATTGGCACGCCCGTGTGCGAAGTATGTCTGTGTGAAGGATCTTACAATATAGATAATTCGATTTCAGTGGTTTTCGGAGTCTGCTTGCCCGAGTAGGTGTCACCTGGTACAGATCACTATCCTTATTTTCCGATCGGCGTGAAAAATGGATCTTTCTGAGATGTGTGTGTGTGTGTGTGTGTGTGTGTATTCTTCAGACGACATACTCCTTCATCGAGACCGTTGAATTCTACGGAGTGCATCGTGGTTGATTCGATGCATCCAGGTTTTCTCCATTCGTCGGAATGAAACTGAAGATGGAGCTTTGCCATCAGTGCTTTTAGAAAAAATCGATTGTTTTTTCTTTCCTGTTTCCAAAGTCTGCGAAACCCTCATCGAATGGAAGATCCCTGAATACCATCGGCTAGTCTTGAGTCATACAAATCAGTTTCTTTCATTTTTTTTTTTTTCCACCTCATGTTTTCCGTATGTTGAAGTCATGATCAGTGTTCCATCTCCTTGTTGGTTCGCCCAAGAACAGTTGCTGGCGTTCTGGAGACAGATTTCCGTCTAACGGCATTGCTATCAGAATCACGTTCCATGCTGGCGTAGAATGGGAAGTTTTATTCACAGTTCAGATTTATGCATCCCTGATTTGCCTTTTAATCCTTCATGTTTATTTGGTGCTATTGCACACCACCTACCCGTCATAGGACGCTAGTATTGCTGTTCTGGTCACAATTTTATTTTGGTCAGTCTTGTACAATTCATAACCTTTACTAGCATGCTCAGAGTGTCTTCCTGAAGCGTGTTTTTTCAGCGACCTGGTTCGCTTGGCGAGCAGTTTGACGCGTGTAACACGCTCTGGGATAACAATTTTTTACATCCAGAGTGGAACCGATAGAGAAGCCAAACATCTTGATTTCGCTTGTCTTTTCCGTTGCCTTATCCAGGAAGGATTGGTGTATTCCATCTTGTTTGTTTGTGTGTGTGCCAAAACAGTCAATCACGAATCTCAAAAATGAAGGTGCAATGTCGACGTTCAGTGCTCAGATCACATGGAGAGCCTGGAGAAACTGTTGGTTTCTTGGATCTTAGTAAACCTACTAGCTGTCTTTGTTGCGATACTTCTTGAGTATATCCAAACAGGGCAACTGGCTCGGATTTTGTTTTGAGCAAAGTCTTTTGTGCAGATTTCCGGACTCAATAGAAGCAATTCGGGTTCCAGGGTTCTCCAAGTCACTGCATTCGTCATATGTGTGTGTTTTAAAGAGTATTCCCCCCTTGCAAATGCATTTCCGAGTAATGTTTCCACTGTCATCATCGCGTCTGTCGAGAGAACTCTGGACACGTCAGTCTACATTTCTTTTTGTCTCTGTGTCCGCTTCTGAGCATATGAGCGCTGTTTTCAGTCCTGAGTGCCAGTCGTCGGAATATCGAAAAATGTTTACGAGAAGTGATCCAGGGTACAATATAGTTTCAAATATGTTTTGCAGAGCACGGCTCGAGGACTCTTATTCCAGAAGGCTGCAGAAGCTTGCAAAAAAGCTGCAGAAACTATGTCAAGAGATGCCTGGGTATGTTTCAGAGTCCTGGCTACACGTCGGTCGCCAGATGGAGAACGAAGGCAGCGCCCACAAGTAAGTATTCCGTCTCATTCTTATTTTCCCGATGATCGTTTGTCTTCTGCTTTTTCTAAACGAAATCCCATGGCTCAGCGTGCTTCCCTCTGCGATCGGTCTTGCGGGTACTTTTTCGGCACGCGGTTTACCTGCAGCGCTTTTCGTGCCGTCTGTATTCGTCTTTTCGCACCTGGCGTGGTCCTCGAACTAGATTCAAGCGGAAATATACTCCTTCCATCTTCCTATAATCAGGAAACACATCTTAGGAATTGTCCTGTCGTCGAGCCTTTGTCCGAAATCAGTATTTGTTTCGAGATGAGGCGAGATGATTTGACCTTTGAGACTGGATTCATCCTCAAGGGTTTGAGCTCACTGGTAACCAGACAATCCGAAGCGGCCACTCTCTTCCTAGATTGTCTTCCTGTGGTATTACAAGTCTGGAAATCAGTGTTTATAATCAATGAGCATGTCATATCAGCAGAAGATTCTCAGAAGAAAGTAAGCACGAAACCAGCCATATTGGATCCTTGAGGGAATAATCTTACGATCCGTCATGCTGTTTTGGTGTCGTTCGGATTTTGCTTTGTGTAAGGGCACTTCGCTTGAACCCTCTGATCCTAAGTAGTTGCGATCTCTAACGGTTCTCTTTGTGTGCGTGTGAGAAATGTTCCAATGTTCCAGTGACTTCCAATGGGACATCTGGTCACGGATCACTCGAGGATCCATCGTGACGCGTCACCTTGACTTACGCGCATATGACCGAACAGAACAGATGCCGTTGACTGTGAAGACACTACAGTTAGTTTGATCGTGAATTCTCCAGAACAAAAGAATCCGAAGCGTTATCCTGTTTGCGATCGTATTCTGTCTCTGTTTGCCTTGTCCTGTTGTTTTTTTCATCATGTCTTATTGTGTGTTTTGTCCTGCCCCTGTTCTCTATTGTATTGTTTTTTATCCATTTGGGTCGATTCACGTTTTCGGTCTCAATAAAATGTGCGTAGGTCAAGAGGTAACGCCCCTGCTTGTCCTCTGCTTTACCTCTTGACCTATGCTCATTTTCCTCCCTGATCATCTATTAGTGCTCTGTTTTGTTTTCGCCTTTAACTAATCGTTCCGCATCGCTGTAGCTTCACAGTAGCGGCAACTTTGGTTTCCCACTTGCATCCGTTGTTTTGGCAATGGTTTGGTCATCTAGTATAAAATCGCATTTAGAAAGTCGTACTATTGTCTGGTTTCTTTAGGCTCCTGAACAGGATTGGAGGTTTCGTATCGCCTGGGACTTGTTGCAGCCTCAAGAGCGAACATACAGTCTAATAAAGTGCGACTGATTCTAATCCTCTTCTATGGGAATGCGCAGCATCCTTTCGTGTTAGATTCGCATGTTTCTTTTCCCACTTGGATCTCCTTGACAAACGCAGTATCATTCCTTCTCGAACTGACTTCTCTCGTTCCTGGGATCGATTCTGCTCGGTTCTAGAATGAACGGGGAAGAAGAACCTGGATTTCGTACGAAACCTCAGGTGGTTTTCTTATTTTTTCTGAGAAACGAAGGTAGAAAGTCCACGAAGGGAATCGTGGACAGCAGAGTCAAATGTGGCCTCCTGCCGCGATCCTTTCATCGTACTCAGTTTCCAAAGCGCTTGTCTTGCCCACGAATGTTACCCGAAGACCTCCAGTGTGTCACCGCTGCTATTTTTGAAATAGGAATCCCTACTAGATTCCTGAGCTCGTCGTTATCGGAACGGACGACCAAGCCCATCCTTCTCCTGGTCGAGGAGCAGTCCAGAATCCGCAAGTCCATTGAGAACATGGTGGAAAGCTCATTGAAGAAGATGAGTGATTCTCGTTCCGTGGAGGGAAAGCTCAAGAAGGAATGTTTCATGGGCAACAGGCAGTACGAACGCTTCCTGCAGCTGCTGAACGACACAGAGCGGGTCGCCGGTAGAGGACCGGCGGACAGGAACGCTTCTGAGAAACACATGCACAAGGTATCCGTGCGGACGGTGGGCAGTGGCTGGGAGACGGGGGGAGCAGAAGTCGAGAGAGTAAAGGAGGCGCACTACTCTTTTTTAAGCTGCAGACCAAAGCACGGAAGATGGACAACTCTCTGCATCAGCTGGAGAACAACTACTTCTCATCTTGCCTGCGAGCCGAGCGCTGTCGGTACGATGTCCACTCAGCGGTGTGTAGGGCCGTCGACTACTTTGTGGCCATGGAACGCGAAAGACAGAAGCTGATGGATAGCGCCTTTCAGGAGTACCGCGAGTGCATCAGGCACCATCCTGCCATGCTGGAAAATGTAAGCTTCCCCATCCTCCTCTATTCCCTACGGGCAGCGCGTCTCCGCCGTTCAACCCTCTCCCGTACCGTGTCTAGGTTTGGGGGGGGATTTTGATTGGCATTGCTCCTTGCGCCTCCCCTTTCTGCATCTAGGATCCTCCGCATCAACCTAAAGCTTCTGGTTTTATCCAAGACTGCGATCACGAGATTACTGACTCCTTCCCCGCCCATGCGACCCACGCCACCTCACATGGTGTCCATTTTGCGATGCATCAGCTTCTTTTTCGAAACCCTGGACGCATCTGCGCTTGCCTTTCTCTCATCGTCGTGTCCTCCCCCCATGCGCACACCACGATTTCTCCAAGATTCCCTGAATATCAGCTCGTTCCCCTAGTGATTGTCAGCCCGCGTGGGTGGCTGGCAGGAGCTTAGCATATCGCCGTGGGCACCAGCGCCGCCACGTCCTTGGTTGCCGGTGTATGCAGCTCAAAAAGGGACATCGAGAGGCGGATGCAAATACGGAAGCTGTGTCGCAAGCCAAAAGCGCAGACGCCAGTCGCGCCGTTCTTCTGGTGTCCGTAATGCAGACGCTGGGTCTCCAACGTTCTTTCAGGGTATTTTCCTGTGGCTTCGGAAAAGTCTTTTGGCAGTTGCAGCGGTTTTACCCACAGACTTGGTAGGGACAAACGTTTTCAGAAGCCGGAACGTTACAGGGTACCAATGTACTCCCCACTGCGGACAACCAGTGTTGATCGGCGTGACGGTGGAGTGCAGAGCGCCTAGTGCTTCAGAAGAAGCAGATTTTACGCCGCAAATGTTTTAATAGGGTAGTCGGTGGGAATCAGAGATTCCCGCCTAGCGCATTCTAAGCGACGAAGCCAACCGTCGCTTAGGCGGCGCTAGGCGAGGCAGACGACGAAGACGCGAAAAGAGCCCCCTCTCCTTGGGCACGTACCTGGAATCCAGGAACTGCATTCTTCATCTTCGCGGGTGACGCGCGCGCCGTGTTCCATTGCGATCCTTGGCCACCGGAAGTTCTTACACAATGTCATGGCCACGACTCTCGTCTGCCTGGAAAGCGGCTGCTTTTTATGCATCAGCCCGGCTGCAGCCCCACTTGATGCGTCGGCTGTACTCGTAGCTGGTTTTGCGTCTCCGCGAAGAGTGGATGCGATCAGGGTTTCGTCTTCCTACGAAGAGTTTGAGTCGATTTACTCTCCGACCGAGGAAGAGGGGAGGCCTATCCGCTACTGTAGGCCTCGCAGCTGACCTCAATTCCCAATCCTTTGCAGATGTCGAGGAGCGTCTTCGATTACGAGTCCTCCGATGCAGACGATCATGCGGAAGACATTCTGCTGGTCAAAGGCGACGAGATCTTCAGCGAATTGCTGTACCTTCCCGATTTTTACGCCGAAGACTTGGAAAATCCCATGGATCGCGATCGAAGGATCCAGGTGACTTGCATATCTTGGACAGAGAGAGCTTCTTGCTCGCATTCCTGTTTCCGTCTGGACCTATTCCTAGGATGAGCCTTGACACCTTTGTCGTCACTTCCCCGCAGACTGGCGAGTTCTCCATTTTTCTTCCCCTGACTACCCGCACCCTATTCCTCATCTCTACGAGAAGAACTGTGAAGTTGTTTGTTTCCTTTCGAAACGGTGGTGGCGCCTCATTTGCCTCACCGAACTTTCCCTTCTGCCAACGCTTCCACCGTCTTCTACGAAACTCCTGGGGAACCTGAGAGTGCGAACGCGTATTCCTGTCCCTGTTTTTATCCGGGTTGCGGGGAGGACGAGGGGCGTGGTTTGGGGTGCGGAGAGAGAGTCTCCAGGCTTGGGCTTCTTGTGATGACGGCGTTTTAGTGCCTTCGTAAGATCCTGTTCCTCCTACGAGGGAACATCGAGAAAGAGGAGGAGAATCTAGATAAGGAAGGACTGCATGACTCCCTGCCCGACTACGTGGAGACCATCACGAGAACCATGACGTACCAGCCGCACGGAGTTTCCAGCTTGAAACTGCGGCGGGTGAGACACCCTTATCCACGAGGAGCTGCCTCCATCAGGTTCCGCCTCCTATTCCCTCTCTAGGCGAAGACTATGCTGGTGTTCCTGGAGGCCACCAAGTACAAGATGGAGAAGACGCTGATGAGCCTAGAGGATCGCCCTTGGCAACCGACCGCCTCGCTGGACGAGCGCATCGCCACGCACAAGGACGTCAAGGGCATTCGGCAGAGCATCCTGGATGCAGGTCAATGCGGTCTTTGGAGAGATTACCCACAGCCCGCTCGCCGTCGAACAAACGACAAGAACGCGCACTCTGACTCGGGTACGTGCGTGACTGCACCTTAGACTCTTTCGAGGTTCTTTTTTTGTGGATTTCCTTCGGCACGCTTGGGGAGGAAACGAACGGACATCAGCGTTCGTCGACGGGATCGAGGGTCGCGTCGCGAAGACCATTTTCAAGGAGTAAGGGACGTACTCCCTGCGAATCGAAGGTGACGGTAGCAGACTCCTTAAGAGGTGGAAAGGCAAACAGTCTATGGACTATCGGCCTTATCAGTGGTCTCTGTCTTCTTTTCTCTCTCTCTCTCTCTCTTTGCGCCATGGGCGAAGCCGAAAGAGAGTGCTGGCTATGTTGCCGGAACCCAATCTGCTGGCAGTGAGTCTGCCGCCGACTCCTTCGACTTGATGTATGCGGCAGCACGGTCATGATCTCACAGGATGGGCTTCCCGGGTGTTTTCCAATATGGTCCATCTATTTCTCCCTGTGGCCGCGTGTTTTCCGGGTTACTTGGGCGGTGACGAATCGATGAAAGCCATAATGAGACGATGGCAACGATGACGACTGTATGTAATAATGAATTCCCTAGGTGAATACGAGCATGTGATCCACGAGGAAGAGGAGGAGCTCCCCGGAACTTTGTGCCAAGCCCTGTACGACTACTCCTCAGACATGCCGGACGAGCTGTGCTTTCGTGCCGGTAGGTGGCGCCTTTGGTGCGCGCGCGCCTCCTCTTTCCCTTCGCACTCAGTCACCATTTCCCGCTCCATGCCCTCCCCCCCCCCTGCAGGTGACATCATCGTTCTGCAGAACAAGCTATCAGATGACTGGTGGCAGGGGAAGGTGGGCGGAGCTTCGGGCATCTTCCCTGCGACTTATGTGGAAGAGCTGGCAACCGAGTAGCACAAGAAGATGGTTTATCCGTCTTCCCAGGGATTCCCCGATTTCCGGTACCGGCTGGTTGCGGTTGTCACCCACCCCACCTGCCCTGACTTCTCTTCATGGAACGTCAGCGCCAACTGACTACAAAGAATAGAACCCAGCGGATTCTGGAAAATGTTTGTCTTCTTCGTGTCCACGTTGGGTACGACCACATTGCCGCGGCAAGCGCATAGGCGGATCCAGTAATCGTGGCGCCAGCACAAACTGCCGGCGATTTCGGAGTCTCCCCAGTTCCCTTTCAGGGGTCGTGCTTTTCTGGAGGCGGGTCGTCCTCTCCCTCCTCTCATCCTCCAGGAAGGCATTTTTCCCGCTTCCTTGAAGGCTGCAGAGTGCAGCCGGAGGAAAACTCTTCGAGAGCAGCATCAGTATCAGGAAAGCCCTCTGCCTTGTACACCTGTGGCCTCCTCCCCTTTTCGCTCGTTGTCCAGCAGATCGATCTCTCTTTTGCTTCACCGCTGGCGGTGCGCTCGCGGCAGGTTAGCAGGGAAGCAGGGAACTGAGTTTTCTTTTTTTTTTCAACAGGGGCGTTGAGGACAACGTATTCACACCCCTCCTTTGGGGAAGCAGTTTCCCTGGTCCCAATCAATCGTCCCACCTTGACCCTCCCCGTTTTTTTTTTCCCCTGCACTTTGCCTTTTGCATCGTGGGAAAGCGTGCGCTGGTAGCGCAGTGGTGGCAGGGGAGGGGGAGGGAGTCTGGTGGTGCCTCTTTCTTCTTTTGTGGTCCCCCCCCCCCCTTTTGCCGCGGTCCAGAGCACCTGCAAAAGCACAACCCGATCTGCTGCATCCGGTCGTCCTAGAAAGTGCGGCAAAGGGCGCCTTTTTATTTATATGCTGGCTGCAGCGCAAGGGCTCTGGTTGTAGTTGATGCAAAATCCCTGCGACATTATTGTGTTGGTGTCCTGGAGGGCAGCGGTGCGGAAGCGGAAGACGAAGGGCCTCATGAGAGCTGCAAGGAGGAGGAGGAAGAGGGCGGCAGTAGAGTCGGAACGTGCGGGGCGCGTATTGCCGCCGAGATGACGCTGCAGCGCGCTACTCACTGCACACGGGCATCGGCTCGGCTGTCTGGGCGGCGAGGGTTGGCTGAAGGGTGCCCCCGCAGAAGCGGTCCGCCGTGCAGGCTTGGCCCACCATGTTCATGGCGAGTCCGCAGGGGATCTCGAGGTAGGCTGTCTCGCAGTTCGCGCCCATGGTCCCGTCGTTGTCCCCCAAGTCCATTGCGGTGCTCAATCCGAAGCCCGAAGGGGGATCCTCGCACTGCGACAAGCAGATGGTGCAGAAGCCCGCCTCGGTGCGCACGCAGATGGCGTAGTTTTGGTTGGAGATCATCCTGCCGGCGTTCATGGACACCCAGTTGAAGGATGAGAAACCCCCGGACGAGCCCATGAAGTACTGCAGGCAGCCGTCGGGCGCTGGAAGAGCGGCACTGGCGGAGAGCTCGCCTCGCTTCGTTTCCCATCCTCCTTCACCGGCAGGGATGCGGAAGAAGCTCCTCGAAGCCCCTGCCGAATCTCGTCCTCTTCCCACTACCCAGCGACACCAACCCCCCACCCCACCCCTTTCATCTCTGGGTACCGGCCATCGTCCCTGCAGAGAAAGGGATCCTCTGCTTTCGCTCGCGCGAGAGGTGGGGTTCCCAGTGGGAACAGGGCAAAAGAACAAGAAAAGGCGAAGCGGAGTCTCCACCCCTTTCAGGGGGAGGAGGAGAGGAGGGGAGCACAGACGTGTGTCATCTTTGAGGTATGCCGCCGCATAAGGGGGCGACATCAACGCCGCGCCGACAGAAGTCGACGGACGGAATCAACCCTAGACTCCTGCTCTGCACGACGTTGCGATGGCAGGGGCGGGAGGGATGGACCCTTAGGGAGAAGCTGGGGAGGGGCTTGCATTACCTGCGCTGAAAGATTGCCTGGGAATCTGCGAAACGAGGATGTCCCACTGGCGGTTGTCCGCAGCTGTGGGGGGTGCGGCAGCACCCATGGGGTTCGTAGTGGTCACGGTCAGATAGACCTGGGTGGTTGCTGGACCCAGGTGGATGTACACTAGAAGGGTGAAGAAGGTAGCGATTTCCCTCATGAGAGACGTGGCTTCCAGCGGTTGCCACCGCTTTTCCCCTTTCCTCTTTTCTACACACTCACTGTGTTGCCCCGTGTTGGTCCCACAGATGGTCGGGACGACCTGGGAAGAGGACCCCGTGGCCACCGTGAACGTGTCCGTGGCGCAGATGGTCATTGCGTCCGGTGCGTTCAGCACGAAGGTGTTGAAGTCGAGCCTGCAAGGAGGCATGGGGCCTCCCGCGGGTTCAATGGCGAGCCCCTTACACCGGATGGACGCACCTGATCTGCCCGATGTCCCTGTTCAGCTTGATGACGGTCAGCTGGCACGTTCCGGGGATGGGAATGGCTGACGGCGTTTGGTCTGGGAGTCCAGAGGTGAGGCTCCGGAAGTAGGTCATGTTGAGGGCGCTGACCGTCCCGCAGGAAGCCCTGACGACTACAAGGAACCAGGGGTTGGTGATGGCGGTGCTCTTCTCGGGCGAGGTGGGGGGAAGGGGAAGGAGGAGGAAGGACTCACCTGTGCAGCAGATGCCGAAGCCGAGGGCACAGTAGCCGTTGTAAATGCCATTGTGGCTGATGCACTGTTGTTTGGTGACACATGTTCCGCTCAGCAACAGAGTGTCCCCAAAGCAGGGGTAGTTTTGGAAGCGGACAATGGAAAGTACTGGAAAAGGAGAATAACGCCTTGAAGGGGGATGCAAAGGTGGAACCCAGTCCACCCCGTTCCCGTCTTTTCCCGAGTTCCCCGCCTCAACGCGCGCTTGCGCTGCGGGCATGCCCCAGGGAGCGGCGGTCCTGTTCTCTACCGAAGGATGACATCCAGTGTGGTCGCTTTTCGGAAGACAAAAACAGTGCGGCGGCGTGCGCAGGGCCCGCGCAGCAGCGCGTGCACCTGCTTGCTTTTCGCGGTTCTGCCTGGTTGCCTTTCTTCAGGCTGAACTTCTCCCTCGAGGAAGGGGGGGGAGGGGTGGGGGGATGTCTTCAGTCGTTGCTGCGTCCGAGGTGCGCTCGCGTGGCAGCCCTGCTGGTCTCTCAGCCTGCGGAAAGCCGGGAAAAGTCCGAGCAGCGTGAGGGCGAAAGGTCTCTGGCGATCTCTCTCTCGATCACCGTGTGAAAAGGCCGCGCGGTTGCTAACGAGAGCGTGCGCGATGCGATGACCCAAGCGCGCGCGCCCAGCACGTGGGTGTGGGCGCGCTCGGGGCGCGTGCTGTACTCAGCAGCAACAATCATCGCCCCCGTTTTCCTGTTCTTTTCCGTGTGACCTTCGTAAGCCTGTCATTCAAAGATAAAAATAAACAACGCTTTGCGGTCAATGGTTTGAGACGCCCAGTTGTGAGCCAGATCAGCCACTACCGAAGAGTCGCGCGTTTGGCCGGCACGGGAGAGAATTGGGCAGGAGAAGCATCCTTCGAGTGGTGGATCATCTGAAATTCTTCAGAAGAGCAAACCCTCGTTTATGTTTTCTTGGCTCTTTATTTATTTTATTTTTTTATTTTGGAGCGGTTGGCTTTTACCCGCTTCCTAACTCTGGGCCCCTGTTTTTTTTTTTATATATTGTATTCAAAGCTAAAATAAAAAACCAGTCGACCTTGTCGAGTTCTCAACAATCTGAACTAGGCCTAACTGTTTGTTGCCCGCTATCTTTTTTGTTTGTTTGTTTTTGAAAAGTAAACAATGGAATCGTTTGATATTTTCGGACACTCTCAACAATCTGAGCTAGGGTTAATTCTTTTTTTATTCATTGTTTCAGAGAGTAAACAATAGGACCTGTGCAAACTTTTTGAAAAGTTGCTACAATGTGATTGTTTATCTTCATGTTTTTTTCAAAAAAAAAGAAAAAAAAAATCTAAACTGAAGCAAGGAAACGCTCTTACCACAAACATGAGTTACTGATGTGTTGACCGTAGGGGAATTCCAGTTTTCTGCGTATTTTTTTGTTTTTGTTGTTCGGAATCGCGGAAGATGTCCGAGTGAACGGAACTTCATCTGGCCCAAGGGACGTCCCACTTCCCCCGAGTAACGCGTAAGCGCAAACAGCGGCTTCCGCGTAAACAGCGCCACGTCGACGTAGGTGCGACGGACTTCCTGTCGCCCACCGATCACTTGTCGCCGGGTCGAGGATGCTAACTTTCGCCCCCGCGGATCCTCCGAGTTTTCCAGTCTCTTTTCGGATGGAAGGAGCGCTCGAGGAAAGGAAGCTCCTTGTCTTTTCACGGCTGCAAGCTTTTCCCAAGATCCGAAAGGACTCGTGAACAACCTCTTCGCTCGTGGATCGTCTGAAGAAGGAAACCTGCTTCGACGACCGGCCAAGTATTCGGGTAGCGGAGGAACGGGAGAGGGGGCGAGGCGAGGATGCGTCTATCTCGGACCCTGTCGAACCTGCCCGGAGGGAGCCTTCACGGGCAAGGGCACATCCGGGTCTATTTTTCCTCGGGAGAGGAAGGGGGGAGAAGGAGGGGAACTCTGAAAGTCATCCGTGAAGACATTTGTGCGCAAACTCCCATCTCGGACATCCTTTTCCTCTCTCCCCCGCTGTAGCTGTGGCGGCTAGGTCCCCAGACATGCGCGCAAGCTCTTTCGTAGTATGCACTGGGATCGTTTTGTGGAGGCGGTATTTCCGTGCGTGCGTCCAGTCCTCGCTCCAGAGGGAAAACGGCGCGCACCCTTCCTCCCGGATGTGGGGGCGGATACAGGTCTTTCCCTCTGGTTTCGTTCTTGGAGATTCTGATTGCTGTTAAGAATACCAGAGGAACCGTGTCTTGGTCCGGTCAACGTCCAACAGTACCCTCGACCAGACCGCGTTTCTCTTCTCCGCAGCGATGCCGGGATTGACGGTCCTGCGAACCCGTGCAAGGAAGAATGCATTGTCACGTGAGAGTGCCCGCCCAGTTTTCTGTGTGTCCATTGAGGGAAAGTCCTTTCCGTCTCCCCAGCTTGTTCGCAGCGCGCTCCCTCCTAGGAACGCAAGTGGCCACCCTGAGAAAGCTCAGCTGCCTTGAGGAGGAGACCACCCTTGCCTGATGAATATCCTCCAGTTACGAGGAAAAATGCTGCGACCAGCAAAAGGATAGAAGGGACTTCGGTCCGGAACAAGTCCTCCTCTCCTTCCTCGGTCGCTCGGTCTTCCGGGAGGGAGGGAGCGCGCCCGGGAACAGACACCACCTCGCCCGCACCCTTTTCTTCCGAGGAACCCCAGATCCGAGCTTTCCGCTTTTGACGACAGACAAAGAAGTTGCTTACGTGATCGCTGAGTCTTCTCTTCGCCGGCAGAGCTGTTGGAGGGCGGCAGCGGCGGGACGGACGCGACGAGGGCCGCCGGTAGCACCAGCACCAGCCAGGGAGCGACCATGGTGACGCGTACAGAGGAGAGAGCTCTGCCCCCCTCCCGCGGGGGCGTGCCATTTTTATACCGCAGGCCTCCATCCTCGCAGGCATCGCGCCTCGGCGACAACAACAAACGATGCAGGTGAACTCTGCTGTTCCGCATTCCAGCGACCCCATTTCGAGGAAGACGCAACTAATGAGGGTGGGCATCCATCTGGTCACCGCGGTGAGGACGCACGCGCTCGGCGCGCTGTTGTGTCGACAGCGGTCGCTGCTGCTTGCGGAAAACAGTCGGGCGGAGACTGGCCGGACAGCGAGAGCAGTTCAGGCGCGTCTGTTTTCACAAAAGAGTGAGGGGGGAGGGCCGTCCCAACCCCGTTCGCCGGCGTGTCTGGAGCGTCGAGGTCGAAAAGACCGGAGTCCCGCACCAGCTTCGGCCCTCTGCGCGCCTCTTCGCCATCGGCTTCCGACCCTTTTCGCCTCGAAAAGCCCTCGACGAGGGGGGGTAGGAAAGAAGCGCAGGCGGCGGCGAGTCCGGGAATCACCCTGGTCTCCCTCCCCTTCACCCCTTCCACTTTCTTCCGTCCCCTCCCTCCCGCACCCCCTTTCTTCGCTGGTCTGTTCCGAGGGGGGGTACAGACGGATGCTGCTCGTGATCCCGACCTTCTCATAAAGTAAGGAAGAGTTGGGCCGCGGAGCACTGATGTTCTCGGCCTCTCTCGCCCCACAGCCATCCCCGAAGCGCTGGCGGGGCTCTTTCGCCTCCGCGCCCTCTTTCCGTCGGGGGGCGCTCCAGGTCCTTCCCGAGTGCAGGAAGTCCACCACACCCTCCAGAGCCCGGCATGTCCATCTACCTCCGGTCGAGCATGAAAACCGGCAGGAGAAGGGAGAGGGGAGGGGCATGCTGGGTATCGCGACCGGCTCCTCCAGGATCAGATCTCTTCCCTCCCACCCTCCTCCGCCGGGAGATGAATTTTGCTGCCGCTGAAAAGGCGAAGGCCCATTGACTGGGACCCAGGTAGCGGGACTCTCTCCGAAAGATGGGGCGGAAGGGGAGGAGGACGAGGTGCCTTAGGGGACACTACCCTCGCAGTCGCGACACGCAGGGTCGAGACCGGGCCCCCCGCTAGGGAGATCCGCTCTGGGCGCCGGTTGCCCAGAGACGCGTCTGGAGGGTCTTCCGTGCGGCGAACAGGCACGAGAACCCCCAGCACCAAAGTGCTGGTTCCTGCCGCCGCCACGGGGGAAGGGGATGGGGTTGCAGGCGCAGGAAGAGCCCGCGGGACCTCGAGCGCGCCCCTGGAGGTGCCGCATCTGTATGGAGAAAGACCCAAGGTGACGCGAGTCGCCACGGAAGAGGAGGGCCTCTCTACATCTCCGCCGGGGTCTCGTCGGGTCGAGGCCCAAAGAGATTCCAGAGGGAGGAGGTAACCCCAGTGGGTCTCCGGAGGAGCGGCTCTGGATCGCGAATTTCGGTCTCCCTGGAAACGTCGTGAGCGTCCGCGGAGCAGTTCCCCTGGCGGCGACCCCGAGAAGCTTACCGCGGAAAGAGAGCGATCAGCAAGAGGACTGCAAAGAGGGGTCACCCCGCCGCCGGCGGCGACGATGGCGGCCGGCTGTAGCACGTACCACGGACAGCCGTTCCCGGATGCTGGTCCGCCTCTTTGTCCTCCCTCCTGGAACCTATGTCGTCCTGGTTCCATCGGTGGTGCGCTGCCCTGCGGGCGAGAAAGCTCACGTCTATCCCTCGTCTGGAGTGAGAGGCGGGCGTTTTCGGAGTCGTCTCCTCCGTGGACTGCGGCGGGGGGAGTCTCTCAGTGTTACCAGACGAGAGTCTCTCCCCTCGTCCTTCTTGCAACGCGGGCATGCCCACGCGCGGCTCGCGTTTCAGTCGCTGCCTTTCCTGGAGAGGGCTGGGAATTTGCGCATGTGCACCCGCGCTCAGGAGAACAGGATAAATTCAGACGGTGTGCGCCGCGCGCACCGCCGTGCGTACGTTTCCCGAACCTCCCTCGCCATCACTGCCCGCCAAATATTAGGGTCGAGCGGGCGTCCCTGACTGTGCGCCGCGCGCGGGAACGAGGGCGTCGCAGCACGTCAGCAGGCAAGGTTTCGCTTTTGTCTCCAGGGCGCGTGCGCGCGCGCACACTCGGCGGAGAGGTGCGCCGTGACACGCGCCCTCACCACTGTCGGCGGGGCTCTCGCCGCGTGCTCGCAGGCTGCGAGTGATCGGGGTCTCCCGAACTTGGGAAACCGGCGAACCTGGGATTGTCTTGCGCGTCCCTCTGGCAAGCTCGGTACTGAGCTCGCCGGAGAGAGAGCGAAGAGGAGCAGCGGCCCTCCCTTCAACGCCAGCAGCGGAAAGGTTGCCGCGGAAGCTGCGGGAGGACTCCCTCGTCCGCGGGGTGCCGGAACCTGCGAGGGTTCCCCGGGGACGTAGGACCTCTATCTGCGGACGAATCACCTGGGAGGCGAGGGGTCAGGTGGTGGTGGTCTTTGGAGGAAGTTCCCTGCACTTGCTCGCCTGCGGCACGAGGTCCCCGGAGGCGGGAAGCCTTGCCGATCGGTGGGCGAAGGCCCGGATCAAAGGTCAAGAGAGAGGGCGAGGCTGCAGCGGGTCCCCTTCCGTCTCGGCCGGAGACGGCTGGCTCGACAACTGCATCCGATTCTGTGCATCGGTCTGGGAAGTTCCTAGGGCAAGCATTCCGGAAAACGGGACACCCAGAAAAAGGGTGCTCGGACCGTATGGAGGGCTTCCCAGAGCGTCCAGGGAACCAAAGGAACGGTTCGTTGGCCGGGCAGGAGCCAGATGTCCCTGGCACTCGGCAGTCTCCTCCTCTGATCGCACGCCGCCGGACCAACCCAGAACATCCGGTCCCTCTTCTTAGGGAGGCGGGCAGGCCAGCACCGCCCGCGTCACGGGAGTTTCCTGAGTCTCCGGGAAACCCCCGTCGTCCCGCGTCTGCAGAGCAGTGGTCCCTCGTAACGGGACGGACGGACGCACCTGCCTGCGTCCTCCCCCATCCCGTTGCAGGAACTACGAGGGAGGACAAGCAAAGGAGAGAGGGGGGAAATTTCAGGACTGCGGGGCACGTCTTCCTTAAGGGGCGAACTCTGGAACGGAGCGCTTCTCCCTCTGACAGTGGGTCCTCGCGTGCCTCTTGCAAGGGAAGCCTTCGGAAAGCAGGGGCCACTGGCCGAGCACGCGAGTCCTTTTCAAGCTCCCTTTCAGCCTTGGATCTCCGCCTTCATCTGCCACTTTCCCATCACAGGGAAGAGCCTCAGCTTCCCTCCCTCGCTACCCTCTCCTTGCGCGTATTGCAGCCTCAACCACTTCGGAAGGGTGGCGCTGCCGTAGCTACGAGATGCTGGTCTGCAAGGCGTCCACCTTGCAGCGCTCTGTCGCTGCTGTAGGTCGCCATTACTTGCTGTGGGCGACCACGCTTTCCGTTCGAATCAGCCAACAGTGACCCGGAGTCTCCTTCGGCACCGACCGCGGACCTTTGACGGGGTCTCTTGGACATCTCGTGACGTCACCGCCCAGCTGACACAGCGTGGGCGTGGTCTGCGGCCACCCACAGCACCCCTTCATGGAGGACCACGCACACACCGCCACCACCTGGTCCTTTCCAGCTTCATCGCATCCAGGGTAGCTAGAGAGGGCACGAGTGCGGAAAATTTCAGAGGGTAGGGTAGTCTCCTGTGCTGGACTCTGCAGACGGAAACACGAACCAACGAGAGGGTTCCTATCCTTGCTTTACGAGATGAAGCTTCTGCGCTCTCCACTCTGAGAATCCGCTGAGCTCCTGACGAGCAGGGAGGGAGAAAGGGGGGGGGCAGGAAAGAAGGAGAGTGACAGGTGTCTTTGCTTCCGATTCGCTCCGAAAGAGATCCGTAGAGTGCAGACGGGGAACGGACGGGCGTTTCTCGTCGATGTCCGCTCGTGACGCCTCCTGAAAGGCGAGCCGACATGGTGAAAGAGGAAAGAACGTTCCTTCGAAAGTGATCCCTCGTGGCTCCTGGTTTTTCGCAGAAAAAGAATGGACTGCTCTCGCCTCCGGGTTCGAAACGACCTGAAAAGGAAACGAAACGAACCGGAAGGTATCCAGGAAACGGGAACCGAGCTTGAAGATTCCAGCTCACCAGGTGTTCTTTCGGACTGGAGTGACAGCAAACGATCCAAGATGCACTAGCGTGCAGGTGTGTGTCGACACTTTCCAACGCCCTCATCTGAGTATGTGCACTTGCGCTACCGTCATCGGCAAGCAAGGAAAGACGAGAGAGTCCACCTCCTCTTGTTGTCCTAGCACGCTAGTCCACGCTCCCCCTCGTCACAAAGTACCTCGGGCAGCATGTGTGTGCCAAAGGATATTCTGTCGTTTCACCGGCGAGAGACGGGAGGTGACGCCGAAGCGAGACACACTCCCGTGCCTTGAGCAGCCGTTCTCAACCAGATGCTGCAGCCTAAGATCCCAGAGGTCATCTACTGAGCCAAAGGCGATGAAGTGCTACTGCTGCTTTCCCCGTGCAAGCGGAATGTCTCATCCTCATCGGGAGAGCTAAGGCACACCGAGTTTTCCTTGCTTGGCCAGACTGCAAGGTTTCACGGAGGGATGTCGACAGCTCTCGATATCACAAACACTTTTAGTACTGGCAGCACCTCCGAGAGAATGGGTGGGAATCGTAATGAGATCGTGCATGATGCGAAAGCATCGCGCCAACTCGTACGACAGGTCTTCGTGTCAGGAAAAAAGAGAAAGTAACCTCAACAGTTCAGACAGAGCAACGCGGGACGACGCAAAAAAAAAAGGCACAGCCAACCGCGGAAACCCTGCACGGAGGATACCACATACCAATCTGGGAGTTTGTTTCCCTTTAAAAAGGGATTTTTTTTTTTTCCTTTCGTTTTCAGTTTCCTCGTCTCGGTGGCTTCTTCCATCTGGTAATCACGTTCGGGTGTGGGACTGTGCCAAGTGGCCATTTTAATATTCCACATGTGCAGCACAACATTTTGCCTTACACGACTAGGATGAATGACAACTTAAGATTACATGCTTGCGTATAGCAATGATGCTGTGTGCGGGACGGCTGGCAGCACTTCTTCGGCAGTTCACGAAAGCGCCACAGATGCTGTCACCTGGCAAAGCAAGCTAGGCTCATCACCTGGGCTTTCAGATGTGTGCCGGGAGGAACACAAAAGGAAAGAATCCTCTTGCAGGAAGTGGAGGCGCTGGGTTGATGTCATGCTAGCCGCTCGATCCATCCACCGCAGAAGGCATGGCCGCTTCCACTCCACCCAGCTCCCCCATCTTGGAAGTTTGTCGCCAACGGTCCATTGGCGTAGATGAAAATGCTCTCAGATTGCGGCCCGCTGCCTCGGGAAAGGGTAGTTCGTGGTGCCTGCTGGCCATGACGAAAACGTTTTGCTGGACAGGAAAGCTAGGGTTGGTTGGCGCCAGCATCAATTTTTAATGATGTTTTAATATGTCAGAGGGCAAAAAAGAAAAAAGGCACGAGAACGATGACGTTCACAGATCAAGAATCCAAATGTACAAACAGGATTTTTCAAAAAGAAAGTTTCCGTCCGTCTTGACTGACCGTCTGATTATGGAAGCTCTTGTTTTCAAAGCTTTCTGTCATGAGAGTTTGGGTGCCCAACGGCGGAATTTACGCATATCCATAAAGACCTTTGGTCACGTGACTCAAACGCCGTATCAGTTCCGGATAGTGCATTATATTTAGACTTCTTCAGCAAATCATTCCGGGATTTCTGGCCTCATCAGTGTCCAAGGTAAACAAAGGATGCACGTAAAAGCAGCTGGCACTCGGTACTCCACGATACCTCATGTATTCACAGAACTATTATAAAAAAAATTGGGTCTTCGGAAGAATCCATTCTGAAGCAAGCGGGCCATATCCCTATGGTAATCTGCCATACTGGCATTCATTCAAAGGCACCCAGTAATTATCGAATATAGGCACACCGTCAGCAAACATATTACGCCAAAAAATGAAGGAGTGAGAAACAAAACAGGAAAAAAAAGGAGAGGGTGTTACGGTAAGCCCAAGGGCATATCCAAACAAAAAAACGTAAATAATAAATGGTACAGGGCACACATTCGTAGAACCTCGAAAGGGTTTCGAAAGTCAATAAAAAAAAAAAAAATCTACGAATACTTTCGCTGCTGTCATCTAGCGGACATGCACGGAAGCTGAGTACAGTCGCTTAATAATTAATTCGTTTATGCGCTTGCAAGAAAACTGGGGACTCATATATTACTGATTTGAATCATTACCCAGTGATGGTTGATCCGCGCAGAGAATTGAGATTGTTTAGAAGCAACAATCTCAATTCGGTGCTCTAAACCGGAGTACAAGCTCTCAAGGGGGGCGTGAGACTGTCTTGACTTACACACGCAAAGGCAAGTGGTACCTCTTCTCCCAGATGAAAGACGACGCCAATGTACAGACGCATTGTACACGGCGGTTAGAGGCTTTTTTTGAAATACAGAATCTCGTGCCTTGGAGTTTGGAGGTAGATGTGGAGGGGGGGGGGGGGATCGCCGATGCGGCAAGACTGCCTTAGCCGGGCCCGCAATGGGAACCACAGAATTGGTCACTGGCAGCTGGCAGCTCATGGGAGGCGACCACCGGCTTTATGGTCACGATTTCGGTGCAACCCGAGACTCACCCTGTCTGAAGACACGCACGGAGCGGGCGCGCGCGAAGCTTCGCTCCTCATGCAAATGCCAGCCCGCAGGAACTGCTCCGGGCAGCTGGAAACGTGCGTTCGGAGCTGGAAAAACCGAGCGCCGAATCTGCGAGCCGCGCAAGGCGGGGCGGGGAGGCTTTCCCGCCGTTCGCCACACTTTTGGGAGGCGGGAGCGGTCGGACCGAGCGCGCGCCTTCTGACGTCGGTCGAACCCTCACCTGCAGAGGACGCGTGGCGGCACGGGAGCGAGGCATGCCTCCGCACGGCGCGAGACGCAAGGAGAGGGCAGAGGGCCGCAGAGGGCGACTCTTCTGCCTTCCTCCGCAAGCAACAATCGATATTTCCCCGTGCCCAGAATATGCAGATTAGAAGGCATCCCGCAGTTTAATCTCCCGTGCTGAGGTTATTGATCCCAGGTTATTGATCAATGAACAGCGCCTTTCGCACGCGGGAGACCGAGGCCGGAAAGGGAGGGGGTTCGGCGAGTTTCGAGGAAAAGGTCGAGGTCTGGAGGGTTGCCGTCATGGGGCTCCTTTGGGTTCCGCTGGTGGAGGGAGACCCTCTGCTCCTCTGTATCCTTGTCGACGGGATCGCCGTTTCCAAGGGAGATGCCTGCAGAGGAGGAGGACGAGGAAGAGGAAGGGAAGAGGAGGGAACGTAGGAAAATCTCGCGCGCTCCTCCCGCAGCGCGCGGCAGCCACCTCTCCGCGGCGGGCCACCGCTGACGGGAGGAGGCAGCACTGCAGCGTGGCTGCCGCCCCCTCAGGCGGCGGGCGCGCGCGCAACCTTGGGTGTCTCCCGGATTTGGCACGCCCTCCCCGCCGATCTCCTCCCGCTGAGAGAGCACGAAGCGAATGGCTCGCAGTCCTCGATCCTTCTGGGCTTCTCAGGAAGTCGTGTAGGCTTCACGCAGGCCTCCCTTTTCCCTGAGGAAGCATCCATCGACCATCTCGAGGGAAGAGGAGGGGGTACGCTGGGGTCGTAATCCCTGTCCTCAGGGGCGCAGGACGGAGTCGGCAAAACCAGGTGGAGCGGCTGCCGAGAGGCGCTGCGATCTTCCCGGAGGCCTTCCCCGGGACGTCTTTTCCGAAGTCTGCGCGAGCTGCATGTACCGGGCGCTTCCGGGAGAGCTTCCTCCTCCTCCTCCCGCTCCGTCGGCCTCAAGGATAGAGCTTCCCGGATTACCTTGTTCGCCGACCCAGCAGCGCCAGACGCTCCTGTCGCGCCTTATCAGCCGCCGGTGTTTTTTACCGCCGGGAGACCTCAGATAAGCCGTCTGTACGGTAGAGGGACGGACAACGCTAGCTGCACCGCCATCCGCTGCCCCCGCCTCCCGGCGTCCCATCCGCTCACGGCTCAGGCACGGGAAGGAGACGATGGGTTGGGGACAACGCCCCAGGGAAAGCGGAAGCTTCTGGAGGAGGCCGTGGAAGAAAAGAACCGGCCGGTCGCTCCCCGGGAGGGGCGTCCGGGCCAGCTCGAGTTGCGCACTACGCGGACCCGGGTCTGCCGCCCCCTTTTGCGCGACTCCACCCGTCCCCCCTTTTCCCACATGGATCGTCGGTGCGAGGCCTCTTTTGTGCTTTTTCCCGCTTCCCGTCTCGTTCTCTGGGGGGAGCGGTTACCATGGCAAACCTTCCCGGCTGCCACGGACGGGTTCGTCCGCGAGAGGTGCCGTGCGAGGAAGCGCCCGCTGCGCCCATCCTCACCTCCGGTGGATGCGGAAGAATGGAGCTCTCGATCTTTCCGCAAGCAGAGCAAGGTTTTCTTGGCAACCAGTGCTTTATGACGTCTACCTTCCCTTCCAGCCTTCCCGGAGCGGCAATGCCTCCAAAGATGGCGGGAGACAGGCCCCACGGAAATTCACATCGTAGACGCGGAAAGGGGTTGGTCGCCATCTCGCCGGCAGGGTCGGATCACTGGCCGGCGTGTCACTTGCAAACCGAGGGCTGGGAGGGGAAGATGAAGGGAGATTTCTGGCGGTGTTTGGGAGACTTGGACCCCACTCCTCTCCTCGCGTCTTTCGGGAAGGGGCACTCGCAGGGAGGGGCGTGGTGGCGGTGGAACAAAGAAGTCCCCACCCTCAGGCATGCGCGGGCGCCAAGCTCGCGCGAAGCAGCAGGTGCAGCGACCTGCGCCTGCGGGGACACACGTCCGCGTCTTAGCTACCGACCCCAAGAGCAGAGTCTCTCACGCCCTTGGCCCATTCCTTCGGGAATGCAGCGCAGCGGTGCTGCCGCACAATGCCCTGGGGACTGTCCGCTTCGCTCGCGCTGGGAAGCCTCTGAAAAGTGTCGCTTTTGCTTGCCTCTCCCATCGTGGAGCGGAGGGTGGGGCGGGCGGGCGGGAGGAAGTGGGAAGGAGACCGGCCGCAGTCGTGGAAGCGGAGGGAGCCCCTGGAGGAGGAGGAGGAGGCGAGGAAGCCTTCTCGAGGATGGGCGCGCGCCTACGCGGGAGACGAACGGATCGGGAGGCGCACCCGTCTCCGCGGCGGTGGTCAGGCCCCAGGTCTCCTAGACTGCCTCGCGTGCCAGGACGGATGACGTTCCCGAACGTCGTCGCCTTCCTCGTGGTCCCTGTCGGTTAGGCCGGAGCCGCTTCGACCATGACTCGCCCGTGGTTCCACCGGGAAACGGGGAAAGCAAGCACTCTTCCTTCCCCGGCGCGCTTCCGCGTGCCAGCACCGGGCGGAGTCCGCCCTCTACCCACGCCGTGAAGGCGTGCTGCTGGGACGAAGGGGGGAGAAGTGGGTAGGAGGAGGATGACAGGGAGAGGCAGCACAGCAGGCGAGCTTTCCTCCCTGCTGAGAGGGGGTGGCGCTTCCCCGCGTCCGACCCCCTGCTTCTCTCCCAGGAAAAGCGGTTCCCGGCTGCGGCGGGAAGATATGCGGAGTCCGGGATGAGTGTAGATCTCTTTTATTGGCGGCGGCGGGAGTGCGTCCGTGCGGGCGAGGGCGGGAGGCGGGCCACGAGGGGGCTGATGCTGCCTCCTCCACCACCCGGGAATGCCTTCTGCATCTCCTCTTCCTCCTCCTGCCGTATCTCTTCCTCTTTTTCCTCCTCCTTCCCGCGAGCTGCGCCTCCGAAGGGGGTGGCGGCGCCGGCTCTCCCTCCTCCCACGCGTTTTGCAGCCAGAGACTCCGCTCGGGCGTGGCAATCGCCCCTCGGTAGCGGTCGCCCCGGCTTCCTGGTGCGTCAGGATGCCGCGCTCTGCTTCCGAGCGGCCTTCCTGGCCTTCTTGATGCGGCTCGCAACGGCCGCCACCAGCGCGGCGCCGCGCCCGGAGCCATCCTCGGACAGCATCAAATTGAACTGGAAGAGAGAGGGAAGTGGAGGAGAGGGAGGGAAAGGGGCGGTCCCACTCCCCCAGAGAGGCAGGATTTCTCCCGCTCCGCGGTTAGGTCCAAACCTCCCGAGGATGGACGGGGCGCTCCGGGCCCAACGGAAGGGGGGGGGAAAGGGGGTACCTGTAGTCCCGGTTTGATGAGGTCCCGGATGTTGCGCACCATCAGGTTGTGGAAGTGGGGGTGGAAGCGGTAGACCGACCCGTCGACGGCCACGGTGACCCGGGGCTGGTTGACGCGGTTGACGAGCACAGCCACGCCTGGGGGCGAGGGAAGGACAGCCATGCGGCGTGGGGGAGGCGCGAGGTGACAGACGGAGACACCTACCGGCCGACACTATGGCCGCAGCCCTCTTCGACACGAACTCGCAGACCAGGCGCACGAGCTCGCAGTCCTCGTCGCTGACCCCGTCGATGTCCAACTCGTCCTCCAGCACGTTGCGCGTGTTCTCGCAGCTATCAGGGAGGTCGCTGGAAGCAAAGAGGAGGCGTGAACACCCGCATCGTCAACATTCCTGGGGGTAGGGGGCGGCGGCGGATCGCTCCCGCACGGAGGCGCCACCAGCGCACCGGCAGCGGGAAGAGGAAGGAAGAGTGGGGCGGGGGCGGCGGAGGAGAAGGAGGAGGCAGTCACGGACAGGGTAGAGGGGCCACATTAACCTTTCGATCTCCGAGACGAACTTGGTGAAGAAGGAGTTGGGCTCGAGCAAGGCGTCCGTCTGCAGGCCCTCGAAGATCAACCCTCTGGTGGCCAGGTCGACGAGCACCACGCGGACGAGCTCCCCCATGTACATTCCGGAGATCATCTTCTCGAACCTGGGAGGGGCGGTGGTTATAGGGGGACCAGTGGGGGCCGGAGACTCCCCGCCGGTCGATACCCACAGCTGCTTCCCCGGGTTCAGGGAGCCTTCGTCCACCTGCCGGTCGTAGTCAGTGCGGATGAACTCGAGGCAGCCGTTCTCCCCCAGGGCGCCCCACTCGGTGTTGATGATGACCTGACAGGGTACCTCCCTGTCTCCCGTCCACAGATCCACCCTGTCCAGCTTCTCCATGTAGCACGCGTTGGAGCCCGTGCCTGCGGCGCAGGGGGAGGAAGGCTCCCGTGAGGCGAGATGGCGGGCGGGGAGGGGCACGTGCGCGGCGCGCCCTCACCTATGATCACCCCAATCAGGCAGTTGCGGTTCAGCCAGGCGCACGACATGAGGCAGCCCGTGGTGTCGTTGAGCATCGCGCACACCTCGATGCGGATGTCCTGGAACGGCAGCGGAGGTGTCGCAGTGTCGTCCGATGGGGAAGGGAAGGAGGAGCAAGAAGAAAGGGAAAGTAAAGAGAGAAAAAGAGGAGGGAAAGAAAGACGGAAAAAGCCCCCACGAGCGAGTTCCTCCAGAAGGGACACGCCCTCTGGCGAACGGGAGGGGGCGGAGACCGGGGTTTTCCCGAAAGCCAACTCTCCCGGAGGAATCCGGGAAGGACAGAGGCCTCTCCTCCTTCGGTTCCTGGGAGGGAGAGGGGCAACGGTGGTGCAGCGGCCCTCGGTCTCCCCCTCCGGGGGCCGCGAAGGGGGGGGGGACCGGGTTGCTCACCTTGCGTTTGGCAATGGAGTGCTTCAGCAGCTCCACGACGTCCTCGCCCTCGACGCCGCTGCATTTGAACCCTTTTGTCCACTTGACCAGCCTGGCCTTGGTGAGACCCTCCTGCTCGCAGGGGAAGCTGAATGTGAAGCCCAGGGGCAGCTTCTCATTGACGATGTTCTCGTCGGTCACGAAGTCGGCCAGGCACTCGGCGATGTGGTCGAAGAGCTGCGGGAGGAACGATGGTAAGGTGAAGGAGAGCCCTCGGCGCCCTTTGACGCATTTCCCCCCCGCGCCCTCCGCATAGCGTCCTGCCCGCTCACCGCTTCTCCCGTGCCCAGCATGATCTTCGTGGGTATGGCGAAGATCTTCGAGGACATCTGGAACTTCCCCTCGCCGAGGATGATGAGCAGAACCCGGAAGTTCGTTCCTCCCAGGTCGAGGGCGAGGAACTTGCCGGTCTCTGGAGGACACCGAGAAAGAAAGGGAGAGGGGGGGGAAGGGTAAGAGACGTTCGGACGCCGCAGGGCACGGGGAGAAGGGAGGGAACCCTGTCTCGTCTTCTCGGGCGCGTGCGCTCCCTTTCTCCTTTCTCTCCCCCCCGGCGGTCACCGCCATCCAAGCTTCGGAAGGAGGACTTGCTGACCTCTTCCTCCTCGGGTGGTTTGGGGGACCCTAGCAGCTTCTAGGTCATACCTTGAGGGCGAGGGTGCCATGGGGAGCGCATCGCTCGCGGGGAGGAAGGCTCCAGGAAAAGATCTCCAGGACCCTTCCTTTCCGGGAGAATCCGTGTTAAGAAGACCGGTTCGAGGAGGGACGCACCTCCTCTTGTGGGGTGGGAAGTCTGGGTGTGTGGGGTCGAAAATAAGTCGGAGAGGCGCGGGAGGAAAAACAGAATAGGACAGTGGCGTGACCCCGCGACCGGTCCGGGAGCTCGAGCCGTCCCTTCGCTCTTCGGAAAGTGTCAGGCAGGATTCGCCGGACCCGTCCGCCGGCTTCCGCAGAGGGCCTCGAGGTCCCGCAGGCCTCTGCTCCTCCTCCCTGCCCCGGGGGTCTTCTGCACTGCCCCCAACGCGGCGCGCCCAGAAGAAAGGGGAGGAGGAAGGGGAAGCGGGCGGGCACGGCGGGGAGGCTCCGCTCCTCCTTCCTCTCGCCGCCTCCCCCTCCTCCCTCGTGTTTCCTCTCCAAACTCGGCGTTTGACTCGTCTCACGTGACCGCTTCGCGGGCCGCGATGCAGAGTTGCGCGGCCGAGAGGCGGGGGGGGGGGAGAAGTGAGGGAAAAGGGCCTGACCACGTCCGTTGGGCAGCTCTCGCACGAAGGTCGGGAAGCATTTGACCGATGACTTCTCGTGGCGTTCCTGGCTCAGGCCGTCCTCGATCTCTTTGAGGACGGTGGCGCTCAGCCTCTCGAGCTCCTGCTGGCTGAGTACCAGCGGCCTGCAGGCCTCCTCCACCTGGAAGAGCAGAGAGCGTTACGACGAGGTTGGACCCCGGGGGCGCCCCTCGGGACGGAGAAGTTGGCGCGACTCCGGGAAGAAACGCCGGCGAACACACCCCTCAGCGGCAACTTCCCTCCCCCTCCACATGCCCTCGTCTCAGGACGCAGGGACGGAACGAAACAACTAGGCCCGAGTCCTGGAAGCCCATCGCTCCCCGAAGAGGTACACGACGAACGCCGACCCCTCCCCTCGTCAGGCGCTCCATCGGATGTAGACCCAAGCAGCCCTCCTCGAAGATCCCTGACGTCTCTTCCCGGGGAACGAGGAGGGACCCATGCTGGCGCTCTGCCTACTGGCGTCAGGAGCCCGGCCGGTAGCGTGGGCGCGAAGAGGAGCGTCGGCGCTCCTCCCTCCTAGCCGTCGCTGGCGGCGTGCCAGGAAGGCGGGCATCCACGGGGACCCTGGAGCAACCTTTTCCCCCTCCCAAAGAGCGCACGCCGCCTGCGAAGGGCGCGGCTGGAGACACCGCCCTCTGTGCAGGGACTGGAGCGCCGCCTCCCCACGTCGCTGCGCCAGTCGTTGCCCTCTGCCGGGAGAGTCTCCGGGACCCTTCGTTCCCTGGAGTTCCCGGGTCTGCCGCTCTTGCAGGGCCAAGGGCGGAAGGGGCCGGTTTGGGAAGAGGCGTGCGAAACGGGCCAGGGCGAATGACGCAAAGAGGGAAGAATAGCCTCCTCCTCCTCCCTCGCGGGATTCGCTTTGGACGCGGATCCCTCGGGGAACTGGCAGGTCCCTTCCGCCCGCGGTTCCCGGAGCGTTACGCCGTGCCGATGAGCCCTGAGACGGCTTCGCCAACTTCCACCTCCTTCTTGTTTCTCCTCTTCCGCTTGCACTCCCGGGAGGAGAGGGAAGAGAGGACGGTTCCTCGGTCTCTCCAGGTCTACCTTCCTTCCTCCCTCCTTCCTCTGTGTGGTCCGGGTGGCCGAGAGGAAGGAGGGTGGGAGCTGGGCGACGAGGTTGTCCCGCCGGTCCCGTAGGGTGCGTCTCGCAGCGGAGGTCACAGGAGACGAGGGCCCCGGACGCCCAGCACTGGGCGCCACAGCCGGGAGGATCTTCAGGACGGCAACGGTGGTGGACCGAGAGAGGAAGGCCCAGGGGACGGGCGGCGAGCGGGGAGCCTCCATCGTCTAGCCAGGAGGGCAGCACCACTGTCCCGGGGTAGTAGAAGTCCTCCCGCCATCCCCACTCTGCTGCCGTGGTCGCCCCCTCCCGTTCGGGGACGCGCGCGCTTCTCCCGGAGAGCCGCCGGAGGACGGGAGGCGCTTCCCACAAAACGCCCTCCGCAGGAACCCGGCCGAGTCGCAGAAGCAGGCTGGACAGGCGGCGGAGGATGTGGGCGACACGCTTAGCACGTTCCCGTCTCCGTTGGACAGGGAAACGCGCGCTCCACGTGGCGGGAGGGAGAGAGGAAGGGGCAGCTCGTTCGCTCCCCCCCCCTTCCCTTTTCCACGTTCCTGGAGAGCGGAGGCGGTCGCTCGCTCGCCCAGTCCTTGCAGGCGTGTAAGCGGAGACCTGCCTGCCACCGGCCGGTGGAACAACGGGGTAACCATGGTGATCGGTTTCGCTGACGGATCCCCCCCTCTTTCTCTATCTCCCCTTCCCTCCCCCATTCTAGACGATACGCACGCGCACACTTTTGGATGCAACCAGACCAGAGAGAAAAGGAAGCAGCAGCTGAGTTTTCGTCTTTGTTGTTGGGGAGGGGGAGGGGCACTCTCCCTCCCTGGAGTCTCCGCCCCCAGACGAGGGCAAGAAAGCCCCGCGGGTTTCTCCGCGCTTCCCAGGAGGGAAAAGTTCGGGACTTCAAGGAGGAGGAGAGGGGGAAGAAGGACAAAAAAACATGAAAACCTCGTGAGCGCTCCTGAAGCGGCGCTACCGTTGTGCGGCCGATCGATAGCCCCAAGCAGGACCGACCCGAAGACTTGTTTCCATCGCGACGGGACCTGCAGTATCGTCGCGCGCGCCGGATTCAAGAGATTCCGGGGCCGGGGCCATCCCGGAACGCGCTCCCTCCCGAGAAGAGAGGCCTCCTCTGGGAAGAGATGCTGGGAAACGCGAAAGGGGGAGCTCTGCGCACATTATTTTTGGTCCTCGCGGGTGGCAGATGCTGCGCCTGCGGCTCCCGCCCGCGGGTGCGACGGAGGAGCGAAAAACGAAGGGGAGGCGCGCGAGACCGCAGCTTTCTCGCCCCCCGGGTCGACGCGCGAGCGCGCATCCGCCCACTCCTTCCGGCGGAGCCGCCGCCGCTGCTACCCTCTACCTTTTGCCTCTTCTTCGCCATCCCACCAACAGGGGTCGTGGCAGAGCATCCGGTCACGACGTCGCCGGCATCGTCGCCGCCGCTGCTTCCGTTGATCATCTGGGAGGGAAAGGTTCCTGATCGGGACGTTCGGGCGGGAGGACCTTCCGCGGAACAACCGAACCTTCCAGGAGTGAGGGTCTCGCGAGCACCGATCCACCAGCGCGTACAACTCCTGACGGGACGCGGTCGGCAAGCGAACTGAGTGGCCGGGCGAATTTCGGGTATCGACGCATCCCCGCAGAAAGGTTCGCCGCATGCGCGCGCGCCGCCGCGACGGTACGCTCAAGGCGCTCTCCGCCGCCGCCGCCGACGACGAAAGAGCCCGGCGCGCGCGCAGCAACGTTCTGTTGGGCCGCCGCAGCTGCCGAAGAGCCGCTCTGCGGACCGAAGACGCGGAAGCACGAGAGTGGGGGGAGGGAAAGGGAGGTGTCGAGGGCCGCAAGAAGGGAGGAAGAGGCAGCAGCTAGGGGGAAGGGGGGGGGGGGTTTACCGATGACGCGCGCGCGTGAGCCACCGCCGACACGCCCAGAGCACGTGGAGGGTGAAACGAGAGCCGGCGGCTCTGCCTCCTGACAGAATCCTCGGGGACTTCGGTCAGCCTGGCCGTCGTCTCGAGACGATCGGTCCGAGGTCCGAGCTGGAGGTGGTCATCGGTCGACTGCCCGTGCGATGAGCGCGGCTTCCGCCCATTCTTCCTCCTCCTCCGTCTCGCTTTCCCGTGGGAGAGCCCTCCAGGAGGGGGTCTCTCTCTCCCTCTTCCCTTTTCTCTCTCACTCCTGGTTGGCTCGCCGCCCACAAGAAGCGCAGCCAGTGCAGCATTGGGATGGCCCCGAGGTGCGGCGGCGGAGACTTCTGACGTCAAGCGATCGGCTACAGGGGGAAGATTATTATTTCCCACCCCCCTCTTCTTCCCCCCTTCCCTCTCCTCCCCTGAAGGGGAGCGGGCGAAGCGAGAAGAACCGGCGAGATTCGCGCGCGTGCTGGAGCAGAGCTCCCTCCTCCCTCCCTGCAGTCCGGGCGCGCTGCACGGCGGCGCCAAGGGGGATGGGGGGAATTTTTTTTTTTTTTTTTTTCCCCGAAATCCTCACTTCTTCCTGGGGCCGGAGCCCCCCTCCTCTTCGCACCTTACTCATTCCCCGGGCCTTCCCGCTCTGCGGCCGAAGCACGACAGGCCTCAGGGGCTCGCGGGCGGGTCTAGAAATCTCCCACCCCTACCCCCTTTGCCTCCCCTGCATCCCCGAGTGCTTCCCGGCTCGGGCCGCCTCCTCAGCAGAGAGAGGCGGATCCCGCTGCCGTGATGCGCCTATGCGTCCCCGGACCGCCCACGGATGAGAGACGGAGGGCATCGCTGAAGTAGCGACTGACGGGAGTCGCGCCCGCTCCCTCCACCTTCCTCTCGACTTTCCGGGACGCTTCCATAGCGTTTTTTGGCCGGCCTCCAAAGGGAAGGGAGAAAAAAGACCGCAGCCGCCGCGCGCAGAGGAGATGCGGGCGTTCGTCTCGGGCTGCGGAAGAGTGAGGGGCGTGCTCCATTCCTGCGAGCGAGGGCAGCGAGAGGCGGAGCCGGATCGGGGGGAGACCTCTGAAGTCAAGCGGGGGGGTGGCCAGCTCCATCCAAGACGCTTTCACTCGAGCGAAAAGCCTCCGGGGGTCTCGTCCCGGTAGGCCGCTCAATCACCTGGACGGAGCGACCCCCCGGCGGAGCGGGGACGAACCTCACCAAGAAGCGGGAATGGGGGGGGAGAGGGGATCCATGACCGTCCCACCGCTCTCCTTGTTCCTCCTAGCGGAGAAAGGCGAGCGAGGGAACGGGATCCGGTGGACACCTCGTGGCGCTCTCTCCTCCGGTGACCCCGCCACCTCAGGGTCTCCGGACCGGGGAAACAACCGCTTCTTCGTCGGAGGTGCCGAAGTCTCCCCCTCCTAACTGCTGAGTCTGCCTGAAGCCGAGAGGTCAGACGGGAAACGGATGCTGGGCCCAAACCAGGACAGAGGAGGAGGAGGACCCTGCATCACCCGGAAGGGGAATTTCCAGCCGGAAGTCCTCGGTCCGATGATGCCCTTACATGCACGGAGCTGCCTGCTGAGCCGGGCTCGCTTCCCGAGAAGATGAGGCGCCACCACGCTTGACGGTGGTGGTGATGGGGTGGGGGAGGGTAAGAGGAAGAGGAGAGGTGCCATCGCTTTTCCGCGGTGCACCCGAGGGTGGGAGAGACCGCACTCGAGGGAGGTGAAAAGTCCTCCTCCGAGAGGGAGGAGACCAAAAGAGGAAGACGAAGGAGACTTCAGTGTTTGTCTCCCGAGAGCGGCCCTTGTGGCAGGTGCGAAGATGGAGGGGAAGAGGGGGAACAGCGGGTACTGCGTGCGGGTCGGGGGTGTCCGGGCGGCGGCAGAACCTCCTCGCCTCGCGCAGCCGATCATGCTCCGATGTTCGATCGCCATCGAGACGCCGCTCCAGAGGATGATGTTCATCTCAGAATCTCCCGGCATGTTGCGGATGCTACGTCATCACCAAGGAAGATCAATGATCCGAACGTGCACATCCAGATCGGCGCTCGCCGCCTTTCAAGCCGGAACCGCCTGGCTGCGGGCCGCAGCAGCATCGACGGTGGTCAACCTATCCGTTGCTTCCGTCGTCTTGACCTTTGATCGAGAGGCCCCAGATCTCCCTCTGGGAGGCGTAGGGAAGCGGCTGCATCTCGAGAGCGCCGGCAGCAGGATTCTTGACCCAGAGAAGACCTGATGGATCGCCGCCGGTCCAGCAGGGTGCTGCCAGTGCGCGTCGCTTACGGATGGTCCAGGACTGCCCAGCGACGTCCGCGAGAAACTCCAACGCCCCCAAGGCGGCTCTCAACGTCGTACTTTGTCTTGACTCGCCCGCTCCTTCCCACTTCCTCCCGCCAGGAAACACAGGTCGGCCGGCGCGGCAACCGCCGCCTCGCGGACGGGCCCACCGTCTTCCGCCCGCCGGTATTTTGGGGCATCAGCCATCCACTCGCCCTGGTGGCTAGCCCGCTCTCGAGGGCGCCACCACGGACATCAGCTTCTTTCAGGTCACGCAGCGGTCGAATGATCCAGGGTCTTGCCCACGCTCCGTAGAAGCGACCTCCGTCACTCCCCTTCCTCAGCCAGCCCTATCCTTCCGTCTAGGAATCGGAAATCGGAGGCGCTGGAGAAGGGGCGCGCCTCTTCCTCAGCGTTCCCGGAAGCTTCGAGCTGTGCGCGCGCGTGCCTGAGGACGGCTCCACGGGGCAGCAGTGCCTTCCTCCTCGGACTCGGGGCGAGCTGTCCTGGGAGGGAAGGGGGAGTGAGAGGAGCGGGAAGGGTTGGGCGGCATGACCCGGCGAGGCCGCCGCTTCCCTGCCCCACCCGCTCCATCCCGCGCGCGTGCGGCGGCGCCCGCGGCGGCGGTGGCCGCCTCTCCTTCCCCTTGCCCGACCTCCGGCGCGCACGGCGGCTTTCGAAATACGGCGATAAACGGGCGAGACGTTGCAAAATTTCGGCAGGGCCCGAGCAAAAGCCCTGCTCTACGGGGTGTCGCAACCCTCCTCAAGGCCGCCGCCGCCGCCGAGGGCCAGACGCCGGCTGGCGGGGTCGGCGCGAGGATCGCCGGGACGGAGCCGGGAACGGACGAAAGGAAAGTGTGGGAAAGGGAAGCCTCACCGCGCCGCCGCCACCGCTGCCTTCCCTTCCGCTTCCCCATCCTTCCCTCTCGCGCCCTCACGCGCCGTCTCCCTCCCGCCTCTCGTGCCAGCCGGCTCCCAAGGCCTTCCGGACCGAGCGTGCTGCGGCAGGGGAGGACGCGAAGAAAGGGGAAGAAGCTTCCCGGAGCACGGGACGGCGGCAGCTGTCCTTACCGTTCTCCCCAGGATAAGGAGGAGATGCGCGCGCAGAGGGAGAGGTGAGCCTCCGCCCCTTTCGTTCCCGGAGGCACTCGCCTTCCCGTCGCGCACGCCTCCCGGGTGACCTGCAGCCTGGAGTTTGAGAATTTACATATCGGCGGTGCGGATGCTGTGTCATGCTCAACTCTGGCATGGAGAGCCCTATGTGGCGCTGGGTTGCGCTTCCTCCCACAGGGGGATCCGCAGGGCAACCTGGGTTACCTGGGGGGCTCAGCGACTGGGGTCTTCCACGCTTGCTTTTTTTCTGCCCTCCCCCCCGGACGATCGGATTAATCCCGCGACGGTGGGCACCGTCGCGGGATTAATCCGAGCGTCCACCCTTCTCGCCGCCATAGCATCACGGGGCCGAAATTCGGACGAAGGACGCTTCCTTGCCCTCCTCCCAACACCCACTGAAGGACGGGCCTTCCTCACAGCAGGTTGCTGACCGCGGGCTGCAAGAAATGATGTCACAGAGCTGTTCCCCTCGGGCGTTCCCTTCCACCTCGATCGGGAGATGGGGGTCGAGCCGGAGGAGTCCAGAGGCAACTCTTCACCTTGCCTTCTTGGAGAGGGGGGCATCTCCCGCCAACCTGCTGCACCTCTCTCTCCCGGGAGGATGCGCTAGCTGGACCGGCTGGAATCTTCTGTCCTCTGCCGCCGCCACCGCGTGAGCCCGAGGCGCTTGCAGTCCTTCTCTCCTGACCCTCCCCGGCTCGTTCCCCGCATAGAAATCTGCCCGCAGTCCTTCGGCTGGCCCAGACTCTCCTGAGGAGGACCACGGTTCGCTCCGAATGTGAGCCACTCGACGAAGGAGGGAGGAGTACCGGATGAGCTGCTCGGAGACCGGCAGCGGTTACGTGGACTGGCGCCCTGATCGGCCGGATGGGATCGCCCCGGAGGATTCGCTCATTCTGAGGAGGAGCCTCGCGACAGGGCTGCCAGGCTCTTCCCCCCCTCTCCGTCTCGCTGCTTCCCCTTACCTCTCTCCTCCGGAACTCTCGGCTCCGGTACATCCAGGGATCGATGTTTTCGGGAGCTCCAAGCCGCTGCGCGCTGTGTCGTAAACCATCCGAAGGGAAGCCCGTCTTCGGCAATCTCAAAGTGAACTAGCCGGAGAGAGGAGTCTCTTGACTCCGTGCGGGCGACTTCTCAACTTCCTGGTATCTTTCGCGACCGCCTCCCCGGCCGCTGGACTCGTGATCGCTTCCGTTGAATGCATTCCTCTCCCTTCCCTCGTCCTCCTCCCTCTAGAGAGCCTCCAGGGTGCCGCTGAGGAAAGATCGCTTCTAGACTCGTGCTCCCTGAAGTCACCCCCTTCCTGTGCATCCTTGTCACCGGGCAATGCTGCCGATGCTTCAGGAGACACTCGGCGGGGTATCCGAGGAGCCCCTTTTTTTCGCAGTGTATGAAGGGGGAGGGAATTCTTTCCCACTGAAGGAGAAGCGGCGTTTCCTTACGGATCCCCCTGGCTTTTCGGAGGCACGTGACTTGCCCAGGACTCGTCGGAGGACCTGCTACCTCTCCCACGGTCCCCGTGACGCAGGGAGCCCCAAATTCCCTTTCCCTTTGGCTGTGACTATCGGCGGCTTTGCCTTTTCTTCCCTGTGTCTTCTTTCGAGAAAAGCAGAAGGTCGGCTCTAGGGTCACCCTCGTGGAGTGTGTTTGTGTATCGGTGTGTGGGGGGGGGGGCATTGGCTCTTCGGGATCGCACGAGAGGATTCCCAGACCCGATTTTAACCCGAGGAATCCAGACCAAAAGCTATCCCGCTTCTTGGTCTCGGGAACTTCCGGGCCCCGTGCTGCGACTCCCGTCTCCCTCGTCCGTTCCCGCCTTGATCGCCCAACATCTCCTTCAGACTTCTTCCCTTTGCTTTCCCTGCTTCCGACTACCACAGTAGGCAGCTAGGAGGTCTTGCGCGAAGTGGGAAGAGCTCACTTGGCTCCTGACCCAGAGGACCTGTGGACGACTCCATTGTCTTCGCCCACCTCTAGATGGACGCACCAGCAAAAAAGCAAGTTCCTTTCAGGATGGGTGCAACAAGTAACAAAAGAACAGCAAAAAAGATTTCCCAGGAAAGCTTGCCGCTTTTTCTGCTTTCTCGTTCTTTCTCGGAAGGGCGGAGGAGCAAGATTCAGCCAAGAGGTCGAAGACCGGGCTCTGACCCGGAAAAGCGTTTCTGGCAATGGACCTTTCTGGTAATGATGGCTGTGTTGTGTGTAAGGCACTGCACATCCGCTGGGCACTTCCAGGGACCTCAATGAGTCCATGTTGACGGTGACCCCTACTTCCAGAGGGTTCCCGGAAACTCCTGCTCCTGTTTTTGATGGGGCGCGCACCTGTGCTAGCAGTGCAGCAACCTTCCTTCCCGTGAAACTGGAAGTGTGAACTGTGTCAAGGTCGTTTTCTGCCATCCGCTGGCGATCTATTTATAGTTGAGGAGGTCCATAGGATGCACACATGCGTTTCATTTTGGGGAAGTTTGCAGGTTTAACTCGGTTCACCTGTCAAAGTTCATTTGAATGAGCTCATTCTCTTCGACCTGCCAGATGCCAAAAGAGCTACAGTCTTTTCTTTTCCTCATCATTCCCCAGAATTTCCTTCCGATTTCCTCTGCCTCAGCTTTTGAAATGCTGCAGAAGAAGCGGCTAGACAAGCCAACGTCCTTTCAGAGTCAGCCGTTATGAGCAAGCAAGTGAGGTTTTCCTCCCGGTCGCGCCGTCTTCCTAACGACGCTTTGCCTTCGAACTCTTCCGCCCGCTTCCATCGTGAACTTCTCATGAGACCCGGAGCTTCCACCATTGGTGTGATCGAATTTCACTCGCCCAAGGATACGGAGAACAGGAAACCATTATTCCTAATTTTTTGGAATTATTTGCCTTCCATTTATGAACGAAGGTGCAGCAGTGTTCTCATGTAAATTTTCCAATTTGTGTGAGCAACAATTTTCCAATTTTCCTTGAGTTTGAGGTCTTTTCGTGTCTTTTTCCCTGCGTGAAAACAATCTTTTGCTTGCATGCAAATTGGGTGATTTCTTCCACAAAACGTTTGGTGGGTGAATGGTTTGGGAACTCTTTCAGAAGATACCTCCAGAAAATCAGTTTTCAATGGATGTCATTGTCGTCTCTCTGGAAGGGACAGATGAGCAGCTTCCAACCAACATCACCTCCCACGCAGAGAAGGGCTTTCGTTTCGAATTGGAACATCACGTTTTCTCACGTCAAAGAACTGAATTTGTAGACTTGATTCCATGTCGATCTTTGATTTGCTGGCTTGCTGGAGAACGTTACAGACACGAGTTCTTTCAATCAAACATATGAGCGAACCCAGAAAAAAAAACATCGAGTCTATTTTTAAATCGCAGTGGGTGTTCGTAGGTATTTGAAAAATAGTGATAAGCGAATCTTGTTTGAAGATTTCACATGCCGTGTTAGGATAGCATTTCGCAGTAGTTATGGAATGATAAGCCATCACTCATACCAACTTCTAATCACCAATTTCACCAGCCTACATTTGCAGCAGTTATGCGTTTCAGGAAAGTAAAGATCAAAACCAGTGGATTTAAATGAACACTTTTTGTTTTTATACTGCATGGTTACCATTATTATTATTATTATTATAGTCACTAAATTACTAGATATTCATCGTGTCTTTCTGTTAGGCAAGATAGTGTAAAATCAGGTTTACAAAAGTTTTTTCTTGCTGTCTGCTTTGAACTATTGAATCCGTTCTCTGAAGTCATCGATTATTCAAGCTGTGCAGACTTCCAGTCAACTACCCGATTGATTTTTCTGGTATCTTATCATTAAGGTCTCGAGTAACTTCCCATGAAAAAAATTGGGGATGAAACAATAATTTAAGAATTCAATAGGATTATATTTCCACAGTGTATTTTACATGGACGCCAGTCATCACGCCCCCAAAAGTATGAGTTTCTCTTCTTTTTTCTGGTTTCTTCTTTTCTAAAAGTAAAAAAAAAAAAAAAAAAAAAAAAAAAATCGCTCAACACCCAAAGTTTGTGTTGGTTTTCGTGTGGGAAATTGGTGTGAAAAACTAGCATGCAATGCGTGGATTACAACGACGGTTGCATCAAGCCGTTGATCTAATTACTGCCTGGTTTTGAAATTCTTAAAAACATATCCATTCTGCTTCATAGTCACAAACCAGAATTTACTTGCAGAACACTCTCAGTGGGTATGTGTTTTAGCACGGTGGACACTTAACATCGACCCAAGCCGGTGAAAGAGTTTTAGGGAAAAGGGAGATTACCGTGCCGTTTGCATTCACTTTCCTTTCCACTCTTCATGTGGTGGTACAAAGTGGTTCTTATGAATTCAAGTGATGCATTTATTTTTCAACCTATAAGGATTTTATCGCAAAGGGAATCATCAGTTTTCCGGACATTCACAGTTTCCAAAAGTACCGATTACACAAAGATTTGCAAATCATCCAAGAATGACGCTAAGAATCATTGTGGAACTTTATAGTGTTAAGATATTAATGTATCCAAAGTACGCAACTGTAGGCGTCAAATGTTCCGTGGAGACGTTCTTTGGGTCATGGGAACTTCTTGGGTGGGTGATCACAGTTTTTTTTTTTTTTCCGTTTTGTGGCTTTCCAAGATTTCAGTTTCGCTGCTGCATTATAAATGTGTTCTTTGAAAAAAAAAAAAAAAAAAAAAAAAGGAACTATAAACCGAAAGTCAAGAAAAAGAAAGAAAGAAAAAGCACGATTTTCTATTAGAAGGGAGTAAGAAAGAGCAGACCTCAAATTCGTGACCACAACAATTTCAGGGGGGGGGGGGACATCACAGTTAAAACAGTTACAAGAAATTCACATTCCAGAAAATTTCGAGTCAGAGTGCAGCATCTTTAATGAATGAAGCATCGTTGATTGGGAAATAACCGCGATAGAAGGAATCCTGATCGACGAAGTTCCATTCCCGTTTTCTCCGATTATTGTTTGCTACTGTTTACAACTGTCGTGAATATTTACCAGTGTACATTATGCAAAGGTTAGTACTCGGTACCACTCTGCCGGAAAGTTTGTACGATTGTCGGGCACGCAGCGAATGAATGCATGTGAGCATCGGCAGAATTCCAAAGCATGTTTCCTTGCTGAAAGTGTATGTTAACTGTAAGGTATATAGAGTTTACACGTGTCTTATTTTTTTTTTTTTGGTTATTTAAAGTGGACACATGTTTTTGTATGTTACATTAGTGGATGTGAAGCACCAAACAAGTAGGAAAAAAAAAAACACAGCGACAGACATGATTTGGGAACAAAAAATAAAATATATGTGAAAGTAATACGAAACAAGGTATGAAAAAAGTGAAGGTAACGTTCGAACCTCTGATGAATGAAAGCTTTATTTGGCTTAACGGTAATTTGGTGCCCATTGGCAGAATTCATGTTTGTATGCTTTGCAATGGGAAGGCCGTTTGAGTGTTTGTATTTGTGAAATTAACCCCTTAGTACGCATAGGTATTTTATACACATATTTTCTTGTGTAGTGACTGTAGTGAGTGACAAATCTTTGTTTTCTTTTTAGCATATCGTCTACTATATCGTTTATTTCGATGTTTCATCAAGAAAATTTTATACTTTGACATGAATATAACAAATACATTAAACATGCCTCAACAGGTAATTAATTTTAATCCTCTGATTGTTTCATTATGTTACCACAAAAAGTGTCTCTTTGCTTGAATCTAGCAAATGACAAGTTTAATGCAATAAGCATTTCATATCAAAAATCGGAATTTTAAACTTGGATTCTCAGCTTCAGGAAGTGGATCAGTTCCCACTTGCCTGTTTTTGCCAGTTTGTATTTCTAAATGTTTCATGCATGACATTTTCATGAGATTGAAGGATTTAATTTTTTGTATTCTAGAGATTCATCGCAAATCCTCAGAATTCACTTGTGGAAAGAGACAAAATATATAGATGGATTGAAGAACTATGTGATCCAAAAACTCGTGAAAATGCCCTTATCGAATTAAGGTAGTTTTAGAATGCATATTTTTAGCTTCAAATTCATCATGTATTCATGTCATCATATCTTGTCATGTTGGTAAAACTTAAGGTATTGTTAGTATTATTAGCCCTGAACAGCGAAAGGTGTAAGATGATATTATATTTAGTGGACAAAGGCTTTCAGACACAAGACACAAAATTCATTTCTCTTGCAAACTATTGATGATTGAATGCGGATGCATGCATGTGCATGCATATGTATGTATGTGAGTATGCAATTATGTGTGTGTATTTGTACCAACAAAATATTGCTTATAAACTTTAATAAGTAATGCTTACTTGACCCAAAATATAGCTTACTTGGAATTATCTTGAACTTTTGAATTAGATTGTTTTTGTTACATGGTCTGCTCTTACATTATGAAGCCTAAGGTCAAGTGGCACCACAGAAAAATCTAGTTATTACAGATAAATTCAGTTTCCAATGCAACTGATGTACAGTGGATGAAATTCTTTAGTGTTTATTTTACTCTTTGTTTATTTCGTATGTTATCTATTGCACAGTTTTTTGTTTACCTCTCGAGCACTTGAAAGAATGGTTTTGCAATTATTGCGTTTTTGTTTTGCAGATTTTGTAGGTAACACTAATCATTTTCTCGGGTTCTGTACATGCAAAATTTGAAACGTGTTCAGATGAATTTGTTGATTTCTATTGGATTTTGAAGTACTGTTGTAGAATGAGGACAAATAATCTCATTGTTAATCCAGGATGTTACAGACTTATGCATTTTTTTATTTTGTGATTGTTTATTATTGCAGTTTTGAAAATCATTTTTGTTACAGTTTTGTATCTCAATATTTCCAGTAAAAAACGAGAGACAGTTCCTGATCTTGCTCCTATGCTGTGGCATTCTTTTGGAAGCATTGCTGCTCTTCTACAAGAGATCATCCTCATTTATCCAAATATTAATCCTCCTACTCTTACTGCTCTTCAGTCTAGTCATGTTTGCAATGCTTTGGCACTATTGCAATGTGTTGCTTCACACCGTGATACTCGTCTTGCTTTTCTAAAGGCCCACATTCCCTTATTTTTGTATCCATTTCTTCATACTGTAAGCAGAACTCGTCAGTTTGAATACTTAAGGTTGACTAGTCTTGGAGTGATTGGAGCTCTTGTAAAAGTATGCCTTTATTACTAAAGGTTAGCTCAAAGCTGATGTTTTCTGCAGACAGACGATCAAGATGTTATCAATTTTTTGTTGACTACAGAAATCATACCATTATGTTTACGGATTATGGAAACAGGTTCTGAATTATCCAAGACTGTGGCAACTTTCATTTTGCAAAAAATTTTGTTGGATGAAACTGGACTTAACTACATATGCCAAACATATGAGCGATTCTCCCATGTTGCCATGATTCTGGTAAGCAAATCTGTATGTGTTGAATAATATCTCAAAATTTCTAAGGGGAAAATGGTTTTTGCCCTCAGCAAAGAACCATCAGCTCGCTTGCTAAAACATGTCGTACGTTGTTATTTAAGACTGTCAGACAATTCAAGGTGAGTCACTTATTTGATTGAGAAATCTATCCTGGTGTCTAGAGCACGGGAAGCACTTCGGTCTTGTTTGCCAGATCAGCTTAGAGACAATACTTTTCTGTGCTGCTTGAAAGATGATAAGCCTACCAAACATTGGCTTAGCATGCTGATTAAGAATTTGGATTCTGGTCCTGACATACGTGGCAATATTCCTGGAAACTTATCGATTGGCCAATAAGAAATATGGATCCTTAGCATGGCTTGCCTTCTCTTTGGTAGTTTTGTAATTCTTTTCAACCATTGGTTACTACGACTTTTAACTTTACAGTTTTTGCCCAATTTCGGAGCTGTTTTAATATGTAGTATTATAACAACGTTTTGCAATTTACCAATGTTTAAAGTCATATCAGCATGATCACTAATGAAAAGCATTTTACTGCTTTGATCAAGTTGTATACATAACTCATTGTAATCAGTTGATGATAATTGAAAATAAGAATATGAATGAGGAAGTTTAATTTCTAAAATTGATTTTTTTGGTGTAAATGGGTAAGTGGTATCAATTGTTTTTGATGAGTACAGTTGGAAGTGTTTGGCAGAGTTAGCTGCACCTTTATTTTTTCCATGTGCAGTCAAAACTTCATGAGAAAAATGTACAAAATTAAAAATCAATGTTGGTCTTAATCCTAGTGATAAGAGTTCAAAAATTCTAGTTTTCAGTTTGATTTATTCAAGTTCCAATTTGATGTGCATGCCCTCTGAAGTTGGACCTACTGTAGTCCATTGCATTCCTGTCCATTGTGTGTTGATCTTATGTTGTGCGGCATGCATCACTGGGCCTCCATTGCACCAGAACTTTATTCATACGATGGTGTATATGATTCTTTTACTTAGATTTTGAATAGTTCATGTTAACAAAACTCTAGTGATCTGTGATAAGTCAGAAGTTCGTGATAAGTCAAGTTAAAAGCAGTTAATTTCAAACGAGAATCCCAACTTGGATACGAAGAATTGTATACTCCTTGTGTTTGGTCATACCGAGTTCCAGTTGAGTATCTTTTCAAGTGATACTGCACACTACATAAACAGTGCCACTACATAGGCTTTCAGGGAACATGATGAAAACAGCAGAGTTCACAGTGGCACCGTCTGTCCTTGAACATCAGGTTGTGGAATGAGGCGAATGGAGACGAGCAGTGCGACAGTCTTCACCACACAGTCTTTAAGTTTTTCGAACGGAGTTCCGAAAGAGTTACAGTTCTTGTGGAACCAGATTATGGATCACATAACCTAAAATGTACACGTGGATTTGCATTGTGAGAGTCGGCTATTAAACCGTTAGATAATTCGTTTTTCCGTTCCAAATTTATCAATGCCACTGTTTATGTCCGGAATGCCCACTCAAGTTAAAGTGCAAATGTGGAAAACCCCCATAATCATTTCACAACAATGCTTAATCCTTCTTTTTTTTTTCCCCCATCTCTCCGTGTAGATAAATTGCTCAAGTTCGGCTTTGACAACTCTGCTTGATTGACTTAATTAGTTTCGAAAGGAGTCCATAACCCTTCAATTAGATGTGTCCCCGCATTATAAAAGTGTGCTTGTAAGATCTTTGAAGTTCACATCTGTCTATCAGAACGACAGTCATATCTCCAGCTGCAGATTTTATGGCCCATGAGGCCCGGCTTAGCCCCTTTGGGAGCTTTTGCGTTCCCACAGACAAACGCTAGTGTGTTCGGGAAAGTGAGAGTGCATAATTATCAATAGCATAAGTTAAATCATTCTTTCGAATTTCTATGCATTTTTCACATTTTTCACGCGTGCCCATGCAGAGATGACAAGAGAGTGCTTTGCTTTGTCCCAGAGATGAACTTCGTTCTTGAAATCAAAGTGAATGAAAATTTGAAAATCGTAAAGTACTGGTAGGTGTTTCGTAGGTGTTTTTTTTTTTTTTTTTTTTGGTATTTGTAGGTGGTTTCTTCTCTCACGCTAGATCTCCCACTTTGTCCACCAAGTGAACTTCATCTTACATCTTGCTATGCAGAAGTTTTGTGTAAAACTTTCTACCGCCAAAATTGCTGAACCTAAGTAATGTCGAGATGTATCAGGATATTTGTCGGCTTTTATTTGATAGAGGCGGCATTGAATTTTTTTTCAACAACTTTTTTTCAACTTTTTTCAACTGTTTTTGGAAATGTGGCGCTCTCACACCATAGGCAACAACCCTCCTTGGTAAAGCGCACCAGGAAGCTTCAACGATAGCAATTCTTCTTCACGTTAGCGTTTGCTCTCCTGAAAAAAAAAAAAACACAATCACTGTTTTCCGTGTACGTACCCAGTAACTTTCCATGCTCCGTGCCTTTCACGAAAGTCACTTGGATCAAATCCAAAATCGATTAGCCTCTTACCTTTTTTCAAGCTGCACAAATAATTGGTTGGCAGTCTTATCGGTCGATTTTTTTTTATTTAAAGTTTCTTTGTGTCTGACTCATCAAAAACCTTCCTCTCCATCCACATATTCCCTTTGGATCTTTATCGGGACTGACCGTACGTTCCGCTAAAGAGAATGCTGCTCATTCGGTGGGCGAGTTCCGCTCTGCAATAACCTTAGGAGGAATCGGGAAGCCTGCAGTCATTGACCGTCTCGCGAGTGTGGTTGGTGTACAAACTTCATCCTTTGAAGCAGTTGATTCCACAAATGTCAAGGACATCATTTTTTTGCTTCTCAAAATAAACGCTGAAGATTTACTTTCGTTTCTGCAAGAGACCTATCGTTCTTTGCCTCATTTCATTCGAAAATGGCGTTCTCAATTTTATCGTGATACTCATTACACACCAAGGTGGCACTGCTTTTGCAAACCGCCTCGTGTTGACAACGTATTGCACGTTTCCTGTGCGTTTTATGGCATGCGCCACGTATGAGTAGAAGCTGTAAAGATGTTTTGATTTTCTAAACGATCCAAAATCCAATTTCTACACAATCGGCGTCACACTTTCACGAGACCCGGCCGAGCTCTCACGGACGCGCTTTGTCGGTGACTACACGTGATATGTAGAAGGGTCACCATGGGACCATCATTCTTCAGTTTTGCTTCTATTCCCGAGGATTTGCCGGACCAATAGTGCCGTTGTAGTTTGATCAAACTTCCATCGTGCACTTTTATTGTTTCCATGGCTAGCTTGATGGAGCCTTAAACCGGAAAGAGCTTTCAGGTTTATAAGATTTCGCAGGCACGTGGGAAAGAGAGAAGTATCCCTGTCTAGTTGTACGCATCTGAAGGCACGGGATGAAAGCTCTGCGTACCAGAGCCACAACATCGATTGCGTTTTCGGATTTTTACAGATCTTTTGAGGAAATAACTGAATTCGCTCATTTCTTTGAACGATTCTGCGCTTCGAAGACATGGACTCTTGAGATCAGTTTAGAATATTCTAACTGGCAAAATGGCTGCAACTTTGTCTCCTTGCTGATATCATCAATAAAAGCATTCTTTTTCAAATCGTTACCAGTTGCGAATGAATTCTTTCGGTTGCATTTGCTTCTTGTGCGAACTCTTGTGCTGCCTTTGCCCAGACCTCTGAGGCATCATGTTCGTGCTGTTCGTGTCCAGTTTGCAAAGGCATCTTCTACACCAGGTATCCATTTTCAGTTGTACACCTACCTTTCCAGGTGAGTACAGTTGGATGTTTCTGGAAGTGACCACTGTCATTTTTCCATTTTTCGTAATTCTTTAGAACTGATTTCCTCCGAGCCTCTTAAAATATTGTCTTCCTCTTGCCACGGATTTTGTTTCATTTTGTTTTCCAACTACTTCATTGGACTATCATGCTTCCATGTTATTTACGAGACAACATTTTGTGGTGTCTTACGGAAGATGATTTGGCCATGAATCTAGTGTCCGCTTGTGCTCACATCAGTAGTTGTAGCTGCTACAGATTGTTTTCATGTTTTTCATTTGAGTGTTGAGAAACGACGAAGGCAATCCAGTCTCCAAGATCGATGAACCGTTTGCTCTGAAAATGCGGCACGAAACATCACTCGGTGTCGAGAGGTCGAACGTGGGAAAAGGAAAAGGGCAAAGGAATTGAGAAGAGGAAAAAAAAAAACACCATCTTACATAGCTGCTCTTAAAATCTGTTTATAAGGTTCGTGGCGGGTCGAAGACAATGGAAGAAACACATTCCATGGAACTCCGCTCCTCCATAAACTTTGCTCAAGATGACCAGAAATGGAAGTTCTGAAGTGATTCACACGGAAATGCTTCAGAGTTTGCATTCTAATACAAGCAGTCACCAATCCTGTAGTAAGCAAAAGGCGCGTGGATGCTGCGGCTTTTGGTCGACCTGAATGAAATCGGTGCTCATCTTGAAATTCTACACTTTTCTGTTGCACAGTCTGTTTGCTCTGCACGTCCCTGTAAATGGACTATTGAATAGCTCCAGCAAGGCAAAGTTAAAAGAAAAAAAAAAAAAAAAAAACACCGCGGCGCCTCCATGCATCGTTGGGATAACACCAAGATACACATCTCGAAGTATGACTTATTCTGACAACCTCATCAGAATTTAAACAAGCGCATCCCCAACGCAAAAGAATAGCTTTGCATCCGCGGATCCCCAAAATTTTCTTGGAAACAGCGACTTGCTGCTGCCAACCATAATTTTGGTGTCACTCGTGGATCTAGGTGCGTGTTATGTTCTGCTCCACAAGTGGTCCGCCTCGAGCTGATGCCTTTTTGAAAGTCATGGTACAATTCAGAAGTATTAACATCCAGTACATTCAACATTCCCTTTCCTTGGTCCTTTTTTTTTTTTTGTTTGTCATGTTTTTCTTCTAGTGATTTCGAGCAAGAGTTGATGACTTCATCGGCATCTTTGCATTTTTAGCTGTTTGATTTTATGAGCTCCAAATGTCTCGGAATTTTTCCGTGCTGGCGTTCTGACTTTTTATAAGTACCAGCACTTCAGCTCCCTGAAGATGCGACACCTGCTTGCGATGAGAAGGAACCAGGTGATTCATCAAGCTGTATGTGGCTCATATCAAAGAGGCGTGATAAGAACTAAAGAAGAACTGGAGAAGTGTTGCATCAGTGGACATTTAGAAGATTTAAAAAAGGAATCTCGACGGATGTTTTCGATAATAACAAAAAAAAGAAGAGGAAGAAGCTTGCTTTCCATTTGGCATCAGCAAAAGAAAGCGAGATAACCGAAAAAGAAGACGATTTGTAAAAACTTGAATTTCCATCGTCATGTTGTTTTTCGTCTTCACGATTCTAGTAGGCTGGCAGCATGTCTTTTCAAGGAAAGGTTAAAACGCTAGCAGGTGCCACGATCTCATGAAATGCTAGACTCTCTATTCAAAACTCTTCCGAGAGTATCAAAGGAATCGCAGTCAGTTATGCAAAAGAGGGGAAGCAGACTCACATTCAGCACAATGTGTCCAGAACTCTTAAAGACGAAAGCAAATACTCCGGCTGGAAGCAGCAGCCTTCCGTAAGTCCCATTTCCCGGAGGAAAACGTGGGCTGGCTCCACGCACAAGGCAAACATTTCATTCGCAGGTATCGGCTTGGCTACATTCTATTCCTTTGTTAATGCTACATAAAGGCCTTTGTAGAATATATTGCGATTGCTCGATGTATTGTGCTAATCTGCTTATCACTTGCAGAAAAAAAAAAAAAATGCAGTAAGTAGAAGTTATGATAGCAGCATCCCAATCGTGAGCGAACATCCACCGCCAGTATCAGATCAAGAAATCAGTGTGGTCCTCAAATGAAGTTATGATTATTCACATAATCACTCTAATGGAATCAAGGCTATCACAGTGTTTAGTAATATGACTTGCTGATTTGATAATAATTTCCTTGAGGAGTCAGGAATTCTGCACAGCATCTTTCCATGAGCAGGGACACATTTCCTTGGACGAGTGCAATCCTTTGGATATGCAGCACCTAAGCAACATGCTAAGCAGGGACCAAGAAATTAGGGAAATTCAGCACGCGACTCAAATAGATTCCATTTCCCGCGAGGCGAAAATATTTCGGAAAAACTGGTCATCTGTGTTTGTCGGGTGACCCGTGATTGCCACCCGTGTCAAGTTATCTGCTGACAACTCAGAACTGGAACTACAGAGTCAGGGTGTCCAAGTATCGTGTTGATTATCACGATGGAGTCCCAGTAATAATAAACATAATGAACCCGAACCAGCCAGAGGTTCACTTGAGGTTGCTGCCATGGAAACCGCAGTTTCTTTCACATCCCAGCATTTGAATTTCGCTTTGATCTTTTGATTCCCGAGACAAATATTCAGACAACCCGCTGCTTCTTGCGTGTCCGGACTTCATGAGCTGCTCGTGAGCCAGCGTGAAATTATTTGGTATTCCAAAACACAAGCATTTTCATATATTCTCTTTGCTCGCAGCATCCGTTTTGTTTAGGAATTCTCCACCAAAATTTGTCAAATGACGCTGACATGCCATGCATCCCATGCTTGCGATTGCTCTGTGTGAAGCAAAAGTCTTCTTCTGATGCCAACTCACAAAGAGTCCTGCTCCAAGGGAGCGTTGCCAAATGGAGGTCCAGATTTTTGAAGCGAAGATCTTCAAAGAAAGCAACATTTTGCGAAATCTCCGGGACTGATTAACGACTGTTCCCACAATTAGTCTGGGAAGTGACTGGAAACTGCAATTCCCCTCGAAAAATCCCAACTTTTTTTTTTTTTTGCACCTCAAGTCGCTCAAAAAAATATCTGGATCGGTCAGGTCAGCTCACGTTGCAGGTGCTCCAAGTGCTTTCTAGGCCTCCAGCAATTCTACTACTCCTTTCACCGAACTTTTCGAGTGCTTTTCATCGACGTATTTCCATTCTAAAGATGCTTTTCGTTCTAACGACACGAAGTACTTTTTGATTCTACCCAAGGCAGTTCAGAAATGTGAGAATGTGCTTTGCAGAAGGAACGTGCAGGCCGCCCGAGTTGGTATTGCATCGAACTGGAGCTTCAGCTAAGTTTGAGGATTTCAGATACAGAACGATTCACTGCATCCTTGAGCTGACCATCCTTCGGACGACTCTGGAAGAGTTCTTTCCCAAACGGCGCGCTGTTGAAGGATTGGATCAAAGATCGCGCTCGCAAGGATGCCACCCTGCAGGCTCAACCCGAAGCACCATCCCTATGACATCCGAGATTTACAAACTCGCTTCAAGAAAGCGGTGAGAGCTGCGCTTTCTGACGGTTTGTCCTCCTCAACACTGACAGGAAGCTGCGCTCAGGGATCAAGTGAGAGGTCCACTGTTTAATGACAACGGGAAATGCTATATCTCTTTTCGTGTCTTTATGATTTCATAATCTCAGTCTTGCAGCCAAGTCCGGTGGCTTCATTGCTTATGATTTGTGGCTGCCGCTTTCCCTTCTCATTTCTGCTATTTCCCTTTGTCATGTTTTAGGAGGAAAGAAATCCGTGTATCCTGTGGTCATTTTCACGATGTTACATAAGCACAAATCCCTAGCGCAGCGTCTCCCAAACTATGTTCCGCGGAAAGTCAGTAAGTGTTCCGCGAAAAATTATGAAAATTAATAAATGCCATTAAGATTGTTTCACTATTTTCATATGCTTTGTTTCAGAGAATGAAAATTTGAGAATAAACACTTACATTACTCTTATGTTTACTTGATTAATTTATTTATTATCAATATGCACCTATACTATAAAATAACCAAGGTATTCCGTTAAAATTTCAGGATTTGCAGAGTGTTCCGTCATAGGAAAAGTTTGAAAAACGCTGCCCTAGTGAATCCTTGCAATCATTTGAAGGACTGAAAGTAGAGACTGTATCTACGGACTTGCAAAAATTGGGGATCCGAAACAAGCGAAATAGTTCAGGGAAAAATTCAATTTTGCCAATCTGATATGGCAACACTGATGCAAGTAAATCTTTGCTAACAGATGAATATCAAAACACTTGGAGCATGGAGGAATGAGAAAGCCTAAAAGATTGAGAATATAAAAAAAAGAGCAAGGAGTATGCAAATGTCGGGCATTATCCTTTCGAGATTCTTGGGGTTTTGAGAGAAACCAAAGGAGTTTAAGGGTTATTCAAACTCCACGCTTCCACGTGTTTCGCTTTTCCTTTTTTCCCCCTCCTTTCAGACCGGAACCCAGATATTTCCTGCTCGGTTGATGGACTTCGGTAATTTACCTCAACCACGTTTCGCCGAAATAGGGATCACAAGCGGAGGGTGTTCACGTGTTGCTGCGTCAAACTGTGGTCTGAGTCCCAGGATCTTGTCTGGTGTAAATCGTAGCAACAGAATAATGAATGACGTAGCAGCACCGATCTCTGCAAAAAACGGTAGGTTTTACCTGCACATAGCACCGTCAATAGCTCCCACTTCGTTGTTATGGAGAGCAGGGGTTCTCAAAGGTCAAGTTCGTTCGGCAGCGCTTCCTGAAAGCTCGAATCTCTCTTACCTGGCGTTCCTAATCGATCCACGTTTGCAGACACGGATGCAGCACATGGGAATCTGGAGATCTGAGTGCAATTTATTGGAATCGCTTTTCTATCGACTGTGGTGCATCATCTACGTACGAGACATTAAGAAGAATTCTGGTTTTTACTTCCCTTAGAAATCAAGGGTTGCCTTTCGAAGTGGCTGTCACTCTCTGGCATCTCGATCCTCCAATATAACTGCTTTCCCTCAACCGAATCCCAGTCTTGCTAGCTCATTATTTAATACATAACAGATCCTTGTACTTGGTGCTTAGTTTGATCGCCAAGTGCGCGGGTTACGGATTATGGCTTCCGCTTCCTTCCGGCAAATGAACGGATCCTGACTCAGAGAGCACAGCTTCCTCATGTGTACCTCGCAGGCTGACGGTGCACAGCGCTTAGTGCATACACTTGAATAGAGTGCGCGCACCGTGATTGGATCCCCATACATTTCCAGTCACTCCAAGGATGTGCCTCGGTCTGCTGGAATGTCGTGTAATTTTTGTTTGAATCCCTGGCATTTCATCACGAACAGGGAGGGGAGGGGGGGGGGGGAAACATAAAAAACACCGGAGTGTTCTGAGGGAGGATGCCCTTCAGTTCTCAACCAACATCGTATCTGATTATGTATTGCCAATAAGTGATTTTCTGAACATTTCTTACAGTTGTGACTGGAGTATCTCTCGATCCATTGCTTAGAGCTGCTGCAATAAGAAACACAGGCAGCTTATTTGGCTAGCACGAAAAAGCATTCTACACATTACTCAAGAGTAAAGAATCGCATGTAGCGGAGCTAGAAAATTATTCTTAACGTCTTCCGCATAATGAAGCCATAGGTGTTCCTTACAAGGATTGCCACTCCTTTTGTTTCGAATATCCCTTTGTGTATACGACGCGTTTCGTGTTGTTTTCTTCCTCTTATGAGGTGTATCATTGGAAGAATGGCGATGCATCTTATGGAGCTCTATTTCTTGGAGTGGCGCAGAACATCTTGCAAAATCTCATTCAGCTAATTTCTTCTGCGACGCGAACGTGCTGCTTCTCTTGACTCGGTCGATCGTTAGTATCACTGAATGATGACTGATGACAGTACGACGATGGTTTCATTCACTTCCATTACTGTTATTTGTGAGGCGATTCTTGCAGATCGTACTCACAGAAAGGACCAGCTTTGCATCCTTTCCCTTGCTTTTGTTGTTTCCCATTAATCTTTTTGTTTAGGAAGAGATCGGTCTCACGAACTCTTTTCTCCCACCGGCTTACTGTATTCAAATTCATGATAATTGACCCCAACAGCTAGTAGCTGTTTCCGGATTAATACCTGCAAATAGCTACTCATTCTAATTTTTTCTTTCAATTTTTTCAAACAATCATTTAGACAGTGAAGGAGGGTGATTTAATTATACCTATCTAAACACTTAACGATGAATAGAAACTTTCTCGGTAGCATTAGCGCGGTTCATCTGAAAGATGCCAGAAATATCGGTACTTTCCGTACTATATGAAGTCAGCAAGAGATCGACAAGTAACCGTGGCAATGGATCCTCAAAAGGTGAAGAGATTCGCTTCTATCGGAGATACGCTATGTTCATGGGAAGGGCTTTTTCGGCGATCTTTGATCTCGCCTTCTCTAAACGTAGTCCATCTTTCCGTGCTCCGCTTCCGGTCATTTTTTCCTCCCATTCCGACGCCGACGCCAACACGTGGTGTTGCGCAGCGCCGACTCCGTCTTATTGGAATCCGCCGAATTCGCGCTCGCAACGAAACGTATGAGAAAAAAACCTTTTTCGTAAGATTTTGCAAGCTGAAAATCAACGGAACAAATCTCTTGCCAGACGGTCGAGGGCATTTCAAACCACCCGGTTCTGAGTTGATGGAGGATGCAAAACGAGGCCTTGCAAACTCGGATTTGCATCACTGTTATGAGTTGATGATGGAAGTTCCATGGAAGTTTTGTACGTTCCGGAACCAGAACCTATTCTGATTTTGCACCTGAAAAATATTTTAAGAATACATTTCCCCCAATTAATTGATTTTAATATTCCTAATCAAAAGGTAATATATTATACATTAATCATGAATAATTGTTATAAAAAACATTTGGGGTTTAGTATATTTTTATTTACTCCAAAATGATTTGGAGTTAAAATATTTTGGGCTTTATAATTTCTAATATTAATTAATTAATTAATACAAATATGCTTCAGTGAAAATTTACATAGTTTTAATATTATTATGTAACATAAAAATCTCCCCGGTGTTTCACAGCGTTTAAGGCAGGAATGCCAATATCTTTTGGAGAGAAATGATGCGTTGGATGCTGAGTAGCTGCAGCCTGAGTGTCTTTTTGCAGCGTAAACTATGTGTAAACAAAAAGTGCAATTTGCATTCTGATAGTTGTGAAGGTCTTTGCAAAAAAAGTATTGTAATGCAGATGTGCTTATTGCTGATGGCAGATGACAGTTACCGATGACAGAATAGTACAATCACTAAGTCGGAGTGTATGGCTGTCAAGGAGATACTCCCTAAGGGTTACGATCACTGCTCTGGGTGCTCTCTCCAGAGAACGCCAACAGTCAAGTTGAATTGCTTTAGGATTTCCATCGTAGATGACACTGATGTCCTGAGGTAGCCTCCCAGCAGTCGCCAAACAGGAACGATTGAAACTCGAAAAAAGAAAGAAATGCACGGCAGCATCACTCAAAGTGCGCAGTCGTGGGTTTCTGGAACTGGGAAGTACATGAGGGACCAATCTTTACAACGGTCAGTTTTCCGAAATAGCCAAATAGTGTACAGCATGTCTTCGGAACATCGGCAACATCAGGAAATGAAACATTTGCAAGTATGAACGCATGTGGTCCGCTGGCGTCACAAATGCCAAGTTATCCTTGGTATACTCCATCCATTGCTCTCGCTGTCCCTGCCTACTCATGAGGTGGATTTCCTTAACCTGTTAAGGGAGTAATATATATATATTTTTTTCAACAAAGTCTACCCGTGAGTGTATAATTAAAATTGGCGAAAACGTATATATGCGTCAAACGCACAGTAAATGTAAATTTCAATGAAAAAGAAAAAAACATTATTCATAAAAATTTCGTTATTGTGCAGAAAAAGAAAACATTTAATACATAAGAAACAAAAAACTCATAAGAAACTGTTTGTCTTATGGCCTAATAGGTCATGAGAGAGTTCAAGAGCGATGTGAGTCGCGGTCTTATAACGAGAATAATTTTGACCACAATCTGTGTTTTTGCCAATGTATGCACAGAAATTCCAAATCTATCCAGGTTGACTTCCGCATGAGGTAAAAAATCTCATTCGAAAGGGACTCCTTTTACTTCCAAGACAATCTCCGTTTCCATAACAACGAGGATTCATCAACGCGAATGTCTTGCTCTGGGATACACAAGGATTTCCATTCATGTTGAATACTTTCCCCGAACAGCTTCAACCTTAGAAATTCTGCTTAAAGTCAGGCTTTGGTTATCTTCAGAATAACTACATCTGCAAAGTGAGAAAAATCTGTGATGAGACAACACTTTGCTAAAGAAAAGAGTGGGTGCACTTTCTCTTTCAGAGAAACACGGTTCAAGTTTTGACTTTCTGACAGTCCTTTGAGATGTCAATATTGAGATAAAACACTTCATTTCTGTGTTGTTTGCGGGATGCCAATTTCTTATCCTTGACCGTTTCTTCAAAGAATGAATTTCAGTATGCTGCCTTGCATGCAAATTAGTCTGTTTCCCAATTATGAATATTAGTTTCTTATTCAAAAATTTATACAGGTAAAGTAAGCATTTCTTTCTTGATTTTCTGGATACACTGAACTGTTGACTAGGCTTTCCAAGAAAAACTAAAATTGCGTTTCTCTCTTGTAGATCACTTTTTGCCAAAACGAATCATTTGAAGCCTTAATTGAGGAAAATAATCGAAGCTGTGAAATTATTATTTTCCTCAGTTAGAGCTTCAATTATGTAAAAAGTATGTAAACAAACACAGTACGTAAAAAGAAAAAAGAATTATTTTGTTTGGTTGGCATGCCTTACATCACTTCCAAAATGCTTTGATGAGTTCACTGCACACTGCAGTGTCGATCAACATATAAAATCAAAATACACAAATAAATGAGATTGTTTTAACTTTTTGTACCAAAATTTCCTACGGAGCACATAACCGTCGAACGCGCCACACCTTTCCAAGGCGTAGGTGTACGTCAGACCCGCTTAACGGGTTAAGCTACTGGGGTGCTTTGTTATGGTGACAAACGGTTGCTGTGGACAACCCTCTCTATGCCTCCGAATCGGACGCAAACACTGAGTATTTGCAGCACACGGCTTCCTAAGTCGATTGCGAACACCTGCCTATCCAGAAATCCGTATTCCGTGAACATCGGATAAACACGAATTCCGTTGACCACCGTGACCGCTTGGGTGGGTGCTCCTGTGAGTTTTGATGAACGAGTGGATGGAAGATGAGGGTCATTACATATGCTCCAGTAATACCGGAACGGAAGCCCTTTGAGTCACCTCAAAGGGCGCCGCCGAAGAACTTTAGAATCCAGAATGTTCAAGGAATCTCAGGTTCCCTTTTTTCCCTTGCTTTGTGCCAAACTTAGTTGAAATTCACTCACTCTGCCAAGGTGTCCTAGTGAGTGGTTTCCAAAGACCCGAGAAAGAATTCACCGTGTTGTCATGAGAATAAAGTATTTGAAGGAGCATCTTAGAAAGAAATTTTCCGTCGTCTTTTCATTTTTCTTATAGGATACGATAAGCCGAGTCATGGAAGCAGAGTTGTCTTTTTTTTTTTTTTTTTCTCCCTGGTTGTCTCCGAAGGGAATCTCCTTCTTCATTCTCTCCGGAGGGACCCCCCCAATGGGGAGGGGATGTCCTCTCCATTTCAACTTCTCCGAAGGGCACTCGGAAAGGATCCGCTAGTAGGGATTTCTTCTCCGGAGGGAACCCGCAAGGGAACCGCTCCTGTTCACTCCTCTGAAGAGAACCTAGAAGGGACGCTTCCGAAACTTAGAAGGGGCGCTGCAGCTTCCCGCAGGGAATCGCTCTCGCTTGCTTCCTTGTGCACTCTGTGAAGAGGCGACGATTCGGAGGGACCCCCGCAACAGGGGAGTCCGCTCCTTTGAACAACAGGAGAGGTGTGGGGTGAGGGCTCCTGCTCCATCTTGAAACCGGAGGGGTCCCCCGGTGAGGGGGGTCCGCTCAATTATTCCTGGAAGGACCCGAAGGTCGGCTCCCATTGTTCTGGCCTTCATCGGGGCCTCCAGCTTTATCCACCGCCGGTGCCACGCCCGAATGTCTCGGCCAACCAGCGCCATCTTGCAGGGGAAACTCGGAACCCAACGACGCAGTGGCGTCAGTTTCTGCCGGAGTATTCGAACCCGCGACGCATGGTGCCACGCGCGGAAGCAGAGTTGTCTTTTTCGTGGCACAAAATGGATCACACAGCCACCTCATGCGAAAAAGGAATTATTGACTTTCCATTGCGCTGTTTGAGCACATGATTTCTTCCTACGAGTGCTTTAGCAACTCTTGCCACCACAGTTTCCAATCTTTCAGGAGACTGGAAAGTCTCCTGAAAGATTGGTCTGAAGTCTTAAAGATGCTTCCAGAATGACAAAAAATTCAATAGATCTTGTCACAACAAATCGTTGGAGCTAGAGATTCAGAGGAATAAGCAGACGACTCCGAGCATCAGGAGGAAAAGTTCTTTCCGTGGCTTTTCTTTTGGAAAACACTCTTTTAAAGTTTAAGGCGAGAAGAGACACGAATTTTTGTCATCTCATTCTGTTCTTTAACGAAGTTCAGAAACTCAGGGGTTAATAAAAGATAATTCGCAAGAGTGCCAGTGGTATTCAGAAAACAGACCCTTAGGATGTTACGCTTTACGGTCTGACCCGAAGCCACTGTGTTTTTTCTTTCAGCTCTCACTGGAGCCGTGAGCTGCTTCATGATAAGTAAGTATGCAGACTGAGAAGTCTGCACACAGCCTGATCTTATATTATCAGGAAACAGCTATACGGACTACAGAGATGGCTGTTCCTGACGAAGACGAATCACTGATTCGATACAACCCGAGGGAGGTGCAACGTTTCCTTCTCGTAGCTTTGGAAAACAAGAGCGTACCTTTGAAGCTATTTGCTAAAAGTCAGGAAACAAATCGAGTGTTTCAGATCGTAGGAACTTTCTGAAAATACCAAACCGGAAGCATCCTCGATAGCAGTGAGGTGTCTTTTTCGGCGAAATCGGAGGATCTCTTTTGAGGATCAAATAAGGGTTAAACACGAAGCGGAGCAACAGTTCCATCTAGTTGTGGCCTCTGGTTGTCGCCGATTTGGTAGCTAGTAGCCTTGGAAATGTGTTGAAAGTTCATGATTCGAGAGCCATTGGTCAATAGCTAGATGGAACATCCAAAGTTGCCAATGCAGCTTGAGACGAGAGATAAATTCCCGAGAGGCACTGGATCCATGCTGCAAACAGAATGTGGATCCAAGACCTCGGAGAAACTCCGTGACCATATGCAAGAAATCATTGGACGACTGAGTATTGGGAGCTTAATGCGCAGAGATAACCGATGAAAAGCACTTCCTGAACAAGAAAGGGGCTTTTTGTTCCTTCTGCTGCATGCCTACGCTGTTGTTTCGTCACATAACGAGAAGACGGAGGTCAACATGAGCTTCAGGCATCGTACCAACAGTTGGCGGCTTTTTTTTGCGGCTTGATGTCGAAGACAAACTTCATAAGGATTCCTGCTTTCAAGAGAACTTCCAGCATTGGGATAATTTTTTTTCCTGTGAATGTGGTTGAGGATTTCAAGGGTGAGCAAACGTCCTTATGGTCGAGGAACTTGCACTTTTCAGGAAGAGAAAAGAGCTTCTACCGTTTTATAATCTCTTTTTGTGTTCTTTGAACGAACATGAGCGAAATCGAGCCTTCAGACAATCAGAATACAAGTGTCCACGAAATGAAGTCCTGCTTACATCGAAATTAGAAATCGTTCTGCTATAGTCACAGCCGGCCGTAGACCAAGAAGCATACCTTACCACGAGGCGAAGGAATTCCCTGGGAAAATTCTAAAGTGGGATGGAATGGCTGTCGAACACAGCGGAGGGATGCGGTTCTCATTTTCCATTTCAAAGTAGAAGACTTGAGCTGCCGACGCGCCATTTCTGACCATGAAAAGTTCTCTCCCACTGGTAGCAGCCTGACTTATCTTTGCGCGTGTTGGGCTTTTGATCCAGTGGGAGAACTGCGGTTGCACAGAACGGATTTCTTCGTCTTCACATGTCTTAGGCGCTCTTGCAGCAGTGGCGAAGCCACTTCCTGTTTTCGAAATGTGAGAGAGAAAAGGAAAAGCTGCAGCCGCGATGCGTACGAGGCACTTTTTTTTTTTTGAAGAAGGAGAAGAAGAAAAAGAAATTTGCAGTTGCCACGAGCGCTATGACGATTTCCCATGAACGCGAAGTAGGGCACTCTTTCTCATAGAAGATGCTTTGGAAGAGTATCTCGTTATGGCTACAACAGAAACGCGGTGGCTCAAAGTCAGGTCGAATCGTGCAAGCGAGAGAGATATCAAGACTAGCGAGTCTGAACGTCGTTACTATGGAAGAATGGTCCATGTTTCCTGCGGATTCGATCCGCGGCTGCAAGTCAGAAGGGATGCTTTGAGTGAGCGTTAGGATGTGCACCTATTCACGACAGTAGAGACCACTTAAGTGCATCCTGTCTGTGAATACCCTTATCCTGTTGGTCAGCATCCCACCGCTCCATTTGCATCTCATTTCCTTTTCAGGCAATTTGCAGTCGCCTTTTTTGTACATCATTATTTCGTTCATATGCAGAAAATAAATCATTTGCTTATCGTTCATGAATTCCTATAAGATTGCAGTGACGAGGATCAGCGAGGTTGAGATGTTGAAATGTTTTGTAATTCCGTCGACGAGAAGCAAGAAAGGTCGATCGCAAACAAAATGCTTTTCATATGAGTGAAGTTTTCCTGTTTCTCTGATGACCAGGCGTTCAAGTTGGGGGGAGGTATGAATATGTCCAGTCAATAAGGATGTGGAGCCGCAATCTCCGCCTAGAGATCGAATTCTACTATTGTTAGCTGTACCTACACCTATTTGTTTTCCTTTCTTTCGGCTTATTGTCCTTCCAGTTCAACAGAGGAAGCTGACACTTTCTGATCCTTTTGTTTCAACCAGGCATGCACCACCGCTCCCTGATATGGTTCTGTCACACCCGGGAGCGCTGACCTTCCGTGCTCTTGGACTGTGAACCAAAAGGGCTGCACCCACTCTCGTGGGCGATCGCAGGACTTCGAACGGCCTCGGGGGTTTGGCAACATGAAGTACCGCTTACAGGGATGGTGCATGGTAAGGTGCTAGCAAGGACGCATGCGAAGGCCTCCAGGGAGGCCTTCTGTGAGTATGAAGGAAAGGGAGCACGAGTTTTGGCCTCCAATGCCCAGAACCCACGCCTCCTCGGCGCGTATCCTTCGGTGTCAACTCGACATAATCCCAGGGATCCACTTTGCTGTGGATTTATGGTTACGGGCCCTCAAGAAGCGAAGTGGATGCAGCTGGGTCCTTGCAACTAGCCCGTGACGTACATTATATACATATTAATCATTTAATCACACGTGTTCATACCAAGCCCGGAATTCTACATAACATTTGTATCTTTGGAAGATTGCTTGCTGAACATCGTGAGTGGGTAAATAAATAAGGAGTAGCGGTAAATGGGATTCTGCAATTTAGTGAGGGTTCATGCAAGTGTAGTGAAAGTCCATTTATCAAGAATGAATGGGGTGAAAAATGATCAAAAGCCTATTAGCTAAGAATCATAATCACACTAACTCTGATTCAAAAGTAGTAATAATATTGGCGTAAACATGAAATGTCCGTCCGTGATGTTTGATCAAAGGCGGTGAGGATCGAAATCCTAAGAGATCATAAAAAATAAATATCCATCCTTCTGGGAATTTTTGATCGTTCGGGATTTGAACCAAGAAAATGTACCAATAGTTATTCTAAAAGTTACCACGGAGAGAGACGTTCAAAAGTGTTTTTAGTTGAAATCGTGTAGGTGATAATTAGGAGAGTTTGTCTTGTCCAGTTTTATTTTACAAAAACAAAACTGGTCAAGGATTGGTCATCCAGGTCATCATTGGTTTAGCTTTGTGAAAGGGAGGGGAATTTTTTTATTACTTCAGGTTCAACTAATATAGTTTCACATACATGCATGCCAATGCCATTGGTAGCGTTTTTTTTATATTTGGTTCCTCATTGGTTTCTATCTTGCGATAGATTTTGGGGTGGGTTGTTGGTAACGTACTATCCATCTGATTTTGGACATGAGAAGTAATTTGAATCTGCTGTGACTAAGAAATTTCACTCATTATATGTCAGTAGTAGAGGGGAAAGACGAGTTGCACTATCGCAAATATTTCTCGCTCGAAAGAAAGGTGGTAGATTATCGTATAGTTGCAAAAGAGAATGGAAGTGGGCACTCTAACGTAGAGGACAGTGGATGAATAAGAATGGGGAAGCAAAACATGAATTTTTTGGAGGCAGCGAGGAGTATCCCAGGAGAGTCTGCTTAGTGATCGACAACCTGGGAAGGACTCAATTTTTTTTTTTCCTTTTCATCTTTGATTATTTGGCAGCAAAGAATTTTCTCACTTAAGAGTGATCGGGAGTTCTAACCAAGTCTATAAGAAAAGAATACGGCAAACTACAGTCTTTGCAGTCTGGGCTTGCCGTTGCCATCGCATGCGGAAGTGAAATCAAATTTGTTTCAGAACAAGGGTGGGTAACTTCTAAATATAAACAGCCCACCCCTCTTGCGTGGAGTCAGGTAGGTCATCGCGTAGTGGATATGCCAGACGGAGTATTTCGGGTAGTGGTAGCATCTGTTTGGCATTTATGAGTACACATTGAAAGGCTATGCTGATTTCGGGTATGAAGTTACTGTGATGAATCGATTGCTGGCTGATAGAGGGGAATATCGGAAAAGAAAAGGGGTGAATAGGGTTCCAACATCAAATCTAGGTATCTCTGTTCGTCTCATTGGGAAATCAAGATGGAAATGGATATTCGGAACTCGGAGAACTGAAGAGCGAAGTAGAATGGCTCAGTAGTAGAAAGTAGAATGGCGTGGCATAATTGAATTAAATCTTCTGTGTGGGTAATGTTCTGAGGAATGAATGTTTCAGTTATTGATTGGAAAGGAGATGAGAAGGAGCTCGTTTTAGTGGCGAATTTGTAAAAATTGAATTATAAATGGGTCTAGAGGTAGCCATTTCGGGTTTCGATTCAAGGACAAGTAGATAGTAGATTTGGAAGTGGGTTATAGATATGAAATGTAATTAACACGGATCTCGGTGCTTAAATTAGTAAGAGCAAGAGACTGGAAGTGTAGGAGGTGGAGGGATGAAGGTGGAAGTCCTGGCAAAAAACCGAGTCAGAATGTTTATGAATTCATTTTCTTGCGATTCACATAGGGATCGATGATGACCAACGACTGCAGTGTTCGGACTGCGCCAAGGTAACACAATAATCGGCTGTTGCATAGGCAACGGAATGAAAGATTGCAATGGATGAGGCTGTCCTGTCTTTTTGTGAAGTCGGATTAAAATGTCATAATGGAAAACCTGTGACGGTTTCAGGCGACCTCATGACCCCTCGGAGTTGCGCATGCCTTAAGGAAGAAATTGAACTGAATGAAATGCTGTCTGGAAGGATCGTGAAGATAGAATCTTCGTGGTCTTTGGATCGCTTAGCAAGCACGGAGGGGAACCGTTTCCGTGCAAAGTTCACCGCAGCACGTAAGTTTTGTGACCCCGATTTTGAATCCGTCATCTGCAAGGGGTGGATCTAGGAATTTCTTCCCCGGAGGGAACTTGTAAGGGAACCGCTCCTGTTTGCTCCTCCTCTGAAGGGAACCTCGAAGGAACGCTTCCGAAATTCGGACGGGTTCTGCTTCCCCGAAGGGAGTGGCACGCTTCTCTGCACTCTCTGGAGAGGTGGCTACACACCTACCCCATCAGTACGAGGCGGAAGAATCCCCCACACTGCTGGGTCCGCTCTTTTGCACAACCGGAGGGGGAATTCACCCCCCCCCCCCACTCTTTGATTTCTGGAAGGACCTTAAGGTCGACTCCCATTGTCCCGGCCCTCATCGGGGGCATCCGGTTTGAACCGCTACCAGTGCCGCACCCGAATGAATGGAGGCCAACCCGCGACGCTTGGTGGTGCCACGCGCGGAGACCGCAGCAGCCACAATGCCTCCGACGCGGGCATGTATTTTTATCACTTCACGTAATGAACGCCTCCGGCATAAGCGGGTGGTAATCATCCTAGGCCAGTGGCAACGATCTCTTTGTGAGGTCGCTGCTGGCCTTTTAAAGAAAGAAAAAAATGCCCTTTCTTCACGCACGCTGTCTAGCCCGGTGCCGCTGAAGAGCAAGGTTTCTTCGAGCAGGAAGATGCGCCGCTGGCGGAACGGCGTGCTCTCCGAAGCTCTCTGTGAGCGGCATTCCGGAGGTATTCCAGGAGTGCACGCGTGTCACTGAGCAGCTGACCCAGCCGGTCCATGAGGGTCCACATGTGAGCCGTCAGGAGGGAGCTCGGAAGCCTCCTCCTCCTTTCCTTTCCCCCTCCTCTTCCTCCTCCTTCCCCGCGATCATAGTGGATCCGTTAATCTGTGCGCGGTTTTGCGACAGACCTTGCGTGATTTTGCCTATCGCGCAAGGCCGTGTGGACTGCGAAGGGAATAAAGGCCCGCCGCGGCCCTGAGATCACAGCTCCTTCCGTGCTCTTGCGTGTCCCTTCCGAAGCAGGATGAGGGAAGCATCCGCTCGGGTTTTTCGAGGACGGAGATGGTCAAAGCTCGACGCTCTTCAGCATCCGCTCTGGTTACGGACGGGATTCCAGGGTCACGACGGGAGGTCTGTCTGGGTCCGTTAGGGTCTGGGTTTCCCTGAGCACCATCCACATCTATCTGGGAGTGCCCGTGGGGCTTCCTCATCTGAAGTCTGGTTGCATCGAGGGAATGCGGAATGCTCCACGTATCTTCGGGACTGAGACGATGGCACGCATTCGGAGTGGGAGGTTTCCCTGTCTCCCAGGAGCCACGAAGCCCAACCGTCCAGTGGGGGGTAGGGATCCGGTCGGCGTGCATGAGCGGTCACCCAGGAATCCTCCAGCGCTCTCCTCTCGGTTCCTTCGTGTTGGTGCGCGACAGCACCGTGCTGCCTCTCGGGCACCAAGGAAGCGGCGCTCTTCTTCCCCCGAGAACTCCTCCCCAGCGACATGCCTTGTCGTGGCTTCCAAGGAAGCTCTCCCGGAGGATCATCCTTCCTGAACAGTTGTGAAGGGCATCTCGCGCCCCAGCTGGGAGATTCTGGGATAGCTCGGAGTCTGGCTGGAGGGTGATCGTTCGGTACACGCTGCCTCCTCAGCCCCCTTTGTCCCATCTGGCGACGGGGAGACCCCTCTCCACTTTGCCAGCTACGTCCTCCACCCTGGGCCTATCCATCCGTTTCTACATGGGCAGCATGGCGTCCGGGAGGAGCAATCTCAGCCACATCGCCATCGAACACCTTACCCGTTTCATCTCCTGAACGTTCTGTGTGACGCCCTGATCGCATCCTGCAATCCGGAGTGGAAGGATGCATCTAGGCCACCTTGGCGCGGATACGTGGACGCTTTAGAATACAGCTGCCATTTCCCTTTTCCTGCGGGAACACTGAATCCCCTTGGAGGTCTGCTGAAGTGGTTCTTCCGAGCAGTGCGGTGCGGCCGCCCGGCCTCCATATCCTCGGTGCTTCATCCGCGGAAGTGACGGAGACGGAAGCGGTGGAACCGTTTCTGTGGTAACGAAAGTCCCCAAGCCAGACAGTGAGGAGGATCAGTTCTCCTCTTTGAGGTGTCCCCACAGGATCAGACTGGATCCAGGAAGCCTCATTAACGCCCGTTTATTTATTTATTTCGTATTCTTATTTATTTTTCTCTGCTATGATTCGCCGCGCATCTCTATCCTCGTGACCGAACTGTGTGCCAATGACATTCCCTTCTTCTGGTTGATACCCGGTCACGCTGGGGCGTTTATTTACAAAATAAACATACATGTCTGTGGCAGGACGTTTGATCCTGCCACTTTATTTATGAATACGAAAAGGAACCTGCCGGGATCTGGCACATAGGCCAGCAAGGTTCGTCTCGGCAGCACAATGGGAGGGAAGACAAACAAAAAGATGAAATAAAAAATGTACAGTCAAAAAATGGAGGGGAATTTGGGGAGATATCACTATGTGCTGGAGGGTGTCCTCTGCATCCTTGCACCGATGCCGGCAAGTTGCTGCTTCAAGACTCCCAGATGGGGCCATCTTGACGCTGCCCTCCTGAAGAGGACAGCAAAATAGATGGAGTCCCTGTCGTTCTGGCCTCCTCTGGCGTTGCTCCATGCAGCCACGGTCCCGCCGTCTGGGCAGCAAACTGCTGCTAGGGATGAGGCCTGCTGGCGTGAAAGCGTCGCGCAGGAGGAGGTGCTTTCCAACGTCTCTGGCGTTGCTGCCAGGGGTTCCAAGGGTCGCGGCAAAGCGTCTCCAAAGGGACCGGAGGGCAACATAGTCCACTAAGAGGTGCGGGAGGGATTTCTGCTCCCCTCAGTTGCATAGTTTGGGTCCACTTCTTCTGGTAGCGTATCGACTCATGACTGAAGCGCTCATTTGCCTCCATTGCAAATAAACACCCGGGAGCATTCTTTGTTATCACGAAGGTGGCAACCCTGCTGAACGCCTGTCCAGCTCTCCAGCCTACCGAAATCGCCGCTTTGGAGCCTTTGGGATCCCACAAATTCTTTTGCGGGAGACCCGAAGGAAAACGGAAAGATCCCACGACCATCAGGTCCGCCGCTCTGAAAGTTCGGAGAAAATGGAAGGGGACAGTAGAACAAAAAAATGAAGGAAGAGCGGAAATGTAACTCTTTGGCTTCGTCTCCGCCTCTGGAACCGGCGCTGGACCTCCTTCCGTTCTCCCTTCTTCCGGGTGAAGCCAGTTGTCCTCATGTAGGCGGCTGCCATGAGGGTGACCTCCTTTCGCCGCGTTTGCGTCTCTGACACTTAGCGGGTCGTGACGATGGCGCGGGTGCAACATCTGGTTGCGATGACTGCGCCTGCCGAGAGTCTCCCGCTCGCGAAGAATCGCCGCAAGAGGTCACGGGCGGCGTTTTCTTGGTGCACAAGCGCTGAAGACACGACATGCTCCACAGCCTCGTGGAAGAGTGTTGCAGATCCGAAAGCAGGATGCGGAATCGATTCCGTCGACCTGCGCCCGGAACAGCTCGGGGACGCAGCTCTCCCAGGAATGAGATGCAGGCGTAGGTTGAGATGGAAACTCCAGTGCAGAAACAGCCCTGTTTCCAGCTTTGAGGGAACCCGGAAGTGTTCGAGAACGTGCGAGGGACCACTAGTTCGTGGAGAAGAAGGGGGTGGGAGGAAGGAACGTCTTCAAGAGTTTGCTCCATCAACGTGGTGCCTTTGCTTGTGAATGAGGAGCGTGGGTGGCGGCGTCCGCCCGCATGGCTCGTCGTCCAGACTTCCGGGAGTTTTGATCTCTCCTGCGATGGTGCATGGCAACTCCCATCCCACTGGTGGAACAACTGTCACCCCTTAGGGCAGACAGTGTTGCTGCAAGGGGTGTGGAGTCCAGGATAGGACACTATGAGTTCGTGGTCAGCGCCCGCATTACCACGGGTGGCACGAACCGTGCATTACAGCAGATAACTGGAAAACCGCGTTCGGGCAGGTTCCGGCATCAACAGCGCAAGGACAGTTCCCTGCTTGTATCACCAGATTTGACCTCTTCCTCGGAGAGTGAATAGTGCAACCATCGCTTGGGAACGAGGAGGGACTGGATCAGATATTCACGCAGGGTAGTTTTTTTCTGGGGATCTGTGACCTCACGTCGTGGTGTTGGGCAACATTCGGATAAACAGCATTCCAAACGACAAGAGGCAGAGATCATCGATGAATTCGTTTTCATAACGAAGTTGACTTAATTTATTCACAGTGTCCGTGGTCCAATCCCGGAGGAGATGCGTCCCGTTCCCACAAGGAAGCATGTGGGCAGTCCGACCGAACTTCGACGGAGCGGCCCGATTTCTCCCGCGCGACCTTGCAAGCGAATTCCTCTTCGTCTTGTACCGAATTCGGAGTGATGCTGCTCAAGCCAGCCAGGGTCCAGCTCGGATGGGAGAATTTTGAACTCAAATCCAGACTGAGGTCATTCCCGGAGAGTTTATCATAAAAGTGGATTTCAAGATTGAAAACAGTCAAATTCAGCCACAGCCCGTCGGCACGACTAGTCACGCCCGGCACGACGACGGCGAATACTGCAGCTGCCACGCCCATAACAGTGGGAGGAGAAGAGTGAAAGACCCGACATTGCAGACGTTGCGGATGCCGGCCAGCACACCTTGAAAATGCTCCCGGGCTACAAGTCGCCTTCAAAATGGGGGTCGGTACGAAGCGGGGCAGCAGTCTGCGAAGTCGCGCAGTCCGCAGTGTGCGAGGAAAACGCTGGCTTTCCTCGCGGGCAACTGGAAGGACACAGACCCGACGCGGCCAAGAATCCAGCGTTTCCTGTAGACCCTTGCGCACCTGAAATGCGTTTCTAGGAGTAAGGAGTTATAGGTCAAGGAACTCACCTAGATGATCCCGCTGTTCATCAGAGTCCCTTGAGAAACGGGAGACTGGATCCAGAAAACTAGGAAAACGAATTTGGAAGAATGCGAGCGACTGTCAAACAGCGGAGTCATCCACGTACGAAGAGTCCTGCGCACAAGGGAACATTGAAGGGAAGGATAACCCACAGGGCGCGCGAACTTTGGCAAGACTGAGGCCCGCAATGGAGGTACGGGGTGAACCCCCAGATGAACAACCTAAAGATGCTGGAAGAAGCTGCACCATCCAAAGCGCTGGGAAGGATGGGGTACAGGCTAGGGAACGCTGCCCTTGACCCACTGGCGATCGGGACGATCCTGTGGAGATCCTCCTTGCCACCGGACATCCAGGATTGACTCCTGATGTTCTACCACTGAGGCATCCTGCGCGGCACGAGGCTCCAACACTGAATCGGGAACCCCGACAACAACTATTGTTTCCCACGCGCGTCGACTGGGGACGACCTGCACATCTACACCTACCGAACCCTAGTCCAGGACTGGAGAGGGGTTTTCACCCGGATGTGCCGGGGCATTTATTTGAAACAAATAAAATCACATTTTACTTTCTTGTGGTGAACTCAAGGGCTCACCACTCCACAACAGCAAGCTAGTTGCCGGCGCAATGACCGGCGAGGTCCATCCAACGCGCGGGGGTAGGAAGAAATAAAACAAAGAACAAACAAAAGGAGAAATGTAGGGAGGGCACGAAGTTCTGGAAGTGGGGACGGGCGGGGATGGGATCACACTGCGCGTGGATTGGTCCTCTAGATCCTGTTTAGGATCCTAGCGAGCCGAGTCCCGTTCACGCCCAGGTGGGGCCACCTGGAGAGCTTTCGTGCGAATATTCGCGTCCAGTGGGTGGCACCCCTGCCATTCGTGCACCTTCTCGACGCATTCCATGCCGCCACGATTCCGCGTATGCAGTACAGCACTGCTAAGGAAGCGGCGGGGGGCAAGGAGGCACGCGAGAAGAGTCGCAGGAAAATGTCCCTGGGTGTACCTCCGTCAATGTTCAGGATCGTAGCAAGACGATTCCAGAGAGGACGGAGGGGTGAGGCGGGCCAATCGGGATGGACGGTACTTCGAAAGTGAAGATCCAGCGAGGACCGTTCGAGGGAGGAAATGGTGTCCTCCGCTACAACGCCACTGCTGTGGATGATCGTTGCCTTCTTCGTGAGGAGCATCCTCATCAGGAGGACGAACCTGACAAGGGGCCGCGCGTGCAACGCCCGTGACATCCTACAAGGACACTCCTGAGAAAGGGAAATAACCATTCGTGATGTGAGGGCGAATGCCATCCCGGACCCTTCTGCAACTCCTGGAAACAGTCAGCAGCGCGGACAGGACGTCGGTGTGGGGTCTTACTCGCGCGAGACGCAGTGACTTGCAAGCGACCCAGAGGTCGCGAAAGTGTTAAGTGTGTGTGTTTTCTTGGGTGCGCCTGTTGTGTGCACGACTCTTAAATAAGTTTATCCCGCCGCGGACCAGACTGAGGAAAGGAGGAAGACTAACATTTCGCGCATCCAGGCCGTCGTGACCTTTGCGAACGAATCTTCAATCTGCAAGGGCATCGAGGACCTGGATGAGGCTTTCGTGGAAGGAGGAACCAACCGGACGGGTGGAGCGTGGGATCAGCGGGACGGCCATCATCATCATCGCATCCCTGTCCGAAATCAGTTGAGCCCATCCCAAAAGACGACCTTGGACTCCTCCTTCAGGCATTTTGAAAAAGGTCTGAACAAGGAACTTCTTGGGAGCCTCTTCCCGGGAGGGATTCTTGGTCAGAATGAAGATGTACGGGAACGTTCAGGTCTTAGGCGTCGTGTACAATCGGCTCGCCTTCTCGGGATGTGGAGGGCGACCTCCTTTCTTCTGCGGAGCGTTTGGGCACAAGGGGGAACATTTCCCCGAGGGTCTGTGCTACACATGCGGCCAGGCAGGTTGCCCATAACAGTGGGAGGAGAAGAGTGAAAGACCTGACATTGCAGACGTTGCGGATGCCGGCCAGCACACCTTGAAAATGCTCCCGGGCTACAGGTCGTTGCTTGCAGCGCCCGTGGCACCCAGTCTCAAGAGAGGGCTCGCTGAGTAGCTCAAGAGCCGTCGCGCGCCTCGCGGCGCACGCAGCTCTTTGACACTGTCCCACGCCACCCTAGGGATGAGTGTAATTCTTAAAGATAGGGGCAACCCGGGAGTGGTTCTCCCTATGAATCCAGGAAGGACTCGGAGTCCATTGCTCTCGTGCCTGTGGAGGGATCCCTTGAATGGAGATCACCTCCCCCCTGGACGTCTCCGAAGGGAACCTGGAAAGGATCCGCTATGGGAATTTCTTCCCCGGAGGGAACTTGCAAGGGAACCGCTCCTGTTTGCTCCTCCTCTGAAGGGAACCTCGAAGGAACGCTTCCGAAATTCGGAGGGGCTCTGCTTCCCCGAAGGGAGTGACAAGCTTCCCTGCACTCTCTGGAGAGGTGGCTACACACCTACTCCATCAGTACGAGGCGGAAGAATCCCCCACACTGCTGGGTCCGCTCTTTTGCATAACCGGAGGGGGAATTCCCACCCCCCCACTCTTTGATTTCTGGAAGGACCCTAAGGTCGACTCTTATTGTCCCGGCCCTCATCGGGGGCATCCGGATTGAACCGCTACCAGTGTCGCACCCGAATGAATGGAGGCCAACCAGCGTCATCTTGCGGAAGGCACTCGAACCCACGACGCACTCGCACCCACGAGTCGATTCATTTCGGAACATCTGAACCCGCGACGATTGGTGGTGCCACGCGCGGAGACCGCAGTAGCCACAGGGCCTCTGACGCGGCCTCAGGAGATGGCAGGGCCCGAGAAGTGCAAGGTGAAAAAGTGCGAGCCGCGGTTTCAAAGCGGTCGCACGGGAGAAGCCTGCCGACATGCAAGCACGGAGACCCTGAGGCAACTAGGGCACCCGGAAAGCATGCTTCTTGTCCGGAAGGCTTCGGAGATCGAGAAAAGGGAATCGGAGCTGCACAGAACAGGAGGATTGTATCCGGATAGTGTGACTATGGGTGAAGAAGGATGATTATCAGAAGGGACGGAGCATAAACAGCAACTTTGCGAGAGCCAGGCAAGGACAAGGCAAGAACACAGTGAAGGAGGGACAGGCACTCTAGAAATTAGGAGCCCTGGATGTGGACGGCCAAAACGCGATGGGTGAGCGTGAGAGGCACGAGGAGGAAACTCAGCCGCATGACAGCATCTATCTCTGCACCAGCAAGAGAAGAAAAGACGACCAGTTAGCTGAACCACAGAGCGTGACACAGAAGTATAGTGTCCTCTATCCCCTCACAACGGTGACTACCGAAAAGTCCATCATCCAATTCTCTTGCTCCTTGAATGGAGTCGACCGATGATGGACAAATTCAGTGGCAAATAAAGACACCAAGACCTCGTCTACTATTCGGAAGAGATGAAGAAAAATCCAATGCGATATTGGTATGAACACGGAGCTGCAGTCTCGGGAGCGGTCCTCGGCCTTTGGAGAGAGAAAGCATGTGCTCCGAAATACACGACCGGCCTGATAACTGATCCAAGATGGCCTCGTTCCTGTTGGAGTCTGGAAATGGGTGTACGGACCAGGGGCGACGGAGGCGGATCCTGTGAGACTCATCGAGCCTGATCACATTTCTCAGTACCCATGAGCTGGCCCTGAACATTGGGCCTTGTAAGCTACCGTGTGTAGAGACATAGACGAACCACGCTTCGATGCCTCTAGGGGGTGAACGGTTCTTGAGTACTTAGCAAACCGAAAGGAAAGCTGGGAGAAAGAAGCAAGCAGAGATCCCACGCAAGATGTCCTTTAGTCAAAAGTCTCCTCTCGAGGTCGCTACTTGTGTAAAAACACAAAACAAAAACAGGAGCTCGAAAGCCATGCCGATGCCCATCTCTTGACCAGAGACGGTACCGAGAACAGGAAGGAGGTGAAAGCTCTCGTTGGAAACGATTTGAAACAATCCCGGAAACATTCGTCGCTTGGGAAGACCGGATCGCTGGAATCGGGATCCCCTGTTCCAGAAACGTTCGCCTCTTCTTCCTGGTGAACGTGAATGGACCTCCGCGAACACAAACTGCGTTGCGTGGAAGCTCCGGGAAAACCCCTCAAGAGTGAGAGAACTCCTAAAGACGTCATCGAGGAAACTGAGAACCCGGCACAACTATCCGAAGTTGAGCGAGTCTCAGGGGATAACGGGCTACCGAGAAAGTGTCTGGAGATCCCGAAATGAAATGGCTGGTAGCGAGCCAAAAGTCAATAGATACTGCACAGTGAGAACTTTGGCAACCGCCTGCGTTGGGTCCGAAATACCTTTCTCCCGGGCCATCTCTTGGTGCAGTTCGCCGCCAGGATAGGGAGAAACATCAAAGGGCAGCCAGCAGAAGGGCACGCCTCGAAGCGTGATTGCCTATTTCGCTAGCTTGGCCGTGCCACCAAGAATTCACTGAGGCTATTCTGTGGAACACGATCGTTCTCAGCGTCGACGGCTGAGGCATCAGGAAAATAACAACCCATCTGTTCTGCAGCATACAGCACAGAGACAGGGAACTCGGGAGCCAAGCGTGCCGGGAGATGAATGTTCAAGATCTTTCCTCCTCGGAGTACTGGAACTCGTGCCAGAGGAAGTACGCATTCAGGGATGCGGGATCATGGAAGGAGAATGAGGGTAGTGGAGAAGAGGGACGTAGCCTCTGATATCTTCCACATCCATCTCGTGGACCGCGAAGACCGCGAAGACAGAAAGAATCACGCACTTGGCCTACCGAGCCGAACTCCTCGTCTTCATGAGAGATGAGGTGGATCTGTATGCGTTCTTGGATATCGCCAGATGGATGGAAGACGGACTGAGCTCGGCAATCGATGTCTCCCAATCGAAACTTTTAAACATCGGAATCTCGAACATTACCCCTTCCATGACGACGGGATTCAACGTGATTGACTCAACGAAGTCCCTGGAAATCCACATTGTCAATGAGCCAACGCTAACGTATTAGAAGGAAGGGAGAGAGAAGAAGAGAGCAGCTGCAGTAGGTAGAACTATCCCTTCAAAAAATTAGTCAACTTGTGGAACAGGGTACAGCTTCCCAGTGTACTCTTCGGAGTAGTCTTCTGTACAATCAGACAGAGAATCGAACAACAACCGCTGAAGATGTAGCGAAATCTCCTATGGAGAAAGTACGGGCAGAGCGAAGCTCAAACATCTGTGTCTCGCTAGTGAAAAAGGTTATTTCATGCCCATCCGTTGGGGGGGCAAACGGGCCAGTGGATGAGCATAGATCCAACGCGACCAAGGAAGCAAGCGCTGGTGTACACCAACAGGCTAAGTGCGATCTTCAGAAATTTTGGGAGGAAGCAACTCTATTAAACCCTACTCCATGCCAGTACCGTAGGCAACGGGAAGGATCCACCGGAAACCTGATGTGAAGCTTAGGCAGTGAGACAAGTCTGCAGCGGGTGGGAACCTCCACGAGATGCAACTGATTGCCGAGATGCCACAAGCAGACAGCAGGCCATGCGACCCACCAAACTAGGGAACTCTGGAGAGATCAAAGATCACTATGGGCTTTGCTGATAGCGAACTACATGGAAGATCGAATCCAGGGAAGTGGAACCAGTGGGCCAGAAGGGCAGGCTCTCCCATAGATATAGAACAATGCACGCTGACAGCAGAAAGATTCGTAAAACAAATTTAAAAGTTCAATTTGACCATCGCAAATTCATGATGGCCTCACGACCTTTTGATGTTTTATCATGCAAATGTTCTGTGTGGCGCGCGACCCTCTTCGGGAAGAAATCTGCAAGGCGTCTGGAGAGAGGGGACACTAACTCCACTTATCCCCCCGCTACACTCTGATCCAAAATCTGAAAGCTTCCCAGCAACCATTACTTAAGCGAGGGACTCGCAGAAGAAGATAAATGCGAGGATCCTGAGTGGACTGTTTGAAGGAGGAGAGATGGTCAACTTACAAAACCACTGAATGGTGCGGAGCATTCATCGCCTCTTCATCACCACCCTCGTGTTAGGAGTATCGAACATCCTAAAGGGGAAACTGTAGCTGCCATAGGAATCCTAATGGACTTGTTAAGGAGGGATGAGGATTCGTAACTGCGGAATAGCTCCAGTCTGGAGCCATAGGTAGGTCTTCCAAAAAGTGCAAAAGTATGCAAACAGGCGTCCTCACCCAAGAGAATCAAAACCACCCAAGTTAATTGTGAATGGGAAACAAAGGGACGATCCCGTCGTGGGCGTTTTTCATAAGTTTACTTCTGCATGCAGTTCACTGTAAAGATGTTTTAATTACTGGCTGGGAGAAAATCCTTAGTATAATACCAAGTGGTGAGTCATGACATGAAGTAAGACGGCATTTGTTTAAGTATCGTAATATGTGATGAAGTATGCTGTATGGTAAAGTGTGGTAGCATGTGGCAGGCGTTCTTGTAATGCACGATAGGGCGTTGCAAAATGAACCGTTAATTATCAATTAATCAGTGAACACCGTTAAACCATTATTAATCAGTGGATGAATAAACAACCTTCGTCGCAGTTGCAAGCTGCTTAATCATGTATCTCCATGCTCATTGCTAGGACGCACGCCTATGGGTAGGCTGATTTTGAGGGTGCGTATGATCTGAAGGAAGGGTTGGCCTCAGATGGCAAGTGCTCGACATTGCACTGCGTATGGAGGATTCCTTCCTACCTCGGGGGCAACCGTTTCAAAGTTCTTGTGATTACTGAAATAGGTGAGGGGCAAAAGAAAAAAAAAAGACTCAACAAAAGTCTATGTACTCTAATGTGCAGAATGGACACGATAATGGAAGGACTCAGTAATGACTCTGTATGATGCAAACAGATGTAGGGGAAGACTCGACGGGATATGAAAACAGTAGAGGTGTGACCGCAGGCTAAGGAGTTGATTTCTGGAGTGAATAATCCCTTTTGACTTCGAACCGAAAGTACTGCACATCAGCTTGAAGCACACATTGATTTGGGGTACGTGGAGGCACACTCGTGATGTGGACTTTCTCGGGTGGTGGTCCATCAGAATCACATATGCAGCTAGGGTTGGGAGGGATCATGAACAGAAAAGAAGGGGATAGTTTGTGAGTTGCTTAGTATGAAAACCACCTATAGTATGAAAACTTCGAGGTGTGCAAGGTTGCTACTCGCTTCTTAGCTTGATTTCTCCCACTTCCAAGACCACAACGAATGGAGTGCGATGATTTTAAACCGACATTCAGGACGGGGATGGGAAGAAGAGACGGATGCTTCAACCGATAGCACTTTGGAATGAGCGGAAGCCCAGAAAAAGAACAGCTCCCAACAAATGATAATTAATAGAAAGGCTTAAAAAATGATAGCGATTATTATCAGCTTCAGTCGTGTTCGGAAGTAAGCAGTGGATATATGATGATGTGAAACTGGAATGAAGCAACTTTTCGGAAAGTCATGATTTAAAAACAGCCTCTAGCTCAGCATATCTTTGTTCGCTTGGGTCACGAAGATGGGTGAAGTCTGTGTCATGAAAATCAGCGACTTTCGTAGATCTAGCGTTGAGCAACGGTGGCGCGTTTCGATGAGCTTTCGGGCTTCCATCTCGAGAAATCCTCGTTTTCTCTCCTTTATTGAATGAAAATTAAATCCTCAATCTCTCTGGCCTAATCTGTTTTCTCCATGTCACACGCTGCCGAAGGCAGTTTCTGCAGAAGCGATTCGATTTTCTGCTCCACACAGATTTGTTCCCATGGCTCCCTGTCTGAAATCTTGAATTACGAATTGGTTGGATCGCTTACAGATTAATTTTAATCGGTTCCACATGACATGGCTTCTTGATGGGATAAGTAATCGCATTGATTCCTAGTGTTATGAGAAATATTGCTTGTCTTGCCATGGGGACGACTTATCAGGGAGAGTCGGAATGTATTTTAACCTGGCATAGTAGTGTAGTGTAGCGTATAAATCGTACGAAAGAAATAAAATCAAAAGTTCCCTGGAGGAATTTCACTGCAGTTTTGTTTGTAGCATTGTAGATTTGATAAACGTAGAAGGGTCTGAAATCTACTCCCACTCCTGCTTTGCTTACGACTGTTCTTGCATTCCATTTTCTTGGGTCATGCAATTCTGAGCTATCTCCTGACCATCTGAAGTCCAGAGCTTTGATCGAAGCAACGGGAACCACCCTTTTCGGGAATTCCAGCTTAAAAAGAAGAACGATTTCACAGACTGGATTTATGGGTTGAATATTTTAGAGAGATAGCATATCTCTTTGGTGCACAATTGTTGATACCATCATTATGATGTCAGGCAAGCTAACGATTCAATCCCATTCTTCTCTGCTCCATCGACTCTGCAAAGACGCTCTTATCTTACATGAATCTGCGACAGATCACAGGTGATCAGCACAAGGAACTGGGGATGCGAAAAATATAGCTTCCTCTCGAAGGACCTCTGCTTCGTTACTTCCGCAGTTATCAGAGGATTTCATCTGAGTGCGAATAGAGCCAAGTATGTCATTGCGACTTGAAAAGCCCTGCACTAATGACGTCATTGAGCTGACACAGTTTCTTGGGTTTTACCTCTCCCCATTACTAAGCCTGTTGGTTTGCTTTCCGTGGTGAAATAGCTCAAGTCATCACTCCCTGGGCTGCTGTTCGTGAACAACATTGGTGGGGTGCTGAATCTCCTTTTGCCTCTCAAACTTCCCTATTCCCTGAGCGATCGCTGCTTATGAGGTTTCGCGCCTTCACAGAAGAACTGTAAATAATAAGCTATAAACATTCCTTGCCAAGCCAGTCACGTTCCTCTGATTCAGGAAATGCCCCAAAGCAAGGATGCCATCCCGGAAGTATTTCGACACGGCATTCTCTTTTCAACAAGAAGGGCATCATCAGCGCTATCTTCGTTTCGTAGAGACCACAGTTCTTAAATCCAGGAATCTGTCTCGATAGGAAGCCCAAGTGAAATAATAGCATATCTTTGAAAGTGATCACTGAAGCTGGGGCTGAACTTACACTAGAAATAATCTCCGGTGAGAGTTTGCTTCCCGAGCACCGCTCAAGTCGACCCAGAGAGTCCACAGCTTGCGTACCGGAAAATCCTGCAAAAGGAAGCTTTGCACCTCCAAGTCTAGCCCTATAAATAGCTTTTGGTTCAAGGCACACAGAAGGAAGCAAATCATCGGTTTTCTGCGCTGGTGCTGCAGCAAACTTTTTATGCTGTTGTAAAGTACAGTCTAAAAAGTTCAGAAAACCGATGATGCTTTGGTCGTGTAAGAGCTTGTTCCTTCCTCTTCAGATGCAGAAATGCTTTCGAAAAAGCAGAAAGAAAAAGAGGAATCGATCGTTGCTCAGATACTACGACGAAGACATGTCTTTGAAATGCCTCCCACATTTGTGAACCCCCTTTAGGCGCGTAGGCGATGTCCCTATAGCTAACGGGTGGCATGATTAAAAAAAAAAAAAATTGACGTAAGTACCTTGGGGTGCTCACTCTCGGATTTCTCTCAGTTCGCCGTTACAGAAGCTCAGCTGATTTTTGCTGCCTATCTCAGCTTGCTGATTCGTTCACTCCGCCCTCCTTACCCTTTGGCTCTAAGTTTAGTCGAGAAAATAAAATCGTCGCGAAAAGTTCGCTCCCTCGCTGTTATTTACCGTCGTCTTCTTCCCTCAACTGGGCATCGAGGAAAACGCGATTTATGGCTCTCTCACGACATTTTGATGTTCTTGTTGTCACTGCCCAAAAGCTTCTTCCTTTTTTCTTTTTCATTTCAATGGAGATGTTTTTCCATTTTTGACCTTTTCCTTCGTCCCATGAATGGAATTTTGTTTGGCGAATCTTGCCTTGTCTTCTGCTCACCATTCTTTGGCTTGCTGTACTGCCGACCCACGTCCCTCACTTTCACGCATCCCTTCCTGACGGTGCAACGTGCTTTGTGGGATCTGAGGATGATTGCAGAGCGCATCCCCTCGCCGTGAGGATGAACCGACATCGAGCCTCGCGCGTGATGCCAGCCTCGGCCAGGCTGTCCGCAGGGAGCAAGACGCGCTCCAGCTGACCTTCGAGGAGAGCGAGGAAGGGGTGCAGGGAAAGAGGGATTTCCTACCAGAGGCGGCAGGCCGATCCCGGAGACGAGGCGCAGCCCCCGCAACGAGTCTTGAGAGGCGTTCCATGAGTACTCGTGGACGCCGGTAACCGGGCAACCCTTGCGCTTCCGGAGGGAGTTTGGCGGCCAGTCTGGGCCCGATGAGGTGCTCAGGAGAATCCGGGAGGGACGCCGTGGTCAGACTTGCTGGCAGACCTGACCTTCGATCCCTTCCGCGATGGTTTGGCTCTCCGCCAGGTGGCATCGAAGTGGCACGACGAATCCGTGTCCTTGGATTCCGACTCCCTTCGGGGCACTCTTGGCACCGGAGAGGCGCGCCCAAGTCGATCATGAACGTCATCCGACTGGACGGTGAGGCCGGCTGGTGGTTGACGCCACCGTGCATGCGAGAGCACGCGGTCTGGTGGCATCTGCTCCAAAACACTTACGTGCGTCACAGGAGTCACGAAGGAGCCACACCAAAGAGCGGAACTGAGGAAGCTGCGTCCGTTGAGGGGTACTCCATTTCCCTTCTTGCTAAGGAAAGGGGAGGGGGAGGCCCTTCCATCTGATAGGTACAGCTTCTGAACATAATTCCAGTGGCGGCGCGTGTCTGTAGCAGGGAGATGGCATGTGCTTCTATAGTAGGGCCTGACTGTTGTGTGTGCCACGGGAGAGCTGATTTTTTTTTTCCCCTTGACCAACTTACGGCATCGCGCCTGTTCTGCTGGATGACATCGCATGCCGGAGACATCACAGTCCAGGATAGTACGTAGTCACATTGCAGATGGGTCAAGGAAGGAGGGGGAGAATCAGAAGGCAAGACTCTCTGCTTCCACTCCTCGGCCTTTCGCCTCCTCCTCCTTCCTTTCGCTTCGCCCGACCGCTCATCTTTCAGCGCTCTCAGTAACACAGCTTCCTCCGCGTGCTTGCGGTCAGCCTACCGAGACGGTGGGAGAGAAATGGCGGTTCCTCCTCATCGTCATCCTCGCAATCCAGGCCTTACCCAAATGAGGCGGCTCTCCTGCCTGGATAAGCTGCGGCAGCGGAGTGCAGGGCGGCCTGCACCTCCGTGATGAGCGTCGGTCTTCAATCTTCGTGTGCCTCCGCTGGACGGAGGATGGGGAGGAGCTCTTTCGTGCTAATGTGAGCATTCATGGGTCCCGTCGAGAAGCATCTGTAGTTTGACACGCTCATTTGAGCGTTTTCCTTGCCTTTTGACCTGCTGCTGACGCCATTGATGACGTCTATGTGCCGCAGCTTGCAAGACACCCACCAACGGTTCCTGATGCAAGATGCCAGAGGCTTCTCATCCACCATGCACCCAATCTAAGCTCCTCCCGGTCGTTTCCAAGGAGACGGATGCTTCTTCAGCCGAGCGCGGAATGCTGCTCTTGCATAAAAAGGGCCCAGGTTCTTGTATCCCTTCAAGAGCGCGCTCAGTCAGTCATCTAAAGAACCCTTCTTCGCTCTCTTCTTCCAATATCCTTGTGAGGAAGGATATGTTCTCAACTTGGGGCTCGTTCTCGACCTCAAGTCCGCGCCGCTTGAGACTGGTGAGATTCCGAGAGAGAGCTGCTAGCTGGTGAGCTCCGGGACTCACGGCGCGTGGGCGCTCATCTTTACCGGACGGCGTCAACCACACTTGGGAGAGCTCCAGGAGAGAGAAAAAAAACTCAGCAGGGCGTGAAAGGAATACGCATCTGTCAGAAGGGAGCTGTCAGTCTCGGATCATTCCCGAGAGCTAGCTGGTCCGAGAGGAACAGTCAGGCGATTTGACTCCGACCTGAAGCTGCTCTCGGTGAACGACTCTAGCCGCCGCAAGCGGTTCCACTTTTCCCAATCCCAGGTCTGCGAGGAGGACTGGGAGGCCGGATGCGGCCAGATACGCGCACCGTGGTGGCGGACGTGCCCCTGCGACTTGCCCCTCATTCACCGTAATCGCGGGCCGTGTTCCCTGTGCTGTGCTGCTTCGGACTGCACGTCGCAGGTCCGTTCCTTGTAAGCATCTGCGCGCCTCGAAGGGACTTCCGTGGAGAACATAGGAACCTGGTCCGTTGCCAAAGCTGTCACGTCGCCACGGAAACGAGCCGACCTCTTTGTTCTTCCTCTCGGGTTTCCCGAGAGATTTTTCGTCGAGGTAGAACGTCGAACTCCACGAGCGCTCTCCCTTTGCTCGCAGCCCACCCTTGCGGGGGGAGCGAGGAAGGCTCGCTGCCCCTTTGTGGGTCTGAGGGAGGAATCCGGAAGTCGTCTCCAACTGTGTGACCAGGCGGAGCGTCACCGCTTGCCCTTCTCGTCGCCTCTTCCGCGAAAGGTCGCAGAGAGGAGGCAGGTCCGTAGCTGGGTGGGCGCGTTTCGACTCGCTTCCGAGCTGTCCCATCCCCAAAAGGCCGCTGCTCGGAAGGTGGGTACAGGACTGCAGAAGCGGACTGTCTGATGCTCAGGGCAGGTCGTCCGTCATCTAATACTGTCTCTTTCCGCTTTGGCGACGGCGCACCATATGGCCAATAATGAGCTCCGTCAAAGAGTCCTCTTTCCATGCAGGTTTCCCTCTTCCCTTCCTCTTCCGCCATGCTCCGCGAACTGATCTCGCTTGGAAGCCACGGTATCTCCGACATCCAATGCTGATGCCCAGCTGAGGTACCACTCTCTGACGATCAAAGTTCGCATTGGGGGCACCTTTTTTAGGGACCCTCGCGCATCCTCCAAAACAGGGATGCCAGATGCCGCGGTATCCGTCTCGGATCCGGCTGCCCTATCCACACTGCTCTGCCTGCTTGGCTGCGGTGCGGGGCGAAAGAAGACATCAGGAGAGGTTCAGGTTCTCAGAAGTGGACCCAGTATTTCGTAGTCGCCTTCTCGCGGCAGCGCTCACAGGGAGATGGAACGCGAGCTGCACGTCGCCGACAACCTCTCGCTGCTGTCAGAGATTTTTTCTCCACTCACTGTTTGCTCACTCGGGTTGCACATGTTCGGCAGAACGCTCATGGACGCCCACCGCTAGCCGGATCCTTGCCAGACGTTGCTGGGATCCCCCTTTGAGAGAAGGTCTTCTTATGTCTCCAAGGAGTCCCGGATCAGCCGGCACACACCCACGTTTCCTTGCTCCCTTCAGCATCACAGCAGAGAGGTTGTGAGCGAGCGCACCGCCTACCACACCCAGAAACCAAACAGGGATGTCCGAACGGACTCCGGGTGCATCTGACCCGCGGTCTTGCCGCAGGAAGGGAGGACCGCCACGTGACAGCCTGGGGTTCGGTTCGAGGTTTCGAACGATCCAAATCCTGAAGGTCGAAATCTCAAAAGCTCACGAAAAACAAATATGTATATTAGTATATATCATAAAGATTTTTAAAAATAGATATATATGCTTGTTATGTATATTAGTATATCTATCCTGAAAATAGCATCCATCAGTTATTATATCCATCCATCAGCATTATATCCATGTTAAGGAAGTTTCATTTATGGAGTGTTGGAAATGACAGGAAAATGAAATTGCAGAATTTCCTTTTTGTTCCTTAATTTGTTTGCTTTTTATCTTTTTCCAGTATTTTTAATTGTCACCGTTATTTTTTATTTGTTATAAGTCCACACACGGACAGACACATATACATATATTCATATCTATTTATAAGTCGATATACATATATGTATACATATCGACTTTTAAAAAAAATAAATGTCTATCTATATATATGTATATACAAGCATATTAATAATTATAAAATGTGATTGTATGTATAGATATTTGTATACAATCATATTAATAACATGTGCATCAATAAATATAAACAAAATAAATATGTATGTTAAATAAATAAATTTGCATACTAACCTATATACAAATATATATTAATATACATGTATATTTGATCTTTCGAGGTCTCGTGGTTCGGGATTTTCATTGGCTCAGGATTGCACGTGATCTCGAACGGCCGTAGCATCCGCTCGCACGACGAACGTCGACCAGGGTTGCCCTGGGCTACGCGGGACGTGCGGCTGGCGGAAGCGTTGCCTACGTGCTCGATCGTATCCCAAGGGAACGTGCACCGCGTGGAGAGACGGGTCGCCTTCCCGACGCGGGAGACTGCACTTCTCATGGCAGTTCCCGATTCTTGGTGAGAAAATCTTCCCGGGTGAAGCGCGTTTCCTCTCTTATCTGGAGCGCAATACCAAAAAGTGCGATCCCGACAGATACGCTTTTCTTCGACTAAGGACAGAAAAGTCCTCAGAACGGAATCGTGGTGGCTCTCAGCACTGGTCATTTCGAGCAGGTGAACAGGCTGACCACAAGCGGGATGTGTCGTAGGCGGTGCCCGAGGAAAGTATCCTGCAAGCTTATTCAAATAAAAATCATTCTTCCCCTCTGCTAACGTCAGAGTCTCTCCAGAAGTTCCAGATATGTCACTTGTGTGATGAACGAGTCAGATTGACTACCGCGGCCGTTAACTCGACATTCGAGAAGATTACTCGAGGAACACTCAGCTTCTACAAGTTCGGTGGGGAAGATAAAAATTTTAAGCACCTGCGGCCACGTGATGAAGGGAGCAACCAAATCGTTCACTGATCTGTTCTCTCAAGAAATGCACCGAGTTGATAGCACTGAGGTGCCTACCTATCCCTCCTATCGCTCGTGACCCCACTTTCCGAAGATGAGGTATTTGAAATCCTCAAGAAATGCGGGGCGATACACACCACACGCTCCCAACTGTGTCCCATGCAATGCAAATGATGCAAATTTCCGTTTTCTGGAGAATGATTGGATTTCCAAGTTGCAGGCAGAGTTCCGAAAGGCATCCAGAAATGCAATCTCCTTCTGGAGGAGAGATGCCCCAGAGTTGCATCCACAGAATACGACTGACCACCCACGAAAATAGGATTCAACAGTAAATACGTTGAAGGGAGATCGAGTTTATGAATGATCTTCCAGAAAACGGGGACAGACGGTGAAAAAAATACATCTACCAAGACCTGTGTGAAAGCAGACCTGCACTGCCGAATCCTCTTCTTCCACTCACGGCAGAAGATATCGAACTATCTTTGTCTCTACTTAGATGAAGCACGAGAGTCTCTTTTAGGGAACCATTTCAAACTCGTAGAGGTTACGTTGTGGAATGCCAACGTAAGGAGCTCTTCGGGAAGTGAAGCCTTCAACTCGAATCGCTTTCTCTTCAGAATCATACGAGACAGATCGCAATTTTTTTTTTTTTACAAGAAAAGTGGAGTTTCGTGATAATCCTACTGCTTCAGAGATCATGATGGAGTATACCTCAAAGTGGAATAGCATTCTTCTTTCCAATGCTGGTTGCGTCGTTATCCCTCTATTCTGAAAAAGAAAAAAAAAATGCTTCCAGGACTTCGTTGACTACAACAGGAGCTGCAGAAGTTTTTCAGGACTTTTAGAATATTCCAAAAGTTCGTCAAAGTGAGTTACCCCACTCCATTGCTCCTTTCTTCCTAATGAGGTGTGACCGGAATTCTTAATGAGCTCGTCTTCAGAGATCCCATTTCCACCACAGGATGGACAATTATAAAAAGCGTTACCGCAATCCTTCCGGAACTGGCTCATTCCATCCAAAAGTCTGCGTTTCCTCAGAGAATTCCTTAGGAAGACTTTTTTGTTCTTTTGTTGTCTCATCTACAAAGGATGCTGTCAATGTGCTCAAGCCACAAGCTGTCGATTAGTATGCATCCAAGGATATCCCAAAGCTCATAAACCACTGGAGGAATCCTAGCGGTTCGTGAATAAAAGCTGAAAGGAAATCTCTACACCTGCGAAATTAATCTTTTTCACGAAATACAGACGAGAAATCCATATTAATATGTGAAATAGGAAACCCAACATTCCAGAACCGCAAACCATATTACATCCTCATCAATACGAACCGATGAGTTTGTGGTTCCTCGACAAGAGTAGCATAAGACACTCCCCTCCGCCATATGCTCCTCAGCATTATCCCATCCTACACATTTGGAACATCACACGTCTCTCTGTCTCAGTGCTTTCCAAACTTATTTGGCCTACCGCCCCTTTTTCAGATAAAAACTTACTCAGCGCCCCCCCTGGATCGTTCCAGCGCCCACCAGGGGGCGGTATCGCCCACTTGGCAGACTTGCATTTTGTGTGTTTATTTGGGAAACAAAGTACCAAATCACTACGACTTCCCACGTTACACAGCAGATGAGACTTGTGCGAACGGTTTTTTAAAAATCTTCTCATCATCTCCCCTTTCTTTATTCTTTCACTGCTCCCCTCCCCCTATTTTTATTCAGTGCCCCCTAATTGCACGCGAGGCCACTGTCGCCCCCCCTGAATCGTTCCAGCCCCCACCAGGGGGGTGGTATCGCCCACTTTGGGAGGCACTGCCCTGTCTGCATTTTTAACCCATGACCCCGGAAACAACCACTGTCCTTTCATGCATGATTGAGACATTCATCCAATAAAGTTCACAAGATACCATTCGAGATACACAAAGCACTGCAGCGAATTGATTATCTTCCTTTCAGCCTCACATCTTCCATACCCTCAAGAAGCGTACACAAACCTTGGAACAAGTCGTTGAACACCGTTTACACCTTTTTTTTTTTTATTTTCCTTAACATCTTTAAAAAAGGGATGTGGGAGATCCTTCCCTATGACCAACCTGATTTCTTGCCTGCCAGCTTTGCAAAGCCCAAGTCCTTGGTTGTATTTGTACGTCAATCTCATTACTACTCGTGCGTCGTATTCCAATTTGCTCTTTGTCAACTCAACACTTACCAAGCAATCGAATTGTCCTTATTTTTCCGTTGACGGATTCCAAAAGTTCCCCAATCAAGAAAATGATCCCCCCTTCTTGACCTTTCGAAATGATGCATCGTTACTATCACTTGAATTGAATCTTACAGGGAAATTAAGGATCCTGAAATTATGGTGCTGGAAATCATAGTGTCTTCGTTCTCCTTGGTTCTGCCGACAGATGTTTATTCTTGCACAGCCTACATAGAATTCTCAAAGAGTGCAAACGGACAACTTGTCAGCTTGAACTCTACATAAAAGTCTGTTTATGAGACGCTAAGCACGTTTATCCCTGGAACACATCATCCACTTCTGTTCATTCTACCCGCTGTGAAGGCTCTTTTTCCTCCGCGCCCCCCAGAAAAGCCTTCCTCGTTTTGCCAGCTTTCCTCCACTGGTGTTCTACTCCTCTTCTTTAATGCTCCTCTCTCCCTATTCAAGCAACTGGGAGTTTCCTCCGTGAACCATTTAACGAGTGAGATCCGTGAAACCCACGTCTACTTCCTGCCACGTGCTTCCACTATTCGATTTACTCTTTTTAACCCAAGTGCTGTGGAGTTTCGTGTTTGTTCTTCTTCAAAGTACAATTTAGGAAAGAACAGTCAATTTGAGAAGATGCCGATTCCTTGATGATCAGTACTTTGATATTGGAGAACGAAAAAAATTCTATTTTCTCTCTCTTTTTTTTACTTTTGGAAACGAGTCTCCCTCAAAAAAGGCGAATTCTCCAAATGTCATCTTTTATATCTGTTTTTTTTTTTCCATGCTACTCCACCTAGCCCCGCAGTCTGTGGTAAAATAAGAACTGGTCTCTGTGTCAAAGTTGTACAGATGTAATCCATCCAAGAGGAATACCTTCTTCTTAGTGCTGCTCTGGTAAGTGAACCCTCTGCTTTAGCTTCCGGGTCAGCCAAATTCTTCGTATCAACACCAAGCAGTACTTCTGATGCTTTCTCTCGTCATTTTCTATTCGAATTATTCTAAACCTGAATTTAGGAGCAAGTTGAACTGAATTTGTGACGCATGTGTTCCCAGCGAAGATTCCTCCTTGCCGTGCTTCTACAGAAAGCAGTTCACCTTTGTTTTTGTTATTTACCATTATACGTCACAAGGAAGAAACCCCTCTTGCGAAACGAAGGATTCAGAGCATACATCAGATGCTGAGGTTCATGTTTCTGTTTTCCGTGGTTTCAAGAGGTTTCTGATGGAATGGGTTGCCATTCCTTCTCATGGCTTTCCACGCTCATTTTTGCAAGTGCTCATAATCATCTTGAGCGAAAGAATGTTCAAACTTTTCCTTTAGACGCTCGTAATCGTGTTAATACCAGGCATCGGATAAGTATTTTCGGATAAGCAGTGTACAATTAAGGTGTGTGCTGAGAACCCAGATGCAATGAAAAACTCGCTTTCAAACTAAATCACACACAGCAATGCAGTGCTGTGGTATAATCATTCGTGCTCTTTCCAGCATTTTCGCGGGGCGCTGAACATGAAAACGTTTTCCCTTTTCTCCCTTGATTTATCTACCATGAAACACGCTCAATGAAATTTTCTAAAAGTATTTATCACTATTCCCATGAGCAGCCCCACGAGTAGCACTGATTTTCATGATATATGGTCCACATGGCTCATTCTCGGCTCAATTGATTAGCAGAGTAGCGTTCGGTAAGATTTTAACTTCCAAAGAAGCATCACTGCGTTGCCAGGGACAGATGGAATTTTTTATCCAATCGCCTCCTAAACATGTTTAAGTATTTCGCTTTCGAACTCGGGATGTCTGCCTGTAATTGATACTCCGTTTCAGAATGGAAATCGGAACGTGTTTCTCTCTTCCTTCCGTGCAAACCAGCTAGCGTTTTCTTCACGAAGATACCGATTCCTCCGATTCATTCATTAATTTTTGAATTAACGACGATTGCACTTCCTTCACCTTTCGCTTCGCTTCAAGTCCACTTCAATCCTTCAGTTCATCCTTCTTGGAAGACTCACTTCAGGTCCTGAAAGGCTGGATTTTTGTCTTCCAGAATTTAGCAACAGTTCTTGCCATCAGCAAGTTGCGATGAATGGTCCGCAGGTATCCTTCCTTTCCACTCGACAAGACTTGATTCCACTCTTCGTGATTTCCGTGTTCCTTTCACCCGTTAAATCGTGAAGAGCTGTTCCTTCAGCCATCCTAGTCATTTCCTCCCATTCTACCTGTCTGGCAGTGACCTGCTGCCCGGTTTCTTGGCTGGATTTAATACTCCTTACCCCCGAAATCAGTGAAACCATGTAACCCCTTGGTTCTCTACAGCTGTTGTCGGTCTCACCAAGAAGTGCTCGCATTCCTTATGCCTCTCCATTCTCATCACGACTCCGTCGTTTTTTCTTTTTCTTGTATCAGCCTTCCTTCATCTCTCCGATTTCCTCACGGATGACAACTGCCGCTGTATTCTCGGGAATCTCTTCTTTTCCTAGTTGCATGCTTTTTGATTCCACTCCAAGCTCAAGTGCATTCCTCCTCAAGGAGCCACAACTTGCCCTACACAAACTTTGCCATGCCCCTTTCCCATGTTTTATTAACAGTCCACACCAACACCAACAGTCCACACGTTTAGAGAATCCTTTAGATTAACTGCTAGGAATGTAAGAGTGCGACCACGTTTCCACTATTACATCGAGTATCCTCAACCAGAAAGTTCCGTTTATTAACCGATTGTGATTGAATTGCTTTTTTTCACTCGTTTGCCTACCGAGGCTATGCTCTGCAGCCCAAATGTGGATTTTATTTGTGAGGTGCATTCTCTTCATGTGTGAAAGAGGCGCATAAGCTGAACGAAACCATTAGGGTGATTACAAAGACGTGGTATTTCTGTCTTGCGGACGCCAATTCCTCTTAAGGACTCACATTCACTGAGCATCGAGTGCAGTGCGTTTCTTTATTCCAATTTTACGGTCGCAGTCCTCATCCTGGGAATCTGCCCGAAATCTATCGTTTGAAAAGTCTCATGCATTCGGATTAGTCTCCAATGGGTTGTGAATACCAGCACCGTACACAAATAACCATGGCTTTCTTTCACGGAATTCGTTGCTCGGGAGCCCCGAAAGTCGATATTTCCAGAAAACATGCAGAGGCATGGCTGTTTCGAGGGGTCGTTACTTCATGTGCTTCCTATGGTCACCCTCTCGAAAGAGCACGCTCGAGCCAATATCCGTAAACCCTTGCATGAGGACTCTTAACAGATGCTTACTTAATGTTGAGATCGAGACGATCCTTTGAGTGAACGGAAATCGAATTTTCCCAGATGTGAGCGAAATTAGTTGGCGCCGTCGCCACAAAATCCATTCCAGATACAATCATGAGATTGTCCCATCCTAACGCCAAGAGAACTAACGAACACAATAGTTGTTTCCTTGAACTCTCATGCCGTTCGTTCCCTTTGATTCGTTCCCGTTCAGTGCATGAATCCAGCAAACCTCGAAAACTGAATATGGAAAAGTAGAGAAATGCGAATAAGATGTCGAAGACTCCCTCTGCAACTGTCTACAAAAGCTGGTCACCTTGTCAACTTTGACGTGAACGCTCAGAGAGTCTGATATGGTCCATTATGATCAGCAATCCTCCTCCTTTATCACGACGACTTCAGAACTTTATCGGAGAAACCTGCTGTCCCGTCTTTCAAAAAGAGATGCGATTCGAATCACAGTGCGTTCCGTCCATTTCATATTTTTTTTTTCTGCGTGTTTACTGTACGCAAGGAAGCCACATTCTAGGAACATGGGTTTCTGGAATCACTCTGAGTTCTTGAACTCATTGATTTAGAGTTATCCCGCAAATGGGAGCGCATTCCTTCCAGGAATGCATGGAGAACAATTTAAACACTTGTTCTCCTTCTACCCAGTGATTTAGGCAGGAAGATCCGACTTAGAGATTAGATTTAATCCAAGAAAACCTGCTGGAGTGCGTGATTTATGAGAACTTCACGACGTTTCCTGAATTCAAGAACACGAAGTTCACTCTGCACCCAAAAAAACAACTTTCGATTTTGGTACTTCAGCATGCTTCCATAGATAGCCAAGTGAATTTCTGGACCCAAATCCTCCAGGAAGGTTCTTTAGGAATTCGGCGGGACAAAACACCCCGGTAGATCAACTTTAAGGTAGGAATGTTGGCCCGCGACGTTGCGAGTTTACACGCGAAGTTCATTCCAACGGAAAAAAAAATATCCCAGGCGACTGAGCTTTGAAGTAACACGCCTTTGCAGCTGCACAGATCGAGGATGCGAATTCTGAGATAAAGCTATAAGATTGACTTCAGGTCACAGTGCTGCACTCCTGGTGTGAATCTGTAAGCAGGCACGCGGAGCATTGAATTAACGCGCTTTACACAGGTGATGACGAAAATCTTTAATAATCGAATCTACTTGTTTTACTCGTGAATCCCGGATCACTCCAAGATCTTGTCCACGTTTAAAGGATGTGCCGAAGAACATGTCTTCAAGGGAAGGAAAACATGCGGAGCCGGTGAGTATCGAGCAAGTGCGACCATTTTTTGCATGGCGGGTTCTTCTAGAAAATAACGCAAATGATCTTAATTGATGGCTTCCCTGCTTGTTTTCTTGGAATCCAACAGCCTGCTAAAATCACGCCGATCTCGATTATGGATTTTAGTTTCCCTCTTCGGGGATCTTTCACAGACAAGCAGAATGGTGGGCTCTCTCCGAAGAGACTTCCTGGTCGAAAGAGGCGGGAATCACTTTCGGCCCTTGGAGTGCACGTAACACGAAAGCGTGATGTTCCAGCAAGTACAACTTTATCATTGAGTTGGTTGGATTTTTGCTGCTCACACTGAGCTTGCCGTAACACAAATTTCTGGCCGGACAAAGGAACGGAGCAGGAGAAAGAAACAAAAGCAAGCATTTGAAATACACGATCGTGTCTTGCTAAGCGACAGTTTCCATTCATCCATTCCATTCATGGACGTTGGTGTTCAAGCATGCATTTACGAAACGATTACTTTTATTGACCGGTGGTACTGCTTTCATCTCCAACGCTGCACCCTTCAGCCTTTTGTTTTCTGGGAAACGGAACGGTATCTTACAGTAAAGGGCATTGATCGCTCGCGGGTACATTGCTGACGAAGTTCTTGGCAGCTACAAAATTTTCCCATCTACATGGGAGGCCTTTTCTTGATACGTGAAGTCTCAACCCTATACGGCGTATTTATAAAATCTGCTTTCCTCTATCCTCTTCACTGTAGCAAAACATCTTCCACCTACCTAGACTTTTCAAACTGATGCGACGCATGGAGTTCCCCATGGCTTCCGAGCCGACAGTTGAAGGTCTTTTCTCCACTGCTTTGATATCTTTGCAAGAGCAGGGCTGTAGGGTGTGTAGGCTCTGGGATTTGAGTTTTCCTCGAGACTAACGCAAACCTTGCATTACGATGTACAGAGTCCAAAGTTTACAACTATCGTGTGAGTCTTAGGCGTTGATGTCCGTGACCTTGTGGGCACTCATCTGTGGATGATGCAAGATCGTTCCAATCTAATTATCAAAGTTCTTTCGGAGATGTTAGGAACAAAGAATACCTTTCCAGGATGCGTATGAGAAACAGTAAGTAATAATAGGTGAATATCAATGTCGATTTCGAAGGGCGATTCTCATGAGTTATTACATGGATATCTTCCTAATGCCTCTTCTAGGTGCTTGACAATTAAGAAATCATCCAGAAATCATGTATGAGCATTTTCCCTTGGAAATGTCCAGCTTCCTGCTCTTTAATCGGTCCTTTGGACGCATTCTTTGAGTACTAGATTCGGAAGAGACCTTTGGAAAAAACTTCTCCATCAGTATATGCAATTTTTTTGGTACAACAGGGAATCGCGAATGCCTTCAGATGCTCGACGATCTATGCAAGAAAGCTGGACTTTTTATCAACTCCAGCAAGTGTGCGTAGTCCGACTCCCGAGTAACGGCACCAAGAGTCAGAAAAATAAGCTTTAGGGTTGGTAAACAGGACATCATAACCCTTGTGTCAAAGCAAGCGTACCGATATCAAGGAAAACTGCTTGAAGTCTGGGCATATTCACATTGGAATTCACCGAACTTCAGAGGCCAAGGCAGTTGGCATAATGAATTGCGGACTGCTTCCCCGGAAAAAGTGGATGCCATGAAACTTTCCTTTTTCCCAGCCCTCCTTTGGACCAAGTGAAGGGGGGGAGGGGAGGGCAGAGTCTTTTCTTGGTCAGATACTTTACAATGAAAGAATGCCATGCTCCCTCGCTCTCAATCTTTCACTAACTGTTCATACTTTTCCTCATGTGTTCATCAAAAGTTGCATCTTCAAATGTGATCTCCAGCACATTTTCTTCAAAAGACCACGTTATCAGGGTAAGACGCTTGTCTGCCAATCGCCTTATAAGTGTTCCTTCCATGTTTTCTCGCACGAATGGTCCCGAATCCCTTCATCTTTCTGTGGAGTCTGCAATCTCCTTTATCACCTAAGGTAGCGTTCTTCGGGACAAATCCTGTATAGCTAGACCTGGTGAGGTTGAGTTTAAAGCCACCATCTACTGCGAAGTTGTCGGTCCTGTTCGATAAATGAGGCGATTCCCCTGAAATCATTGGCATACACAGGGGTTTACCTCTTTGTCTGGTACATTTAGTTACTTGGTGAGTTGCCTTCCGCAGTTCGAGAACACCTTGAGTGCTTCCTTGAGTGTTCCTGGGACTAGCAACGTGCGTGTTTGGAAATGTTCAGGAAAGCACATTCAAAGAAAATTTTTTTTTGCATTTAATTCTATGTCGAATGGGACCAAATCTTTTTGTGTTCCAACTGAGTATGTACCACAGTTCATCGATAAGATTTCTAGTTTCCATGTATTGGGAATAACAAAATTCTTGGAATGATCTGTTCCTAGTAAAATGACTTGAAGCAATGAAATTGATGAGGATGTGAATATCCAGAATTGAAACAGTTCCGCTTTCTTAGTAAATATTGTTTTGAATCTTTATACTATTTTCCTTTTCCTCGAGACCACCATCGTTTAGCTACTTCCAAGCCACTCAAATATTGAATCCGTGGGTATAGATAGAACCGTGTTTTAATATATGATCTAGATTAAATCCATATCGGTGATTTCACTCAATATCATTTCAATAGTATCTTTTGTATCATGCTTTTTACGAAATCAGCAAAGAAAATCTCAGAACAGTGTAAGTGTAACTGTCCTTATTATTAGAAGTACCATGCAATGATTAAAGTGGTACCTGGTTCACTAAACTTCAGCTGCATAGAAATGATAAAACAATAAAGACAAACATTATCAAAAGTCACGGATTAAGAGTCCAGTCATTTGACTTGACATTGACAACAGATTAAAGAGAGATCTCTCTTCCTTGAAATCAATAATAAAGAGAATGTGTACTGTAAGTGAATAATAAATACCTCAACAGATGAGCATCTCTGGTCCAGATTTGAATCATTGCAACTTTATCAGGAGCTTCTTTTTTGGTTTTCTGAAGACACAGACAGCTGTGTTTGGAACACTACTAATGGGTCTTGAGGTAAATTATTCAAAGAGATCTTCATAGCTAAACTGATACTTTTTGCATTGTTGATTCCTGGATAGCCTGTAACATTCCAATATATGGCAGAAATTATATGTAACTTCTAGGAACTGAAGGCTTTCAACAACTGTTTGTAAAGCCATTATTGCATATTCGATTGCAAACAGACAGCTTTGCACTGATAGTTTTGTTAAATGTCTGTTCCAGTATGCATGTACGCATTCTAATTTTTAAAAATGTGCGATTTTGAACTCATGATATGAACAAAGTTTTATGAGCATGTTTGGTATTTAATTCGCTTTACATTTTTTTTTTTGGACCTGGAACAACTAAATAGCATTTCATGGTTTCAACAATAATAGATTTTTTATTTTTTTTTCATGCTTTCTGATACTTTATGATATAAGAACTTTCTTGTAGTATTTGATTAGGATTCACTTAGGAAAGCCAAGAAACATTGGGTATAGAATTTCAAGTATTCGAAATTCATTCCATTTTAGTCTGCATGAGAATAAAAACTTGTGCAGCAGCTTTACAGCAAGGATTTTTGGATTACTTTAATTTTATTAATTGTAATTTGTATTACTTGAGTGAACAGGCCAGGAATTTATGGTGAAACAAGCGCTCTTTGCAAATCATGGAACAGAAAATGGAACCTCCGAATATCTGCTACCGAATATCATTTCAATTATAAATAATTGTAAAACAAACAGACTTGCATGGAACTTTTTCATATCTGAATTTATTTATAAATGTATGTATTCTGTTCAGGATACAAAAGGAACTAAAATATATGAATACTTTATTTTTTCTCTGATAATACTTTATAACATAATTCATCTTTAGATTACATAATTTTGCACACATAAGCATCAAATAATTATCTAAAAGTAAAATTCAGGGTACTAGCTTTAGGTACTAAGAGGAGGAGAATGAACAAAGAAGAGGATACACATAATAAATATTGCATAAGATCGTAAAATAACAGCAGAGATACAGATAGGAAACAAAAAAAGGTGAGGAACTTGCATTTCTGAAAGACATTAGTATCTATCACCAACCAACCTGTTTTGTTAGAGGCAAAGGAAAGTAGTCAAGACTGCACATTTCCCTGAAATATAGCTGTCGACATCAATTTATCTTAATCAATCAAATCCGAAGTTTGGCAATGAACAGAGTTCCTTCAACTTGCCTTCTGGTTTTTGTTGCAAATGTTCCTCAATGAACTGACACATGCAACGAGAATTCTTCATGTGTCTTTCAGGAAGTGGACGGAAGGTAACATCGTTCCTTGTCATAGGAACATGCAGATCAAGTGCTTTTTTTAAAGTCAATTTTGTCCATCGTTGTGAATAACGAAGCAACAAAAGAGCTGCGCGCTCTCTCTGAAAGAAATATATCCTTAAACTAGGCAGAAGACAACTCTTGTGATCTCTTCACACAACTATTATGCAGGAAATGATAAACGCGGGATGGAATGGTGGGAGTATCATGAATGTTAGTCACTGGTTTGTAGGCCAAATGCTCTTCAATGTACTGGCAAGGGCAGTAGCTTGTGTGCAAGTGACGCGATTTAGGCGAGACACTTCCTATGTTTTTGTGGGATTCTGTTTTCCAGGAAAGTCGATTCCGCAAATAATCTTTAGCCCATCGCTGAGAATAGCGCAAGAGAAGTCTCCTAGCTCTATCCTAGACATGCAAGAATCATCGCGCATGCAAAACATGCACAAATCTACCTGTTTGCGGGATATTTTTCCCATATTGGGGCCACTGATAACAATATCATGGTCTTCGATATCCATTCGCTCACGCAGTGACTTTTTATATTCTTCTCGGTTTACCAAATTGCCTTGCGATTCCTCCTTTTCTATGACTTCATGTAGCTTTTCCTGAATAAACACTAGTGTGTAACAACTTCATAATGGAATGCTCACCAAGCATTTGGAACAGTCAAAGTAAATGAAAGTTAAGCTGACTTTATGACAGGACATGTGGCCTCTGTCATCTAATCCGATAATTATGTTATGAGTAATAAAATGCTGGTTAATTCCTGCTATGCATCGCTCCAAATTGCGACTGAGCTATTCACCAAGGATCCAGCATTAAGAGATGCTCTGTACTCACCTTCACTTTTAGCCACATACAGAGAAATATGGTAGATGCATTAAGAACAAGCCATAATACACCACAAGCAAATAATGTCAAGCCCTTCAAACCAGAGAAAAGAAGTGCTAATAATATAGCTAAACCAATAATGATCCACATCATCAGAATGCGTTTGTAGCAAATATTGTACAGTGTAAACCGCACATCATGAATCAGCATTTCCAAGGCTTGTACATACTCCTCAATGGTTAACTAAATGCAAGAATGTATATAATCATCAGAAACACACTACCGTCAGTCCATTAGCCATAAGTTCTTCAGGAACTAAATCGGAACGGAATTCTGGTGTAGTAACCCATGGCAATTTTGTGTTAAGAGGAAGCAAAGTGACAATAATGTCTCCATTCTCTGCAAAAACAAAAACATGTTTATTGAAAAAAAACACGGAAATCAATCGAAATATGAAGTAAATAAAAGGAAAAGAATAACATGCACACCAATAAAGAGAAAGACTTTAAACAATTTTTCTATTCTACAATATGTGCCCTAAATATCCATATTCCATGTTACTTTAAAATGAAGGCATTCAAACTCTAAAAACATGAAGTCCTGCGATTATAAAATTTCATCCTCAATCACATAACAAAAATGTCACTCGACATATCAGAATGCAAAAAGTCTGGGTAACTTCTGTTGGATAGTCTCATAAACTGGATAACATTTTTGGGTGGATAACTAAGGTGTGGTGACTAAACTGCTTATAGTTGACTCTTTAACAGCAACAGTCTTCAAAAAAAAAAAACAAATAAAGCAGCCTAGGATTGGAATACGAAACTTAAAGATACATTTCAAGGTTTGTAAAAATTGAAACAAAAAATCTTAACAAGGTAATCTTAACATCAATGTAACACACTAAATACACCAGGAGACATTCATCAATAAATACATTACAAGCCTTTTGGATGACATGGAGAGTACTTTATAAAATAATCAAATCAATAAATTAGTCACCTCCAACAGGATTACTGAAAGTGCCTTAAAATCAAATGTCCTGGCTGCTATAAAATTCATATAAATTTAACACGAAATAAGGTGCAAATGATTTGATCCATGTTTGTCTTAGTGATCAATGAAATCGTGGTTCCTTCACAACTGGATTACTGAATACATACTGGACTTCGAAAATTTGAAATACAAGAACAAATTCTCAATTCCCCCCTTGAAGAGAGAGCAAACAGAATACAATCCAATGTTTCAGAAACACTGCTGAGAAACACTATGCTCCAATTCATTTGAATTTTCCAAAATACAGCTGCACATATCTGGAAAAACATGCACATACTGTATCATAAGGCAGTGCAAGATGTTGCAAACCATATACTAATTTTCTGAAACTATTCTTCCACAAAATTCCATTTAGTTGAAGCCAAAAATGGTAAAAATAAATTTACACTTCAGGATAATTCATGTGAGAAGCAGAACATTTGTATCTACTAAATTTACATGTGCGATTCCAAAAAGACATCAATTAGTCATAATAATATGCATTACATGATCCAAGGCTATAACACTGGCTCACTGCAATCACTTAGTGAAATGCTGAAGTGAGTCTAAGACCAAAACTTTATTTGTATTAAAAATTATATGACAATTTCTTTTCATAAAATTCCTAATTTACATATAATTTTAACACTTGAAAAGCTTCTATTTGTAAAACGTTCAAATCTAATTATCTGAAAAAAAGTATCAGAATCTGAAAGCCTTCTCTTTAATAATCTTCCATAAAATGCGAAAATTCCGAAATTTCTCGACTTTAAATGAAGTTCGGAAATCTTTTTATCGGATGGATGTTTTAGATTTCCCCTTCATATTCATTTTACTTTGTTATCTAAATAAAATTGTAATCATAAGAAATGCAGAAAACTTTTCGTTGAATCAGAAGATCATTAACTAAAATACCATAAGCAAAAAAAGCTAACTTCCTCTAAGACAGTGTCTTCAGTCTACGTTTCTTCCTTTCATAACGTTTCCGACAGCATAACTTCTTGATTTTTCCAAAATTTAGAATCACATGTCATGTTTGATGCATTGAAATTTTCGAGGAAAATTCAATTTGGTTTTCATTGCTAGTTTCAGGGTAATTTTATTTTCCAATTCAAAGTATTCTATTTCACTAGTTTTGAAAATAGAGACTCATCTGAGTTTATTAGATGCCTTTCGTATTATTGCATCTATTGTATTGCAGTATGTTTTCAAGGTTTACTTTCATTGTCGTTTTCTTTTTTTAACCTTTATCTGACCTCTCCAATCTGAATATATTTGTTTTTAAAAAGACTTTCTCTTTAAACCATTACCAGAAACATTTTTTTACCCCGAAGATGATCTCACAATATTTAACATAATCATATTTTTCTCTTATCAATCATCATGATGCTTGACTTTTTGAAATGATGAGTGGCCACAACTTTCTCTCAGTTCACTTTGTTCTGAATATGCAAAAGCAAGATGTATTGCAATTTTGTTACAAAAATCTTATTGTATGTCATATTTTGATTACTGTCAGGAGAATGGTGCAACTACTTGGTTTCTATAATTATGCTAGTTTCTATCTGTTTTTTTTGTTCTTAATTCTGTTCCTTATTTTGACATTCTGTTATTCTGCTGTTTGATATTCTGTGTTGACTATACATACTTTTTTGTTAACTTTTAGGATTTTATTAACAGCATCGCATGCATGATGATTCTCCAACAATTTACTAAGCAATGAACTCCCAAAGGCGGTTTCATAAACATTTAGTTCTCAAATATACCAAGCCAATTCATAAATGTTTGCATGATCTCACTGTCACATTTGTTTTTTTCTACAGATTTTTTTTTGCTGAGATGCGTTTTTAATAGTATTCTGCTGCAAGAATCTTATCAAAATTTTTTGAACAACCTAGACATATCACTCAAATAAATTTTACTTCTGAAGTTATCATGTAAACTTTTTTGGACTGCAACAATTTTAACAACCAGAATTTGCCTTCATCTTTTTACTGCTTGAGAACAATTGATACGAGTAGGGGTTAAAATCTTTTGACAACATTCCACTGTGTTAATTTTTGTAAATATCACTGATATATTCACCAAAGGCTGTCTGATGTCCTAAACTTCTTCTAGAAACGTTCATTTTTTCACGATTCTTTGAGGATTCATTCAACTGTTCATTTAGAGGAACAGTCTTCAGATCTTTCAAAGCCACAATCTAAAAATGAGATGTAAGTTTACAAGATATAACAAACGTAAAGAAATTTGAATACATAATTACTGATGCAAATGTTCTGCAAAGTTAAAAGCATCAAACCTTCCTTGAATGTATTATTTTCTATTGAATAAACATTTCAAAATAGACATATTTACTTTAAACAATTAAACTTATTACAATGCTTTGATGAATTAATTATTAAATTATTATTAAAATAAACCAATCTGTTTATGAGCATTTTTTCATATTAGCGTGCATTGTGTTTTTGCTAGCAAGGTCAAACGATTTGGCTCGTTATGCATTAAAAAATTTCCCACTGTCCTTCAATGGGATTTGGAACAAATGAGTAAATTTTTCCCCTCCTGGTCACAACATACATATAACCCTTCTACATTAGTCTTTGACAAAAGGATCGCTTTAGTCTCTGTGCATAACATGAACACTGTTTTCATCTCTGTTCATTTCTTGAACACTGATTTCACTTGTTTATAGAATCCAAAACTTAAAGCCAAAGCTACTTTACTCCTTACTTTATGTCTCATTGTAAAGTAGAAGTTGAGCATAAATTTATTATTCCATAATTTTTGAATGAATGCAGCAATGTCTAGTAGAATTCCCTTATTTCATTGCATAACTATGATATATATTTCAAGACCAAAATGAAAAGCTAAGATACATAATTTTTATTTATTGTGCCTTTAAAGTAAACCAGTTGCTTTCTCTATGCAATTAGAATCTTTTTCCATGAAATAAATTAGAAAAAAAACTACTCAACATGAATTCGTTATCCATTCTCTATTTGTAAAGAATTAAAAAGAAATCCTAGATCTGCTGGAAGCATCAATAATAATCCGTATATTTAGTTCCTAGAAACAGACACTAAATATAAAATTATAAATGCGATCATTATAATCATTTTCTAAATAAACGTTGCAACACATTCTGTGTGGTACCTAAAACAGTGACTTGTTTCTTAAATTTAATATAATGTATCAAAAATTTAGTGAAAACTTACATTCTATAAAAGTTATACATGTTTTTTATAATCCTAGTTGAAAATAGTCAAATTCACATTCAGGAAGCGCAGAATCAGTCACTTCACCTTCATTCATTCAAGACGCTATACATTATTGAAAGAGAAACCATGTATTTTCATCCTTATGCCATATGCAACACTCAATAAATTAAAAATTCAGCAAGGAAGAAAGGAGATGCAGAGCCACATTCTATCCAAAAATATATTAATGCAAATGCACAAACAAAGCATTCCCAAATCAATGAATTGATATGACTGGATTACACCTGCAATCTCATTATAGTGCTTAGATGCTATGATAACAATTGCTGAGCAAAGGTGATACCTGATGCATATTTACTCTGCTGTCTATTTTCTTTGGCAAGTCTTGAGCATTTGCTGAATCTGGCAACTGCTGATTGTTGAAGGTAAGTTGAATGGATTCAGTTTCCAATATAGGTGGTGCATCCTGGGCTATTGCATTGGAGCCATTTTTGTGGTCCTCATCAAACTTAACCCAGTTCTTTGGCTCTCTTTCTTCATTAGATTCAATTGCATCTATTTTATCCTCCTCAGCCATAGTCTATAAAAACAAATACCATAATTGGAGTAATACATTATATGAAATACATAAATGAAATCTTTAAACAGCAAATGAATTATGGAGAATGAAACAAATGATAATCTTCATAACATGAAATGCGTTTATAGATCAGCAGTATTATTTTTCATGATGAAAACCAGAATACAAATTTTGCTGACAGAAGTCTACACTACATTTTTCTTAAAATGATCTGTTTTTCATATTAATTACCTAGTGTTCAAATCTATGGAATACTTTTATTTCATGTGCATCTTGGCATTTGTTAACAACACAAAAAAGCAATTCACCATCACGAGTCCATGTGAATCACTGCTTAGGAAAAAACAAAAATTACTTCTACTATCTAATGCAGAAGATAGAATAAAGTCGTAATTACCTATTTTGGAGAAAAAGTCATAATTAGCATGCAAAGATATTACAATTCATTTATCAATAGATTTGATTCATTTATCAGCACCAGAATCATTCAAAAAGGCTCAAACATATCACATAGATGCATTAGAATGTTGAAAAATTCTAGTGCACTTATGATATCCTCATTGATGATTTTAAAGACATCTCTATGAAGTAAAACTGGAAACACATGGGAGGTATATCAGGACAGTCCTTTCCTCCCTTATGGGCAATAAAGTAAAGCTTTTGCTTCACTAATGAAACATTAAAATGGAAATGGAAATGGGTTTCCATGCAAATTTGCTCTGCTGCAACAGACTCTTTGTACTTATCTACTAGGCAAGTTACCGAAAAACGAACTTTATTGCATAAAATATATAATAAGATATTAAATGGAAAAATATCACAAAATCTCATTCGAATTTAGTCCACTTGCTCTGTACAGTAGTAACTAATGGTTGGGAAACAGGAAGCCCTTGTGGTTCATTATCAGATGATGCAGACAATCTGTGGAAATGTGGCTTGTTTTCCAAAAAAAGTCCATCATCTGAAGTGAGGAAATCCATGCTATGCCTTTTATCAGCCTTTAATTTTTCAGAAAACTGTGTGGTATGTGTGGCATACAAAGGATTGCATTGTACCGTTTTGTCAGTAAGTGGGTCTAAGAGACTTAGTGAAGACAGGTTCACATCTAACTGAATGAGGTCCTTTCCATCATTCTACAAAGATGAACAATTAAAAGATCGTTAAAACACAATCACAAATCCTCAACCTCAGAGGATGATGATAAGTCAACATCGCTTGTTCTAACTGGAGATGAAGAGAAAACATCACTGGTGCTTTTAGACTGCCTAAGGGTTCCATTTTGCACAGAAGAATCTAGGGTACATTTGCAGGCTTCAGTTGAAATTGATTCTTCAGAAAAACTTGGAAGAATATGGAATTTGTCTGAGTAACGACATTCTTCTTGTGATGCAGGAGAATTCAGCAAGATCCTAGAAATAGCATCGACAAATAAATACAAACACAAACAAAACAAAACCCAAAAGCAAAGAATCAAACCTAGCACTAGGTTTCTTATATGACTGAACAGCAAATACACTACGGATCCCAAATCCAGGCAATGTTACCAGATGACGTTTGTACTGAGGAGAAGGGGGAGCAGAAGAGCTCTTTTTATGGTGTTCTTCCTCTTTGGAGTTATGTAATTCACGAATACGAGAGCACAAACGCTGACTGTGAGCCTTGACATTTTTTCCTGTCTGCTTTACAGATTTGACAACAGTACGCACTGCAGGGTTGGTACGGTTTCTGACAGATTTCAGCCACTCTTTAGGCACTGATTCTAGCCACTCACGATACTGTGATAGACTAGAGGCATCTCGATCTGAATACATGCACACTTCCATCTCAAATTCATCTGAAAATCCTTGTCCACTGTTGAGCATAGCTAAACGTTCTTCTATAAACTGTTGAAAAATCTGTAGCTGCAGCATTTTTTGCAAGAAAGGCTGCATGGCTGTAGGTCTGCTATGTACAAAAGCTTCAGGTGAGAAACTGATTTTTTCGCCTTGCTTAAAGCGAAGGGCATCTCTGTAGCCACCAATTAACTGCACAAGAGCACGCAAAAACGAACGTGCTACACCATCACCAAGCATAGACTGGGGATTTTGCAATCTTTTCCGTAGTGCAGATACAACTTCAATTGGAAGACTATCTAAGTCTGAAAAAGGAGTCATCACTTTGTTGGAATCTGCATCCAGAATAACAACATCGCCTAGATCTTCTAGAGAAATCCTCTAAGCAAGTTTAATGCATCCATTTTGTGTCACCCCAACGCACCTCAAGCAATTGTGTAGGAACTCCAATAAGAAAAGGCATTGGTGCTGCTAAGTAATCCAATACATGTTTGGGAAGAACAGGAATAAAAATATGTTGCCAGATCATCGGAGTGAGCAAAGAATTTGCAGCTTGCACGCAAGCACTGAGTCTGGATAATCGGGATGATTTTATAATAATTCTACGCTCATACAACATTGATGCAAACAAGATCATCATGTTGTGAGCATTAATGGCATTGAAATATTCAGCTAGATTTCGCTGAAAACAACAAAAACTACACTGAGAAAACAGTGGACTCTTACATTTTCTGGGATGGAGGGGAGTTTATTGATATCTGGGATCTGACAAATGAACTCCTGTAAGCAGATCCTGATGACTATAAAATTCACAGTCAGCAGTTACAAGCTCACTTGTTTTCCTTGATGATACTTGTAAGAAAGTTTTGTTCCAGGACTAGGAACCTCTGAGTTATACAGCAAATCCAGAAGTGCATCAAAGTCTGTTAAATCTTTCATCTGCATAGTTTCAGCTAGGGCATTAAGAGCTTTGTAAAAGACTTCATGCCAAGGTAAGCAACTTAAAATAACCAAAGCTGTTTCACCAACAGCTGTATGACGACAGAATCCAAATCTCCATGTTGAATCAGAATTGGTCAAAACAAAACTGAAGTTCATGACCGCATTGCTTAAAAGAAATTGCCAGTCAATATTTTACATGTTTTTACATCGGCTTTCATTACTCATTCGGAGTACGCAGCATGATTCCAATATAAATATTCATTTTCATCGAACCTTTTATTGTGAAAAAATCACCCAAGATAAAGAATATTTGGCCATAAAAAAATGAAAAATTGCCAACAAATAATAGTTCCTTAAGCAATTAACTCGCTATTTAATCACTCTGGGTATATTTGAAATGTTAAAACAATAGCAATTTCTGTTTACATAGATGCAAATGAAATGTTATGTATTACCACGTGAATTTACAAGGAAATGTAAATGAAGGAACTGATTTGAGGATTTCTTTATCCATGTAAGTGTGAGGAAACTTCTGCACTATCCATGGATTTTTTTCTGGGCTTTCTGGAGCAACAATTTCACAGAAACATTCCATCATCTTTTTGGGGTTTTTCCTAAAATAAACAGTAAAATGAAATGCAATAAATTTCATAAACATAATAAAAACCAACAAACAAAATGACTAAACTCCAAGCTACAGATACCACAAAATCAGTGAAGTACTTCTACTTAAAAAAATAATTCCAAATTAACAAATTTCCAAATTCTAATGCAGATGGTGCAATGTTTAATTAACCAACTTATTATTAAGCATGCTTGACTTTGATATGAGCCAAATAAAGTACTGATTGATTAATAAATAAGAAAGCATGCACTATAAACTGCAATTGAGTCATGCGTTTTTCTCCAAACCTGTGAAAAGGTTGTTAGCTAGTCTTTTTGTATGAAAGTTATCTTTTCTTGGATTAAATTATTGATTTCTTAGCATGATTATTCTATTATTGCAACTGCAATGACTGCAATAATAGAATATTTGTGATTAGCATTTCACATACATGTATTAAAAATCAGTTTTTCCAAAATGCACAAAAATTGGCATTTATGTAAATTAATTTTTTTTTATTATCAATTTCTAGTTTACTCATAATTTTACTTTTAAAGAAATGATCTTAGAAAATACTTGAAAATTTATGGATGTAAACAGTTATGTAATTTTCTTGCTTAGTGATTCTCTTTCCATGAAAGCCATGTGCATATTTTAGAAAATCTCACACTCAACAGCTTGAAATTTTTAATTTATAATAATCAAATTATATTTCCACAAGTAAGATTTGGAATCAACCAAGGCTCAAACTTTGGTGTTTGCATCAAAGTTTTTAGATTATTGAAGTTTACACAAACAAAAAATTATTACCCTCTGACCAATATATGTTATCAAAGTTAATTGTAGTTTGATGATGCTCTAATTTAACAATGATGGCATCTTGTTCATCTTAATAAGTTCGAATAAAATCGCATTATTGTCAATAAAGTTTCAGTAAAAACATGAATTTACACTCAAATTCAAATTCTTATTTTGTATTCTTAAACATACACAATACTTGTTTCCATGTATCATCAATACTGTCCAAGAAATCTGTACTTTCTAAAAGACTATTTTTATTATTTTTCATAAAATATTCAGATCAAAATGACTTGGAATCTTACAACCATGAAGATTACAAAAGGTAACGAGTTTTACTAGTCCAATCAGTATAAAATTAACCCAACGTAACTTGCATAAATGTGCCACATTCGTTTCAGTATAAGGAACGTTTACCTAATTCTTGATCCCAGAGTCATTATTTCTGAATATTTACTACAGCATATCAGCGCATATTCAAATTTTGAATTTTTTCAATTCTCATTCCACTCCTTCAAGGAATTTTGTCAACATAATTGCTTGAACATGGCAGGCAATATCCTCATCCTGGTAGTAACTTCGACCTTTTCTCTTAACCTGAAATTCAGATAAGAGTGATGCAACCGTCGTACTTTAAAACCATGCAAAATACATATGCAAACAGTCTCATGAATTTCGAAGGCTTTTCTAGAGTCACCTACTCATAACAGTGAAATTTCTTCTTTTGATTAAATCTCGTGCCGAATAAAGAGGCTTGTAAGCTCACAAAAAGCAAAATACACTCTTTGAGACAGGCGACCTTTACAGCTGTAGTTCACTTGTGCTCACCAAATCGCACTTGTGCTTCACAAAAAACTGATGGGTACAGCGGCGGTTATCACGTAGGCCTTCAAGGAACCGATAGCAAATACCGCATGATGTTATCTAAGGAGAAATCGTTGATTTTGATCAGTCATTCTAATCATGTTGCTGATTTGCATAACTTTGCTATAAAAAATCACAGTCACCAGTCACAATCAAGATCTTCACAGGAGCACCGTCAGAAGAAATTACACAAGTAGACATACCTTTCTTTAAGAATTTCGTTTTACAATCCCAGAGCTCCTGAGAGTTCAGAAAATATAGTTTATTGTAGTACACATGCTGTCGTAGCATGGAGAGAATCCAAAACAAAATTCAAATACATTCATGACAGAAGGAAAAGGAATCAAAAATTCACTGAACAGTTACATCTGAATAATGGTTAAAATAACCTTTCTAAAGAAAATAAGAATTTATAAATTATTTAACGAAGCAGTGTATCCATAAAGGCCATTGTTTTCACGTATAGACTTTTCTATAATTCTAGGTGTCATTAGCTTCCCTTCAAGTATAAATTAAATGCTAAGTTCCTGGAAGAGTTCATTATTTTTTTAAACGTCTTCACACTAGTTCGACGAAAGCGATTACATACCTTTTCTTAGAGGTTTGAAGCAATATGCACATCTATCCTGATTTTTCTCGATCCCTATATCTATAGGAAATAATCTATCCTATAAGTCAACTTATGCTACATTTCCTACAGAAAAATATTTTTCTTGTATGTCATCGATGTTACGTGTACTGCATTTTGCAGAATGTTTTCATTTCATGAATTCGTAGCTCAACACCTTTAAGGTGTTTTGAAGAGATTAACGTTACATTCCTCAATTCGTATTTCTAGATTTTTTTACTGAAATACATATAGATCGGTAAACTTCAATAAAAACTGACATGGTTTATGTACATGAATCAAATATTTTTTTTATGATTGTACTTCCTTTTTGAATCTGATTATTGTTTATATGAGATGCTTCCAGAATCTGAAGTCTTTCAGTGTTAAGGAGAGTTTATGGTAATAACGGAAGCAAGATAAAGAAAAAATTATTTTACAAAAATCTTGCATTATAGAACAGTATTGCTGAATCCTGGAAGTAATAAAAACTAAATGACGAACATTATGCAATCCAGAATTCATAATAAGACTATAAAGTGACCCCAGTAAAAAACGAGAGAAATTCTAAGATAAAATAAATTGAAATAAATCGGGATAATTTGTCATTAAAAATGTTTTAAATCAATTAATAAATGAAATATGGCCAAGAACAATAACCCTGCTCCCTGGTTTGATACAGAGGATTCAATGCTATAGTTTCTGGTTTCAACGTAATGTATCATGGTAAGACTGAAAACTTCGTATGGAATGCTATACCGATCTGTTTATGTTGTGAATTTCTTGCACATCAAGGATGGCATTCGAAAGTAGACGGTGGTTACTTCTAGATTGTATTAATGGCTTGGGTTGGAGAGTTATGCTGCCTTTGTAGTGCTTAGGTATAATTTAACTTTGGAGATATGGCGTTAAAAACTTATGGTGAAAAACCGGTCAGTTTCCAACTAGAAGAAAATGGAGAATTTTATTGTATTGGTTCTGAAGTAAGTGAAAATACACAAAGCATGGAAACATTGTTTCTTCATTATTGATCAAATTGCATTTCTACATGTGAATTTTAGGAATTTGAGTCCCTGGATGAATGGTTGTCATGAACGTATTTTGCTATCCTTAGTTTTAAAACTTTCTAAATGAATGTGATTGATAGGTTCAAATAAGTAACAGCATTGTAATAGTATGCATGAGTGTATTTTTCTAACGATTTTCGTATGATATCCATTGAACGTTTGCTGAGTGAGTCTTTGTGTATTCTAGTGTTTGTGTCTTTACTTAAGAAAGTGACAAAGACGAGAGACGTAATTATTTCAAAGCTGTCAAGCAGAAAACTTTATTTGTTAGTCACTTTCTAGCTCTTTCCGTTATGACAAAATGTGGTTTTTTGATTTCATTGTGTCATTACAGGTTGGCAATTATCTCCGATTATTTAGAGGTTCTTTGTATAAGAAATATCCTGGGATGTATAGAAGAACTATCACCCCGGATGAAAGGAAAAAGTTATCAGAGTTAGGTATGTCATTTCTATACCTTGAAAGTTCTTTGTATGGTCTTGCTACTCAGAAAGTCTTAAGAAGAAAGAAACTTACTATCCAGACCATTTAAAAAATACATTATGAAACAGGAATGCTCAAAGTTTTAGTGTATTTTCTATGTACTTTTAAATGTGTTTTCATAGGTCTTAGTCAGCACCTGCTGGCATCAAATATATCCCTTTTGAAAGCCTCTGAAGTGGAAGATATCATTGAGGGCAATGATGAAAAGTATAAAGCAGTTTCTGTTCATTCTGAGCCTTTAGTTTCCAGGTAATTTTTGCTTTGATTATAAAACTTCTATGGTTAGCTGTAATCAATTATAATAAATTGGAACTGTTCACAAACAAATATTTCAAAAGTCCTAATAGTCCCTCCTTTAGAGGGACTTGAGGGTTCTTAAGAAAGTGACAAAGATGAGAGACGTAATTATTTAGAAAACACTCATAATTAAAGATTTTCAAGACTGTTATCTGAAGGTTACCAAAATCAAAATATCTGTTTTCTATAATTTAAGTATAGTATGAGTGCATTGCTAAATTTTGGTTAATCCATATTTTTAAATTTCATGTTTCAAAATAGATTTGTTTCTCATGAGCAATGTGATGCTGATTTTGGGGATTTTTATTCACATAATTTCTTTCTTTCTTTGCCAATAAGCCCTTATAATGAAAAGTTATAAGAAATGCTGAAAAAGAAGTTTTAAATTTCAAAATCAGAGTTAATTTGTGCCATGATGAATTGTTGGCAATGTTGTATTTGGTCCAGTGAAATCCTGAAATGTGGATTTGTGTCATGTATGCTTCCAATCCCTGCATAAATCTTGGCAGATTCTAATTTGTTTTCTGACTCATTATTTTTAAGGGAGATAAAAAATAGGAAAAGTACATGGCTGCCTCCTGTTCCCAACAGCTCTCATCACTTAGATGCTGTACCCCAAGCAACTCCCATCAACAGAAATAGATCAGTGAACAAAAAAGTTCGCACATTTCCATTATGGTAATTGCACTTCTCTGTCGTACACCGTTATGGCCAGTTCTATAGTTTTGATGACACAGATCCAGCCTCCATTTATGAAAATGCAGCATCTTCTGAAGTTCTTGTACCAATCCGACTTGATATGGAAATTGATGGACAAAAATTAAGGGATACATTTTGCTGGAATAGAAATGAATCGTTAATTACTCCCGAACAGTTCGCAGAAATTCTTTGTGATGATCTGGATCTCAATCCAATAAGCTTTGTTCCAGCTATTGCTCAGGCAATTCGACAGCAGATCGAAAATTTTCCCACAGATAATATTTTGGAAGATCAGATGGACCAGCGGGTGGTTCTCAAAGTGAGTTCCTTTTTTCACCTCAAATTCAGGCATTCTTTAGCTGAACATCCATGTTGGCAACATATCTTTAGTGGATCAGTTCGAATGGGACATGTCTGAGAAGATGAATAGTCCTGAAGAGTATGCACTGAAGTTATGTGCAGAACTGGGATTGGGTGGAGAGTTTTTGACAGCCATCGCCTATAGCATACGTGGACAACTTGCTTGGCATCAACGAACTTTTGCCTTCAGGTAAGCTTATGTGACTGCTGGCAGGACATTTGTGATGTTTCAGTGAGAATCCACTATCTACTGTTGAGTGTCCTTTTCGAAGCACACCTGAAGCTGAGCACTGGGCACCATTTCTTGAAACTCTTTCTGATGCAGAAATGGAAAAGAAGATACGCGATCAGGATAGAAATACTAGGTATGATCATATGTGGTTCTCCATGGGTGCAGAATATTGTATTTATCTGTATAGGCGCATGAGACGACTAGCTCAGGCCACTCCAGGATGGTAAATAAAAAAAATTACTCAAAGTGGGTGAAGTTTGCCAGATTTTGCGCCTCCATTGAGAGATCCGAAATCAACGAATCCATGAATGAATTCTTTGCTGTTGGAATCCACATTTAATTGTATGGCTGTGACCAATAAGCCAGCCATGTAAAACTTTTAGTGGATTTGTGAAGACCACAGCATACTAATATAGCAACATGTTGATTATCAGATTAATGAAATCCCCAAAGCAATGCATTGCACATGTTCTGTGGAACTAGGATGACTCCTCCTCTATTGTAACCTTCTTTAGACTCGATGGAATTTGAATTCGTCCTAGGCTAGAAGGTTGGCAGAGAAAGGCCAAATGATGAATGGAAAGAACCTGAGACTATGTCTGCATTGCATCACTGTGCAGGTGCTATGTTTGTGAGCTTTCAAGTGAGCATCTTGCTTCCTGGTCCTTCTGCCAGTGCTATGCTGTCATCTAGTTGATGAATGCTGTCATCACCACCTCATGACAGCTGGCAATCCATCTGCAAGTCATCTGGCTGGCTGCATGCTTGGCTTGCTCATTTTCTCAAAGAAAGGCAATACCAACCCAAGAGCTCTGGCAATAAGATGTTCTGGTCAGAATAATCTCAGAATGGTTTGCAGCTGAATCCTCCCTTTCTCCCAGTCCCTCCATTATAGGCAGATTCGTTGCTTGGGTTGAACTCTGGTCCTTTCATTTGTTCGTTTGCCTCTCTTCTTTATTGGAAACATGGCTATATACCATCACTTTTGTCTGAAGGATGCAGTAACATCACTGGACGAATTTCTCCAGTGATCAGTTGCCCATTATGCTCTGCAGATTGCCTCTGGATTTTACCCTTCTCATTTAAAGGAAACTTCATTTCAAGAATTTGCAATCTGAGCTTCATTGCGAATTTTGGCATTTTGTCCTTGCTCTGGGTGTTGACAATGTCACCATGTGATTCCCCATCGCTATCTGTTTCTCCACAGCTCATTGGAGCATGCAGAATATTACGTTACATGCTGCTTGCAAGTATAGGGGCGAGATTTGTCTGTGAGCTGACTGCTACCACAGTGCTCCAATACTATGTGAACCATGTGGGTTCACATTTTCTGGATAGAGAGACGAGTCAGTTGACATTAAAACGTGCACTGTCATTATCCTTGTCTCCCAAACTTCACAGTGTGCTTCACGAGTACTTCAAAAGCATTGGAGTGAAGGAGCTTCATGCCAGTTGGGCTCCTGCAGTGGGATCATTGCTCAGCTTGGTTACTGTTGGTTCCAGGTGTCTGGTTCGTAGGCGATCAGCCTTTGCTTGCATTCCCACGCCAGTCGAGCTAGCAGTAACAGAACCATTGCGGGGATGGAATTCCTAGGCGTAGTGATAGGAAAGTAGAAGCCGCGCGGGGAATTTGTTACTCGGATCGTCCGGCTCGGTTTTCGTGTGAGAGGACTTTGACGGTCTCCGGAAATCTACCTGCAACGTGCTGCCACCAATTCTCAGCAACGGGTGATCCTTTCGAAAGACGCAGAGTGGAAGCTCTAAGCGGCAGCGTCATCTGCAGACCTCTGTAGACTCATTATAGTTCGCATCTTCCCTTCGATTCTGTGCAGCTTGCCCTTTTCTGGGAGGCTTGTTTCCCGATCGTCATGACTTCTGACGAAGTCTTCGGGCTCAAGTTCTAGATTCCTTGCGAGATGTGGAACCTCGTCTTCAGAAACAGGAGCGAGCGAGCTGCCTAAGAGGGAGGGATTCCGACTTGCCGAAAATGATTCCAGTATGCGCTAGCAACTTCCTGAATTCCTGACACGGGATGTGCATTCGAAAACTCTCCGGAAACGTGCACACAACTATTCGAAAGATCGAGGAGAACGGATAATGCGATGTTGCTTTCCCGAAGTGCTCCAAGGGAATCGCAACCTGGGTGCACATCATTATCATGGAGTCCAGACAACGAATAAGCAATTAAAGATCCGGAAATGGCTCGTTGATACGTGTGTCACATGAGAAAACTTTTGGTGTGTTCTAATATCGGATCTAGCAGAGATTTATGGTATCGACTCACCCATGCTCCCGATGACACGAAGATCGAATCCAGTAAGAGAAACAGGAAGTAGCCCGTGCTTAAGATAGAGAAAAACTGTTAACAAGGCACGATGATGATACGACAAACGAACCCGCCGCGGGTTCCCAAATCCATGTGAAAATCTCCCCCCTAAAACTACTAGGGGGGACGTCTGCTTTCGGAATGCGACTCCGGAACAGGTCTTTAAACGCTGACGGCGATGTCCTTCCCAAACATTCTGAACGTATCGTTTCCGTAGGTCACATCGCTGGAGAATCCGTATCTCCAGATTTCGAAGAAGCTAGCCCAAACGTTAGGAACAGCAGTCAATCCGGACGACATGACTCTGGGGAAGCTGCAAGACGATCATGAACCGTGAATCGTCATCTCTTTGTCGAAGTACAACCACCGGTAGCCGATCTGGCCAAGCAGCCCAAACCTCGGATGTAACAATCCTCCCGCTTGACCCCATTCACTAACCCCACCGTTCAATAAAAGTGTTGTTAATTGTGCGTTAATAGAGAAAGAATATATATGACATGGTGTCAGGGCAAGTGATGAAACATGAGTGTGTGGTGAATTCGATGGCTCAGACGGTCTCTGACGAGGTATGTATAATTACGGTGATGATAGGGGTGGCGCTCTGCGCGTTGCAAGATAGTAGCTGGGCTCTGGTGGACCTCGAAGAGGTTCACGGAGTTCCGTAGGCTATTCGTGGGCTGGAGGTGAAGGGGTAGAAATGCTGGTTATTGCTCGTTCGTCTTTTGTCTTTTGCTGAGAGTGACTTGTGGGGAGCACCGAGGGGTGAATTGGGGAGGATGGCTCGGGAGTGTTTACCTTTTCGCTGTTGTTGCAACATGGATGATGGGTAATCGTATGCCGAGGTGAACCGAGGAGGCAGTGGTTAAGGGTATCCTTTGTCATACGCGGTTTTGTGTGGCGAGGCCGTTGGTTTCATTATGGTAATTCGATATGATGGCGTGTACAGGGAGAGAAGTGATCTTGCTCCAAAGGGATTGGGGAGGAACGAGGTGAGTTAATTTGGTCTGTCAGTTGAGCTTGTTCAGCAGCTGGATTATTTATATGTGCATGTGAACGGATGTGAATGCTGGGTAACAGAGGAGAACTTCACATCGGTGGAGGGTACAGGAAAGAGTGTGCCTCAGCTAACGTCGGGCTCTCTCAAGATCCCGAAGCGTGGGTGCTCGGAGAGCTGATTGGCTGCGTTGCCTTCCGGCAGGTTCGAGCGCCTGATGTGGCCTGGGAGCAAAGCTTTTGTTGCCAGCCGGGCAAAGCACGGAGGGTCCTCTGGCCTGTTCGGTGTGCTTCCTCTTCCCTCGCTGTTGCTCTGGTCGAGCGCCCTTCCCTCGCCTACCTCTCGGAACGGCGCTCCGTCCACCGGAAGGAAACTTCCCCTTTATTTCCAATCTCAGCGGAAGGGTTGGAGTCTACTTCCTGCCTAGGCAGCAGCTTTCTGCGTTTCGAAATCAAGCCCCCGCTCCGAGGTACGCGGACGAGGGCTCTGAGACATTGATTCGGACCTTGAAGGGTTCGCGGGCTGATGAGACTTGTGATGCTGCGGCAAAATCCCGAAGTTAACCCGCAAAATCGTGGAGCAGCGCCCCGTAACCGTCAGCCGCCTTTGCAGATTTGGGCAACATGCAGCGTCCCTGGAAACACGCACCTTTTGATGTGTACGCTCAGTAGCTGCTTGCGTGCTCAGTGCGATTCGTCTCTATGATTGATTCGGTTCCGGCTAAAATGAAGGTTTGAAAGCCATGCATGCCTACTCCGTTCCGAAAAAGAAAAATTGTCTTGGCGAACGGAGATCCAAGGAAAATTGCCACCTTTCCCCCCCCCCCCTCTCTCCTCTCGAGATCTTCCCGCGGTAAACGGAATCCATCTTTGTTCCACAAGTAGAGTGGAGCAGAAAAGGGTCGTAGCTCTCCCAGACTCACCCAAAATACTGGCCGAAGAACAGCAGCAGCGGTGGAGCCGGGGGTCTCTTCTCAGGGTGTTGCTTCCTTTGCTCGTCCGAATCCGAGAGCGTTCGCATCCAACGGAAGCGCTGAGAGAGGCGATGTGCATTTTCTGGTTTCCTAAGGACACTTCTGATGTCTGCCCTGTCTTACTGCTCGCGTGCTGGGGGTAAGAACCTCGAGACTCACAAGACGCAGGTGCTCGCGAACATTTCGGGAAACCTTGAAGGGAACGAGGAATTCCAGAAATCTCTCACTACGAATAAAGTTTGGTTGTGAGACGATTCTTCCCGGTAAATTGATTATGGATTCTTTGTTTGGAGCCCTACCCCTTCCCAACGTTCATCTGCCTTATGGCATTATCAGCATCATGGGATGCATAGAAGACGTGGTGCTCCGCAAGATTTTCGTCTAAGATTTTTTTTTCTTCAGGATACGTGCACATTTCGTTAAGCATTTTCTGCTCCAGATGCTGTTCTGGTTCATTATTCACAAAGGGAAAACGCAATCCTCCTAACTATTCATAATTAGGTGGCGGATATTCTCCAGAGTATCGTGAAGATGTTGCGTATGCAGCTGATTTGGCCTGCACACAGTTCAGGAGAATTCATTAAAAGATGCATCAAGAGGAGCGCAGCGAACGCTTCCGATCATAAAGTGAATTCAAATCTTTTTTTGCGTCGACCGAGCTTTCCCTCTTCAAGTGCTTCCGTCTCAACAGCAGTCATTCATTGTGGACGTCACTTGTTCTTCTACCTTTACCTGGGAACCTTTCTTAAATGTCAGAGTTCCTCCGGCTTTTGCTGATCCATTGAAATTCGTAGTCTGTTCCTCGTCTCCGACTCGCCGGTGCTCTTATGCTCTTAGCCTTCACCTGCGAATCTGCTGAAGAAATTGTGAAGAAATTCCTTTTCGATTCTCACGTCACGTTTTCGATTTCTGATCTCGTTATTTCTGTTCGCCTTCCCTCCGTTTCCTCAGATACTGAGATCAATCAAGCAAACAAGCAGTCTTCCATGAACTCAACGTGAGACCTTCGAAGTTCAGACATAGCCGGCGACGAAGTACTTGAGCTGTCGCACTTGCTTGAGATCAGAGCGTCCGCCACAGAGATATTAGAACTTGTTCCGAAGGTGAGGTCCAGTCTGAGCAATGCTATGTGTTCCACTCAATTAAATCTCAGATTCCCTCTGCTGTTTGAATTTTGAATAAAAACGGAACGACCTAGAGAGAGCCATCGCTAGGTGGAAGGAGGTTCCGATGCGCCCAGTTCTTCTGCTTTTTGTCATTTCCTCCTTATCCCACGAGAGCATAGAGAAGCTGTCGTCTCTCATCATTCACCTATGACGAAAAATTCTTTGGAATTTTTTTCCCACGGGAGATTTCTCATGTGCTTGTGAGATTCCAAGCTCTTTTTTTCACTCCCTTGGTCAGAGTGGTAGTCGATAATAAGTGGTCATCGACCAAATTAAAGCATTAAAGGGTGAGAAAAGATAATGATTAGAATCAATCTCAAGATGAAGCAAGAAGGATGAATTCTAGGTTAAGTTCCTCTAGCATGGTACAAGTTCCTTAGCATCTGCGAGTGAGCTGAGATTTCTGAAAGCAGTGACATAATTCCTCTGCTTCTTTTATCAATGCTTGATTGCCTTTCTCTGGTTATTCTGTTCGCTGAGGTCAAACAGGCTTGTGACATTTGGAACGAATGGGAAAAAGGCTGAGTTCGCCCTACCATCCTGTTCAAGAGTCGCGGTTTCCCTGCAGATGCTGCCGATTTGCTGTGATATGTTTCTTACATGTCCAGATTGTTCGAACTTTACATTGTCTGCTGCTATTTAGGATCATCCTTTTTCTTCCTACCTGGAAGGCACTTTGAACTCAACTTTGGATTTCTTTCCAGTTCCCTTGAGAATGGGGCAGCAACTCTCTTCGCTCCCCAGACATGCATGGAGAAAGCATATGACCCCACATGCTCGTTCCCGCGTTCTTTTGGCTCAATCGTCTGTTATTGTGATTCATGCTCCAGCTCTTTTCGACACCATACCACTTGTCCGATTGCACCCGAATGGAATGAGTTTTCTGTTTTATCATCCCTGTCGTTCGAGTCCTCACACGAGTTCGCAAGCACCATTCTTATCATCAACCATTTTCTTTCCGATAACCGCATCCGGATTTTGGCTTTCATGTACTTAAAAAAAAACACACACACATAACGTCAATCCTGAAGTTCTGTTTTTGTGTGTGTTACTGAGAAATCCATGGTTACATAAGACAGTGTAAGGCAGCGCTTCTCCACAAATTCCTCCGATTCCTCGACCCATCCAGCTTAATTGCTGTTTTTAACCTGGTTACTCCGAGATACTCGATGATGCTTTCCTGCTTCTTAGGACCATTCAGGACACCACGAGTCCCCAAATGCATCGATAGAAGGAGGAAAACGCGGATACTTCTGCAGCGTGGGAGGTGATCTGCCGACTCGCGGGGAAGTCACGCCCAAATCAGACTGAAGATCCGCAAAGGTGGACAGAGTTTCCCAGCATTCCTTGTGGAAACTTCAAGATCCCAAACTTCCCGGGGGACGCTTGCATCCCTCCCTTTTCTCCCCTTTCCTTTACCAATAGACCGCCATCTTGCTGGTAAACTGAGCTCTTCTCTGTAACGGAGAACATCACCACGCCTCAGCGGGGAGAGTGCATCCACTGAAGTGTAGTGGAGACACCTCTGCACGTGCTCCCAGAACATGAAAGGCTTGATCGGAGGCTGGAAACGCACTGCTGAAGAGGTTCATTTTCCCGATACTGCCCTCAGGGCATGTCCAATGAAATCTTCGCTTCCCCAGGCTTATCGGTTGCCTCCTTGCTGGCGATTCTCTGAGACTTGCCAGCAACGGTGACCGCCAGAATGGGGGCAGAGAGCAGCCGCCGTCATTCCGGGCCGTCGCTTGCAGTCGCCATCGCCTACGTGCGAAGGGCAACGAAATGGCACAGTCTGGGATCTGACCAAAAGTAGAACCAATGGACGATTGTGGGCAGGCTAACCCAGCACCCGTAAGTAAACTCCCATCCTTTCCCTCTCTTCCCTCCCTACTACGCAGGCTCTCGGGAATCATGCTGAATGAAGTATGGCTACTCTATCTCTCGATCTATTTTATTTGTTGTCCCTCCTTTCCTCTCTCTCCACTTTTCCTTAGTCTTGTCCCGGTGAGGGTGGTCCCTTTGGGTACAAGCCGACGCATGTCGGTCACAAACTGTATGTTTGTTTTGATTATTTACTTATGTCAAATAGATTTCCCGGCTATCCAGGAGAAGGTCACTCTGGTACGCTTCGCTCAATATATAAATAAATGCGAAAGGAATAAAAAGGATTATGTCGATCCTAGGTCGGTATCAGACAAGACAAGAAAGGTCGGTATCAGCACAAGGAGTGGGGGAAAGGAGAGAAAACGAAATAAAAAGTGAAGGAAATCGGCAAGCAAACCGGACCAAAGCACATTAAGAAATGCTTTAACCCTTTGGGTGCAATGGTCATCAGATTCGAAAGTTCCGTGTCGACGGCACGCGAGTCGCAGTGGCGATCCCGGTGGACGGAACGCTTTCCGCGTACCGATTGACTTCTTAAAGTGCTGGTTAAAGTTACTATTGTAATTGTTTATTTACACCACATTAAATAAAACATTTTCATTTTTCCCAAACACACATAAGTTATTCAAAAAGTATAATCATAACTCCAATGAAATCAATAATCCATTTGGGTGTTGCACAATATAATAAATTATATTATGCTATTCTCGTTTTTTCAGAGAGGGGACTGAAAACACGAGAACAGTTAGCCGATGTAAATAGAATTTTGTTTCCTGTCGTTTCCAAGGGAATTATGAGAACGTAAGGCTGTGTCCATCTCAAACATTGATAATATCAACTTGTGCCGCGATTGTAAGGTAAAAACATTTGGCCAAATGCATATGTGTAGTTTTCGTCATATGCATATATGCGTCCACAGCACTCAAAGGATTAAAAGAGGGATGGGTCACTAGGTGCGGGGTCTACCGCATCGCAATTCAGGGAAGGGTAGGAAGGGAAGAATCGCCGGACAACTGCCCCCGTGTCTTCCTTGCAGCCTGCCTGCGGCGTAGGGGGCGTCCTCGGTGCGACTTTGGATAAGGGACGAGGTCATCTTGCCAGGTTTCTCACGAGAGATAAGAAATGGGCACCAGTCCTCCTATGCTGCGGGTGTTCTCCGCACGGCTAGTCGTTACTGGCGATAGAATGTTCCTCAACGTACATTTAAGGGTTGTGGGAGAGAGAGAGGAGAGTGGTGGTGCTCCTTGTCGAGATAAGGGATCGAGCTCTGGACCTTCCGCTCATTTCTTGGGGGAAGCGGAGGGGAGTAAATCTGTTGGACCACGTCGGCTTCCTTAATTGGGGATGTTGCATGGGGGCAATGATTGGTGCTCTTCAGCTGCGCTCTCGGTCGTTCCCAGGGGATCCTGGCGCCGATGCTTTCGGCAGATTTTTCAAGTGTTGGGTGGTGGGAGACGCTCTGGACTTGCTGGATTGGTTGCTCACATTCGGGGGAAGCTCCAGTTCCTTTCGGACGACATCTTTCTAGGGACCCCAGTGACTAGGCGACTGGCAAGCTAACTGACTCCTGAGTTCTTGAGGATAAGGGGGAAAGCGCATCATCAAGGAAAATAGTGGACACTCCCAGATCATTGCTTATACCCCCCAGGCACATGATTTGTAAACTAGAAAAATGAATAAATCGTTCCTGCTTTCTTGAACGCTGTCGTTGTTCATCCGAATGGGCAGTACGAGTCAAGTGGTTCCTTTCTCCCACGTCGAGGTCGGGTCTCAACTACAACTCCGCTTTGCATGCCTCTTGGTCTCAGGCCAGGATCTTCAGTTTTGCTTATGTCTCCTTCCTGAAGTTGCCTCCAGGTGCACAGTTGAATGTGCTGCCCTCAGCAATTTATAATGTCCGCCAGCGTTTCACTCCCTTTCCGGGAAAGCGGGAAAGATCGATCTCTGAGATGCCAGCAAGCAGGTACTCAGATGGGACATGCAGAGCGGGTGAATTTGTGTCCCTCAGCATGTTGACATTAATAATGCTGCAGTGCAGGGGTTGAGTTTGTTGTTTTTCTTTGCCACCTGGCCAACCATACAAGCGCTGGAAAAAACGCGCGCGCGCTCACGCACGCACATACGCACAAAATCAGTGGACCCCTTCCCCTATCCTTCCTCTCCTTATCTTTTACCTCTCTCGATTTCCATCCTCATCTTTGCATCGAAGTTGTGCTGGCACGAGGGAGAGCATGTCGTTTTTCAAGTGGGGTCATTGCAGTCTCTTTCTTACTTGCCCATTGTTCCAGTGCATGCGCTCCCATTGCAACACGTGGATGTCGATAAGCACGGTTCGATCTATTGTATCCCTCAGCGACTGGTGTCCCGATGGCTCTTCGTCGCTCCTCGTCCGAATACTAATCGGTTCTGCTTTTGGTTCTGTAGGATCTGTCGTGCATCCTTAATGATGCCGAAAGCCCTCTTCCTTCCTCTTTCAGATGGTTGGAAGCCAGCGCCAGATCCGACAGTCGAGGGTGTAATCAGATGTTTAACCGGCCTCTCGGGAGATCGGAGCTCGAGAAATCTCCTCACCATCCCCGTTCTAGCTCCAGAAGGAGACAAAATTTGAGAGAGCGCCTGTCTTTTAGTCTCGAAAACTTTGCAAGAAACGCTGGAAGCCTGAAAATCCCCGATCACGAATCCCACATCTTCCTCGAGAGGAGGAACCAAATTCTATGAGCAATTAGAAAGATTATTGGAAGGAAGAAAAATGCACCATACTTCTCTTGGAAGGAATGAGCTCTCTTCATACTATGACGACATTGGAGAATGCCTTTCCACTTTATACAAATCCAGATTCCTTCCATTTCCATTCATTCCTTCCATTCTCTTCATGCAGCATAGGGTCGATCTGGAGCAGGAAAGTGCATCTCATCCTGTGGACACTTGGCAACCCAGAAGCACCGGTTCCCATTTCCGTCACCAAACAAGAAACTGGGGTGTATTTTTAGAGAAAGTTTTGCCAGAGGTCATTTCGAATGTCGCCATCTTCCTCTAAGAAGTAAATTGGACGAAGAAAAAAAAAACCGATTCTGGAAAACTTGGAACCTTAGTCATACGCATCTTCGTTTTCTGAATTGCCTTCTCCTTGACCGCAACATTTATCAAAATCTCCGAGCTTGAGGGATGATGTCTACCCAGTTCAATTTAGTCAAAGATTCTCTGCTACTAAAAAGAACAGAATCTCTGGCATAATCTCTCAAGTAGCGAACCGAGACGAAAAAGGGAGCTGCGTCCTGGAACTCGATGAGTGCTGATCCTGTCCAGCAGTCACTGAGCCGCAAGCACTGCTATAAGAGCAAATGATTCATATGGATGGATGGATGCCGTCCAGTGAAACAGTTTGGAAGCTGGGCGTAGGTCGTTGAAAACGGAAGAACGTGGGTGAGCTGCCATATATTGGCGAAGCTGGAGCTACTGCTGCCTGGAAATAAGAGCTTTTTGGCGAATGCTCCTTTCAAGAGAGGAAGTAGGCCTCTTGTGATGCTTTTTCTTGGCGTCGGGAAGCTGGAAATGCTAAGGAAACTTATCATACAGTGGAGAACCTATATTCCTGAAAGAGGAGGAATCATTCCTCGTAGCAATTCAGATTTGAAAGTCCTTCAGGAATAGGTTTTCCTCTTTGCTCTGCCTTATAGCAGAAAGCAGAGCGAATCCACTTGCAGGATGAACCGCTCATTTTGATTGCTACTCTACAACAGACTGAACAACAATCTCCTAAATTCCTCATGCTAGGTACCCATACATTCCAAAAAAACATCAATCAACATGCTCTACTCTCCATTTACTCTTCTATTGCACACTCCTGTAGGTCATGACCCTTCCCTGTTCTAGCACATACAGCTCATCGCACTCGCGTGCTCAGCTAGCTGACCTTTTGGAGGTCAGCTTCATTTTCTTTATCAACCTCTCCTCTCCCCTCATCTCACTACCTTCTTCAAACTTTCAATTCCAGGACGACTTCCTCTTTTATCCCCACCTGTCCAGCTGTTCCTCTCGGGACGGAGAAAACAAATGCAATGGACCGAATGGTACGCGCTTGTCTTTCTCTCAGCTGAGACGTACGTCTACTGATGAGGCTACTCTCAAAATAGCGGAGTCTTCGGACTGTTCACTGGAGAAATGTCTCTTTCGACCTCAAAGTTCATCAATAGTTAGTCAACATCCCTTCAAGGTCTCAAGGACTTTCTCTTGAAATGTACTTCTCTTGTGAGGCAGTGATACGGGATGATTTGAAGATGCCGTTCTCCCATCAGCAACCAAAGGAAAGGAGACCTCTGCAGCAGCAGTCAGGCTGACTGCCTGCTGAGGCACATCGATCATCAGCAGGACGCCCGTGGGATGTGCTGTTTGTTTTTACCTTTCGTCACGCACATCTCCTTCCTCTCTCCACATCATTATTCTCTCTTCCTTCCTTCCCGCCATGATGGCGACTCTAGGATCTGGAGAATGAAGATTTTCTCATCTCCATGAAATAGGAGTGGAGGAAATGGAGATCTCCTCTCATGACTACTAAACTGTACTATGGCTGCTCTCTTCCTCCCCCAGCATGGAGGTAGAAAGAAGGGGAGAAACTTTTAGTGATTCTTGGATCACCAGAGGATTGCTTTTCAAGACAGAAGGGAACGAATCACCAGAGGAAGAGTGGGAAACCGGGAGGGTTGTTTAAAGAAGTTTGAGGGAAGGAGACAGATCGTGAAATCTGGGCGTGACGGGGACCTCCATTTTGTCCAGCAGGCATCCAGTAGCTAGTAATCTCTGAGAGCTGCTTCTCGGGTGAACCGACTATATCGACGCACTTGAGAGTTTTCCATCCTTTCTCCAGAGCGTCTTCTCTCCTTTCGCCAGCAACTTTTCTGACCTTCTGCTTGTGAATGGCATTCCAGCGGTAAACAAAGTGGAACAAGATAGTCATTGAGAGTACTGCTTACTTGGTATCCCACGGAGGGAAGAAAATCAAACTTCTTGCTGTTTGCAAGCTGAGTCAAGTGCAAGTGAATGCTGGGAAGGATTTGCGTCAGGAAACTTTCGAGTTTAACAAAGTCAGCAATCATCCAAAAGATAAAGCATGCATTGGCAATGGTGCCTTGTACTAATGGGAACACGCGTCTTTGAGTTCTCCTATCTTGAGGCCGTTGCCAGGGCTGTCGTTCTCGAAGGTACTACTTTTCTTCGAGCGGTTCACTTGTGGACTAGGTGCATTTTACCTTTCTCTGGTGCTATGATTGAGTAAGATTATCACAGAAAAAAAAGAAAGGCCTTGGTCATTCCCATTCTCATCGATTGGTACCAAAATTCTTTACGAATGCACCTAAGGACTCCTTAGTGCAGACAGAAACCAGAGATCCAGTCGAGGAAGCCGCAAAACTAATCATGAACTCGGTATTCTGTGAAATCATTCAAAGGTATGAGGACGCCATTAGCTCTAGAGTACGTTATCAGTCCGAGATAGGGGAAGAGAAGGAATTCATCCATGGCCATTTGCTTGAGTCAAAGAGTGTTATGGGATGCATTGATTCACTTATCATTTTTCTTTTTAAAGGGAAGAGACGTTTACGAATCCAATGACAAAAATAATCTCGTTTAGGATTCCACTGAGCACTTTGCTTCCAGAAATTCCTGAATTCTCCTGGAAAGACGATAGAGACAAAGATGAAAAACAACAGCATATTTAGATGTGAAACAGTAAGACCAGGCCAAAAAAAATGATTCGAGGATACAAACGAGTGCTTCTCCCTCGACTGGCATTTGTACAGTACTTTTCTTGAGAGGAAAAGCGAATGGTGAATCGGCCTAATATTCTTATCCTAACGAAACATTCTTTGATGAGATGTGATGAAAAACAATTGCATTTCCATTTACTTTTTCTGATACATGATTTAGAGGGATGATTCTTTTCAGAGACTCTGAGTACTTTTATTTTGTGTCGTAAGCTTCCTAAGCTTCCGCAGTGTGAAGAGTTGCACACTGCGCTCTACTGCATTGCATCAAAAGTCGTTAATGACCATGGGTCCTGTTTTTATCTTTTTGATGACTCATGATGTTAAGGACTTGGTCACATGCTGCATGTAGTAGCAAATTTTCTGGTTAGCTGAAAGATAACTATCATGAATTGCATTCCAAAGAAAAAACTGTATGAACCGGAATGCATTTTCCAGAACCTTTTAGGAATTACTTTAGAACATCAAATTATTTGAAGTGAATGCCGCTGCTAAAGACTTCAGAAATGCTATCCTCCTGGTTTCAGTACAAGGTTTTGTTACTGAACTTACAAAGACACCGAATAAGTACCGAACAAACGAGCAATTGGAATCAGGAAATATTCATTGCCCGAGGTATGGAGATTCGGAATAAGATCAGGATAATTATGAAGAATCATGCTTCTAAGGTCTACTGTCTTTATGAGGACCTTGAGATAGAAATCAAGTTTTGTTTTGTTTTGTTTGACGTTGCTATACGGTACTTCTTTTTTTTTGTTTTCTTGACAGGACTTATCAAGTATCTTCATTTTCCTTACATACTCGATCCATATCTTGTGTTCATTCTCTTTGCTATTTTGCTAAGTCAATTGATCTAAGTGTCTCTAAACACCTATGTCAAGTGAATTTGTTTTCAATACTGCTTATGACGCTTCATCTCGAATATTAGCACTCGTTTTAAAGCAAAACAATCAAAAATCATGAAATTTGCTGATATATATATTTTTTTGTTCAGTGTTTACTTTTAATTTAGCCACAATAATGTGTGTTGAGATGTGATGATGTTGATGACGCACGTTTAAAATATTTCGTTGCTTCGTTTCAATTTGCATGTTTGTAAGCCGTTTCAATTATTTGTTTCTGCTTCCATACGATTGAATTTTCTTACTACCTAAGGTTCGCAATGTCTGAAAAAATAGAAACCCAGTGTTTAGAGAGGACACTGAGAAATACATCAAATATAGTGCATGTTTGAAGTAGCTATTTTTATTATCTTAATAGAGTATTTCTTGGAGAATCGGAAAAGTACCGTTCATTTGTTAAAAAAGGAAGAGACGTATGAATTTAGAATAAATATGACATCGAAATCAGTACCCCGTATGGTACATTTGCTAATTTCCTTGAAAACAATTTTGAAATCTCTCTAGGACCAATGGTCAATAAAATAATAAAATCCATCGCACCGTGAAATGTTGCAGCAGTTGACCACTGGTCGCAGTGACCAGTTTCGATCTCAGTGCTCCTTTTTTTTTTGAATATTTTAGTTTTGGAATTATTTTTTCATCTAGATTGATAGCACTGGGATATTGTATTTGAAACTTTCACCCTAATTACAATTAGAATGCCTTATTGTTTTTGCATGTGAACAGCTAGGGTTGAAATGTTTGTTGAGGTATGAAATAAAGAAAAAAGCAAATGTGTCCATGTCATTTGAGTGATGTATAAATTATAAAGACGAATAAAGAGTGCTATTTGTTGATATCTTGTAAGAAGGATAAATTATTGAATTATCACAAAGAATCCACGAACCAAACATTCTTTAAAACATGCCAAAATACGGACATGGCTTCCCATTTCAGAAATTATGATTAAGAGTTGATTGTCATTGTAATATTAATATCACTTCAGAATAGTATCAAAAAAGAAGAAAAAAATTATCAGTGAAGACATTTTGGAAATCCTTCATCCGAGAAATTTATATTATATTTTCGAAAAAATCCTGCTTCTTGCTTCATTTTTCATTTGTCCATATTTTAAAGGATCACACAATAAGTAATTGGGTGTTCGATATAGGACTCAGCACTGAAATTGGTAGTGTGCAAATTCCATGAAAGTCATAGTAAACAATTCCACTGCTTTCTTACTACTTTTTCCAGTAACTTGTTTGTGCAATGCATGATCCATGTAAACCACGAAAGCTTTCCTAATGTTCAAAATAGGTATAATACTCGAAAGCTTGACAAAATAAATGAAACTAACAGTAAGATGTTCTTAATTTTTAGTACAGTGCAAATATAAATCGCTATGAGCAACCGGATTGCTTTTGTCTGAATTATCGTCCATGCATTCCATATCTACCTAACGCCACTTATTGCATTAGAGAACAAATAATTCAATGAATGAATCCATTCAGGCAGCAAAAACGCTTGGCGCAAGCGTGTTGTCATGTATCATTCATACGTAAGTCGACCAAAACATCAACTGTGAGATGCAAGCCTAGAATGGCTTCGCAAAAGCCAATAGAATGGATCAGTTCTCTATTAATCAGATTCGAAGAACAGGTATAATTGAGCTTAAATTCGATTTTGATTTAATTTCTTAAATTCTGGATGGCAATTAAAGGGTGCCAATGAAATGATTGCACTTCAGTATGAATGGGCATTCCGGGTTTGTACTTTTGCATGGAAAAGGTTTATGGTTTCTTAGAGAAAAGTAAATTTTTATCGAAGTAAAACAAAAATCATAAAGTTCATCCGAACGGTATCTCCCTGGTTCTAGAAAACACAGAGAACTTGAGATTTTTGTTTAAACACGAAAGCACAATGAGCCTTTGACACAGTCATTATTCTTTCAGTTTTCAAATCGTATTCTTCCCTGCCTTGCTTCTTAAGATCGATTACCAAGGTGTTAGTAATAATTAATTTTTTGGAAAACATGAAAGCGTGTACTCATTTTCACAAAAGCCCATGTCAGTGCATACTAAAAACCGAATCGAGTTTCGAAATTCTGAACTACATCTAGACATTAACATAATTTTTAGGTACCCGCATTTAATTTTTGAGAGTAAGTAGTTATGTTTTGAACTTTACCAAATAAATCGGCACTAGTAATACATGAGTGTCCAATTAGGTTAAACACATTGGAGAGTTTTCCCTAGAAGGAAAGCTACTTTAATGTCCAAACAGTTTTTTCCCCTTGTTTTTTTCCGTCGTTTTGGATTAAAGCAATGTATTCAAAAGAGTTCTTAAACGTATTCTATAGAACATCTCAATGTATTCTTATTTAGTTAACTTTGTAATTAGAAAAGAAAAAGAATAGCACTTCCCATCTTGTTGTACACAAGTTGCTTACATGGGTTTTCCTGAATTCCTTTGTACCTGTCCTTCTCTGACAAGTTAAGGATTATACTGTGCATTATACTAAATGATCTTATTCCCATGTGTAGTTTGGCACAAGTCTGAATATCCACATAATCAGATTAGTGCCATAGTATATGCATCACACCAACATATAAACATAAAATGTCTCACACTAATGTAATTATTTTTTCAAATTGCCTGAAACTTTGCTATTACTCTGAAAGATTCATTTGACGCAGACAACCATGCTATTTCATGCAATTTATATTAGCTTTTTTCGTAAGCAATTTTTATGCTTATTTGTGTGATGATCATGAATATATTTCTCTAAATATAAATGTTTATTCTTATGTACTCATAATCCAGGAAAGCCATGTAAACCAAACCAGTGGAGTATTTATCGTAAATGTATGTTATATTGCAAACAAAAAAGTATCTCATGTGAAGCTTTGACTGAGTATATTCATAAAGAAAAAAATGCATGCAGATGTTTCAGTATTGTAGTAATTCACTTTCCATTTAAAATTCATCATATCAAATTGCAAAGAGAACCCAGCAGAATATTGTTTTATGATTATGTTTCAATTCTGTTGTTTGTGGAAGATTACAGTAAATTGTAATTATGTAGGTTATAGGATATATTCAGTATTTTAATGCATGTTCAACATCCTAACAATGAATTGAAAAGCAGCTTCAAAAAATAAACTTCAGGAATGTAGAGCAATATTAAAGTTAAACATTTAATTAAGTAACACTGCCTGAGTGAAAGAATTATTCAGATTTTGTGTTTCATTTGATATTACCAAGCATTTATTAATATTAATCTGAATTCTTAAAACGATTTCTGTTTCTGTAATTTTCTATATTCATAAGATATTAAATTAACATCAAATGAATATTACAGTGTAGCCAATACTGTAAGTTCAGTGAAAGATGCAGGTAAAAAAGAGTCATGTTGTAACTCGAATTAACGTGTTGAAATAGATCGCAAATGAGTGAGCACATCTATTTATATTAATTATTGGATGTTTCAAATGGTCAGAAAATGTTGGTTTGGTTCAAATAAATATACATGAAACAGCAAGTGTTTGTAATGTGAAATAGCTGCCATTGATTATGAAAAGAATCATTAATCACCGGTTTTCATTCAGTAATTATTAAGAATACAAACAAATTCGTAAGTGCCACATACTGTATCCATGAAGTCTCAAAAGCCATTTACAAATGAAAGAGCAAAAGCTGGTAACTACGATCAAAATTTTCTTCATCTTAGATAAATGAAATGAAGAAACAATAAATGAAAAAAATAGTTTTTGAATTTTGAAATGTTTAACATAGAAAATGCCTCACACAAAATTCTTGGAACAGTGGCAACCAAATTCCCAGTTTTTGCACCAAAAGTAAGGCAAAAAAATTGTTCAAGTCGATGATGTTTATTTTCAATAAAGCTTTTGGCATGATAGAAGAAAATACAAGATGTATGCACAAAACGGAAACCGTTTTTAAAAATAGCAAGCCCAGAATCATTTGTTTGAAGGATTGTAAGCTAAACTTGGAAGACTATCTAGGCAGTGAAGCTTTGAAGTACTCATTTGTTTCCATATGAGCATCAATTTTGATTAATGCACAAACTATAATTAATGTAAGACTTTTGCAAGATTGCAGTTGAATAATTGAGATACTATAATGCAATGTTGCAAGCAGAGTGCAAATATCCCAATGTAAACAAAAGCATTTAATGTTGTCAGATAAGATTCAACATTATATCTTAATATGCATAGAAATAAAAAAAGGCGTTACCCATTACAGTTTCAAAATTACATTCAAGGATGTATCGGAGAGAAGTGCCAGTTTTAAATTAATGGAAGAATTAAAGTTTTCAGAAATTGAACTAAAAATATGGTTGAAAAATCAAGCCATTAAAAGTATAGAAGCCAGAATGGAAACAGACTGGTTTTTACATCAAATTGATCATGCAGTTGGTTGAGTTTGTTTGTCAGAGTTTCTAAATCCCAAGTCAAATTGTGTTTTTGATTTTTGTTGTTCTACAGAACTCATTTTTTTTTTTACAGGAACGTGAATTTGCCTTTTGTTTGATTTCCCAAACTGTAAAATGTATGCTTTCAGTGCAAGTAAGTATTTGCAAAATTTCAGTGAAGAAAGAAAAGGTACTTAAGATTTATTGTAATAGTGCATAAACATTTCTTTATTCAGTAAACATTGTTTATCATAGCAATATATTTTAATACATTCTAGTATATGAGAATTGCTCAGTCAGATTATTAGGAAATCAGGCATCTTCTAGTCTCAAGTTGAGAGAATTTAATAATACCTAATTATTGATTAAAATGAATTGAAATTTTCACATGTGCGTTTCCATGTCTATTAGTCTTGAGAAATTTTCATTGTTAAAGTAATGACATTTTAAAAATTTCATTAGTTTTGCATACCCTTAAGGTGTATTAAAAAATTCTTTTAGATATGTTGCAATTTTCTTTAGTCATAAAGATCCTCCAAGTGCACAGATAAGAATTCCTATAAATCTTGTTGGATTATAGCATATTAATATTTTACAACTGATTATTGCCAATTCTTACAATGATAGAATCAGTTTCAAAATTACTAACCAAAGGAGTAATTGCTTAAGACATTCCACTTCCAAAATAGCATAATCTGTGTTGAGACAAATGAGAAGTACCTCTCAATTTGGGGGATAACTGAAGGCACAAAAAGATCATTCTTTTTGTAATACTCAAAGATGTAAAATTCTCCATAATGTTGAAAGTTGAGTATAGGAAAGACTTTGCATGAAATGCTGTAGTATAAAGCAGTATTTTTAATCAAGAAACAAATCTTGGGTTTCATAAGAGTAATTTTTTTTACTGTGTTATTCAAATTCCAGTATATGATAGCATGACCATATAAATATTTCCTGTGCTGTATCTTTCCCTGGTATCTAATGTCGTCATTGCAGCATATTGATTTCCCTCTGCATTACATCAGTAAACTAAATCATCTAATAGACTCATGATAGCCTTGTTTTATTTTTCTCTATTCTAATGCAACTTCAGTGACTTATAGAGTACTGTCCATGTGTGTTTAATTTAAAAAACTGTTGTGGTTCAGTTCACCAAGCAAATTTTGCAATAGGTGTATTTATTAAAATTGCTTATAATTTCCAATGATTTATCAACCATGTCTAACTTTTAAAAATTACTTGTTTCAGTTGGAACTTCAGCTATTGGGAGTATTATTATTCCGTATTTCACAAACAGAATGAAGGCACTTTTACTTCTGCTAAAGATTTGGGGAACCATTTTCGATATTTTTTTTGGTTCAACTGAAGAAACAATTCTTACACAAAAATATAGATTTTGATATTTCTCTGTGTGCAGAGTTATTTAAAATTCACGTCTGCTACATAATTGCATCAAAGTACATAATTGTTGATATTCAGTCCTTGCAAATTCAGATTTCTCAAGTGAATTTTCAATAATTGAATCTTCAGAAAATTGAGAACAGTATTTGCCACAAAAGCTAACAGAATGTAAAGTAACACATAAAAATGCTAGTTGTTTTGCAAAAAATAAATGAATTACATTCTTTTGCAAAATTGTCTTTTTTGTTGTTGTTGTTGTTTCGTAATTCCTAATCTTGGGTGCATTGACGAGGTTTGTCAGTTTACTTGGTCAGTGCATCAGGGGCATGAATTTGAGTTCTCTGAATAATGGTTGTATCGTCAAATCCGTGATTTAGTTTTTGAAAACATTTCAGATATATTAATGTAGGTAATTATTTGCATTTTTACACTTACTATGTTTCAGTATGGTTTTTGGTTTGTCTAATTTAAATTTTTGTTTAGTTACCATGTCGTACTGGGTCATATACCACACATTCCAAAATGAATATTGAGCAGAACAAAGAATGCCTTATTGCAATTAGCAGAAGCAAGTTCTCATTAGTTGTATCTGGATTAACAAAAATTCTTCAAAGGATCAATGAATTGGTAAAACGAGTTTTTTATTCAGGGGATCTGATTGTATTTGAAAAGAAGTCTTATGGATGCGATCCAGAAAAAAGTTACTATGATTCCGTAGTAATTACATTGGATACATTAGAAAAATGTCTTAGTTTGCAACCAATTGATGTTTCCAAATATGAAGAAGCCATGAATGTTAAGCTGTTAATTAGAGAATTGTGCCAGTTTATTGATATGCAGATGGAAAGTGTCATGTTTTCACAATTAAAAGTTTTGGCATCCAAAGTTCTTTTTGCGTTAAGTTTAAACAACTTTGGTTCCGTATTTAATAGAATTTCAGGAAGGTTCGCACATGATTTAAGAATGATTGCTGTAAGCTAAGGTTTTTGATTCTAGGTTACAGGAACTGACTAACTGTACGGAGGAATCTGTGGATCTAGTAGATATTGAACTCATTCAACATATCAACGTAAATGAACAGAGATTAATAAAACTGCTCAATGGTAACATGATCTGGTAAACTTTTTGAAACACATGTACATTTTTTACACTTCAGAAGTGCTGTCCAAATTAAAGACCCTTAAGAAACCAGCATATACTGTCCTCATGAATTCTTTAGAGAAAGCTATTTGGAATTGGATAAGTACTTATCCTGAGGAATTTTCCAAGTCACAAGTTAGCTTTGGGTTGTTTGTTTTTCCATTTCCGAGCTGTGATTATTTTTCAGAAAGTCCCTAATGAAGAACTGATCAAATGTTGTGATCGTTTATTCGAGCACTTGGATGTGGTAACTGAAAATAACAAAAGAAAAGCATTATTTTGGCCATTGCAAATTATGTTACTAATTCTTTCTCCTGTGAGTTATCTCTCTCTCTTGCTTGGTAAGATAGTTTTAGGCTATAGATGGCTCTTGAGGAGATTGTGAATACTGATGCAAGTACTTCCTGCCCACCAAAGCTCCAAAAAAAGAAAATTTTTGTAGAGCAGCTGCGGAAATATTTAGTTCCTCATGGTAGCAGTAAGCAGTTTTCCGAAGCTGCAGCTGTCACTTGTGTCAAACTCTGCAAAGTAGCCACCTACATTAATCAAGCCAAAGATTCAAATAATGTGATTTTGATTCTTTTTCAGAATATTATCACAGATTTAAAAGTAAGTCAGATAGGATTGTATGGTTCTATTTTTTCCGTAGTTGTTGTTGTTCAATCCCAGCAAACCTTTTTCGCGTGGTCAGCATCTTGTTAGTCAAGATGTGGAACTGATGATTGATTGTTGTGTATCTCATTTCCGCATTTGGCCCCATAATGCTGATTTGATTAAAGTGTGCCTAAGCCCTAGTTCCCCTTCCACTTTCCATTTTGTGTTGGCAAATAGTTTGTATAGGTAAATTTCTAAAAAAAAAAAAACATTATCCTTAAACGAATTGCTTTAGAATAGCAACTCAGTCACGGCTTCCATGGTGGTCAGATATTAAGATAATTTACAATGAATCCACTGAACTGAGGAACATGTTCACAGAAACTTTGACAAAAGTTATCCAAGGGTATTGTACACATGCTCCTCTGAAGCAGACTCAGGTAAATTTTTTTTTTTTTTTCATTTGTTTCCATTTATATGCTCAATTGGGTTTTCGATGTTGATGTTCTGTTTTCAGAGCCTTACTCTCAGGGAAAAAGTTACTACTTTAAAGTTTAAGGAGAAGGCTATGGAAGAAGGACCTAGCTATCGCAACTTGTTGTTATGGTTGGTACGACTCATCCGCATTGATCCTTTAATTATGCTCTATGTATGTTATAACCCATTATTAATCCTTTGAAATACTTGATCATTTCCAGAGCCAAGGTCAAGCAGGTCATGAAATTCAGAGCTCAACTTTGGAAGTGATCAATGGCTTGGTATCACTTGTCCAGCAACCACTAATGTCAGATATAGCACAAGAAGCTATGGAAGCCCTTTTAATTCTTCATAAACCAGAAAATATTGAAATGTGGAATCCAGAAGCCCCAATTAACACATTTTGGGATGTTAGGTAAGTTCATGTGAAATCAGTAGGACTTTATTGTTGTTTAGTTCCCAAGTATTATTTTCCATATCACAAAAACTTATTCAACATCAAATAATGAATTACATCGAAATTTTGAAATGGTTGAAAACAGTTCTTATATGCCGCAACACATTTTTGTTGAAGCATCGAGAATATGCTAATGTGGGAAGTCAAATTCCTATTTGCAAACAAGCTCATATCAAATTGGAGGTATCCATTTTACTGGATTTGCTCATTATTCATATGGAAATCGTTGTAGGCTGTGTTCTTTATGTATTTGTGGAGTGTCGACATTGATGCAGTACTCATTGCAATGTCATGCTTTGCTCTTTTGTATGAAGAAGCAGAGATTTGCTGTGGGTCTAATGAAGTTAGCATCATGTATTCACTGCCCAACAATGCAGTATATCAAGATTTAGCAGCAGCATCCACTATTCTCACCACAGGTGTGTACCAAAGGTTCTATTTGTAAAATGAAAAAAAATAAACACTCGCATGAATGTTCTTGTATTGATGTAAGTCTTAGATGTCGAGCATTCCCATAATATCGTACGCATTGGAAGCTATCATTAGATTTTTGTGCTATCATTTGATTTGTATATCATAGCATTAATCACAACTCGTAAAAGTAGCCTTCATTTGCAATATTTTTGTGGTTATTAACATTTTGCTGTGATGGTTTGCTATGATGTAGCAAATATTCGTTTGTTAATTGCGTGCATCAATACAGGATTTAGCATTGTTTGATGAAACATTTTGTTCTTGATATCTATAAATATTCTGTACACAAACAAAAATCAGATAAAAGACGATTATTCCTTTGGCCTATGTTTTTTTCTTTTATTGCCTGACAATACCACACCAGTCAGTTAAGAACCTTACAGATGCTGGGATCGATCTGAACCAAGGCAGTATATTTTTTTAGAATTGAAGCATCATAAAGACTAAATTCTTCAACATGAAATTTTGGTTTCTTATTCTGAAGAAAGTGATTCAATGATGCCTCTTACCACAGTTCTTACCACAGCGTATTGGTGGTGATGGCATAACAAGAAACATTTGATAGGAAGTAGAACATCATACTTCCGTCATTTCTGTGGGGTTTTCATTCCGTTTACTGATGTGTCACTTAGTCATTTTCTTTGGTTCAGGTATTTTTCTCAGGAAATGAAGTGTTTTTGTTGTTGTTGTTATTATTATTATTGAATAAGTCTGTTTTATGGAAGCCTATGTATCGAACTATTGCTAAGATTACATAGTTCTATATGAATAATTTAGTGAAACTGGTTAAGCTGTAACAATAGGAAACGCGAAATTGAAGATATTCTTTCTCATGCTCTTAAATAGATGTTTTGCACTAATATGCAATCATTTAATTTACCACATCGGCATTTCTTTTGTTCCTCAACTTTAATTTCTTGCTTAGATTTCAGCCAGCACTTTTTAGATGCTTCTCACTCATCCATGGTTTCTGTTTTAATGTTGCAGCTGCAGTTAGGACACATTACTCTCCTTCATTAGAATCTTATTGCTGTTATTGTTTTTGTAGTTTTTAATGTTTGTTCTTATCTGCCTGATAATATGTTGCATAATGTGACTGTAACGTTATTGTGCTCACTTGATATCAAATCAAAAAAAACATGCAGTTTGTGTCAATATTATGTTTTACCCTATCTCCAAGAACAAAATCAATTTATGTTAAGCACACCAAAGCATTAAAGAAGTGAGTTTGATGCAAACTGAAAACAAGTAGTAATAAAATCATTCTAAAGAGACAAATAGAATAACACTAAAAGAGAAAATCTTGAGTAAAAGAGACTGAAAGCAGTTTGAAAAGCATGTTATATATCTCAGGGTAAGTAGTTCAAGAACTTGGCTTGTATCTAAAAAAAGGGCAATAACCCATAGATTATGTGACAAGACCTACCTTAGAAATGTAAAGAAAGCTGTTAAAGTTGGAGAGACTGGAGAATATCAGAAACATAACACCGACGAAAATTAATCGAGGAATTCGGTTTCCAGTTCTTAATAGAACGGACTATAATATAATATGTAGATATTAAGTGTCATAGGTCATGCTGCTTATATATCTACTAATTATGTAGCTGTCCCACTAAAAGATATGAATCATTATTTTGCAAAATAAGCTGAAACAGCTATCATTGACAAGTTTCAGTTTTCAAGTAATGAAAGTATGCTCTGGTAATATCCAAGTAATGTTCTGGCGAATTGATTCCATTGTCTGCGTTTAGAATGTAATAGGTAGTAGCTTTGTACATTTATGGTGTGGTGGTATTTCTCGCAGTGCTTTGTACTGTGTACTTTTTTTCTTTTTACAAAAAAGAAAGAAGTTAGTTTCATAAAGCATTCTTTTTGTTTTTCCTTGACAAATGGAAATAGCTCAAAATGAAAGTAGTATGTCTAAATAGCTATCTCAGGAGTACTAATTGTATGTATTTGGGGTCAGATTTTTTTGATAAATCCTACCGAGTTTAAGGATTGGAAATCTAAAGTGAATGGTAGATGCTTCATGTAGATAGCCTTGGAATTGAAGATAACACCATACTTGAGTGACTATTCCAAAGTTGGCTTTTTAGTGGCATTTCATTAATGGAATCCTACTTTAATAGGAAATATCAAAAGTAAATTGGGTGGAAACAAAAATAGTAATAAATTAATACCTTAATTTTATCGTGTTGCTAAAAGATTTGAATTTGCCCACTCTTTAATGGATAGGTTTTTCTAATTGTATTTGGAAGAATCATGTATGTCATGATGCTTAAGCGATTTTATGAATAGTAAAGCTCTTCAAGCTCCATAAGAATTCAAAGCAACAGGATTTAAATGGAACCTGATATTAGTATGGGTAGTTTTTGTACATGGAACTTCAGAGATTCAATAGAAAGGATAGTTTTCCTGATAAAAATTTTCACTCTTTAAAACAAATGTGATCAGTATCTAACCTACCTGATCAGCACCTTAGGTAGACCAACATAACCTGTGAGCATTGATAGAAATTTCAGGATTAGTCAGTAAAGTCAAAAAAAAGAAATATCGGTTATCGCATATTATATATAAAATATGAGTAATAAAAGAGTACCTATCACAAAGATTGGATGCAAATGAATATGTGAGATAGATTATTTCAACGTGGTACTTTTAATCATGTTGCAGTCATCAGTTTGATGAATTGTACAGAATAACAAAATCAAAGAGTTAGATGAATGGTGATTAGATGATTATCACTCTGATGAGAAAATTCCTTGAAAGCGAATTTATTTTTATTGAAGCAACAAGGATCCAATTCCTTAGATTGAGTTTAATTAAAGGTGCTAAGGATCTTTGATGGTGAATGTTTCAGGGAAAGTGTACCAATTACTGTATTATATGTAGCTTATTCAAAAGAAGCTTCTTAAATTTCGTTATGATTTTCCAATCTCAAAAGTTGTCTGGCACATTTGGGACTGGAACAATTGCTATCCCTGGCCATGTAGTTAAATACTCAAGTTTCCTAAACAGGATAGGTTACAAAGATTGAAGAAAAAACTCGAAGTCAAAGAAGAGCTGAGTAAATTATGCATTTGTCAAAAAAAATGCCGAGTTATTCGATGAGTTGAACTAATTTTGATCATGTTCAAGTTCACTAACAGTGTTGCCAAAAAAGTAATTTTGTGATTAATGATTTCCGATGAATGCTTACTTCAACAACTATAAATGACGAACGGATTTCGAGATCCCAATGATAAGGACTAAGTATTGTTACTGTTAATTGTTATCCATGTTTACATTTCATTTTTGTTTTATGTTAAACGTTGCAAACAAAGATTTGGTTGTTTGCCCCTTTTAGATTTGATAAAATGCTTAATGTTTATTTTTTCTTATACGTGTGTGATAGTTTTTACTAAAACTTAAACCGTGTTCGGATTGCCTACATTGCTGATTAAAATTTCAACCAATAATGACACTTAGTCAAGCTTGTGCATGTTGAGGATGTTGGATGTTCAACATGTGCAAGCATGAGTACAACAGACTAATGATACCCAATTAATAGTATACATGTAATTATAAATTCAATTAAAGTAATTAGGAAAGAATTTTTAGATTATGGCTAATTTTCTTAATTAAGTTATTTATTTGTTTTATTCAAAAATGTTGTGGTTCCTATCACTGTTGTTGTTCTTTTCATTATAGGAAGAGCAGCGCTTCAGAAAAGAATTATGTCTTTATTGAAAAAGATCGAACATTGTACACAGGGAGTGTTGCAGGTATGGAAAAATAGCATGGAATTTTTCAGCTTTCTGTCTAGGCTTGGGAAGAAACATTTATGTGTTGGGATATATCAACGAAATTACTAATTTCATTCCCAAAGACTAAATTTGAAGATCTTTCTGAGTGTGTCAGTAGAATTAATAAAAGAAGATCATCTCAACAGTCTTCATGCGAACATGATCTTGAAGTAAGATTCAATTTTTTGTGTTTAAGAAAAATGCTATTTTCATACTCTGTAGGACCAGCTGAATGAGTGGGTCAACATGACAGGGTTCCTGTGTGCTTTAGGAGGTGTATGCCTTCAGAAACGATTACCCTCTTCTACTAGAATAGGCAACTCGAACTATATGTTTGATTCACGAAAACAATATTATCAGGCAGTTGCCTTCAGTCATGACTTACAGCATTGTCCTGTGACTCAGTGTGTACAATCTTTTACATTATTGTACTATTGATAGTTTCAGATTTGTGGGTCGTTTACTCGGATTGCTAATTTGTAATAATGAGAAGTTTGGTGCACAGATACAAAAACATGTGAAGGAACTTATTGGTCATGAGGTCCCATCTTCCCTATATCCTATTCTTTTTGATCAGATCAAAACTTTAATTGAGAAATTTTTTGATCTTCAGGGTCAGGTAAAATCATCGCTAGCAATTGCTCTTTATTATGGTTAATATGATTACAGGTACAGGTAACAGAAACAAACACCAAATTTATTGAGCACATCATTTTCATTATGAGAAATATTTTAGAGAATAAAACAAATCATCCATGTGATCACCTGGGAATTACTAGCATTGAGTTGATGATGCTTGCCTTGGTTAGGTATGTTTATTGTGTATGTGATACGTGTATACTTTGATTTGTTTAATTCGCTGTTTGTTTTTTTGAAACCCGAGAACTTGTAATATTTAAATGTGTGCAATATTAATGAAAGTAGGTTTTATAGAATTTAGGTAAGAGCACAATAATCTGAAGTAACGAAATTTTGCAGGCATAAGACTACACGTTTCTGTTTTTGTTCGAAGTTATTGTTCTTTAGTTATTTCATTAAAATTAGATTTTGCACCTTGTCTGAAACATTTTCTGTGCTACCACATTCCCTTCATAAATTTCATTAGAATACCAACGAGGTTCAGAACTACTTGAATTAGCACTTTTATGAAGTTTTTTTTTGGAATCCTTTTAGCAACTAGCAATCTTTTGAAACCATTCTGTGATGGGTAGTAATGTAATGGGTGATGTTTTACTGCCAAATGACATTGGTAATATTTTACTATTTTACGAATGAGATGTTTTGATATCGATTGTTGATTGTTAACTTTTGCTATTGCATCTAAATTAAAATATCCGGATTGGAAATCAAATATCCTATAAATGATGTTGATTTCCGACTTATTTTTTTTTCGGTCTCTATTTTGTTCTGTCCATTAGTGTATCAGTTTGGGTATGTTTCGATTTTCCATCACCGCTGCCGTTATCTTGATAAACGCTCTATAAATATTATTACTTAGATTTAATTTAGGTACACCCCCCAAATTGCATGCTTTGTGAACAGTTATGTTGAACAGTTATGTCTTCCTTCAGATTTTCTCAGACAATTGGAATTAACATGTGGCTGTCTTCCATCAAAATGCAGAAGTGTGTGTACATATTAGGAAGTCAATCTTCTGAGATCAGGGTCATGGAAAAACTTTGTGGAAATTTGATCAGTTGTCGTTATTTTTTTTTTCTAACAAGAGTTGTGAAGTTTCTGATGTATGCTTTTGAAGCACTTGCACATGCGTTTTCTCTTTTTGGTGTTATCAGGGAGAATGATTCGTATGTTTTTAAATATTAAATATTGGGAATTTACATTCAGATTTATATTTACAAATCTAAGTAATTTCTTTAAACAGTATTCAAAAATTTGGATTCAGTTTACGAAATTTAAAAGTACTTGTGGGCTCACAGGCATTAGTTACGGTAAATCATATTGTGATGTTTGCTAACTAGAAAACAAACCGAAAACATTTATGCTGATGATGTTTGTTCATGTTGAAATTATATGCTTTCATTTCAAAAGGGAACTCCCCATAATAATTTCTTTGCATATTGCAATGTAAATGGATATTCTTTTAACTTATTCAAGTGGTTCGTGTTTTCCTCTTGGCTGTTAAATGTTGCTGTTCTATTTGCAGAATAATGATGCGTCTCCGTTAACATGAATTCATTATTTCTTCTGTAACTTTAATTCTTAGGTATGTTCGTCATTTGGATATGACAGTACATGCTTTGCATATTAAAACAAAACTGTGCCAGCTGGTTGAGATCATGATGCAAAGTAAAGATGACCTAGCTTTTCGTCAGGAAATGAAATTTCGTAATAAGATGGTGGAATATTTAACAGATTGGGTGTTGGGCAACTCCCATCAGGTTGCACCACCTGGGAATGGAGACGCATCTTCCATTATCAGGTTGTTGCCTATGTGTACCAATGATTTTTACAACGATTATTACAGAGAATTAGATCAAGCATGTATGAAAGCTGTAGCAGCATTGCTCAGAGGACTTCCTTTACAATCAGAGGAAAATGACCGAGGAGACCTAATGGAAGCAAAAAGTCAGCTGTTTCTCAAGTGAGATTGTCAGCTTTAGCATACAGAGTTTTTATTTCTTTGAAGATATTTTACACTTTTTATGAATCTTCTAAATGATTGCAATGAAGGATCTGAGATAATTGACAAGGAAATGGGAAGTAGACAGAAGATCCAATCAAGCAAATTTGATTCCCTACGCAATGCGACTATTCAAGCTATGTCGAATCTTTTGAGTGCCAATGTAGATTCTGGACTTATGCACTCAATAGGTTAATTGATGATGAACTCTTTTTTTTAATTTAATTGCTTTTGAAAGGCTTGGGATACCATAAAGATCTGCAGACAAGAGCTGCATTTATTGAAGTTCTGACCAAGATTCTTCAGCAAGGAACTGAATTTGATACTTTAGCTGAGACGGTTTTAGCTGATAGGTTCGAACAGCTCGTTCAGTTAGTTACAATGATCGGGGATCGTGGTGAGCTTCCCATTACCATGGCCTTGGCCAATGTGGTTGTCAGCTCTGAGATGGTATGAATTGCATTATTTAACTAAAAGTTTGAGATGAACATTGTACAGGATGAATTAGCAAGGGTTCTAGTTACCTTGTTTGATGCAAAGCATCTGTTAGCTCCACTGTTATGGAATTTGTTTTATAGAGAAGTGGAGCTCTCTGATTGCATGCAGACGCTGTTTCGTGGGAGCTCCTTAGCCAGCAAAGTTATGGCTTTTTGCTTCAAAATCTATGGAACGCATTATTTGAAAACTCTTTTTCACACGATTATGTGCCCACTTTTTGAGCAGCCAAACATCAGCTATGAGGTTGATCCAGCCAGGTACAGTTTATGTTTAAGTTAGAAATAACATTTTATATGTTAGGATTGATACATCGGAGTGCCTACAAGACAATCGACGCAACTTAATAGCTCTTACTCAACAGGTTTTCAATTCCATTATATCTACTGGCAGCAAGTAATCATCCTGTCATGAGAGTTTTGATTCCTTCAAGAAAAGCTTGTTCTAGATTTCCTGTGCAGTTGCGAAGCATGTGTCATTGCCTATATCAAGTGCTAAATAAGCGATTCCCTCAATTTCCACAAAATAATATAAGTGCTGTGGGCACTGTAGTTTTTTTACGTTTTATTAATCCAGCAATCGGTTGGTTACATTTCTTGACAGTTGGAATCTTCTTTGGATTTGTAATATATTGTTAATGCCAATGCTTATGTTTTAGTTTCACCATATGAAATGGGGATCACAGATCAGCAGCCTAATGCTAAGATGAAACGTGGCCTTATACTGATGTCGAAGATTCTTCAAAACATTGCTAACCATATAGAATTTAGCAAGGAACAGCACATGGTGTGTTTTAATGATTTTCTGCGAAGCAATTTTGAAGCTGGTCGAAAGTAGGCAGTGGATTTTTTCTATTGTTACCATGTGTTTCCACAGATTTTTTGCCCAGATATCATCAGATAGCCAGGACGGAGAACAGACTACTCATTCTATTAGTTACATCAGTGATGCTAGTGTTCTTGCATTACATCGTTTACTGTGGAATCATCAAGTTTGTATGAAACTAAGTGGGATTTTTTTAAAAAAATATTCGTGTTAGGAGAAAATTGGGGACTATCTATCCAGCAGTCGTGACACCAAAGCAGTTGGACGTCGACCATTTGAGAAAATGGCAACTTTGCTGGCTTATTTAGGTCCTCCAGAACACAAACCAGTAGATTCACAGTAAGTTTACGTCATTTATATGTGCAGACAAATCTCGAAGTTGCAGATGGAGCAGTATGGAACTGACAAGCACAAAATTTGAAGAAATAATGTCCAAACACAACATGCATGAAAAAGATGAATTCAAGTCAATAAAGTCTTTGAACATTTTCTATCAAGCAGGCACATCTAAAGCAGGCAACCCTGTATTTTATTATATAGCTAGGAGATATATGTAAGCTCTGAATTGATTAGAAGTGCGACGTATTTTATGATTAGGATTGGGGAGACAAATGGTGATTTGCTTATCTACCATGTGATACTCACCTTGAAACCTTTTTGTCATAAACCATTTGAATTAGTGGTTGATTTTACGCATACCTGTACAGACAATCGTTTTAGGTAGGTACAGAAATGTTATGGTAATTTCAAAAATTTGCTTGACTTTCCATTAGAACCGAGTTTTTGCAAAAGTGGTTTGTGGTACTCCCAGAAGTGGCTTATGACAACATTTATGCCGCCTATATTTACAGTTGTAATTCATGGGTGCGTGAATATACAAAGTATCATGATCGAATTTTGGCGCCTCTAAAAGTAAGATAGGATTTTGGGGCTCATTTTATTTTTTCTTCAGAATAATAGGAAAATGATATTTATCGATAGCTCTTCTCGGCTACTAGATTTTATTGATATAGACCAGCAGAAATTGCCTGGGACCACTTTATCCTTGGATGAAGATCTTAAAGTGTTTCATAATGCCTTGAAATTGTCGCACAAAGATTTGAAAGTAGCCATCAAGGTTTGTGGTTAACCAATTAATAATTAGTTTACATTCTTTTGTTTGCAGGTTGGACCAACAGCTATTCAGGTGACAACTGCAGAGAAAACGAAAGTGCTTTCACATCAAGTAATTCTGAATGATGTATATTATGCATCTGAAATTGAAGAAGTTTGCTTAGTAGATGATAAACAATTTTCACTGATCATATCTAATGAATCAAGTCCTCTTTCATTTATTCACAATGATTGTCATAATATCGTGCAAGCAATTATTCATATCCGAACCCGCTGGGAACTTACTCAGCCTGTAAGTACCATAGAAGCTATTCACATTTTTTGGGGGGGCTCTTTCTCTCCTCTACCCTTGAAGAATTCCATGAAATTTTGTGAGATAGATTATAAGAGTCAAGATCATGAAAATTAAAATAGTGCTATTGATGCTATAAAAAAAATATTTAATTTTGGAAGATAATTCCTAAACTTTTTTTTCTTTATTAAGATACAAGGGGCATTAGCATGAAATTTGCATAGGTGAACGGCATGTAAATGGGGGATTAGGAAGATTTGTATCTACCAAATGTTAATTTTTTTATTGTAAAATGGAGCAGAAACTTGAAATTTCTATTATAGGATTCTGTGATTGTCCATCAGAAAATCCGTCCTAAAGATGTTCCAGGTACGCTTTTAAATATGGCACTCTTGAATCTTGGTTCTTGTGATCCGCATTTACGCATTGCTGCATATAATCTCCTGTGTGCACTTACGCAGACATTTGATTTGAAGATTGCAGGGAGATTACTGGATACCTCTGGTCAGTGGAGTGACTTTTTTATAATTTAGTTGTTTGTAGGCCTCTGTATACCAGCCAACAATACTATCTTCATTAAATCCGTTAGTGAAACATTGGCAGCAAATGAGCCTCGTCTGACTCTTGAGTTCCTGGAAGAATGCATTCAAGGATTTCGCTCATCTACAATTGAATTGAAACATCTTTGTTTGGAATATATGACACCTTGGTTACCCAATTTGACCAGGTGAGCGAGAATTTTGTAGTGAAAAGTGTCATTTCTTATTCAGATTCTGCAAACATGCAGATGATACAAAACGCCAAAGAGTTGCCATGATTTTAGACAAGTTGATTACTTTAACGATAGAAGAGGAAGAAATGTATCCCTCTATACAAGCTAAAATTTGGGGCAACATTGGCAAGGTGAACAGATAAGAAGTTGGACATCATTGTAACATGTTTTAGGTATCTGATTTGATTGATGTAGTGTTAGACAGCTTTATCAAACGTTCCATGACTGGTGGCCTAGGTTCTATACAGGCTGAGATTATGGCTGATACTGCAGTTGCCTTGACATCCACAAATGTTCAAATTGTATCTCGGAAAGTTATTGGTCGACTATGCAGAGTATGTCTGATTGTTTAGCTGAAGGTTATTCCTTGTGTCTAGGTTCTAGAGAAAACTTGCACCTCTCCAACTCCTACTTTAGAACAGCACCTCATGTGGGACGATATTGCAATTCTGGCAAGATATCTGCTAATGTTATCTTTCAATAATTGCCTGGATGTTGCTTCTCATTTGCCGTATTTATTCCATATTGTAATATTTCTGATTTGCAATGGTCCAGTCACTCTAAGGGCATCCATCCATGGTCTACTGATAAACATATTCCATTCTCTGTGTACCTGTACAAATCCTTCTTTCAATGGTAAATGTATGTAACTTAAATTTTAATCCATAACTTTCCTAACAGAGGAGGCTCTGAGAATACTCCGGCTTAGTTTGGACGAATTTTGTCTTCCGAAATTTCATCTCATGTTTGGAATCAACAAGAATAAGTCAGCTGCTGTTACTGCTTTCCGCTCTAGTTATCGACATGGAGAACGTACAGCCTTGGAGAGGTCTTTTGCTTCTTCGGGTTCTGATCGAGAACACATTAGTCTGCAAAGTTTGGAAATTATTACAGATGCCATGCTAGAAATGATGGAAGTAAATATGCTGTTAGCTCAAGGAAGATCACCATACTTTTTTATCTAGGGATGTATGCGCAGTATACCAAACTGCTGTTGGCTGCAGGAGTGGACATGGTTAGCAAAAAGCTTTGCTTTTCGCTCCAATCCTGCACTTCAGCCACGTGCCTTGATTGTATTTGGATGTATCAGCAAAACTGTATCAGATCAAGATATAAAGCAATTACTGCGCATTCTCGTGAATGCTTTAGAAAGTTGCTCTGACTTGATACTAATTGATGCCATTATCATATGTCTGACACGTTTGCAACCTTTATTGAGACCTGTAAATTTGATTTACACTTGGTGTTGCTGATTCTATTAATTTACTTTACAGGAGTCTCCTCTTCATAAAGCGCTGTTTTGGGTAGCCATCTCCATTCTACAGCTTGATCAAATATGTTTATATGCATCTGGCTTGGCTCTTTTGGAGCAGAACTTGCATACATTGGATTCTCAAGGAATTTTTGACAAACAGGTTAGTATTTTTCCACTCTTGCATTATAGGCCCTGATATTTTAAACAGTTCCTCGATCAAGTCATGTTATCTACTAGAGAACCACTGGAATGGCATTTCAAGCAATTGGACAATACTGTAGGTCTCAGCTTTCAAGGTGAGTTTGAGGGGTTTTTCGACCTTTTGGATGTCGAATATTAAATTATTTTTTTGCAGCTTCATTTCATTTCGCTCTGGTTGGTCATTTGCTGAAAGGTTATCGTCATACAACGCCCACTACCGTATCTCGTACAGCAAGGATTTTAGCATCTTTATTAAGCATTGTTGCCAAACCCTATAAACGAGATAAATTCGAAGTCACACCAGATAGTGTGGCGTATTTGAGCGGTAGAAATTATTTGCTGCATTTGTATCTTTCAAACAGCTGGGCTGTTTTTCAGCACTGGTGTCTGTTAGTGAAGAAGTCCGTAATAGATGTCATGTACGGCATTCAGTTGCATCATCCAGCTGTTCAGATACTAATGACAACTTCCTGATGGACAGCCAAGATTCCAGTGCACAGGTTCGTTTGAATGAATTGGGCTTGAGCACAGAAGTGATATAGAGTGGAAATCTGCAGTCCACTGGAAATTCCAGTAGCAATGGCAATGTGACATCTGTATCCTGCCACTCATTTTCAGTATCCAGCAGCAAAGAATCACTTGATTGCAATCTAATTTCCCACAGTAGCAGACGTTACAAATCCTGGGATGTTCTTGACCAATTATCATTAGCACAGACTCGTTCTGGTAAAGAGAACTGCCCACCTCAAGTTAGTTCTTATATTACTTGGATAGCATATCTCATCTGACTTTAATAGGTCAAAGAAATACCATCTCAGAGAATTTCCACATCAAATGAAAACAATATTTTGCTGGACCCAGAAGTACTGACCGATTTTTCTACACAGACCCTTGTTCTGACAGTTTTAGCAACACTGGTGAAGTATTCATCTGATGACAGTGAACTTCGAATCCTTTATGAATATTTGGCAGAAGCATCAGTAGTCTTCCCTAAAGTTTTTCCAGTCATGTAAAGTTATAGAAATATTGACTTGATAAAAAAAGAATGTTTTCTTTGCAGTCATTCTTTACTAGATGCAAAAATTACTAGTGTTCTGTCAACATGCCATGACCATACAATTCTAAAGGCAGTTCAAAATATCATTTTAAACACAGTAGCTTGTGAGGAAATCTCTCAACAGCAACTGCATTATCTGCAAAGCTGTGGATTTGGTGGTTTATGGCGATTCGCTGGCCCTTTTACCAAGGTTGATACGTAATATGTTAAAGCTTTTTTAATTTCTTTCCAATAGTCCAATTCTGTTATCAACAATGCAGAGCTTTTTGTGAATTGTTTGGAGGCTTTAGTAGAGACATGCCTACCTACAGATGAAGGAGATGTAGATTCAAAATCTTTTAATCCTTCCGTATTCGTTGATTCTTCTGTAGCAAATTTAAGCAGTTCATTTTCTAGTCTGACACCATGTTCATCCATCGAAAAAGGTATTTTTGCTAATAGTTAGGGATGAGTTTAATTACATTAGATGTTTTCTAGGTGACCTCCATTGTGATAGTGGGAGTGCACTACATCTGTTAACAGAAGCTAGCAAATGACTGCAAGGTTGATGTGAGAAGAATTTGAATGGCGGTGTTACTCATTTCTATCTTTCTTAGAATGTATATCAGCACAAAGGATCTCTCTTGTGGCAAACTTATCTGCCATACCAGTGATAGCAGTGTAGATGAGTACACCTGCTTGTAAGCTGGAACCTCATTTAAGCCAAAGATATTTTATGACTTTCATAAAATTATTAATTTATTAAGAATGAAAGGAATATTTATATTTAAATACGTAATTATTTAATATATGTGTACAGTTGATGACTCTGATGACTCCTGTAATCCTAGGAAAGGTATCCTTGACTATTTGTTTAATCATTCAGACTTGCTCATTCCAATGATTTATCGTATTTAATTTTTTCTGAAGCAATAAATTTATACTGAATATTCAGTGGAGGTGAATGTTTCCAATAACTTTCTTCATCACAGAACGGTTTTGAAGTGAAACTTTAGTAAACATATTTCGAAGTTGATTCTTTAATATTAATATATTCTATTTGTGCACGACCTCTACAAACTGCACACTACAAATTTCATAATGTTTGGCATTGCTGCCTCGGTTTTGTGGATTACACCTGGGGATGCCAAATCGATGTAACTGCAAATTGCGTATCTGTCTGAAACAGAATTTTCCCCACGAATTTATTAAAATCTCAATTTCAGCGCATTTTTTTTTTTTTTTTTGAAATGTATAGTTCCATGCTATTCTTGGGGTATGTTTGTTGGAACCCCATAGGAAATACTTTAGCACTACGTTACACGTATGTCTAATAGAGTGCAGCATGCTCTAAGAAATCTGTATGCAATGTTAGGAAAACCAGTACATCATTTCGGTTGATAGTCAATGTTTCGGTTCTTCAATTTCTGTCCACTAATAGAGGCTCGAATGCATGGGCTTATTTCATGCGATAGAATGTATCTATGCGTTGTTCGAATTCATTTTTATTATTAATTATAGGAGCAGAAGCATTATTTCCCTGAACACCAGCGTACACTATGGGGCTAATCATTTCAAGGTATCAGTGGTCGTATTCGAAGTAAATGTGACCTGGACTTCAGGTCATGTTGTTTGAGTGTAGTTACTATGAAATTGTGGTCGGAAATAATGATTCATTATAGCGTGCTTTTTTTTTTTTGGAGGGAGAGGTCCATTGAAAGTATATGCATACAATGAACCTTTGGATTGAAAACTGGTAGTACCATTTCTGTTCAAAATGATTGCAAGAATAAACTGTTGTCGGCTGTTTTGTAAATTATTTTGAGTTTTATTTTGGAATTTTTTATTGGTTTTGAACTGGTCTGCTTAGGTATTTTTTTGTGTCTCAGAACTGCAAATGTATAATCCTCGTGTAGTTTTCATATAGATATTCATTCAAACTGCGAAAGTTTTCTTTGCTACTTGTTTTTTTTATGTGGGACTACTTTATGTACTTGTCATTGGAGTTGATGGATAGATTTTCTGTGCAAATTATTTAGGATTTCAGTTTAATTCTTACGAAAGACAGACGAAGAACATGGTATGGATGGTTTCGTCTCTTTGTGCTCAGAGGAAAGAAATATTATTTTCTAACTATTTCTACTATTCACATATGCCTAAATTACTTGTTCCTTATATTCCACCTTCTACTTATATTAATATGAGACACTGATTTCGATTCTAAGATTTTTCTTAAATGCTCCTTTATTTTCCCCTCTGCAGTGCCCATAGCATATCATTCATTGCCAGTGACAGCAACGATGTTCAGTTAGTCATCGGGATGCTTTTTTGGTCTAAGTGCAGATGAAATCCAAAGCTCAAGAGCATGAAAAACTACTTAATAAGCAAGTGAAGACCGCACTTTTCTTAGTTTGGTTTGTTTCAAAACACTGATTAAACAGAACCTGGGAGAGGGGTTCTTTTTACACAGAAATGTACAAACTATCACAAGGATAAGAAGTTCATAACGTGAAAAGGTTATGGATAGAGTGGAAAGTGGACTCCCAGTTTTTAAAACGAAAACGTGGGTCAACTTGGGTGTTAGAAAAGTGCATCTCACAAACATGCGAGCTAGTAACACTCCAGGAACTATTGGGTGTACGATGGGTGAACTTCAAAAGTAAAGCAGGGCGTGTTTAAAAGAGCACTGAAAAACACGTTCTTGTACTCATAGTGTGGCAGAGCGGGAAAATTCGGTCTCCTTTGCAGAAGTGCGTTCTTTCTTGCAATTTGGTTAGAGTTTGTACTGATCTTACAAGTTGAGCGGTGAACACTCATCGGTTTGACTCTGATCAGTACATTAGCAATTGGAATTCAGAAGCTCATATCTCTGTAAAAAAAAAAAAAGAAAAAAAAGAAAGACAGACAGACAGAAAGAAGGCCTCGAAAAAGTGACACAACGTCTGCTTATTGCGTATTCGTTTTTTCGAGATTTTGTTGTGTTCGCAAGTTTTTTCTCCCGAATTTAAGGGTTGTTTGCAGAGCAATGATTTCTCTTTCACCCAGCAAACAGTGAAGTGCTTTATTTCTGCATCCAGGAAGAGCTCGGCGAAACTCGAAAATCACGTTCTAATTGAATTCAAATATATATATATGTATGTTATTCCATGTTATTTGTCCAGAATCTTTGGAAGCTAAAGACAGCAGTTTTAGCTGTATCTCTACTTCTTACTACTATGTAGCTTATTAAAGTGGTTAATGTTTGTTTTTTTTATGAGTTTTGAGTACTGAATATTGTTTGTAATAAGTTGTATGTAAGTAAATATGCTACTAAAGACTATGCACTATTAAACGAGATCTGATGTACATTTTTGATTCATTGATGTAAACTTATGACCTTCATTATAATGGGAATAAATGATCTCAACGCTTATAATTTGGCTCTGTCATAGCATCATTCTGATACAATAGGATTTCATCTGTTATACATGATACTATGGTCATCTCCATTTACAAAAGATCGCCCTTAAAGAGCAATTAGACAGATGGTTTTAACCCGTTGCACTCCACTGGCCACGCTGAGTCGACATGCAAAATGGCACCACAGATCCACCGGCCACGCCGAGGGGATATGCACTGTGTTGATTCCCACCTGAGTGCGCCGGGGCGTTTATTTCTAAACTATCCGGGAACAGGGTTCCCGGGAGGGAGGGCATCACAAATAGACATAAATAAATAAATATATATATATATAAAGATATGGGGAGGGGAGGGGACAGGGGTCTTTGGTTTCGTCCGTTCCTTTCCTTCAGAACCGGCGTTGGATGCCGGAGATCTCTCTCCTCACGCCTTCCGGAAGATGGGCCCACTCGACAGCCGACGTCATGTTCTCGTCGGCTATTCCAGTGGCCTGCCGTCGAATCGCCTGCTTCTCCAGCCCTCGGTGGGCTTGTCGATGGCGCGGGTGCAACAGACCGTTGCGATGACAGCACCCAAGGACAGGCTGCCTGGCGTGAAGAAGCAGCGCATCAAATCCCTTGCGGTGTCCCCCTGCAGCAGGAGAGCTGAGGCCAACCTTCGCCACAGTCCTTGGAGGACACCGCAGTCCAGGAGCAGGTGCGGGAGCGTTTCCACTTCCCCGCACCGCTTGCAGTTTGGAGAGACAACTCCCCCGGAAACACGGTTCGTCCGCTGGTTGGAGTGAAAACCCCAATGCACCAGCATGAAGACGTCCTGCTTCCAAGAAAGGGGGAACACAGAAGTGTTCAAGCAGGAGGAAGGGACCACAAGTTCTTCGGGGGGCACACTCAAAAGTTCACTCCACCGACGGAGTCCCTTCGCGATGTTGCGAGGCGTGGCGGTGTCTGCCAGCTCGCTAGTCCTCCAGCCGCCCGTGGGTCGAGTTGCTCCTGCGATGGTGCAGGCGACCTCCCACCTCGCCAGTAGGCAGCTGTCATCACTTGCCCTGAGGGCTGACAGCGCGTCGGCGAGGGGCGTGACCGCCAGGCGAGTCCACTTCTCTTGGTTGTTCCTGACCTCCTCCACCGTACAGTAGGGAGAGAGGTTGGCGCAACGGAGTTGCATTGTGTTGATGCGTTAGAGTGGGGACCAGAGTTATGCATTCTTTACATTGCAGGCCAAAATATGCAACCCACTCGTCGGCATGCAAAGTGAATGCAAAGGAGCGCCGTTATCGTTCACAGTTTCCTGTTACATATCACTGCTCCGCAAACAGTACGCTCTGTACAGTGGCAACCATGATTTCTTAACGTTCGTTTTCGACCAGGACCTCGACTTTTCCAGAAAAGTTGCTCGCTAAGTGCCATCAGTCAGCTGCAAAGCAATTTGCTAAAGGTGGATAAAGAGGAAAGGGATTACGTAAATTCTGAATTGAATGAAAGTGAAGAAGAAGTTCATTTATACCCAGTTGATGACAATTCAACTGATACAGCATCTGAAGATAGTTCTAGTGATGGCGAAATTATTGTAAATGGCGACGAAGACTCGGAATCATTCAGAGTGAAAACTTTCGGAGAAGAAGATGAATGGGGGTCGATATAACGGATAGCAAAAGGATTCCGGAAAGGATGAATTATACAGTACCTGCCAGGGTCAGCGGACCACAGATTGCATCTAACACTGTGGAACCAATAGAACGTTTCCAGTTATTTTTCACACAGAAGAGCTTGTCAAAGGGGATCATCGAAGGAACCAACAGTTTTGCACAAAGAATAATCGCAGCGAAACACCTGAAGGATGAACACTTGTCATTTTTTTTTTTTTTCTTATCCATGCCAAACGACTGCCTTTCACATTTTCGATTGCTCTGGGGAGTTGCTGGTCGGTCGGGTCGACCTCTGGAGTGCAGAGGGTAAATTCAAAAATTACGATCTTGGATACTTCCTTACGTACTGACGAGTGTACACTGAACTCTCTGATGAATAAAAGATTGCAATTTATGTGATGCATTAGGAATCCTTGCACTACAAGTAGTGAGCAAGTGAATATAGTGCGGTAACAACTGCTCCAGAATTCGATTTGTGGTCGATTTGAAACAGAAATCTCTGAATGTTTCGTAGTTCTTCTCATCAGACACCCTTTTCATTTGTTCAACGAGTACACATCTCTGTTGTGCTGTGTCCTGAAATCTTTATACCATGTGAAACGAGCTGACCCCACGACAAACTTGCAAAGTGAGATTATTGTAAGATCATTTTTTCCTTTCTTATATTAAACCAAAAGTTTTGAGCAGTTCAATCAGCTGTTGTCATTTTTGATACATTTTAATAACACGGAACAAAGCTTTATTTTCAAACGAAAGATGGCAAAAAAAAATTTTCGTTTTTCAAAGTAATAAACTGCAAGGGGTTACAATTAGTCGATGAAAATGTTTTTCTGCATTCTGTGAATGCAGCCAAGTAATGATATATCAAATATATCAATTTTGCTGATGTTGCAATCCAGAGTAATGCATTTGAACAACGACTCATTGAAGTGATTTGCAATCTAGATGTATCACCTGTTTCTAAAAATCCTAGCAAAGTCTCAGTCCGGTTTGGATTTTGATAGCCTCAAATTCGAAGTATCGAATAGAACAAGGATTTTTTGACTCGGTATATGATTCAAGGGACTTCTGTGTATACTGCTATGGATTCATATAACCTCGATCACTACCAGCACAATGGAAGGGGGAGGGGGGGATCGTTTTCAAACTTATTCACGAAAGTAGAAACTAGAAAAATACAAACCATTGTACTTTTCGAATGGAAATCCTAATGTGCAAAGTGACTTGACAGTACACCGATTTCATATTGTATGGATTCTCACAGCAGCAAGCTGTTTATTCGAATCAAATCTGAATAATTGTCTGTAGGGGTTGTGGCTGCGCCCTTGAGTTGAGCTCTTAAACACTCTCGATGGAGACCAATTACCGGTGAAAACCACACCCGCGTATAGGTCAATTGGTCCTCCAAAACGAAATCTTCAATTCCAAAGTTGAACATCAATGTATAGCTTTCGATCCGTAAAGTGCCGAGTTCACGACGAGTGGTCCACAAATGGCCTCTGGAAGCAGCGTGGATCTGCTTCACAAAAGCAGCCGTGAAAACCGTGCTTTGGCTCACTTTTTAGGAAAAATTGCAAATTATAACTGGCTGAAGAGCTGGTAGATCATTAGATACTGACGAATCAGTAAGTGACAATCTAACTAATCGAATGTCTGCTGAGGTGAACATTCGTACTAAAACGTGCAGCGAGTCAAAAAGGTCAGCAGTCCATATGATGTCTGTACAGTCAACAAATAGTAACAACATCCAAGAAGTAAGCAGTGATTTATTTTTCACTTTCCATCTGATGTGTGACTGATAAAGACTGTATTTTCCTACACTTTATGGAGCTCCACAAAATAGTTTTTGTAATTTAACGATGCAAATAAATAATAATAGACAATTCAATGGGAATTGAAATAAATAATAAGTATTTTGGAATTATTTGCTTACAAATGAGCTTGTCAACACCTTAGTTTCAAGATGCGCCAAGCAGACATACACATTTTTGAGGTTACATGTGACTTTTGACGCGAATCGGATCATTGGAAGTGTTTCAAATTTCAAGGTAATTCTTGAGATTATTGGCCCTGTAGAGGATTTGGATAAAGTTTAAGATATGCTCTGAGGACTGATAAAATCCAAGATACTTATTTTTCCATTGCCTTAATTCAAAATAGTAGCAATAGGTACTTTGCATCACTGAAGAAATTAAAAACATAAACAGCGAGAGCAATGGAAAGAAACCACTCCCGAAATGAAACAAATAAAACGAAAGATTTGTAAAATGGGAAATGGAAATGAGAATAAGTGCAATTCATTCCATGTCTTTCTATTGTTCATTTTAGTTATAATGGTTTGGGTAATTTTTTGAATGAACTACTTCAGAAGTCTCAGTACATTTAAAAGGCAAACTGTTATTCCGTCAAGATGGAAGAGTGTCGAAATACATGTAGAAGAAATTCGAGTTTACATTGTATAAGTGTGAATTGATTTCATCAGGAGGAATTTGCAATTTTCTTATGAAACTTATTTGCTCTCGTTTCTAATGCCTGATTGGAACGATCCGCGGTTATCCTATTAAGGAACGCCTCACTCGTCATGTTAAGGACCTCAGCTGACCGATTCTTCGGCCTCCTTCGATGGCTTCAATACTGGAAGCCGTCTTTTGGGTTTCCCATCCGTGTTGCTGTTTCTTGAGCCTTTCGAAATTCGTTTTGAAATGCAACCATCAAAATCGAAGCTCAGGGATAGAGAGAGACGTGTGCTTTGGTGAGCGGTCCAGCATCAAAAGTGGCCAAATCTCTCCGCATGTCGGAGCGGCTTCGCATTCACTTTTACAGTCGAAGAACCCCTTAAGAGTCCGGCTTCTCGGAAACAGTTTGCTTCAAAATTGATTCTTCTCTTCGCTCGGATGCGAAGAATTTGTGTATTTTTTTTTCCCTGAGGCCTAGGATTGTATTCCTTTTTTCGCTTTTCTAATACCTCATAGACAGCACTGAGAAATGCCAACTAATTTGATTTTTTTTTTGCGTGTGTGTCCGTGTGAACTCTGTAAAGATAGAATACAAAGAATTAGACTAAACGCAATTCCAAGATTTGACTCAATGACGTCCATTGATTTTCCTTAAATACTAAAATTGCGATCACTGTTTAAAACAAAGTCGTCGGCTTCCTCACTAGAATCCTCATTTCTTGTATCCTAACGAAGGATGCACAATGAAAATAAACCACTTAGTGCACATTACGGATTGAATGCTTCCTCATCGAATACTCTGTCTCTTTTGAGATCACGGAATCGTAATCACTGATGTGTTTAGGATTGTGTGCAGGTCGAGAATACACGGAGAATGAGTGCATCATCGAATTGAAGCCGTTGTGTGGCGTCGCCATCTGCTACATCCGTGGAAAAGTTATTTACATTAATTGCATTGGTCTTATGGCCATCTTGGGCCTTTTCGAGATTCGGAATGGAAATAAAGGCACGCGCCTTCATTTTAATTCGAGTGCTGGCAATTTCAAGAACGTCATTTGTTAACTTTGTGATTATCAACTGTTATCAATAAGTGCTGTTCCAAAGTCCTTGAATGCATAATCTATAAAATGGTCCTTAAAGTTGAAAGCATAGGAGAGCTGAAAGAAAAGGAGGGCTTTACTCATACTGTTGAAAATACTGTATTTCAGTGTATAACTTCTTGATGTTGCATGTAGCTGTGATTTGTACCTTCCCACTTTATTGATCACCTGACCGTTGTGATAGTTTTGTAGGGCTGTTAAGGTGGTCCAGAAACCAGGCACGAAAAAATTTCGAGGGAAGAAACGGAATCCTCCTGGGATTCCTTCGTGAGCTTACTTTTTTTCGTCCATTGCAAATCCTCACTGCAGGCAGGAAAATTGTACATTATGGTTCAAGGACTGTATTTTCAAGTTCAAGAGTTATGGTTTCGCGTTATGGTTTCGTTTCAGAAATCTCTTCGTGTGAATCGGGACGCGTAGTTTGTTTGGTTCGGGTGGTTTAATTGAGGAAAATTAATCCGACAGTCAAAAAAAAAAGAAAAAAAAAAAGATCCTTCCTTCCTTTTGATATTTATTTGCCTCGCTAAAGACCGGGCGTAATGAAATCAAACACATAAAGGCTAAGTATAACTAGTAAAAAAGCACACCCATGAAAACGTATGCATCATCACAAAGCATTAAAATTTATTCCGAGTAACTTAAATTTTCTACAACTTGAGGGGCAGCGACATATCTATACTCCAAGAGCAATGTGTTCAATAGCATTAACGTGATCACAGATTGAGGAGTCTGTGAGGGTGTCTCTTAGGGAGTCCCATTGGAATAATCAGATGTTTCCTCAGAAGAAGAGGGAGAAAACTCGATGTTCAATTCGATGGAAAAGGAGTGAGGTGCGAGTGTTAAAATTGTTTACGATTTTCGACTTCCACATTCGTGGAGTCCTCGGATTAAGCTGAAACCACACGAAACCGTGGAAGATGTGCTTGGGAGGAGGAGGAGGAGGGAAGATTTCGCATTATAACCATCCCTTCGTACCCTTTCCAGCTGACGTCATCCCGAATTGGCGAGCATTGAAAATGGCTCAAAGAGGGTGTAGTTCATTTCCCGGCTTGCCGTGTGTGTGCAACATGTTTCATGGTGGTAAACGGAGTCGAGTTTAGCGATGGTTTCTCATAAATGTGACATCAGTTGCAAGAATTAAAGAGTCCATCGTCGGAACTTTGCTGCCGTATAATTTCTGAATTAATCAGTTGGCCATATGGGAAGGTTCCGTCTTGCCTCTTCAAGATCCTGTATCTCAAATCCATTTTGTAAACATGAAATAGAGTTAAAATATGGAGAGTAACTGCTGTAAATATTCAAGCGGCACGTAATGAATACTTAATATGTGCATTGAGTTCGGTAGTTTCAAGATCGTTTTGACTATTATGTATGATCTGAATATCGATGGTTTGGCCAACCAACGTGTTTGTGATAAGCATTAAATCAGTAAAGCGAAAGCTGCAGAAACTATGCGGCCGTGAAAGTTGGTGGTGGAAAGGTTTTGAATAAGGTTATGGGTTCGATAGAGTATGGTAGATTAGTGACGTGCACGGATGCCAAGTGTGGTGAATTTAGTATTTTATTTCATTTTTTCAGGTTTGAAATACTCTTTTAGCTTGTAATTTTTAATAGTTTTGAAAAAAAAAAAAAAAATGTCCGATAAAGAGAGTCAGCCAAGTGAAACCATTGCTGATGCTACTGCACAAGTAGTTCATGATAGTAATGTCTCAGCACCAACTGAGAATGATGCCAAAGCTAAATGTACTCAGCCTGCTCGCAGAACAAATGTACATAAGAAAGACTGGGAGAATGATATTGTTTATGTGTATCAGTTTACCAGAACGCCTTTAATTCCTTCTCTGTCACCATTTTGTCTCAAATTGGAAACTTGGCTGAGACTTTCTGGAATTAAATATGAAGTAGGTTTTGAATGGATGAGATGAGCACGCTTTATTATTTAACTTCTAGAATGTAGATCATAAATTAAAATTTAAGTCTCATAAAAGGCAACTCCCATTTGTTGAATTGAATGGGCAAGAAATAGCAGATAGTGCCATAATCATTAAAGAATTGGGCCAAAAGTTCGGGGTAGATTTGGATGCATCACTCACATCAGAACAAAGGATTACTTCACACACTGCCATGTCCATGATTGAAAATCATCTCTTCTGGTAAAAGACAATTTTACCTTGCCAGAAGAGTAAGAGTATTACCAGGGTTTTGTACTACTTCCGGGCATCCAATCCTAACCAGTTTCTGCGAACTGCCAAAGTGAATATCCAGCGGATGTTGGGAAGCAAATGGCCTAATAGCTTACTTAATTCTCTATTTAAATGGCGTCTCAAGCAGGTAGTAAGTAGTGTATTTTAAACTGTTTTCAGAACTTTGGATTACAGGGAATGGAACGAGTTAAAGGTCATGGACTTGGAGTACATTCCTCTGAAGAAATTCAGAAATTTGGAATTGAAGATTTGCAAGTTCTTAGTGATCTTCTTAAGGATAAGCCTTATTTTTTTGGCAGTGATCCCACTTTAGTGAGTAAAAGATTCAGTTAGGGTTTGTCTATCTTTTGGTTGGATGTAGCTGGATGCAGTAGCGTTTTCTGTATTGGCCCAGATGGTGTGCACTGATAAAGATTTTCCCTTTATTCTTTTTGAGTGGATGCAAGAACACACTGCCAATCTTATAGATTTTGTTCACCGCATGAAGGCGTTGTGCTATCCTGACTGGGACCAAATGTGTACTACTCTAGAGCTTAATACTCATTTGACACCGAAAGAATCTGCTGTCCAGGTAACCGGTGTAAGAATGACAATCTAAGCCTCGAAATCCTCATTTAAGGAGAAAATTCATGAAAAGGAAGATGGTGATACCCCCCAGAAGAATGAAGCTGAGGCAGCCCCACAGCAACCTAAAGGGGAAGAGTAATTTTGATTCCTGTGATCTGTGCGCATTATGTCGCTGAACGAGCTTTGAATGTTTTCCAGTATTGTAAGCAATGCACAGGATGCCTTCCAGGCTTTTGTTGCCTGGCAGCTTGTGTGTGTGTTTTATACTTTGTTTTATATGTTCCCAGACATCCTCGCTTTTGTACTCTGCCCACCCTTCTCCCAATTATATGTATTTAAGGTATAATAGTTTATTGATGCTTGGGAACTGTATACCATTCATGACTACGTCTGGATAAGTTAACTGCCTTAAAGTTATCATTCCCTCTTACCAGCCTGGTACGTTCGGTGGCAAATCACACTGCCCTGATTCCTTGTTATATACATATCCTGTGCTGCATGAGTAAATGCGTGGTATTACACCATTCAAGCATACATAGAATTTTTGACAGTCCTTTGGATGAGGATATTGGGGATGAGCAATGAGTTGACCCAGAGCACTGTGCACTTCTCCTTCCGGACAGGTGAATCCATCTGCAGTTATAACTTAAAACAAGAATCAATTCTGATGATTTACTGCATCGTAATTTACTTCGCTTTGTGGTGCATCCTGCTCTTTTGACTAGTTCTGGCCACGAACAAGTACCTGTTTTAGGATCAAAATGAAGACTGGATGGGCAAGGAGTAGTAGAAATGATCACACCATCCTTGCAAGTAATGTAGCGGTCGCATATAGTTGGATCATTATAAGCAAAGATTCCATTTTGTCTTGGACAATCTTCTGTTGGCTTGGCATCTTCTAGACATCCAGTTCGTGTTATTGTCACATGATACAAAAATGTCAACTCACGTAATAGCTTCCTGTTTCCACAGTCTACATTGACAGGATAATCACATGGTTCATGGTTTGTGTGAGGATTAAATACAAAACCATCAGGGCAGAGCTTGGCTTTTGGTATGCCTTCAAAGCATTCATAATATTTGTCGCATTGTTGTGGATCAGGGAATTTGCCAAAAGGTTTTCGGCAGATTTTATCTTCTGTGAAGTTTGCGGAACGAACGGGCACTGTAAGAAGGCAATCCATCAATAACAAGCAGTTTAGAGATTCTGTTGTATTTGTTTGGGTGGTGCTTTCTCCGTGGATTAATCGGTTTCAAAATTGCGTGTAGCCGGAAAAGTATTTATTCATAAACATGATTTGGAGGTCATTCTGTGATTGCAAGTCAGTTTATCAACAGTTGAAGCCAAGAATTTCGGAAGCATTGCAAGATCCGGTGCACATTGTGTCATACACTAGGAACCAATTCAAGCAAGTGCTCTTCCTTTTTTTTTTTTTGGTCAAGCGAAACTATATATATATAGACGTATCTTTCAGTGAATGCTAGCAGACATCGTTAATGATGTGTGCAGCCTGTCGTTGCCAGTATTTGGTTTTAGTCGTTTCAGTCGAACGCCATCAAGTAGTAAACCGGCTGTGCCTTTGTGTCTGTGCCGTTCGAGAGTCTAGTCAAGTTTCGGGTTCCGTTTACAGAACTAAAGTCAAATAGAAAGTTTAGAAGAGTATTCCCCATGCGGCATTCTCTCCAGTGGTTCATTACGCACAATGCTTTGGTCGTTCTTTCTCTTTTCAAATTTCAGTACATGGATTTCATATTTCAACTGCAAATCGCGCATCTCTCAAGTCCTAATGGGTAATTAAGATTTCCGTAGCTCTCTGATGTTTTCAATTTGGAAAATTATCTGTAATTTACGTGAACATTGACATTTGGTCGTGCTTCAAGCCGCTGGAACCCGTTCCTATCCTTATTGGATTATAACTTAACCTATTACTATGCGGTTATCTTCACGGACACCTATCCCCAATAGTACGCTGGTCTTTTACTTCCCGAATGAGAGCGGAAGGGTTGCTGCATTCTTTCCTCTACGGCGGTGTCCCGCTTTTGGGTATTTTATTTTTGACCTTCATTTCAAAACTGGACGTTTCGTTCAGGTTGCACGGGAACGGAGAGTCGGTCAGCCTTATGTCAGTTCGGTGTCTTGCTGTCTGTGGTGCTTCCGGTTGCTTCGTGTCTGGTCATCTTGGTCGCTGTCCATTCCTTTCGTGTTCTTTGTGACGATACTTGACGTGGGGGGGAGGGGGAAACAAAAATTCCTTCTCCCGCAGCACGTATTCATTCTGCTGTCTTGGCCGCTGGTCTGCTTGTTCAAAAATATGCGGGATTGCTTTTTTTTTTTTTTTTGGTTTGTTTGTTCTTTGAGGCTCCTTCGCTACGAAAGGATACCTACCATTACTGATCTGCAACCGTAAACGAATGTTCTCATTTTCACGCCGGATTTTTCTTTCCACAGATCTCTCGATTTCCCACCGCTCTCTGCCAAATGACCGTGAGGAATTTACTGGCACGCGTTTCAAGAAAGTTGAATTAGGTATAAAACACCAACTTCACGCGCTGCATCATGCAAATGTTATCGAAAGTTTGTTCGAAACTTTGCCGCCTTCTAACACAACTTCAATATAATTCTAACACTCTGTCTGTCTTCTTTTTTTTTTGCACGAACTTGCTGCGGATTCCTGGATACTACCCTCAAAATATTGATCTCCCTTTTCATATCCAGAATGCTTTTTCATGTCTCCATACGTGACACGTTTCTTCGCACACGTAGCTGCTTGCTGGATGGTCTTTGTAGATTATGTTCTGCCGTCTGCGGACCACTTTTCCCCCTGAGCTCAAGCCAGCAGCATACCTTCATGTACGGCACCATTTCTCAATTTTCGAGCAAACTCCAGTCCTTCTTTTTCAGTATGACTATCATGTTCTCGGAGGTGTATTCGTTTCGGGTTTTTTTTTTTCTTCTTCTTTCCCCCCCCCCCCCGTCGCATGCCCGTCTTCCGATGATTTTCCCTCTGTCCCGGCTTCCCCGGGTGTTTTGTCTAAGCCTCTCCAGACTCATTCTTGGTGACTCCAGCATCTTCCCAAATGATTCGACCGTACCATCTGGTTTTCGTTGCTTCCCAAGAAAGAGAACGAACGTACTCGTTGCTGTGGCGTTTCTCGTCCATGAACTGCCTTGTATGCAAAAATGATGGGTGTTGTCTCGGGCGAAATGCTATGCAGGCACGCATTCCGTTTGTGGTCCTCTGGCAAACGCGTTCTGGACCGACAGCGAAGGTCACTCTGTCCACCGCATTTCAATGGAGCGGTTGTGAGTCAACGGATGGAAAATCCGAAACACAGCAGTGTTCTTGAAAACCAATTCAAAAAGAAAGCTGACTTGGCCTGAGATCCGAATGTTCTTAAAGCCTTTTTGTCTGCAAGTTTGCTTTTCCTCCAATACGCGTGAATGCACTCATCGACTGACTGCATTTCGCAATTCGTTGAACACCGAGTACGAGTAGCCTCAACGCGGGCATTCATTCGGTTACCCAAGTTTTTCAGGTGACATTCTCCGAGTCGAAGGATCTAGCAGGCTCCGTGCCCTGATAATTTATGATACATTGCCTCAACACTTATCTCACGGATCCCGTGCATCTTCCCTCAAGATTCATTATGTAAATTCATTCCAGGATTTCGGTGAATGTTTTTCTCCACTTCAGTATCCCTCGTGGACACTTGTCCATCACCGTTCTGCTTTTCCGTAGTCCCGCTTCTTCATTAGTTTCCGAGTTATCGAAAGGTTTTTTTTTTTTTTCCTGGTGGATTTAGGGGCACATCAGACCGTTGAAGACTTATAGGTTTATGCTTATACCAAATCAAATTTAATTTTACTCCATCTCCTTCGAGGAAAGAAGGTGCAAAGATCCAGGCTGAAAAATCAGAGGATGCTCAGCAGTTTCCATTGTGCGCTCAGTAATTTAAAAATGAATTTGTCAATTATTCATTTATCCGTTGGTTGCATTTAGGAAGCGAAACACTTCTTGAGGCAGTGACGGTTTCTCCAGTTGCGGTCAACTGACTCAGTCCGGCAGAACCGAGCTGAAGAGCTCACACTTCACTCTGTGGCGAGTTCTCTTAATGTTTCACATTTTTCATATTCATTAGTAAATGGGAAAACTCGAAAAAAAGGAAGGAAAAACGTGCAAGTTCATGACCGGCGCCTGCCGTTTACAGTGCCAGCCAGCCACTCCCCCCTTCGTTTTCCTCTACGTAAAAAAAAAAATAAAGGGGAGAACGATGACTGTTCTTGTAACTGTGGGCTATTTTCCCCTCACCGTTGCGAATTCCGTGTACAGCAACTGCTCGACGTGCCTTTCGTTTCCATACATTCGGGGGAAACTGAAGAGATCTTGGAAAGCGTCACGGAAGCAAACTTGGAACCAGAATGTGCTATCGATTTTTTTCTGGATACCTGTGTTGCCTCAACCAGAAACACTACTGTGTAGCTGGTAGGCAGCTCGCCCCAAGTGTACCTGTTAATCCGACAATGAGAAAATTTACATGGCACACAGCTTCCCAGTTTTGCTCTTCCGCACGACGTTCGGGAAAAGCGATATTTGCTTCTAGCATCTCACTTTTGCTTCGGATCTCATAAGGAAGGGAAACCCAATACTTGCATCTGCGATCTGATTCAATCGTGAATTTTCAAGACTTCCTCCTGGGTGTGAGTACGAATGTTCCGGGAGATTCCGTACAGAGAAGCGTCCGTGCGAGATCGATCAAAATTCCTTCTGAGACCCAATTGCGTTTCCATCCGACGGGGCTCGTAAATTTTGAGAAACATCTGATGGAAAACTAACAAAGATGACATGCGATGAGATCAAATGACAACGGTATCGAAGTAACTGCCCATGGAGAGTGCATGTGTGCTCCAGGCAGATTTTTCAAGCGACACTGCAGTTTCAGGAGAAATCGGAATTGATGCATTAATAATGCAAGGGAAACGGTGTCCTGTAGAGGTGAAACACCTCACTGATCCCACTCGGGTTAATTTCATAATAAGTCAGTAGGTCCATTCAAAGCAACGTGCACTGTAGAACGATGTATGTCTCGCAGAAGGGATAGGAAAATGAAGGAAGGAACCTCCCTGAAAACATCAGATGACAGTCTTTCCTTATAAGCTTTGCTGATCGTTTGATTTCCGAGTGGAAATACTCTGAAAAGTCCATGAAAGTGTGTAGTCGTATTTTTTTTTTCTTCATTTACATTCGAACCAAAGCGTGCTCCTCTCTCCTGGTTCTTCTCAGTGTATCATATATATGTGACACCGTACTGGCCATTTGGAGCAGATTACACGCTGAAGAAAATTATCAACGGATGTGTAAAGAACGCGCTTGCACGATCCGTTTGGAACTCACGATGTGACTTTACGCGATCCATTGGCATCCTAAAGCCTTCCTGAGTCAGGTGCATTCCAATGAAGCTGTCTGAAGGTTTTGCATTTCCGAAATGACTCACCTGACGATAATCGATCTCGCAGATTCGCCATGCAAGGAATGATACTTACCTCGTTTCTCGCTTTTATTTCCGTTCCTAAGCTGAGGGAAACGCGAACACATGCTTGTACGGTACTCAGGGGGGCGAGCCGCATGCTCCATGCCTGCACATTCGTTGAAACGTTACTTGCCGGGACCGGAGAGCACGCACGGTCCATGGAGAACGCGAAACCGCGAGCTTCCCCGTTTCGTTTCGCCGAGCCCTCCCCCCGAGAGAGAACCATCCCTTTTGGGCAAAGATCAGTGGCCAAAAAAAAGACTACAAAAACAGGAGGGGGAGGAGCTGGTGTGTACACTGTGCAATGCAACAGTGGTTTTTAAGCCTGCGGTGAGGTTTTCGTGAGGGGCGCCGTTCCTGCCTTCTCGCGTGTCCTTCCGTCTCCGCTGCAGACTCGCCCGTTCGCTCTTCATCCACCAGACACGCTGCTCCCTCACGTAGCGGCAGTCGGATGGCACGCCGTCCAACGCGAGCATTCGCCGCGGAAAGAACCGTCTGGCATCTCCAGAGCGCGAAGAGTATATAAACAGAGTAGGAGGCTGGGATGCGATGCCTGTTCGAAGCGACGAAACATCCCAACAGAGAGCCGCGGATTCGGCTGGCAAGACGACAGATGGGGACGGAGCGTGTCGTCTCGCTTGCCGGGAAGCTGCCGCTCGGGAAATCTTTCTGTGACGTGGGAGGGGGGGGGGGGACGAACGCAGCACCCTCCTTCGTCCATTTGGTCCGCTTGCTCCCAAACGTGGGACGGGGCGTGGCAGCCGGGGGCGGGGAAACCCCCCCCCCCCCACGGAGATTCCTGTTGCGAACCCTGCGGCGCGCTGATCTTCCGGACGGATGCGCCACGGGCTGCCGGAAGCCTCCGCAGCAGCCTGGGTCCTTCTCTAGCCACCGCAATTTCGTCTGCTCTCCCGGCCGTCCACTGCAGTGGGAAGATGCTCCTCGCGGTCCATGCGCAAGGGGTGAGGGGGAAGGTGCGCCATCCTACCTGCTCCCTTCCCCTCCCAGAATGGGTAGCACCCCTGTGAGGGAAGAGAAAAGAGGGGCGGATCCCGTCTCCCGCCGACTGTGCTGCGTAGCGAGGAGCGACCCACCGCTACCCCTCTCCCGGCTCCTGCGCCGCTGCAGCGACGGACCTCCTCCCCCACTCCGCTCTTCCGAAGAAACAGCTGCCTCCCCCTCTCTCTCCCTTCGGTCCAGCAGCTTCCGCTTCGGAAGAGGCAGGGTGAGGCGGCAAGTCGGGCAAGCCGGAAGAGGAGGCGTTCCAGCGAGAGGTGGTTGCTCGGGAGACGGACCGGCGGTAAGCGGCAGCTGGGGAGGAGCCGAAAAAAAAAAAAAGAGGCACTTCAACGAGAAGCGGAGCTGCTTTCGGTGACCGTCCTCTTTCCCATTCAGGTGCCGCTTCAGTTGCTCGTAGGCGGTGCCAGGACCCCTGGCGAGCACGCGCGCGCGCTTCTTCCTTCCGAGTCCGGTCTTCGCCTCCAGCCTACCGACGGTGCTTCCGCCGCTAAGCAGGGCTCTTCTCCATCATCTGCAGTGAGCACCACACCCAGCTTTCCCGCGAACGCGGAGGATGCGGTGCGCGCACTAGCGCCTGCTAGTGCGGGTCGGGGACAATCGTGTCGGAAGGGATTCGTGCCCTGGGGCTCCTTGTGGACGCGACCTCTGGGCCTGGAGGGAGAGCGGTTTTTTCTTCACGAGGATCTGCGGCTGACCGTGGGCTGCTGAGCGCGTAGATGCCAGGTTCCCCCTGTCATCCTCGCGCCAGCAGCCCGCGGTCCCTTCCAGCCCGCCTTTTCCCGTCCCGATCGTCTTCCTGGTTTTTCCTTGGGCCCGGCTCGTTTTTCCGTGGTTTTCTCGCGATCCCTATCTCGTCTCTGGAGGAGGATGAATAGGCAGAGAAAAGCACCGCAGTGGGAGAGGTCTCTCTCTCTCCCAGCTGGTCTCGGCTGTCTGGGAGGAGATAGGGGAGGGAGAGGGGGGGGGGGGAGAGAATCAACTACCCTACTCAGAAAACGCTGCGGCAGTAGGACGCCTCCATTTTAGGAGCTTCTTTATTCCTCCCCTTCCTCATCCGTCTCACGCTGCTGAAGGAGAAGCGCCAAACTCCAACCCTCCCTCTGACCTATCGGCTGATAGGGCTTTTGTCTCGCGACGTGAGTGTGGGTATGTGGCTCCTTCGCGGAAGGCAAGAGAGACTGCGGCGTTTCCACCGCGACTCACGCGAACGGTCGTTGCTCACTCCTTGCGCCACGAGCGGAAATTCCCGACCCGTGGATTCGGCGCGGGTGCGTGCCTTTCCTACGCTCTCCGAGCGCACACCCGCGCTCATGAGTGTCCTGGAGGCAAGACTTCCCTCCCTCCCCCTTCTTTCCTTCCCGAGGCGAGCCCTAGGAGATGATGGGAAGAAGATTTTCGCCACGCGGAGGGACAAGCGTGAGGTGTCTCGTCAGCAGGCTGCTGTCCTGCTTCTCCGTGACCTGCCGTGCTGCCAGAGGATCACGGAGTCTCCTTCCTCTCGGGTTGCATCTCTTGACGAGGGAGTGTGAAACTTGAAACTGCCTCAGCCATTTCCTGCCCGGCATTTTCTGCATGGCAGCGCGGGCGCGAGTTGGATTCGGGAGACCGAAACGGATGCGGTCTCTTGGAAAAGCGCTGGTCACCCGTGGACCCGTCTTTGCGCTAGAAACGAACCGGATCCAGAAACCATTGCTTTGAGTCCTCCCGTGCAGGAGCGCGCGTGCACCGTCGTTTTCAGGAACGGGACAGGACAAGAGGAGGTTCTGGCTCGACCGGATGTTCCTCGATCACTACTTGGGTCGGTTTCGCGAAGCACAGTGAGGAACGGCCCAGTCACAGGGGCCACATTGAAGGACCCCGGAAGGTGGTGGTACGCTCTCGATGGGAAGGAAGAGGGTATCTGTGCACAGTTTCTGCTCAGAGCAGCAATCCAATCTTCGTGGAGGGAGAGGATCGACGTGAGGGTGGCTGCACAATCACTCGATCGCGGAAATCGTTTTCCAATGGCACCTCGACGCCGGGGGACGTCTGTTGAGAAAGATGCCTATCTGAGTGATGATGGGATCTGCTCGTGCTGCGAAGCGAGACTAGGGATGTTGCACAGCGAAGCTGTTGTTTCCATCAGATGCGCGTTGGGCTTTCTACTGCTTGCGCACTTCCACCGAGGAGCTCTTGCGCGTTCCTCCTCGAACGGTGGTCGTCCTTTCACGTCACGCCACTTGCTAGGAGTGAGTGACTTTCAGCTCCGGTGTGCACCAGAGCAGATTTCGAATTCTCTCGAGTTTACTGTGGAGTTCATCGCCGCCATGGTAATGTGGGTGCGGTCTGTTTGCAGCGAGGGAAAAACTGTTTAAGAATTCGAATATCGCTTGAAAGATCGCTTCAAAAAGACTTGGGACAGAAACGTGGGGGGGGGGGAAAGAACTGTTGAAGTGGATCACATTAATTTGTAGGAATGTTTTTTTTTTTTTTTTTTTTTTTGTTACACGGAATGCTCAGTAACTCGCGACATAGCGTTTATTATTATTTTATTTCATTTTCTTTTCCCCCCCCCCCCCCTTATTCCGACTGCCACTCCCAAGTCTTAGAAAAGAACAACGAAACTGTTTGCTCGGCGATCTCCCGGAAAATCAAATCGGGAACGAAAATCAGTGTTCTTTCTCAAAGACTGACGAATCGTTTGCTGAATCTGTCACGATAAGGGATGTTTGGAGCGAACTTAAAGACCAAACCCCTGCGCAACAGATGAGGTTCCCATGAGCAGCGGAAGACACACTTCTGGTTCTCGGAACCATGCAGCCGCTCGCCATCAAGTTCCATTTCCGCGTCTTTCGCGGGCAGACATGTTGTCGCTGCACGATGGGAAGCTGCGCAAGCTCCCGGAGATGAACTTTTGGGAGGACTTCACGACGAAAGTACTGTCAAATATGCAACGAAAAAAAGGCCCGTTACAGCCTGGATCAGCTCCGAATCAGCTGGAACGAGGCGAAAATCTAACTTTTTTTTCAAACCTTCACTATCATCAAGCAAGCAGCTTGATGATAGTGAAGCTTCCGCTACTGCCATTGCTACTACTAGAAGACAAATGAGTAACTCGCCCGGGAAGTTTTTAAGAAACTGAGAATAAAACCGCATTAATCCTTTGGAAGAAGAAGTTCGTTTCATCTCCGGCAGCAAGTTATAGACCTGAGGAAGCACGGTTCTTTCCCTGTGCAACGGGCACACAGAACCTTCAACCAATTGACCGGATTGCAAAAAAAGGAAAAAAGTTTTTTTTTTTTTTCTCCTCCCATGCATTTCGGCGCTCAGATTAAAAAAATGTAAGACTTCATTTAATGATGGCGTTATTAAGGCAATCAGATCGGTTAGCAGTTGGTCGGATCGACGTGCACCCTTTGATGGAGTAAAACAAGATATCTGCTTGCTTGCCACACCACAGTTTCTCTCCTCAGGAAGGGGAGAAAACCTTTCGAAGTACAGACGGCTTAACTGAAAACAGACAGCAGCGATAACTATCGATTTCCACGATAGGGGGGATAATGGTTTAGGGGTTGACATTATCTGGAAGGGCGAACTTCGAGACCTACGAAAGAAATCATTAGCGAGTCCACCTAACTATGGATGAATTAGATATTAAGTTAAACTTTAACCTACATTCTTCCCAAGAGTTATTATGCTTAGTTATTAACTTAAACGGGGGAAGGGTATTGGATGCACGAATCCAGAATAAAAAATTAAAATAGCCACCAAATCTTCTATAAATTCTACGTTCTTATTGAAGCTGCATTCCCTCGTGCAAAGTAAAGATGAGAATGAAAATTGAAAAGCGTGCAAAAGATTTTTTTTTTTTTTTTTCACACCTAGAAAAACGCAACTTCCTCGAATATCTTCTGTTCGCAGGCTGTTGAATTCTTTCACCCTTTTCCCCCGACAATTTCTCCTTTGGGAATGCATGCTTTGACTGTTTTCCTTTTCCGATAGATTTTGTATCATGCTCAGATGTCCGTAATGAAAATGAGATATTTGCTGACGATGATTATATTGTATTTCCTTCCGTTTCCTTTCCGAGTTGAAACAACAGAAGGTGATACCAGCACATTACATTTCAAAGAAATGAACATGAAATATAAGGAAGGGCGCAGATGGCTACAGAAAAATGAAGTCTACGATCATGTAATATAATATACGACCTAAGTAATGAAATGTAATATATATACGATCGAAGTTCGAATCCAATAATAAGGAACCTGCTTAGAAAACGGCATGCGTTGGCAGATGGATTCGGTAATTCTAATTCGGTTGCATTGAAGGGAAGAGAGATGTGGTCCTCCTGCTGTTGGTTGGGCTCTCGCTGTAATACGAAGTCCATGTGGTTGCAGTGACACGCTGAGTGGTGTGTGATTATACTCTATTGAGGCTGGCGAAAACAAAAGTGTGTTGATATTCCTGATTTCCGTTTATTCAGAAGGTTTTTTTTTTCTCTCTCTCTCTTCTTGGCCTTTTAATTCACGAGCTTGTCCTGTGGAAAGCTTCAATACATTGTAATACAAAAGTGTCGGCGTGTTGTATTGAGCTACTTCAAAAAAAAAAAGCCAGCCACTGTTTCACCTGACCAAAGGTTCCATCAAAACTAATTACACAATTATCCTTCCATCAGAGGCAACACAGAATAAAGTTTTGTTGACGTTTTTTCGAATGCCACTAGTGCAGAGGGGAGGGGGGGAAGCAACACACATCTGAAAGCATCTTCAGCTCAGGAGCTGGTCGTGCATTACATAAGCATTACTGCACTCGTACGGTCAGACTAGACAGCGAGTTCCAAATAGGTTCCGACCTATTTTCCCTGTCTGCGTAACCAAGCTCGTTTCAGGAGAGGTTCACTTGTGCAAATGCAAATAAGAGACCGCTTATCGCTTTCAAAGCATCTTTAAGGTCAACTGATTTAAGAGTAACGATAGTCATTTCGGTAACAGGTTGGTTCCGAGTGTGAATTCCTGTTTGCATTCATTCTAAATGCCCGATTTGACGGTGCACAGAATGTGCACCGTCAATGTGGCACATTTCTTGTTGCGTGCGTTTTGTCGTAAATGCTGATGCTGAGTCAAAAGGGAGAAGATACGGACATTCATGCCTCGATAAAGGATCAGTTCGTGAACGCGCATCATAGTCCTTTCGCTTCACTCGATGTCCATTCTATCAAAACCGTTCCTCCCTATGAAATCAGGTGATTTCTATAAGAGAGAGAGAGAGGGGGGGGGGGGAGAGAGAGAGAGAGAAAAAAAAGAATCATAAAATCAAAACCATCGAGTGGACTTCCGTGAAATTTATGTCCCAATTATAAATTTGTAGTACACTACTGGGAAATTTTTGGCTTCGGCGAACTTGGGAGTATCATCACGCAAATCCGATTCTTATCCAATTTTCGATGCAGTTAACTTTCGTTGCAAGCGTGGGGTTCACTGGAAATCCCGATTCAGTTTCTTCGAGTCTGAACCGACACTTCACGAGTGGGAGATACAGACGGTCCCCCTCTTCAGATTGCCTTCGCTTCGGGTTCGTACACTGTTTCGAGACCGATGGGATTTTCCAGGAGCTGCACCTCCTCGCCTTCGTCTTTCATCCCTGAAGCAAGGTGCCATGCTTTCGGTTCACTTCAGAGTGCACCTTGCTGGTTCGCTCAGGATGCTGCGTTCTCTGGATGAAGCAGGCAGTGTACCACACTACGATTCGATTGCTGACAACGTTTCGAGGGCACTAAAATGGAGAGGCGCATGGATGTGGATGAGGGCGTCTCCTCACCTTCGGTCCTCATTTCCAGCTCTGGACCTTTTCCTCATCTACTTACTGAACGCTCCTTTTTCTTTTCGTAACGGTCTTTTCTTCATCTACACGTGTTATGGTCTGTCCCATAAATGGATAGTACGAGTCCGTTTAATGGGGGGTACGACTGGTGGAGTATTCTTAACCAGCCGACCAGACCAACCGGTCTGAGTCAGGCGGTCCGCGTTACTTGCGTTTGCATTCGTTGGAAAATGAATGAATGGACGTACACGGAGAGTGATGAAAGGAGAGAGAAGTACAGGCGATGAGGATCAGCTCCAGAAGGGGGAACCTGACATTCGTCAGCCGCAAAACTCAAAGACCCAGCTTTCGTTACACTGAACGGAGTCCTGGGTCCTCAGGCTCTTCTCACGCGTGCTTGTCAGATGAGAAGTGGTAGGAAGAAGCTACGAGGAAGGAACCTTCGTTCACGGATCGCCGATTTTCATGTCGCAAGGTTAAGATTGGCGTGTTTGGAACACATCTTGTTTGACGATGCCTTCCAGTTGCTCGCGTAACCTTCGCTGTGATGCCCCCTCTGGGCTCCGTTCAACCGTCTAACCTCCGGCTACTGGTAAGCACACGAATATCTCCGCTATGTTTACCTCATATGAATTTTCAGTCTGCATCAGATTTCTCCAAGTTTGTTCTCAAAACCGACATGAAGACGTGAAGGGGAGGGGGGAAGGGAAGCGGTGGTCCGAAGGAACCTTTCCAGAAAGCATCTTTTGAATCAAGGAGGTTAACGCCGCTGCAAGTCCCAAATGACGTAACGAACTGAACGGCTGGTTGCCGCATCCTCAGAGTAGCAGGGGGAAAAAAAAAAAAAAAAAAGTCATTCGATTATGTACAGAGGACAGACTTCATTGGCGGAAAGTTCGCAGCCTTCGGGCTTTAAGAGAGTGGCTGCAAACTATACTTTCTTTTCCATGGTCTTCGTCAAACAAGGTAGCCAAGTTCCTTCACTGCAGGGCAAACTGAAACAAAAGGACTTCAAAATCCCTGAGGTGTCTTTTTTTTTTTTCAAGCCGCACTTCCAGCTGGGTAAGAACACATGGCAACTGGCTTCCAGCAAATGCTGGAGATGCATCTTTCATGGAGAAGATCCTTCTGATAACGGTTAGAGTTTTTTTTTTTTGGGGGGGGGGGGGGAAGGGGAGGGGATAATAAACGTTACTCAGATCTCAGCATGACAATTACTTCTCCGACTATTAGTGCAAGCTAAATGCAAGGACAGCAGTATAAGAAGGAAACGCAGAAGAAAGAAAGAAAAAAAAAAAAAGCGGGGGGGGGGGGGAGGAACTGCTGTCCCTTCTCAGCTTCCGTTTGCTGTGACGACGGCGAGAATTCGATACAGACAACTCATTCGGGTGTGTTATTGTATCACGGAGGTCGTCTCGTTGTATAACGCAGAAATCTGAAGAGAGCCGGTGTAACAAAAGTCAGTTCGCAGATCAAAGGAAGAAGAAAAGGCTCGAAACCGCGACTTCCGGTTCGCGAATCGTCTGAAGGATCGTGGAGAATGCGATCATCGCATTTCGAAACATTCGTTTCAACGTTGGTTCTCTGCTTCGGAAAAACGGCCAACAGATGCGAAGCGTCTGGATGCAGTGGCCCGTGCGTCCCGACAACAACAACAAGCATCCGGGCAACATTCGCGAAGATCACAATTTTCACGTCCGAAAAAAAAAAAAAGAAGAAAAAGAAGAGGAAGTTCGAAGACACTCCAGCATCGTCGAAGTTCCGCCGCGTCGGCCAGCGAGGATTACCGCGTGATGTCCGTAAAGCCGGATGAGCAATGGCAGAGCAGATGCTTCGAGAAGACTTCGCTCAGAAACTCGCTCGATGCATCCCGCCTTAGGCGCGTCATTCGGCTGCGTCCTCCCTTGGAAAAAAGACGGAAGGCAAGAAACGGATGATCTCGACACAGGATCGTAAACGGCGTTCGGAATGATCCTTGACATCCCTCCGCACCCATCTACTTCCACCTCTGTGCCATGGGCACAGGTGCACTCGTCGCTGCAAACTCCAAGCCTCGTTGGCATCGCGCGGGAATTCCTCCCGAGATCCCCCGTCGCTCTCGCAGGGGAAGAAGAGGTCGACGCGCCTCGCCAGTGATTTTGGTACGACGGCGACACCGTCCGGGTTGGCTTTTTGCGGTCTCGCCTAGGAATTCGAAGTCAGTCCGAAACCAACGTTTTTCTTTGATGAGGAAACCGAGGAGGAAGCTGAGACAGCTACTTTGGCAGTCGGTAAAAAAAAAAAAAAAAAAAAAAAAAAAAAAAAGGATCAATTCTGTTAGATTTTGGTGAGTGCAACAAATCTCGGAAGGACTGTCCATGATTTTCATCGTTTTGTTATCCTGTCAGAAACACGCGGAAACAGCTCTTCACACTGCCGGTGACCCGAGACACATCCCCAGCAAATGTCTCGTTCATATTGGATACTGGCGCACACCATCCTCTTCATCCCCCCTTTTCGTGTGTGCGAGGGATCCCAAGTTCTCTGTTGCTTTTGAGCATCTCTAGAGCAAATGCGACGATGGGATGCGAGTGCTGCAACGAAAAGAGGAATGGCACTCCTTCATCGTGAAGCATCGAGTTCAGGAGCCATGCACGTCTTGCGTTAGACAACATCGTTTGTCCAGACGATTCCTGTGCACCGGTGGTCACTTGCGGCTCTCCCGCCGAAGCTTCACACAACGAGCTACTCGGTCCAGCGTCCTGTCCGTGCCAGCGACGACCACAGGAAGCGGCGTGGATGATTGTGCGGGAAGAGTTTTCCCGGCACACAACCTCAGTCGTTGCGTGAGAAATCCGCCCTCGACTTCGTTTATTAAGGGACGTGACAATCCGGCGCCGACCCCATCGAGCAAGCGACTCCGGGATAATGGGGAGCTGGCTGGCTTCGAACCAACCAGCCTTGAGAAAACGACCGGACCGGACCTGGTGCGGCTCAAGGGCGAAGATCGAGTCCCCGTGCCCGACGGCGCCTACTCGATGTGGGCATGCGGCAACGACGTCGGAAGAGACGCGGAACACAAGAAGAAACCGTCCTTCTCGTTCACTTGCAAAGCCTCGGCGAGCGCACCACCGGTCAACGCGGAATCGTTTCGTGGGCGGCTTAGCAGCCAGCCGGGACTGAACGGTCACGGACGCTCACCTCGAGTTCCGTGAACAAGAATAAGCAAAAAACCATTTTGCATGTGCTAAACCATGGTATGCGACTTTTTTTTCTTTTGGATGAAATGGGTGACAAATTACAGTCAAGTGGTTTATACCCAATTGGACGAGATCGGGATTCCTCACTGTATCTGAAAACTGTATGGTTACGGAGCATTTGTGCCGAAAATAACAGCAAAGATAAGACGGGGGAACGACATTCAAGACATTCGAAACCTGGAAAGGAAAACGAGGATCAAAAAAAGGTTTATGAGCACAGTTTCTGCACCATAGAATGTCCTGAGCAGACGTCAAATAGCCTGCACAAGCAGGAAAAAAACGGAAGCAGGATGCGTGAAATCCACAATGTTGCTCAAAAGGGAATACGGAAGGCGCTTGTAAACTCGGGATACATACATTTTGGATGGGTGCAGGCGCGTGGTAGAAAAACCAGAGTGAAGAGAGAGGGAGCGTCAATTTTTCATGGGAAAAGGTTCGCGTCAAAGATCGTCCTTAAAGAACGTCGCCTCCGAACCCGCGCTCACGGTGGTGGGCGTTTCATTTCGTTTGAAATGGGAATATTTGTCATCTCTTTTTGCGTAAGGGGGGGCCACTGGGAGGAAACGAAATAGAAAACGACAACGTCGGCAGCAGCGCCATCTCGATGTGAACCAACACAGCATTAAAAGAGGGGAGGAAGAGCGTCTACGGAGTTTCAAGCCTGACGTTATGTGGGTCAGTGGTGCAGCCGAACAAAGAACTTTTCGTGCACTCGGTGTCCTCCGTTTCTTTCAGGGCCCTCCGTTTGCAGACGCTGCGCGGCTCAGGGCGGAGAAAACGCGAGAAGCCCATTCGCGGCGGATGAAACAAGATGCTCCATCTTTTGCGCAGATTCGATTGAGGGGGGAACCTTCCTGAATTCGGGCCTCGCAATGCGCGAGTTGCCGGATCGGACAGATCGGGGAATTCTTCAACAACACGCAACGCTCGCCAATTCAAAAGAAGAACCACTTTCCCATCACTGGAAAGCCGAAAAAAAAAAAAAAAAAAAAATGCTCGTCCAATACGATCTAAATAAGAACTTTGCTTTTGCTTGTCGTTTTCTTGCTCTTTTAATTGGGAACCGATGCGAGCTGCTGGGCAGGGAGAGCGGGCTGCTAGAGAACGTGTCTTCCTATCCCCCCCCCCCCACCCCACCCCAAAAAAAAAGAGTGTGAAAATCCCGGTTCGTTCCAGCTTCAGAATGCAATCCACGTGAAACGCAACCACGTTCAAAAGGCGGAAGGCGTTTACGGTGTTAAGTAAACTTCCTCTGGAAAAAGAGGAGTCTCAAATGGTTTTGCGTAGAGTATGCTCCGTTCGGAAGGAGGAACAGATGAGACTCTGAAGAATGATCTGTCAGAAACTCAAGCAGTATGAGATCGAGCCGGTTCCTCCTATGCACCGGATGGACGGTGGTCAGTTTGCAGTGATTCACGAAACCTGGCGTTCGCAACCAAAGTAAAGACGAGCTGTTCTTAAGCAGTGCATGGAAACGTGCAAATAGGGAAATTTCATCGTCCAGAATTTTCCCGTTTGCCCTTCGGTCGCGCTTTTGTTTTCATCTTCACTAAGTTTGGGTTTGATTGATGTGGCTGAATCGAACCCTTCCCTCACTTCACGAGAATACATCCTCCCTGCACTTTTCCTCGTTGATGCATGAGATTCGAATCCGAGATCTCGGAAACATGCAATGTCAGAGAGACTCACTACACTCGCGTACTGCATTACATTTCTTATTTCTCGGGAGGCGGAAAATTCAACACGCCGAACAGCAAATTGTATCAAATGTTGTTTTTAACGTGTCGGACTCACTTTGATCAGACGCAAATCACAGGCTGAAACTTCGACAGTGAGCGTGTAAGGTTCGTGTTGATCTCTTTGTTTTTTCTTCCGCTGCTGTTTTCGGAACAGGAGAGGATTTCCACAGTTTCCCGTGTCTCGCACTCGCTTGTTTTCCTGGATGTGTGGGCAAGGATCGGACGTATGAACCATTGAGGGGTGCATTCTTGGTTTTGCATTGCACCCTGCAATCTCAAACGTTTCCAGTCGGCTAAAATAACACACCGGCTTCTGTTTTACTCACTCTTCCTTTTTTCTCCCTTTTTTTTTTTTTTACCTTGCTCAAAAGTAAAGAATTAAAGCATCCCCCATCTCCGCTGCTTCGCAACGAGAAGCTGCCTCGGCAAAAACGCACTCGAAGCGATCAGTGCGTTTTTATAGAAACAACGGAAGGAAAAGTTTTTTATCTGCGCGCTGAGATCCGTTTTTTTTTTTTTTTTTGGCTGCTTTTCTATTTGCTGCGACGTGCTGAAAGGTAAGAGCCGGGACAGAAAACTAAAGGATGTCTTCCCAGAGGTCCACCGGTTTTGTTTCGCGGGAAGAGACGATGAATACGAACCTTTGTCGGGAGTGGAGAGTCAGTAACCGTTTTACATGGGGGCGAGCACGGACTGAAGGGTGCTAATCATAGCCAGAATTCATAGAATCAGGTGAGTCACCTGGATGCCGGTCATGTTAGTCATTCATCCTGCAGGGTTTGCAAGCAAGGCCACCAACGCTAGGAACAGTCATCTTCCATTTCACGCTCAAGGAAAGAAATAAAACGAAGATTCAAAAACTGACGAATCCTTGAAGGGAATGAAAGGGATGAAATCCTTGAAATCATCATTAAATTCCTAGAAAACATCAATTCTTCTCGAGTGAAAAACACAAAGATTTCGACATGCTGATCCGAGCATTATGAGGAACTCAAAAAGCGCTATCCGACAGAAGAAACTGTTCTTCGACGCACATCAAATTCGCATGGTTTCTTGCTTTGCCCTGTCTCCAAGGTTTGTCTTCGTTGCCGGTGAGACATAGGTTTCCGTGACATTTCGCTATGATCTCAAGGAAGGCACACCTGTCAAATTCCATTTCTCTATGGAAGGCACGCGCCGGATCCGGAAGGGAAAAAAGAACAAAAAAAACGCGAATGACGACACGTGTTTAGTCAGAGTAGCCTGTGGCAGGGGCTGCAGCACTTGTGAACCATCCGTTTTCGAAGGCCGGTCTATCAGGTGGCAGGGAAGGTTTTGACCGTGCTCGCTGCTGCCCACCTCGTCGGCTGCCACGGAGCAAAGCCAATTGCACTCAAGAGACTGTTTCCAGGCAGTTTGTCATTGTGGGTGCGCTCACTCGTTGTTTTCCGGGATGGATTCTCTCTCTCTCTCTCTCTACCTCCCCCCCCTCTCTCTCCTTCTCCTCTTGCTGTCAAGAAAATCTGCTCCGATACGGGCGAAATTCTCATCACTTTGGAAACTTTTTGTGACATACTCCCGGAGCCCAGCTCCCCGTAGGATTTCCCTTCCACCCCGAACGAGCTGCACTGGTCGCGAGAAAGAAAACGGAAATTCTCCTAGACGCGGCGCGGGTTCGATTCGTCACTCCCGTGGTGAGGAAAACAAAAGGCAAATAAGGTGCAAAGGCCACAAGCAAAGTCACTTACCAGCAGTTTGGAGCAGAAAGCACAGAATCGCAGGTATCCTTGTCTTCATCGTACTGCTCAATCCAGGATCCGGAACCACTTCTTTGAAAGCAGCTTGGAAAGTACAAACAGTCCAGTTTTTATAGCCTCATGCGGCCTGAGCTAAGGCAACGCAAGAGAAAGTTCTGCGAGAGCAAGAGTGATGGTCAGGCGTAATCTGATGGGATGCGCTCGTCGTTAGTATTGGCCACGTGCAACCCGCAGAATCCCCGCAACTGGCTCGAGAATCATCCTGGGACGCTATCCTGGGCGAGCGGTGGAAACTTCTGCATTCCGGTGGCAGCCGCGTATCTCCGAAAGGCATCAACCACTAAACCAGGCCTAATTAACTTCCGCCCCACGATTCACACTGCGAAGATGCTCGCACCAAGGGCATTCTCTCTTCGAGCCGATGACGTGTTTTGCTTGATTCGAGTCCTCCTTTCTTCTGTTTTCAGTAACGGAGACGAAAACCGAAGTTTCCGGTCAAAAGCAGACATGTCTTCCCCCCTCTTTTCGTAATCCTCTTTACGTGCTCTGAGATGATGATTCCAGGATAGATCGCCTCCCGAGTGCACCTGAAGGGGTGTTTCGACGCCGCCGCATTTGCACCTTCATTTGGACTTCCTGAGTAGGCCTTGATGATGGCTCACCCAAGGTCCGTCTGGGGAATCGGAGGGATGCGAACCCTGTGGTCCGGAGCATCCTCATCGAATGTGCGCAAGACATGGAAGAGAAAGAACAGGGATTTCGGCATCTTCCGAAGGTGGGATGAGAGTAGGCTCAAGTAAAAGGGAGGCACGCGGGCGGAAGACGGAAGGATTAACGGGGTCGCCCAAATGAAACCGGATGCTAAGAAGATGTTGCATGCTGCTGCGGCGGAATTTGCAAACAGTTTCATACGTGGTTATCGGTCCGTGCTTCAACAGTCTCAAGGTCGTAAACAAGCAAAAGGGAAGGAGGGAGAGGAAAATACAAGAAAACGAGACAGCGGCGACTGAGCGTCTCGGCGATGTTCCAAATCAAAAGGAACGGCGGCAGAAACAAAGACTGCAAATAAAGTTTACAGGAACTGGGAGATGGAAGAAATGTGTTGATGTTGGTAGATGCTGGTGCATCCACACATACAAAGGCGAAACATTCTCACATGACAAAGTTTTCCGCTGGCGTTCCAGAAATCCTTTGATCGTTCCATTACTGGTTCCTCCGTCTCAGGAAGGTCAGCTTCGAGAAAAGAAATGGGTAAGAGAATCAGAAAAAAGCATCGATACTTTAGGAATTGCTTCTTAGTGGGGATTTTGACTGGGAACTAAGACGAAGGAGACGACACGGGAGAGAATTGCACTTTCTTTGATTCTTCTTGGGAAAGATGGGCGACGTCTAAGGAATGAACGGAATGAATCGGACTGCGGCCTTCTTTGGATACGAAAGTCTGCGATCGAGGAAGGTTCGGTTGCAACGCTGGCTGCACCGAGGGCGTTTTCCTCTTGCCTCAGATTCACCCATGTTTTCCTGATCTCCCCAGTACTGGAGTCTCTTCTTCACGCACGGCCTTTGTCATTATATTGCTGGATGGTGGGGGCTACTCATTCAAATCACCTCCGCCTTCTGGCATTCTCCGTGAGCTGAAATCGTCGTTCACTGAAAAGAGGCCCGTCCTTCAGGAATTTTGCTGGTTTCATCGAAACGCTGGATGAGGGAGATTTCCATGCTCATGAGCGAGTCTTCAGTGAGCAACGGAGTTCGGTGCGGTAAACTGGGGTTTCGGTGGAGCAGTGAAGCCATCTTGTAGTAGGGTTTGGGTTTTCGCCACTCTTCAAAAAAGGAAAGCTCCTCCAGAGCTTGTCAGATGGATCCCCAACATCACGGAAGAGTCGCGAATTTTGTGATGACCGGCGGGGCTGATCGGTCATTCCCTCCGGAATCGTTGCTTGTCCTTCGGATGGTTCATGTGCCAGACATTAGGCTTTTCCGTTGGCTTGACTTTCTGGTAAGGAAGACCGCTTCTAGCTTGTGCGCCCTTTAACAGTCTCTTCCTGACAAACGAGTGACGAAGGGCCTTCACTTCGTCGGTCGTTTGTCATCTCTTTGGTGGAGCAGCAACGCTCGTGGAGACACTTCCTGTCTTAAACGAAGAGAAGTTCGATAACCCGGTCTCGTGTCACACACCTGAGGCACGGCTTAGTCTCTTGCCCGTAGGAGATGTGACCAGCAGGAACGATGCAGATGTATGTGTCGAAGATGTGCACGGCAATAGCATGAATCGCTCGCACATATCGGTGATTTTAGCAGTCGTGGCCAGCCTCTAATCTCTCTGAATCAAGAAGAGATTGTGATACACATCCAGAGGACTATTCAGAAGAATTGGTGGCCGTGGTCTACAATTAGTGTCGCTTTTCTGCTCAGAACTGACATGATGCTCCAAGAACAGTTGTTGTTCCGGATGCCGCCTGCCCCTCTGGGAGCTCCCCGATAGCTCTGTCATTGGCCATGAGGAGGAAAGGAGGAAAATATCAGACAACTGCCGTTCAGCTTCCCGACGGAAAGAGTCTCTGCGTCAGCAAGAGATGTGTAGTAGGGAGAGAGCTCACGATACTGCGGCGACCTGGTGGAACCTTCCAGGAAGAATCTGGTACGTTCAACATCCAGTTCTCTTGTGACATCTCTGGAATTTTTTTTCTGGGGAGTTTCGACTGTGAAGCAGGAATCACACATGGACGGTGAGCTCGGCCAGTGGAGGTCATGGATGCGAAAACGGTGGAAATGGTGGCGCATCCCTCTCTCTCTAAGCCGGTGAAAACACCGAGCACGGCGTTAGTTACGGTAGATCTTCCGTTAAAGGATTCTGTTGTGCCCTAAAGACTCTAAAGACAGGAGTTTCCAGGCAGTTTGAGGGTCCGACAGGCGGACGGTAGAGGGTCATTGGATTCAACCCCATCAGCGTCGTAACACATGTGTTGGCCGATGCGTGTCTAGGTCGGCCAATCTTGACCATTTACAGAAGGGAACAGAGGAAGCAGTGGTACATATCGAAAGAGTTCAGAAAGAATCTCTGTTAACCCTTCATCCACTGTTGTAGTCGCTAGTCTGCCGGTTTGAAATCTGCTGCTTCATTTTGGAATGTGTAGAGGTGAGAGAACAGGTACATAGTCTTAGAAGATGCATGAAACGGTCAAATGGAATCGATATGCCAATGAAAGATACGTGTAGAAAATGCGAAGTGCATATCATGCACGGGAAGTACTCATGTGTGTGATCTCAGCTGCATAAATCCATCAATACCGTTAAGCAGAAACTCATCTCAAGGAACATCAAGCCGAAACATAAAGATTCGTTTGCAGGAAGTCAAAGCGCACAAGGAGGCACTAACCAAGATAGAACATGTCTCAAGATAGAGCATGAGAAGTTGGTGTTGATTCTGATCCGGGATTGTCCAATTCCTTTGTCTTTGTTGCAAGCCTTATGTTTGCTGATAAATATCACTAACAGCACTTAAGATATGATCAGCTGGACCAGCAGGTTTAAGGAAATCATCTTCGCATACATCATCATTCACAGCTTCTTTCTTTCTTTCTTTCATTTTTTCCATCTCTCGGAGGCAGATTAGCGTTTGGAACCTCCTAATCTGCGCAACGCTTGTTTTATTTTTCCACCAGGCTGCATCGATTCCAGCATTTTTTCCAATGAGGATTAAAAAATATTTTTTTTTCATTTGGAGCATCTTCTCTTTCTACATCGAATCCAGAATTACCAGGTGGTAACTCACGAGCTTGGACCCTAACCCGATCAATATTTTCTAACCAGCCATCATGCATCCCCTTTTCTTCCTTGTTCCGATGATAAGAATTATCTCATTAAAAATGACCTTCTTCTGATTCTTCTTTGATACTCAATGGAGTTATTTGTAACCCTTCGTCACGTTCTAAAGTTTTGCCTTCTTGCCCAGGCAGGGATACCTGAGTTTTTCATAATATCGTATTTACCATTATTGTCAGTTTCTTCTTCTTCAGCGGAATCCAAGGAGTGCTTCTTTTGAGTAGCAGCATCAGCTGCCTCTTTATTATCGGACTGTTCTCCAGAAACAGAATCGCCTTCGCTATCGTAAGGGAATTTCTTCTTCGAAATATCGACTTTTCGATGCTTCAAACTCCTGCCAACGATAAGGGATCGGCGAACCGCATCGCATGCTGGCACGGGAGGGGGGGGGGGGGTCACAGACTTAGGTAAAACGCGGGGCACGACCACGATTGCTAGTGAGAAGGGATCCGACCCCACTCCAGAGTAATCAGCATCTGACTGAAGTGGAACGAGAATCTCGATCGATTAGGGGCATAGGGAGAAGGGGATGGGGGCATGGGAAGCGAACGAGTAACGAAGACCAGGGACTGTGCTGGGTGATACATGGGAGATCCTGGCATCCCCATCTGAATTGAATCCGGCATATTAAGAGAGACACCGGTAGTGGCATGCTACATAGCAGTCGGAGGGAAAATGACTGCCAAGAGCATGGAGCACTGCCTAGGGATGCATCCGACTGGATGAAGTCCTTCGAAGCAGCAATCAGCAGTTCACCTGTTTCATCCAGTCCTCAGCATCCTTCTTGCGAGCGCGAGGAAACGGTTAAACGTGGGTCCATGGAGGTTTCCGGGAATCTCGAAGAAGGAATCAAATAGGGAAGAAGAGATCAGGAGGCGGACTGCACCGCATAGGGATGCCCCCAGCACGTTCCGACTTCAGGTCCATAGAATCGACTCCTGTGCCATGAGAGACATTGCATGTCCTGCCAGGCAGCAGTTCGAAGGGAGTGGAGATGGAACAAGGCTGCAATGCGGGGCAAGGCCAAGTGATGCAAGCACGAGACTGGGCAAGATGACTTGCGTGCCTCCGACCAGCGGAGTGAATGAAATTACCATGGGACGCACGCTATGCCGACGATAAAACATGAAGAGAGTCCGGAAGCGGGAAGGAAGGAGGGGGAGGATAAACTCAGAACCAGCTACCCTAGGTAGAACTCCGGTGAATGGGAAAGGGAATCCAAGAGGGGATCTGTGTTCAAAGACCGGTTCGAAAATGAAAGATTTCAGGGGCTGAATAATGCGGAGGACCCATGCTGGGACAGCTTTGAGAAAAGAACCGATGCGGCTAATGGAGGAAGTCCACGACCTGTTTTGGAAATGAATCGACACAGAGTGATTCCAGGAAGGGAGCTGGTTGGTGCAGAGAATCGTAGAGGAATACAAAAGTCATATCGCAGCAGCAAACGGTGGGAAGTGAGGAAAATTCTGGAAATTAAAGAACACGAATTGGGATTTCTCATCGAAGCAGAAGTGTCGAAGGCACTCTGTGCCCACGTTTGCGGTTTGCGTTTTGCTGTGGATGCCTTGGTAACGGAGGGCATCAGAATAGGAAGGAACAGGTAGCGCATTTGGTTCATAGACTACTTAAAGCAGAGGGGGTGGCTTCGGCACTGCATAAGTCACGAGGCGCCTCTATAGGATCCTAGGGAATCTCCTACCATCTGCGGATCCAGGGGCAGTAATGCCAACGGAAACCTTTGACAGGAGAAGAACAGGTTGGAAAGAGGCGTGAACCGGTGGTTGTATTCATCTCCTATAATGCAGAAAAATCACCTTGCAAATATAGAGGGCTCTAGAAGAGTGTGAAAGTGCTCCATCGACGAACCAGGTCATCTGCCTACAGAAGAAGAAACTCCTACCACAGGATAGAGACCTAGAAAAAACTTTGCACCACATACTAGACCCGACGAAGCTAAAAGATCGTCACAGGGTCCATGCATTGCGTTCATGGACCTCGCGAAGGCATTCGGAACGGCCCTGAACGAATCACGTCATGGGATTCTGAGAAAGAGAAGAGTATGAGGGATCTTAGAAAGGAATCATCATCGAAAACCGTTACACACGAGGGCAAACGCCTGTACAGAAGGAATTACAGGCAGCAGGGATGTTCAGATCTGTCGAGGAGTGAAACGGAGATGCCTCGTCGGCTCTCTTTCCTTCAATGTAGCTACTGAACCACTTTTATGCAGGATGAGATCTCAGTTCCAGAGAGCAGTTTATGCTGGCACACACAGACGATCTGGTATTGATAGTCTAGCCCATAGGTTCTCAAAGTGGGCGATAGAGCGATTCAGGGGGGCGACAGTAACCTCAAGGGAAATCGGGGGGCGTTGAATAAAAATAGGGGGCGGCGGTGAAAGAATAAAGAAAGAGGAGACGAGAAAATTTTTAAAAAAATGTTCGTACACGTTTCATATGTTGTGTGCCATGGGAAGTCGTAGTGATTCGGTACTTTGTTTTCCAAATAAACATGCAAAATGCAAGTTGCCATTTCTTAGTGGTCACGTCTGCCGACGGGCCCCAAGCACGCTAGTGTTGACAGACGAGCGTGTCGCGCGCTGTCGGAAAATCCAGCATGCATCTGCAGGAATATATGGGTGCAATTCCTTGTTTACAATACGATACTATTGATAGGCGAAATTATGAAATCAAATTTAGATTGCTCTGAACTGTGTGAGAAGCAGTTCAAAAAAATAGTGCAAATGCATTAGCTTTTTAAATTGGTTTTGAACAGCAAGTTACTCGTGAGTGCTTGCTTTCCAAAGTGGGCGATATCGCCCCCTGGTGGGCGCTGGAACTATTCGGGAGGGGGGGGGGAGCGCTGAGTAATTTTTTATCTGAAAAAGGGGCGGTAGGCCAAATAAGTTTGGGAGTCTGTGGTAAAACCAGATGGTAGACCACTCGAGCGCCTTTGCAGATTTTACTAACGGTGTCCCAACTCTGAGCGATTTGTAAATCCCAGACATCGCACGCCACTGCATTTTGCAGCAAAGAAGCCAAGAGGGATGAGAAAAACTACCTTAAAGCCGGCCAAGATGGTCTCCCGGTAGTCGACTTTGGCGAGGTGTGCAGATGACTGGGCAAATCGTTGAGCCCGGCATTGTTCTCTTGTGAGCCAACGAAGCGACAAATTCCGGCAAAGGGAGTAGTCGTGTTGGATTGGAGGTCGTCTGCTCCACGGAAACTTTCCTTCCCAGCCCTGTACACTAGGAGCGCCTGAATGTATTCGGCAAAAAGGAATGGACGTTTCTGAACATCATCGGTCAACTCACCACGAAGCTGCTCACTTCCAGGGAGGGAGGCAAGCACGTGGGTGTGCACCAGCAGATCAGTAGCTTGCCTTCCCTAGCCTGCTCAACTCACCAGGAGGGGCCAATTGTCCTTTTTGAGCTGGGCAGTTGCTTCTGGCCGTTAACCGCTCTGTACCCGGCAGTGCGAGACCTATCCTAGTAGGCGCTACGAGCGGCGGTGAGGAAGAGGACCCAAGCATCACCAGCCGATGAAACTCCTGGATAAATGTTTGCCCAGGGCGATCGATGCAGGGGTGGGACGGACCCAGCAGCGATGCAGGCATCTGTACAATGGCAAGGCAAGCTCCTGGCGGAATCGAGGCGGAGTGGAAAAGGGGAGGAAAAGGAAAGGGAGGTTGGTTCCCTTGGATTACATTTGGGGACCTCACGATCGTCGAGGCATGTACAAGGAAGAAAGTCACCTCAAACCTGAGGGCAATTCAGACACATGTCAGCATCGACGATTTCTCAACGGACGGCACCTCAATAAACGGCAGATGGCATCGGTTCAGACATATGGCGGAGGCTCAGCCTGCTTGCTGTCTGTGAGGCCAGCTCCCTCCGAGAATCACTTTTGCGGAAGGAGCAGAAGATGGTTGGAATCCCTGGAGCACCTCTTCAGCATACACAACCACAGCATGATTACGAAAAAAAACGAGGAGTTGGTGACCCAGATCCCCCCCAAAAAAAAACACACGTGCGGAAAAAAATAGGAGTCGGAAGCTGCCATCCGGACCATTCCGGAAACAAACTCGAAGATGAGACCCGACATGGTGATTCATGAGGAAGAGAAAGTGTCATCCTGGAGGTCGCTTAGTCTACTAGCATTCGTCAGCAGTATTGTGAGGGGCAAGGCGGAAGGAGAGCAAGTATCACGAACTTCCTCTTCACCCTGCATCAAAAGGATTGCCCGGCGCTGTAATAGGCTCTTGAGTATCTTGGGACCCGACCATTGATGATATGCCGAAGGAATGGAAAACCCCAAGAACCAGGCAGGGCACATAAATCAAGGAGGAAGCAGTGTGCTCAAACATACAGTGTTTTACTCCAGCTTGTATCAAAACATACGTGTTGAAAGCATAGGCTGGGTCATCGTCCCTCAGCGAGTACACCTATTAGAATGAGGAAAAGGAGATGGACTGTGAAGATGGCGGAGCTCAGGCGGAATCACACTTAATCGAAAAATCTTCCTTCAATATAATAATTTGTAATGACTAAAAACCAATGAAAATTTTAAGCGAATCGCCCCTCTCTCTATCTTATGGAAACTTCCGCTACCATCGTGTAAGAATTCAGCAGCAAGTAAGATTTTCGACATGGCGGGAGCGGCTTCCAGGAGGGGTCTCCGAAGTCTAAGGTGACCTCGATAAACGAGAAGCGTTGCGCATAGAGCTGCGAGCAGCAGGATGGAGGGAAGTTGAAAGGAGGAAGGGAATTTTTTCCTCGAAGCATTCTTTCTTTCGATGTGTAGCTTCTGATTCCCCTTTGCGCTTTTGGGAAGAGGCAAAACCGCGCCCGGCACATGCTTCTCCTCAAGCTTTTGCAGATAGCGAGTCTCTTCTTGAACTTGGCCCGCTATGGGGGTGGGAGAGAAAAAAAAAAAAAAACGGAAAAATCTTCCTTCTTGCTTTTGCCTCAGAATGTTCCATTCTTATCTGGGATGAGAAGTTCTTGGGCGCTTCCCCAGTCACGAGATCTCAACTTCGGTAAATGGGGGAAGAACGAAAATGGAAGAGCCGTTCAGCATCCAGAAAAAGAAGGGAAGAAAGAAAAAGTCGTAAATCATTCTTCAAATTGTCCTTTTCGGTTTGCTCTTAGCTCTGTTGAGAGAACAGGTCAAAGAGTGCCCTGGGTTATGGACGTTTGCTTCTTCACAGCTGGAGTATAAGCCAATTTGACATACGTTGCTGATTAGCAAGTTGACCACTACTGGCTAACCAAGTTGAGATCAACTACTGATGATGACGTGATGATGAGAGAAGACGATAATGAAAGGGAAGAGAGATCCGTGAGAAAGGGATTGCATTTTCCAAAGACTCATCTTCTTTCCCGTCACCTTGCTTCCGTTTCGGTTCCATTCTTCATGTTCCTTGTCGCCATTTTATTTAGTGACCAACCGTGTTATCCAGTCGAAATGCCCAATTGATGTCAGTCCCATCATCTTTTCTGATTTTCACTATTCTTCTCACCGAAAAAAGACGATCTTTTTGAGGCAAATCGAATTCCTTCCCGTCTTAACGAAAGCTCTTGATTGCCCCTTAAGAATTAGGAAAGACCATGCGAATGTTTCAGTGGCTCATCTGTTTTCTTTTCTTTTTGCAATCAGCAGTTCACCCCAACTTCAAAGCATTCTTCAGAGCTCAAGGAAATCACGAAACGCAGGTCCATGGAGGTTTCCGAGAATCCCGAACCCTCCACCTTCGAAATCAGCTTTCTCGAAGACTCAATGCCGAATTATGAAGAACAGTCAAGAAAGCCACGCCCAGGATCCAGAAACCATCACCCAGTTAGAAAAACGCAGGATTCTAAAATCTACTATAGATGCACGTGCTAACTGGAATGCAATCGAAAGACCCATTTCGATGGGATTCCATATCCTGTCCGTGAAACGCAGCTTCTCTGCTGGCACCTGTTGAACGTCGCGCCTGTTGAATTTCGCGAAGAATGCTTTTGAAATCGATGGAATTACCTGGGAATGAGGCATCAGTGCTGCTGTCGTGATGTATCTGGAGCATCCTTGCAAGACGAATTCGGAAAAACCGAATCGCAGGGCCCAACTGGAAATCATTCCTTTAAATTCACTGCCATTACATACCGCGAAATAACGCGTATAATAAATAATCCTTTCGCCCTTTAATAAGGATTTCGCCCGAAAGTTTCTGAGAAAATGAACATTCGTGTAGAATACGCACCCATGATCTGGCAAAATTTCCACTTCTAATAAATAAAATGCAAATAAATGCAAATAAAAAAAAATTAAATATCATTTATCATTAGAAAATCTTACAAAAAAAAATGCATTTTTTTTTTAGTATATTCTCCAATGGCCCATCTGTTGGCGATGTGTACCATCACATTCTACCAGATTTTTAGCACTGTAAGCAGTGGGAGGTGGGGAGGGGGAACCGGGTCGGTTGCGAGGGTCGCTCCAGCGCGCCAAACAGATGGTCACAGTGACGTGTACAGAGCACCTCGTGCACACTGAAATTGGAGAAATGTTTGTACCCGTGTACAATACGCACCCCGATTTTGTCGAGCTAAATTGAGGGAAAACGGTGCGTACTGTACGCGAGATTTCACGGTATTCTTCCACGTTATCGGAATTGCAGAATGAAATGAGTTCAATCATTGAGAACTCCGAAGCGCAGGGAAGAATTATTATTGCCAGCATTATAATGCTAACCTTAGTACACCACTGAACACCGAAGTGGGCGTTTCGATTTGCATTTGAAACAAAGCACAAGATTTTCATCCTGACTACCAGCTATGTGCAGAGCTAATGATCATTCATCCGCTGTTTCCAATGGAACCTGGATATCTCATTTTGTCCAGCGTGTCTGCGTGGATTTGCATCTGCTTCAGGCGAAACTTGACAGCATCCTAAGTAACTCTTTTTTCGCATCAGAACGGAGGTCTACACAATGAAAGCAAAGAGAATCGGGAAACCAGTGGCATCCAGTTCGCGTTCGGGGACCCGGCGTTTCTCCGGATTCAGGGAGCACGGTTCCCTGAAGGACTGCAGAGGAAAGCAAAATTCGCATGACCTTTCAAAACGAAAGCTACTCCTCTGTTTACCAGAAAGCAGCTACGTGAGTCGATGGACACGCTGATTCCCTCTACAAAGAAAAACAAAACACGATAGGGTAATCCAAGTCAAGCCGGCTTGTTTGATGATCTTGACGTTCTAAGACCGAAACCTGAGAATGTGCAAGATTCTGAAGAGGAACAGGTTTAGGCATGAGTTCTTTTCACTAGGATTTCATGTAACTAATCATTCACTCGAGAAATTTAGAACACTTCTGAAAGAGCCAACCTTTGGATTTATCGGAGAAACTGGTATCACCTCTTCTTCCCCTTATTTCCCTTCCCTGTATCTAATACAGGGAAGAACGCTTCGCTTTGGTTTTAGTACTACTGAAGAGTACATTAGTTAGCTTTATAATGCGATTTCATTCGAACTGTAGGTCCTTTAATAATTCACATTCCATTAGAATAAATAATACAGCGACATTCTAATATACCACAATACTGGACACAGGGAAAAAAGAAAAGCGTTGCGTTTACAGACTCTCGCGTGTTAAATCAGAAGAATCGAAATTCGTTGTTTGGCAACCCTGAATCTGCTGTGAAGGACAATGAAACCTCCAATTAAAAGTGAAATATATTCCTCGACTTGAATTATCTTAAGGGAAGTCGTCTGAATCAACACTTCAAGTTTTCTAGCGTTACGGGGGTCATACTTCGGCCATAAATTACATTTAAGGATCATTGATTTATGCAGTGATGAACGGGTGGATGATGCATCAAATAATCTGAAGGACTGTTTAAATATATTTGCCCTTTGTGTGACGGATCTGATTGAGATTTTTTTTTCTTCTAAGCTTAGCTGCTCTTCGGTGACGTTGGAAAAGTTAGAAATAGCTGTAAACGCAAGGGGGCAGTAGCTATGAAGTACTCAACTTTCAATTTTTCAGGTATTTTGTTCGGACTACCGAGATAGTGGGGTGATGGCCTGCCACCCATGTCTTGTCTCAGCCACTTTGCAACGGTTTAAAGCTTCCCAGGCTTGAAGGAAAAAAAATCCTCTCGTATTACCTTAATCCACCTGTCTTAAAGAGCGCGCGAAATGGAGAGGGTCATTTCCCGGAATCACCCAAGGGCATCCTGGTGGAAAGTCGCACCGAAGTTGGTTAAACGCTGTGACGAAGGTGCATCTCGTTGAGGAACCCGAAAATAAAGTGGAATGCTGATCGTGCCCCTTCCTTTTTCGTCGAATTTCGTTAAATCTTGCAGTTGTGGGTCTGGATTGGAAGAATCTCGCGAATCCCGCTACTGCTTGCAGTTCAACCATCAGCCGATGTACCGAAGATGCTGCCGAAAGCACCAGAATGTCCCACTGTGTAACACGTTCACTGTTCCATCGCGGTCCGCTTTCCGATGTCCACGAGCAGCTTTGCCGAAAGCAAAACAAAAAGAGATGACAGAGAGTCTAAGAATGCACTGGACACTCCCTGAACATGAGGAGCACGAAACACCATTAAGCACCCGTTTGTAACCGAATCAAATGACGAATTATGAATGCCGCACGAAATCAAATAAGGATATGTAATACTATGGAATTCCTCAGTAGCTGAAGTGTGTGATACCGTAATACAAAGGAATAAGAGAAAAAATAAAATAAAATGACCCCCCAAAGTCATTTCTACCCTTTACTAAACACAATGTGGCTGTAGTCAAGTCCATGAGCAACGAAATTTGGTCCATAAGCACCGTACGTTATGTTCCTAATGTAGATAATCGCAGCAGCATAATGCTATTCTAATCAAGATACTTTGTTGGTTGCTATCGCTTCCTGTTGCATCCAAAGTTTACCTTAAGGAAAAATATGATGGCCTGTCGTTTGCTGCGACGGGAACTTTATGGAGGCGCTTATTTTTGATGTGATGGTCCGCAGGAGATTGCTTCCATGAATGCTCATCCGTGCTGACGAGCATGCACAGAAGCTATTGAAGGTAATAGAAAGTATTCTTTCCAAATATCAAAAAAAAAAAAAAAAAAAGGAAATACGCGTTTTTGTGGATTCATTTCAAGGTTTGATTTCTCTTTCTTTTTTTTTTTTTTTTAAAAAAAAAAAAGGAATGTGGATGGTAAGGATCGGACACTCAAACATACGTTTGTATTTGTATTGTCAGCTAATGGAAGCGATCAAGTGAATTTGAAAAATAAAATTATTTGCTTTGGTCTCTCGATTCCGTTCCTCACCCGGCAGTTGTTAAGACTTGGAATCAACACTGAAGAAGTAAAATCTGTGATTAACGATTGCATGATGATGGAGAGAGGATCTCGAAGTTTATAACCCGTTCTTTCCACCGATAAACATTCACAAGGGAGGCACTCAAACATTTTTGTCTTGCGCCTTTTATTGGACACGCTACTGGGTCAGGACCACTTTGCTCCTCACGTCCATTTTTCCATCGTGCAAGACGCACGCCCACCCATACGGGGCGTAACGTACATCTTGCTCCTTGTGAATGCTGTGGAGCTAACGTTCAGAACATCTGTGTATGCACGACTCCGTCTGAAAACACGTGTCCTCTAGCCAAAGAGTGCCTGTGCTGTGAAAAGGATGCATATGGCCTTTAGCATTTGTGGAAAAAGTAGCTCTTCTAATTCTACCGTGTTTTCAAGGTTTCATTTTCAGAATGAAACAAGTTCTCGGCACGGAGCTGTTGCGTTGCAATTCGTTGAGAGGCAATGCTCGCGGGATGATGGAAGAAGACGTAGCCGACTACCATGCCAGCGGGAATTGGTCTTCTCCTCTCCACCCCTCCCCACCAAATCAGAAGCCTACGATAAGAATTGCGACAAACCATTTCGAGCAGTTTTGTATACGAGAAAAACATAGCGAGATCGAAAGCAACTGATGGACGACGGATGGCTAATTTTGGGCTCCTTACAACAAAAACAAAATCAGCACTTCGTTTTCATTGGTTTCCCCGATCTCCACGATGATCTGGAGGAACGGCTGTAATATCTTTAGGAGGTCCACTGATTGGAGTGATGCAAGTTCGTGCGTTGAAGATGATCCCAGCTTTGCACGCAGGAGTCCTGGAAAGAGTCTTGGCGGCGATTCTGGATTGAGAACGCGAGAAACGAATCCTTCTTAGAGCGAATAACATCTGCATCCGGAGACAGCTCGGACTGCGTTCGTGCTGACCACGCAGCGCAGCCTAAATGACTGGAATTAGCGGAAGGAACCAACCGTCTCAGCCCTCGAGATGCAGCATGGGGAAGCTTCAAGTTGGAAAGTTGGTGCCCTTTATTAAACTCCTCATGGACCTTCATCTTTCATCCTACACCTTAAGAGCTGGATCGAAGAACCATCGAGAAGAAAAAAACGGTTCCAGCGAGCAGAACAGGGAGAGCAGCTTGCTCGAGGAGGAACAGCTGTTTGCACCACTACGAAGTCGGTAAGAGAGGCACAGGGAAGCGGTACAGGAGCTAGAGAAACCAAGCAAGTTCACGATCTCCCGGGGGGGAGGGGGTCCCATGGCAGCAGTGTGCAGCTGATTGACAGAGACTCTTCACTCCCGCTGCTTCCACGCGCTGGAAGATTCCAGCGCGTGGAAGCAGAGGGGTGAAGAGTCGAAAGCTGGAGACTGTGGTGTCCCGAGACGCGACCTGATGCTTTTCACCTATCGCGAATTCAGGTTTCTGCATGCTCCGTTCCGTTCGGAAAGAGGTTTCGGGCCTCTCCCGGAGAGGTCAAGAAAGTGGGCTGTCCGAAGAAACTCCTGTAGGGCTCAGACGATCCACAGTTGCGGGGATTCGGCTGGCGCTGCGCCAGTCGGCAGAGTAAAAGAGAGGAAAAAGAAGATGGAAGGAAACATAGAAGGGAGTTGGATCTGGCAGAAGAGTTTAGTGATTTTCCGTACCGAAATGACTTGCATCGTCGTTGGAGCCGGAGGGATTATTTGGCGTTCCTGGCACGGGACCGCCATCTAAGAGGCGATCCATCCGCCGAGCACCTGGCATTCACCGACGTGCACCCCGGACGACCACCCCTTGAGGTGGCCAGCGACCTTGAGATCCTGACACCGTGGACACGCATGTGCACGTACGTTAGTGAACCCCCCCTTAAGCTCAGGGAACCTCAAGGATCGGGCGAGGATTTCCCGAACTTGTCTGGCGGTCCTTAACCCCTCCCGGGGGCTCCAGGAAGGGCACAGCAGTCACAGAGGTCGCAGATTCGGAGCCCGAGGAGAGGGACGCTCGGCGGGGGAAGGAGTTCTGGAGAGCTTCCTGGGATCACGAAAGAGATCCCGAAACGGCAAGTCCCGAATGGGTGCAGTCCAGGAGCGGCGGCCACCTCGGCGACCAAGGTGCGACGGCACCTACTGAGGATGCTGTGGTCGCTAGGGACAAAGGACGCTTCCCCAGGTCAACCTGCTCCCTTTCCTCACGCCGGACACGAGCCACCATGAGATCCCGGGGAGTGCAGAAGAAGAGAGGATGGCGACCCACGGGCTGAAGGCGAAAGGATCTCGGTGGGTCGCCCGCCATGTCCGGCATCGACGGCACCGACAAGCTGGCAGTCGATCGTGTGGCCGGAGGAGGACGCGGGTTGGCCCCATCGACGAGGAGGCGGGAAGCAGAGCTCCGAGGTTTCCGGAGACGCTGAGGGAGAAGGCGCACGGCGTGGATCCCCGAGTCCTGGACGAGAAGAGTTTCTCCCTCTTTTCTCCCTGGAGTTTGGAAAGGCCTCGTAGCAGGGGCAAGGAAGAACTCGAGGTTGATCGGACCGTGCCCGGAAGCCGTTTGCTCTCCCGTACCAGCAGTCCAGGATCCTTCTGGAGGATCTGCCCCTGCCGACAAGATCTGCACCGACGGCAGCTTTAGAAAAACGCGCGCGTTCAGGTCCCACTGATCGCCGGAGACGGAGGAACCCGCCGCCTCCCTCCTGAACCCAGTAGGCAGGTGGGTTCTGCACCGGCGGCTGAAGGGGGGATCAGCGATCGAGGGTCACCTCCCCCCCCACACACACCATCTCCAGGGTCTCCGATTTCTCTGGAGAGTCGCTGCAGGAGAGTCGCTGCTCAAAGCCCTTAGCGGATTCCACCGCCCTGTCGTCCATAGCAACAGGCACTCCCCCCCTTCTCCTCCGTGGAAACCTGGCGAGCAGCTCAATGCTTGGCTCTTCCCATGGCACCAGCTCACCCGCAGCGGTCCGTTCGTCCCTGAGGTCTCGGGCTCGATTCAGCCTCGCCACAGGTCCCCGCTGCCTCCTGCGAACGATCTCTTCCCTTCCCCCCCGCCTCCCGGACTCCCTTTCCCGTCAAAGAGACTCAGGAATTCGCCGGAGTCGGCTCCAGACGCTCCATCACCGAGAACCCCCGCCGACGCCTCTCTCCAGGCGCCGCTGTCCTTCGGCGGTCCTGGTCTTGGTCCTGGACGGGGACCTCCAGCCCCCCGTCCAGGACCCCGCGATCCTCTCCGGAAGAGCTCGTGGCGGCGAGGGACAGCGCTGACGATCTCGAGGTCATCCCTCCGAGGGAGGAAGAGACCCCCCTCACGGGACGCGTGAGCAAAGGCGACGGAGTAGGAAGGGGAGAGAGGGGGGAGCAGTGAGCGAATGCCGGAGGAAGAAGGACTGAGGTCGTCGGCAGCAGAGAGAGAGAAGCGGAGCAGAGACGTCCCGTCCCTTCGCTCTGGGAAGCCGCGCGTGCTTGGGCTGCGCCTGGGTCGTTTCCCTGGATACGCCCTCGGTCCCTGTCGGACTTCCACGGGTTTCCGCTTCAAAAGCGGGAAGGCGGAGGAGGGCGCGCACCACTGACGCGCCTTCTTCTTGAATCAAGGAACGAGGCAAGAGGAAGAGGCGGAAGTCTAATTTACCTGTTCCCCCTCCCCTCCCACCCTTCGCGTGAGGACAAGCGGCGGGATCATCCACGTCCCTCTCGAACGGATGGGTGAGGGGAGAAGGAGAGACTCCCCTCGGGAGGAAGGAAGGGGCTCGGCTGTTCCGGGAAGCAGCTTCCCCAAAGCTCGGGGACCGCGAAGTCCCTCCCACCGCGAGAGTTCGCGGCAATCGGGAGTATGGAGGAGGACTCACACCTCGTGGATGGATCCACCCGCAAGCACGTGGATGCCGCGGGGGGGGGGAAGGCGATCAGGCGTGCACGCGCCGCCGACCACCTCCGGGTCAGGGAACCCCAGTGCTCCCCTCCCCTGGGAGGGGGGGAGGAAAGTGCGGTCAGGGAGGGACGCTGCGGGGAGCACCCTGACTTCCGAGCCATTTCAGGAGAGCAGACGGGGGCGCGGTCCGTCGAGACTCGGAGTCCTTGCCCTCTCGGAGAAAGGTCTCTGTCCCCCTGGCATCCCCGAGGCGTCCGGGGGACGGTCGGTTGCCACGCGGGGCCTCCTCTCGCGCGCCGGGCGCTCCCAGCCTACCGCGTCTCCCGACCGCCGCCGCTTCGCCTTGCACGTCCAGCGCCACGGAAGGCTGCGACCGCCGAAACACGCGGAAGGGGGAACGCCGCCTCAGCATCCGAGACCCGCGACCTTCGGGATACGGGCGCGGGGAAAGGCTCCTCGTCCCGCCTGGCAACAGGCTGCACTCGCCACCGCAGCGAGGCGCGCGACAGGGAAGCGGCATCGACGCTCCCCCATCTCATCGATCCGAGAGCGCTGCCGCGCGTCGAAAGCCTGTCGGGAGCAGCCGATTCCCCTCAGATATCCGGGAGGGAGCGAGGCAGGAGATGGAGAAAGAGGGGATTTTCGAGTCCCGGATCTCACGCGCCGCCTTAGCCCTCTAGGAGCCGCTTCGCTTTGGGGACCCACCTTTTTGCACAGAAGTGTCGGGGAAAACGGGCGCTCCTAACGGTGGTTACCCGGGGTGGGATGGGAAAGTTTGGGTCGAGAGCGGGAAGGAAGGAGGGAGCGGAATCTTGCTGATCCAGCCTCCGGCAGGGCCTGTTCGTCAGCCCCGTTTCTCGTCTCTCGGTGAAACAGGCAAGACTGGATCTCTGTGAAAAGAAGCTCTCTATGCCGAAAATAATTTTTCTCCATGGTGACCATGATCATGATGACGAAAAAGAGGAGGACGAGGAGGAATGAGAAAGAAAAGGAGGGAAGACGAGGAGGAGGAAGAGGAAAGGATGGAGGAGGAGGAGGGGAGGGGGAAGAGAAACGTGATGGTGATGAAGAAGAGGAAGGAGACGTGTTCGGATGAAGGTCTCTGAAATGGCTGCCATCAGCAACAAGACCAGCATACGGCATGGCAGGGAATGGGTGCTCGTGGGAATAGGGCGGGGCAGCTTCTCTTCAGCTTTTCGCCTGTGCCGAAGGCTGGATTGCGAACGCGGATATCCCCCATCGAGGGGGCAGCTCGACTTCAGTTCAGCTGCTGAGTTGGCCCTTGCCGCAGCACCATAGAAGAAGGGAGAGTGGGAACACACGTGGCTATTCCCGACGCGAGGTAGGGTACACGGTACCCCAAGGCCACCCAACTCGCTTCAAGCTGAGGGCGAACTGGTGTTCAGGTCCGTGGCCTTCCACCCGATGAGCAGGCGCACGCACCTTGCACGTCGTCGAGCAGTCGTTTGAGCTCCACCATCTCCCATCTCTCCTGATCCGCTACTTACCAGAAGACTCTGGACAAGGAACGAAGCCTCCCGCCACCGCCAACCTGCAGGCATCCTGAAAGAAATCATCTCGACGCAACTTTCAGAGCGATGAGTCAATGAGGTTTTTGTTTATTAAAGTAGCTGGACACTCGGATCAGATCACGCTAGCGACAGAGATCGCATCGGTCCACTTTCGGAGCGGGTCGTGTTGGCAACAGTCCCGAAAACCCATTCGACGTAACCATCCACTCCACGACCAGAGGAGTGCTCTTCGACTGAAAAGGGATTTAACCGTGGAAACAAGGAAAGAAAGTCTTCTTTCTCAAGGTGAGGTAAGCTTTCTTTTAGAGGGAAAGAAAAAAAGGCTCTCGACAAGTTGCATGTTCATTTTCACGAGATGTTGAGAAATGTCAAGGCCACTTCAGAAGTCGTCCTTTTGCCCTGTGAACGTCTGGAGTCACCTTTTCGGTTCTTCATCAAGCGTCTTCGCTAAGCAATTAAGAAACGTGAAAGAGCAGTGGAAAAGGAGAAACTTCCAGCAGCATCAAAAATACGCACGCATTCACGAAGCATCGGAACAAAACCGGAAAAAAAAAGTGGGATGATTGGAGGAATGGAAAGCAACTCTGCAGGATTCTTGGGCACGAGGTTGCCCGATGCGTGCCAACCATGCTGTGTTCCGATCACCCGAGAGAAGCTTCTGTAGATGGGCCGATGAGGAACACGCAGTGGTGAGCAGGAGTAAAAGCGTCGCTTCCTGCTTTCACGCTGACCAAATGCGACGAAGTGGAGCTGGAGGTTCCATGTCGGCAAAAGAACTCGTTATTCCGCACGAATCGTGGAAAAGCTTTCGAGGTGCTGCTTCTGTTCAACGTCGTCACAACTGGGAAAGTTTCCTTCCTCCTCCCTTCCACATAGAGAACTCTTCGTGTCTGCTTTGGTCTGCTGTTTGAAAGTTCCCTTATTTGAGGGAGCTTGTTCAAGATCAGATTTCACTCATGACTTCCCCGTTGAAGAGCGAAATAAAACAAAGGGATGCTCCTCTCAGGAGAGGAACCAACTCGTACGCAGAGGAATCAGCTCCCTTTGTCAAATGCACTCAGATCTATTGTGTGCGTGTTTCATCCGACCGAATCAACCCATACGGAGGCGCGAGCCCTTTAATCAGAAACGTATCCAACAACCTCGCTGTTTGGAGGGCGCCAAGGATGACCTTTTTGTGTTTCATTCACGGATCAGTAGACGTAGATCTGGTATAGAGAAGTGCACGAGATAAATCGTGGATGCCTGCCTTTGGGCTTAAAAAAAAAAAAAAAAAACTCTGAAATTTAATGGGCGTGATCGTAGCTGACACACATCAGATACTACGGAAATGAATCCTTTGAGTCCATTCCTTTGATCAATAAAATGCAGCACGGGAATACACGTTTAGTAGAAAGTGAAGAATCACGGAATCCCAGCACTCAAAAGTCAAGTTTCATCTTCTTCCCTAACCAGCTTTTGCAACTGGTAGCACCAGCTTCCCTTCTCTGACTGCTTGTGCGAAATTTCTCTCCTATGACGACATGCAGTGAAGCTCATCTTTCCCCCTAGGAGACCAAACAAGCTGACTGGAAGGTCCCTTACTGAAGACGCAGCCTTCCGGCTGTGGCACACGTTACCACCGTATGTGAAATCTCATCCGGAGCAGAATGCAAACTTGCTTGCTTAGGACGTTTGTGGTAGCAACAGCGAATGTGGAAAACGAAAACAACCGCATCTCGATCCTTTTCAACGCTAGGAATCGATAGAAAGATCGAATTTATTCATCCGCAATTCCAAATCAGCGCTTGCATCTTGGTCTTAAAGTATCAGATTGGTTCGTCTTTCCGTGCCTTACTGTGCAACTGCACTAAGGATTGCCGTGATCCCATCTAAATCGAACACCCTGCATACAAGTTGAAAATGACGAGCCCTATCGACAAGCTGCTGATTTATCTGCCCAGATGTGTGCTGATGTTCCAGTTTTGAACGGGATCCAGCGTAATGCTCCAAGTGAAACGCATGGTGTGCGTGGTATTTGTCGGTACCAACTCAATCACCGTGCTGGGATTCACCTCATGAAGACGATCTACTTACCGAGTAAAAGTACTGATCAAATAATGGACACATATGTGATAAAAGTGTCCATCCGTTCGAGATGAGGATTTTTGTGAAGACGGGGGAAGCTGGGAAAATTTTCGCAAACACACGTAACCGGCATCTCTGAATCTTGTTCCAAAGTGAAACGTGCTCTATGTAATTAGCGAATCGGAAAACCTTACCCGCTACATTGCTATTTTGGGCATTTCATTTCCAGTTTGCAAATTTTGAAACATTAGCCGAAGCACCCATTTTGGATCCCACAAATGGAAAGCTTTGACGCTCGGCGAGAGTTGCCTTTGAATTGCCCACGTGTTGCTTCTCCGAGCCCACCTTTTTCCTGGAGTCGGGTGCGGTGCTTGCTGTGGATGGAGGACGCCATCGCCTGATCCACCTTGAAGAAATGTATTTCATTAAGTGGAGGAGCGCCCATCACTTCAGGATCCAAGACGCCCTCGGTGCTTAGAAGCTGATTGATAATGCCAGCGGCTGGGCAGAAGCGTCTTCTTGTGTTGGGACCGCATGAAGCGGATGAGTAATGTGAATCGAACTTTTGACTTCCCCCCCCCACTTGACAACGCACAGTCCGTGCCCGAGTTTTTATGATGCACAGGGTATGCAATACGTGTGAGGATTCCTAAAGGTTTCGGCGAATCATTATTAAATGCAAATTAGCTGCCGGAGAGTTCGTTGGTTTCCTTCTAAATTTCCCTTCTTTCGAAATCACCTTGACACAATCAATGAGCGAGCGTACCAGGAAGCGCAGGAAACGAAAAATCTTCGAACCTATTTGAGATGCTCGTTGCTTGGTTACTTACCCCGGTAAGACGACCGGGAGCAAGTCCTTTATCTGTTCCGCGTGCAGCAGCGAGAAGAAATTTCTTAACCTGCGTGTCTTCCCTTGGGTAAATTGTTTTCGAAACCATTCCGCAGACGAATGCAACCCCAATTTCGGACAGGGCGTCCATTTCGATCGTCTTTGAGCTTCCCGCAGTCACGTCAAAGATACAGACAAAGTGAAGATGCAATCCAAGATGCTGCCGTAAGACATTCCGATGTAGTGTGATCGCGGAGGGAATGTCTTAAAATCATCCTGTGCCGCCTAGGTCTCTCCCCTATCGAATACGCGAAGCATTTCTCTCCTTCTCCCCATGCTAGGTAAAATTCCTTAAAAGTAATTAGATGAAACATTTGACTGGCAAATGCAATTTCTCGCTTGTCTTGCTCATTTATATGTCGAAAAATTCGAATTGGTGAGAAAAAAAAATTTTTTTCTTTTTCTGCGTAATGATAGTAATATGATGCACATGAGGAATGGCTAGAAGCTTTTCTAATTTAATGATTAGCATCCGAGTACCTGCACCGTTGCATGCATCTATCTGAAACACACTGTGAAGCACCTCAGAAAAAGGGTCCAGATGAAAAACGAACTTTTCATTCCATCTGTTTGTGTACAATTTTTCTTCCCGCTTACATCCCCACCTATTAAATTCCTGATTTGTTTGATTTGTATCAGTAAGGATAAAGTCGGAAGATGATTGCCTCTTTCTCTCTCCCTCGCCTCTGAGCAAACAGGTGAAAAAACACAAAATCAATAATCGTATAGCGACCAACTCATTTCAAATGCAAAAGGAATTCTCATCAGGGTGGACTTTTATTTCCCGAATAGTTTCAGTGCTAAAGGTAAATTGCCTGAGTATGAAGGCGCAGGGACTTCCGGCCGCGATCTGGGATCTCTGTACGACGTTCCCAGAACATTTTTTTTTTTTTTTTTTTTTTTTTTTACTCAGTAACGTTCCTTAGACATCTCTCTGGGTGATGCAGCAGCTGGAGCGAGCACTACAGCCTCGCGTAATCTGCGGTGCTTGGACTTCGACTCATTCAGTTTCATATCGTCTGCATATGCATTGGCTAGGAATCTGTTTGCATCTTTGGGAAAAGGCACCTGAAGACACTGATTCTGTTTACATCCACACAGTGTTGCAGAGATGAAGTCGTGTCCCATGTACACACAGTTTTATCGGAGGATTGGTGGCTGGAGCAGCATTCGTACAGCACAAAATCGGCACACTTGAGTCCTAGGACGTAACCGAAAGGAAGGATCCCTAAGGAAAAGGGCTACTTCCAAGCACAGGAAACTGGCATTTCATTTTCCCGTTCCCACCTCAAACAATCTTGCTCTACAGGCTTCGAAAAAAAAAAAAAAAAAAGGGACACGCTTCGGCAGTGTATAGAACACGAACACAAACTGAATCGTTAATAAAAAAAAACCCAATCAAAATCAATTTCATGATGCTGTGATAGGATGGAACTATTTTGCGAATTAAAGAAGGACAGACACCAGACCGTTATGATCACCTTCCTCCTGAAGCTTTCCCTCCGACAAGGGATAAGAAAAAATGTGTCTCTGGATGAAGTCCTCCTACTCATAACAGATCGTGTTTTAAATCGTTTTGAAAACTCCGGGAAAGAAAAGAAACGTGGCGAGGAGCAAACCTAAATATTTGGTAAATGAGGGAGACCCCTCGAAAATTCCCTGCGGAAATGAATCCTCTTCCGATCCTCACATATTGAACACGGGAGCGGATGCGACATTGGGAACTTTGTTTCCGGTAGGCATTCCTTGTCAACTGAAGCACTACGAGTGGACTCCAAATATTTCAGGAATGATTCCTGTTCTAAAATATGACGCGTTGTTTCAGCACAGAGAGACGATCGACACACGCTGGACTCAAAGTCTCTCCAGCTCTGCTAAATGTTCGTTTTGTGGGATCACACATCTGGGAACAAAGCAGTCTTTTGCTGCACCCCTGCCTGACTGAGAGAAGCATCTTGTGAAGCTGCTTGCGGTTGTAGGATTGCCCCCCTGAAGAACCTTAGGCATCCAAACTAAAGGATTGCTTTCTCGAGCAGATTGAGGGATGTCATCCAATTGAGAAACAGGACATGGAAAAGCAGGAACTGGAGCTAAGAGGTGTAAGAGCATGCAATGGAATGTGTCAGGAAATTTGAGCGTTGTTTCGGAATTAATGTGCATGTGTGTTTTTTTGTGGATCCCTTGTTCCTTCTGGGACAGTCCTGGTTATTTGTCGTACGTGCAAAATCCATACACGTGTTCAGTGTTGAGGATCACCCAAAGGAACATCGTCTTGTGTGAACTCCTAACCAAAGAGGGGTCGAAGGAGATTTCCAAAACATTTATCGGAAACTGGAGGTTCCTGCAACACTCACACTCAAAGCCAGCCACATGTAAAGACATCTTGCTGAAGGATTCTCTAGCACGTAAAATAGGCAAAGTCTGGCGAAAGTTTCAAAAAGATTCGAATAGATGTCACCACAGTTTACGTTCTGAGGAAATGGATCCTGTTGGAAACGTGTAAACCAGTGCCAACTGCAAATTCGTCCAAGACTGTCGAAATGGATAAACCAATAACCTTTGTAATAAGTGATGTTTTTCAGCCTTCAGGGTTCCTCTCTGAGGATCTTTGCATCCTTTTTATACCAAATAGGATTTCCTCAGTAAATCAAGGACTCTTGTTCAGCCACCGACAGTAGGATCCAAAAATCCAAACACGAGAGCAAAGTTCTTTTCACTCAACAGGAGAGCTGATTTTAATAGAGCGAGATGAGCTGCTAAAGTCTTCACGACAGAAGTCTGCTGTTTTTATGATCGGAATGATGTTGCATTGCAAGGCTTGCTTTAAAAAAAAAAGGCATACACGAAATCAATGCAGACGTTCGGGTGATGTGAATTGTGAAAAAGCAGTTCAGAAATTGGATCTTCGAAGATCCAGTTTTTTACCTAAGAGAGAGAGAGACGACGCGACATCATCTCCAACACTCTTTTCTTGAAAAAAAAAAAAAAAACTCTCGGTTCTTCTCTCGTGGGAAACGGGCAAAAAGTTCTTGGAAGCATTTGAAAACTTATCGGAGGCCTTCTATTAGTTTCAGCGTATTCGTGTGCTTCTTCTGCACGGGGCTTGCTTTACTGAACGCTCTTGGTCACACATGCATCAAAAGGCGTTCCAAAGGATATTACGAACCCATCGCTTCTGTTCTTCTGGATTTCCTGTTCCTGTGTTGTTTGGAACTTCCAAATTCGAATTGCTCGTTGTACCTGAGCAATCCGAATTTGGTACCAAGAGAAGGAAAAAGTTAGCTTGTGAAAAAATCAGTTCACAACAGCAGCCGGAGGGACTGACTAAGAGATTGACTCGACTCCACCAGGCAGGTTGCAAGAGGACGCACCTAATTTCCAAATCGAGATCAGCATAGTCAGCTGTACGGGGTAAAAAAAAATAAAAATAAAAAAAATAATGAACACCATGAATTCTCAAAGCCCACGGAATCACAGACGAATTCGATCCCATCAGGGGAGCGAAACGACCAAAGAATTCAAGCATTCGGCAGTTTTCGTATTCTTTATGAAACGCAGTTTCCTTGCTAATATTTATCATTAAGTGCTTTGCAGGATTCCATTCCCCGTGCTTTGAGCTGCCATCTCAAGTTATGCTGGGAGAGGTTTGCTTTAATGCATCAAAACCCCCTTAAAGTTCACGCTGAAAAATTTGCTTGCATTCCACTTTATTGCACGTCTCTCCCACCACAGCAAGTAAGCGATCTGTGCTTTATCTTCCTCGCAGTTCCGTTCCAAGCTTTCTTTTCTATGTATTCATTCTGTGCCGGTATTTGCACCCCGGTTCATTTGCATCCTTGTTTGAAACTTGTCTTTTATTCGGGCTTACCCGTCCAACTAGCAATCCTTCATTCTCACTTATTCTATTGACCCATTACCTTGTTCGTGCATACGACCCTATGCTATTAACCCTCTCAGGACGTCACAACTTCCAGCTTGGGGCACACTAACCCCTAAGACCTTCATTCCCAATGCAACTGTTTTCGTGCTTGACCTTCTTTCGAATTACTCCCAGCTTTGTTTTGGGACCCAGGAAGCCAGCCCTGATCTAGATTTGTTAGGCTAACAGACGACTTCCTTAATCTTTCTAGGCCTTTCATATTGCCGATATTCGGAAGAGAAGAGAATGATTCTTACAGTTATGCCATTTCTCTGGTACGAAGCCATCTCGCCTTTGAAGCCAAATAGCTGTCCCAACAGCTCTGGGTGAGAAATGCTACAGAAATTGAAGTGTAGGATTACTATGCAGCATTTTGGATTAATACAAAAACTGTTGCTGCAATGGCTCTGGATAATCTTTCGCAAATGATGTTTCCTCCGTGTTCTTGACGGTTCCTCGGCGCTTTCCTCCGGGGTGAGAGCATTGTCCAGATCATCTCATATGTGGTGCATAGATGCTACTTGAGAAGCGGATGCAGGTGACTACCATCCGCTGTCGTAGGCTGATCAGCTTCTTCTTTGGAATTCCTAGGACGTTGTCGTTTTCAGGATCCCATGCTCCAAGTGGACCGATAAGGATCGCCTGCACTTTGGTTATTTTCCCAGTGTTTCCGAGTTGTATGGCGACATCATGGTATCTGGCCTCCTTTATTTTCCTAGATGTGGTTGAACGCCTCCTTTCCGTTTTCAAATGTCCAGGCAGGAGATGTCCAGAACACCTATTCGATCGCTTTTCTCTAAAACCAGGTCTGGTTTTAGGGTGGAGGTGGTTCCTGGCAATCTGCGATTACTCGATACCAGAGTCCACTTGGCTTCATCCATTGCGGCCTTCTTGATAATTTCCAGGATGGCATCACGACGCTGCATCGTCAGAGGCGCGTGCTTTTTACATCTGTTGAGCACGTGTGATAAAGTCTCATCCTCGATTCCGCAACGCCGACATATCCTTTCATGAACCTTCTTCGTTGGTCCCGCGTTTAGTGGCAGAAGGTTCAGTCTTGCCGCATGGATGAACCCTGTAGTCTTGGTATCTTAGGTGGATTCCGTTTGTATGGAAAAAGCTTGAAGAGTGATGCATGCCCACGCACTGCATGGCCTTCCCTTGACTAACGTGGTTTTCAATGAAGGATTGCCATGCGTGTTCTCGCTGCAATGCTCTTACGCCGGAGGCGAGCCGTCTTGCACTGCTGGTGAAGAGTGTTCCGTCCACCGTGGTACTGGGTTCTCCTTGTCGAAACTCCCAGCGGGCTTCTATTCTTCTAGAGGCCTTCCTGCCTTTCGACCAGAGACTCTCAATATCCCATCTGAACTTTGTGATCTTCTTGCCCGTCATGAATTCCCCGAGATTTTCATCTGTCGGGGCTTCTTGGATCCGTGTTTGGACGATTTCATGCAGGGTTGTTTTTGCAAGTTTACTTACTGCTTTGTCTGCCGACGTAAGCAGTTTGAAGCAGCTGTCCACGATGAAGGTATCGGACTCTTGAGCCAGCTTCATTAGTCCTAGGCAGCCTTTCGTTCTCTCTCCGTACAGATACTCGTTAGCTGCCCAGGATAAAAGGTGAAGGACCTTCTTTAACTTCTTCCTTACTTGCTCGTCGACATACTGCCATTCCTCCTTCAGGTGAGTTGGGAGTGAACTAGGCTGGGACAGAAGAAGGTTTTCATTGCATCCATTTTCTGCCATCCTGAGAGTTCGCTCTCAAGTATGGCACTCGCTTTCTGGAAGATGTCTTCCTTAGTCGGTTGTATGTTGAAGACCCTCATACCGAAGGGTTTTCCCAAGTATTTGTATGCCTGTGATAAGGCAATACAAGGGATGTTCCCTTTCTTAACCCGAATGTCCACGTCCCTTATACCTTTGGGAGTTCGGCCACTGTAGCATATCGAGGCACATTGTTCCGGGTTGATAGATAGGCCGGCTTTGTCGACTAACCTCTGGAAATGCGCCATCATTTCCTGGACTTTCTTTTCGTCCTTCCCCAGTATGACTATGTCGTCGACATAGGCTGTAAGTAAATGTAAGTAATTCTTACAGTTATGCCATTTCTCTGGTACGGAGCCATCTCGCCTTTGAAGCCAAATAACTGTCCCAATAGCTCTGGGCGAGAAATGCTACAGAAATTGAAGTGTAGGATTACTATGTAGCATCGCGATGATGGACGTGGTGTCAGGACGAGATTGTGATCATTGCCATGATAAATAAATCACTGTTCAGAAAAGAAAAAAAAAGAATCGTAATAACAAAACCACGATTCCAGGAGTATCTGGAAATTGGGAGGAAGAAACCCAGTACGAAACTAATGCCTCCCATCAAAAAGTCTCGCCTTCTAGTCTCTAAACGAATCCATGCTGTATTATTGCAAATTACATAAATTATATTATTGCATCTAAAAGGAAAACTGATTTGGTTATCAAAATTAAAATTCCGAATCAGTAAATGTCAACATCTTGTTACTGGCATACATACCCAGAAATGCAGATAACCAGATAAGGTTCTTGCTAAAATACTAAAGCAAGTATCATTCCAACCAGGGATGCTATAATGTCGGATTGTGTCAGGAAGTAGTATGTAGATGTACCACGCATCAATGTATTAAGGAAAATCTTCTTGACAACCAAAAAAGGAATACAAAAAACAAATTTTGCATCGGTATTTAAAACCCGAAATTTCTCAGTGATCAAGGATGTAGTATTTTTTGAGGATACTTTCTGCTCTGTCCTTTCGATTTGGAGAACTGATTACACTGTTCATACGCTTAACCCTTTTTTCATCTATGAGTCACGTAGAAAAGAATGATTCTCCAGAAACACTGTACTGCAATGTTGATCTTACTACAGCATGTTTGTATCTTACTATGTCTAAACACATTAATGAACTGTTATATCCAAACAAACTTCATTTGTAATCAATTGATATAAAACAATTCTAACTGATGGAGGTAAATCTTTCAGCAACTAGTTTCTCAGTGAAAGTTTGAACCATTAAATAGTAATCTCAAACTTTAGGAACTGCCCAAAAAATTATTCTTCATAGTATATTTCTACTGGAAAATGTGATAGTACGACATATTTACGTCATGAAGGGTCACACGAATTTCGGGAACATGGGTTTTTTTTGAACCAAAGCAAGTAAGATTTGTGTTCAAGACAAAACTCTGAATTCTCCAGAGGTGTCTAATTATTCGTCCAGATTATTCGCATTTTTGTTGCTCGGACAAATAATCTGTTATATCCATGGTTTTATAACTATTATTGCTATAGTTTGCAACATGGGATCTGCTGGATTCCTGTGGTTATTCAAAATGCGCGGTCACTGTAGCATTAACAACGAAGACCCTAAAGAATATATGATACTCCCTTCTAAAAAAAAAAAAAAAAGAAACAAATCGGCTTCAGGAAACCATCTCATATGACTTACCCTTCAAACGTGTCAAGATATTGTAAAATTCGTCCCCGTTACCATTTCCCTAAAGATTGTAGTTATCAGAGACTGGTCTTCGGCACTGAATAGGATCCCTTGTCCAGCTGCCATATCTAAATCTACGGAAACAAAACTTTTTCATAAACTCATCATTTTCAGCATTTTTTTTTTTTTTTTAAAAAAAAAAAAAAAAAAGGACTAATATCGTCAGAATTTGATCACGACTACAATACTGTGATTTGAGTTTTAAGTCTCGTTATTGTGCTGCTGGTTAGAATTGACTATTTCACTATGGGAACTGGGATCGAAATTGTTTGTATTCTTTCGCTCTGAAAACTAAGCCTTGAGATCGTTACCACAGAACTGACCAAGAGTCATTAAGTCCTAGTGGAAGAATACCCTTTTCTTATGAAAATTATCACTTCAAGAGTTCAAAATCAGATTCTGCAAAAAAAAAAAAACTGCAAGATATACATTCTCCTATTGAATCTCCAGTTGAAATTGACAAGAAAACTAAAATAAGTTAAAGGGCTTTCAAGAGATTTTTAAGCCCAAACAGAAAATATATAGCAACTCAACTCATTTCTAAAATTATGGAGTCAACTATGATCAACTAACTAACTACAATTACAAGTTCATATTCGCTGATGATGCCTTTATTCACTATGTGTTTTTAATTTATTGTTTCATTAACTTCCAAAAATAATGACTACATAATGACTACAATTGTGTTTCATATGATGGATACTAATTGGCTACAAACTTATTCGAGTCTGGCTTTGACGTCAAAGTTTAAAATATTAAACGAACTTTGATCACTGAAGAATGTTCGGAGTTGGAATTATTTTTTTTATTTCCCAAAGACAAAACACTGTTCATCTTGCCCACAGTCACTCTCTTTATGTAGTGCTATGTATAAATCGCTTAAACCGTCCATATTTTGCAAGACTCATAAAGAAGTCCCTACAGTATAACAGGAGTCGGTTGAGTTTAAAAATGTTTGGAGTTTATCCATTTAGGAAATGGACTTGATAAAAATTCAGTAGGTGTTCTGCGACCTAGCCAATTTAAAATTGAACTGTTTGATTTAGGTCAACATTCCCATTCGATCATTTGATGACAGCAGAAAATAAATTAAGCTAGATTTTATCAATTGAGCTATCAAGTGCACATAGTTTTATGAATTAGTTGAACTCTTTTCCATTAATTTTGACTTCATGATTTTGATGGAATATAGTTTAATCATTTAAAAATGAATAATATCGAAAGTTTTGAAATTTTTGTTAGCAATTGTAAATGCAGCAAAAGGATTGAACTGTTATTTTCGTCGATGCTTATGCTTTCGAGGACAAGGAAAATATTTACTACTGGAAAATCGCAAATAAAATTGAATTTTTATAAGTAGTCCTGAATTTTCCAACAGCGAAAAACTGAAAAAAAAACAGTTTGGGACTGAAAAAAACAGTTTAGAAATGCAAGTTGGAACGGATGTATTGAACTTTCAGCTTTGGCATTGAAATTTTTCGTTTTTCCAGCTGGATATGATCATTTTTGTTATCTAATAATTAGTCTACTGTGTTTACTGTTTATCTAGTTTCTATTTAACACAATTTAGTGACAGTATCCATTTTTTGTATTTCTGTTCTAGCATTGAGCATTAATTTTTAGAGATGATGAATCTGAATTAAAATGCAAATCTATAAGACAATTTTTCACAATTATATCAAAAAGAAACCCTCGTTAGAACGGAGAACTTGTTATATCCTCGTTATGAGATTTTTTTTCTGACAAAATATGGAACTTCTTATCAAACGACTGAGGCTTTAATATTTCCAAAGACAATTTCTGTAACAGAAGATCCATATCTTCGAGGTTATATGATTATTTAATGGTTTAACAAAGGTCTCATTGTCCAAAGTTCTTGTCTCACAATGTACTCGATCTCATGACTTGCAGTTTTGAATTATTTATCACAGAAAATGGAGGAAGCTAGTGTTGGAGTGACGTGTGCCATATTTTGTGTCCACAATACCACTGATGACTAAAGCATTCATCTGGATCATATTATTTCTTTCATTTCATTTAAGCTCACAAAAGCTGTTTTCACTTTTTTCTAAACAATTCCTTATCGAAATTCGTGGAAAAATACATCATATACATATTTCACTTTTCAAATGCATTCATAGAATCGCATTATTTCAAAATAATAAAATTAAAAAATTAAAATCTATTTGGGAATATATTTGCTATATGTAATAATTCTTTCTTAGGAAACTTTGGATAGCTCGCTACTATTTTTCGCACTAAAATCTCATAATGCTAAAATGCGGATTTTTTATTCAAGTTGCTCTGGTATCCCCTGCTATTCGCATCATGGATGCTTAACGGGTGCTCGGCGTAAAGCTTTGTGGGTATGCTTGCGTGTATCTCTTTCAAGATATCGAAAAATGGCGTCCTGTTAATTTATATTGTTTTTAATTAAAAATATTCTGTGAAGTGTCTTCCTCGTACTTAAGGTTTGGATTTGTACTAAACGAAAATGTTCAATTATAAAAAGTTGTATTTAAGGTGTTGGGTTTTTTTAGTTTATGAAATTTATTATGCATTTCAGTGCAATAATTTTCTGGCTACGAAACCGCTCAGCTACTATTTTAATGGCATTTGGATTATGCACTCAAATCAATTTTTTATGTAATGAATAAAATGCACCTAGAGTTTATTGTATGAAATATCTGTCTTAAAGTAAGCGCTTTAAGAAATTGTTTTTCATGTGAATTAATTTTTCCCCCTTCATTGTGAAGCGGTAAAGTTGATTAAGGTTGAGGTTCCACATGGATTTGTGTTTTGATTATTTCCAAAGTTATCCCTGTGTAAAGTATTTTAGCAATTAAAGTTCATTATGCTGAGCTAGATAGGGTGATTTGTAATAACGAATTGTACGTTGCTTTTATAAGGTTTAATATGTTATTGTTTTCGGTAAACTAGTGTTGGGAGTTCTATTGGTCGAAGTTTCCTCAAATATTGTAAGCTACTTCTGGGTAGATTAGCTACCTAAATTTCATACACATTCAAAATAACGAAGTATAAAGCAGCCTTGCCTCCTTCATGGTTTTCATCTTTTATTTTACTAAGTGTTTCAGTTTATAGATATGAAAAAATTAATTTGGTACATAAACGTGCTTTTAAAATAAATTTTAAGTGGAATTGGAATCGCATGTTTCAGAACTTAAGCACATGTTTTTGAGCACTGTTAGTATCACAATTATGCCATTAAAAAGATACAATGTAATGATACTGTAGATATCATGAAAGTATGCATGTCATTAACTGCTGTCATTAAGTGCATAATTGTTATAGTATTTTTTTATTGTTATAATATTGATTATAATATTGAGATCAGATTCATTAACTGAAAAGTTTTGAATTCAAACAACCTAATCACACATGGTACTATGCATTGTCAGTGCATCATGTAATTATTTGAAAAATCTATTAAATGAAATTCACTGTTATTGAGGAACTTTATTCTAAGTATTAGGTACTGTTGTATAATTTGTAAGTATTAGGAAGTTTATAAATGAAGTTTTGCCATAATTGCCCAGCAAAAACTATTTGAGGAAATAATCAGTTAAATATAGATAGGAGTTTTCATGGTCTTTCTTGGATTCATTACTTTGGTGGTAACTCAATTCTGAAAACCATTCATGTGAAATTTTGTAATTGTTGTCTTCATAAATTTGCATTTTTCTGATGATTGTCAGATGTTTAATATTGTCCTTCATAATTAATAGTCTCATGGCCTTTTTTCGTTTTTTTAATTAATTTGTGAATTGCTTCTCCCCCCTTCCAAATTGTATTGGGTTGTCCTGAATTAAAGTGTACTGTGTTTTTATTGATATTTGGAGTTTGAGCACTGTAGGTGTTCTGGATCATTGTGGGTAATTGGGAAGATAATGAGATTCATTAAATTTTAGTGAACGACGGATTTTATTTTCAACTGTAGTTGACATTATATAAGTTTGAAAATGGCTATGCCACCATGGCAGCCATATATGATGGGTATGCTGGCCCATCAGCAACAGTTGGCTGCTGCACAAATGGCTGCTGCACAAGCCCAAGTTGTACATTCAGCCCAAGTCCATGCAAAACTAATGCAGCAGATACCACCAATTTCCGAAGAAAAATTGCAGGAAAAAGGTGAAAACTTGAAAACTGAGTTTTCTGGATTAAAAAATTCTGTAGTTCTGTAAAAACAATGTATTAAGTGTAAATACATTTACAAAAACGTGTTCTAATTAAACATGGCACTAAAAGAAATCTTGTTAATTGTATCAATCTTTTATACCTTTTTGTTATTTTTCCGCTGTACGAATTTTGCTCCTTTTTTGATTATAAAATAGTCCTCTAGATGTGCAAGAGGAAAAGAATAAATGATTTTTGTCTTATAGCAAGGAAATGGCAGCAGCTACAAAGCAAGCGTTATGCTGAAAAGCGCAAGTTTGGATTTGTGGATGCACAGAAAGAAGACATGCCACCTGAACACATCCGCAAAATAATTCGTGATCATGGAGATATGAGCAGCAGGAAATATAGACATGACAAACGGGTGTATTTAGGGTAAAAAAAAGTGAAGTTGTGAATTTGTGATTACACTCCAATGATATATTTGTAGTGCTTTGAAGTACATGCCACATGCAGTATTGAAACTATTAGAAAACATGCCAATGCCTTGGGAGCAGATTCGTGATGTAAAAGTTCTGTACCACATAACAGGTGCCATCACTTTTGTAAACGAGATTCCCTGGGTCGTGGAACCTGTTTATATTGCCCAATGGGGGTAGGAAAGGCAAGTTAGAGACATGGAATGGAATCTCATCTGGGTATGCATTAGGACAATGTGGATTATGATGCGAAGGGAAAAACGGGATCGCAGGCACTTCAAACGAATGAGATTTCCTCCATTTGATGATGAGGAACCTCCTCTTGATTATGCTGACAACATTTTGGATGTAGAGCCACTGGAAGCAATTCAGATGGATCTGGACCCAGAAGAAGATGGCGTAGTAGCAGAATGGCTATATGAAAATAAGCCATTATTGGATACAGTGCACGTAAATGGAAGCACATATCGTCGGTGGAATTTAACTTTACCACAAATGGCTACATTATATCGTTTAGCAAACCAACTATTAACAGATTTAGTTGACGACAATTATTTTTATTTATTTGATCTAAGATCCTTTTTTACTGCCAAAGCTCTTAACATGGCTATTCCTGGGGGCCCAAAATTTGAACCATTGATCAAGGATCACAATCCTGGGTAATTACATGTTTATTCTCTTCTGTCATTGACTTTTATTTTTTTATATTAGTGATGAGGATTGGAATGAATTTAATGACATCAACAAAATTATTATCCGTCAACCTGTACGCACTGAATATCGAATTGCCTTCCCTTATTTGTATAACAACTTACCACATTTTGTGCATCTTTCCTGGTAAGTGAAACCTTCCCATTCAAGCCAAGCTCTCAAGCGCATGTTGCTTGTGAGCTGCCAAGAACGGGAACATTGAGAGCTTTTTGTTATACTTTGGTGATATTAGAGAACATCACCAAAGGCTGAAGAAAGCAGACAGTAATTATTTTGGTTTTTAGGTACCATACTCCAAATGTTGTGTTTATAAAGACAGAAGATCCTGATCTTCCTGCATTTTATTTTGATCCCTTGATCAATCCAATTGCTCATCGACATTCAATTAAGGTTGATATTGTTTTCACTCATTTGTTCTGTTTTATTTTTCATTTAAAGCAAATTTGCCTATAAATGCATACTACAAACTTATTTCCAGTGTGTGCCTTGGTTGATTTGTACTGTAATTTTAGGTTTATGATTTTCTTCCTGAAGACGATGATGATTTTGAGTTGCCTGACTTTGTCCAACCTCTGATGAATGATTGTCCATTGTACACAGATAATACAGCAAATGGTAGAAGAAACTAAAAGTGTGTTTTAATTTAAACAAATTAATTTAGGAATTGCATTGCTGTGGGCTCCCAGACCTTTTAACCTCAGAGCTGGAAGATGTCGTCGTGCTATTGATGTACCACTTGTGAAGACTTGGTACCGGGAACACTGTCCACCTGGTCAGCCTGTCAAAGTTCGTGTTTCCTACCAGAAACTGCTAAAGTACTATGTTCTGAATGCACTCAAACATCGTCCTCCCAAGCCACAGAAAAAACGGTGAGTCATCCATAGATGCAGTATATATGGTAAATCTTCTAAATAGCTATTTGTTTCGGTCATTTAAAGCTACGAAATTCTTTCAAACCACTACTTTGGATTGGGTTGAAGCTGGTCTTCAAGTGTGCCGCCAAGGGTACAACATGTTGAATTTACTAATTCATCGAAAAAATTTAAACTATTTACATTTGGATTACAACTTCAATCTCAAGCCAGTTAAAACTTTAACCACAAAGGAAAGGAAAAAGTCTCGTTTTGGAAATGCCTTCCATCTTTGTCGTGAGATATTACGACTGACCAAACTTATTGTGGATGCCCACGTTCAGTATAGACTGAATAATGTGGATGCCTACCAGTTAGCGGATGGACTACAATATATTTTTGCTCATGTGGGCCAATTAACAGGGATGTACCGATATAAATATAAATTAATGCGGCAGATTCGTATGTGCAAAGACCTGAAGCATGTTATTTATTATCGCTTTAATACGGTGAGAACATAAAATGTGATGAATAATCCTAAACAAGTATTTAGGGTCCAGTAGGTAAAGGTCCTGGATGTGGATTTTGGGCTGCAGGCTGGAGAGTGTGGCTGTTTTTTATGCGTGGTATAACTCCCTTGCTAGAAAGATGGCTGGGAAATTTGTTGAGTCGGCAATTTGAAGGCCGCCATTCTAAAGGTGTAGCCAAAACTGTTACTAAACAGAGAGTGGAAAGTCATTTTGATCTGGAACTTAGAGCTTCTGTAAGTTACAACAGAGAAGGGGATATCATTTGATTATATCAGGTGATGCATGACATTTTGGACATGATGCCTGAGGGAATCAAACAGAATAAAGCTCGTACAATCTTACAGCATTTAAGTGAAGCCTGGCGTTGCTGGAAAGCCAATATACCTTGGAAAGTAAGTGGTTGTATTAATTTATTAAGCTTTTTGTAATCTGCATGATGAGTTGTGCAGGGGTCACGAACTCAGCTGTTATGTTGGCTGGCCTCATGGAGTATCAATTTTAGAGCACTGTAATGCTCAATTGTTACTCCTTGCAGGGAAAGCATGCACTCACTGAATTCTAAACTAACAAGAAGTGTCTACAGTTCATGAAATCTGTATTTAATCGTGGTATTATTTTAGGTTCCAGGACTACCAACTCCGATCGAAAATATGATTCTGCGATATGTCAAAATGAAAGCTGATTGGTGGACCAATACAGCCCATTATAACAGAGAAAGAATTCGTAGGGGTGCAACTGTGGATAAAACTGTGTGTAAGAAGAACCTTGGACGTCTCACCCGTTTGTATCTCAAAGCAGAACAAGAACGCCAACATAATTATCTCAAGGTGAGCTATGAAATAAATTAGAGAATGCTTGCATAAAAGGATTGATTTAGGATGGACCTTACATTAGTCCGGAAGAAGCTGTTGCTATTTACACCACAACAGTTCACTGGCTTGAATCAAGACGCTTTGCACCAATCCCATTTCCTCCCCTTTCCTATAAACATGACACCAAATTGTTGATACTTGCGTTAGAGCGTCTCAAAGAAGCATATAGTGTAAAATCTCGGTTGAATCAGAGCCAAAGGGAAGAACTTGGTCTTATTGAACAGGCATATGATAATCCCCATGAAGCATTATCTCGCATTAAAAGACATCTGCTGACCCAAAGAGCATTTAAGGAGGTACGAAAGTTGTGTAGATTGATTGCCCTTGTTGAGTTTTTATTAGGTTGGAATAGAGTTTATGGACTTGTACAGTCACCTTATCCCAGTATATGATGTGGAACCATTAGAAAAAATTACAGATGCATATTTAGACCAGTATCTGTGGTATGAAGCTGATAAGCGTCGTTTGTTCCCTCCGTGGGTGAAACCTGCAGACACAGAACCGCCTCCCCTTCTAGTTTACAAATGGTGTCAAGGAATTAATAATCTTCAGGATATCTGGGACACTTCAGAAGGGGAATGTGTTGTTCTCCTTGAGTCGAAATTCGAGAAAATGTATGAAAAAATTGATCTCACACTCCTAAACAGACTGCTGCGCTTAATTGTGGACCATAATATAGCAGATTATATGACAGCAAAGAATAATGTAGTCATCAATTATAAGGTGAGTTAGTACTTAGGATCAACAGTCAAGTAGCAGCTGTCTCCCTTAGGATATGAATCATACAAATTCATATGGAATTATTCGTGGGCTCCAGTTTGCATCGTTTATAGTTCAATATTATGGCTTGGTTTTGGATCTACTGGTGCTGGGCCTACAACGAGCTTCAGAAATGGCAGGACCCCCACAATTACCAAATGACTTTCTTACTTATCAAGATATAGCAACTGAATCAGCTCATCCCATTCGATTGTTTTGTCGTTACATCGATCGTGTGCACCTCTTTTTTCGGTACAGATTTAGAATTTGAATGATTCAAAATTGCGGTACAGATTTACAGCTGAAGAAGCACGGGAGCTCATTCAGCGTTATTTGACAGAGCATCCAGACCCAAATAATGAGAACATAGTAGGTTACAATAATAAAAAGTGTTGGCCTCGTGATGCACGCATGAGGCTTATGAAGCATGATGTGAATCTGTGAGTATATAGAAGAAAAGTAGAAATAACAATCTTAATGTAGAGGTCGTGCTGTTTTCTGGGATATCAAGAATCGATTACCACGTTCTGTGACTACCATCCAATGGGAAAATAGTTTTGTTAGTGTGTATTCAAAAGACAACCCTAATCTGCTTTTCAACATGGGAGGTTTTGAGTGCCGTATCCTACCTAAAGTAATTGTGTTTTGTTTTATCTTATTCATTATACATTCATTATCTGAATAGTGCCGTATGACCCATGAAGAGTTCACCCACAAGGATGGAGTGTGGAACCTGCAAAACGAAGTTACCAAAGAAAGAACTGCCCAGTGCTTTCTTCGTGTTGATGATGAAAGCATGCAGCGTTTTCATAATCGTGTACGTCAAATTTTGATGGCTTCAGGTTCCACCACGTTCACAAAGGTTTGGTATTTAAAAGAATAGTTTCAAAATGCTATTGTGTTGTGCATAGATTGTCAACAAATGGAATACAGCACTGATTGGTTTAATGACGTACTTCCGTGAAGCTGTTGTGAACACACAAGAATTGCTGGACCTGCTCGTGAAATGCGAAAACAAAATTCAGACTCGTATCAAAATTGGTCTCAACTCAAAAATGCCTTCCCGTTTTCCACCTGTTGTGTTTTACACACCTAAAGAGCTTGGTGGCTTGGGCATGCTTTCCATGGGCCATGTGCTTATTCCCCAATCTGACTTACGCTGGTCTAAGCAAACAGATGTGGGGATCACACATTTCCGATCAGGAATGAGCCATGATGAAGATCAAGTAATTCCTAATCTTTATCGCTATATTCAGCCATGGGAAGCAGAGTTTATTGATTCTCAGCGTGTTTGGGCTGAGTATGCATTGAAGAGACAAGAAGCCAATGCACAAAATAGGCGACTGACATTGGAAGATTTAGAAGATAGTTGGGATCGAGGTATTCCACGTATCAACACCTTGTTCCAGAAGGACAGACATACTTTGGCCTATGACAAGGGATGGCGTGTTCGCACAGATTTCAAACAGTATCAAGTCTTAAAACAAAATCCTTTCTGGTGGACACACCAGCGCCATGATGGCAAACTTTGGAATCTCAATAATTACCGAACAGATATGATTCAAGCTTTAGGAGGAGTAGAAGGAATTCTTGAACATACTTTGTTTAAAGGCACATATTTCCCTACTTGGGAAGGTCTGTTCTGGGAAAAAGCTTCTGGTTTTGAAGAATCCATGAAATATAAGAAACTGACTAATGCCCAGCGATCTGGACTAAATCAAATTCCCAACCGTCGATTTACTCTTTGGTGGTCTCCCACAATCAATCGAGCCAATGTTTATGTAGGATTTCAAGTGCAACTGGATTTAACTGGCATTTTTATGCATGGAAAAATCCCAACTCTCAAAATATCGTTGATTCAGATTTTTAGAGCTCATCTTTGGCAGAAAATCCATGAGTCAGTTGTCATGGATCTCTGTCAGGTATTTGATCAAGAGCTCGATGCTCTGGAAATTGAAACTGTACAAAAAGAAACAATTCATCCACGCAAATCCTACAAAATGAACTCATCATGTGCCGACATTCTTCTTTTTGCTGCATATAAGTGGAATGTTTCTCGTCCTTCACTGTTGGCAGATTCCAAAGATACCATGGATAACACAACCACACAGAAGTATTGGATTGATGTGCAGTTGCGTTGGGGAGACTACGATTCCCACGATATAGAACGATATGCCCGTGCTAAGTTCTTGGACTATACCACAGACAACATGTCCATCTACCCTTCTCCCACAGGAGTGTTAATTGCCATTGATCTTGCCTATAATTTACATAGTGCCTATGGTAACTGGTTTCCAGGATGCAAGCCACTTATCCAGCAAGCTATGGCAAAGATTATGAAAGCTAATCCTGCCTTATACGTGTTACGAGAACGTATTCGCAAAGGTCTGCAGTTATATTCATCAGAACCAACAGAACCTTATCTAAGTTCACAAAACTATGGGGAGCTGTTCTCCAATCAAATTATTTGGTATGTTACATTTTTGAAGTATCGTTTTATTTGTCTGGAATGTTACAGGTTTGTGGATGATACTAACGTTTATCGTGTGACAATCCACAAAACATTTGAAGGAAACTTAACAACAAAACCCATTAATGGTGCGATCTTTATATTTAATCCGCGAACTGGCCAACTTTTCCTGAAGATTATTCATACATCTGTATGGGCAGGTCAAAAACGTCTTGGCCAGGTAAGGAATACTTGATGCTAGTCCTTGTCAACTTTTGTATCTAGTTAGCAAAATGGAAAACCGCTGAAGAGGTTGCTGCCCTCATTCGTTCACTACCTGTTGAAGAGCAGCCTAAACAAATTATTGTAACTCGCAAAGGAATGTTAGATCCTCTGGAAGTTCACCTTTTGGATTTTCCCAACATTGTCATAAAAGGATCAGAACTTCAGCTACCTTTCCAAGCATGCCTTAAAGTCGAAAAATTTGGTGATCTTATTCTGAAAGCCACAGAGCCGCAAATGGTTCTTTTTAATCTTTATGATGACTGGCTAAAAACCATTTCTTCGTATACAGCCTTTTCTCGTCTTATCCTAATTCTTCGAGCGCTCCATGTGAACAACGATCGTACAAAAGTCATTTTGAAACCTGATAAAACTACCATCACAGAGCCCCATCATATTTGGCCAACGCTTTCTGATGAAGAATGGATCAAAGTGGAAGTACAATTGAAAGATCTCATCTTAGCTGATTATGGCAAGAAAAACAACGTGAATGTCGCGTCTTTGACTCAATCAGAGATTCGGGATATTATTCTGGGGATGGAAATCAGTGCACCATCTGCCCAACGACAGCAAATTGCGGAAATAGAGAAGCAAACAAAGGAACAAAGTCAGTTGACAGCTACCACCACACGTACTGTCAACAAACATGGTGATGAGATTATCACAAGCACGACAAGCAATTATGAGCGTCAGACCTTCAGCTCTAAGACAGAATGGCGTGTACGTGCCATTTCATCAACCAATCTTCATTTGCGTACAAATCACATATATGTTTCGTCTGATGATATTAAGGAAGCAGGCTTCACTTACATATTGCCAAAGAATGTATTGAAAAAGTTTATCGTAATTTCCGATTTGCGATCTCAAATTGCTGGTTATCTGTATGGTGTTAGCCCATCTGACAATCCTCAAGTTAAAGAAATCCGTTGCATTGTTATGCCCCCGCAGTGGGGGACCCATCAAATTGTGCATCTCCCCAATGCATTACCTTTACATGAATACCTGAAGGAGATGGAGCCTTTAGGGTGGATTCATACTCAGCCCAACGAGTTGCCCCAATTGTCCCCTCAAGATATTACCACACATGCACGTACTATGGCTGATAATCCCTCTTGGGACGGAGAAAAGACTATTATTATAACGTGCAGTTTCACTCCAGGATCCTGCTCACTTACTGCCTACAAGCTGACACCCAGTGGGTTTGAATGGGGTCGTCAGAATACAGACAGAGGGAATAATCCAAAAGGATATTTGCCCAGCCACTACGAAAGAGTACAAATGTTACTTTCGGATCGTTTTCTTGGTTTTTTTATGGTTGTAGCTCAAGGATCATGGAATTACAATTTCATGGGTGAGTATAGTTGTTGGTGATTCACTATAATCCTCGTGTTCACAGGTGTTCGACATGATCCCGGGATGAAATATGAATTGCAGCTGGCAAACCCAAAAGAGTTCTATCATGAAATACACAGACCGTCTCACTTCCTCAACTTCGCAGCCATTGAGGAAGGTGATGGGGTTGGAACCGATCGTGAAGATGTTTTCGCCTGAAATAAAATTTGTATTAAATAGAGTGAGAATTGCCAGATGGAACATCAGGGATGGCTGGATGTTTTGCTTTTTATTACAGTTAAAATGTATTCTGAGGAGAAATTTTCCGTCCATGAATGAAAGTTGGCATAGTGTTCCAAGGGAGCCTATAATGGCAATCGTTAGGCGTTATCAGACGACTTGTCATGGGTTTGTGAGAAATCCCTGTGTAAACATAAGGCTCGAATTCGTACCAAGACGGAATCAAAAGTCGAAAGCTTGAAATCACATGGGGAATATGAATGAATTGCGTAACTGCTGGTTGTGCGAGTGTACAGTCATTCGGCGTTGGTGGTGGGTCGCGCTTGCGCGTGTCCACCGCGCTTCGCAGGCAAAGGGTTGCGTTCGCAGCTCGTAGGCCTTGCCTGAATGGTGTGGCACCATCCTCATCGTGTTGCGAAAGGGCGGTCGGACCAAGGTGACAGGGTGCAGGCAGAATTCCATGGGTGAGGAAGGGATCTAACCAGCACCGAACAGAAAAAGATGTGCGATGTTCGAACAGGAAAGTTTCACGTTCTCTAGTAAAAGAATGAGAAGTTCGATATTTCTCTGCACCATATCACCTGCGTTCATTCTTGCAGCAAACTTGCTGGCAAGCCTCTACCAAGTCCACCGAAACTCTTGTACAAACAGTTCCTGCAAACACGTTTGGTTTCAGGATTTTACACCTATCTATTTTACACCACCAACCAGCATTGCATTCGGCTTGTTATGAAACAGCCCTCACAGGAAGCCATTTGTGTTAGCATGAGAACTCTGCTAGTCCTAATTTCACGCTAAATAAAGAGTTTTTATGCAAAGAGGAGGATTATAATTTCAGATTCATTTGTGGATCCAGGACTTTTCAAGTACATTTCACTGTATGCTGAGCTGAAGAGACGTATGTCCCAAATCAAAGCTGGCTGTGAAACAGAATTTACCGGTCGACCTCTTGGCGAATTTGCATGTGCACTTTAAACATTTGCATTATTCTATTGTTCATTGTATTTTTATAAACCCAGTCCTAAACTGAGGAATACTGATCTTGAGGGAGGAATAAGAACGTAGGGATGTGAAGAACAGATACTGACTGTCATCACTACATTACTGATTAGGCATCATAGTGTTTCCATGGATGCAGTGGTGCCTATGGTATGGTAAGGATGAGTCGCTTCCTAATTCTGAGAACTATTCCACGTGCCCACTGATTACGGACAATTCTTTTAAGTGTAGAAATAAGCGAGTGGTCTTGTTCGTTCGTCTTGTCGGACTGGAAAACTCCAAGGACTCAACAGCATGCCCCAAGACATTACATTATCTTGGATATTCCATGTTAGCGATCAGTCAAGCATTGTTTCAACATGTTAGAACCTATTCTTTTTATTCCCAAAGACAAGTATTGTGAACTAACTTAAGAGGTGTGCAAGGTTCAGTTTTCTTTACTTATGTTGTGTGGCATCGACTGCCTTGGTATTCCAAGGTGATGATTTCTGATCTTAGTAAGAAGATACTCAAGCCTCAAGACAAAGAGAAAATTATTAAGATTGTGGCAACAAAAACTGCGTGTGATTGCGTGTCCTTTCGAGTGCCTCAGGAAACCTCAAACATTTTTAATATCAAATTTTGAGTCATGGAACATCTGCCATAAAACAAAATTATGAAAAGCCACAAGAAAGAAATCGCCCAATAAAAATCACAAAGCAACTGTTGCCCAATTCAGTGTAAATGCAGGAGAGAAAATTTCTTCAATTCGTGGAAATTATTGGATGTCTGTTTGCAATCTTCAGCTCTCCACTACAGAATGAAGTTTGGAAAATTAAAAGTTTGCTCAACCTAACAGGTCAATGCTCATGCTGAATTTGATCGGAACTTCATCAAACTCTCAGAGGATGCCTTAAAGGGAAGGGGGGGAGGGGGGGGAGGAGACTTTGATTTTATTCTGAGAAGCTACAGAGCTTTAAATAGTTTCTTTTCGGTCTTTATGTGGTCACTCGAAATTCATTATATCCTACTTTTCTGTTTCGTCTTTGTACATTTACAGCTTTTAGGTGAGTTTCCTAATTCATATTGACCCAATTACTGTGAATAGAGACAATTAGATTTCGAAGTTGGTCTCATGAATCGAATTTCTAAGAACTACAATTAGGATGGAAAGAATGATCTTTAATTTATGTTAATAAATTAAGGAAAAATTTATCAACGAATTTTTCTAATAGACAGGTCTACCCGCTCTGTCTAGATCTACTTGAATATTGTCTAAGAATGCATTAGCATTCAGAGATCGTTATCTATCTGAATTTGATAGATTACTGTTCATTTTATTAAACTGGGCTGTGACTGGCTGGAATTTTTTGCACATAATTATTTGAAGCTTCATAACAATTTATTGGTTTCGAAAGAAGATTTTTAATGAACTAATTTCAATTTAGATTATGAGATCTTCCCCTCGTTTAATTAACTGCAAGTGTAATCCAAAATATCCTTTGAGCAGTTTTCAGGAGCACTAATCCATTACTGGCGCTTCAGTTTTCTTCAAAACAAATATCGGATTTATTCTAATAAATCCGATATTCTAATAAATCAAAAAATTTCATGTTCACCGAATCGGTCAGTTTGCTTTCAATTTTCGATGATTTATTTTGTTATTCAAATGATACAACCTAAAAATTAGACATGCATACCAAGAACACAATAAATGGAAGTGATATTATGATAAATTTTCAAATGCAGTAAAAGGTTTATTATGAACAAGTTATTCAAGTCTTGAAAATTCTGCAACATGCAAATCCAAAGACCATTAACTTATAACCACTTGACTTCAGAATCTCCAAAAAGGCAAGGTCGCCTCAATTCGAAAAATTTCAGATGAATTAATTAATATTGCCATCTCACGAATGCATTGAAAATGGAAATTATAGGAAGTGACAATATAATCAAATAACAAAACATAGTAATAATAAGAAAGGAGTGAGTTTGTTGCACTGCTTAAAGTTCAATCTGTTTAATTATCGTTTTTGAATTTCAGCTTTTAGAATTATAAAAATCATTTACCATTCGAATTATTGCAAATTTAACTTTTGCAGAGTATGTTTAACAGATTCTTTTGACAGTCATTCGATTGTATTCATAATTATTACACACGAACTTTTCGTGAATTCTTCTTCAAATAAAAACACGAGAATACGTCGTTTTCCAAGTGATTTTGTCTCTTTTTACGTAAAAAGTTTCTTCATTACGGTACGAACGAGAAGCGTAGTGTACGTTTGAAGCTCTGCGTGTTTCACAGATTTCTACATGAGACTGCAAAATTGCCTTTCTTTCCGAAATTCTTTTCTCCCAATTGAGCTGAAACAAACACGTCGAACGAGCCCACCTAAGAACTCCTTACCGTTCACCAATCTTTACCACCCACGCAATTTCCACCGCTGCGGCAGTTTGACTTCCGTACCGTACGTAAGCTTTTTCGCAGGAATGCTGCTGCTCATAGATGATATGGTATTATTATTATTGTAATTTTCCCGAAATAAAGCTTCCAGATTGAAGCTACCAAAGTTGCAATCATATTTTTGGTACCACCTTTGATCATTTGAGGCCTTTCGCTCCCTTAGATTAAAAAGTGCTTAAAAAGTGCTCCAAGCACGGCAAAACCTCATGAAACAGCAGCAGCCAGGATGTCAATCATGTGCAGCGCAGCGATAGGATCATTTCAAATTACCTTTAGACACCTGTAATATCAAGAGTTCATTTATTTTTGTTTGAGGAAGATTAAAAATCTGCGCCAATGTAACCTGACATTACAGAATTTGAATATTACAGTTTTTCTTATCAATGTTGCGTTTAGTGGAAATACAGCAGCAACACAGTTATTAGTCTGCTTGGTAACTACACATTGAATGCTTAATTACAATTAACTGTGTAATTTGTTTTTGAATTTGTTTTGCTTTTTGAAGTGTTGACAAATACATAGAGCTTACAGCAATAAATGTAGCTGAAGCTTAAAGCTTAATTTTTTGATTAAAAAAAGCATCTAATACTTGCAAAGAAGCTGAAAACAGCTTGTGATCTTTAGAAGCACATTTCCTTAAGTTTGTCATGGTAAGACATTTGACACACTTTAATGCTTTTAAGAATAACATTTTTTGGAGCTTAGTATTTCACGAGTACATGCGAGTACAAAAGTTTTGTGTCAGATGGGTGTGAGCATTCTCAAGATAATTGTTTACATCATTCACCGCAGTGATTTTTTGAATTCATGATATAACGATCTATACAGTCATTTTAATAGGAACAGTTAGAATGCAACAAAAGAACATTAATGCACTAAATATATATAATGCTAACTGCTACTGGTTTATTGATCAGTTCTAATGTTACAGTAGTTTTGTTATTTTAGTTGGTTTTAATTATTGGAGATTTGCACATACCACATAGGAAAGCATCACTTCCTGCAAAATTCAAAGAACTTCTTCTTCCTGGTAAAATTCAGCACATTCTTTCTACAGGAAATTTATGTAGCAGAGATTCATATGATTATCTTAAAACTTTGGCCAGTGATGTGCATGTAGTGAAAGGAGATTTCGATGATGTAAGTGACTAGATGTATTTATGGGTGTTTTAATTAATGGCCTATAAAACTGAGCATTTCAAAATTTCAGAACACCAGTTATCCAGATCAAAAAATAGTGACTGTTGGTCAGTTCAGAATTGGACTTTGTCATGGACACCAGATTGTTCCATGGGGTGATGTTGCTTCTTTAGGGATGTTGCAACGTCAATTAGATGTAGATATCCTAATAACAGGTCATACTCACAAACTAGAAGCCTATGAGTGGGAGAACAGATTTTTTATCAATCCAGGATCAGCAACAGGAGCTTACAGTGCTTTACAGAAGTTTGTATCCCATTTTAAATTATTTTTATTATTATTATTACAGTCATGTCGTCCCGTCTTTTATGTTACTGGATATACAAAGTAGCACAGTAGTTTGCTATGTTTATCAACTAATTAGGGAAGAAGTCAAAGTTGAACGAATGGAATATAAGAAAACCATAAATGAAAGCAAATCCAATGAATAAATGCAATCCATTTTTGTGTAAATTTATTTTTAACGTACATTAACTATATATTCCTTATCAATATTATATACTGCTTGATAGGCTGAATCTATCTGTTCTTGAATGCGAGCTCGATGGGAGCTCAAGCTCACTTTACTCATGTCTTGCTTTAAGGCTTGTATTGTAGCATGAAATCCAGGTACATTGTGAAAAAGATGAATGCTACGATCAGCGCAGGTGGCTAATATGCAACTTGAGGGATCAAAACGGATACAAGAAAAGGGTTCTGCATTGCTAAATAAAGAAATGAGAAAAATCATCAGACACACCTGAGTGTACATGCTCCAATGTTGCTAATAGGAGACCACTGACAGCTGAATATATATATAGCTGATAAGCTACGCCAATGGCTAGGGTTCGTCCATTAGGACTCAAGGCCAATACAGGAGGAGATCTGGGTGTCACCTGGTAGCAATCATTATGTAGAAGAATGGGATGCTGATCCTTTGGATGATCAACTTACAGGAGATTAGGGAATGTCAACTGCAGCCTGCTTACTTTGAACATTGTACAGACTCCATGTGCCCTTTATGGAAGCAACAGCCAGTCGACTGGAATCATCAGAAAAGGCAAAGGGACCTGCCATGTTAATTTTGTAAAAATGAAAAATTTTTTCAAAAGTTCCCATGGCACTGAATGTTACCTTCCATGCACTAATGTGATTTCCTAAGCAGGCATGAAAATTGGATGACACTTATTAAAAACTCACCTGAAACTGCTACAAAACGTCCACAAGGTGAAACCATGGCATGGGAGCATGGATTCTGTTGCACATTTACTTTTGCAAGCTCCTTGCCCTTTAAATCCCAAATAGTTATACGACCATCTTCAGAACACATCATTATAAAAGACCCATTGCAATTAATACCCATTCCCACAATAACTGTGGATGTTTTCTGCATAGGCACTGTACTCAACAAGCAGTTCATCTTTTATGTAGATGTTTTCTTACGTTGCCGATGCTGAATGCAAATTCTGGATTACTGAAGAAGCCTTCTTGTTTTTTACTAATTCGGTAGACATGTAACTGACTATACATCAAATCTTGTACCAGGAATGCACGAGTGTCAGGACTCCAACAAATACGACATCCTGTACCTATATTCAGATTGCAACGCTTATGCTCCTTTCTGTCCACACGCTTCACATTCCAGATGAATGCAACCCCATCTATGAGCAATAAAACGTTTATCAAAAGCATGATAAAAGAATGCAAATAATAAAGTGCAAGTTTCTATCATATGATATTAAACATGGTCATCACAAACAAGTGCTAAGAATGTTTTTGAACCTTTTAACTTGCCAGTCCAAGATGCACTCATAAATTGCCTCAGTTCATGAGTACCTTTCTTATTAAATGCAAGGCACTGGTCAAATGTGAATTTACCAAAATTTTATAAAATCAGATGATATGGTATGTATGGCATAAGGATTTTAAAATAAAAAAAATGAATCAAATTGAAGCACTACATATGGGCGTTACAGACACAGAATTCAATCAAATTAACAAAAATATCTTTTACAAGTTCCCATTCCTATGAATCACATCAGATAACCATAAGAAATCCTACATTGTTTCATGAATTACGGGGTTTTGAGTACTGCTTGTTTGCACTTGTAAGGTGTAACATGAAACCTTTAAAATGAGAAGAGAAAAAAAAAAAAAAGATTCTGGGATAGACCCCCATGCAACCCAACCTGATACTACAGAAGGGTAATTATATTGTGGTACTGGACATCTGCTGCCCATTTGAAGGGGAAAGAGAGGTGTTCAGCACAGCCAAGAAGAGCAGGATGGATGAATACAATGTGGCACTAAAGCTAACCAAGTAAGGAAAACACTGCAAAGCACATGCTTTCATCAATGGTCTGCTAGGAGCCTAGGATCCAGAGAATCAGGAGGTGCTGTATGGTCTTGGAGTCCCTAGAAAGTACTCAAACATGACACACTCATGGTGGCTTCATGTATTTGATACACTAGAGACATCTACGTGACCCACGTCAGAGGGAGAATACCGAAAGAAACTGAAGCCAATTTGCAGCTAGAAATGACCAGCAAACTGCTCTCATGAGAAGTAGGTGTCAGAAAACGAGATGCTGAAAATGAGCTGGAATAAGGGGCAATGAGTGACCCAAATAGACAGCTGAGGAGACCTGGAAGAATATGAAGAGTTCTTCTTGTAATACCTTATTAAATTGCATCCATGAAGAATAAAAAATTCTAAAAGCCTTCAAAATATAAGATTCGGTTTTTTTTCTTAAATGTGGTCACAATTTGAACAATCAAAAATGTATTTTTGTTCTGTTTAAGCTTGTCACTCCTATGAATTTATCTTAAATTTTTTAACTCTTATTGTTATTCGCTAAGGGGTGTAATTTTCAACTGATGCACCTCACAATGTCTGTCTGTTAACTATGGTCACCTATCACTTTTTTTTCCATCTATACAGAAGCAAAAATTACGACAAAATTATAAAAAATGCCAGTTGAGTACAAAGAACAAATTGAGTATACAGAATATCTTGCATGAATGCAAGAATAATGGAATCTTATTGCAGATTATATTATTAAGTATTGCAGATTTGGTGCCCAACTGAGCAACAGAGATCACCAGAGAAACATCTTTCTTGTCTCTTAAAAACTGTACTGTTATTAGATGTATTTGTGGATTTTAGAATCACTTTATTTTTGCATCAAAAACATTCATGCATTGAGAACGAAACAAGATTCTGCTCTTTCAGTGTTGGTGCCAATAGTCTTTATAAACATGAATTCATATGTAATGTTATTATATGCACAACAAAACTAAAAATTTCAAAAATTGGTGAACAAGATGAATAGAAAATGTTCATATCTACAGTCTAATTGAATGATATATAAATCCACCAAGAAAGAAATGAAAAAAATACTCCAGCAAAGGCTGCAAAGTCATAAGAAATGAAGTACTTGCAAAATACAATTACTGAATTTCCATAAATCCACAATACACACCTAAAGCACATAAAAAATGTTGTAAGTAGCTACTTCAACATTGTCTTTCAAACTTACAAAGAAATCACAGTAACAAACAGAAGCATTTAAACAGAAATTATCATGCATCCAAGAAAAGAAAAGAAAAGAAAACCTTTCTTTCTTATTTACTATATGAAATGCAAATTGCTAATTTTTAAGAAATGAGATTTGAAAGCAAAAATTCATAAATTTTTAATTTGACAACCATTAAATATAAAAACATTAAATATATCTTTTATAATCATGACAAAAAAGTGACTTTCCAGATAGTCTTTCAGAGTTGCTCAATTATCATGTGCATATGATCAAAAACAATTAATGTGAAACTATTGTGCACTGAAATTCTAATGCCCTTTTACTATCTTTTGGAATACTTTTGTTATTAAACAACAGCTTATTTTATCAACATATTACTAATCTATTATAGAATATCTACACCAGTACTGGTATTAACTAAAATTTCTCACACCTTTGTAAAGATGATGGTTGCTAAGCAATATTTTAAAAGGCTTTTCTCATATCCAAAATTTATAACAGTCCAATGAACTACTGTAATGAACTCAAAAAATGGCGGAAATGCCTCCTTTTCAACAAACAATCACAATGTTCCTGGACCTTCATCAAATGATACAGATCAAGAAACTTTGTGTAATTCCCCAAAAGATTCAAAACAAAGGAAAACAACCAAAGAAAAATTAAGGCTTCCTTGGATAAATAAAATTAAAAAAATATTTTCAACAACTACTGCTGAACACTCAAAAATCAATGCATCTGCAAGTTGTAGTGAAGAAGGATATGAAGCAGATACAGAAAGCAGCAGTTCCGTGATGCCTAACCCTTTTGCACAGGGTGGATTATCTAAAGATTCCAAACCAGTCATAACCAAAACTCAGCAAACTTCTGGAGAAAAAAAACCCAGATCAAAATTCTAATTTGCACCCAAATGTCATTACTACATGTTGGTCTCAGAATACAATGAGCTGTCATTTGCCAGTGGAGGAAATTATTTTAAAATTTCAGTACAAAATATTGAAGCATTGCAAATTTTGCTGTTTGTTAGTTTCTTTATATAAAAACAGTATGCTTTGTTGAAAAGCAAACTTGAGGAATGTTAATCATTATTAAAAACTTTGTCCTTACACTTTTAGGACGCACTACAACGTATCACTATGAAATCATGAATTGCACAGTTACTGACCTGTATCAATTGATAACAAATATTTTTCGTTGGAACTGTAATTCAAATCAATAACATTGGCTAAATGCCCCTTAAGCGATGTTTTGAGCCATTTATGCGGCGATATACTTTCAGATTTCTTTGTGCTTTTTGTGTCCTTTTTTTTTTTATTGCTTGCCTCATGCTGTGTATCTTTCAACTGGGCTTTACGTATTGCATTTTTGGGATTTTTTTCTGAACGATATAAGTAAATCTTGAATTTAGCATGTTCTCAACCTTACCCACGACACAAGTTTTGAAAATGGAAGAATTCAAATATATGACACCAACAGTGAGTACGAAAATTGCTGCTAAAATTAAAACCTTATAATCTAAAATTCCTTGCTCCATCATTTCCCAATGATATATACATATATGTATACATAAACTGAGACTTAAGAAAAACCTGAAAACAAAATAGTTACACTTGCATACGCTAAAGTTACGGTGTTGTCTCGTCGCACGATGCACTCCTTTCATCATGTGGACCCTAAAGAGAGAATGCTTTCAACACAGCATCCGCTCACCGTAAACGACAATCCGAAGCGACCGTACATCGTGAATCCCTGGGATGCCAGTCACCGTCACAGTTACAATGCATAGAATTCGAGAAAAAAATATTATATATAGGATATTTCATTTCCTTAACCACACATTAGATGGAAATCATTCTTGAAATCTGAAGTAAGTAATTATTTAAAGTAATTATTTAACCCCCCCCCCACATACAAAAAACAAGAATGCTTAATTTCGGAAGATGTACAATTGGGATGATCCCAATTTGCCAACATTCGGATGATGGTAGACACGAGAGAATCCTCTGCGAGGAATCAGACATAATCTTTGCCACAATTTAATAGGACGATCGAAGTCATTTTCAAGAAAAAGAGTTCCTTGCTTATTTGGCACCTTGGCAGTTGTACTGATTTCGATTCAAATTTGCAGAAATCGTTTATTGTTTGCAAATTACATTGGATAGCAAAATAAAAAGCTTTAAATTGTAGTGATGTCCATTAATTGTGTTCAATCCTGAATTCAAAGTTCTCCAAGTAGACAAGAACGTCCTTGGCATGTTAAAGAGTGTCATTTATTCCGTTTTAATTTACTTTTTCAGTTCGAAAAGCTCAAATCACTTCATAAAGTTTACGTCTTCAGAGTTCTTTAAAAAGGATCATCTTGCATCTTTGGCGATTTCACCGCATCCTCAAACTTTCAGGTTACACTGTTATTATTTGAATGAAAAAATCGTAAATTTAGCATTGGTAAAATTTCCTGAAATTAATCTGATTATAAAAAAAGTATACATTATCTGTTTTCCTTTGAATACGTACGATATAGAACTATATAATACCATAAATGCAATCTTTCATGGATCATATGCGAATGCACTTTCTATCCATTATCACTATATTACATCAATTTCACTAATATCCTTCAACAAATCTCAATGGAATCGTTCGAAGGTGTTTTTCATTGCAAAGAAATACATGAATCAAAGTACGAAGCTTTGATTCATAACGAATGATGCACTTGATGCAAGTTATAATCTGAGTTTAAATGTACTAATTCAAAGCATTGCTCAACTTCAAAAAAAATGCATTACATAAGGTGAGATTCAATTCCTGCACGTATCAGGAGCTCACCAACAACGAAGATAGAAGGAGTAGGAAAACTTCCCGTCGAACGAAAAGAATTCTAAGATATCTTTTCATGGACCTTTCGTAATGAAAAGAATCCTATGAATGCATTAAAAAAAACAAAATCATAACGAATGATTTTGACAAAAAAAGCAAATGGATATTCTCTAAGCGTGTGACAATCCGATTCTTTTGTTCATTTGAGCGCAGTGGTTAGAATTTCACAATTCGCATCTCAGTTTCATTTTGATTTACCCGGGCGCGCCGGGACGTTTACTGTTTGAAGAACAAAACATAAACATACAGGTCTTCCCTGAGGAAGAAGCGAAGGGCATGCGCGTGCTCGCAGGAGGATCTTCCCAGCTTGGCGCGCGATCGGACACCCGCGCCCCGAGCGTCCTCCCGTTCGGGCACGAGACGCGAGCACCGACGCGACGGGACTCCCCGACCGCCGACCACGAGCATATCCGCGCCACCCACGGCTCTTCCGCCGCCTCCCGGGAAGAGTAGGGACGAAAGGAGGACCGACGGCGCGCAGGAGCGAGAAGCACGCGTGGGCGACGCGCCCGTCCGCGAAGGGAGAGGGAAACGCGCGGACCGTATGTCCTAAGGCCGACGTGGTCTCTTAGCACTTGGGGGAGCCCAGACGGTTCGGGAGTTCGAGGGGTAGGGGTGGGTGGCTGGGGACGCTGAAGGGGATAGGGGTTGGGAGAGAGGGAGAGGGGGGATCACTCCAGTTCCCCCCTTTCCCTCTCGCCCATCTCAGTTTCATTTTCACATTTTCTCAATTTCACAATTCATTCATTCATCTTAGTGATTTACAAGCCATGTTCGTTTTTAGGAAACTAGGGGATATGCTTTACTTTTTAAGTTTCACAGAAGAATAGTTACCTACAAAGAATCGCTCCATGAGAGAATGTGAAAAAAAACTTTATTGTGATGGAATGCAGACGACTTTCGCAAACTTCTCACGCAAAAAAGCGCGACACTAATAAAAAAGGCCATAATTATTCTTGTCTGATGAAGCATTCTTGATATATGTTTAACAAAACACCGTAGTATCGTGTTTGGCATCTCCACTAAACAATTTTCCGATTCCAGCAGAATGTCTCACAAGGCAGAGAAACGAAGTTGCAGTCTTGACACTTTACGGAGAAAAATTGCAGAAGACTGCAGAAGGCTACTCTACATGAATTCAAAATTGTTGGCAGTTTTAGTCTCAAAGCAGAACCGATTTCGAAGTAATAGTGGCTTTTCTGTAGCATTATACCAAAACATGCAAATTCATCTACATTTCCTTGGCTGCAACGAAAGACAAAGACCTTTTTCGAGTTGTCATCCTAAGATTTCACAAAATCGTTGCTAGCGCAATCACATCTTACTAGTGTAGTCAATTCTTATTCTCATATGGTCTGTTATCCCAATAATCTGTTATTCAGATATTCCAATTAAATAAGTTGAAGACGAATTCATCCTGCAAGAAATTTACAAAACGAATCCACAATGAGATTCACACTTCATGTACGAGCCTTCAACGAGAACAAAGTCTATAAATTAATAATAATAATAATAAAAATTTGAAGTTGTTGAATAGCTTCAATGCATCCTTTGAGAACAATCGTTCGAAATAGTAAAGAAATAAACACTGGAGTAATTGTAAACTAACACCCTGAAACCAATAAATATCTGCATTCACTAACATTAGCAAATCAAAGCTGCTGATTGTTTTCAAGAACTTAAGAAAAAAGTGCTGTGCTCATTAAAATCACGTGCTCATTATTTCATTTCATTTTATTTCAATATTCTCTAGAGTGATTTGAAAGCATAAGTGATCAAAGCTATTGAAAACCCTGCTTTCAAGAGTAGTTTCTATTTGTTTTTATAAAATTTTTTATATATGAATTCTGTCTCACCTTTTTTCGCGAAAAAATCATTGCGAGCGTATACCCTCATTTACATAAGATTACATATAAGTTCAATAGCATGTATGAATGTGACATACCTAGAATCGAGTTTGGGATCCAAAGGAATCCGCAATTCGATTCCGGGAGCAGTTTTAAGTGAAAAATTCATTCATTGCTTTAGGGTAGGTTTTTTATTTGGGAATTTTTTCATACTTTCCAAAGTAAGGAAAATGAAAATTCTTTCTAAAACGATGCTGGTTTTTAAGGAGCTATAGTTCTCACGCAGATCTAAAAGTAAGATTTCGAGATACTCTATTTCAAAATTTACTTTTATCAAATAATTCAAGAAAATTATATGAAACATCTTTCAATATCCAACATTACAAGTTTTCTCCATTACAGTATTAAAACACTAACAATTTTGTTGATGAATTCAAATTCCTGACGTTTCTTATGAAACTCACTTTACTCATGGGACTGAAAGAGTAGTAAGATTGCCATTTTGCCTTTGCTATCGGAAGCAATGTTTCGAGTTGCTGTAATATGTATTCTAGTTAAAAGAAAAATGCTACTCCCTTCTGAACTGCTGAATGATTCATTTTTTCTCCTTTTCATTGCTTAAAAAATTAAAAGTATAGAAGACCTTTTTTTTTTGAAGAGAATTCTCGAAGCAACTACTCCCAGAGTTCTCCTTTTAACGTTAAAGTTAAATGTTAATGGACAATGTCCTGTTGCTGATGAAGTGTTTTTTTACTAAGTACTTCTAATATTATTGCTTCTGCCATGTTTTATTTATTTTTATCTTTTATTTTTGTAGTTGATATAATTAAGTGAATGGCTTTTTAAGGTTGCTCTAAAGGAAACACATGAGTAGATATACCATTATCTTTTAAGGATAATTCTAATTTTTCATTTTCAGATATATGATAATTCTTCTCTTTGTAGGAAAGCTGTCAATATATATATATATATATATATATATATATATATATATTTAATTCTATTTTTTTAGTGTTGACCAATTTAGAATTCCGAGACATTCATGAGACTTTATGAAAATTAATACTGATACTTCTTTGTGTTGTCCTATATTTATGAAGTGCTTTTATATCATACACTTTTTGTGTTACATGACTTTTATCTTTTTCGACAGCAACTTATATATCGTTTTCTACATATATTCCTTCAACTTCATGTCCATGGACTGCAGCACCCATGTGTTTACTGAATGCTTTTCGAAACCAGGCGCCGAATAAACCGAATTCCGTGTATTTTAAAGATAAGTGTCAGCCGTATGTCATAGAGAAATGAGAGTATCTCCATTATTAATGGTGGGCACCATTAGTTATTAAGCCAAAAAGTTGAGGCAGGTTGGTTCATCAAACAGTAATGTGTATGCATTTTAATTTGTGTTTTATCCGGACCGTTTTATGAATGACATATTTGAAACCTTTGCTCAGACTTGTGAGTTTTAATTTAGAATATCTGATCAAAAGATCATATGAAAACTGGCGGCAATTTTATGTTTCTTTGAGCATGACTTCCGCATAGTTCAGTATTGCATTGTGTGAAGTGCCAGCTGATTGCTTAATTTTAAGTTTAGTATACAGGTTGCAAAGCATGGCTTTAAGCGTTTTGTTTGTGTTTATGGCTTAGAGGTTGTATGAACACAAACAAAACGCTTAAAGACTGTAACGATATTTGTGTTAATTTTGAGTTTTTTTTTCAAGATATGCCAGTAAATCAGATATTTTTTTTTAGCTATTTGGGATGTCGGATGTATCAGCCGTAAATAATACTGAATTATTATTATCTGCTATAAGGGCACTGAAAACATTGAGGATAAATGTGCAGTCAGTTTTTAGCAATTTAGCTAATAGTGTTAACAGTAACGATGCTCTTGATGATGAGTGCAACATGCTTTCAAACTTACAGAAAGCTTTAGCCACTGTAACACAGAATGTCAGGTATTATAAAGTTTAAAAATTAATTCTGCAAATTGTATTTGTGTTCGAAAAGGGATTTTGAACAGATCTGTAACAACATACAGCCTATACCAAATCACCTGCTTCTTGGACCTTCTGGCTTTTTAAGTCAGGATGCATCTTTAGAAAGAAGTAACATTTATCCAGATTTAGTGAATGGTTACAAATGGATAGATAAGGTGAGACTATTTTGAAAACACAAATGTTCAATAGAACTTTCATTTTTTTTCATTGATTGAATTTACAGGTACATGAATATTCCATCCTGGGACATACTATTCTAAGTCAGAATTCACTCAAACGCTCCAACACAAGTTTTGTTCTTGGTATGGGTGCTAAACGCCGCCGCAGTACTCCAGCCAGTCATAATGTAGCAGCACAGTAAGTTAGTTAGGAGTGAAATTCAGTAACATCTACAGGTTTCAGGACAGTTGATACAGTAATAAGTACTGTTTGCAGGCCTTTTTCTGATATGAGCATGCATATTTATCGTCCTTATGGCAGTAATGCTGTTGTTTTGGTAAGATTAGACAAAACATTGATTGTATTGGAGATACTGCCAGCTATGTTTAGGTCGTATTCTTAAAGCAGTTGTTGTATTTAAAGGATTAATGATTGAATGGGTGCAAGTGAAAGGCTATGATGAGGACTTTATTGCTGATAACAACAAAGTGGATATATGGACTAAATCACGCTACCAAGTGTTTCAGAGAGTAACTCAAAATGCTAATGCTGCCATGCTGCATTTTTATTCACCTCTCTTTCCAGATCTCTGTGTAAAATCATTTGTGGTAAGCACTGTGAGTGGCATAAATAGTTGTTTTTTTTCTCTGCAGACTTGGTTCCATAGTTTTGTTACTTTGTTCACAGCTGTTTGCAAAAAGTGTAATCAACACTTGTTCTTAAGTATGCCACCTACTTGGAGAGAATTCCGTACACTGGATGCATATCATGAAGATTGTAGACCATCATGGTGAATTCCATTAGAAGGTGCACATTCAGATGATTTCTGGAGTTTGGCAGAATTTGTTACAATTTCTGGTGGAATACTTTTCTTACAAATGTCACTTGACTCAAGCTTATTCTTGGGATGACGTAGTCGGTTATTTTTGCGACACCACCATGCTGAACAGTTGGCATATACTTGGCGTTTTCCCAAAGCTTTGACGCTATGACGCTTTTTATACTTTTTTCTCTTTTGCATTAATGTTTAAAATTTTACAAATGTTACTGGTACTCACAGTTGGTTCTTCAGCATCATGTTCTTCTACTCCAGTGGCATATTCCTCTACTGCTGTGCTATTGTGTGTCTGCCTCACTGATGCAACAGAACTGAAGAAACTAGTGAATTTATGTCTTTATTGTTTATACTAACCTTTCTATATTGCTCATTATAATTGGCCAAAAAAATAGAGAGAACATGCGTTTCAGCAACAGCTGATCTGCTTCTTGAACCATAGGCTTTGCATGAACAGATGAACTACTTGCTTCTGATGTGCTGTGCGTCTTGTTTTTTCGAGAATAAGTTTTAATTACTTTAGGTGATGGCAGTACATCATCAATTTGTATCCCTAATGATGGCAATGCAACATCACCAATTTGCATTCCTGATGATGGCAAAGTTGTATCACTAGCAACAGCAACATTTTTTGTCTTTTTCTGAGTTTCTATAGCTGCTACAAGAGACTTCCTATGCAGAAGTATGCAACGAAAACCAATTAGAGTGGACCAACTGGGTGGTAAGACATAAACAGTTTCAACAAAGGAAGAGCCCTTTTTAAATTTGTGATGAGGCGATTCCATCGGCATGCTAGATTTCGAGGTTTCTTCTAGGATTTCCTGAATAAATCAAATTACTCGAAAACTTCGTTGGATGTGTATACTTCACTTTCAGCTCAGTAAAGAATTTTCTGTCTTCTATATTAAGATCCATTTCAGAGACATCAAGAAGCCGTCTTAAGTCAATGTGTAGTAAAACACAAAGCAACTTGATATGAGGAAATAGAACTGAGCATGCTATACATCACTAAACATGTGCTTGGCAAATCAAAAAATACAGGCCTCACCAGCAAAACGTCCCCTTTGTCGTTTCCAACAAGTGCGAAAGAAGTTCAACAAAGCTTTATCAGCTGGGCTATGACTCCGACGCTGCCTCTGAATGCATTTGCAGAGTGATTTGCACAAGGCATCTGTTTGCTGAGTGCTGCTAGGCTCCTAAAAAAAAAAAAAAAATCAATTTTTGTGTTCAACAAATTTGTGATTACCATTATGCCTATCTGAGCATTAGCACTTGTTTGTGCCATTTGATTTATCAATTCCCGCACTTTACTTTTTGAAGCTTTTCCAAAAACAAAATGATGTACAGGCAATTTAGTTTTGGGACGATATGATGCCAATGGTTCATCAGGATGTTGAATCTAAAATGTTAATTGTTACAAGGAATCACATTTATGATTACAACTTACTTTATTTGGATTATTGTTCATGTTTCTACAGATGTTCAAAAACCGAAGACGACATTCAGTAGCAGGTCGCCCTATAAGACTGTTAGCGATTTCTCCCCATGCATGTCCCAAATTCTTCACCGAATTTAGTAAAATGTCGTCTTCTTCACTAATAATACGTTAGGCAAATTAAAAGCAAAGCAGCTCTTTGACTTACCGTGTCCATGGTAGACTTTTAATATTTTGACTGAGAGCACGTGTATATCGATTCCTTATTTGAGGTGCAGTCCTTTTAGGTACAAATTGTCTTATTCTAGCATAGTCTTCTCCAAATTTCTTTATCCCAGCGAGAATCAATAAATCCTCTTTTAATGTAAACCTTCCTTTGTGAATATTTGGATCTAATGAATACATCCACCTGTTGTATATTTGAGTACGTGATCTTCCTTCCAAGTAATATTGTATCTGCATAAATAGATCATGTGCATGTACAATGTTAAATTGATTACTTTTTTCCATGGTATGTACTCTCCAATCCTGAAATGAGCAATAACATTACACAGCAGATCATCCTCTTCTTTGGACCATTTTTTTTTGCATAAGCTTGTATTCAGTTTTGTTTGATACCGAATCAAACACTGCTGAGCTGTCCTGTTGCTTCCCAGCTCAATCGCTATTTCATCCCAATCATAGAAGTCATGCTTATTCGCTAGTTTCTAGGTCAAAATAACAAATTTTCCCAAGAATTCCAACTTACTATCAGCTGCTTGTTTTCATGTTCGGACCATTTATCTTTATTGATAGAAGGATGAAGAAAATTCTTCCAGAAAAGCTCACACTGTTCAGGTGTCCGATATCCTTGAAACTAAATGCAAAACCGTAATCAATAAAAGCATTTTTGTATTAAAGAGGAGCTAAAATTTTTCTTGGTATTTAAGTAATTGTGTAACAATAAAATTTTACTGAAAGTTTACTAAATGACTTAACTCTGAACCACTGCCCAATACACTCTGGAACTTTTAGAACAGAGAAAAACTTACATCTATTGTCGAAATTTTTAACCAGTCAAAATTTTTATTTCTGGGCTCGAGCAATTCCTTTGTTTTTCCTGCAATTTCTTGTATGTTCTTTTCGGCTTCTTGAATTTTGCAAAAATATGTTTTTTTAATTTGTAATGCTTCTTTTGCATCAGAGTCCTGATATTCTTCAATTTTTTGATAATAAATTTCTTTTCTTATTTCCCAGAGCTCCTGTTCTCTTTCACGTGCATTTTTCAGCACAGCTTCAAATAACATTTTTTCTTCTTCTTCATTCCCTAAATTATACATATACAAATAAATTTGTAACTAGAATGCCCATTGTTAAGGTATTCAAATTACAGTCGCACATCACAGAGTATATCTGCAAACAATGAAAAAAGAATTCCTTGTGATGTGTACTCAACATGTTTAAATGCATGCAAAGAAATTCAGTAAGGCTACATTTGTTGCCATGCAAAAGCACTCTGCAAAATCTCGAAGATAATTAATGTTTTGCAGATAAATGGGCGAATATGGTCAAAATACGAAATGACAAACAGATAATCGGATTATGCTGTCATTTTGTTATTTGCACTTTTAGATCTGAAGTCGGTTTAAATTTATCAGAAAGGGGCATAATAAACTGAGAACTCAAGATAAAAGCAGACTGACTTATTTGGACAACACAAAAACCACTAATATAACATGTGAAATAATATACATCTGTAATGACACCACCAATGTGTTCAATAGTGTCCAACCTCATTTATCTAGTCATGCTGTTATAACAAAAGTCTTAATTAATGTAGTAAACTAATTTTCCACTTGGTTACATTTCACAGAACTTGCTGTAGTCAGTTAAGTCAATTATTGATATGTATATAATGGAGTAATGAAATGAAATAAGACCAACATAATTCGGATAATATCGAAATCCGCTATTAGAAACAGAAAATTAATCATAGATGTTTCTCTGTAAAATCTGTAATGAAAAGCACATAGTTATCAAGATGCTGAATAATACTCAATATGAAAGGAGAGGCAAAATTTAAATATCAAACAACATTATTTACAAATTCCTAATGAAAAACATACTATATCATACATGGTTTAGGTTTTTTAACGAAGACATTTGCTTCTTTACGCTTCATCTTCATGAGAGTATGTTCATTCGGAAGAGGACAATCGCCATCTTTATCACAAAAATAAGGATAAAAAAAATCAGCATGGCCTCTTTTATGTTGAAGACTATAAGTAGATTTTTCATTTAATTTTTCAGATGAATTTTGGTCTTGCAAAACCTTAATTCTTTCCTCCACATTTTCCTAAATAGCAAATAAATACCATGTTAGATTTGGGTTCAAGTATCAAACAAGTGTTTGCAAGTAATATTTGATTTTCATGCTTTATTGAACTCATTTAGTCACAACATTTCTAAATGAATGCAATGCTTTGAGGAACTCCAAACAAAACACAAGTTCTCAAGATTTAGCACCCTAACACAAGCCATGAAAATTTCTGAAAATTTCGCATTTTCTCTGAAATCATTCCCTTGAAATCATTTAATTTCTTCCTAGATAATAACAAAGGTTTAACATATAATACAGTTCATCTTTGCAAATGGTGACAATCAAAATCTGCACCATCTGTGGCTTGCAAGCAGTTTTGTGACATGATACAAAAATCCATTGGTACATACTTTTCATGCATGATCCATAAAACTATGGTTGTTCGTATTAGAATTATTTTTAAAATGCCCACATGAAAAACACTGATGCTATATTAACATTTGCTAATATGATTCTGAAATTAACCTATGGATAAAAAACTTTACATGACTGAACCAAGTATATCAAATACAAAGGGAATCACGAAGTATCCGGACAAAACGAAACATTTTGTTAGCTTTTTTGCAGTTTACAAGAATACATATGTAATACCAATTCTCAAGACAATGAGATAGCTCGTTTTCAATGTGGAATTTACCTTGTTAATGTATTAGGAGGCAAACGTATCACAATAGTAAATACCAGTGATGCTATTTAGAATCACTTTACTGTACTTATACCATGCAAAAATGTGACAGAATTGAAAGCTTCATGGATGAAAACAAATAGGCTAAAATTGAACTAATGATTGTCATATTCTTTTTGGTACTATCTTAATTAAGTATAGATACTGAATTATATTATCTATACCTGCTCCGCACGATTCTCTTCTAGATAATCTTGAAGATTTCCAATTATTTCTTCGATTACTTCTTGATAGGCTTTATTAAAAACTAAACAGTTTTCCCAGGATAGTGGTATATCTTCTTCGAAATCTTTAAAATCATTGTGATTGGCCACAAATATTGACTTCAGTGGTTTCTTACCTAGTTGAGAGTTTGCTGCGGAAAAATCGAATTCATCTTCAGCAATATAGGCATTCTCTTTGGAAGAGTTTTCCGGCAGATCGGAGATACTTTCATGATTCAGGGCCTTTTTAATTATTGCAACTTCACTTAAGTATTTTTGCAATTCGAGATCACTAACCATATCGATTGGGAACTACGACACCATCATTTGAACTGCACCTTTGGAGCGAATATATTTGAAATGAAGAAACAGGGCGTTGAATGGAATTAGAAATTATATTGTTTGAATATCTTTAATATTGCAATTACAATATTTGAAGCTTTATTTATTACGATTATTTATTATAAGTGTTTCTTAAATACTATTTCTTCGAGAAAACGTAAATTTGCATTCTATCTTCATTTGAGAAGAGCGATTTCAAAAATTAATCCCTAAAAACTCATCTGGATGCATTTGATGAACCTAACACGCACGATTTCGTTTGGAATTAACAAAGGATAATTTTTATTACGAGAAACATATTTTTCAATGATTACTTGTAAATTTATACAGAAAAATTGAAATAAATTACCATACATGTTCTGTGCTGTCCATACGGCATCATAAATTATGAATGTGTTATGTTAAGAATTCTTTTTCCTTGCAGGAGGATTTCGAAGGCAAACAAACACCTTGATCTGGACTCACAATACACATTTATTTTCTCCTAACTAGACACAAACAAAAATACATGACTATTGAGAATCTGTTTTAAAAATTTAAAATTTCTTTTGTTTTGCAGCACATACTGATAATGGGATGATGGATCTTTAGACAAAACTGTATTCTTGCTACTATTATCGAAAATCTACTTCATTACTTTCGTTACTATAGATTTCCAATTCTTTTACATTGCTATGCTATCTTCAACTGAATAAGCATAAGGAGCTTTTAGACTTACTGATTGATGCTTATAAATTAAATGCTTTTGCACTGTTTAATTGTCGATATGGATTTGGATATAAGAGTACTCAATTCTCAATTATCTTATTTCTTTTTATATAAGACAATTTTATAAACCGAAGGAGGCAGCTTATTAAGAATTTGAGTACTCTGTTGCAGAAAGGAATATTCCGAATTTTCGACAATTTATTCTGAATTCTGAATCAACTGAGTCCTAAAAGAAACAGCCATATCAGAATTATCAGGCTTTTACACTATAAACCTAGCAAGCCTAATGAAGAAACTTTAAATCTGATTATCAAATATTGCTTTATTTTGATGTAATTGCAGTTTAATGCAGAAATGTCTAATTCGGCTGAGATTAATAACAAAATGCTATTTGCTGAAATTGTTGAAACATCATTCATCATTATTTTCAAAATAAGTATATCAGCAAAATCTACACTTCTGTTCGAGAAACCAAATGAAAATAAGAAACTTCTAATCCAGTTTTTATTTGTTTTGTTGATATTCATAGCATTGTTTCAAACCATTTTTCTTCTTGACATATCATTAGAATGTTTGGAGAATACTCTTTATTTTAAATCGATAATTTTTTAAGGTGTTCTTTTGTTTGCTCTGATATGAAACTTCTATTGGATTTCTCCTTAAATTCGGAAATCTGATTGCTTCATCAGTAAATGACCCATGTGCACTCACTGATGTAAGTATTCTATCTTGAGTGTCATTCTATAAATACTGTTTTTTCAAGTATAGGTACTTTGTTGAGATCCATCTTTGGATGGCAGTTTTGTTCTGTTCTTCTGTTTTTGCCAGCATGTACTAAGTGACCGAGAGCTCCGAAATGAATAATGATTTCACTCCCTGACGCGCTTATCTGAAATTCGCGGTTCATCAGCAAGAAGCGAATTTTAGCCACTCTTCGAAACTCCGATTTCGCATCTGGACCTTCTGACGTATTCGATTAAAATGGAGTTACACGACAGATTGATAGTCATGTGTTATCCTTACCCTCCAGATGTCTCAACATTCAATTTTTTTTACCACCAATTCCCAACATTCAATATCGAAAAATATGCCAAGGTGGTTTCTTTGCTGTAAATGGAGAAGTTGGGTCTGAGACACGACTTCCGAAAGCATCATCGGCAGAGCTCCCCAGACGTGGACGGTTTTAAGGAAGATGCTTCTAGGAAGAATTGATTTCTAAGAGAACCGTTGCAAAATACAGCAACATTAACTTCGCAAGTAAAAGGAAAACCGTCCATTGATCGCCCAGAATGCTACACAAAAAAGTAGAGCATTTATAAAAGATCATCCACTTTTTGAATCTGAAAAGAAAATAAGAATATTTCCTTTCATTTCTCACAAGAGCATAAAGTAACTGTCTATTTGATAGAAAGTTCTAATTTTGAAAGAGGGCTAGTCAGCTTCAACACAACCTAAGTTGATGCCATGATGACAAAATATGTCTGTATTCATATCCCATCATATATTTGAGTGGCTGAAAGACTAGAATAATATGGCAACGACTGAGAAGATTCATAGTGTGTTAAAAAACATTCTTTCCTATGTTTGGAAGCGTAGGAAAGAATGAATGTATTATGTTAAGCAGTCCCATGTTATGGACCATCCTGGGTCATTCATGAAGTAGAAGCTGTTCCAACGACTATTGCATGGAATCTAGAGGTCTAGATTCTTATGTCATTTTCATCCCTGTTAAGAAAAGTTTAAAATCAGAAAGAATGTGCCCTGCTAATCCAACGAGAGTCAGGGAGCAACCCTTGGCTAGTCTAGATCAACAAGTAGAGGAAAGAAAAAATATGAGCTTTTTGAAGAATTTCGCATGAAGAGCACAAATAATTCTGAAATGCATGTTTTTTCATCGTTCCTTATTCATGCTTTTTTTTTTTTTATCTCCTAAAATATATTTGTCCTAAAAATTAACTTTAGCTTCATTTAATTTTCATTCGAATGTTTCCATATTTGAAAAGCTGCTGTTGGAGGAGTTCATATGATTGACATCGGATACGCAGCTGCTCCTCGAAGCACTGGATGCAACCAGCCCTATTGAAGTTCTAAATATTTAGTGAGAGTCTGAGAGATCAATTTAAAGGAAGCTGCTTTTGTTTTCGCCAATGTCTTATTAAACAAACAAACGACCAAACATGAATATCATATTAGTACAATGAAGTAACATTCCAATAATCATGGGCACACAGCTGTATAATTATACAGCCCTATATCTAGGAGAGACGACTGGTGCCTTAGCACAGAGTCCAATTGTAATGCAGATGTAGATAGAAAGCTCATGAATTCAGAGGTAAATTATGGCCAGTTTCTACCGCCCGCTTTCTAATTCCATCTGGATATGTTGAATGAAGTTCAGTTTGGTATAAAAGGGGGCCATCTGTAATTTCTGTAACGAGTAGAAAGTTTCATGCTACAGCTCTCTTGCAGAGAGGAAACTTTCATATCTAATGCAGAAAATAGATTTCCTTTCTAATGTAGCCCTGCTATATAAGGTGCGGACATCAGTTCATTGCCGTCAATAACAACAACAAATGTGCACATTGGACAGACTGTTGCAGAGTCTGACTCTTGGAGTTCAGCACGTTGCGCTCATATTTTTCCACGTTCGTGACAGTTTGCAAGCCGAGACTTCATGAGGATGGACTTTCTTTTAGATTGGGATGATTTTCTGGTTGGTTCCGGGACGTAGAGAATTTTTTTTAGAAAAAACGAATCTTATTCTTTCTATTCAAACCCATCTCTTGGGAAAATATCCGTTTAGAATAGATTTGCTAGCAAATCGAATCGAGACATTTGGGGGATAGATGATAAACTGTTAATAACAGATGGGAGAAATTATGAAAAGACTGCAGATTCGAACAGACCGGATTAAATGTTCGCAGTTAAAATAAAGATTCTTAATTGCAAATTTGATCCCAGTGGACTATGGCAAAACTGCCAGATGAAAGAGAGAATTTTAGTCGGCTATTGGATACAATCTAGAGATTTCTATACAGCTTATAGCAGTGTTGCTAAACTAATAACAGCATATAGAGTATTCTATGAGTTTGCAGATAATAGACAGTAGGAAGAGTTAGATGATAGCGGCTCTCCAGAAAAAAGCAGATACCTTACGGGGTGACATTAACTTAGCCGGAATGCCAGGTCACATTAGATTTGCAGAATTGAATGCAAGTCCTTCAAAGTAACTATTTTCCATAACATGCCAAAGACAGTAATAAAACACAGTATCAAAGTCGAGCTGAGGACTCTGTGGGACTTCGCATGAGGGAAAGGAAAACAGAAGAAAGAAACAGGCTAATCAATCTGAACAGGTCAACCTGAACATCAGCATGGTTTCAAAATCTCAGTTGCAGTTCAAAATGTCGACGGACTAAATCAGGATGGTCGCAAGGTAGAATTTCTAGCATATCACTCTGCAAGAAAGATCGGAAGTCGGAAAGATTTCCATTGCTTCACGGGACCCATTTTTCGTGCCTTTGAGCTTCGTTCATTGCACTGCATACATTTCAGATACACTGTTTTGTATATTCGTGGCTTGTATAAATTGTTTGGAAGAATTTTTTTTATCGGATTCATCTGTCCTTTGGTGAGTATCCTTTTCATTAGTAAGCATATTAGTGAGCATAGTTAATTTGGAACTCTCAATAGGCTTCAGCGGCATTTCGATCACTAATTTAAGTACAGAACATTCCATTTGGCTATCGTGTAAAAATGCCAACGTCTTGCATTCGGGGTCGTATGAATCTACTTCAAATTCCACTCATTCAGATTGATGATTTTCTCAATAATCAGATTATTAAGACTCCAGAAAGAGCTGCTGTATTCTCTGATACATTCAGGAAGCTTGATTTTCTACATCTAGTAAGATTTAGGGTGATATTTTTGTTCGCGAGAGATTTGCCGAGAAATCATCCTCTTGACGAGAAGTGTCGATTTTGTTTTTTGTTTTTTAACTGCATGGTATCGCAAACCCTTGAGCACACAACGATTTCTAATAAAAGCAACAACTGCAGGACATGGAACATTTTTCAAGAGGGAAACCAGAAGTGACAGCAACTGACACTAGACAGTGTGACCAGCAAGTTTCCAAAGTTTTCAAATTTTTGCTGTTGCCTCACTCTATTGGTTTTATTTTTTCAAGCCACACTTTTAAATTCGGGAATTCCATCGTTTGCTTCAGGAGACGAAAACGTGTCTGGTTCACAGCACCGTTGGCGGGAAATGTCATAGTGGAAGCCATCTTGCGAGAAATTACTTTTGAAAGTCGAGGAGCATCCTTGGACATCAAATCGAGTCCAAGTATTTAGTGTCAGAGCTGAAACCGTCTTTTACCCTCTCCTGTGTTAAAGTAGAAATGTAGAAACAATACACAAGATGGAGCAGGAAAACAAGAATCTCCCCTCCTCCCCCCCCTCTCAAAAAAAAAAAAAAAAAAAAACAGTCAGAAGGAAAGCAATGCAATAACAGAAGAGCCCAAAGGGATTTCATCATCGTAGGCCAATGTTAATAAACTCCCCGCGGTGGCTATTGACCTTAAAAAGAAAAAAGAAAAAGTACATAGGATGGAGTAGAATAGGTTTGCATTTTTAGGCTCATTCGCAACTCAGCCATCTATTTGAACATACCTGAAAAATAATTTACCCCCTGTGGGATTGGGAAAATTCTACTTAAACATACCTTATACTTAAGGCAGCTCACTGAAAATTTTGTAATTGAGAAAAATTTGTTTGCAAAACCTTTTATGAATCGTATAATAATCCACCATCCAGTTGATTATTTGAATTCGTTGATTTGAATTGATTCTGATTAAGCTGTTTACTCTCAATCCCAACTTTATGGATTACGTGAAGACTGCACTCAAAGCAGTTGAAGATGGACGTCACACCTTTTGCATCCTCAAAAACGTTGACACTTTGTTAATTATCTTCAACGGAGACGTAGCATATACTTTTTAATTGGGAAAAACTTCGTTGCTTTATTTAGTATTGATGAAATGGAAGCAGGAAACTCTAAACTATAAAAAAAAGAAAGAAGAAGGAGAGAACGGAATAAGCTTCTGACATGCTTTAAACTCGGTGTACTTCTAATGGACTGTCAGAAATAAGAAATCTACTAAATACCCCCTAATTATATGCAATAGAACGTGATCATAAATTAACCAATAGCACAGTAATTGGAAGCTTGATGAAGCTTCTTTCCCAAGGTAACAAGTTTGCTCTTATCTTATATCCTGAATTCTAGGGTTGAATCTCCTGCTTTATAAAAAAAAATAGAACAATGAAAGTCCAATTCCTCAGCATTTTTTACTTTTTATGATGCAAAAATACACCCACTACTTTAAAATCCCTCATTCTCACCAGGTTTTCATAAATGTGCTTGCTATCTAACCATTATATCATTTCGAGCAGGCACAAATTCACTGCAGTACAAAGAAGACCAAGTGGCATTCATCTTGGGTGTTGGGTATGAAAAGATAGGACAAACTCCTTCGTTCACACAATGAACCTGTTATTTTGCAAACGCAGAGTTCTGCTTAGCGAGGAATAAATATTCCATATGACGGTGATTTGTGGGACCCTGGCAGTCTTGCAACATCCCATCAGAAGTGCATGACTGTACAGAATCATATTCCAAGTGGCTCACCTGACAAACAAAAGAATGCCACCACTCTTCATGCATTCTTAGAGTTCTGTGGATGTTTTTCTTTTTTTCCAGTTTGTTTGATACGCACAAACAGAACTCCCTGCTTAGGCAAAATTTACTACACTTACAGTTACTTACGGTTGCATGACAGCATAGGCAAGGAAAGCAATAGTCGTTTGCGTCAAATCAAAAGCTTTTTAATTTAGAAGAATAGATACCATCTTGATGGTAGACAAAGTTTATTAGACATAGTAGACATGCAGCTCAAACCATTCCAACATGCAGCATGTAAAAATAATCATTCGAACCCAAATTTTTGGCATGAGTTTAGAAGCACACCGAGTTTTTAGCAATTCATGATAATCAAATAAACACCCGCCCTTCATATTTCATACTTTCACTTGAAAAATATCATAGCAAAAAAGTTGCAGGGAATTTTGATTGTGAATTATTATTGTTTACAATTTGAAAATTGCCCCGAAGGTCTAAAATATTTTTTTTTTTTTTTGCCAGTCCTTCGGGTTTATGCTCTCACAAATTTCACAGGATGTTTTCTCACAAATGTTGGCAAATTTTCTTCAGATTCAAAATGCATAGCAGCCAATGGTGAGTACACACCAAAGAAATGGAAAGTCAGACCGAAACACTTTAACCATAACATTGCTTTTAACAAATTCTTCTGAATCGCAATCTTTTTTATGCTATGAAAATGCATATTTGTGCTCTTTCTAACATACTTTTAATAGGTTTAAAGCATCGTTTCCAAGGATGAAGCATTATAGCTCAGTTTACTGATAGCTGCTCATTTCTATTCCTTTTAGTGAAGCATTCCTTATTTAAACGATAGCAAAGGCATAGCACAAATGCATCTTTCATAGAACCGGTTTGACAGCATGGTTTGATTAAAAAAAACAGTTCGAGTGAGTTTGACCAAAATTAGCATCTAATGAAATAACCATAACGAACTGAGCCTGCATTGTCTCGTAGGTGTTTGATTTAGATCAGAGCTTGAATTAGTATCTAACGATTGTACGTTTTCAACTCTATAGTCAAAGAAATAGTCGTAGCACTCTGAGGAAAGACAGATACTGTGGCCCGGACAAAGGGATGCATTCAAAAGATTACTTACAGATACGTTAACTAAGATTAAAATGTAACTCTCAAAGGGAGAAAAAAAAGAAAAAAGATACCTAGGAGGAATACAAACAGTGAAATTTCTAGAAGAAAATATTTCATGTACTTTGATAATGGTAATTTGAAATGTTGTTTGACTGTTTCTATGCTGCTATGCTTTAGACCTTGTATGCATGGATCACAAATGAGTAAACTTCATTCGTAAATCATGAACCTTTAGGTACATATAATCTCATTACAAGATCTTGTTATGAACGAACATCATAGATTAGCATGAGCATTCGAAATTCTATTCACATCGGTGTATAAATTCACACAAAACTGAAAGATGAAAACGAGAATACTGTAAAATGGAATGACAACATTTATCGTGCACTTGACTTTTCTTTAAATTTTTGGAAAGCTGAAACAGACATAATTTACATATAAAAAGTAGACATGCAGGTTTGCATCAAGAAACCCAGACTTATCCAAAAGTTACAGCTAACTACTTCCCTGAAGAAAAAAAAAAATACAAAATTCATATACAAAGTCCAACTGAACAGGAGAAAGTAGTAGTGGAGAATAGAAGAATCCGTTTTGTTTTTTCAAGAACATTTTCACGCTGGTGTAAGCAGATGAATAGCATCACTTCTCAGAAAATAAGACAAAGTGTCATTTTGATTTGAGTAGCGAAATCTTTTCTAGTGTATTTCCGAGTTGGTACGCTTCGCCATTTTGAGTGGCTTAATTGTTGCTACTTTATGGGTTTGGCAACACTCAAATTATTTTGGCACTCCTTTCTAACAGGTGTGCGTTTAGCTTATGTTTTCCTTCACGGAAATGATGCAAACGGTATCCGTGAGTCTCGTTAAATGATGAAAGTAACTCAGAACAGAGTTCCTGCCCTAATCTTTTGAATTTAGGACACGATGATGATGGAAAAAAGTTTAGGATTCTATAATTGTTTTACAATATCAGATTATTCGAAGACTGTTCTCCCGTATTTCATATTTGAGGAATGTTTTCTTTCTGACATCACAAAGCTTTCAAGTGTGAGCTCCAAATCCAATTAGTGAAATGAGTATTAGATTTAACAGCAAACACATATAAACTTCGGAAGGAAGCGTTCGAGGAATCCAGGGAAGGAGAATTCTGAACGCGAGAGGGTCGCAACATCAAAAGTTATACTTAGAAAAGATATGCGATGATATAAATACAATTTGTAACCTGGTAATTTGGAGTTTGGTATCTCGGTTCTACCACTAGTCATTTTTGAGAGATGCTTAACTTCGAGTTTTGTGGCAGTCACCGGCTAATCTGGCTTCCATTAAAAAATTAAAATATGACTCAAGCGTACAACGAATGGAAAAAACACTGCTGCTTTCTCATTGCTTGAGCAGTGATCCGGAAAACAACCAGTGTTGTTCTTCAAGGAGCACCTGCTTTGTTTACAGGATACGAACAAATTTGCGAGCTTCCTTTATCGAATTCAATGGAAATCTCACTTGGTGTTTAATTTTGAGTAAATAGGTCGTAGATGGATCCCATCTTTCTCAAAGACAACTTTTTCGGGAAACCACCCTTGTTTGAAAACCCATTTCAACTGTTCAGTTTCGTTCATCCGATGAGACGAGAGTTGCCTCTCGTCGAGATCGGTAATTTATTGCTATTTTCCGTATACAAGCTATGGTTTCAGATCTAATATTTAAAAATGTATCCCTGTGATGCTGATGGGCCCGTTCTTCATCTGTTTTTTCCGCTGGATTCTGTCGGTCGCATCTCAACAGGCTACAAAATCTTCTGAGGTGTCTGGGATCCATGGTTTCAGAAGGTTTCGAAACCATTCGTGTTTAGATTTCCTCAATAGGCCACCAGCTACTTTCTGCGATAAACTGCAGTCTGGACGGAAATTTGATGGCATAATGAACGAAGCATCGAAAACACTGCGGGAGAGTTTGAAGCAGAAGGATCTATTATTTCCGTCTGTTATTCAATTGAAGTGTGGAGTGAGGAGAGACAGATGAGCTCGCATGGAGAACGAAATGTGGAAAAGGTAAAAGAATCGTGCAGCATCCAATGCATGTATCAGTTTCGTTCTTTCCTTGTCCCTTTTGCACGAGTCACTATTCTCTATTCTTCCACTACTTGATTTCGAAAAAATCCTTTAGTCCCTTGTGTATCTTTTTGTTCCAACTATACCTCAATGTGTTTTAACTTCTAGTTCTATTTTTCTAGTTTTTCTTCTTTTTTAATATTCACTAAAGATAGATTTTTGTTTGCAGAAGATTTATTTCATCCCCTAAAGTTAGCGATTTTCTTTTTGGAATCGGGTTCTATGAGAAATGCTTTCCTTCCTACCCTTCCAAACAAAAGTCGACCACTCTTCGACTCTTCTTCGGTCGTGCATTCGTTTTCCTTCTAGAAGTCTCTTTTCTCGGAAAATCTCAATTTTTTGGCAATCAAGCGAACGACGTTCTTTCTGCTTAGAAAAAAGAGCAGTGTTTCTCGTCCCCTCAAAAGTCTACTCGGCCCAACTAAAATGCTACTACTGTATAGTTGGTACCGTATGGTTGTGTTCAGGCAAGGATGAAGGTCTGGTTTCCAACCGGTGTGATCCAGTCTGAACCCCGGTCTACCTTCCCTCATCAAAGTTCACAGCTTGTTAGGAACTGAGGATCTGTGTTCGCAATATGAATAGCAGCCAAGGCATATATGTGGGATCTTTTCCTTTACGACTACAGGGTGTCATACAGTAAGGGAATAAAAGGATCGTTTGTCAATTCGAATCACAGTATCAAGATAGCGCCGAAGATGACTGCAGTTTTTGGAATCATTATTTGAATTCTTGAAGCAAGCAAGAGGGAACCTTTTTTCCTCGTTTGTTCTTGTCTTTAGCAGCACCTTGGGTGTTAACTCGAATTCCTCGCGCAAACGCACACCAAGCCTGCAGCAATTAAGCGAATTTCAAAAAATTCAAGATTCGCATGAAATATTTCTTCCAGTACTCGAGAATTCTCCTCACTTCAGCGCCAATGTAGATCATGCAGCACTGATTTTAATTATTCGCCGATTCATTTCTGTATCTTCCGGGATGGAATCCTTGACGTCTTTAGGCGTTTTTTCTTAAATTTATGGACCGGCTACCGGGAAGATTGAAATCCTATCTTCCTAGAAGTAGGAGAAGAAAAACTGTCTCTTAGTCTGTGAGTTCAAATGCAGAGTTACTGGTTGGGATTCTTTTGTCTCACGTGCTCGTTTCCGCCTCTTGAGCTACTGGGATGGCAGACACACGGTTTCAGATGCGATTACTTTCTCGTTCCGTAGCTCGCTCTCATAATCTCCAATCAGGAACACCATTCGTCGCCCTTCCACCCTGATGAGGCAATTTTCCTTTTTAGTCAGCAATGCATCTTTTGATGCTTATCCTGCCTCGAGAAGGAAAATAATCTTTGAGTATCCCGAAATTTTTTTTTTTTTTCTGAAAGGAGACTCTTTTAGCAGCCAAGAAACGCAGGGAGATTTCCGTGAGAAACATTAGGAAGAACTCTATGTAAGTTTTCAGCTCCAACGCAAAAGGGGATGGCATGGCGGAAGGAACTTCCGTTTTTCTCCTCGAATGCTCTCATGACAAATAAGATCGCAAACAGCAAAAGAGAAGATAATGAGTCTTCATTCGGGAAGCAACCTCGCTAGATGTGTCAATTCCATTAATCTGATTTTCTCATAAGCATGTTAAAGGTCGCTTCGGTGCAACCTGAGACAACGGTTGTCAGATATTCTCCACAGCAAGATGATATCTTGAAAGACTTCATGTTCCAGGTGAGAGATGTTAGCATTTTGTCACACCTCAATGACTGAAAAAACATGTTTAAAAAGCACAGATAAGCTGAGTGGGACCGAGAAAGGCAAATGGATCGAGTACTTTACAGTTTTTCTGAACCCCAGAAGACGATATCTGGAAATTCAGCTTAACCAATGGAGTTAACTCACTTCCCTCGCAAAGAAGAAAGAGGGAAGTTTTCAATGCTTTCGAGATGTTGTGCCAGTCTGCTACCTTCCTCGATCTTTACTTTGCACAACGTTGCAATAAAATACAAAAAGATCGATGGTTCAGGAGATAAATAATAAAAATGAACCATTAATAAATTTCCAAGATTTTTCAGTGCTGTGCGAGACCATCACAAGGCATCAGGTTGGGAGTCCTCGATGTGAAAAAAAGCGTAGATTTTTTTCTTTTCCTTTCTAGTTTGTATTCTTCATCTTTTCACAGCTGCTTGTTCCATTGCTAGATTCTTTCCTTTGTAATTTTAGGTATTTGTTGCTTCCTAGCACAATCAGGTCATTTCCAGTTAATGGCTCTAATACTTTCTTGCCTCACACGAGGAAGGTAGGAAGATTAATCTGACAATTTGGCACGAAACGAATTTAAGATTCGAGATCAGTCTTGTGGCATCCATCTCGTTGATTTCTGGGTAATGTACCCCTTCGAAATTTATAATTCCCTATTAATATCACCCTCAGAAATGAAAAATAAATAAATCCATGGATGAATTTCATCCTCGAATAACACCAAGTCGCATTGTGTTCAGCAAATGAGTTCTCAGGTACACCGAATTTTCTACACTTGTGCATATGAATCTCAAGGAGCCTCTGTAGTGAACCATGCAGAAAGAGAAAGCTTTATGTGCAGGAAATTTTTCCTAAATTTTTCTCCTAAAGAAAGCGGAATTTCCTACTCCGGGAATTGCAAAGTATTTTTATCTAAAGAGCTCCAGGATTTCTTCATTCAGGTGTTTAGATCTTTGGATTTTTCTCATCTAGCAGACTGGAAAAGCTAGTTGTTGCTGAACCATAGTTTGTTCTGTTTGGCTTACAGTTTCTCATTCACAATTTAGTTTTTCATCCTCATTCCTTAAAGCCTACGATCGATTTCCGGTCAGTTTATCTCTTGGTCGTTGTATGCCAAGCACTTGTCGTTATGTTTTATCATGATGTCCGTAGTCACTGCCTTTCTAAAATCTATGCATTCCATTTCTAAACCTGATCATCCACTAGTCTCCAAAACCTACACATATGCTGTTGCGAAGAGGGTCCGTGTGTACTCTGTAAAAACAATACATGGCCCTATTACTGAAATTCTTATTCAGCACATTAAGAGAGTTCATTTACATGGCAGAAGAAGGAGTGTTTATTGGTACATTCATTTTCGTAAGATCGTATACAGAGACACTGAAGAACTCGTAAGGTGATGTCCAGAAGAACGATGCTGGTTGAGTTCCTCCGAGAAAAGTTTCAAGATGTTCAAAGACAAAAGTAATTTGCCATAGAATCTTCAATCAAAGACTTTCACCAAGTACCAATTCTTAAACAGCACAGTCCCTCATCACCCTTTGCATAGAATCTCTAGTGTCGAAATTTATAGAAAATGGAATTTTATAAAAGCACTGCTGCTTGTAATCTTCTGTTTATCTATTATTTAAAAAGAATGGTAGTTGGAAGTGATTTGAGTAGTTATCTTAGAAGATCGTGGCCAAAGGGAGCATATCCCAGAATACAAGAAAACTGAATCCTCCAAAAAGTGTGAAAGAGCAAGCTTTCCTTATTTCTCTCGACCAAGAAAACAAAGTCAAAAGAGAGAACTGAAAAAGAAAATATCGAGAACTGCACGAGATCAAAAATAGAAGCGTATCTGAAAAGCAGAAATATCGCATCTTGAAAAAAGAGCTCCTCAGATCAAGAGGGAGAAGAATTGATATTTCCAGGACGATCCGGAGCTAAGTAACAGTGCTGTGAAACGATTGACCTGTCCTATCAATGGCGCCATGTTCCCCTTTTTTCTTGAAAAATGCGCTTTCCTCACCTTCTTGCTAAGGAAAAAGGGGTGCAGTAGAGTAACTTGGGAAGGAGTTAGCTAATTGACAGTACAGGTGAAGAGCTTTTCAAGAAAGGAAGGAGCTGGAAGTCTTTTAGAATGGTGCTTGGTTTAAAAGAAATATTCTCACAGAATTCAAACCTGCGCGACAGAGGAGTTGATTAAGGCAAGCATCCGAGTCGATTTTCTGAGAGATTGCATTTTTCCATAAAAATTTAGAATTCTGAAAGATGCTTTTTTCTGGAAGACAATTTTTTTTCGTTACCTCAAAGCTCACTTTCAAAACAACAAAAATAGGCTGGGATTTTATGCGAAGGGTTGCATTTAATGAAGATAAGGTAGAGTGCTTAGGAAGACTCGGAACAAGAACTGATGGAGATGTTCCATGAAACTCAAAGAACAGGTATTCAATAATACGGAGCGAGATGATGAAGAACATCCTTCAGAGGAGGAGCATGCTTGTGCTTTATATGGTTTTTACCATGCTTATGTTTTATATTCTCTTCAGAACGCTGCTCTGAGTAGTTTTTTTCGACGATCTCAAAAATTAGTCGTTTCTTATCTGCCTGAGATCTGCTGAGTCCTCATTATTGCCGAGCAATGCACCCACCCTGCGTCCTTTTGCTGGCATCTAGAAGAAACCTTCCCTTCTGATCACATACAGACTTTGTGATAAGAGAAATGACAAAACTGAGTAACGAAGTTTCGGTAAGGATTTCCTAGTACTTCGTTATCTTTCTCTAGAGTTCTAGTTTTTTGAACTCTTGGAGGAAAGGGAGATCAAATCACTTTATAGCAGCAAGGCCAGTATTACCCCAATTGAACAGTAGCTTCAAACTGTGGAAACCATGATAAGGAGCAACTCTTGCCGGGACGTAAGTGTTTCTCCTATCAATTCCAAAGCTAAAGACTGTTTAAATACTGTACGGAAACGCTCGTCCTGCTCAAGTCAAAATAACATGGTCATCTGACTAATAAAAAAGTATGAGTTGCAGTCACATGGACCATCAGCTGACAATCAAATTGTCATCTAGTTTTAGGAAGCAACTCGGCCATTGCCGTAGGAGAGACACAGTACTCCTAAGCAAGTCCATTGTTCTCAGAGAGTTTTCTTTAGAAAAAGCTGCAGAAACGAGGCATCAGACTGCATCCGAGTCAGATTTGAGGGATGACGTTACTTTGGGCATATTGAGATGAACTTGCACAAAGTTACAGCCTGTCTGGGAGGGGAGATTCACTCATGGCAATAAAAAATTTACTCGTGAGAAAACGATTCTCTGTATAGATTGAAAACAGATATCCATGTCATCGACGGAACCGTTTTTTTCTGTTATTCTAGTGATTTGCAGACTTTATTCCTGAGATGGAATGCTTCAGGCATTTCATTTCGGAAATTCTACTGAACGCAGTATTTTCATAATGGCTTCCTTTCAAGATCTGTTTAATAAACCAAATGATAAATTCATCCAAGCATGATAGGTGCAACGTAGAGGTGGACTCCATTCCTCATTGGAGAGCTGCTATTACCATCGAGAGACTTGCAAAGTTACTGGGTCAGATCTTACTATGGACAGGGAGAATACTAGGTAAGCTGAAGAATATCCGATTCATGACCAATAGATGTAGTATTTAGATTGACGTGCACTTATAGTTGCAGAAGTCAGATGTCTCCAACTCTATTTAATGTTACAAAATGCAACATATATACATGAAACATGTTCGAAATCATGAAAACGATCAGGAGTGTTAGCACTTTATGCCCTTTAAAGTAGCAGAGCTAAAACCTTGAGACCGACTCTGGTAGTTTTTTTTTTTTTTTCAACTACAAAAAAATATTTGCATTTTTGAAAACGATTCCCTTCTGTAGTCTGTCCGTATTTTGCAGTCGCCTATGATCCTTTATTCAGACTGCTTCTCGTCTAGGATTTGGAACTCATCTGCCTTATGCTTTTAGAACAAACCATCAGTGTCAACTCAGAATTAATAGTCAGATGATGTGTCCAACCAATGTAGAAATGCCAGTAAAGAAGCCAGAGCTTCATGCATTATTCATTCCTTCGATTTCGGTAGAAGATTCGAATGTAGAAGGAGGGGCACATGGTTGCAGAACACAAGAATGTGTGTTTGATGTGTGTTTTCCGTACCACTGAATGTAAATAGGCACTGCCCTACTATAGCCCTACTCCACGCCCCTCCGCCCGCGGCAACCCGCAGGGGGGCGTGTAATTCTTCAGGATAGGGGGCACCTCGGGATGAGGGTCCACCCTACGAATCCAGGAAGGGCCCGGAGTCCGTTCCTCTCACGCTTGGGGAGGGATCCCCCCGGACGGGGGGGGGATCGCACCTCCCACCCTGGTTGTCTCCGAAGGGGAACCCCGAAGGGAATCTCCTTCCTCATTCTCTCCGGAGGGACACCCCCCCACCAATGAGGAGGGGCTGTCCTCTCCATTTCAACTTCATTTCAACTTCTCCGAAGGGAACCCCGAAAGAGATATCCGTCTGATCTGAACGGAGGCGCATGTAGTCCCGGCACGTTCCGGGAATCGTTTGCCCCTTTCTCCTGCCGTGCCTGCGCCAGGATGGGGGGCACATCCTTGGACACCCTCTCGGAACGGGGCGAGAGGTGAAGCAAGGAGGGTACGAGTTGTTGCCAAGACCCGTATTGCTGCACAATCATGGGAGCGTGGGCTGGCACTCACCCCTTTATTTGACGGCCTCAAATTCACAGGAAGCAAGTTCATTAAGTACACGAGAAACACGGAAATTCCCTAGAAGCAGGCTGTTCTCAGCATTCATTGGATTCAAATGTGAAAAGAATTTCGTGAACTCGCCTAGGAAATTCAAATCTTTACGAAAGCCGATGCAATCCGGGATCGCAAGCTTTTGAGGACAGTTCAAAGGTGCAAAACCAACGAGAGTATTATTTTTTTTTCTTTTTTGCTAAAGTATGCCATCACAATGAAACTGTGGAAGAGTTATTTGTGCTGCGCAAGAACGCCGCAACATAATTTTTAAAAGCATTTTTCAGTTTTTTCGAACCAACAAACGAGAATCGATTTTCTGGTTTTCTATGAGGAAGAGCGGTTAGAACTGTCCTCGACTCTAAAAAAAAAAAAAAGAGCATCCTTGTTCCGGAGATAAGGGATGAAAACGAAAAACTATAGATAATCGATTCAGCCAGGAATTTCCCAAAGAGAACCGGTTTCCAGAAGAATTGGCACACCTGTTGGCACCTGAGGTTTTCTTTTACTTGTCCTGGACTACATTGGCCGATTTCTCTGACTTATGAAGAACCTTGGTTTACCTTTTGCTTGAGAAACCAAAGAAAGGAGAATGTGAAGCTTACGAACATCAACTTCAAGAGAGAAAAAAAAAATGGTTGATACTGAAGATGTGAAAAACTTATCGACTTTCAAACAATATAATGAGCGATCGGGAGAAGACAGCATAAGGAAATTAAAAGAGACTACAAGAAGGCTTTCAAAATAAAGGTAGAATATGGATTTCCGATAGAATATTCACCTTATCTCCTGCCGAACTGATTATGTTTGCTTAGCTTGAGGTAGGAATGGCGTCACGCTAGGTCCGACTCAACAATGATTGCAGTTCGTTACGTACCGGAAACACGAAATGTCTGCTGCAGAATTCCCTCCAGGATAACTACAAAGCACGAGATTTTGCTCAGATGAAAAAAATGGATTTTATTCCCTGCACGTCGCAGCATCCTAATTGCATTTGGGTACCTTAAATTGAATTGAAAAGAGAACAAAGAGCATTTTGAACTTGCTTTCAGAGAACAATTCGTTAACGACTTGCAATAGAAACAAGGAGGGAATGTCATAGTCGTTGCAAACACCAAACTCTATTCTTTCATGAAAAACGCATATGTTTGAAACCCATTTTTGGATAGTTTTCATCAACTTTGAAACATGGACACCCATTCCATGAGCACTTTGAGACTCATGAGCAGACAGAGAAGACCTCGACATCGATCTCATCATAATGCTGCCAATCTGCCATTGCATACACCAATGCCTGCTGGACACCACCGTAGAATCAAAGGCGGTCTCCGGCCAGGTTCTCGTGCCTGGGCACATTCTGGCTACCCTATGTCACCATCATACCAAGTATAATTGGCAACCAAAGGCAAATGCTTTTTTGCGTACCCGGTGCCCAGTCACTTTCTTTATACAATTCTGTGGAATGTTCTGCTTGCAAAGAAAGAATGGAACTCAAGAATGTCAGGAAAGCTGTGCCAATAGCGGAGTATAGTTCCCAGCCTGGAAACATGGCATTTCAAAGCTGTGCTGCCTCCATCTGCTCCTCACCAATAGTGCATTCGCCAACATCAAAGGGTTGTGCTTCTTCACCACACATATGAACGATCCTCTTTGATCCCCAGCCACCAGCATACAAGAGCAGCGCCACAACACACAAAATTCTTGAATGATTTTATGTTTGTGTGTGTATACGTGGTGGTGTTAGGGGAAGCATTACTGAAATATTGCTACGATGTAGTCGTGAATGTTTCCGTTGTTCGCTCTATATTAAAGACACCACTACTTATATTTATGCATGATTCACTGAACTGAAGTTGAATATCAAATGGAAATCTACAAACATGAAAAGGGAGTTAAATAGGGATACATAAGAATAAAACAAGTTGAAATGAGAAGTCCTAGTCTCCTGATAGCTTACTCATTTTCTATTTCCATTGAGACCATGACAATCATTCAGCTACTTATTCTGCTTCGATGGTAAGTACTTTTGACAGAGATTATGAACCGCAGCTTTATAGCTGTCCATAAATTCCCTATATTTTATCTCGAAATTTTTGCAGCGCACATATTGCATCTATGAGGAGCAGAAATTTGTCCTTAAGGTAACAGAAAAAAAACCCACGAAACCAACGACCTAAAATTTCACCAGCATAAAAAGGAAGCAGCAGATATAATGATGCTGCTGGAGACTGCGTGCTTGTAAATCACAAACACAAGTCGCCATCGTCAGTAACAAAATGTTTGCTTCCTTTGGTTTGCAACCTTACTTTCCATTAAAATTCTTTTTTGCTGAATCATGTGCCAAATAGCACCAAATTAATCTTTATTTTTAATTGGCGGAGATCTTAATTAGCGTTCTAGACAAAGACAGATAACGTTAGTCATACGAATGCCATAATCCATAGCATTTGCTGAAATCTGAATTCATACGAAGACAGAACATGCAACAGTAGAGACAAAATCATTGCAGTTTTCGATAAACAAGCAAGTAGAGTAATTATCACGTCATCATCATTGAAAGCACCTTGTTTTTTCCTTGATCCTGTTCACAAATTTGTCGTTTCTTGAATATACTGTTTTCCACTTTGCTGTTTTCTTAGCTTATCAACATGCTTATGGCACTTAATGATGAGAAAACGTTTCATGAATACGCAAATCGATGAATGAAAAATAGAGACATACCGTGATCTCAAACACGTTTCATGTATATATATATATGTTGCATTTTGTAACATTGAAGAGAGTTTGAGTCATCCCATTTCTGCAACTCGTTGCACGCCCATCTACATACTGCTAGCTTAATACTAAAGTCATGACAAAAGCAGTGGAGTCAAATATCCATGAATATTCGATCTCGTGTTATTACAACTGCGAATGCGGTTCTTACTAAAGAGCTTTAGTAGGAACTTTGTCTTAAAAGAACTTTAGATATCATCATTGCAATTGGGTCCCAATGTGCTGCTGTATTATTCATTGTGTCCAAATTCCAAACTTCCCATTTTCCATCGAACCTTACAGCTTCCTACAATTATATCTTTATTCCTATCATCGTACGTCGAAACCTCACCAACCGACTTTCTCTTTTTCTTCTTCAGTGGTTCCTGATGTCTAACTTCACTAAAGGTAACTGAAGTAGTCTTTTCGAAAAGATCCTCAGCAGTCGCTGCATCTGCTTCGTAGCAATAAGCATTCAAAGATGCACGAAGTATCGTTTGCTCGTCCAACATGTTTCTCAACATGCAGTCAAAGTTTGCATGGAATTTTCTGCTCCGAAACCAACGATTGTACCGTTATGAAAGTATGAATCATGAAAACGAACTTCTTTTACCAAAGCATTCCTCGTAACGAATACTTCATTTCCGGAAGTAGATGAAGCTATACTAAGTCATCTTTTATAAGATGCACGAGCACAGCTCGCAAAGCTTTTATCTCCTTTATGGACTTTTCCACTTCAAGCATTGATCTCGTTTATGCTTTTCTCTCATGCATTTGATCAATCCTTGAAAGAATTTAATCCACTATGAAGAAAGATTGCTGCAGGCTCTTGAACTGAACTGATTTCTTGACCAAAATTAGACCTTATATAGAGATCTGCTTTGTTGCTCAGTTTACTCATAATGACTTATCATTAATCATTATATCACTTGGTCATAGAATTCTGTACAGTTCAGGTTTAAACTGAACTCTTTATTTCCTGGGCTTATTCCTTTTTGAACGTTTCAAGTTGATCACTAGAACTTCTCATGAAAAATGGGCAATTTATTCTTGCCTTTAAATGGGGGAGCGTTTGTTTCCTAAAGTCAAAGACTGGAACATGACTAATGCGATCCTCCTTTGACTGATCCTTATTCATTTCCTTTTCTCCATACCGCCTTTCTTCTTTTATCCGAACATTTCAAAGTGGTCTCTTTTTGTAAAATCAAAAGAAAGTGAAGAGAACAACAGAGTGGAATTTCAGAAGCTGAATCATGTGGAAGATAACCAGAACCCAATGGAGGACAAGCATTTTAAAAGAGAAGAGAACAATGCAGAGATGCATCAGGAAAGAATACAATGAAGAAATAAATGGCGATAGAATTTTGAAAATGGACTGAAATCTTGCTTATGCTGATGGTAGCTAGATGAAGCCGGAGACTGTCAGCACAAAAAATAGGATGCGAAAATAGATGAATGAAACACGCAAACGAAACTGCAACAAAATAGGCAAGAAAATGCGCTCCTCCACGCCTTCTCGGCCTTGAGAAAGATTGGTCTGTGAATAGAAGGCTTAACACAAAAGTACAAATTATCACTGGCAACTACAACAAAATAAAGTTTTCAAGGCCCTATTATGATATGAAAGATGCTTCATTTAAAACAAAATTGTTTTTATGAAAGAAATCAGACATAAGGCAGTTCATCTTTGGTGCAGATCGGAAATTATTCACTCCACTGTGAATGGAATGGGGTGAATGGAAGTTCATTGTACAATTCAATTATGGTCGTTCTCTTATATCAATACTAAATAATGATGATGTTTCATTTTTCAAAAGCACTCTCTTTCTGAAAATTACGTGTGAAACCACAATGTGTGACGGTTTCCTGGAGGGGCTCGCATGTAAACCAACTGAGGAAGAGCTACCAATCATAAGAGCGAAAATTCCTTGGGTTCTCAGAAAGTTGCTAAGGATACGGCATTACTCCTTCAAAAACTTCTAGAATGACTGTGAGCAAGAGCGTGAGGACGGAGCAAAAGCAGAAGGAAAGAGGAAGAACTAGAACCACTATAAACGATTCCACTATTAACGACTTGTTTTGGTTTCTTTCAGGAATCATTTTTGTTGTTCCTGTCGGATATTTTCAGATGATTGAAAGTGACACCAATATACGAAAAATGTTTCCTCTCGAAAGCAAAGGACTTCGCCTTACCCTGCCAGTTGGTCATCTGGAAAAGATTCCTGTTATTTTGGAAAAACTGACAAGCAATGGATTTTCCCCAGTCCAACGTGCTGCGGGGTGAATCTATTCGTTCCTTTAACTTTAAGAAGCAACGAGAGGACAATAATGAGTGAAGTCCTTCTCCTGACAGCACTTTGAACTTTGTCCCTGATATTTCAAGTTTTCCCACCAGGCAAAGATGGGTTTGCACTAGATGGGGATCAGTGTGGGGGTGAAAGGTATTCCACAATCAAGGCATATACCCAGCTAATGTTGCTAAAGGAGCCGGATAGTCTATGATTCAAGTTCCGTGGATGGGAACGTCTAAAGAAGTCTTTAGATGAATTTCAGCAAGCGTTCTGACGGGAGCTAGTGACAGAGCAAAGATGGTGAAAGCAGCACCTATCAGAGTGAAGTGTGAAGAGGGAGTTCCGCCTGCCTCCCCAGAAAGCGGAAGGACTAGTGAGGAGCAGCTGAAACATGGAGGATGGCGAACGGCTGACACGGAAGCGGCGACAGAGGGCGCGAAAGCAGGTGAGGCATCGCGTCGTTGTCATTTGCAACCGTGGCCCCGCCCCAGCAGCCCGGGAGCCCATGGTAACCATGGAGCATGACGTTATCGTCGGAACTGGACCAGAAGACGAAGACGACTCCTTGAGGGAATATGGTCCGGAGATGACAATCATCACCTTCCTCCACGAGCTCCTTCAACAACAACGCGGTGAGCAACCCTCATGTACCTAGTGATTCACCGGAGAAGAATCGACTTCGACCGGCGCACCAAAGCGATCGTCCAGTTGGTAGGGGGAGTTTCTGTCTACGCCGACAGTCCGATACTCATCGACGACCTCGTCGACAACGGACTCGTGGTAAACGGTAGAACCCAACCAGAGTTTCTAAACATGCCACGACGACGGTGCACTTGTCCAGAGCAGAGGTGCGCACCAAGAGGAGCACCGTCAAGGCAATGCTTTTACCGACTGCGCCAGTTCGGCAAAGTCGCCCTTCTCCAGCAGAAGAAGGTGCATCGGAACAACTGCTTCGAAGACCAAGCCCTCATGAAGCTGCGCTAGCATCGCTACCCTGGCTCTTTTGGACCAACATTCCGAGAAGGTGGAAGTCACCTAAAGGGAGCACCCGTCTTCCACCGCTGCCGTCCAATGAATTCCAACACCCTCAGAAGGAAGCGGTTGTGCCCTGGGTTACGTACCAGGAAATGCTTCCAGAAGAACTTCATTCCCTGTGCCACTTCCTCAGCCATACTTTGGAAGCAGTGATGGCAGCTCGCCGGAGTGGTCGTCCCTGGCCTCCATGCCCCCGTGCCGCAGCGCTGTCTGCACTGAGGAGAAGCTACGTCAGCTGCCGTGGGGAAAGTTCCCCCTGCAGGTTACTGGAAAGACGAAACTCCTTGGAGTCTAGAAGACGCGCGAGCTGTTGGATGCTCCCACTCCACGTATCCATGCAAAGAAGCTTTTTCGGTGACCCGAACAGCTACGTGCCACTCCGAAAAACTTGATCCCTTCCTTGAGTTCAGAAACCTTCGTGTTCCCTGCGACATGGAAACAGGCGGTGCTGCTCTTCCTGCACCGGGTACTTCAGCGCAATCAGCGTCTGCGCCTTGTTCCCAGGAGGATTGCATCCCCGAACTACGCCAGGTGCGCGTCGGTAAAGTCGATGCCTCACCTGCTTTTCAACTGCAGTGCCCTCCCCCGCTCCCTTCCCCCAAGAACTGTGGTGGAGACTGGCTTCAGCGCTCCTGCAACAGGAGGAGGAGACCGCTCGTGACTTGCTGCGGCGATTCTTCGTGTCCGACTGTCTCTAGACCAGAGCGGCGATCGCGACGACGTGTTGCTCCATAATCACAGTCCGTTACGTCTCGAAGACTCAGTGAAAAGAGGCCGCTATGTTGGCAGCCGCCTCTAAGAGGACGGCTGCTAGGCGGCCTCACCTGAAAGGGGAAGTCATGGCGGAGATCTCCGGCATCCGCCGCCGGCTCTAAAAGGAAGGAACGGTTGACACCGGTAACACCTGTCTCTTATTTATTTTTATTTATTAATTGTTCCTTATTTTCCGTTCCCTATTTTTAGACGCCCCGGCCTGCGTGTCGGTGTGCCCTCTTGAACATTTTTTGTCTAAGGTTAGAAATTGAGTTCCCAACTGGTTCATTCTTTATTAGATGAATATTCAAGTTGAGAAACTTCTGCCTCTTGTGCATGACGGTCGACCACAGGATCGCAGCGCGCCCCTGCGGCAGGTGCCGAAAGTGCAGAAAGTCCGGCCATGCGGAGGCGCCAGGACAAAGCGCTGCTCTTTCTGCAAGGTCAAGATCCAAGAGAGCGAGGATTGCGGAAAGTACAAGGAGTGGCCGGCATTCTGTAGACGCCTGGCCCCTGAACAGACTCCCAAAGGGACCGCCACCGAACAAGCGGGTACAACGCCCTCTCCACCCCCGATTCCGGCAACAGCTCCCAAAAGAAGGCCTTCTTTATCCAAACATGCGAGGGACAAAGTCCTGGACACTTCATAACTGTCCCCTTTCCCTTCGTGGTACAGTCAGACACTTCAACAAACAGCGGAACACCCGCCCTCGCCACTCCGGATCAATGCAGATGCTGGAGGCCGCAGCTGAACTGCGGTCAAGTCTGCACGATGTTCTCCGAGAAGCCCAGGGCCTTCTTGATGATCAACGAACAAGACGTGTCTTCAACGTTGATAGCCACTATCGAGACGGAGTCCTACGCAGCGATCAACTCCATGGCCGCCTCCATCAGGAAAAGTAGGCCGACGTCGGATGGATCATGATCAACGTACACGACGTCACCTCTCGCGACACAGGGAGCATCGGCGGCACCGGGGAAGACTCCGCGTCGGACGACGACGAAACTTCTCATCATGACGTCGTGGGACGAACAACTGAGCGATCAGTGAGCAGGAGAAACATCCGCGAGGTGTTCCCTGCGCCGAAGCACCTGAAAAAGAAGTTCAAGGTGGCTGAACTGGATTACGACTCATTACAAACAGGCATGAAGAAACGTTGAGTTGCTGCTGTCAATGGTGGAGGACCTGGGGTCGCGTCCTGAGAAGCACCTTCATCAGGAGATCGAAGGTTCGAAGGGAGGCCGAAATTCTCGACACGAGAATGCTGGAGAAACCCGTCACAACGGGTGCGAAGCTACGGTAGGGTGTCGCCTCTGACCCCAAGCTACATTCTGCGGAAACCACAGCAGCAAGTCACAAAGAAGCAGAGAGACCAGGGACAAAGCGATATGCGGTAGGCACTGACAACCAATGGAGAGGAAGCTTTCGTGATGATTACAGCAGTTCTTTGGGAAACCCTCTTCTCAAGACCTCCCTCCATTCGCCTGGATCGCTCTCCGGTTGTAGGTATTTTCGCCTTAAGCACCTTTGCCGCATAGCTAATTGGGCGTAAGGCAATTTTGCCGTGAAAGATAAAATAAGGAAAAGTAAAAGAGGAACATTAGAAGGGACAAAATGGGGCATGAAAAATCAATAACAAAACCGATATGCTATCAGGATCGCGGATCAGGATAGGCAGCAGCATCCAAAAAGGGTTCCGCATGGCGTGCGGGGACAAGGAAATCCGACTCCACGTTCTCACCTGTGCAACGCCTGGAGCCACGACTGGAAAGAGCTGCAGAAGGTGGCGGACCTGTAGACCAGTGCAAGGACGAAAATCAGGATGGTTTGAAGAGGGTGGTAACGTTCCCCGGTGCGATTCCACGGTACGAACCACAACGATTCTCACATTCTTCCTCGCAAGCGCTCTGATGAGGACGCAGGAGCGAGCGGCACCTACTGCCATGGACGTCCTGAACGCACTCATCCAGAGTAGGATCGGAGGTCGTCATTAGGAGCTGAGGCGGAATCTCAGCCCGCACACATCGCTGCATCTTCAAAAAGGTTTCGGGCACTGCTCAAGTGAATGGAGCGCCAGATAATCCCTAGCGATCAGATCTCAAAGACAGTGACTCCGAATCTGACCCACAAAAGTGACACTTGAGCGATGGCAGTGTTGGGACAGTTGCGAAGGTGTCCGTCCTTTTGTGCAGTTGTTGTTTTACACGAGAAAGATGTTTCCAAATGAATTCGCCCTACCGCTTGTCGGACTGGGGCAAACTGATGCGTTACCATTTCCTAGCAGAGTATGCAACCTGACTTCACACTCCCTCTTATTTCACCCTACCAGCAAGTTTCATCCCCGCAGTTTCCATCAAGTCGATATACTGGATAGGATCATCCGCTGTTTTGAGACCGCCGCGTGTAGTCGTTTCTGTCTATACCATTACGACGGTTAAGATTGGTACAATTGAAAAATGGCAGTACCGCGAGAACTTCGGCGATGAGGAAATGAAACTAAATTGTCAACCAGCTATTTTATCTTTTAGGACGAAATCACCTTTTGGCCATTTAGTGAGGCAGCAAAAAAAACCTTGCGGCAAAGATGCTTACGGCGAAAATACACGGGACTTACAGTCCTGAGTGCGTTCGGAAGCCGATTGTCTCTAAATGCATTGATGCCATCTGGATCCTTAAGTGGGACTAAGATTTCCTGAGAAAGATGGAGGCCTGAAGGACGCATCAGCAAGGTGCTTCGACTTTCCTGCAATCCTGGATAGCATCCGATTTGATTTGTACAGATGGCAGCAGGCATTGACCAAGATTTTCTTTCGCGTTGTCTCATTTGATCTGGCTGAGTTTTTCCACTCCTGGTTCATTCAGAACGTACCGTCAAGGTCATAGAAGTCACACTGCTGGCGATCACGAAATACCGAGATCATCAGAGTTGTTCCTCCGTTGCATTCCATACACGAAATGCGTTAAATGGTTAACGTAATCTTTGCAATATAAGAACGCAAGATACTTCACAGTCTGAAGGCAGAATATGGAGACTCAGATAAAAGGATATGAGGGTACAGATACTGTTTGATCCGGATAACAGGAGAAATACGAGGCGACTCCTTTTTCACCAAACACCCGAAAGAGCAAACATGGGCGTCATACTATTCCCATAAGGAGAAAGCGTAAATGAATGCCATGGCAAACTCAAACAAGCATCGAGTTGTCGGAAGTTTTGGTTTTAGTTCTGAACGATTAGGTGGGAGCTGTCCTAGCCTTCGCCCGAAGGCACCATTTGCGCTTTCCTAACCACCCGAGACGCTTTCCTGGTTTCTGGACTGGCCACATGACATGAGTGTCTTTAGGGTGTCCCTGGCGTCCGAGATAGAAATTGCACGAATTTTTGCTCAGAAACTCTGCGGATAGAAGTTTTGAGCACAACAAATCCATCTACACAATAAACTATCTGAAGGTTTTTCTATCTGACCTTTTTTCTTTTCTATCTAAGCAGTCCGACCGTGGTCATTACTTAGAAACATGACACCCGCATGGCGTGCCGGGTGCATTCGTGGTGCACTCTGCACGCCTGAAATTCCCTGAAGAGCAAACCTATTCCTGAAATTCTCCCTGAAGTGTTCTCACCGGCAACTCTGTTCAAGTACTTGCAGCTGGAGGGCAACACTTTCAGGAGTCACAGACAAATCAGTTCCATTTGCGAATTCCTGTTTTGGCGTCGTTTTGTTTCCTCGTCAGGGGTCCTTTAGGGCACATCGTGTGCAACTTCAGCCTTTTTCTCGACTTTCTCCCTCGAGCAAACCTAAGCCGATGCTCTGGAAATGCTTTTCCTCCATCCAACCCTTCTGTACCCTCATAATTAATCCAAAAGGAGAATTTTTTCCAGAGCAGTGTTCCTCTTGGAAATTGCGTACAAGCGGAGGCTTTGTGCCACTTGCCAAAAATATCAGTATAACTGTAATTCGAGCTCTTCCATTTCTGGTTGTTTTTACCGACAATTTTTTTTGCTCCGTTATCGAGAATCTTAGCATTGGAGGGCACATCACATAATGTAGGATCTGTGCTGCTCATTCACCTGAGCGAACACTTGTATCTTTTTCCTCAAGACTGGAAGAAAGATGCTAGAATGGAATCGCTTTTCCTCCTTCGAGTCCGAAGCGATTTTCGTGCCAAGCTTGCACGGTGCCTCAGGGCACCACGAATGCACCCTATCATCTTCTTACATCATTTACGGGCTTACTTTCCATTCTACACTTGGAGTGTCTGGATGTCTCCTTCTTTCTTTCTTTTCTAGACTGTTTAACTCTAGACTCTTATCAGCAGGGCTCCACAGATCTCTTGGCACGCAACTCTTTGACACACGAATACATTTTCGCGGATGTATTTTCAGTCTTTTTTAGGTATGCTAAGCGTCTGTCTTGCAGGGTGTGCGTTAAGAAGTTCGTTCTCGTGTTTCTGTCTCACGTTACTTTGAGTTCTATCAAACTTTCTGGCCGTGGCTTCGTGGTTTTGTCCTTTTGTCTCGCCCAATTTTCAAGTATTCACCGTGAGTTCCGACGCAAACCGTTTTCGATTTTGACCCATTCTCATCTTTCCATGTGATGGATGGCTCGGAATTCCCATGATTCTGATCACGAGAATGAGAGCCTCGTAGGTGAGCCTTGTCGGGTAGGAAACGAGCTCAGCCAGAGTAATGGCACCCCGAATTAACCATTGGATGAGCAGTCTGCGACCAAGAATTATCGGTGGCTGCCAGTGAGAGGCGAGGTGGTGCGCGCAGACCGATGCCACGCATCCAGGAATGAAACAGGCCATGAAACAGGGACCCCTGCGCTGGGTCGCGACTACAGGGAGACCGTAATTCTTCGCCGACGAATCGTAATTAAAAGGAAAGTAGTCTTGTGATTTCCTGGACGGATTGCAGACGTACTTATCCTCGAAAAAAATTATACACAAACTACGGAAGACAGCATTGCAAAGACAGCTGCTGGTACAGACACACGAGCTCGAAATCGCAGACCATGCATGTAGGGTTAGTTCTCTCAGATCGTGGTAGAGGACCAGCTTGCACTTTATAAAACTATTTCCAAGCTTTGTACATTCTTTCTTATAATGCAGAATTATTCTAGCATCTTGTAATTGCTGAATGTCTGTAAGCCATTAGGAATAAAAGCGGTATGCTATTAACACAGAGCTTTTTCGGAATCTCATTTTACTAGAGAAGAAAATATTGCTATTGCATAAAAAAAGTGCCAAATAGAGTGTGTGAAAGCAAAATCCAAATCACAAGTATGCCAACTGATGTAATAGAATATAATGGAAAATCGTTCTTTGTGTTGTTAAGCGAGATGTTTATCCCTTCGACACTAGCGATATCTTAAAGCACTGGCGCTCTGGCAGAAAGCATAGCATTTATCAGCTTAATTGACAGAAGCAAAATCCTTGTTGGACACCACCATCAAAATCATTGCTTTCTTACTATTTGGATGTTCAATGGATGTTTTATGGGATGGTGTTCTGCAGGTGAATCAGTTCTGCTCACAAGAACAAAGCATGACTCAGAGAAATCAAGGAACAAAGACAAATCGAAGCGAAAGTTAAATCGGACCCTCGAGGAATGATCCTCATTTAAAGAAAGACTTCTCTCATTCTCACTTGAAAAGGATGATCGTATCTTAAGAGACAAGAGATATCGGAAAGATCAATCTTGCTTCTGGCTCCATTCTCACTCGCTGATACGATCATGAAACATAAGACGACAAGCATCCATCCGGAAAGGAAAAAGAGATGCTCTGTTTCGGACAAAAATTCTTCACCTCATACTCTTGAATTTTCTCAACCATCGACCAAAATTAGGCAGAAGCGATGGTTGTTTCTTGAGAGACGTTACCAGAGTATCAGTGGTGGTTTCTATAGCTGCGATCTACCGACTGTTGCTGCTATGGACAAAGGATTGCATAGCATTAGAAGGAGTCTGAATGAGTTTGGAAAAAGTTGAATGGAATAGGAAAAGAAATTCGTTCCTGAAGGAGGAGCAGACAGTTACATAGCGCAGATGGGTCTTAGGCTGGATTTTAATCTACACTAATCTCACCATTAGTGTAGATTAACGAGAAAAATCATCACTCTAAAGCAAGGAATAGTAAATATCTTCATTTGGAGATGAAAATGAAAAAAAAAAAAGTAATCGTAAAAAGTGCTCAAAGTGATGTGTAAAAAGTTATTGCGGTCACATCCATAAGGAGGCATCCTTAGTTCTTAAAGCCGAGTTGACTTTGAATTGGATGACCTTTGAGACCAAGAAAACAAGGAAACAAACGGAAACCTAAGTTATCAATCTATTTATATACATACATACATGTATTCCAGTATTACATAAAGTATGTTCATTAGTAACCAGATATATGATCATTCAAGTGATCGTTGAACTTTTGAGGTATCATGAATTTAAAACTGCGCGTATGAATGTTAACCAAAAATTCTCGTTTCAAAGTTCGAGTCTCTAATTCTGGTCTACAATCCATGAAATGCTAGAACATGTACCTGATCAGCTACTGAAGCAACTGTGACGAAAACACGAATGTCTGGATTTCCGGCGTCCAACAAGTACTTTATCAAGCACATGAGTTCCGGGATGCAGGGATGGTTGGACTTTTCTATCGTTGCACGATATGAGGAAGGAGTCAATGGAAGGAAACGAAAGCTCCCACGTCTTCGTGTCAACATCTCTCAGTATACGTCATCGCGTCTCAGGTCAGAAACCCATAATAAATTCCATTCAGCAACAAATCTCGTTTTCCTGTGGAACCTCCTGAAGGTGTGATGCTTGGAAAATGCTTGTCTTTGAAATCAGACGTTTCGCGTCAGCTAGCAACGTGCATTGGAAGATCGGTGGAAGATTGGTATTTTTAGGTTACATCATTCTTCAAAATATGAATATCCGGTTATTCGAGTACTGAATCATTAGTAAACAAATGTTCGTATCACCAATATTTCGTAGATATTTTTGAACACAGTTCGGAATACTATGCTCAGTATAGATGACGATGAATCTTTGATGGATCTTACAAATGACCTGGATGAAAATGATTCATCCATGCTATAGTGTACAAAGGAGGAAGAGTCCACAGATCATTATCAGACAACACCACTGGATTAACAAAAAGAAAGAAAATGTACATAATGACACAAGGAGTTAAGAACTACCCGGTTCAGTGCTGGGTGTTCAAAAGGAGTGTTCAGCTCAGTGTTCAAAAGGTGTTTTCGAAGATGGGGGAATAGAAAGATGCAATTAGACTGTTTCTTCGTTCCAACTAGAGCTCGTGATGCAATTCTTTTTGTTTTTCTATAGGTCTTTATTTGTGATTCCCCCAACAGCGTGAAGACAGTGAGATCGTGGAAAAGACGACAACCATCGATCGGTTGTATCCATGGCGCCTCTCATTCGGTAGATCAAATTTGTTCCGCTAATCTTTGTCGAAATTGCAAGTTTGAAAACTCGAAGATTACCAAAACAAACTCCCAAAATCCTAGAACCGGAACATTGAGGAACGTTCCTACAAAATGCTTCTGGATACGTTATTAGCATGGCTTTCACTCTATTCGATGATCGAAACCCACACGCAGGAGGGAAGGGAACGCTAAGATTGAGATTGGAATTAGTGGTTTTCCACCACATTTTCCACTGGAGTATTCTAGAAATCCCGTCCCCATAAAAGACTGTTAAAAATATCCAATTTATGCATGCCACATGAGTGACAGGTCATTCGTCTTAAGAGTCTTGAATTTAACAGCCCAAGCCGAGGAGAAGAACTCTACTAGGCTAGAATGAAAGAAATTTTCAGGGATCTTGTGAATAAAATTACAACGACGTGCGTATTCTATTTCGCTGACATCGATTCCTGGCAGGACTGCTTATGAGGTGTTGAAAAGGAGCAGATGGGAACGATAGAATTGTTCGACTCGTTTCAGTTCTTTGACTCGCCTCGTGTTCTTCGTGGAAAGCAGAAGAATGGCAATTCTTCTGTTCGTTGGTGATTGAAGGTCGCTCAGAAGAACTTCAGTCTAATTGAGCTAGGAAATTTTCTAGTTGAATCAACACATAAAAGCGGCGTTGGCCACACCCTGCTCTCAGTTGTTCAAAAATTACGAACATTCTTTTCCGCCAAAATCAAGAAACATTTTTTTTTTTTCTTTAGCGAAAAAGGAGCTCTTTCCCCATATTTTATAATATAGGCGCCTAAAAATGAATTTGAAAAAAAGTGCACGCGTGAAGGATTTTTCCTGATATTCTCAAGATGCCAAAAGGTTTGCCTGGAAGACATTTCAATCCTATAGGACAAGTTATTTTCTTTCTGTTGTAGATTTTAGTTCGAGGTTTTCATACTTCCCTGCCATTAAGGCTCTCTGATTGCCATCCTGTCTTCTCGCATGCAATCAAAGCTTCGTTTGTTCTTCTCCTGAGAATCAAGTGAGTTTCTGGATAGCGCTCGGGCTGTTTCGTAGCACCATCATCATCATCATTATTGCGATCCTGAAAAAGCAGGTCAAAAACGAATCAGTCCTCAAGTCACGAGTAAAGCAAAGGCGGCCTCGCTCACAACGACAAAAACCTTGCTAATGCTCCACGGTTCTCTGTGTGTCCCTTTCATTTGCTTAACGAAATCAGAGCTAAGTGCTGTGAAACTCTAGCCGTTCCTGAAGGGAACGTGACAGGAACAACGTCGCAGCACTGAAGAATGATACAAATCGTCATTTTCATGAAGTCAGTTTTTGCAGAGACCAAGGTTCGAGAAATGAAGATGAATGCAGAGACAGATGCAGTGAAACATGCTGATGACGAGTCAGCTGGTGAGTTTACACGGGACGGGTTTTGGAAGAGTTGCCGTCCACTTTTCCTTTTTAGGACCGTATGCTGATCCTTTAGAAGGTCAACGGCCTTAGTTCATCTCAACTGTAAAGTGACTGTTTCCTATACAGAAAAAGATAACAGACCACGCGGAGCAAGCATCTTTTTGTCATTATTTCATTCAAACCTTCAGTGCTGTGCAATTGATGCGATAACCAAGAAACCGTCTACCTTTTGCATGTTTTCACTGATTTGTTTTCTTGAAGCACCACGTGAAGTCGGACAGGTCAAAAACCTCAGATAAACTGCCCGTTGACGGAAAAGGGCATGCGCCCAAGTCTTCCTACCAATGGAACTGTTATAAGTAATCTTCGGCATCTGTTTTGAGTAAGAAGATTGTTTTTAAAATTACGATCCCTTAAGAATCCTCACATCTGTCAACATAAAAATGAGAAGTTGTCATTTACTTCATTTCTTAGCCAGAAAATTCCACATGTATTCGCGTATTCACGTCAGAATACATCTGAACTGAATTCAAGTTAGCTTTCTGTTTTTGCTATAAACTCAGAAACCTCCCACAAGTCTGAGTTTCTCTGCTCAGTCTCCAGAGATGCTGTTCTTGTTGGAACCGGAGATTACTGAGACGGCAGTGGCACACTGCTCCGGAAACCTACTACTACATCTAAAAAGTACAAAGAATGAGATTCGGACGTGGAATGTTTCTGAAACCCTGGACACATGAATACAATCCTCAGGAATGGAAATGCAAAGTCGAAGACTTGCAGTCAATACTGTGGGTTGCATTTAGTCAGACTTCAAAAGTGACGCATGTCAAACCCCCGGATGCAAAAAGAAAAGTTGCTCACCATCTGCAGAGGCAAACGAACTTACGAGATAACCCTTCTTCAGTCATCTTGAAATTCCGATCATGACTTTCCTATGGACTTTTTTTCCCAGTTGTCTTGAGAGTCAAAGGAGAGGCCTTTCTCGCTTAGAGGCTGTATTGTCCATCCGGCAGAACAGTTCGATTCTAAAGAAGACTGCCTAGCTGACTGCCTTTGACAGAAAGTACCCTCCTTTTAGAGGAACACGAGGATTGAGACTTGAGGGGAAGAAGTGAACTCCAAGGTTAATTCCTCCCTTTTAGCGCGGGATCTGTTTCTCATATTTGTACAGGGTTAATTCTTTCCCAGGCGCACGGAAAAGTCAAGGTGATTGGAAAAGCTAGTGCCATTGAGCCCCAGAGATGACCAACTTTCCTTTTCGATGCGGGTTTGCCGGCTTAACAGCTTTAGTCACACTGTTAGTTAACAGTCTGAAAGTGTTCCAAGTTTCCACTGCTAGAAGGGTCTCATCTACATGACAGAGCAAGCATTTGAGCATCGGCTCAAGCAGTGGACCACCACTATACATACGGACAGAACTCGTTTCAACCTCTCTCTATTATGCCTCTGAGGGAAACTGCTCCGGCGTGTCAGAGAACTCCACTCCTTATTTTTCAATTGAGTTTTCTCATAGATCTTGCGCAGCAACGGTGGGCAAGCAACTCGTCAGTAACGCACGCAAAAAACGTTTAGTGTGCTGGCTCGTGAACAGCATTGCAGGCAGTTAATTTTTTGAGCGATTTGTCTTGAGCAAAGCTCAGGCATGGAAAAATGCATACGAATGAGCAGTGCGCTCATCTGATCGAGTGCAGCGGTAAGCGGAGCAGCAAAACGCAATCATCACGCGCCTAGGAAAATTCCTATGCAAATCCATAAATAATCCATAAATGGAGGATTGAGGCTTCGGTTTCGTTTCTGGGACTGCCTTATCCGGTGCCATCTTTCTTGTGTTTGTGAAAGTGCATTATCCGTGGGCAGATGCTCATGTCCAGCTTTTCCGCTTCCCAACTGTTCCAGGATTCCTTGATTCTCTGCGGGAGCAGAAAAGCGAACAACTGAGACAATCGAGAGACGCACCACTGCAAAGAGAAGTTTCTCGATCGCAGCGACTGATCCTGAACATGGGATGCGTGGTAACGGTGACATGGGATGTGATCTCGTTGAAAATATCTCCTGCTCTGCCTACGTGTTTGTGAATTTTCCGTTCTAAAATGCTATTCTAGAGAGACAAACCAATCTTTGTACAAGAAGTGAACATGTGCTTCGGAGGGTGATTGTATGGATCCGATGAAAGATGCTCCCTCGGAGCACAACGTCCGTTCTTTTCCCCGAATCGAACTGGCTGCTTACGGTTTAATCAGATCTTTATTTCTTTTCAGAATAAAGATACAAGTGGATGAATTCGAAATCACATTGAACGAGAGCAGGTGAGAAGAGGATTTTCTATTTATATAGGGTAGAAAAATGAGAACATGAAGAGAACTCCAGAAGTTCTGGAACGCTAAACAGTTACTCAGAACGTAGAACAATTTTTGGCAGTTTGGATATTCATCATTCCAATAAAATGAGCTCTCAAAAAAAAAAAAAAAAAAAAAAAATGAATCGTAGCTTGCTTGAAGGAAAAAGAAGATAGAAGAATGTATCGGTCTTTATATCTCTGCTCCGAAGGACAGAGCTTGGACAATTCTTGGATCAGCCTTACTGCCCTCTTTGAATTCCTCCATGGTGAGTCTATCGTCGTGGTTCTTGTCCATCTGATCGAAAATTTTATCGACTCTTTTTTGAGGAGTGTTTTCATCTTCTGTACTGCTCTGCTGGCCCTGCAAATTTCAAAGACGATTTAGGAAATTCACAAAAGCAGGGCGAAATGGATCATTTTTTTTTTTCTGCTCCTCGCGAATTGCTCGAGGCTTGGAAACGACCGATTGAGTCTCTGATTGGATGCTTTTAGTCAGATTACTCCACTTCGCTACATTTAATCAGAGTTCCCTTTGAGTAATTAGCGCATTCCCGAGTCCATGCTTTGAAAACTTGTCGAGCCGTATCGGAAATAGGAAAAAAACGATGATAAACAAACCATCACACTGTTAGTAATAATGAATGCTCGGCTAAAATATGAAGGCCAAACACCGTTTTAGTACACATGCAAAGAATGCAACAGTGACGTAATCGTGTTTTGCATTCTCGACCTGACTATGTTTGCGATTATCGACTGACCACGCGTTCTAACGGCAAGGCTGAAGGTAAATCTCCGAGTGAAGAAAAGTGATGAAGAACGCTCGCACCGGTAGGCAACCAATGTGATTTCAAAGTTAGCAGCTTCTGCGGGATGTTGATAGGGAGCTCCATGCATCATCTGCAGCTCCTGCATTTACGACACCGTCACTTCAGATTCATAACAAGAATTCAACAAGTCCTTTTCACGGCAACGCGCTCTGAGGGCTGAGGAGAAGCAAACAAACAAACAAAAGCTCTAAAGTTCTGCCTGAGACACGTTGGGAGCACCAAGTTCTCGTGTCGATGTGTATCTATTGATGCTGGGTAAAGTGTATTTTCCGCGCTCCTGCCCTTCCGAGAGACTGCTGAATGTCGGAAATCGATTTCTGCAGTTCGTGAATACCGTGGATCTAAAAAATTTCGGGCTATGACAATATTTTTCATGAATAGGAAGGAATAATGCCCTTATTCTTTTATTTCCCCTTTCAACAGAGGAAGAATGAGACTGCTCATATCTTCCCCGTCGAGAGAAGACTGCCATTTCTAGTTACCGCGGCCTTAGCTTGTTATATAAGGCCATAAATCAGTGAGCCCATCGTCTTTCTTAATTGCATTCCAGTCCTGTTTACCGACACCCGGAAGCTGCTCCCGTTTGAGTTCGACTCCACGGCCCTTTGAAACCGCTTCAATTCCTGTTTTCATTTTGTGCAATTTTGCAGGGGAAAACTTCACAGCATCCGATTTGAAATGCTGCCGTTCTTGATGAGTCGTGCATACTTCTCTGCAAAATACTTCCTTGGTCAGCCAAACAAAAAATGGCACTCTTCTCGTATTCCACAGTTGCCCTATCCGCATCTTGACCTCTCAGCTCTCTTCCACGTGTCCAGCTTTGAACCACCTAAATATCCTCGAACGCATAGTTTGATTTTCACTTTGAAGTTCACGAAGTTAATGACGGATCGAGTCAGTAACTGATTCCTGCAGGTCTGCCTTTGTTTCTTTCTTGAGCTTTGCCTGCTTCAGCATTGGTTCATCTCTGTTGCGTTCCCTCCTGGAGATTTTCAACAGAGGTCATCACGCGGCCCTCTAGTTCGATGGCTAACCGTGTCGAAGACACTTCGCCTCGACGCCGAGTTCGACGTTTCGGACGTTTTCTTTCGAAACTCAGGCGGTGGCTGCCCGCTGAAAGACCTCCGATCCACAGTCCTTTTTATGATCACGAGCCGGTCATTTCTGAGATGGTTTGAAGTGAGAATCAGAAATCGTTTCGTGAGAACACGTGAGTTTCGTCTTCACGAATCCTCCAGGCTCAAAGCTGCGCAGCATCACAGTAAGGATGTTTCTCCCTCCGAAAGCCTGCGATTCCCATAGGCGGTCCGGTTCTCTTACAGTGAGAAATGGTAGTTCTTGTACGATATCCAGTAGCTCCAGTGCTGAGAGAAATCATGCCCTAGGTGCGGTTTCGGAGAGGAAAGTTGCTTTCACGATGGTGATTTGGGCTGTTTTGCATCTTTTCATAAGACGGTGCCATCTCCGTGGTATTCAGCCGAGCACGGCATGTGCAAAGGGGCGTCCCTCATAAAGACTGCCCTTTAAATCTCGCCCCCGCACCTCGTTGCGTTAATAAAACGACAGCGCCGTTTTGTGACAGAGCCGCTGTAAGGACTGATCCGGTTGCTCTTGTACGAATCTACGTGCTTTGCTTGAATCTACTTATTTCCTGTTTTTTTTTCTGCTTCCTTTTCTTCTGAATCCTAAAGAGAAATATCCTTTGCTACATTAGCAACACGTGTGCCATCGCGACCTCCTTCCAAGAGTGAGCAGCTGACTCTGGAATCGGCATTTTAGCAAAGCTTATAAAATCCACACTGCTGTGTCTTTTTCTCCGGCTTCTTGCGTCGCTCTTATTGCTTCAGGGTGTTCTGCTCGATCGAGAACGGTACGAGGAGGAGGAGCTGAAATGTTCCTCTCCAAGATAATTAGGCGTCACGAAGTGTTGAAAAGTACGTTCCACTCCCACGTCTTATGGGATTCCGCATCAAGCGACCGCGAGCTATTCCGGTCGGCCATTCCTTTCGGATGCTGCTTGCATGCGTTCTCCAAATTGAGACGAGGACATTACGTTAGAAGTTAAGAGCTGGTCATCGTCGCATCCTTGCTCTTAAGGATGACTCAAGATGTTTTCAGGGTACACTGCCTGTTCCAGGGTAGCATCTTCAGGAGAGAAGAGAAAATGCCCCATCGTGACTTCATTAGGGGATCAGCATTCTGACCAGCTATTGCGGGAGTTCGAGCCGCTTCTCCAGCTGCGAACCCGTCTGAACAGTCTTCTTCTTCCCTGTCCTTCGTTTAGATCCCGAATATCACTCGTGCCCTCCGGCTTTTGCCAGGATGGGGCGGCGGCATCCGCTAATTTTCCTCGCTCCTCAGCTCCGCACGGGGCGAAAGGGAAAAGCCGGCCTGGGTGATCCAGGCGTTCGACACGTCGGGAGCCGACGGAGCCTCACCGGGACGCGCGCCGCAGGAGCAGGCGTGGTGGGGAAGGGGGCATCGACGAAAAATCCGCGGTGGCACGGGATTTCCTGGCCAGCGCGTGCGCTGGGACGGACGATCGCGAACCCAAGCTGCCTGCCTGCCAAGGTCAACGATGCTTCGTGGTGGTCAACATGGACAAACGAGCAGGAGGAATTTGTTTGAAAAATCAGTAATAGGAGAGGGTGATTTTCGCCCCGTTTAGAAAATGAGTTGTTTTTGAAAATTTTGGGTTTGCAAAAAAAAATGAAAAATAATAAAAAAACGGAAGAAGGCGGCCGAAGAAGTAATTTTTTTTTTTGTTGTCATTTTTCTAATCGTCCGCGGGATGCGTGCAGCGATCATCGCGCCGATGTGGTAATGGGTCCGTACAGATTCCGTTCAAGAACTGATCTGTACGCGGAGCCGGAAGTTCCCGTTCGCACGGGATGCACGCCCGTTCGTCGGCGGGTAGCAGCGAGTGGCAGCGCGGACGGCTAAGAACTCCAACTGGAAGCTATCGGGACATCGACTTACTAAGGAGAAAAAGAGTGGGAGGGGAATCGAGCGGATGAAGGGGACACCCGGATGCTGCCAGCATCTTGGCAACGAGTTCGAAAGGCTGTCCATCGCCCAGGGCAAGCAAATGACCCAACCACGCGCAGAGGTTTCCCTGTCGTTTGGTGGTTTGTGGGGTAAGAAGGAAAATTTGTAGGGGACTCGATGGGAACTGGCGCACACAGGAAACCCTTCGCCCACTCATCCGTTTCTTCCTTCTGTGCCTCGGGGCGAAAACCGCTTCGCGCTCCATGGACTTGCTGATCGATGGGTCGCCTCATTTCGGTCCTTTGAGCTCTTCTGAGAGAACGATCGCTTGATTCTGCAGATGCCCTGTCCCACTCGAGCAATCCCCCCCTGAATGACGGAGGTACTCAGCTATTCGCATCGTCTGGATGCCTTTCCTCTGGGCACCCCACTTTCGGTCAATACGAGCCCAAGCGTGAGATGCTGAGTAAAGATCCACTGACAGCTTATCAAACATCTTGACTTGCTATTAGGATGATCCTGATGGATGTAACCTGATAAAGCAGCAGTCCGAGGCTGCTCCAGTTTGCTCCTTTCTGAACCCAAAGGAGAATCAGAACTGACAGAGCGGGATGGCGCGAGGACTTGCCCCGTGGCCAGCGACGTCGCTTGGTGTTCCTGCTGACTATTTTCCATGAGCGGTGCCTCGGGGGAGCCCAGCCCCTCTCCGACTTTTCTTGGAAGCAGGTGGCTGGAGGTGAGTGGTTGGGAAACGGTGATCAGAGAAAAGAGCGGAGTTTCCGCCTGCGTACGCGACGCCACCTCCTGCAACCGCAATATATACGCAGCCCCACGTTGTGATCATTCCGGGTGAGGCCAGAGTTGCTCGAGAAGTGTCTCCCCCATCCGCTCGGGGACTCTCCGGCAGCTCATCCTTCTTCGTCCCTTCCCGCTTGCGGGGAGCCGATGCCTCGAGGAGTCCTTCCTCGTTAGTACCGGTCTCTTTCCAGAGTTCCAAGGCCCAGGAATCAGCGCGGGCTGCAGCAATCGCAGGAGGATTCCGTGCCGGTTTCGAAGGCCGCTCTCTCCCTGGCTTGAGATCTGAGCCGAGAGAGCAAGAGCCATCGGGATCCCCCGGGGACTTCTGCGGCTGCACGCATGCAAGACTGGATGCCGCGCAAATCTTTGCGCCCAAGGCACCTACCGACCACCGACAGCTTGTGAACGATCAGCTCCCTTGAGAAGAGAAGCAGCTGCTCCCGATGTTCCTCCAGCGTTCTAGGAATCCCAGTAGGGGGCCCGAGAAAACGTAGGTTCGTGATAAAACTCCGGATGCGGGATGGAGCCGAGAGTCCAGCGACTTGCAGATCCCTGAAGGCGGATGCCTTGGATGGAACGGTCGGCAAGGCGAGCAGCAAAGAGATCTCGTCCCTCGTCCCGCTGCTCGCAGGATCCACTTCAGCAGCCTTGCTGGCACCAGTAGGGAGAAAAAAGGGGGAGAGAAGGATGGAAGGGAAACTCAGACGCATGCTGCATCAGGGAAACGGCAATGGCTCTTGCTGTCGTCTCCGCTCGGGGAACCATTCTCTGATGGCCGTCCTTGGCGAGCTGCTGCTCCGATGGCGTCGTCGTATCGGGAGGTGGATTCCGGTGGATTTTTCGTCCGCTATTTCTTCCGACGTTTTCGCTTTGACTCGGAGAGACGGTGCGGATGAAAGGGCATCAGATCCCTTTTAAGGTCTCCTCAACCTAAGGCACTGGGAGAGTGCTCTCGAGCGGGATGAAGGGGGGGGGGGGGGGGAGGAAAGAAAATGTGGTTGGCTCAAAGCGCGTCACAGGGACATGATCCCAGGCCTCACTCGTGGGCTCCTCGCCTCGCTCCCGTCATCGGGAGATGCTCTTCTGCGGAAAGTGTACGGGAACGCACGAGCGTGGGAACGGTTCCATATAGGAGTCCAAAGTACGGGGAAGAAAATACGCGACAGCAGAGATCTCCCGGCTTGGGAAAAGGGCTGCTTGGGAAAGCTCAGGGAGGAACTCTCTGCAGGGACATCAGGGTCAAGTCCGGCTTTCCTTTCCTCTTTTCATTTCATGATCGCCCACGCTAGGCCTGGTTCTAGGAGCAGAGATTCAAGGCTGGGGTCTAAGAGAAAGATCCATAGGGAGGAGGACTCCCGGCATCCATTTGTTATTAGGCTGCATGAGATTCAGGATCAGGAGCCAAAGATTTGGGATGATGGGTTGTTTTCAGGGTTGGAAGTCTCTGATGATTCCGGAGGAGACGGACTCCTTTATCTGAAAGACGACACGCTTCGATGCTGAAGGGGGTTGCTGTGATGAAAGAAGAGGATCGATTCCTTCCGCCTCTCATTCGTTTGGCTTTTCCGGAAACGAAGATCAACGGAGGAGGCGTAAAACCAGTCGGGTTCGTGCGCGATCTTCATTTTCGGAGGGTACGACCGAAAAACTACTCTCCTCTCTTCCTCTTTGTTATTCCAGGTCAGGTGATGACGAAAGGCATCGCCACAGCGCTGTCGGATCTCATCTCTCAGCTTCCGGGCCGAAGGGTTCCCGAGTCCCTCCTCAGTCGGATGCTTCGTTTGATTTCCGGGCGTCCCTCAGCCTCGTACCGAAATGATCGTAACGCCACGCTCGTGGGAACCCTGCCTCCCGCTGTGGCCTGCTCGGCGGCTTTTACAAACTTCCGTCTCCTCATTGCCTCCTACGTCGTCTGGTTAACACCATCTTCCAAAGCACCTGACACGGGTTCTTCTTAAGTCTTTGAACTTCCTCCGAGCTGCAGGAGAATGGACTCCATACAAACTTGACCTACAGAATCCTCAAGGAGCGCGTTTTTTTCTGGTTTCGCCCAGGGGCTCAAGAAGCTGTCCACGCCATCTGGGGGTGCACTTTCACTCTCCAAGTTAGGGAGTATCCCGGGAGGGGACCCCCTATAAATCCAGGAAGGGCGAGGAAGGAGTCCGTTGTTCTCACGCTTGGGAGGGAACCCCAAACCTCTTCCCTATTCTCTCCGGAAGGACACCCCAGAGGAAGTTACTCCCCATTCTTTCTCTGAAGGGAACCCGGAAAGGATCTGCTTCTAAAATTTTTTCTCCAGAGAGAATCCAGAACCCACAAGGGAACCTCTGTTTGTTTCCTCCTCTGAAGAGGACCCTGAAGGGCGCTCCCCGAAGGGAGCAGCGCACTTCACATTCTGAAGAGATACCAATCCACCAATTCCATGGTGCGAGATGCAGAATCCCCTCCCCCTTTGAGGAGGGGGCATGGCTCCATTCTCACAAGGGGAAGGAGGAAGCCGGAAAGGGAGCCGGCTCCTTGATTCCTGGAAGGACCCCGGAGCGTCAACTTCCAATCCCGGCCAGTCAACGGGAGCATCCGGGGATTACCGGCTTCCACCAGTGCCGCACCCAAATATGGGCCAACAAGCGTCATCATCTTGCGGGGGGGACTCGAAGCCACGATGCACCCATTTCTCTGGCGTCGATCCTTCCTCGGGCGAGATTCACATCCGAGACGCTTGGCACCATGCGCGGAGACTTCAGCAGCCACATGGCCTCCAACAATGGCCCACTTTTCCCCCAAGGCTTCTAGGAGAGCTCAGATGAGCGTCGAGATGATCGAACTGGTCTTTTCATCCCCCTCTTCCCCCAGGGCTCGCAGGAGAGCGCGTGGGATGGAAGGTGCCACCCCCACCTCTTGAGAAAAAGAAGCGGGTGAAAACTAAGGGACCTGCCGAGGGATGGCTGAGAAAAGGGGTCGCCCCCCTTCCTCCTCCCTCTGCCCGTGTGAACGGCCTCCAGCGCGGACATCTAGAAAAAGCAGCCGGAGAGTGAACCGGTCAGCTCCGTTTCTTCGTCAATTGTTTCTCGTCTTCCTTTCCTCCTGAGCCCCACGGCCATCGCGAAAATAGAACAACTGGGTCAGGTGGGGATCAAGGATGCGAAACGCTGAAGGGCTACTGGTTCCCTTTTCAGCACCAAGAACGCGCAGCACAATGACACTGAATTCGACGGCAACTCTTGGTGACCATTGCATGGGTCCAAACTGAATTCGGAAGCGTAGCTTCCTTTCCTATGAAGGTTATCAGCACAGGAGCGATCATCCGAAACCGATCCTCGCTCTTCCTCACGGTTTCGTGTTGCCATTCGTGCTTTCTGGAGCGGCTGATGGAACCGAAATTGCAGCGGTGGTTCCTGCGCAAACTGCACCAATCAAGAGCGTTTAGAACGAAAGGATCATCGAGCAGACGTGGAGCACGCGGTTACAGAAAGCAAGATCTTACTCTTGCCCCGTGTTTTCTCAGTTGACTGTTCAAATTAAGAAGCTGCTCTCTGTGCACTCGGGAAAACCAGGAGCGGCAGCAGTTAAAGTTTCTTAAACGATATTCACAAGCGCCGCAGCTCCGCGTTCTGCGCACTCCACCACGGATGAGTTTATCGGTGCACATCTCGGTTTGCCTTCCATTTTCCACACGTCATCTCGTGAAGGCACTCCTACATTACATGCCTCCTTTTCCATTCCGATGTATGGCACCAGCCTCATTACGCGATCTGATTTGAATATTCCGAACATCACCGCCGCTTATCCGATCCGATCCATTAATGCTTCCAAAGGAGCCGTGGGAACACACGAGAAGTTTCCACGTGCTTCCACGCCAAGCCTTCCAGGAGACCTTGGACGGGAAACGGCCGAGGAGGACCCTGCGCACACAATACGATTGACGTGGAGAACGCAATGCTCACAGAACGGGGGAAGCACGTCCCGATGCACCATCTTCTCAATGTCCGGCAAAAGGCTGCTGCGATCCTTTTTTTCCCACTTTTTAACGTTTTCCGCAGTTCTTGCACGAGTGCGGGAGGAGTCTGTCGCCTGCGAAGGTGCGCTCCCACCACACACACACACACACATACACACACACACGAACGAACGAATGAGAGATTCGATTCGAAATAAAATTCCGAGTGCTTTCACACATGCGTACGGATTCTTCATAAATAAAATTCTATATCCCCTTACCACCATCTGATATATGGCATCCACTATGTTATACATTTCTTCTCGAGTTATGAATCCGTCATTGTCGACGTCGTACAGCTTGAATGCCCCTAGAAATTACACATGTACACATAACTAGAATTCAGCTACTGTTTCATTCTTTGCATATATAGCTGACCAAGCACATGCAAAAAAAAAAAAATACATTTTTCTAAAAATGAGGATCTAGTTGCACTGGATTTATTTCTTGCACATTTCCATCGATTTTCAAAGAACTTTAAATAAGGTGGAATATCATAACACGCATCCTTCTCAAATTCCGCGACTTGCGTCACCAAGCAGGACGATGGAGCAGAGACGAAGGATCTACATCTATGTCGTGTAAGCATCACATCTGAACTGCATACGAAACTAACAGGAAAGCCATATGAAAAGCATTTGCATTGCTACACTGCCCAGAAACAAGCATCATCCTCATCGTCCGTATCTCGGAAATTCGGGAAATGACCATTTAGTATATGTACAGCCGAAGCGTGTACTGTGTAAATGACCATTTACACAGTAGCATCATTTAAGTGAGGCAGTCAAAGAAAATGCGAGACGGGTAATGAAGGTAATGAAGATCCTGATCTTCATTCGAACAGAATGATACTGGTCCTCCAAAATCTTTTGTAGTAATGTTTTATCCCCAATGTGTTTCTTGAACTTTGTATACGCTCAAACAACAACCCAAGTTACGGTGGCTCCACTAATGGAGAATTCATCATCGACATTTCAGATATGCTCACGGCCTTCATTTACATGCAAACAGATGCCTTTTGATCAGAGCACAATAAACGCGAAGAGTCATACTAAGAAGAGCACCTGACACTTGAAATTTAAAAGGGACGTTCTCAAGAAACTGATTTTCGTACAAGGCAGAAGAAGAGTGTGCTTGAAGAACAGGCTATGGATACTTTTCTGCCATCTCTCAACTCACTCCAAACGCTTTTGCAGAGATGGACAGAGCTTCCCAGCGACGATTGAGCAAAAAATTGCGAGGTCTTCGTTTTCAGCCTCTTTCATCCACTATTGGCGCCCGTTTATGAAACCTTGCACGTCACCTTGGTAGGAACTTCGCAGAGTGAAGGTCACCAAGGGGACCGTAATCCGGAAGCGAGTTCCTGAAGCAGAAAATCTTCTGCACTTGGAAATCAAACCATAGCACGCACTCTGAGAACCGCGTGGCCAGAAGGGCAGCCACCGAGTGGCATGAAGTCGGAAGCAGTGGGAACCGATTCGTTTTACAGTGTCCACACAGACCTGAAAAACTACTGAACTGCCTATGACATGGTCATGACGTCGGTTGCGTAGGTAATCAACATCGAAAAGGAAGACCTGCTATTTGAAAATCCTCAGTTACTTGTGTTTATTGGAGAAAACTCAAAACATACAGGAAAACGCTAACTAGTAAAGATAGTTAATGATTCATTGAATTCAATTATGCATACATCTGATTGCGTACATCCGAAATAACAATACTGTTCTATCATTTTCCAAGTAAACACGAACTTTGGTACATAAAACTCGAACAACGTGCAGCGCAGAGACAGAATTGTTACCATGGATCCCACCAAGGTATTATTCTGATTATGTTCAAAAGCAAAGCTGAGAAAAAAGATGAGGAGATCATGAAGTTGAATTTGATAAGAATGCCCCTAAAAGGTCCATCATACTTACGTTAAAAATGAGTATGAAATCAGGGTTTAAGAAGGAGCAAACTGAATTTCTGGAGAGCAGTGTTTCTGGCAACCATGGTGGGTGCCGACTGCAAGATTCTACTATTTGCTACAGCTGATTTTTTATTGATGATTTTGCATCTCTGAACGTGTCTCAGAGTTAATATCCTTACACGAATTGATTCACCTCTGTGCAGTGAATACTCCTCAATCCAAGTGTGAGATTTTGGCAAACTTATTCAATGCACAATGCGTCATTCGTTAAGGACACTGGAAGCTTTAATGCTCCAAATGTCCTTGCAAGGCTCTTTTTACAGAAAGCTGAGGCTCTGAATTGGATTTGAAGAACAGTCGGGGGATTCTTTCGTATATAAAAAGCAAGGTAACCTGAAACTGCGGCCGCTGTGGCTGGTCAAAAAAGGTTCTCAAGTTTCATGACATTCCCCCCCCTCCCCCAAAAAAAAAAGGAAAAAAAGCACACCACCATCATGCAGATTATTAGAAACTGAAGCTAAGCACGACTGCGATGTACAATTGGTTCGATGCTGAAAAGCACGTATACTGGAAATAGCATATAGGTTTACGATATCTCCCTCCCACGAAATTTGCATTTTAAAAGTCCTCGTAAGAAAGCATGGCTTGATGGCAAAAAAAAATAATGAAAACGAAACTCTCAGGTATTCCTCAGTGTTGTCTCATTCGAGTGTTTGATCTTCCTTCCGGAAGACTCTCGGAATCCTGGCAATTTCCTCTCCCTAATGCAGTCCCATGTTTTCAAAAAATCTTTCCATTTAGTTCTTGCACGTACTTTATCAGAAAAATTAACTGAAAAGATTTCCCAAATGTCTGAGAGACTTTTCAAGCAGGGAAGCACGCAATCTACTGATGAGGTCCGTGAGCGATGCACAGAGGAACATCCTCTCAAAGTGGACCAGTCGATAATCGATTAAAAATGTACTCCTACGCCTTAGATGCTTTCCAATGTTTCGAGAACATGCATGGGAAAAGTGCTGCGAGCAAAGGGAAGTTTAAGACTCAGAAAAGTAAAACTTTCGCTCTCTCAGCTTCCACCATCGTGCCAAAAGAATTTCATCGTCGAAGCACCCGGAGAAGTGACAGAGAGTTCCTAAATTTCCGATGTTTGCTGGGGTGAGTGCACTAATCTAACGTAAGTACTCTTCAAATTAAGAGCATGAGGATCTTAAGGCGGAAGCAAATGGCTGAGCGTGATCAGAAAATGTGCCTTTGGAGATTCGAATCACAGAATCTAGAAGATTCAAAAAAAACTTGTATTTCCCGGAAACTTATTCCCGAAAAGCATATGTTGAGAACCGTGACGTGATTTCGAGAAAGAGGTAAGGTTGTGTAAAAAAAAGGAAAAAAAAAAAAAGCGGTCGAAGTCACGCACAACAGATGTATGGAGAATATTTTGATAAATCACTAGGTACGCCAGGTTGATAACAGAATCTACTGGCATCATGGGATGATGTGATCTAACTTCATAGATCTTGAAATTAGAGATTCCTCAGAGGAAAAGGAGATCAGGAACTGATCTAACTTTCCACGGAAATGTGAGATCGATGTGGACCTCTTCATGAATATGGAAAGTCAATTCCCGAGTCGTGGATGACACACGAATGGGGAAAAAAGGATCGAAACAATAAGCGACTTGGCGGGGGGGGGGGGACAAATACATAATATTAGATGGATTGGTGGAATATTTTATTTATTGCTTCGGCTCCTTAGAAAAGCAAGACGGTTTTCCCCTCCGAGTTGGCGGTTCTACAGGGGAATCAATTTGAAGCTGTGTTCACTCGAAGAGAAAGTGTCTCTACCAGCACGTTTTTCTCAGAAGGCAAAGTAGAAGACCTGGGAGATGCTGTAGTTTCTAAGACCACGGATCAGGAGCAGTGAATCATCCGGTGATGTTCAAGAGCGTACGCGAAGAGCTAACGATTTCCGGTATGTTACAGAGGAGCGAGGGAGAAAAAAGAGATATGGAACGACATACGGAAATGGGACCTTCACGACGAAAATGTGCGAGCGTTTCGAGGACCACCCTTTACAATTTTTCCGAATTTTTATCACTGGGTCGCCTGCATGCATGGCTTCCGTGAAGCTCGAAAGGCGAGAGGAGCTGCAGGAGGGAGAAATGCAAGACACATCACTTTGGCACAGAAACCTCTCATATGAAATTTGCTCTGCGTCTCAGTTAAGAGGTAGGAAATGAACTTATGGTGGAAGAGGGCTAAAAAAACAAACGGAGGAGTCCTTGTAGGTAACGGAAAGTATGTAATCGGGGTTGAAGGACTCGAAGCAAACATCCCATTAATTAAAGCGGACTGTTTTATGTAGATGTGGAAAATGTGGAGCAAAGGTTGCTATGAAGCACGCAGCCAAGAAGCTGGAGCGCTCTTTCATCACGTCTGTTTTGTGAAAAAAAGTAGAGTAGCTGCCCTTCCTGTTGATTTTCAGATGTGGGAGTGCCCGTCCCAGGGAGGCAAAGTTTTGTCGAACCCAAGTTTAGCAGGATATCCCACTTTATCGAATTACAATGCATTCTGCCTAACACGTGCTCTCGAAAAGTTCCCGTAAATCATTGAGATGGTCGGCGTGCGGATAACGCAGGGTTCCCAATGCCGGAAACTTTGTTTTTCCTTTTTAAAGTCCAAGTAATAAGGATACTTTGAAACCATTATCCCATAGACTCATGCCTCCATTCCTAATGTCGGACTCTGCTCTGCGGCCACCCGGCCGGAGCCCTAAACTGCGCGGCGTTCGCACAAAGAACTCCCCGGCGCAGGAATCGCTCGACCTTTGCGGATTCACTGCCGGTACGACGGGTTCACCGGCGGCTTTCTGTGCACTAGTAGATGTCATCTCTGTCTGGGATGGAATCGGCACGTGACACAAGGGAGCAGACTTTGCATCTCTCGAAGTGAATGGAGGTGGGTGGATGGAAGAAGAAAAACCACAGTTCGGCGGGGTGCAGCGAGTGCTCCAGGGCAGGGCCACCGAAGAGCTGGTGCCTTCAGGATCACCTTCCGTCGGGTTCCAGAATTCCAATCTTACGGGACTCTTGCGTGAATCACCTGCGCCACCAAGCGAGGAGATTCATTTTTCGAGAAAGGAAGCATTAGAAGAGGGAGTAGACGACGAAGAAGAAAATCATAGTAAAAATCACGTTTGAGGGATCTAAGGTCTCATTTCTAGCTGGCTAAACACAGCATGAAATTCGGAGGTGCGTGGATACTATGAGTACCGTTCAATCTGGCAATGCCATGGTACTCTGATCTCAAAACTGGCTTCGCTACAGGCGAGTGCTTCCCAGAGGAAGCGATAAGGTTTTATCTGTGACTCGCATGCATGGAAGTCGTAACGGTGACCTACAACGGTGTTTTCCTTGTTGATGACCCATTACAAGTGAATCAACGCCTCTTCAAGCAAAGCACTCTCCGGGAAATAATTCGGTCCCAAGCTCACTGCTCAGGCGCATCTTTCAGCCTGCATTCGAGATTCCTTCACACTTGACTTAGGAAAAAAGAAAAAAAGAGAAGAAGAAAAAGGAAGCAGAGAGGTAGTACGCGCCGATCTCTGCTTTCCCGACGACAGCGTGGACTTTCTGAGATGCCGGGAAGCTGCTCGCAACGAGCAGCGGAAGCCCTCCCGCATCCGACAGACTCGCTCTCCTTGAAGAGGGAAACTCCTGTGGCGGCGGTTCGTCGCAAGGACTCTTTCAACCACTGCGCCACCGGCGATCCTGTGCTACATCCGCCATGCAGCGGCTGCTCATCGCCACGCGGTCAAGCAGTAGCAGCCCGGAGGAACGGTCGCTCGCTTCACCCCGTCCATGATTCAGGAAGGTGGCAAGATGGCCTCATCTCCGTCCCGAGAATCAGAGGGGACGACTGCGGAGTTGCGGGAGGCTACAAGGAAGGCGTGGCGCAGGCAGTTGGCGATCTTCCCTGTTTGCTGCAGGAGACGATGAGCGGTCTATGTCCGGTGTTTCCTCGTATCGTGTATACACACATTTGTTTGTTTTTTCTCTCCTACTGTCCTTTTAACCCTTCGGTACGGAGCGCGTTTCCTCCCTCCCTCTTAGTGACCGATATGTGCGTGGCAGTCCCCCGAATCGCGCCTCTAGGACACGTGAATGCACGTTTATTTACTCTGCTTAAACATCCCGGAGCGGCGGAGTCGGAAAGAACGGCATGGAAAGCACTTGCATCTCACCGAAAGATGCCCTCTGTTTCATCGCCGACCCAACCAGTTCGGTTCTGGATTACTGAAGTTCTAAGGAACGGTGGGCTTCCCGCTTCGTTATCCAAGCTTCTCGGGTGGCTTGGAAAAGCAGGGGATTTGGACTTCTCGGGAAATCCAGAAATATGCGCTTGGAGATCACGTGGGTATGGAAGGTGGGAAGGCGGGGAGGGGAAAGAAGAAGAAGAAAATAGAGGGAACCCAAAATGCGCGTTTTGCGAGAAGTGTGACAACATGTTGCGGAAAAGGCGAGGCCTTCAGTATCCAAGAGACGAAGCGAAGAACGCGTCATCAACAGATTCCGATTTCGAAAGGACAGTTATCGACTTCAGTTGACAAACGATGTTTTAGGAATGACGTTTGTTTTCGTGTTCGTCGGGATCTTTCTCCCCGAGGTGGGACGAGGACCACGCTACTGCGATGAGTGAACCGTTGCCATTAACAAGACTCGGTGACAGCAGGTGTCTTGTTCAGGAATTCTCCAGGAAAGTTTCCCAGTTCGACAAATCCGGATCTTTTTGTTTCGGTCATTTCGATCGTTCCTCAGAACTTCACGAAATGGGCGTCGTTTCCTTTTTCGCCCTGTGCCAGCAGCCTGCCTGGTGAGTGTGCTGTTAAAGAGGAAGGTCATTGATAACTGCTGTTTTTGTAGTACTTGGTTCTGTGAATCATGCATTATCGATGGCTTAGAAATTCCTTCTCAGTGGCTCAGAAATGGTTCCAAAGATGAGTTCGAGCGGAAGACAGAGTCAAGGTTATGAAGGCTAACAGTGAAAGCCCAGGAATGACATGGAAGGTCATGGAACAGCTAGGAAAGAGATTCATATGTAAGAGCTCGTACAGGCTCATCATCGGAAGCGTACGCGCCGCATTTCCAGGACCGCTGAGTATCTCTTGATAGGACTGGGTTGTTGAGAGACTCTGTAAGGTGGGTACCAAAACGCCTGAGAGGAGTGGAAACAGATTAGCACTGAGAGGTGCCCTACCAAGGATATCATGGTAACCATATTTCCAGAATAAAAAAGGGTGAGTTCCGATCCATGTCATCGAAATAAGTACAGTGATCCTGAGAGGACGAGCGAAACTCTGGCAAGGCTCAATATTACACTAAGAAGAATATCGAAAAAGAGAGAGTTTATTCTCTGCTCTCTTCAGAATGGTTCTCGTTCTGTTAGACACAAGAGGGATTCCTCTTGGCCCGCATCTCTCAGGTAGAGCCAAGACTCCCTTCAACCAGAACCTTTATTGGTTCGTACGGAGGAAGATCGACTCCGGAACATGTGCTAGCACTCGAGATCTCAAGAGTTCATCGGTTCTTACAAAATTGGTTTATTTGTGATCCTATCAGAAGAAATATGCATGGGATGACCGCAGCTTCCATGGTACAAAGGGAGAATTAAAAATCAATGATTACAAAAGAGTAATTTTGATTGAAGAAGAAAGAACGAGTGATCTGGGGGTCCTCAGTTTCGTCATTATTTATGATCTACAATACCAATTCATTCTTCACTGTATTGGAATGAGACTGGGTGATCAATACGACACTGTCTCATTACTCTGCAACACAAGAAGACATTAGGATCGTCCTGTCCAATTAAGGGGACAGTTAATCACAGCTCAGTTCATCAATTTTCGATCTTGATGCTACAGAAAGGGGTTCTTAGAGGCGTTATCAAATCATTGCACTTCATTGCCTGGAACCACCCCCTGAACGATCTTGAAGTCTTGCTAATAAAGAAGGTTTTGTGGAAACCACCGGGACTCTGAGACAACAATTCCTGCATAGACAGCAGCTTGCTTTTCTTTGCCGTCAGCTACCTGTTGCATTTCTCTCCACCAAGATGATGTGAACACGACATGTGTCTTAAGTGTAAGAGCACCGAAAACAAACACACATGCATGGGAGCACTTGAGCCAAATCGAAACGGGGGAGAATTGGGTCCGACTTTCCATCACCACTCTCGGAGTAAGACCGTGGGTCTTTTGCAGCCTCAGGAAAAAAAACAAGAACTTTATCATTTGCTAGTCAGTTGCTTTTGGAACTTGGAAGAACAAAATCCACCCGCTCTTCCATCAACTTCGCCAAGAATTTCGTTGCAGCGCCCACATCCACCACACTTCCTATGGGGTAGAGGTTTATCTTTAAGTACTCTTGAGCACGTCCCAGCCGACATTGTTCTCAAGAGCAGTCACAGCTCGCGGGCTGAAGGAAGCCCTGGCTTCCTTGCCCAAGGTTCTGCTTCATGGATTTTGACTCTTTCCTTAATGTGGGTGAACCTTTGCTTCACTGTGCGGGGCGAGGGAACTAGCAGCTACCCTCGACGTGTTCCTAAACGTTCCTTTCTCTCGAGCTGCTGAAAGCGGCCTGCGAGCTGGCTAGCGGGAGCTCGGAACCATCTCTTCTCACAATACGCATCCAAAGAAAGGCAAAAAGGATCTGACGGAAAGCACGGGGATTTCCTCTTCTTGTTTCGAATGCTACCTAAATATTGAGACTTTCTTCCGGTGGACCTGTGTCTGTTCCCGAGGGAGTTTCGGAAGGAGTTCCGAGGAATTTCGAAAAATGGCACCGGTTCTAATATCCAAAGTTCAGACCAGTGTTCAGTCCTCCTATTCGTCGGTGAAATCACTTCCTCAACTCCCACGCGCGTTCCGCAGATCAAGACAACGTGGTGTTTCTGGCCAAAAAGGGGACGGCTGCACGAGTCAGTTCGCTTCTGTGTCATTCGCTGGGCGTCATTCTTCATGGAAGTGAATTTCCAGGAATAGTTTTTCAAAGAGACTTCTTTGAGAACAGCCTCCTTAGCAACCCTGGGAAGCTTCACCTTGCCACTGATTTGAATTCTTTTCCTTTGTTGCCGTCCGCGATTTCCGACAGTTCAGCCAGTTGCAACGGCATGATCTGAAGGTCTCTGGTCCTTTCAGGCACTGTGGTGCTTTTTCTCTTTTGCAACAGCAGTTCAAGCTTCCTAGTGCTCTTCTGTTTTACTTGGGGACTTCCAGCGGCTTCCGGAAATGTATGTCGCCATCCATTTGTGAGGAACTGTGTGTTCTCTTCCCTCTAGCAGTCCTGCTTACACAAACAAAGTGCCAAATGTGCTTCTAGGGTGTAGAGTCCATTTCGACGGTGTTGCTCCCTCTTCCTTCCTAAGATATTTCGCGAAATTTCCAGAACAGCTCTTCGCACAGCACACTGCACTTTCGACAGTTCCTTAGACCGTCTCTTCCTCGGCCGACTTGCGTTGGGAGACACAGACTGATCCTCGGAGCCTCGAACAAGAGGCTCAAATATGAGGGAGGAAGAAGTTGAGACCTTGGAACTGTGGAAAAGGGATTCTAAAATCAGGAAGAACCGAGAGAAGCATTTCTTGGCAAGCCTATGCTCCAGGGTTCCTTCCGACGTTCATGGTAACACAGCAAGAAGGAAAGTCGATCCGGATTCCTTTTCGCTTTGCCCTTTATCGGGAGGAACCTTAAGATATTTGTAGTGCAGGATAAGCTAAGAACTGGATCATATTTGACTTTTGAAGCATCTGCTCTGATTACCTGATCTTCTGAATCGCTGGTCTTTGCGACTCTAGAAGTCTGAAGTCGTGGAGCTTCTCCTCTTTACATCTACCCAGAACCTGCCTTCTTCTCCCCTTTACTTTTCTTCAGTGCTTCGGGCTCAGTTTTCCTTTCTCGGATTACAAATCCACTCTCCGTCACTCCAAGTACTCGAGCATGCGCATTTAGGCCCTCACTGAGAGAAGGATTTTTTCTTGCTTCTTAGAGTTTTTTTTTTTTTTTCCTGGTGATGTTGTTGGATCATATTTCACTTCCTCAGACAATGACCGTGCTGCCAGAAGTGACCCAGTGACCCACCATCTCTCTCTGTTCACTCTAGAGCAGATTACTTTGTTCTCTGCTAAGGAGGGGGAATGGCTGGAAGGTCTTCGTTTGCGGTGCACATCTCCAGATTCCAGATATGGAACAGGATGATTGAAATTAAGGTACTCGGAGAGTTTGATGGGTAGCAGCTCTTAAACAGCAGGAGCTAAGCGAAGAGTTTCATTAGAGGTAATCTGAAGGTACACTACGAAGATTTTCTTCCCTAACGAAGATCGATTTACTATCCTTCCAGCATCCCTTAGGGAAGGAAGGGTATTTCTTTGGCTCCGTCACCAGGTCGGAGCCATCATTATTAGATTACTATTTTGGGTGTGAAAGCCTCGCCCCCACTACGGACCGGTCTCTACCCTACACTTTTCACATTTTTTTTTTTGGCTCCCGTTTTTTCATTTACCACTTGTTTTTCTTTCTTCGAGAGACTCGTCAGCTGCCTCGTTCGCCTCGCCCGCCCATTCGGAGGCAAAGCTCGCTTTCTTGGGATTTTTTTTAACGTATGTAGCTGCACCTTCTAAGGCGGTCTTCTGTTGCAAGCAGCGAGAAGAATGTTTTGCCAAAGAGCACAAACAGTGGGTTTCCCGGGAAACAGACACCCTGCCGATTGCTTTCCGGTCTTCTTCCCGTTGACAACTCGGGAAACGAGATACGAAATCAGCATTCGAAAAGCACTTCTGTAAGTGGAACAACGACCGGTGGGAAGCTGCTTCCTTTACGTTGCTTTCTCTACTGCTTGGTCCATTTTTCAGCCTTCCGGAGAAGAGTTCGTCCATCTGCTATCCCTTCAATGCATACCATCGTCCTGTTTGCATTTTACTGGCCTCTGGAGAGCTGAGAAATAGAAAGACGTTACAAATCTTCTTCCTGACTCCTGAAGAGCAGTCTTCTGTTTTTTTTTCCCCTCCAGTTCAGCTATCTAGTTCCCTCTGTTGTTCCTTTCAACCTTTTCCTTGTTTGTGGAAACATCTGTTGCTTACTCAGTGTTCTGGAGTTCTGATTACTCTGAAATATCCATTTTTCTGCAATTTTACTATCCACTATTTTGTAGTAGAGAGTTCATTGCGGAACTTCTCCGTTCTTCTGTTGAGATCAGGAAGCACAGAGAGGGAAGAACTATGTAGCTTGCATCCCAATTTGGACAATGGGACGATCTAAAAGCCATTACCACTACCCATACTAAATAAAAGCTGAATTTTTTTTCCTTCATTTTAAGCCAGGTAAACATCACTCGTGTTTCATCGCTTCGCTGCAGCCCATGGCTAACGGGAAGCTGACACCATGTTTTGGTTTGGATGTTCCTCGGCTTGTATCATTAGCAGGGACAGCCCGTTTTTCACGGTTAGCGTGTTCGACGTTGTGATGGCAAAGATGCCTGTTTGAGGGTGGCATAAATCGAGATATATCTTGAGCTTTCTGAGTTTTTTTTTCAAGATTTGCATTCACGAAACCCCCCACAAAGCTGCACAGATGCATCGGAGAGAAGGCATCTGCAAATGGCAGTTAGAACATCAAGATGAACTGCCAGAGGTCGACTGGCCTCTCTGCTCAGTGCGAGGTATCAGGCCGATTTCCGGTTAGAATCGGAAAAGAAGAGGGTCAGGTAATTAGAGCAGATGCTTCAAAATATGAAGAACTATCCTTCTTCAAATATGAAGAACCTTCGTGAGTTTCTTCATATTTCGAACGGTTTTTTCGCTTATGCAATTTGAGTATTCCTCAAAGATCTGCACGCTTGTATGCGTCGTCTAGAGTAAGCAAGAAAGAAAAGATGCTAGTAGCCATGCCATGATAGGTCATTTGATCCAGTTTCACAGACTAACAGCCAGACAGATCGACTGTGGAATTTTGACCAAATCCAAGCAATTCTGTTAAAATAAAGTCTTTCTTTTCATCTTCTGACCTTTTTCGTCGTTATCTAATTGTTATTTCGTAAGGAAAACCGTAAGACTACGAATTTAAATAAAGATTCGATAAAGAAGTGAGTCAAAGAAGGTGGATGAGAGTTTAAAAAAACAATGGAATTGAAATCACTGCATTGGGGATGCAGCAATTTCCATTTCCCACACTTCCTGATGTACAAAAGGTATGCAGAGCACCAAATCAAGGCACAGCACGGAGTTGTAAAGGATAAGAATTCATGAAAGCCTTACATACAAGGGAAGCATCCAAAGTTAGCATCTGAAGAAACTAATTAAAGAGACTCTGAAGGATCTGTTGGATGAATCACCAACAGAAATACCGTGTTACCTAGTAGGAACAGCAGCGAACGCGGAAGCTGAGGGCGCAGGGGGATATGGAGATATCTTTTCTTAAGAACGAAATTTAGTAGGAAAGGAAGGAATCCTTCCAAGAGACATAAATTCAAAACACTTACAAGATGTTCCCGTAGGAGCAAGAAAGGGACTGGTGAAAAAACAACGCGTCCGTGCAAAATGCGCATATAGAAGTACTCCGTGCTTCTGGAACACGTTGCTAAGCAACTTAAACGACAAACCAAAGCTCTCACACATCCCGAAGTTTTGCATTCACGTGTTTCACTATTTCTTGCAATAATCAGAGTAAACTGGAGTTTACAGAGAGGATTGTCTCATGATGACATGGATATAGAGGTTTACAGAGAGGATTATATCGTCATGACATGGATCCCTTTTATTTTCACAGTCTCAGTTCTTTATTGGTAGCAAGGATGCTGCACAGGAATACAAATACGAATCACTAAATACTAGTGTGCAAGGCACAAGAAGGCCGGAATGAAGATTCCTGTTTGCATCTTAATTGTAAAGGCGAACCCGCAAGGAAAGCATTTGACCCTCATTTGACGCTTCGCTGACGAAGCCCGTTTTTGAGAAACAGAAAAAACAAAGATCGAAAATTCCTACTAACATTGCAATTTCTCATCAATGTTTCCTCTTGAAGTTACCGATAGCGCCTTTATGAATTCCTCGAATTCAATGGATCCATCCTACAAAGGGAAAACAGTATACACATCAAGATTTTGGTGCTCACAGTGGAACTCACTCGGTTTTCATCGAACACTTTGAACACTAATGATGCGAATTTGGTGGGGTCCCCCTGAGGGAAAAACTGCTTGTAGATTTTTATGAATCCCTGGAAAACTCGAAAGGTCCAGACACTGAACATGCTGAACTTTTTACTCACGTCTTCGGTGAGCTTCCCGTCCGGACAGTCTTTCTTGAAGCCTTTGTACCTTCAAAGAACGGTGAATCCTGATTCCCAATCCTGGTCCCCCTTACCATTGCTTGATCTCCTTCTCCGAGACTGCATTAAACGAGAACGAGAATTAGACCGAGGTGCACGAACCTCAAGAAACAGATTTTCACAATCGAACTTCTACGAGCGAAATGAAGTGAATGCAGAAGTTTCGCTGTTCTAGAAAACACTTCTACACTAATGGCAGGCAACAGAAAATGATTTCCAGGAACACGTTCGGCCAGCAGGCACGGAATGCCGTTCCCTGATGACGGAGCGGAGAAGCTTTGAACGGAACACGCGAGAAGAACGCAAATTCGGGATTCGATTTCCCTCTCGAAAGATCACTCCTGTCTTTACTCGCGTTTGGAACAGTGCAGTAGCGACAGTGTACTCGGTATACATCACCATTTGCAGAACCTTGGCAAGGGGGCGACTTTCGCGTTTTAACGACAGCACCCGATGCTCACAGATCAGTGAGATCAGTCGGCATTTCCAGGCACACGGATAGGTAGATTAGCAAAACGAACACACAGAGACGAAAGATTGAGAGATCTTCCTGTGGACTTATGATGGAAGGATACGAATAACCGACTCAATTATCATAGGTACTGAACGAGGAGTGGTCTATTCAACGGGCAGAAAACTCGAAGCAACTCCAGAGGAAACACGTCGCAATGGTGACCAGACAACAGCGGCGTGAATCGATCAAAGCACAATTCGAAGTGTATAGGAACACTCACATGTGCTGCTATCTATACAAAGTTTTATGGAAGATGTTGCTGTCCAGGAGTCACATTGCCTTTACAAATTGTATCGTCCACAAAGATGGTTCTCAATATTGACTTCTTTCCGACAGTTATCGGCAATCTGCAAACAGCTCGGATTATTTATGGGTCTCTTGCACCGATCATCTTCAAGAAGTGGGCTTGTGCTGGTGTGAAAACCTTCAAGCTGGCACAAAAATGGTCTCTTCATCAGTGTTGGTACTCTCATTTCACGAGGACTTCGTAACTGCTCTTGTCTCATTTCATGAGAACTCAAGGACATCGCAGGACTAAGGTCAGAACGAAGCAAACTCAAATCTCCAGTCTCTCCTTTCCTTGGTTTGCATCCGATTTCAGTCACCATCGCTTTAGAAGGAGCGCTCTCTGGAAAATCTCGGATAACCACTAGAAGAATCGAAGGAATCAGCGGCATAATGTGGAATTTGGTCACCACGCAAAGCTCACACAAGTTCACACCCATAAGGTTCTTCGTCAGCAGCTTCTTCTAACTGTGTTTCCAGGGATGCGATGGCAAAGACGGCTTTCGTCTTTTCCAGTATTTTGGGTGATTTGATCATGATTGCACTGACACTTGGTGCTCACAGCAAAAGTCAGGGCATAAGAGGCGCTTCGACAGATCGACCAAGGTGTTCGATTCAGACTCAGGTTATTGCCGTCGAGCAGCAGAATGGAGAGCAAATAGAGGTCAGCTGACTCGCAGGCAGGAAGGAAGCCACTCGGCAGCTATGATGGTGGACCACGGCTGAAGCGTGAGCGTGGTCTCGGCATCGCTCACGCCCAAACGGAAGCTGAAGGTGATGCAAAACAAACCGCCAGTATGATAAGACAAAAGAGGTGCTGAGAGGAAACTCAAAGCGCTGATTCTCCAGAAAAAGTTCGAGTTCCTTTTGGATTTCCTTCTGAGACGTCAACTTGCATCTCATCTTCTCTTAAAAACAGGTCTCTTGAACACAAATCTTAGAAGGACGTTCTATCTAGAGGGTTCTATCTAGAGTTGAGCGATAGACAAATTTCTCAGCTAACCAACTCTGTCTTGCTCTCGTGTCTAAGGAACTGTTGGCAGCAGGGACACACCTAAGCGAAGTGACTCTTAAGACCACCCATCCAGTTAGCTTCGCATTAACATCGCACAGACAAGATAGTGGTGCCGTTAGTGCACCCAGTTCCTCAGCTTTCGTGTCTGCCTCGCCTTCCGAGGAATCTGGGCAAGCGGCCGCGGGGATGGTGTGTCACTTTCTCTAGAAAGAGTTTTGCAGCCGAAGAGGCTCTGAGCTGCTTGTCGTATGGATTTCGATTCCCTTCTGGAAAATCTCGATCCAGAATGGAATTTTTTTCCTTTTGGAGGAAACTGCTCGTTCGCCGGGTCTTTACGGAGGAGCAAAGACACTCCTCACCCCCCATCCACCATACCAAGGCAACCAGCGAGCGTGTCGGGTCGCTTCCCAGAATTTCATTGCCGAATGACTCGTGGGGGTGATGTGTAGAGGCAGGCTCTACAGACACACCTTCAGAGGATCTTTCAAGAGTCCTTCGTTGGGACCACGGGCGCGCGGCCCGGGGTACGTTTGTTCGGAACATTTCTGGATTTGCAGCCACGTGAGTGCAAATCTTCAACAGTCGGCATTTCGAGAAACAGTTGGGTGTCCCTTAATCAATTGCGAAACCAGGAATTTGGCGTGAGTTTCGACGACTAACGCGCCAGCTCCTGGCTGTTAATTTTTTGCTTTCCCGTTGATCTCAGAGAAGGTGGATCATAAAATGCGCTTTCTTTGCGGCAAACTTTTTAAGTGCGTAACGAATGAGATCGCAAAAGCTCCATCGGCAACTTCTCCCTCTCCTCCTCTCTCCCTCCCCCCTTCTCTCTCTGTGTGTGTGTCTGCGTGTTTTTCTAGCCCACACGATGAGTGAAACCCGTGGTCTGGGGAGAATGACTCGGGCGATGCTTTTGGGACTGGCAAAGACATCTTCAAGAGTTCCAGGATCGCCGAGAACACCACTGAGTAGATTCATTTCATTCGGGTGCTTGGACGTGACTGATGCTCGGGAAAAAAGTGCCTTCCAGAACGTGTGTAAAAAGTTCCTTTTGATGTTGCTGAAGCGCGGCAGCTTGCGTTCAGGAGGAGGGAGGCGCAACAGGTATTTTTCAAGGGAAACCTCTTTCACTGTGGCGTTCGGAGTTCCCAGCTAGGTGGCAATTCGAAACGAAGTGCAGATTTACGGTCGGGAGTCCTCCCTCTTCAACGGTTACTCCCATCTCCCAGCGAACGAATGAGCATACGTCACGGAGGACAGAGAGGCGGTGGCTTCCTTTCCTCAGCTTCGGAAGTCGTCGCCTCCCCTTCGCGAACCAGAAGCGAATTTGCGTCGGAAAGCTGGAAGAAAGATCGCATTGGGATCGCATTCGCTCTGCTTCACATCTGGCTGATTTGATCCCAGGTCTCGGAATTCCGTTTTATCCTTCCGCGCGATCCAGAGCTCTCCCCATCTTTTCGTTTCTATTTTCAGGATCTCTCGAGTTGAGACGCCGCAACAAGTTTACTTTCGGCGGCAGCGATCATTGAGGGTATGAAAGCAAGCAGAGCGAGACTCTGCTGGAGCTCAAATGGAACCGCATCATCAGATCAAAATAAACATCTTCCAGAAAAACATCCCTAAATGAGAAGGTGCTTTCCGAAGTTCGTGGCTTGCTGAGAAAAGCTTCTCGCGTGAAATTGGTTGCATACAGGAATCTAAGAGATACCGTTTGGAAGGAAGAATGGCAATGACAGTAACGGGACAACCTGAAGATTCCCACAGATGAAAAAAACCTCAAGAATCATCTGATAAGGTGAAAGAGAATACAATAAGAAATCGATGGTGGGCAATTTTTGTTTTTATTGCTATTTTTTCATCCTGAAAGAAGGTTAAGAAATCTTTTTGTTTTCAACAGCCCGAAGATGAAAGATCGTAAACATTTGATCTCTTGTGAGATGTCTGTGGTAGACCACTTCAACAGTAGATTCTCTGGCATTTCAAAATTCTTTTTTTTTTTTTTGAAATACCGAAGATCGCTTCCATATCCGGCAGCACTGTTCTCAACGAGAACTTCCAGAAATACGTCCAAAACCATAGTTTCCTCAAGATACGCAGACGAACCGTTTGACGAATGCGTTCCACAAAAGAGAACTGTCCATTGGCCACGTTTATCTCAAAATCATCCACCTAGTATCCGCTTTTCTTTTAATGTCGTCTAGTAAGAGGGACCACGTGAATTCGATCTTCGATCTCCCGATACATGGATCGAAGCTTGCAGCACATATGTACGTACGTGTGTGTACACAACACACAGCACTACCATAGACCACGATCCGCATCAAATAACGGTCCAAAATCTCGGAGCCCCACTCCCACGTGCTTGAGGAACTGCCTCTCATCTCGTGGAGCAAGCCCAAGGAGACGAGTCCGAGCGAAAGAAACCGCTCCGCTGGTTGCAATGAGCAGCAACAGCAGCCTTCTTCTTGGCAAATCTCCGGAACATGGGCGCGGGGTGTCGTCGGACCCTCTCTCTGCTGACCAACTGGAAGTCCCTTCCGTGGGGCGCGACCTTCCAGATGCCCGCAAGGGAAAGGACCGCTCCTTGGGAGCCTGCGGTAGCAGAAGGTGAGCTCGAAGTCGCCTGGGGGAGCTGGCGAGGGGCACTCGCCCTTCCCACCCCACTCTCCGTTGCTGTGGGAGACAGCCTGTGCCTTCTCTTCCTCTTCCGACTCTCTGGAGCAGGGAGATTTGGGCGTCTCAGCCCGTGCGGAGCGTAAACCAGCTCCGGACCGAAAGTCCTCGAACCCACCGAGGCGTTCCCCAGGATTCCCAGCATGGCCAACTCAGAAGAAAGATAGACGGATGCCGCTGCTTGCTGACTTGCAGGCAGCTCCAATGAGGCAGGAAACGTTGCTTTCGGAACCCGGGATATTCGCCGAACGCCCAGGGGCTCAGGAAATTCGCTGCTCATCTTAATCTCTTCCGTTCACCATCAGCTAATCCGACTCCCGAGTGGAAAGCGAGCCGGCTTTCCATTCTCCAGGGAATCTCCTGCTTCTAGCAGGAAGGCTGACTTGAGGGCTCTTCGTAGCAACTCCGTGCAGTCAGTTGCCCTGAGAGTGACTCGGACGTGCTCGGGCCGGCAGGTGCGTGCAATAAAGGAAAGAGCTGGCTCTGAGAACAGATTGCCTGGATTCAAGAAGACTTTTGCGGATCTCAAAATAATTTCCTCCTCTCCTTTCTTCTTACTTTCATCCTTTTTTTTTGTTTTCTTTCTGTTTTTTTTTTTTAAAAAAGATACAAAAAAACAAAACAGGAGCACTGGCGGATGTTTTTGAGAATTCCAGCTCGCTTCCATAACTCCATTGTAGATAGACCATTGCATCAGGTTCCCTTGAAGTTTCTGGGAAGACGGAATCAAGATTCGGCAACAGCTGAAGAGGGACAGTGCATCTGCAGCCAGGAAGCTGCATAATCGGAGATCCAGGATGCATCCAGGATCTCTCAGAGGAAGAGAACAGCGACAGATTAAAGCACCCGAGGCGAGACGCTTGCAGGAGAAACGGCGCGATCCAATCCGTAAAGATTCCTGTTATTTTCAAGGAGCAAAGGGGAGAGAGAGAGAAAGGGGAAGCTCGAACAGCGGCTCCGGTGGATGCTGCAGATGCGATCTTGCTATGAAGGAAAGGAGCGCGTATTCCAAGGGATCTGAGAGAGATATTGACTTTGCGAGCTGGGATTGTTCTTGGAGAGGACAATTTGAACCTCCCCTACCCCTGTCCTGTTTGGCGCGGAGGACGTCACCTCTTCGCCTCTGGCAGATCCGACGTGGAGACATCCTCCGTCATTCCGGGGCCGAGAGCTCCATCTTTGCAAACGTTCCCCTGAAGCAGGGGTTTCCTAGGGATTCTCCGCCAAAACGCTGTGGAGATGGGAACGGCGGGCACTCCCTGGCTTCTCAAGAATGGTGGGAGTCGCGAGGCTACTACCGTGGACGGAGGAGGCGAGCAGAAGTTTTCCCTGCGACACCGGGATCGATCTCGTCCGTCCGCGGTGCGTCAACCAACTCCGGACCGAAGGTCCGCGAACCCACCGAGAGTTCCCCAGGATTCCATTCCTTTCATCTCTCCGGAGAGCGAGGGACCGGAGAGTCCTCAGAATCCTTCTCCACCTGAGGGATGCCGAGGCGCATCCCTCAGGATCCATCTTGAGCCCCTAAGGCTTCGCCGGAGGTGGGATCCAATCCCGGAGGAGTCTCAACGGAGGTCCAAGGGTCGTCTCGCGGCGTTCTCCCCTCTTCGGAGGTGGACGCAGCCATCTCTGAGGTCGTTCCCTTGTGGTGCTGCTCCCGGTAGAAGCTCGGCGGACGGATGGGGATGTCGACGGAAGAAGGAGGAAGGGAGGCAACGTCTCCGGGAGCGACTGGGAGGAGAGGGAGATGCGGCAACCCTGCAGAAGACCGGCGCTCGTATGCAGAGACTTCCGTCCCTGAGGGGACAGAGGAAAAGCGAAAGTCGTACGGCTAGAGCTTCCGGGTTTCAGCGGGTGGATGGAGGAACTATCCGTGGAGATGCCCTCTCGCCTCCGGGAGCTCACATCTTCCCAGATGGTCCAGTGCTCAGCTCACACGAACAGAGGAAGAAAGGTTAGACGATCGCTGGAACCGCCCCTTCCCGTCAGAGCCTCGAGGCGCGGTCTTGGAATGTGGACATTCGCTTTGGTCTCCTTGGGAACGCGCCGTTCTCTTGTCACAACCGAGCGGCTCCAGCCGGGCTGCCGAGGGTCCGCTGTCCGTCGCCAGTTTCTGAGGAAACCTCCGCAAGGTTTCGGAGAGGGGTGGAGAGGACCATAGAGAGGGAATGGAGACCCAAGAGACGCCCATTCTCACTCTCCCAGCCATCGCCGTCACTGTCTCGGGCATCTTCGCATGCGAAGATCGAAATGCCGCTCCTGCATCCTAAGAGCGTGAACCGCTCCATCTTTGCCTCATCTCCTGTGATCTTCTGGCTCCGCTCCTTCTCTTCAGAGCCACAGAAACTCTTCTGTCGCGTTCCCAGGTCGTCCCCGGCTGTCCCTCTTCCTTCCCTGCCAGCTTCGGGATCCAAAGGTGGAGGCTCTCCTGCTCCGTGATGCAGTTCATCAAGAGCAATGCCCCGAGTCCGGGTAGCAGCGGGGAACTCCCTCGAGCATGGCCAGGGGCAGAGGTCCGCGCGCCCTCGATAGGGAGTCCGGGAAGACCCCCTTTGCCTTCCCTTCCGTGGGGTGCAATCTCCCGGACGTCCGCAAGGGAAAGGACCGCTCCTTGAGAGCCTGCGGCAGCAGAAGGTGCTCTCAAAGTCGCCTGGGGGCGCTGAGGAGGGGCATCCTGTACTTCTCACCCCACTCTCCGTTGCTGCGGGAGATCACCTGCGCCTTCCCTTCCTCCGACTTTCTGAGGGAGGGAGGATTTGAGGCTCCTCAGTCTGTGCGGAGCTCCAAGTCCGGAGGCGCTAATGCTGAATTTCCCTTCCTCCCTCCTTTCTCCCCACTGCGGTTGCCACTGGGATTCCCGCTGTTCCGGCTCCAGCCTGGAGTCTCGGAAACAGCGATCGCAGAGGTGAGGGGTGGTATCGACCAAGGGATACTCTCCGGAGAGAACCGGGACGAGTTTTCGCAGAAAAAAGGAGGCCAGGGAGGGGGAGAAGGCAGGAAGGGCGAGCCCCCTCGTCCCAGGAGTCGTGAATGCCTCGAACACGCCTGGGGGACTCTGTCCGCGACCACTGCGACTGCGAAAGTTCCAGCAGAGGCAGCCAACCTCTCGAACACGGAGAGGAAGGTGAGGAATTCCGAAGGAGTGCTTGGCAGGTGCGGGAGTGGAGCTTGCCTCTGCGCTCCCTTGAGGGCGCCTGGAACGCCGTCCCGCCGGCTGACTCTCCTTTCGGCACCCTTACACCCGCAGCGTCTCCGCGGAGACGCTTCTGGAGAGACCCCTTTCCTTGGAGGGGGAGGGTGGCAGGGGTTCCTTCGTGAAGGGTGGAGAGGAGAGGGGGGGTTCTTCTCGCCCCCATCTCCCCTCCCCATCCCTCTCCTTTTTCCTCTCTTCGTGAACCCGGAACGCTCTCCGGAGAGCGCATCTCTTGGGAATCCGCGAACCCCCTTCCTTTGTGATTGGAGTACGGAACGGGACTCTCTGCTTCTCCCCTCTCCCCTGTGTATCTGCGGCCCAAGTGACGGCGAAGAGAGTCGGGCCTTCTCAGTCTCCCCTCTGGACCCGCACCGCCGACGCTGCTGTTGTCGGAGGCGTCCCTTGCAGTCTCCTGCCGGAGGATGAGACCTCCTTTCCTCCTTTCTCCCGGAAATAACCACCCCATGGGAAGCCCTGAGAGGGAAGAGGGAGGAGGGGATACTTCCTCCGTGGGAGCCGTCGCCCCATTTCCGTGGTCTCCTCGGTCGGCGCCGGAGAGGAGGCGAAAGGAAGGGAAGAGGGAGAGAGGGGGAACAGGGGGAGAGGGAGTTCAGGCTCGTGGTCCTTGAGGAGGACCCTGAGGGTGTCTTCCCTTCTCTGGAGAAGGGGAGGATCTGCGGGGCACCTGGACGCGTCCTCCGTCCCCTCCGTCCCCTCTCTCCCCATTTTCCCTCTTCCTGTTTTTTTTTGTTCCCGTTCTCTGGGTATCCGGAGACGGTCAGCCCGTGGGAAAAAGGGGGGAGGGGAAAGGGGGCGGAGGCATCCTCTTTCCCTCCTCGTCCCCCTCCGCTTTGTGTCCGGTCATGCACCTCGCTTCTCCCTCCCTCCCCTTCTCCCAGTCCTGTTCCCCTCCTTTTTTTTGCTTCTTCGCTCGGGGAGCTCCGCACTGCCGTTCCCCCCCCTCTCCCTTCGGCGTCTCCCCCACGCCGCTTCCCGTCCAGCAAGGCGGAAGGAGCCCCTCAGAGAAGAGAAGGTGGAGTGTCGAGGGGAGCCACCTCTCGCTAAGGGCCTCGCGATGCCATAGGCGGGAAGAGCCCCCTTCCCCTTCCTCCCCCTCACGTCCGAGCGTGGGATAGCGGCGGGCGCTTTCGAGGTGCCCCCCGCAGGTGCCGCAGGAGTCGCTCGCTGACCATCCCGTCTCGTCTGCCATCCCCGGCGTTCCCCACCACCCTCCGGCGGTCGGCGGACTCCGGGCGCGGGCCCACCCGGTGACTTACAGTAGGTCTGCTGCTTGAGCCGGTCCATCGTCTCGGCGTCCATCTTGGAGTTCTTCTTCCCCATGGCAACGGTGGTGGCGCGCGCCACTCCGCGATCAGCTGCTACTGCCGGCGAGCGCGCCAAAGCTCATCCCCTCCCTTCCCTGCAGGGAAGGGGGGCAGGCGGGGTGAGGGGGAAGGGGCTCCTCTGCTCTCGTCTCAGGAACGGGGGACGGGGGAGAAGGAGGGGGAGGAGGAGGAGGAAGGGGGGGAGAGGGTGGAGAGGAGGAACGAAGCCGCTAGGGTGGAGAAGGACGAAAAGGGAGGGGCGGGGGGCGTCGGCGTCGACGACGATCCGGAGGAACCAGGGCAGGGGGCGGACGGGCGAGTGGTCGTCCGGTGGGACGCGCTTCCTCTCGCGGGGACAGCCGCGACGAGGAGGAGGGGGAGGAGAAGGATCCGACGGGCGAAAGGGCGCGCGTCCTCCGCCGCCTGGAGCGCAGGTTCCCGGAGTGGGCTGGGCTCTGCACAGACGGGCGCCCGCTGCCGCCGCCGCACGCCTAAATATCGACGGGCGCGCCGGCAGCCGGGGGCGCTCGCGCACGCGCGGAGATGTCAGGCTCGGTCGCGCCGCCGCCGCCGCATCCGCGAGAGCTTGAGCGTGGCACACGCCCTTGACCCCTCCCCTTCCACCTTCTCGCGCGCCCGCGCCCACCCGCTCCCACCCTTCCCTTCCTTCCCTTGCAGCCTCCTCCCTTCTGCTCCATCCGCCTTTTTAATACTCCAGAACAGCGGGGCGCCGCCGGTCCGGCGGGAAGGCCAGGCGGGCACGGCGGGACGGGCGCGGTAGGAGTCGCCGCTTCCTCCTCCCCTCTCCGGGGGATCAGTAGTCGTCCAGGGACAGCGCCTGCACGATCCTGGGGTCTGCCTTGCTTCCTTCCTTGAACTCCTCCAGGCTCAGCCGGTGGTCCCGGTTGACGTCCATCTGGCTGAAGATCTGGTCCACTCGCCTCTGGGGGGCGTCTTCCTCCTCGGGATGGTGCTGACCCTACAAAGGACCAGGAGGGAGAGCCCGCGGATGCTGTCGCTTCGTGGGGATGGAGGCCCTGGCACTCCTGGCGGAACCACCTCCCCCGCCGGCCGGGGTAGCTGCTTCCGGGAGGCTACGGAGGGAGCAGTGATGCCCCCTTCTTCCACCCCAGAGCTGCCCCGGCGACCCCCGCCGGTGAGAAGGAAGGGAGGGGAGGGGGGAAGTCGCACGCGACCGCTCTTCCCGGACCCAGACCCCTTTTCCCCCAGCCCTCCCCTCCGGAGACGCTCCCAGGGGGGAGGGATCGTCGCCTGTCTCCTGCTGGAGGGCTCTCGAGGGACCCGGGAGGGGGAAAAGAGCTGCCAGGCAATCCGTGAGAGGAGAGAGAGGAGGACAGAAACGCTGTCGTTCGCGCCTCCTGCACATCGCCGCTCCCTTTCGGGCAGGGAAGGAAGGGCAGCCTCGCGCCTTCCGGCTTACCTGTTGCCCCGAGGGCATGCCGTGTCGTACTGAAGGACGGTCAGGATCGTTCGCGGGGCAGGCGACCGGGGAGGGCTGGTGGAAGGGAGAGATTTCGCCTCCGGGAAAGCCCCCCGTCTCATTGCTATTCCTTTTCTTCTTTTTTTTTCCGCATTTTCGAGTTTTTCCAAGATTTCCGCCGGCACGGACTCTGCCTTGTCGGCAAAGGGAGGTTTCTTCCAGGGGGGGCCTTGAAGGGGGCAGGAGGGAGGGGAAGGCGGTGAGCCCATCTCGATGTCCTAGTGTCCCACCGCTTCTCCTCAGCGCTTCACGCCCTGGATCGGGACCAGAGAAACCTGACCCTCCCGTCTCCTCCTCCCGGAAGCGCCACCTCCGCCGCCGCCGCTGCCCTTCGGCTGCTGCGCCCTCCTCGCTCCCCGCCGACGAGTGTCTGGCCGGGCCAATGCCCTTCGCCGGTTCCTGCGAGCCGGCCGCGCGGCCCCGTCTGAAAGGGGTGCCAGCCGATCGATCCTGCCCCGCCCGGGAAGACAAGAAAAAAAAAAAAAAAGGGAAAACGAGGCAAGGTCGAGTGGAGGATGGCTGACCGCCTCCTCCCGAGAATGCCTCCGCTCCTCTCGTCCTGGAAGGAGAGAGGGAGGGGAGAAGGGAAGGGGGAGGGGAACGTCCGTTTCTCCCCCCCCCCCCTTTCTTCTTTCTCAGGATCCTCGGGAGCGTCGGGAGCGGCCGTGCGTGCCCCGTCGGAAACCCCGGGACGGCGCTCGCCTTCCTCTCGCCGTTCCCCCCCGATTTTCTCCCTTCCTTCCCTCCCTCGCTGGAATCGATAAGCGCGTCCCCCCCCACGCGCAGGCGCGGACGGCCGCCGGTCCGGCGCCGCCTAGCCGGAAGGCAGAAGGACCCGAGGCCACCTCCCCTCCAGCCCGTCCGCCGCCATCCGTCCGGCACAGGCCGACTTCCGTCGCAGGCGAGGCCGAGCCGGCGAACCGAAGACGCGCGACTGCTGCCTCCCACGCGATCGAGGCGCGAGAGCACTCTCGGGCTCCGCAGCATCCACCCCAGTTCTCTGCTCCCCCCCTTTCTTCCTCCCTCCTCGCACGGGGACCCAGGACGGGGCACGTGCACTTTTCTGCGGGGAGCGCGAGGCTACTCCCTGCCCCGCGCTGGCATCTCTGCCTGCAGCCTTCCGGTAGTCTGAGCCCCTACTCCTCTCTGCAGAGGAGCGCGGCCTCGGACGGCCTCGCCTTCGCCTACGCCAGCGCCAGACGCTCGTAGGGCTCGAGAAGCTCACCCTCCCCGCCGCCGCGCTGCTGCTCAGGGGATGCCGCGCGCGCGATGGAGGATCCCCGCTCCCGGAACCTCCTCCTCGCGGAGGCGGCGGTTCTTAGAGTGGGAGGGGTGAGGGGTGGGGGCGGGAAGAATTTCTCGCCCACCGCAAGAGCGAGCTCGGATGCGTTCCTATCCCTCCGCCTCGACTCCCTTCTCGCCCTCCTCCCTCCCGGCACGCGCCTTTCGGGAGCGATCACTGCAAGAAAAGGGGGGCGGGCGGAAAAGCGGAGGCCGTCCGCTGGTCTGGAGACAGGATGGAGGGGAGGAAGCGGGGAGGGAGCAAGGCCCTGCCGACGAGCTGCTAGTCCAAAGAGGTGTTTCGTCCTCGGGTGGAAAAGGCTCGTCCGAATCCCGCCATTCTCCGCCGCTCCTACTCGAAAGTCCCCTTCTCCTGCGCTGCTGCCGCACGCGAACGATCCTCATCCCTGTCTTCGCACCCGGAGCCGCGGAGCGACGGCGGCGGCGGCGGAAGAGACCTCGGCTCTTCGCCCGAGCGGTGCGCGTGCGCGCGCGGGCGGGGAAACGTGGAAATCGCCGGAGGAGGAAGGGGAGGAGAGGCCGCGTCCTCCCCCCCCTCTCCCCTCCCCTGCTTTCTCTCTGCGCCTCCCCCGGTCTCCGGCGCGCTCCCTAGCGAGGGGGAGGAGTCTCTCTTCCTCCCCTCCGACAACAAAAGGGGCCTGATTGATGTTCCGGGATGAAATATTCGCTGCTTTCCTTGCAGGAGGCGCGCGGGGGCAAACAAAAATACAAAAAAAAATAGAAAAAATAAAAAAAAGACAAAATAAAAATAAAGAGGAGAGGAGAAGGGAGGCGAGAGAAAGAGGAGGATGCAGCCGACTGTTGAGATGCTGGATGTGCACAGATGCGCGGTGGATCCCTGCTGCCTCCTTCCCTTTTGTCTTTCCTAGCGTCGGGCTTTCTGCCCTTTCTTTTGGGCGCCGGCCGCTGCTCGACAGGAACCGAGAGGGAGGCTTGGACTCCCCATCGATCGGCATGCTCCCATCCTCCCCGATCGGTCCCCGGGATCGCCTATCCTCACATCTTGCGCCAGCTCCGCGAGGGAGAAGAGGATATCATCCTCTTTCATCCCTCGCCCCCTTCCCCCCCCTCTTCGCCGGCAGTGGCGCCTCGAGAAGAGAGAAGGAACGGCGCAGGAAAGATGCACCGCCGATGGTCTTCTCCTGACCGAGCGACTGGCGACCTCCGCGCCCCAGGGAGCAGGGCGCCGTGCCCCTCCGGGAACCCCGGGATGGCTCTCGCCTTCCTCCCGCCGTCCCCCTTCGCTTCGTTCCGAGTTCGTGCGATCCTTCGCCCCTTCCCTTCGTTCGTGGACGCTCGCGGCCGGGGTCTTTCGCTACCGAAACAAAGGACCCCTTTTCCCGAGCCGGAATCTCCAGAAGGCGGGGAAGGAAAAGGGGGGAAGGGGGAGGGGGAGAAAAAGAGGAGGAGGAGGAGGAGGAACGACTCCTCTTGAAGCCTGAGAAAAAGTTCCCGGACCAGGTCGCCAGCCGGATAAGCCGGAAGTGCGGACCCGCGAGCTCCGTCAGTCACGAGCAGCGTAGCAGGAGCAAAAAAGAAAAAAAGATGCGAGAGGCTGAGGTTCCGGTTGGGAAGCCTCCGAGCTCTTGACCTTGATTCGGCATCTGATTTTCTAAATTTGAATTTAGCAACCCGGAATTTCCGCAAGCTTTGAGCTAGGAAGAAGGGAGGGGAAGAGAAAGACTCTGCAAATGAACTCCGGGAATCGCTTTGTTCTTCATCTTCTATTCCTCGCTTTCTCCCCGCAAGACGGGCGAGGCTCCATCTTCGTTCCTGCATGGTTCCCGATGTCCGACTTCCACCTTGGGCTGCTCCACCAGGCTGAAGACCTGAGGCTTCGAGTATCGATCCAGCTGCTAATACCTGAGGGTTTAATCGATAATCTCTCCAAGTGGAGATGAGCAGCAATTTCGAGATCATGGGAGACGGCTAGCCATCGGATCCCTAGGATCCGTTCGAACCTGGTGTTGGGGCGCGACCCAGAAGACGGGTCTTCCTGTGCCAGCACGCGAAAGGGAACGGGGCGGATCGCGATGAAGGGAAGGGGAAGACGGCAGGAAGCGGCGGAGCTGCCGTGAGGAGCCGCCTCGGCTCTCCCCGACGGGTGCGGCGACCGTATACCTTCGCTCAAGGCGACCCACACGTGGCCGCGGAGGAGCCGAGGGCGCACTTGCCTACCACGCCCCCTTTCCCACCGAGGAAGCACCTTGCAGCTACGAGGCCAGCCCGTGGCCTGAAGAGCCGTTCTGAAACTGCAGACCCCGCCGTGCCTTGCGGCCTCGGCTCCGCTGCAATTCCCCACGAATCGCAGGTTTACTTGCGAACGTCACGCTGCTATGGAGATGGCTCGACCGGGCAGAGATCCATCCCGAGGCGCTTGCGGAAGACCCGACTCCAGGCGTCACTCTCCGAGTGAGGAACTTTTCCCATCCCCTCCCGGGGGACTCCGCGTGCAGGCCAGATCGAACTGCACGTTCCCCGTTTCTCAGGAACTCTCGGTGGCGTCAGAAGACACGCCGCTCCGTGATGGATTCGGCTTGACGATGCGAACCACTTCGTCTCCGGCTGCGGAGATCTCTAATGCGCTTCTGCATAATCGACGAATCGCGAGCAATCAGTACTCTCCTCCCCCTCGAGAAAAAAAAAAATAAAATGAATGAATTCTCCTTTCTCCCTTCCTTCTTCGCGCGGGTTAGTGCGGAAGTGAAAGGTGCAACTTTTCTTGGGGAGTGCAAAATCGCTGCTGATGGTCCCTCCCGATTCGTCGTCAGCAGGATTAAGTATGCAGCCTTGAACATGCAAAGCAGGCATCTGCAGGGCGACCCGTCTTGCGTCGCACAATCCTTGCTGAAGAGACGGCGTCTTTGAAATCCAAAACGTGCAGCCGTTAGTACTTGCTCGATGAGAGCTCCTCGACGCCTTCTGCGGCGATGGTCCCGTTCTGCTCCCTTTGAGAGTTTCTCACGCATCGTCGTTTGCCGATCGTCGGCGGGCTGCAAAGCTCTGGAGCTAACAAGAAGCGATTTGTTCGGAAGTCTTTGGCTCGCATCATCTTCTCTGCATCCACCAGTTAGCCTCCCGAATGCCTAAGCTGGCAAGTCCCATCTGTGAACGACCTGCACGCATTAGAAGTGCTACCGTGCGCATGGGAACAAGAGCGGGAGACACTCGGATTTGGGAGGAGGGAGCAGGAAGCTGCCCAGCAAGTGTCTCAGTCTGAAAATTCGCTTTCTTCGAGGTGAGCGTCCTGCTGAAGAGTTCAGGAAGTCCGAGACCTGCCGAGCAACAGCCGAAAGGTACGGTTCTCGTCGACTCTGAACGGGAGGTCGGTCTTACGTTCCGTCTTCAGCATGCCGCTCACGGGGTCTCCGAAGACAACGTGGCTGGCAGTAGGGTCACGACTTCTCGATCTGCGCGCCGACAGCACAGCATGCAAACACGTGGCTTGTGCTGTGACCCCCGCAAAAAGAACTTCCCGTCATTTTCGTGACGTCGGAGTTTATTCGAGTACGGGACAGGTAGTTGTGGGTCGAGCCTCCAGCAGCAGGAAACTCTTGGAGCCATATTTTCAGACCACCTCTCAAGCCCACTTTTGAAAGCAATCACTTTCAAAGATGATGTCGTTGACTGAATGGGCAGCAGCATTTGGGAAAGGAGCAAAACACCGTACGCGAATCGGCGAAACCATTCGTGAAGGAGGGAAAAAAAAAAAAAAGGAGTGTGAAAGTACTATTGAAGGAATCGTTCAGAAAATCAGTTAGCCTGGCAACTTGCTGAAGGAATGCGTGACCGGAAAGAGAAATCCAAGATCTAAGAGCAGTTCGGAAACTTCAACTGCACTCCCGGATTCTCGCCTTTGTTTTCGAGTAGGGTTGTTGGTATTTCGTCTCAACAGATGCACCGGGAAATCCTCCCGTCGCTTTCCACAACTACCATGAGAAATAAAGGCTTGAAAGTCTCAAGAGGAGAATTCGAAAAGGGAAGGTATCGCTCCCATTTCAGTGCATATGTACGAGAAGCACAACTTCTGACTAGAACTTACAAAGGGAAAATGCTCCCCCCCTCCCCCCATCGGCGATAGCGAACTGACTGCATTCGATGTAACGAATCACTACGACCTAGTCATCGGTACGTTTCAAGGTTCTTCGGCATTCCGTTGAATGAGGTGTGACGTCCACAATGTTATATACAGATCAACAGTACAACGAGCAGTTACTTCTATTGGATCTTCTGTCTTCACACTTACGACCTTTGCTACCACACACGTCACAGTAACATGAAGATCCTTTACTGCCACCCTTTATTTCCTTCCTACCACCATCCTTCCATGACACATCATCCTCAACATATGCATTCTATAACCTCCTCCTACCAACGTAATCATACCCAAATATAACACTATATATACCACCACAATAATCATCCCTGCATGTATCACAGTTTTCCTCAACAATCCCAACCTTAATCCTAATCTTATTCATAAAGCATAAGACCATAACTAAACCTCCATCTCATCCCAGCCCTTAAGTACGTTGATGCTGCTTGCTTTCGAGATTTCATCAACTCACCTATGCGCACCCTGCTGTCGTTCTCGGTGCGTTTTCTATCGTGCTTGGCAGCGTGGTGGATCCTAGAAGATTCGACTCTATTCTGGTCAGATTGCGCCTAAAGTTTCCAAAGTTTTTTTCTTTTCCTTCTTCTTCGATTTCGCACACGCTGTGTCTTCCGATGGTAAATTGATCTAAGCTGAAATCCATCACTTGAGCTGTGGACCCCCTTCCCATGAATTTACTCGCAGCAGATTTTCGAGATGAAATTCCACTGTGGAAGGGAAATGTTCCAGTGAGCGGAGAAACTTTCCTCCCTCGAAGTTTGCTTTTCATAAGCATCCAGTGGAGGGGGCAGAATGGGGAACTTGCTCGAAGATGTGTTTTGGGAGCTGGGAGGAAGTTTCCATAGAGCTCGTTTTCAAATTTCGATACATATCGATGTTGTGCAACTCTAATGAAACTCCACTTCTTGCGTCCTGTTCCGGACAGCTCCTCTCATCCATTTTAATCTATCATAGTCGTTTACTCCGGTAATCATTTGATCGTTCGCAGTTTCGAATTTTTCCACAGCTCCAAGTTGGGGTAACTCGGCTGCGGAAGAGCAAAAGCACAGAGCCCAATAAAGAGCGTTTTCCGAGCATCTATTGGAAAATAATCTTCATCACGGCATGGTCACGAGAAAATCAGGAAACGATCATCTATTGGTAAATCCCGTTCGTCTTTTCATCTAATCTCAGTTGATCATCTATCAGAAGATGATCATATGCATGAAGTTACTTGTTTAATTAATAGCTGAATATTTAATTAACAGGTTCCCCAAATCGTAAGCACGTAGATTGCTACCCGGTTTCTTCTGCTTTGCTGCTCCGCGATGGAATATGCGAGAACTTGTTCTCTTCACCAGCTAATGGTCTGTCATGCTCCCTCTGAAAGCTGCTGAAACGGGGATGCCAGCTGGCTGGTCGTTTCCGGAGAGAGTCGTGTTTTGAGCCCGATGAAATTTTAATTGGTTCAAAATCGGCATCATCCCTCTTCTCGGGCACCACGTTGGCATCCTTCGGGCACAGTTGATTAGATTGGGGGATCCTGGCTTTCCGTCTGCCTCTGCCATTTGTCATTTTCCGTCCATTCCCAGCGTGTGCTTACGGGGGAGATGGATTTCTCCCTTCCTAATGCTGGAAGCGAACCGTTCCGTCAAACCGAATCACTTTCAGAGGAAGCGCCTTCTTTCCAGGCAGGATCCCTCTGCTGCTGCTGCTTTCGTCCCCCTTTAGCTCCGTTCTTAATCGTTTGACTTTCGACCTGGTAACCCCGGATTTGGGTCCTCAACTCCTTCACGGGAACTTGTCGGCTTGTTGAGGATTGCCTTGTCGGGCACACGGGTGGCGCTCGGACTAGACAACAAAGAAACGTTGTTCGCTTTAAAGTTTCGGAACCCTTAAAAGTCCTCAGGGGGGTCCATTAGTCCCCTCTCATCCGAGTGATTTCTGATCACTTCGGAGTTCAGATGGATTCTTCTAGACCCTTCTCTCCTTCTCCGAGACACGCGCAGGTTTCTTGCTGCTTCCAAGTCCGTTCTGTTGGGAGGCCTTGCCGAGTTCTCCCTCTGCTTTCTTTGGGATGATACGAGTTCCCGGACTCGGGTGCTTCGCATTTTTGGGTGGGGGGCCGAGGGCGGCGTGGAGCGTGGGGTCGAGTGGAGAGGCTGCATCTAACCGAAACGAGCGAAGCCCTCAGGATGGGCTTCCAGATAGCGCGGAACCTCGACGGCTTGGTGGAGCGCAGGATCGATCCTGATCCTCCTTGCAGCTGTTCGGGCAGAGTTGATAGCCGTGATCCGAAAGCGCTCCTCCTAGCCTGCACGCCGCCGCAGGTGGAAGAGCTCCTCAGTTCTATCTATTTTCGTTCTTCTTCGTCAGCCCATTCCAGGGGAAATCCCTCCATTTCCTCCCAAGCCCCTCGGATGGGCAAGTGCGAGCTTACATAACCGACGCACTTTGTTTCCTTCTTAGAGTGGGTGCCTCCCTCCCTGGCTTCCCAATCCCTTTAATCACGCGGCGTTCGAAAACCATACGTTCGGGTACGTGATCTCGATTTTCGTCTGGAACTTTCCTTCTTTGCTGACTGGTCGAGGCGAGTTGCTTTTGTAGTTCCATTGACTTTTCCCTTCTCTCAATATGAGATGCAGATCTTTGTTCAAGGTGGGCTGCTCCGCGAAGCAGAATGATCCTGGAAAAGGGGGCCGTCCAGCTGCTAATATCATCCAGATTAATATCAGGGATTTGTGATGGTAAGTCGGAGACCTGAAGGATGAGGACCGAGGTAAGGGATCGGAGAAAGGATCCAGGACGACATCCTTGGAAAGCGACGCAGTTTTTCTCTTGGGCCATTCGCCTTCCTGAACAGGGAGGATGAAGGAATCTGAGATCCGCAGGCGTCGAATCCAGCTCACGAAGGATGGGAATGCCTCTCGGAGTGCAGCAGTAACTGCAGCATTTGAATCGGAGTCTTCTTCATCCGGATCGGCTAAATTTCCTATTTGCCGTACGCTCGATTGAGTCCGCGTGCTCTTTGCTCTTTGCGCTCTTGTCCGACTTTCAGTCTAAGACGACTGCGAAGAAAACGGTTTTTCTTTCTCAAGATGCTCCCTGGGTATTTTGAAGGATGACGAAGTGAAGAGGCTACCTCAATCATTGGCTTCGCTGAAGAACTTGATTCGTCTTTCTTTCGTTTCGACTCGTCCTGCTCATCCATTTTTCATTGCCTGGACTAAAAAAAGCGAAAAGGTGCGCATCTATAGAGGCTCCCCTCGAAATCCGCGCCAGAAGGGTATGAGTTCATCCCGCAATAACCTTTTTACGAGTTCTAGCCTTTGGAAACATCCATGCGGAGAAAACGAAAACCCTAGAAACTTGTCAGAGGATGCTACCGAGATCTGCATCCATCAAAAGGAAAACACGGAAAGTAAATTTGCAAATCTAAGAAGATGATAAGTTATGCCGATGTGCTGTCTTGTCGGGTGGTGCGAATGAAGTGAAGTGATGCACAACCAGAGAAAACTCGTGCTGTCAGGTGTCTTGCATTTCAGAATTGATCGTTTTTTCCGATCTTAGTTTTCTTTGGGGATACGATGATTTAGAAGCCTTTCTTTATTCTCCCACTGTGGCGACACCGCTATCTCTTTCCTCGTCCATTGTCAAATAATGGGGGTGAAGCAGTGGATGCTGTCGTCTGGCAATTCTGTTTCCATCTCGCCACCCAATTATCAGCGCATTCCGCTTTCCTAACCACAGGAAGTCTGCAGGACAGAGATCAACGCTTTAGACCGAAGAGAGGATTCAACAACTATTGGAAAATTGTGTCTTAGGCAGAGAGGAAGCAGACGAGATGAAGAGAGCCTCCAGAAGAGGGAAAAAAGCAACGAGCATTCCTACTCTGAGATAGACAAGATCACAGAGGGGCGGGCTGTGATAGAGAGCACACGTTTGGCATCCTGGTTCAAAGACATGCTTAGAGGTGGGGGTGAAACATCGAGAGAACGGTTGCAGGAAATGAGATGGTTAGCATTTGGACTGTTTAGAAATCTTTGCTTCCCTTTCAGGAAGAAATCTCTAGTAAGAAAAGCACCTCGTTTGACGTCTGCGAACTGTAAGCGAAGTTGGGGAGTCCGCAATGGGACACCAAATTGTTGATCAATACAGAGATCGTGATCCCACTGCTAGTTTTTGTTGAAGATTTCACAAAAGAAGAAAAAAGAAAAAAGGATATCAGAATAAGGGCGCATTTAATGGATACTGCCGGAATCTGCACTTGGCCCACAGGCCAGAGAACTATCTCGGAGAACCTCAGAGAAAGCAGGTAACGAGCAGGAAAGTTAGAGGTTAGAGGAGCAAAGAAAAATAATCAAGAAACGAGGTGGTTTCTGCCATGGCAGCCACCCATGGTCACGAATATTCCATGGAGCGCATTTTCTGGTCTCCTCAAGATACACAGGACAAACGCAGAGGAAATGCAACCACGAGCGGCGTTCCAGTTGAATCATAAAGGGTTCGCATCGCATCAGATGGTGGTTCGGGAACAGCGGTTCCCTCTTAGTTCCGTGATAGATTTTCGAAACGTCCCTCAGTCTCCAACTACCTAAAGTTCTTTCAGATACTTAAGGATCAATCACGATGTGGCCAACTGAAGATGAGTTTGAGATTTTTCATGATTGGATTTCGAATTATTGTAACAGGTGGGAACCTTTTCTACAAAATATAGATGAAATACTTTTCTAGAAATACGTTTCTAGGAAGACTAGACAAAATACTCTTCTAGAAAAGCGTTTTGTCTCCAGAAAGCAGCAGTGTTAGAAGCAAAAAGAGGAAGGGAACACAGAAACAAGAACCAGCCTGGAAATTTCGGAAATCTTCATTTTGATCTCTCCATCTTCATCTTAATCACTTGATCTTCAGATTTCCGAATGGAGGATGTTAAACGCATATTCTGATAACCTTGCTTTGAAATCAGCGATTAATGGCTTAAAGGACCGAAGTAAAAAGGCAAACCGTGCGAGGTGGAGGATTGCTGTTTCCAGTAGTGATATGATACTTTTCGGAGTTGCCTTCAGCTCCGAGATGGAGCAACGGGGAAACTCGCAAGATGCAGATGCATGCAAAGTTCTTATTTATTGCGGGATTGATTGAGCTCCTCTTCCAATATCGTCATTTTCTGCACGCTTACAGAAACAGCTTCCGAAGCAATTTCTGCAAATTTCTACAAACCGCCTTTGAATCTCTTTATGCAGTGAAGTGATTCATCAGATGATCTAGATGATGATGAGCTTTATGGCTACTTTGCATCTGCAAGAAATTTCGGAACCACTTGCCTATGGATTTCAGCGGACGCCTCCATCGATGGAAAATTTAGATTTTTCGATTACCCACTTTGCGCTGCTTTTCCATGCTCGAAAATTCTACTGCGTTCTGTCAAATGCAAACGAATCCAAAGTAAACGTTTTGCTCTCCTTTCCAGGTCCACTGACAAGATACTTGACTGTAGCAGAAGATCTTCTTCGTAGGCGGTTTCGGCAAACTCGCTCCAGGAGGCAATGCACGTTAATGACTGCTTTAAAAACATATCAGGAAGAGTCGGTAAAAGGAGCCGTGCGTTTTTGGGAAAGAATGGATTACAGCCTGATATCCCATACTCGGTACCACAAATCAAACTGGGTCGTACTTGTTCTCGTCATATGTACCATTTTTCGGGATTTCGGTAACGATTAGAGTCGCATTCGGATAATAGAAAAGCGAAAATCGTTCCGATGTTTCTGCTGCTTTCGGGCTTCTGGACCTCATTGGAAATCCTCCCACACAATCCGGGAAGGGACGAAGGTGCACGAATTTCGGAAGACGGCGGATGTCGAGAGAAACTCATGCACGGAGATACATTGATGTTCACTGATTTAATCATTCAAATGAGTTGACGAGCCGTCTTAATGCGCAGTCATGATTGCATGAGGGCTCCTCACGAGCCGACGCTTTTTTTTAATCGGTAACGCCGAGTGCGAATTCGTTCCCGGAAAAATTGCATTTTCGTGATCATCGTTTGCGTTTTGCGGATCGTTCCCGGATTTCTTTGAATTTGCATACTCACCACCATCTGGTAGATTGCGTCCACTATGTTGTACATTTCCTCCCTTGTGATGAAACCGTCATTATCCACATCGTAGAGACGAAATGCCCCTAGGGAAATACAGGAATGAGTTTTTCCACACGAAAGATCGAGTTTAAGAATTCAGCGTGTTTCAACTTTGGGGTCACATTTCCGACTTTTAGGAGAATCAGCTGGAGCCCTTTCCACGTAGTACACTACGTGAACAAGAAGGGCACGTGGTGCCTATCCATTCACCCACAAATCCATTCAGTGCATCGAATTGGTTCATGAATGAATTCCTCCTGCTTTTGCTACTTTTTCCGTATATGACATCCATCGCTCGCTCACTCACGCGTCCCACACACGGCGTGTTTTTTGCGCGGGAGAGGCTGCGTCCGTGCTAAGATATCGAATCACACATACTTCACAGATATCTGTGTGTACGGTGTTATCAAAGTGGATGTGTCGCTGCTGACGTGGTTTAGGTCTATGGATTCAAATCGAGATCGATGGTACGCATTTCAAATGAATTGCAAAATGTGTGCTGTGACATCCATCTGAAATTTGTATGGAAGATTTGGGGGACGTTTACCATCGACTAGGGCCTGGAATATCTAACATTTTAAGCAGGAAATGTCTGATTTGATGTGAAAAATGGTATTTGCAAAAGTGCCAGAGGACCGTGACTGCTCGGAGGAGAGTTTCTGGTGGTCTGAATACAAATTCGGGCGTTCTCAATTTCTCATCTGGACGCCTGGCGACGAGAATTTTCTTTGAGAATTTTCTTCAAGAGTTTTCTGAATATTCATGGGAAGAGACGTGCTTCCGAAAAACCAAGGAGGAGGATCTCGGCAGAGGAAAAAGCTGGGAATTGAAAGCTCATGTTCTTGATCTACCCTACAGCATTTTCCTTAAAAAGGAAAAAAGGAGGAGGACGAACTGGATTGGGAATGGAGTCTCCTTTAGCATGGAGCTTCATATGCACATCATTTGAAATCCGCTGGAATTTCAAAACAATGACCTCAGTCTGGGAGTAGGGACTTTACTGATTTTCAAAGCATCCCTCCTTTATGCCTTTCAAGGATTCCAGTGAGGATCCCCTTGTGAGATGGTCATTCAGGTCGGTGTGCTGTGGATCATAAGCCAGACGAAACATACCGAAGGGCGTATGTTTTCCCGAGCTGATTCCATTCATTCAACCTATCTGCGTAGAACCCATCTAGCAATCAGATGACTTTTAAACGCGTTCCCCTGTTTTCCGGATTCCAGGAGAAATCCGGGAATCTTTCTAGAAACGCAGGAATCCACCTAAGAAATCTGACGGAACGAAGGGAATTCGGCAGAGGCTGGCTGCTCGTCCCGGGGAGGAAATTATTTAAAACACAGTCGGTATTTTCTGTCCCCTTCCAGACAGGGGTTTGCTGAACTTGAAGTTTACTGCAAGGGCTTCACGGGTGACTAGCGGTGTCATGTGAGTCGGCGGAGTGTGGCTTCCTTCCTCATACCAAGGCTCAGCCTCGTCTCTCTGATGCAATTTTCCGGCCTGTGTGCCTAAATTATGGCTGCAACGACACCGTGCGTCAGCGAACCGCCGTCACGGCTAAAGCGACTCACTCTTCGACGTGCGTGCGTGCGACTTACGCGCGAGCGCACGTCCGACCGCGCTGCCGTCTCGCATTACGCGCGCCAACTCTTCCGCGTCGCGTCATCGGCCCGACGCCGTTCCATTCGCTTCCATTTTGAATACACAAATGGGCGAAATCGCCCGGGGACCCCGATCCACCCATCTATTCATTTCGCCTTTCCGTTTCTTGCAGTTGTAGAATGTGTGTGCACGCCGCACCTGCGACAAACACTGCGGACACGACTCCCTCCTTCCTTAATTAAAAGCGCTTCCTGCGAACCTCATAAACGGAGCTATTGTTCTTTTACTGTGCTGGCAAACGAAGTGAGACCGTCATCAAATTAATATCAGTTCTTAAAATCGTTCTTGGTTTCAATCACTGGTGGTGCCCTGGCAGCTCCGTATCTCCCGAATGTAAACAGTGAGCAGACCACTTCATCCGTTCATGTTTCCTGGATTTCAGAGCGCCTTTTTGCTACTGAATTTCCCTTTCCGTACCAGGAATCGTTCCCTTTTAGAGTGCACCTCCGTTTGTGTGAAAGGCCTCGGATCTTCTCGTCTGGTTCTCTTTCTCAGAGTTCAGCGAATCGAAAGGTATGCTCGCTCTTGTCCTTTCGAGTCCAGCAAGCTCTTTTCGATGGCAGAAGGCGGGCGGTCTTCGAATCACAGAGCTCTTTGAAGACATTCTCAAGAAACTCAGCTCTGGATCACTTTCTCCGGAAAGTGCCACAAGTAACAGGCTATGGTGCTAGCTTGAAAGTTGACTAGGTCGAACCCACGTCCCAGATGCCTTTGCCAAGGCAGAAGGCCGCAGAACGAGAAGGAGAAATTCGCGCGGAGCCTTTGCGAAGAGCGCAGCATCCGGAAAGGGCACCGGAGCTGCGCGAAGAGTAGAGTTTCCAAACTCTGCAAGCGAACCTCAGCTCACAACTCGCGTCCGAAACGTTTCCTGGTAGGAAAGTTCTTTTTGCGGGACCGTCTGGAAGGATTTGCGAATGACCTAAAGTTTGCTTGCCAACTTTTTCTCTGAAAGCAACATTGGCTATGCGTGTTCCCAATGGCTATTTTTCTGCACGTACTTGTTGTTCCGAAGGAGAACGTGCCGAATCAATTCCGTACTTTCTTTTCCTAAAAGCTAAAACATCATCATTCAGCTTTTCTTCCTGAATCCCCAGTGTGATGATTCCGGGGTCGCACATTTCTTTTTTAGCTTTCATTCTTCGTTTATTGAACTCACTTGACACAGGAGCCACATGGAGTAATGATGCTGGGTATACCGTATCTGAGAATCGAGTTCCTCAACACTGCACCCAGAGACTTGCTGAAATCCATAAACGTGAAAACTGATCCTCATAAATGTGGAAATGAATCAATGAAAAAGGCAAAGGACAAGAGAAGAGTCAACAGTCCAAATAAATTATCTCCTGATATTTTCCTTTTCGATTAGCACCAAAGATCCGGTCAATCGTGTGAAAATTTCTCATCTTTGTCGTCTCATAGTTTGCATCCCAAAATGAAAAAGGACTCCGCTTTCTGACAAGTCCCATCTTCTCCATACAGTATTCGAAAACGCGCTGATTTTGTCAGGGATTAATGCCAATTTGATAGTCACGAAATGCATCAATCACGCCCAAGTAAGGAATAAACCTTGCATGCGATGCTTTCTCCAGCTAAGCTTCTCATGGTAAATCGCAAAGATTAGCATTCTTCGGAGGTTGTTGGGTTCAAGACGAGGTGGGAAAACAGCGCATCATGGGTTATGAAATCTCTTTCCGTTCACCGTGCCTCATATTTTGTCGGAATGAATCGGAAACCAGGTTTTGCAATTGGGCTCACCGTGTTCCTGAATTCCATCTCCTTCACGATTCTGGGAAGGAACATTTTCGAAGGAGCATTCTCTACATTTCTTAAGGTAAACGGAGATGGATGATGGAAATCCTTCTTTTCGGTCTTCGCAGTTCTTCGACACGGTTCCACGCCACCCGAGGGTGGGTAATTCTTCAAGATGGAGGGTACCCCGGGAGGGATCCACCCTATGAATCCAGGAAGGACCCGGAGTCCGTTCCTTTCACGCCTGGGGAGGGATCCCCGGAATTGGAGACCACCTCCGCCCTGGTTGTCTCCGAAAGGGAACCCAGAAGGGAATCTTCTTCCTTATTCTCTCCGGAGGACTCTGTGCGGACCCGCTCTATTCTTTCTTCTCTGAAGGGAACACGGAAAGGACCCGATCCTGAAATTTCTTCTCCGGAGGGATTCGCTCCTGTTTTACTCCTCTGGAGAGAACCCGGAAGGGACGCTTCCGAAATTCAGAAGGGCGCAGCTTCCCCGAAGGGATCGGCTCGCTTCTCTGCACTCTCTGGAGAGGTGGTGGCGACGACACACCTACTCCATCAGTACGACGCTGAGGGTCCGCCCGGAATAGGGTGTTCCACTCCTTCACAACCGGTGGGGGAGCTCCCACTCTTGATCAGTGTTGTTTACTTCGCTGCTTTGTCTCTCTGCTTTCCCGTGCCTAATACGATTCGCTCCTCATCCTTCGAGAATTCACTTCTCATGTGATTTCAAAGAGGTCGATTTCTGGAGCTGCTCTTCAAAGTTCCCTTGAAGGCATCCAAGATTCTTTTGCTTTTAGTGTTGCGGCAACTGGCTCAAAATGGCCAGTTTCCTCTTTCCTTCTCCATTCCCATAACGAGTGAGAGAAGAGACCGTGAAAGACATGACCATCTTGCAGCTCCGAAGCTAGCTCCTATTGTAGCATCTCCCTTGAAAGTTCTTGGGTCTCCAGATGACAGAGCTGTTGGCCACACACATAAGTTCTACAGATTTTCGGAGAAGGCCTGCTGCTTTTAAGGATTCATTTTTTCGCAGATACTTGCTGCCAATGAGAATCCCCCGTCGCTGTTCTTATTTCTCCTTGCATCTGGTGTTTAGTGCCATTTCCTCCTCAGTATTTCCGCTTACGTCTATCCCCTCCTATATTCTTAAACCTAACTCAAAATCGATTCCATTCTTCTTCTCACTAAATGATCTATCTTGATCTTTCAGGTGCTGTGTCTCTCACTTAGTTGGAAGCCAGAACTACTCCCCGTCCAGAAGCTGTACATTGGAACCTGGAAGCTGTTGCCGCCTCCTGTGTTCTCCCAAGCGGCTTTAACCTCTGCCTCATTGATCCTCAAAGCAAAAGCAGGAGGTCGTTTTCTCTGTGCTTCTTCCCAAGACAAAGCGCCGTGACAAAGAGCCGGTTGGTAGACGAAGAAGAGGGAACAGGAGACTGGAGGTGTTGATGGAAATTTCGATCGAAGATTCGATCTGACCCTTCTCGCACACGGGACGTGGAGCAACGGTAAAACCGAGATTCCCATCATCGTCGTTCATTTATTTTTTTTTGCAACGATTCTCTTCTGAAATTTTCAGGGAAAAAAGGGGACCTGTGCCTTGAGGAATTTCGATCTCTCCTCCGAATCGTTTCAAGACGAAGAAGAAAATAAAATCACGACAAAGGATTAAAGGAATGCTTGAAAAAAGAAGCAGACAACAGCATCATCGCATTTATGCCGCTCTCAACAGACACTGCAGCCATCAGTTCGCTGCATCGAATTGTTTCACTCCTGTTTCCTGGAGTGCATACAGGGAGCTGAAGGGGAAAAAAAAAAGAAAAAGAAAACAAACAGCAACAGGAAGTTAGGATGCAAGCAGAGAGATGCTTTGCACTAGAGAAAGAATGGCTGGTCATCGCCTAATACTGTTTGCCTCTTAGACCCGCAACGTAGTGAACCTTTGTTTCCTTTACTCGCTTATCCTGCAGTTGCAGAGAACTCATGGGACTCATTAAGACTTGGTCAACAGTGTCTCGACTTTACTTGGGCTGTCGAATGATCATAGATCTGTATAAACTGTATCAAAGCACACTGGGGCTTAATCCTCATCTGACATCACAGCATCATCTTCGATAGGATCAATACTGGGGATGAACGTGATGATGCAAGGTGTCTGACAAGCATCCCAGACGAAAAACGCATGACCGTGCAGTTCACTTGTGGCGCAGCTGCACGCAGTCACGCGTAGGTGTGCTCGCGATGAACCGCGGTTTGCTTCCCGGAATTACAACGGATGATTTCAAATTAATACTCCGCGACGTGGAAGCGGAATGCAGCGATTTTGAAATGCTTTGTCAGTTTCGAGATGTGAAGTTGCGTAATATTCTAATAATGTGTATCGCTACTTATTACTGGTGGGACGATTGACTCTCCTCACTAACAGGAGGTAGCTGGCAATCCATATTTCACATAAGGTGATCACGAGCTTTTCTTTGGTTTCTGCGCTAGTACTATCTATCAAGCTGTAGCTTGTTAATAAAGACATCCATATCAAACGTACGCATTAATAGACGCGCTCTATCTTCAAGGGGTCAGAAATAAGGTACGAGGTATCCTGTTCTCATTCGAATGCCGCTGACTTGCTGTGGCTTCTTTCCATATGTGCCCAGAAACAACTCATGCATGGTGGGCAAGTGTTCGAGAACACAGATCCTCTTCGTGAAAGCAGAAATCCTATGGAGGCAAAAATTCTGCATGACTGAAGCTCCAGCTGTAGGGTTCTCCACTCTTCGGAAAAAAAAAATGGTACTTTAAGGAATACAAACAACCCTGGGTACGATATTATTCGTATGTTCTCCGATCAATACATTCGTTTGTGGCATGCGAAAACAGTGCAATGAAATTCGCCTACAGCACTCCGCAACAGAGATGACCTTCATTGTTGCAGATGCGTACAAGTGGGAATGGGATGCCGCAGAAGGAAGATTCCAGAGTTTCGAGCGGCTCGCCTTTTATCGCTCATCCCGGAGACTCTAAGACAAGGCACCAAAACGTACCTCCGTGAACACTTCTGGGATGCTGAGATCAAATCAATTATGGGGTGTTCCTCATCTAGAATAGAATGATGTGTGTCACTGCAACCGCTGCTGCTGTGTCGAAGTCCCCTTCGGATAGGTTTTCGCTCAGAGGTTTCCCTTCATCTCAGGGAGCGCGATCCCTTCTCAGACATCTCCCAGCAAAGTTCATTTCAGCAATCGAATTCCCTCTTGCTGGACACATGCTTGCAACATCCGCAAAGCTGCATCTTCAGCCATCATTTCGGTCGGGACCAAAGGAGGCACACGACGCCCATGCTTTCCAAAAGGAGGGTTCTGATCCTTAATAGTCGGATCGTGATTCCTTCGATTCCAGTGTATTCCAAAGTTCCTTCCCGAGTCGGCTTTCCCGAAGCAGACACGCGACGCGGGAGAAAATGCTGCGACCGAAATTTCCAAACCGAGGCTTTCGGCGGTTTTCGAAAGGAGCAGAGGAATCCTCCGGCCATGATTGGAAACGGGAAAGGGGGAAAAAAAAAAAAAAAGGAAAGAAACCCAGAGCGATGCAGGTATCGATTCAAGGGATGAACATGGATGGAGGCTGTTGGTCAAGTTGAACCACGGGGATCACCATCACAAGCAGATCTTCTCAGATTTGAAATCCTAGAGGAGGACGCATGCACGAACATCAAAATCGAGTTTCCAAAAGATGGCCTTAAAGGATAATTTCGTTCTTGTTCTGCTTCGGGTACTAAAAATAAATGTCTGTATTTATAGGTGGAGGTTTGATGCTGTCCTCCGTTAGCAGTTCCAAACCGTCGGCATGATCCATGCACTTCAGGCTCGTTGGCAGAGAACGTTCCTCGGTGCCTTTGGTATTTCAAGGGAAAACAGCATCGATTTGCGATTTAGCAGCAAATAGTAGGTAAGTCAATACGTGAAATCGTGCATGCCAAGATCAAGGCCCAAGTCAAAAGAGAATTGCACTTCCGTGTTCACAGGGTTTCCAATTTTCTCCAGCACGACCTCGCATGTGAGTATTTGTTTTTTCACGTGTGCGTTGCTCCACATGTGTGCAGCGGTGGTTCCAGAATGCGTCCTCGCAGGTAGTTTGCGATGCCCCCGTGCTATCACGTGTTTTTCACCTCGTGGTGTGTTTTCTATGGAGTCCCCACGTGACATGGAAATCGAAACTACCGCGTCATCAGTTTTTGCTCCATCCCACTTTCAGTATGCAAATGCTCAATGCTGGATCCAAATGGTGCCCTGAGAAGAGAAATTCTCGAATGAGCCCTTCCAACACGTTTTTGTGGCTACGAGGAAAGGAAGAAAGTAGTTCAGTTGCAGGGAAAAGACCATGAGTTCCGGAGGACTGATGGGCTCATAAATTACTAGTGATTCGCGATTTTGAAATTCAGCTTGTCTCCCCAAATCGCACAGACTGGATTTAATGCTGGGCGATCCCGAAAAGAAAACCATCGTGGAATGGCAACCTCAGTTACATTTGAATCCCAGGAACGGATCTATAAAGTGCTTCCAACGAGTCTTCCTCAAGAACTCTTACACAGTTTCCAGCGTTGTCCCTCACCAGGACGGCGCACCTCTTTTTGTGAGGCCGTCCTCTTCTTTCGCGTACCTTTGCCTATCCTGCTGAACAAAGCTAAACAGTCGGCCCCACTAACATGATCCCATTTCATAGCCTCCTCCATACGCTATAGGTTTTATCCAATCGTAGCGCCATCAATACTTCAGAAGTTAAAATCCAAAAGTAGGAGGTGGTAAAAGCGAATTGCTGAGGTGAAAGGAACAACAAGAAAAAAAAGAGACGTCTCCTTTTTTTTTTTTTTTTTTAATTCAGAGTTGGTCATCATGATTTTGGGAGCTCTTTTCCCTTTCTGAGGCACGTTGAGCAGAGCGAATTTCGAATAATTTTCGACTCTGAAACGGAAAGATGCGATGTGCTCATAAGGAGGTGCACCCTTTGCATCCCGACTTTTGGAAAAAGGGATCACACTGAGTTCTCACAAGGACTCCTGTTCAAACTCAAACTGCACAGCTGTTCGCGGTAGCAGTAGGGCCGCGCTGGAATGTAGCTGGGCCACAGTTGGGATTGATTTTAGCCACATGGGTTTGCACATATCCTGCACTGAAAGGAAGTGCACAAAAAACGGGGGTTCGCATCTGATCCCTTGCCTAATGGTACGAAGGACAAGAATTAAATGCGCATGCGCGCCCACACACACGCACGCACGCACGCATCTACAGTACATCACACACAAAAAATGCGAATGAACAACCCGCGTTCTGGATTCAGTGGCGGGAACGTTGAAATCGGTCCTTGAAAGATGCTTTCGAACAGCGTCATGGTGCAACCGAGTTGCTGCCCAGCATCATGTGTTTTCGGACTTATTTTCTGGGAAATCAATACACCGGACTTTAGCGCTTTTCAAACTCCAGCTCAGGAATCTAATCCTTGGATGTAGAAGGGTAACGGCGACTGCAATCACTTTCGTCACAACAGAACCGATCTGATCAAATACTGCCACGTCTTATTTCATAGCTATTCATGGAGAACTCATTTTTCTTTGACCCCGTGCGTTCTTCTCCTTATCTGCCTGGTTTGGAGTCTTGGATGTTTTTGTGAAAAATCTCATCTATACTAAGCGGTGCTACTCTGCTGCATGCTGAAGTAAAGAAGATAAGAAATCTTAAGAAAGAAAAAGGAATGTTAACATCATTGGCAGCTCATTGTTCAAGGAGAAAGGGAATCGGAATGTCATAAAACTGCCCAAATTAAGGTAAAAGAAACACCTTCTGCGAGCATAGGGGAAGATAATTTATTCCGTCGAACTCCAGTGATCTAGTGATAGCCCAACTACCGCTGGTAGAACAAGGATGTGCACTCCTATAGTTGCAACGTTCAGTGGAAAGCTAGCGAACGGTTAACGCCCTGTCTTCTGAAGATACGTTCTTGGAAAACACCAACACAAAATACTGATTACATTCGATTTGAGCTGTCATTCAGCAAATCGAGCATAAGCAGCAGATGGCCATTACTGCCTGCATACTGCATGCATTCTTACTGAGCATTCTCTTTTAAATCTAGATGAATAGGACCAAGCAGATATGCAAATAGCGAAAAGCAGTCGATATGTTCATTAGCCGTGTCGGAGGCCGTGTGGTTACGGTGGTCTCTGCGTGTGGCACCACCAAGCGTCGTGGGTTCGAATACTCCGAAAGGAATCGACGCAGCGCGTCGTGGGTTCCGAGTTCACCCCACGAGATGACGCTGGTTGGCCTAGATTCATCTGGTTAGGCACTGGTAGCTGTTGAAACCGGATGCCCCCGATGAGGGCCGGGATAAATGGGAGTCGACCTACGGGTCCTTCCAGGAATCGCGGAGTGGGGCGTTTCCCCATCGGTTGTGAAGGAGTGGAACACCCTATTCCGGGCGGACCCTCTGCGTCGTACTGATGGAGTAGGTGTGCCGTCGCCACCACCTCTCCAGAGAGTGCAGAGAAGCGAGCCGATCCCTTCGGGGAAGCTGCGCCCTTCTGAATTTCGGAAGCGTCCCTTCCGGGTTCTCTCCAGAGGAGTAAAACAGGAGCGAATCCCTCCGGAGAAGAAATTCCAGGATCGGGTCCTTTCCGTGTTCCCTTCAGAGGAGAAAGAATAGAGCGGGCCCCCACAGAGTCCTCCGGAGAGAATAAGGAAGGAGATTCCCTTCTGGGTTCCCTTTCGGAGACAACCAGGGCGGAGGTGGTCTCCATTTCCGGGGATCCCTCCCCAGGCGTGAAAGGAACGGACTCCGGGTCCTTCCAGGATTCATAGGGTGGATCCCTCCCGGGGTACCCTCCATCTTGAAGAATTACCCACCCTCGGGTGGCGTGGAATCGTGTCGAAGAACTGCGAAGACCGAAAAGAAAATTCCATCATTTCTTTTGATTTTCATGTTCCGTATTGCTATACGGAACATGAAAAAATCAAAAGTCCTGGAAAAATCCATCAGTGCTCTACTGCCAAACATGGCAGCCGAAAGGCTAGAATGGAATTCAAGATCGAGGTAGGTAACTAACATCCTCAAGCAGTCATCGGTGATCTTCAAAGCAAGAGCGTGCTGACCCGTTCACATGTATCAAGATAATATCGAAGCTTCGAAGATTGGAAAATTAAAATTTCGAACAGCCTCCTTCCATTGTGCCGGTATTATCGGAGGAGGGAGGCTGAATCCGTGTGAAAAGATCTCGATACGAACACACGTGAGAAGCCAGAGAGCAAAGTGGAAACCACAAAAGAACACGCTGGCTTGTTTTGAAGAAATGAACTTGCACCGCGGAGTAACCGAATGTCTTCTAGAATGGGAAGACCCTCTGGGATCTGCAAAGCACAAGGGGTTCCCAAGGAGTGATTCAGCTACGGTATGTTTCGGAATTTGGCATCGTGGTACTTGCAGGCCTTGAAGACCAGTGGAAGCCACGTGCTGCCACTGGGCTTCCGATAAAGTGGCGACGAAAGCAGCAAGTCGAAAAAGAATGCATGTTGCATTCTGGAAGTGACTTCATCTTCTGGAAGTGGCTCCATTTTCGAAAGTATGCGATCAAGTAAGAAGCATTTCTTTCGAGAATTTCTTTGGTTTTTCTGGGCCTCCTTCCCGCGTAAGAAAGACACACTGGGAATATGGCTGTTGATGAATTTGAAAGTATCAAGAACAAACTTGAAGTCTGAAATTCTTTGGGCGATCTCCATTGCCAGCTGAAGAGCAAGGTTTTGGGAGTGAAGACCAAGCTCATGGAGAGACCAGCGTGACGAACTTTCCGTTGCTGAACTGAGACAGAAAAATGAGACAAAAGATTCGATAGGTGGTGCTGTCCATAGGGGTTCTCACATGGAAGGAAGAAAAAAAGAAAACGGAAACGTGCGGAATGATCACTCAAAGAGGGGGAAAAAAAAAAAAAAAAAACATTAGAACGACAGGATGGAGAAACGAACGTGCTCGATCTAGTAATCTAGTGATTTCGGATTCCACATCTACGATTCTTTTTCACTTCAAATTTAAGTTCCTTTAGCGAATTCGTGAGTTTCTCTTGAGCAATAAGTTCCTAGCTGTCCCTACTGCCCTATTGCGTTTCCTACCGAGTTCTCGGAGGTTCGTAACGTCTACAAAGGGCCTTTCGATTTCGGTTTTCAGAAGCTTTTCTCATGTGATGCCATTTATAACACACCCACGATCAAGAGTTAAAACTGTAATTTAACAACGGATGCATGGCGTTAAGAAAAGTTCTCTCTTTGAACGGCTGTTTGTAACTTCCACCAGCTAGGAAAGGCGGATAACTCGAAAAATTTACTGGTGACCATCGTTTATTGATTATATTCCAGATTCTTAGCATCTGAAGACCCGGACGGAGCTTTGGCGAGAAGATGCCTGCGTTCGGTGCAGTTGTGCCGCTGATTCACTTTCCAATACAAATTTTACGTACAGAAAAGATTGGTTTACCTCTTGTGAAGAAGGGAGGCCATGTACCGACCAGCAAGAGCGACAGTTAAAGCTTCCGTGAATAGGAAGATGGGTATATAATATTTCTCCAAGCTCGATCCTCACGAGCCATTCTGGAACAGGATGAAGGAAGACGGAAACGTTGAAATTTTTCACAACAAGTTGTCCAGAGGGAGAGAGCACAAACGGAACTGAAGAGAGGCACAGATGGCCGTACGATGCATACAAAGAATTTGTCTTTTCCGTGTACAAAACAGCGGAATTCGTGTGGTACACACGGTGTCCAGTGCATCAGGATGACAATTCAATGCGTGGAAACATCACTTGGCTATTCGAGAACAGCAATGGAAATATCAGCGAGGAAGTGCATGGAAGTGCTTTTCGAGCCAGAAATTACCATCGGATGCATAATTTTTCGAAGATCCTCGTCTCCAGTAGAGTGTGATTAAAAATTCGCAAAGTCTAAAAAATAAGGAAGCGCACAAAGAAATACAAGTGCCTTTCATTTGCTCTCCCATTAATTTGGCAGAACTTCTTCAGCCATCTAGGGTACGCCCGGTGAATCGATTTTATCGTTGCAATAACTTTGCTATCGGAACGTAAAAACCATTTATCTAACCACTTTCATTAGCAGCGATCACTAGGAGCAAGCACAAGGGAGAAAAGAGGTATTTCTTTCGAGATGTTGAGGATGCATTTCTTAGATTGAGAAGCGCTGAACTGAACCGATGGAATGAGCAAAACCATCCAAGGCTGCCGATGCTTTCTTGGGGGAACCTCTGCGGGGGGTCCTCCGCTTAGGTTTCGAGCTCCATGTGCCCTTCGACGTCATTTATAGAGTTAGTACACGGTGCCTGGTCATTGCTTCGTTGTTGTGTACCTTCTCAAAGGGTGCGCGTTTCATCGCTGGCTTGGAGTCCTCTTCTACGGGAAGCGAGAGAATGCTCTTCTGAAATTTCGCTCCCAGAGCGGATTGCCGAAGACTTTGCCGGAGAGCGGATTGCCGAAGACGGTGCAGCAGACTTTCGTGCAACTCAGGGGATGCGTTATACGAGTCAAATGGGTAATACACGATAATGCACGACGGTATTCGATGCAAAACGTATCTTAAAACTTATAACAGCGGAATATCTATTTTATTCTACAGAAAACAGAAAAAAAAAGTTAAAAGCGGTCTATTTACTACTTAATTGAAAGTTTTTCGGAAGGTTTTGGGGACTATGTTGGTATTTGAGCAGTTGATGCAATTTTTATGGTTTCACTTCTATAACTCTCTCGTGATCGAAAAGGCATCTTCTCCCCCTGCTATTTTATTCACCAAGAGTAAAGTAGACTTCAGCCTACTTAAATCACGCGTTCGCATTCTTCCTAAAGACAGCTGCATTGACACTTCTCCACAAAATTGAAATTTATTCGCAGGGTCGAACGAGGCTCATTTGCCGCGTTACACGAGGACTGTCGCTCCCCCTTCGTCGCGTCATAAAAATCTGCGTCATATGGGGGTCTGCCGTACTTCTGACTTTTTTTTTTTTTTACATCTGACGCACTCGTTTGCTCTAATCAAGGGACACGCTTCCTCCCCGTCTCTACTGCTCCCGTGTTTTGCATCGGTTCGGCGGGCAGCAGTTTCCATCTGCGAAGAGGTCGCAGCGACCGCATCCGTGTTTCTTGAAATCCTCTTTTGTTCGCTTTCGGTCGAAAACCCTGCTGGTGGAAAAGGTTAGTGAAGACTCCAAGGATCACGTTCTCCATGACACTGCGTCCCGAAATTTTTTATTCGAAGAATTCAGATCCACGAGAGTAGAAGCAGGTGAGCAGGATGCAAGATCCGCAGAAGTACCATTGATTCTGCTGGGCCTAAGGGCACCAAGAGTTTTCCGGTGGCTCCCAGTCTATTCGAGATAGTGATAATGAAGAGCGCAGCCCCCAGTCAATTATCTTTGAACGTCAACCTCGACGTTTTGTGGTTCCAAAGGAGCGTTTAATGGAAACTGACTTGGTCCGACTGAGTCCACGCCATCCATTCCTGGTAATTCACCCAAATTTTTTCCTCGGAAACTGTTCTCATCAACTGCTTTGTTAATACGGCTGGAACCATTCGGATGCCTCCTCCTCAATAACTTCGCAACTCTTCTGTTTTGCAATCAGCACTGTGCACTTTTATCTATCGCTGTCCTTCGTAGAAGCGACAAGTCCACCAGGCATTTCTAGATGGAACGTTCCGACATTGTGGGTATTCGGAGCGCCTACGGCCAACGAGCCGTGCACCGAGCACTGTTTCACCGACTGGCCGGCTGTGTTCAATGGTTGAGATAAGGTCGCTGAATGGGGATAAGGTACGAAAACCCCCCCACCCACCCCTATCAAGGTAAACCCTTTCATTCGATTTCGAATTCTTCCAAAGATGGGAAGAAATGGAAAGATGCAGCTACTACGCAGAGTCGAGGGGTCAAACGCGCAGATCCCTGATGAGGTTTTGGTCGGATCACGAGAGGAAAAATCTTTCCATCGGAAGGGATCCTGCAACTGGAACATCGGCTCGAGGAAACCGGAAGCCACATCTTGCGAAAGCTCGGTTCCCATGGCAGAGCAAAGAAACACGCCTTTTGATTCTTCACCTCTAAGAATTTCCTTTCCCATCGGAGAACTTCCCATCGGAAGGCAACACCGGTGTTTTTATTCAAAACGTGTCAGTGCGGCCGACACGCAAAGAAGATGACTGGCATTCCGGTTTCCATGACGAAGTGCGTCTCTTGGGTGAAGCATCACCCAGATCGCCCTTGTGCTTTCTGCATCCATATGATGCTCGTGTTATAAGAATGCTTCTCCATCGGGGAAAGGGGAAAAAATGTGCTATCAGTAAAAAGAGGGAACTCTTCTGAGAGCTGCATGGCACAATGCTGATTGACCAATCGGAAGAGTCCCTGATTCAGTGACTTTTCTGAAGGAAGATGAAAAAAGTCATTTCGAGATGTTCCTTTGAGTCGTGGAGAATCAAGCGAAGAGCAATTAATTATCCTCGAAGAGTTGGCGCTTGTCGTCATGCACATCCATCTGATTTCATCCGTTGAATGATCTTCTCAAAGATTATCCAGACCCGCGCCGGAAGACCATCAAATAAATTATTTCTTTTGAGGTGCTGGGTTTTCTGCCGGTTCGGGCACGAGACCTCATCATCGATCTCTTCATTTTGGTTTTTTTTTTTCTTTTTGTCTCTCCCGGTGCCACGTTTTCCGAAGCGGAAACGGAGAGTGCTCACAGTTTATGCCCGGAGCATGCTTAAGAGGAACCCCTTCCTTTCGTGCATGTAACCGACAGTGACGGCTCTCATTGAGAGACTTCCGATGAGGGTTGGGGTGAAATCAAGTTGCTTCCACTGACTGCACAGTGGCTTGGATGGGCAACAGGAAGACGAGCAGTCTCTTTTTGCTTCCGGGCCTTCTATCGGCTGGAGGCTTCAAATTCAGGGGCGGCGTGGTTTCTCGATCTTCCCTCCCCCTCTTCGACTCATGCCCCCAAGCTCCTTGGATACCCCTTTCCAGTTCCAACAAGTGATCCCCTCCCCCTCCACATCGATCCTTTTGGAAAGGAACCAATTCCAAAAATCCGACCCAGCCTCCCGTGTCAGCTAGGCTGCTGGAGTTCTTTGCCACCTCAGCTCGCTTTTTCCAAGCAAAATCGCCCTGAAGTTTCGTCGGAGATCGTGAATTAACAAAAAGTACACTGACATGGTACAGAGTGCCAGCTTCATTGTCGTAAATCAAGTACTTAACATTTTTCCATCTGTTCGCAGTTCTTCACTTCCATTTTTTTACTTCCTTCACTTCCAAAGTTCCGTACGCTGCTTTCTTTTATGGGCTGTCGAAGATGAAACCCATCTCGATCACTGCGGTGTCCTTCCCCTTTGCACTTGGAAACACCCTGATTTGCTTCTTCCTTTTTAATTCTTGAACCCGCGCTGGCGGCCGCGTGGCTGCGGTCTCCGCAATTGGGACCAAGCGTTGTGGGTTCGAATCCCACCCGGGGAAGGATCGATCGGAGAATTGGGGGTGCGTCGTGGGTTCCGTCCCCATAGGATGACCCTGGTTGGCCTGTAGGCTTCGAGTGCGGCACTAGTGGAAGCCGGATGTCCCCGTTGGTTGGCCGGGATAGAAGTTGACCCTCCACGACCCTTCCAGGGACCTAGGAGTCGGTTCCCTTCCGGGTTTCCCCCCGGTTGTGAAAAGGGAGCCGAGTACCATAGAGTACTATGGAGATGGTCGATGCCTCTCTCGGAGGATCGCCTCTCCGGAGTGTCAAGAAGCGAGCTACTGTCTTCGGGGAGAGTCCTTCAGAGAAAACTGGGAAGCGTGCCTCCGGGATTCTCTTCGGTGGAGGAAACAAGGAGCGGTTTCCTTGAGGGTTCTCTCCCGAGAACAAAGTCCAGGAGTGGATCCTTTGCAGGTTCCTTTCGGAGAAGAAATGAGGAGTGACCTCACCTCCGGCAATTCTTCCGGAGAAAATAAAGAAAAAGGTTCCTTTCGGGGATCCCTCCGTAGACAACCAGGGCAAGGGTTCCCTTTGGAATTCCTTTCCAAGCGTACAAGGAGCCTCCTGGATTCATAGGGTGGCCCATTAAAGGGTTGGTTACCCCCTAGCTGAAGAGTCACACGCACCTTCGGGGGGCGTGGACAAATGTTAAAGAGTTCTGTGAGTCAGTCCTAAGGAGGCGAACGGTTCTTTTCCAGCACTTCATGAGCCAAAAGGAGAGAAAACCAGAGAGAGAGAGAGGGAAAAAAAAAACAGCTGGAAGGAGAGCAGCGAAAACAGAAGAACCCCGAAAGAGTTTCCAGTTCATCCTGGGCCGATAGCAAAGAATGGGAACAGGATGGGATTGGGACTCGTGCTTGAGAAGAATCCTTTGACCTGAATCATCCCTCATGTGCATCTTTGCCCGCAGAGGCCGCGCGCATATCGTGCTGTGGACTTCCCCTTTCTCAGCTGCTGTGATCACATATTCCGAGGCTTTTCAAGACGCCCACCAGCCATTTCGGGAAATCCCCAGAGAACAAATATTATCTTTTCTTTTCAGCCATGAAGCTTTCCCATCGAGCAGAGCACAAGGACGATTCCGAACGGAGTCCACCCGAAAAGTTTTACTAGGAAAGCCTCGAAGAAATGCAATCACGGTGTGGACATCCCTTCGCAAGGCCACCACCACTCGAACGTTGCAATCGCTGTTCTTGCTAATGGTCGTTGTAAGAGCTCGCAGCAAGACGGAACTAAATCATCCACCATGATATTGTGGTGGGAGGAGACTGATGGAACGAAGTGACAGAAATGCTGCCGATGACAGATGATAACTCTTAGACTAGAGCTTCTCGTCAAGCATCATTCTTGCACCTTGCGTAGGACAACACTCTCTGCTCACTGCGATGAGGTGCGTTCCTTTTTTCATGATTTCCTGGGTAACCAAAGATGAAATGCACCTGCCTAGGACATTCTGCTGCACGAACTGAAGCAGTCTTTCCATAGTTTAACACGCATCTCTACATCTCGCGGACTGAGATTCTCGATGCTTCATTTGTCCGTGTTGTGGCTTCTGTGACTTTTTCCTCTCCTGTCAAAAGTTGCTTCCTTTTTGATTCCATTCCTCAAAGGAAATCGTCGATTTTTTGTATAAACAGGCTTCGGAAAATCAGCGCCGCCGGCCATGACGTGTTTAGAGTTCAAGCATGAAAACAAAGAACGGTGGAGATGAGCTTTTAAACAGGATCGTTTTGTTCCATTGTTCTCTACAAAATGTCTCCAGAGGTTTCCCTGGTTTCCTGCCGAACAAATTCAGAACACGAGTTTTCCGTTCTTTGAATCGTTAGGAGTGCCAGATTGACTCTCAGCCAGTGGCTGTTTTGATTACAGATTCGGCAATAGTGCGTCACAATGGGAACACTGCTGAAACCGAGAAAGGCGCTCGGAAGATCAAAGAGCTGAAGCCTACCTCAATAAAGCCAAAGGTAACCAAAGAGAAACAGACTTTGGAAAACACGATTCAGGAGCGACCCGACAGGACGCAGCTGCAGGAAGAGCAAATCTTATAGCAGAAATGGAGGTGCGCGCAGAGGACTGCCCATATGTAAACATCAAAATGCATCATTTTGATGTTTACATCTTCATCTGCTTTTCATCAGTAGTCCTTTCCTTTGGACAGAGCTCTAGAGGCTGTGAAGAGTAAATGCTCACGTGGAACAGCCAACGAATTTTTTTAAAAAAAATTAATAACTTGCTGATCAAATTAATTCGGGAAGCAGGCGATTATTTTCCATGGATTCTGGACGGAAAGTAATTTGAAAGTGATGAACTGGAAAACTGGCTTAGTCGAAGGTTCCCCAATTTATAAATTTCATCCAAACACTCACAACACTTAATCCAGTAATGCAATAGGGAAGCACTGTGCCGATTTCACTGGGCAATCTTCTCCATCTTCCTACTTCACCAAAACCTAATGACCTCCGTGGTCAATAACTCTATGAATACCATGATGGTGAGATAGCATTAACGACTCTGTCTGTGCTCTATGATGTGGAGATTTGAACTGCTCAGTTGCTGTGTTTCTCTACCACAGAAGCAGAGCTTTCGTGCCATTTTCGAAGATGGCAAGGAAGTCTTTGGTCACTCTCTGACCAAGTATCTCATGCTATCGGTTTTTTCGAGATTATCTGATCTGATTTTCGAAAAGAGCTATATGAAAAAAAAAAACTTGCCATTTCGTTTTTCTGCTGGAAAAAAAAAAAAACTCTTGTCATGGATTCTCTATAATACACTATACATGCATGTATGTGTATCCTACAGGATCATGCATATACATGTCGCAATCATACATTTACAAAGCTTATATGTACCATACACACATAGCTACACATATGACGTATATGATTCGTAAATGTGTGTGTGTGTGTGTGTGTATGCTATCGCAAACGTATTCTTACACATCTATGCACACATGTACATCTACCGATATAAAGTGTATGAATGCATGTACATATGCACCTGGAACAGATAACAGATTGCGATCCCATTATCAGCCGACGAGTTTGAATTTTCACATGAAATCGAGAGCACATCCCTTGTATGAAGAACCGCGTATGTACCATCTTCTTATTTAGAACACTGGCAAACCCAGTTCCGTGTGAATGATGAGCACACTGTCAGGATGCTCATCGTTTATACAACTGAATGAACTCGACGAGGTGTGGACACTATTCACAGTTGTAGAACGGCCAGTTGGCCAGGGTAATTCTTAGGTCACGTGCAGGTGGCTGACCGAGTGTGGCCCCCAGCCTTTTCCGACCCTCTTCCAAGTCACAACAACGAATTCGATTTCTTTAGATCTATTGATTCAAGCAGGGCATTAAGGAGGAAACGACCGAATTCGTATGGAAATGATTTTCGGTCCATGAACAATAACAAGAGAATAAAACGAAACGGAAAATTCGTTAATCATCCTTTGGTACGCAATGCATCATTAATCACTCGTGGTTAATATTCGGAATTATGCCCCATGTTTAATTATTGTTCATTAATTTATGCTTTCAAATCAGATTCAGGGGTAAATTTTTGTTTCGGACTTTCGAAGCCGCGATGTTTACTATAATTCCCGACACTACGATTGCATGTGGCGGTTTACTTTCGTCTGCGGTTGACTGAATGAACTAAAAATGTTAAAGTACTGAGGTTGTACAATGTACAAGTACTGACGTTTGCTCAGTGCTCTACGTCAGCATCACAGAGCTCGACGTCACGTTTTCTGAGGCAGGAGGGCTTCTCCATCGAACCGGCATTTTCATAGGCGTTCTCCAGTTTCCTCACCATCTCGATCGTTCACCATAGCGAAATCCTTCGAGCCACATGCAAACGCACATGCACTTTTTTTCTTTTTTTTTTTAGTTACTTTCATACCAGAGTGGATTCTGTATAAGCAAACCACCACCACCCCAACTGTGCAAACAGCCTAGGTAGTCGTGGTTTCGAATCCTCGCCATCCCTATTTTGATTAATCCTAGGGTTGCAACCAGTGCCCTGATGTTACGTACAAACTCTAGTGCAGCTGGGAATCCTGATTATCCAGTCACTGCAACAAATAAATTCAGTAGTTCTTTTCGATGCATCTCGAGTTATTCTCTGCAAAGATTCTTTTTGATCCATCTACACGCTGCACTGTGGAAGCAGTGAGGCTGCAAAAAAAAAAAAAATTTGCGATTCTCGTGGCTGGTTGCGAAGGAACGCGTGCGATGAATATAAAATTTCTTTTATCTTTAACTGAGAACATATCTGAGCTCTTCGAGAAGCATTCTCTCCATCGAGATGTCTGTCGAGCTGAAGCACTTAGCTCCCATTTCTCCATGAACGCCAGACATTTCTGACGGAAACGATATACGAGAGATTTGGTCCCATACGAATATTTTCAAAGGGCAGAGATCTGTGTGACCTACTAGTTGTCAGAGATTCGAAAAGTCGTGAAATGGTCCATCCTGAAACTTGCTCCTTCTTCACCGACCTTCTTCATGGTCTGATTTTTGTTCCTGGAAATGACTTTAAAGAGAGGGATGCACGTTCATACTTTTCAAGAAGATTCCGTTCTCCGAGACATCCGACGAATTCGGCTACGGGAATCGTCAGCAATTTTTCTCAGTGTCCAACAAGCCACGTAGCTCTTCCCTTTTTCTTCTTCTCCCCTCAACAGGCCTACCTAAAAAATTGCGCTGCTCGCTGAAATCTTTTATAAACAGCCCCGTAATTTTCTGGAAGCGTGGCAAGGGAAGGTTCCTGCGTACTCCTACGAGAGCTTATTGCCATCACAGGAATTCGAATTCCCTATTCGAGACTAATTTTCTGCATTTCTGTTTCCCTACGTTCCGTTTTCGCACACTTTTCCCATGTCGTCTTTTCCTTCCTTCGAGTTCGTGCATCACTTCCCTTTCCAAGTACGCTTGAACGGGAGGAAAAAATTCTTTCCCTTAGATGTTCTGTTCCTCCATTCTCTCCTGAAATCGCAGAATACCCGTTTCGAAATTATCGAATCCATTTTTCGAAAAAAGCCATATTAAAAAAAAAAAAAAAAAAAAAAAAAAAAACTTGCCATTCCGTTTTTCTGCTGGAAAAAAACAACAACTTTTGTCATGGATTCTCTACAATACACTATACATGCATGTATGTGTATCCTACAGGATCATGCATATACATGTCGTTGTCATACATCTACATATCTTATAAGTACCATACGCACATATATACGACTGATATATGATACGTAAATGTGTGTTTGTGTATGCTGTCCTTCGAAAATTGGTTCTCCATGCTTTCTCATCTTCTCTGAAAGTTATCCCAACACTTCGGTTAGGGATAGAAGGCAGATTCGAAATGGTGCTTGAAGAAGTCAACTGAAGTCTCTTATTCGCTCGAGACTCTCAGGAAACTGCTTGCTGTAGCAAAGGAACGTACTGGTCCCAGATCTCTTGACAGCTTCAGGTAGCTAAGGTAGGCAGTGGGGCTTTCTTTGCAGAGGTGCTTTGAAACTTGAAGCCGAACCTCCCAGCCTGCACCCTTCCTCGCTCTCATTTTCTCAGCCAATTAGCATCTTCCTTCAACGGCGATTTCTGATTTTTCTGGTGCTTTCTCAGTAGGAGGACGAAAGCGAAGGATGAAATTCTCATTAAGGAAGCTTGTTCTCTCACAGTCCATTACAGCCGCGTTCCACCTGGGGCAGTAATTTGCACGTATTTCTCAACACATCTAAGGGCTATTTCAACATGATCAGCTGCTTGCTTCAGCTACGCGCTGAGTTTCTCTTTTCTCAGGGAGTTCAAGTCATCATGTCAGTTTTTTTTGCTTCAGCGCTAAAGTATTTATTTCATCTTCGTTCAGCTTTCAAGAAAGGAGCAGGCAGATTTATCTGTGGAGGTCTCCCTCACGCTGCTCAACACAATTCAATTAATCAGTTTTTCCTTGAAGGACACGATTTCTCGCTCTTTGGGGCAGCGATCCTGCTCCTTTCTCCAGGCAATGATTTGCTTTCCTTTTTCTTCGGTTCACTTAGAAGCGAAGCAGAACTGAAAGGTCTTTTATTTTCATCCGTTTGGCACGGGGCAGAGGTGCATTACATATTTTCCTCCTTTGTCGATGTGTAATACGTTCGCTTGTTCCACATTCCACACAACCACTCTCTAGCAATCGCAGCAGAGGTTAGTGAAGTCTGTATTAGATGGAAATGATTTCCAGACTGAAGGTTGCAGCTCCCTTTTATCTCTTTTAGCAGGTTTACGATTCATGTTCAAATGAAGCCTTATGGAAATCGAGCTACTATTGGTCTGTTGAGTTATCTGAGAGTTCTACTCTTACTTCATGGACCAATTCTACTGCATCCACTGTTGTACAAAATGAGGAGTCAGTTGGCCACAATGTGAAGGATTTTTTTTTTTTTTTTGCAAATTGACTGTTCAGAGATCTAGAAATCATTTTATTTGGCTGAGAAGATGTCATCTAGCTCTAAGAAGAAAGATAGCAAAGAAGCACAGTGGCGCACCAACCATCCCTTGAACGTTGAAGATTCACGAAGGAGCGAACTTTCTTCATGTCTTTTCTTGATAGATAATTTTCCCATCTGATTTTTGTTAGATTTTGTGGAGTGAACTTCCGATGGACTAAGATCCTGGTAGCACTTAGGTGTGACATCATTGGTCATTGACGTCAAAGTTTGAGTCACAAATCTCTCCGAGTTCTAAAAAGGATAAGATGGAGAACACGCGGAATGACATTCGACTTTTCCATCTTCCTTCACCTCTGGTACTACGTTGGGTGTGTTCTCTTGCATGTACTCTCAGATTGAGTCCTCTACACTCAAGTGTGTGTTTCCTTGCTTGGACGCCACTGACACCAGTGATAGTGCTCTTGTCTTTGTTCATGTTACAGGATTTGTTTGAAGATCGTAAAGATTTGTTCTCCACTACTGCTATTACGGCACAGAACGTTATTAATATGTAAGCTCTAATAATCCTTTCCGAATCATTCTAATATCCTAAACAAGTGGCTCTCCTGCTACTCAAAGCTGCGGAATGCATTGAAAAGATATGGAAAAGTGGCCTTTGACAAATTTGCCTGAGTCAATGGGCTCTTTTAGTCACTTTAGTATGAGCAGTCCTGTCTTGAAGCTCCATTCCTCATTTTCAATTTCTTCTTCCTTCAGTCTCAGATGCGAATCTTTACACGGATCCATTAAAAGCTCTCTTGCTTTACAAGGTAAATACAAGCAGTTGTTTTCAAATCTCCGTAAGCTTTAACGGACTCTCATGCTAAAATACTGAGGGAACTGCCTCGTTGCTGCCAACCGGAAAACCAAATCCCATCCGAATGCCTTGGCGTAGCTGGAGGCTGACGTTGGTCAACCATCCATTATCCCCTTATAGAACATCCAGCCCACTAAAAGACTTCAGCTCTTTTAAGCTACTGAAGTTCTCAGATTTTCTCCATCTACTGAAGCTGTGTGCTCTCCAGCTGCCTAGGCGCTCTTCTTTCGTTCAGTAAATGAAATAACATTGAGTATTCCAAACCTCAACACCCTGACATCTGAAGTCTTTTCCTTTTGGATTCTTCACTTAGCTTATCATTCCAGAACACTTTCCTGGACAGAACGTAATATCCATCGCTAGTCCAGGCAACTGTTCATCGCGTTTGGAGAGGCTCCATAGTTATTTTTTCTTTATTTGCCAAATGCAAACACGCTCTTGGCTCAGAGCCCCGGAATCGGCAAATCTTTTACCTGCTTATTTTTCCATTAAGTCGCTTTACCGTCGACTTTTGATACTAAAAATCAGTTCTCCATTTAGCATTAGAGATGAGTAGCAGATGAAAAAGGAAAAAACTTCTAAGCAACTTGGATACGTGCACGTAAGTTATAAGAGTCTGACTCCAGGAGTACATGAATAATGTTAGTGCCTGTATTCCATTTCCAATGTTACTGTCTGTCTGTCTGTTTTAGTAGGATTACTGCGATTAGACGATCTGCAGATCGAATTCGAAGCATGAGTTTCCTTAATGGTCATGAGGAGGATTGCAGCTATCAAATCATTATAAACTGATCCCCACAGAGATGTATTTGGGAATCCCTGAAAAATTCACAAAATACAATTCTGTGGAGGTTCATCGCAGCATACATCTGAGCTCCAGCCGCGGTCGCTGCGAAGTGAATTCGACGAACTGATTGCAAAAATCTTCAAATCAATTCGTTATTCACTAGCCTATATGTGAGTGAGCGCCCATCTCAATCTGTCTGTCCTTCTTTAGGATTATGTTCGTAAGAGTGGACACGTGCACACAAACACACACGTACGTGCTTGTGAGTTTCCGTGGTGAGTTTTTGGGCGGGTGGGATGTGTGCATCCGTGTAGAGTGGAGGTGCGCGTAGCAGTGGAAATGCTCTGCGTCGGTAACCAAGGGTGACCGCGTGGAAGGTGAAACGCAGCATGATGAAAAGGGTGAAGAAGATGCTGGAAGACAAGGATTGCCGTGTTTGAGGGAAAGCAAACGAAACGTGCATTCCATGTGCTTTTCAAGTGTGACGCTTGGAAAGAATTGAATATGCAAACTCTAAAACAACTTTCTGCTTGCGCACCGATGAATCGTAGGATGACGGACTTTCATTTCCACCAATAAAAATGGAAATTTACCGTCCTATATTATTCTTTGGGGATATTTTGAGAGTTATTTTGGAGGATGATTGTAGATAACTCTTCTAAGCATCTGTCTTCTGAGTATCTTCCAGCTGACTTATCAGATGCTCGCAAAGGAAACTGATTTGAAAACCTCCTAGAAAGCTTCTTAAGCCGATGCAATCCTGCAACAAGATTGCCTTACTCTTCAGCCGAGGAGTCATGTGGAACCTTCTTCAGAAGAAAATTTCCTCTAGCGAACTGTGAATCATGCACAGCAGGAGCTGTATAAGATTCCTTAATGAAGAAAATTCGTAAACAAAACGTAACACCGAAGTCAGGAAGTCGATCTCTTATCTACATGTTGTCAGTTCTCCGTGAGGATGGATATGGAAACCCCCGAAGTGGAAAAATTCCTATCGAAGATTTTCATCTCCGGCTTCCCTTTTCTAACCTGAGCTTTGATGCTGCAGCAAGCGGCTCAAAGGTAGTTACTTCCACGGAGGCATCTGCTCATAGAGTCACAGGTGATGCACAATGAAGATGAAGAAATCTGCCCCGAATCCTTCTCTTCATGGTCTCGTTTAGAGAGTACATCTTCCACTGACCTCGTACCTCATCCACTTTGTTTTTGTTTTTGAATTTGCTTACTCTGCGTTCACAAATTCTGACCGCTTAAGTCTCTCCTTTCAAGGTAAAGTACTCTCATCTGTTTCCGTACATCCGCCCCTTGTTTTTCGGGTCATTGGTTGTGCTTGAAATTATATTTTTGCTAATTACTTGTTTCTTTGAAGGGGAATTTATCAAAAATTATATTCCAACGATAAAAAATGATAAATACGTCTACTAAAAGGCCTAATACAATTTACTCATTATTCTTGCCTATGCTTGCAATTTGGATTTAATGAAGAAACAAAAGTTGTGCTCACCTCCCTAAGCACTATGTATGCCGCCAATATAGATCTTAGCACCAATTAAATTAAAAAAAGATTAAATCACGAAGCAGTAATGAGTTTCTGATAATCTTAATGTTTTGATCAAAAGTCCTCAAAGGCCACTGCAGCTAAGAGGAATGTAGGAAACAGAGGAATGATGCCGTCGGAAGGATGTGAATGAGCACGTAAGAAAAATCGAGCAGGAGCAGTTCGTCTTTATGGGGATTTGAAGCGCATTGGTCCCTTCGTAGATATCTAATTGAGTTTGGCATATTCATGCAGAAATTTCGGGAATTTGGAGTGGCAAAAAAACATATAACCAACAGCATTTATTCTCAATAGAAATACGAAGTGAATACAACACCGATTCAATAGCTGGGCAGCCTCTCAAAGAGGAAGTCATCTTCATTTTTTAGTTTTGAAATTTCACCTCTGAAACCAAAACTCTAGCTAAGGAACAAGGAACACTTTTCCAAGGTTTTTTTTCCTTTCTGCTCCTTCTTCCTTCTTGGTTATACAGGATCTTTTTTTTTTGTTTTAGTTGAACGTATCTGTTCAACTTGGGTTCGAAAAATTGCAGTGTTTTTTGACATTTCGAGAATTCAGACTTAAGTTTCTGCAGAGCCATAAATCCATACTCTTCTTTATTCCGATATTGAGGAGATCGAACCCCTTCTCGCAATTCTTAAACGACTTTTTGCGCCGTAAAATATTATTCAGATAGCTGGTGTTATCGTTGTACATCCACGTACTGGTAGAGTTATGTGCTGCCTTATATGACCTTTCTTTTGGTCCCTGACTTCATCTTATGTAAATAAGAGGAAGTCGGAGATTGACTGACTACCTATAAGAAAAATGAGATCCAGTTTCAGAAGAACCTTTCGCTTGGCATCGAAGGCACCTCCCTCTGACAATTCAGCAGGATGAATCCCTGGTCCATTAATACCACCACACACGAATGATCGTCAATTGCAAACGTCTCATGCTTACGTATAGAAAGAATGTGTCCGTTTCTCCCATGCCTATTTTAGCTCGTTCTGCGAGTTGCCTCATCGCTTTACTCTGGTTGGAAACTGTGTTAGGGGCATTGGCGGATGTGACAAAAACAAAAAGAGAAAATTACTGTTAAAGAGTAAATTAGAGGTAACTGTATGCAGAATGACAGTGGCGAGGCACGCAGAGCATCTAATGGCAATGCTGCAAGTCTGAAGCATTAATGCTCAGTAGTATATCTGGATAGGATGACGTTTATTTCACTTCCCTTTGATCTTCGCCCAAACGGATTTCTCTCAATAAAAAGTGGAACAGAAAACTTTCCGCGAAATGTCGATTTGCACGACTGCATTCTGCAAGAGGTTACCGAAGTGTATTGGGAGCAGTTGGAGGAGAGAAAAAAATAGAGAAATAAAAATCAGGAGGTTTCAGTACAAGGACTGGGAGTCATGATTAACGGGAAAAAATGTATCTGCTTTCCAGATGCTCCAAAGATCTCACGTGCACAAAGGAGCCCGTGGATCTTAAGCACGTTTCGAATCGAAACATCAGAAGGGACTCAGATTTCCAGAAAGCTCACTTTGAATAGTAATGAAGCATCCAACCACGTGACCGGCAGCGAATACCCCGTGTGACCTTTGATTATCACTGCATACTCGAAAAGAGCCTTCGGAATGCTTCGAAGTAGGTACGAATCTGTTTGGAGCCGGGATCGAGGAGGGGAGAGATAAGGAAAAGGGGAAAAGAAAAGAGCCTTACAGCCGAATCGAGAGCTGATGTGAATCAAAGCTGAGATGGCCAGACTACAGAAGCTGAACGAATTGCTTCCTGATCAAAGTAGAAACGGCAAACATTTGCTTGCCCATAATTTAGAAATAATTAACATTGAATGGAACCGTGCAGTTCCTTAAATCGGAAAAAGTGGGATGTCAGACATCCACGGAACACAGGTTGGAATCAGAACAGCGGCGGTCAGAAAGCGAGGGAAATCTAAATCTAAAACAAGGAGGATGGGGTGATGTAATTCTCTCGGTCACGTTAGAAATGCAGAAACATTCAGAAGGAATCCCTGATGACAATTTGTGAAGATTGGGCTTCTTCCTTCAATTTTGCAGGATCCTTGAACTCTGGCACTGGGAGGTTAAGATCCTCATTTGCATTAGAAGCAGACCAAAATCTTCCCACAGATTGAAAATCGAGCGTTTTCGTCATCGAAGCAGCACTTGGCTGTAAAGATGGGAAAGGATCGTTGCATTTCCGTTTTCGTTCTGGGAGGAGGATTCGGCAGAAGTCACAGACAAGGAAATTTTCCATCCAGTCTGGTAATTTCGATTGCAAAACCCATTCCGTGAATCTCGAGAGGGACAAACCCATTTGAAGAGAAGAGTTGAAGGGACCAGCGTCTTCCATCGCGCCTTAAGCTAATGTAGTTTTGAGCTAATTGGTCCCTACTCTCATGGTTTCTTGTGCTGCTTGTGGGACCAGTTGTGACTGTTTTCAGCTTTCGAATTACATCGCTCAGCATGTTTTCTTCAGGCTCCGTGCCTTTCCTCCGGAAGAGATTAGCTCATTACTATGGCAATAGCCTGTTCCAAGAGCTGTGGACAAACATAGGAGCCACTTTGGTGAATATATATTGTGGCTCATTCCCGTCTCCTAAGAGTGAATACCACGAACCCATTTCTTCTGGATTTTCTGCACGACAGGTACTGTAAGATTGAGTTCGGTGTGCAAATATTTGTTGGAAACTTATTGGTGTATGTGTGAATCCAATTCTCTACCTGTTCCGAAGGAACTTTTTTTTCTTTTTTTAATTTCCATTTTTTCAACTGGGAGGGGGGGGGAGAGACCCTTGTGCGCTATCGTGTTTCCAAACAACTTTCTATAAATATGTAATGAGGTATTTGGTTTGCCTTACGCTGGAACGTTGATCACATATCAGAAATACCTTTGCCCGACTTCAGTGCGCTGATGTCTTGAAACAGACCGCTTTTGCATCCTTTAAAAATATTCAAGGAATTCCAGTAGTCTAATCAGAGCGTTGCCATCTCCAGGGACTATGAAGCTTCATCCGAGCTCATTAAATGCCATCAAGGAGCATGTCAGGAAACGAACGGACAGATGAATCGGTGATCTCTCTCGCGGCAGTCGTTGGCCTTTCACGGGAATGCTCGCCATACGTTAAGTGTGACAGAACGAGGAAAGAACGGTTTCCTCTGTTCTGGGGAGGAAGATTCCTGTTCATCTCAGATACGAGCATGTAGTGCGAACGTGTAGGCACTAATCCTGGGCTTTTTGGCTGCTGCCACTTTCCTACGCCTGCTCCGGTAGTACGAGAGGGAACCCGTGTCCATTTTAAACAGAGGAAACAGGATCGGGATGAGCCCGTCGCCTACTTCAAATCCTGAACGAAACCTACTCAAATCATCTTTGATCGATCCCAAGCCCTTGCGTTCCGTTTCCTATCCAGGTAGTTCGCCAACTTGAATTGGGAAAACATGGAAGCCCTGAGGTCCACAGTCTGGATGGATCGTTCACACACGTTCTTTCCTTTCCCAAACTCCACGAGATGAGAGGGGAACATGCGGCAAAATCCAGCGCCTCCATGCAAACCTCATGTGCGGTTTCGTTTTATTCGGGGTCCATCAACACGTATCTGGTTCCATAGCATTACTGTCAACAGTATGTATTGTATGTTAATAAACATGCATGTTCAAGTAAATCTGTATCTTAATCTGTGCAGAATCAGCACATCTGCTTATCTTTCATGATCTTTCAGGATTTGGATCTTTCGGGATTTTTGAACCAGACCCATTTCATCAGACCTGCTCCAGAGGGATGCTTTTAGAAGACTTTCGTTGCTTTTAGAAGATGCCGAAACACTTGCTGCGAGGCTCCGGTCCAGCAGCACGGACACAGCTGGGACTATGACATCGGAAGCGTGACAGTCAAGACGAAAACACACACAAAAAAATGGTGCTTCAAAGGTCAAACTTCGGTTTTCGACTGCGTTCATCTACTGTGTCCACACGGCTCTCGAGTGCTTAAGATGTTTTCGAATAAGTTTCAGATAATTAAAGCAGCTGAATGCTGCTAAGTAGTTACGGCAAGCATTCCATCGGAAGATTGCGAATGATTTAGCATGATTTCCTACCGGAATGCCTACTTTATTTGCATTTTTCAATTATGCTGACCAATGCTTTGCTGAGAAGGCATCTCCAGCTCGGCATCAGGTCAGGAAATCAGTGATCTGTATAATGCAAAGCAATGAAAAGTCAAATGCAGAACAGGAAAAATGATGAATTCTGGAGTGGAAAAAAATATTCCCGAAGAAAGGATCCTCACTAATTTCGGGCGGAATAAGCAATAAAAATCTAGAATTGAAAACGACATATTTGGATGACAAATGGTGAGGTGAAGGTTTTAGAAAACACTTCAACTATTTTAAAGATCTTAAATGTGTAAAAATAATTACGGTCTTGACTGACGCCTCAGTTACTGAGGCAGCTGGCAAAGAGCTTTGGTCCATTTATACGACGAATTTCGTGTTAGCTAAGGAGGATTTTGTTTTTCAATAAAAGCGAATAAATCAGTTATTTGTGAGAGACTCCTTCTAAGAACTGTTGTCAAAAAAAGCACTTGCACAGCCATGGTGCTACAAGAAAAATGTCATGATCTCGAGTTCTCAAGACTGATGAAGTCTGAAAAAACGCTTCTGGAAAAGTCATCAACAAATGATGGCAACGAAACATTGAGAGAGGATACCATGACAGGCAAGAAACTTACAGTATTGGAAGAGCAGGAGGTTCAGGAGTAATTGCAAAGAGTAACCAATTCAGGCCAAAAGATAAAGAGTACCCTTATTGCTCAACACTTTTGACAAGAAGAGATGTTTTCGACCCTGAGTACTCCAGTTACGATCTCGGGCTACTCAACTTTATTCACTCCATTTCAGAGTTTTTTTTTTTTTTTCCAGTTCAGAAATTCAGACTTTCAAGGTCATTTCTTTTGCTCCGTGTGGAACCTCCGCAATTTGATTTCAGTCTTTCGGCTTCCGCTACTGCGGAAGCACTTCTTTTCGCTTCGGTGTGGGGCGCTGCGAGTCTCACTAGCAATTGGGAAGATAATCGCTCCAGGGGACTGATGCCAGGGTCTTGCACACGGGCTGCAACATTGCAGGATCTCCGTCTATCCTTGCTCCGCGGGATGCTCCTGAATGCACGGCAACTCCTGAATTCATCTGAAACGCGCGTTTTCACCCACTCCTCAAAGCCGGTGGTTTCTTTTTGCCTTCGTGCGCAAACATTGGGAGTACCGCTTTTGACAAGATGGACGCGACTCGATCCTTCCCTGTCCCTATTCTTAGAGACAAAAGCCCATTGACCGAATGGGATGGGGAATTAGGAAAGCTGCAATCTAGGTGCCTCGCACGGAATTTCCCCCCTTATGCAGACCGAAGTTCAATTTTTCCATGGACGGCTTTTTTTCTGAAAAGCCGTCCATGGAAAATTGAACTCTTCCATCTACCTGAATGCATGGACGCCAATGGAACCCGAATCCCGAAAGGATCACGCGCGAATGCTGTTTCACCTCATTCTAAGCAGCGAAAATTGATGGTCATTTTGACGGAAATAGAGAAATAGATAATAAGACAGAAAGAGAAGGAAATTAGAAAAACGCACACATGAAAAACGAGGTGCCCCTTCCTACATGAAATTCCGTTACCCTCGTGATCCTCGGATCTTCTAACAGATTTCTGATCAGATTCTAAATCTATTGCTTCATTCTCTCTGAGCACTCTTTAAAGACGGTCCTAAATTACTGTTTCACCAGGAAGCTCGTGCCTGAGCTCCAGGTATACTGATAATATTCTTTCATAGATTGAATATTCTTTCATTCTTTCAGATGATTATTAGTATATTATTTCATCCTTATCAGCCAATTTGCAAGCTGATTGATCCGGTATTGTGCGGATGCTGAATTATCTGTAAAGAATAATTTCTTCACGATCCTCCCTCAAGGGACTGTTCACCCTGCTAAAGTCGCTTCTATGGAAACTCCTCGTGAAATCCGTTCGAGGCTTCCGCAGACAGTCGGTGTACTGATCCGGGTAGTTTTATCTTTTGCTCGCAGCTTCTATTTTAGAAGTCTCTATTTTTCGTCTGATTCGTCTTCTTTTTATTAGCAGCAAAATTAAAGCTTTTTTTTTTTTTTTTTTTCCAGTTTCAAAGCTCTGTATTCTGAGAAATTTTTGCTCGATTCATGCGTTTTTTTTTTTTTCTTAAAAAAAAAAAGGCAATCTTCTTATCAGCCACCATATCATCAGCGTTGCTCTGTTTTCAAACGCTCGTTCTTCCAAAGATTTCGATGCTGTTTTCCATGCGTCTCGTAAGTCTGAGACGCTCCTGGAGAATTGATAAATTAGCTCGTATCTCTCTGTTGCAGATCACTGACGCATTCGCTTATATTTTTCATGTTTTCACTGATGATTTCATCCGTTTAAAATGATTCCCTTATGAGGAACTTCTATTTATTTTGTTTGCGAGCAAGTTGAGCTTCAGTTCCACTTGGCAGTTTCACACGAGTCCAGAAGAACCCCAAGTGCCCGCGTTTCGCTTCTTTCGATTGACCGCGGGCTAAAAATCATTCCCTATCCATCGGCATTTCTTTTAGACGTCTATTCAGTGTCCTTCCTGTGTCTATGCGCCCGTATGGCGGGCGATCTCTCGTTTAATTGCGTCTTCGATAGGTGACTCGAGATAGGAAAATTAATGGTATCTTATATCGTAGCTATGGAGTGTTTAAATCAAAGTTTCCGGACTTTTACACAGTCCTCTAGATCCATTGCTTAATAGGCAGTTTCAATCCCGAGGCAATTTTGGAAGCAGATGTATTATTTTCGCGGACAGTCCACCAAATTGATTTTCACTTCCGTACCGAGTATGTTCTCGAGGGAAATAAAACCACGTTTTATATCCTCTTCGCCGACGGTTTCTGTTTCCCAGTGACAATTTTCAGCATGATTATCAAATGGACCGTGGGACCTGATTTGCCCATTTGTGTAATAATTTTTTGCAGCTTGCCTACTCCGTTTGAAAACCTTTAATTTCTTCTCCCACTTATCTCTTCTTCAAGGCCTTTTTGAAAAGGCCTTTTGTCTGCTAATCAGCACACAGAGTACGAACACCACCCATCCGTCTAAGATGTCCGTGGCAAGTGATCCCTTTAGCTTCGGAGCATCAAATTCCATACTCCCAATGCTTCTACAGATTCTTTCACATGGGAACTGCCATTTAGAATAGCAATGTTTCAGAATAGATGGTTTCGAACATCATTGTGTGCATCCTATTTTAATGTCGAGTCATTTTTCTCTTTATTCCCGAAAGTTCCTTGTGGGGCGCTTTTTTGCAGGTTGTTTTTTCAGGCCCGAGGCGCAAAATGATGGAAGGCTTTCGTGCTCGACATTTTATTTATCTGCTAAGCATGGGGCTCTCGGGATGCAGCTACGAAAACTTGTCTTAGACCTACATTGCGATTTTTCTTTTAACTTCTGGATGGTAATGGAATTGTCATCTTCCTATTACGCAAGCAATGCTACAGAAAAGTCCGTACCGTACGCGAGGGGAAAGACAGCAAGCTACAACTACTCCACTGGCAGCGGTCCAAAGAGAAGAAAGGTGCCTATTCTTCCCGTTTCTTCGACTTCATCGCAACTGCAAAGTTGGCCCGTTGACGGAAAATTCCACGCATCCGAATGGCTAATTAAGACCTAACCACTTCTGACTTGGAAGATTGCAGAGATCCTTGTTGGATCCTGGCTAGAGAAGGCTGTGGCAGTTCGGAATTCGTTCAAGGAAGCTGGAAGTGCAAGATGGGTAAGCATTCCTCTCTTGGACGATTCTCAGTAGCTGCAAATCCACAAGAGGATGTTTCAAAAAGGGATCATTATGTGAAGCTTTGGAAGACGAACAACGCCCCATATAAGCTTTCAAAGGAAGCACAGAATCAGGCGTGGTATTTATGGGACTAAAGCTTTCTAAAATAAACAATTATAAAAATGAAACTTCCGTAATTTCGGCCCAACCTCTATGGTACAGTAGAATAGAAGGGTTAAAGTTTTTGCTTCAAAAGGACCAATCGTTGGGAGTCTTGTAGTTCAGTGTGATTGAATAAAAAATGCAAAGAACTTCAAGATGAAAATGCAGTCAAGTCAAGGGTAGCACAAATCACGAAAGGGATGACCTGCAGACTTGCCTCCTACAACTTGAACTCACATGGAGATCATAATGGATGCGTCAGGATTTCAATTTAACTGTTTCTCCAGAGCTAGGGAGTCGTCCCTCGCTTTCCAAGAAAGAGAGACCGGAAATGAGATTGTCATCTGGACCAAGCATTAAGTTCGCAATTTTGTGAGCGAAACCCACAAAATTGTTAGGAAAATGGAAAAACGCTTGAACAAGAGGATCACAGCATGAGCATGTCAAATGGTAAGAAGAATCTAATGCTGCGTGGAGAATGGTACGTGAACTTGCTTCAGAAACTTTGGGAGAATCCCCAGAACAATCTGCAGTTGTGATGAATTCTGGGAGAATTGATGGAACCCACATGGACTAAGGATTAAGAAAGCATGGTAACAGGAGGAAAAGATGCATGAGAAATTGTCATGTGTTCCATCAGATCCTCAACAAGTGCTGTTTGCTGAATTTTTCATCTGCTCAGGAGAATGCGGGGCAATCGAATGGGAAAGCATTCCGCAGGTGAGCGGAGGAAAAACAGCTTCACGCTAAACAAAAATTGGGAAGTTCCAGAATCCAGAAGGCAGAACTATAGTGCAACTCCCTGATTTGATAAATGCTAGCAAGGATGAGCAGCAAGTCCCTCGTGAGTGTTGGATGTTTGTTGGAGCATTCTGTGAATCCTGATCTGTTTACATGTTAAGAGTGGTCTAATGTTTCGCGTATCTGGGATGCCCAGTGATTTCTTCCCGTTTTCTTCCGTGGATCAGTTCCTCCGAGTGCACCTCACAGAGTGATAAAATCTTTGCGATACGCTTTATTTCCGGTTAAAGAGGCGAGATCATGGGAAAAAAATCGTCTACCCTGATGTTGGTGGTCATCTTTCCTGCACGAGGTCGTCGATGCCAAACCCGTTTCATGAAGAAGGGAAAAGTCAGTTTTACACGAACTTTCCTTTGAAACAATCTAAGGAAGCTGATTATGAATTGTGCACTCACAAATTGTAAATGGTATGAGCACAGTAAATATGGATAATACAAAAGGGAAATGGAAAACCTCCTTGTAGTCTAAAACTAATCGATAATACTTCGTAATTAGAGGCTATGCTTTCATATTTAGACCATTCACAGAATATTAATTTTTCCGGTGGTCGGCTACGACCGGCAGGTACTGGTTACTTCATTTCGAAGTGGAAATACGAAGTTCTTTTCCGATAGAGGACCACTTCGGCTGCATATGGTCAAGGCTACATTGAGAGTCCTTACAGACGTCGGCTCATCCCGGCAAAATGAAATTACTTCAGCTTGAAGTCGCGAGTTCTACATCCCAGGGCGAAAAAAGGCAACTGACTGAATGTGTTTTGAAAACCTTCGCGTTTGACCTGTTTCTTCCACTGAGAGTCAGTGGCTCCCGCGCTGGAACAGAGAGCCTCCAGAAGGTACACAGATCCACTGTCCGTGATCTCTTTCACGATTGCGCGCAGCAGCTTCAACGCACCGTCCGCCTCGCGGAAGCGCAGCTGAACCTCGCAAAGGAAGGCTCGTGACCCGCGACGTTGGCTTCCTGCCTCTCCGGTTCTCCTTCCCCAGCTGGTCAACGTCCCTCGAGGATCGGAGACCCCGACGCGATACCGAGGCCGTCACGAGCTGCCGACGTCAGCAGCTCGGCCGAAACATGGACACATCCGAGTCGCCTCGTCGCCAAGGTGGGCATCCTGCAGGCGGAGGTCCTGGTCTCGAGAGTCTCCAGATGCGTCGCGTCCATCGCCACGGCATCTTTGCAAGTGTTCCGCGAACAGAGGTCGTTCCTGCGCTCGGCGCGCACCGTGCGAGGCGCCGTCCGTTTTCGCCACCCCGCGTGCACCCAGCGTGATGCACGAGCACGCCGTTCTCTCTCTCCTTTGGCAGCGCTGCTCGGTTTTCCCATCCTCGCACAGAAGGGGGCATGGACCACTGCACGCTGCCCGTGCCGGTTGTTGCCGTGGTGGACGTTTGCGATCCCTCGGACGAACAAGAGGAGGCTCCGAAGAGTTTCACGTGGTACTTGGATCCTCGGCTCGAAATCGCTGTGTCCACACATGATGCGTGAGCACACCACATGGTGGTAACAGGTGTCAGATTTCTGATGCGAATAAAGGCTTCCAAGGCAGCGAAGGTGCGCGACATATGAAGAAGGAAGTTTTGATTTTTCTGTCTTGTTCGCCCCAGCATTCCGAATAAAAGTTGCAGTTGGGGCGTACCTAAACCGAATTTAGAAACAATCCACATTCGAAGGATCGTTTGCCTCAGCTATTCTGAGTCGAAATCTGAGTCCACAACTTCGAGAAGAAAGAAATAGAAACCGTAGAAATAGGTTGTGTGCGTACAGAGACCCTCTTTGGCTTTTGTACCGAGAATACTCGAAGCACTTGGGTGCGAATTCTGCTGAACGCAGACCTACTCCCTCCCTATCAAATAACCGGTTGGAGGAGATCCCTACACCCCGTTGCTCGCATTGATTGTCTCACATGCTCTTCGTCCTCTCAAAGAGCTTCGTTTTCTTAGTTTGCGTCTTTCGCTGCAGTACCCCTATGCATTACTGCGTCTGTTATTCGCTTTCTTACTTTGCCTCGTTCGAGCGAAAAGCATCTTAAGGATCTCTTTCGCACTTTCTCCATTCCTAACGATCTTCCCGATATTATGTATTTTCAGATGCAAAGAATAATCATGCTGTTTCAGAAACGGTTGCAAAGCAACCCACAGAATGGCACTCCACAACTCCGTATTTATTTGTGCATACGGTGATGCATATACAGGCATTTGTGCAAATACCAAAATGTATTTGCTTTATTTTGTACAGATTACGTCGGCACAGGGTGTAACATGCGTCTTATGCCTACTGAACATAATATTTCCACACTCATGCTCGAAGTATATGGAGCATACATGTTGAAGCCAAAGATACGTAAGGATTCGCTCGGACAGAGATGGACATTGAGACGACATAGATGGACATAGATGTGGAGTGGACTCAGAGGGACACGGATGCATATTGAGAGTTGATCCTTGGCTTTCATTTATTCGATTTGTGTTGTGCAATGAACGACTCCTTTCCAGACAAACCTATTGATTTTTACGTATTGAAAATTCTTATGGATCTTCCGTATACGAACTTTGCGAAGTATAACTGTATTTCCTATTTATTTGAAATGAAGGACCAAATATTATAGGGATGAGTGATGCCATGGGCTTGTGAAAAACTTTAGTTGTCGGGAAAAAAACAAAAAAAACCAAGTGAACAGAAATTTGACACCCAAAGCATAGTGTAAGTGGCTGACCTCAGGCTGACCTCGACCATCAGATTGGAAGACAGCCACTTTATTAATGTAAGTCTGTTCTCAAGTGCTGCTCTTGCACAGAACAGACTGACATCCACGCCTGCAGCGAAAATCTGATATGCAACTTTTAGCACGTTTGATCTCCCGCGTGCTCAACGAACAAACGAGAGTGATGACATTTATCTCTGAAGAAACGATTCTGAGAGCAGTTTAACGGAAACTGAATCTGTCATTGACTTCTATCAGGAAGGAATAAGCTGTTTACGTATCCAGAAGAGTGTGCATATATCTGAACGATTCACACGATTCCTCTCATTTGTTCCATGATCCACGTTAAATAGCGGAGACCACCGTTACCACAAAGCCTTCGACGCGGGTTAGCTGTTGACTTTCGGTTAAGGAAAGAGGTCAAACGCGATCAATTAGGTAATGATGCAGATTTATTTTGGGAAGAGTTCCAAATCAATTACTCAAATGTACCGAGGAGAAACAATAAAAGAACAGCTGTGAGCCTCTCTTAGGTAAGAGGGAAATACTATCCAGATAATAGGTTACTCCAGTTACGAGGTCTAGATTGATCTTCAGACCTATTATTGCCAGCAGAACTGATTTTCATGATTGGTGTTTTTGTTTGCGATGCATTAAGATTAATAACAGCAGCATCAGATTCGTTCAACTTTCACGTGATGGGTTTCGAGCCCCAGATAAGGGCGATCTTTTTTAACAGCGGAAAGCAAATCTGAGAACATCTACTTACATTCCAGTTTTTCGTCCATGCTTCCTCGAGAAGTGATAGACAAAGCTCTCATGAATTCTTCAAATTCGATATAACCGTCCTGAAAAAAATGGTGATGGAAAATGTCCTGAGAAAAAAAATTTAACGAGCAGAGCATCCTCCCAAAAATTCCCTGCTGGCACCGAAACCCGTCCGCGAAAAACAATTTCATTAATGCATTCCTCCAATGCATTTTCCAATGAAATAAATAAACTGAACACGGAGGCAGCCGCGATGTGGCAAATCTGATGTTTATCGATTCCACCGAGGAGCAATACCACGTACATATAGGGTTTCCTCCTGGACGTTCCTTCTTCCGGAATGGGTGCCGACGATACACAGAACCGTTATCCGAGGAACAGGCGGACGAAGAACGGAGCCAAGGGAAGAAATAATAAACGGAAAGGGAAGAAAAATAATTCTCAGGTGCATCTCGAACAGGACGAGAGGATCGGGGACTCTTGAAAGCTGGTCCCGAAAAACTTCTCTTTGCGTGTTTTCGGAGCTCTTCTCCAATCCGTGGCGCCATGAAATCAATTGGTGATCGAATACTGCCCAAACAGTGTGCATCTATTGGTCACCTTATGTATAAGAATGCCGACCGATGTAATCAAATCGACGAATCGACAGTAAATCGATTTTGGGGGAATCGATGGAAACAAACAATCGTACAGGATAACTGTTGCTTTTTTGATTATATAGTTAATTACGATTAACTGCCTACTATGTGCTGAATTTCGCACTTGCATTGTGGGAAATAACCTACCGATACATAGCGATGTATCGGTAGGTTACGTACCTAGGGGGATTTGCAATCTGTATGGCAGCATTCAGATTTCTCGGAAAATTTCGAACCCCGTTCCCTCGGGATCGGTGATCTCGTGTCAACTTTGTCCATCTCGAGAGGATGCCTCGTGCACGCATCTCCCACCGCGAATGTTCTTGAAACCGCAGACATGGGCCGCTGCCTGCTTGAAGAGGGAGGCTGCGAGAAGCAGGGGCGACCTCGCTGAAACCATGGTGGTATGCAGAAGGAAGAAATTACCAACAGGCACTGTGAACGCACACTCCAAAACATGAACACACGGGAGAGTTCTTTCCCATAGAGCACGAATTTCTTTCTATAGTCGCTAATTTAATAAGAGGGATAATGCATTGGAGACATCTGCCTTCACACAGGAATTGAAATAAAGAAATGTCAGACCATGGAGTGATTTATGAAATTCCTAGATATCAATTTTTTTTTCTTTTTGAACTCTTTCTTGGATACAAGACTTGTCAGCGTTTCACTTATTGTTCTTCAAGGCTTTCAAAACGGTGACGTACACATTCTTTTCGCTACATGCTGCCAAGAACATCTGGGGATTATGAGTGTGGACACAGAGATTTCGAGCCGAGGATCCAAGTACCACGTGAAACTCTTCGGAGCCTCCTCTTGTTCGTCCGAGGGATCGCAAACGTCCACCACGGCAACAACCGGCACGGGCAGCGTGCAGTGGTCCATGCCCCCTTCTGTGCGAGGATGGGAAAACCGAGCAGCGCTGCCAAAGGAGAGAGAGAACGGCGTGCTCGTGCATCACGCTGGGTGCACGCGGGGTGGCGAAAACGGACGGCGCCTCGCACGGTGCACGCCGAGCGCAGGAACGACCTCTGTTCGCGGAACACTTGCAAAGATGCCGTGGCGATGGACGCGACGCATCTGGAGACTCTCGAGACCAGGACCTCCGCCTGCAGGATGCCCACCTTGGCGACGAGGCGACTCGGATGTGTCCATGTTTCGGCCGAGCTGCTGACGTCGGCAGCTCGTGACGGCCTCGGTATCGCGTCGGGGTCTCCGATCCTCGAGGGACGTTGACCAGCTGGGGAAGGAGAACCGGAGAGGCAGGAAGCCAACGTCGCGGGTCACGAGCCTTCCTTTGCGAGGTTCAGCTGCGCTTCCGCGAGGCGGACGGTGCGTTGAAGCTGCTGCGCGCAATCGTGAAAGAGATCACGGACAGTGGATCTGTGTACTTTCTGGAGGCTCTCTGTTCCAGGCAGCCTCCATTCATTCGGGTGCTGCTCTGGTAGCGGTTCAAACCGGATGCCCTCGACGAGGGTCAGGACAACGGAAGTCGACCCTGGGGGAGGAGTGGAGGGGAGTTCTTCCGGTTGAGCAAAGAAGCGGACCTTCCAGTGTGGGGGACTCCTCCGAGTCGTTCAGATGTTGAGAAGGATCGGCTCGCTTCGTGGTTTTCTCTCTGGAGAGGTGGCTACACACCTACTCCAGCAGTACGACGCTGAGGGTCATCCCGGAATGGGGGGTCTGATTACTCCACAAATGGAAGAGTCAACCCACTCCTTGATTCCTGGAACTACCGGGAGGGTCGACTACCATCGTTCCGGCCCATATCGGAAGCATCCGGTTTGAACCGCTACCAGTGCCGCAACCGAATGAATGGAGGCTGACCAGCATCATCTCGCGGGAGGAACTCGAACCTACGGGCGCCCTGCGTCGATTTCTTTCGGTTCGAGCCCGCGACGCTTGGTAATGCTACGGGCGGAGACCACCGTTACCACAAAGCCTTCGACGCGGGTTAGCTGGTGACTTTCAGTTAAAGAAAGAGGTCAAACGCGACAAGGGAAGATCGAACAATGACAGCGTTGAGCGGCAACCACAATATTTGGTGCTTGCTTGATGCACTAAAACATGCATTTTAGTTTGCTCGCTTTTTACGTCCGGTTTGTCAACGCCAATGCTTTGTGTCTTCTAAGCACCGTACAGTTGCGAACGCATGCTGTTTCTTATTTTTCCTTTGGGAAGTTCTTCCTTTGAACGTCATCCCTCTTTTCCTTACTTTTATGGAGCATTGCAGAAGATGACACCAGCATTGCACTGTCTCTACTCTGTGGGTCAAGAATCTTCCTGTTTTCCAGAAATCTTTTACGACAAATGGTTTCCATTAATTCTTCTCGTGTTCTTTCTCTCGTAAAAAAGAAAAGCGAGAAAAGCGACGATAGATAGGAAGGATAGCAGCTGCTCAGAATCCATCAGCAGAGTTTCAGCAAATACTCATGATCAACGCGGTCGAAAATCTTCTCATTCCGGCATACGTTGGCACGAATCTTGGTCTGGAATGATCCGGGTTTCCTTTACTCACAATGCACATCCAAGCTCAAATTAGAATTATTTGCAATGCCTTGGGCTATTCTCAACCAAACACCCTTTCATCTCAGACCACCCAGTTTCCTAGGGGACAGAAGTGCCGAGTTTGGCTTTTTGTCACGATAATTGTATCAAGTTGAAGTCCATCGTGCTCCAGCCTGAGTTTCTTAAAATGGTAGAGAGCCTCTGGATATATCATTTGCTTGCAATCCAACGAAACTCGTGCTTGTATTGGTTAATCACTAATGTACAGATGTACATGTTCTTCAATCCGTCATTGTTACCTCCAAGCGTGCCTTTGACATTGATATTCCAAGAAAAGCTGTCTCAGGTTCTCAGAGGAAGCGGATGTGTCACTCTATGAGGAAGTTGAGGTGAAACATGATGAAGGACTTCGTTTCGTTCCCAAGAAGACCCATTCACACAGAATGGAAATCTCAAACTGGCCCAAATCATCGCGCACACTGCCTCCGCCACCTCGGAGTTCTCTAGGGCACTCCATCATTCCCGAACGCTGAAACGCTTGCTTCGAACACGCAACTGATGCGATCCCGGAAGAAGTTCGAGGATGCAGGCAGCTTGGAGAATTTGTCGACGCGCCAGAAGTCCGATTTCTGCGGTCTGCTTTGTGTCGATTTCGGCTTCTTTCGTGTCGTCTGCGGTTCTGCGTCCGTGTGTTTCTCCTCGTCGCGAGGAATGATTCGACGGGATCACAGGTTTGTGGATGCAGAGAGAACCAGAGTTCCGTTTACGGCTTGTTCTTCACCTCCGTTGCATCCGACTCACTCCCGCTGACGGGTAGCATCCTCTTTTCGTGTTTCCCTTTCTGCACCCGAAGTCCGACCTCGATGTCACCGAAAAGTCCTCATAGCCACACTCTTCGTACGCTCCACGTACTTCACACTTGGGTCCTTCTCAGCGAATTGTCCCGGATTCATTCCACAGAGGGGTATGAAGTTCAAGAAATCTGTTTACAGGCACGTAATGTGATGCAGCTCCTCGAGATCCTCACGCACGTACTCCGTACACTATTGAAGTACCATTTCGTTAAAACACACAAAGGATTCGTGTTCTGTGATTCTCATTCATCTGTGGTACGAAGCGGACATGGCATCTGCGTTGTCCAGGGGCTGAAAATCGTCGCCTTGGATCCCACTCAATGCCTCTGCTCCGTGCGGATTGCAGCTCACACTGCTCTTTGGGGTTTCGCTGACGGAACTTTTTTGCATGACTGTGGATACGCCACGGATCACGACCCGAGGATACGGCCTTCACCATCCGTTGCCCAGCAGTTTTCATTACACGCGATTTCCACCACACCATGCATCTTTCGAGCCAAAACTCGAACTCGAAGTTTCCGAGCATTTCGTGTTATCGTGCTGTTTAAACCTCGGCACGGTTCTTGTGCGGCCCTTTACGGGAATAATGAACTGAGGAGAAAAGCCATGGTTACGAAATAGTTCAGAATCCCAGTCGAAGCAAAGCCATGGAACTCCAAGGAAGGCAAAGCCTGCTGTGAGTGAAAATCTCTAAGAAACCTTCTGGTAGGACTTCTGCCCGAAACAGTAAAGAAAAACAGTTTTTCTGCTAATGACAGTATGCACCCGATTCTGTCTGGTTTGGCACCACTTACGGTGATACAAATGCTGCTGGTTGTGATGGAGGGTCATTCGAAATCCTGTCTTTAGAGAAATCCACATCCAAAAAGAAATCTCAGCAATCTCAACTCTCAAGAAATCTCAATCTCAATCTCTCAATCTCAAGCTAAGATGCCTACACCAATAGTAGGATGTAATTATAAGGTACAACAAGCAGCTCAGGTGGCTTTCTTAAAGGTATCCAAGATCTCATCTGGGATTGGGTCACAAATTTCCGATCAGACATGGGTTCGTCATCACGTTCATGGAAGGTTTATTTCAAAATCCTTTTCGAAAAGGGACTCGTGACTCTTCTCGGCTATAGATCCGTTCCATCCAAACAAGATGATACGGAAACGCGACAATTCCTTCGAGTATTCTTTCTTTCTGAGAGAGCATTTCGTAGCGAAACTTTTTTGTTGGATGACGCGAACTTCGCTGCTCCATCCCAATGGAGTTAACCGGAACCACGCTTTTTTATTTTTGTTCTTCAGGACCTGCATCCAACCTCTCCGAGGATCCCAAGGAGGTGGATTCTACAAAGTGTGGTTATTGGATGGATTTCCTTAACCAACAGCGCGTGTTAGGAGGAAGATGTTGAAGAGTGCCCCGCGTCAAATGGTCCTTGTCTTCAAACCAGTAGTCCCGAGAAGATTGTTCAAAAAGACCGTTTTTCGAGGCCTCTGCAACGCTGCTTTTACAACGAACACCTCGGGCCGGAACTTGCCTTCGTTCTTGCTCCACGCAACTCTGTCGTGGCCATGATGGAATTAAAACTTGATGCTGATGTTTCAAGGTTTGCATTTGTCCTTACAACGTGGGCACGTTTTTGTTTTTATTTTGTTTTGAGAAAATTCGAAAATCCTCAGATTCATCCCAAAGGTTGTGTTGCCAATCTTTCTGTTTCTCTTGGATACCACAGCTGCGAACCTGGCTTCAGAATCTCTTCGTGGCTGTTCAAAAGCAGCAGCAGACTCAGGAATCACCTCTTCTAAAGTTAACACTTGCATACGCTCGCTTTGCTTTTCTCGAGGCAGTTTAGCTGTGCTGCTTTCATGATTGACACCAGACCCTGCAATTATGTCACTGTCAAAGAACTTCCATTCTTTAACGAGGTTCAACTGTTCTCATCTCGCGATTATTTAAAAAAAAATTAAACCACGATCTCCGGTTTCGTACTTTGGACTGCCTGCATTGCACAAGTACGATTTTGGTATTCTTTTACAAAAGTCCAAAAAAGTCTCCCAAACAGGCGCCAACAGCATAAATCAGGGATGGAAGAAGGTCCAATGCACAAATCCCTGATCACATCTATTAGGGAGTAATCAAACAGCGCCCGCACCACTGAATTCATGATGGAATCTCGTTAATTTGCGCGATTCGATTCTCAGTCCTCCTTAGCGTGGAGTCCAGATCTCAAAGTCCGGATCCAAAAATTTCGAAAAACTGAGATTTCCCTTCGCTTTTGGCTCCTCATTCCAATTTCCTTAATCCTTTTAAGTTATTGTTTTTCAAGAGATTCATCCTTTCGTTAACCTCAAGTTTTCTTTGTGTGGCACCTTCATAATTAAGTACTTTAAAGTGAATCAAATGTAACCCATCTTCAACGGCTTCCCAAAGTTCAAATCGATGCTCAAAAGCAAAGTGCTTTTCGTAATGATCTGATCGTTCGGGCTTGTTTCTGGGACAAGAGAGACTGTTGGTTATCTCACCAAACGAAGTCAGATAATTACGAATTTGTGACTGAGAAAGCACGAACAAGGTACGAATTATCTGCAGGGAAAAGAAGTGCCTCGAAAGAATCTCTCTCAGCCAGGTAGAGATCGCCAAATCAGTGCTCCCTTTCCAGTTTCTCGAATTCCCGCTTTCATTTTTACAAATCACTCCCACATGTTTAATTTGCATCCCGATGTAATGCTTGGGATATTTTGCGTCTCTGAAGTTTCGACTGGCACCAAAGTCTGATACAGGCGCTGCGCCGACACGCCCGAACCCGGCGACTCCGAAACTCGGAGAACCATCTGGCAGCGTCTGCCATCTTCCGTGTCCTTTTCCAACTAGTGGGCATCTCAGGAAGCTGCGTTCCTCTTGCGAGTGTGCACCGAATCGCACGCACTTGCCCGCCAGAAAACCCTCTAAGAAAATGAGACCGAGTTCTGAGAAACTGCTGCTTGTTCATTTATGCGACTCGACTGTGGCAAAAGTTGGTCTGCTCGTTGGACAAGCCCAGCAGCATCCCAGAGCGTCGCCGGAAAATTCGATGTGGAGAAGGTCCAGGATTCACTTTTTCATTTGCCACACATAGCTGATTTCACCTGCACGTGTTTAACGGGAAGAAAATGGAAATCGGGACGGCCTCGTGGACTTCAGCATCTCGTTCGATATTTCGAATTTAGCGGAATCTTCGCTCCTTCACGTGCGCATGCACCTCATCCTAGAAGGGACGGGCTGTTCGTTACTGTATCGCAAGCAATGCTGTCAACTGGTAAGCCTTCCTTCTTCGCAAATGGAAAGATTCCGTGATCCTAAGTGCTCTTTGCGAAATCAAGGCATCATGTGGAGTCTGGCTTCATTTGATGCCTCCGAATGAAAGATGCCACGGATAATTCTTCCTTTCCAGCATCCCGTTGAAGTCGAATCACGCACCCTTGCTGCACTTAATTAAAAACATGAGAACGGCTCCGAATCTGAAACACCCGTATCGCAGCTGTCCGTGATGCGAACTTCCTTCGTTCGGATGCAAACATCCAAAGCACAAGAGTGCACCTGAGTATTGATCTGGAACCCGAGGAGATTCCGCTGGAAGCAGATTTCATTTTCTATAGAGAATAAAATCCCACACCTCCTCTAAGTCAGGATTTACCACATCATCAACAATTCAAGAACACAGGAATGCAAGCAAGCACGATCTCTCTAAGCTGGCCTTGGGATACGTTCGATATTGCACCAGCAATCAGCTTAAGAAGCTACAACGGATGCTGAGCTGGAAAGCTTCATAAGGAATCTGAATAAAATGCTGGCCACCGAGAGACCAGCCCTCGAAAATGGGATTTTTCAGGTAACTGAAGGTTGATTTGAATTGGCGGGAGGAAAGGCGTGAAGCTGTCGTACATGCTCAAAAACCAGGAAGAACAGTAATCCTTCTGGCAAAGGGGAAGACAAAGGAAGCACCAAATCGAAAGCTGAAGAGGAGAGGGAGTTATTGGAAAGCAATCCATTAAGATTCCACACCGTTGATCACATTTAGTGGGAAAGAATGGTGCTTGCAATTCTTTTCCACAAGTGATCGAGGCAAACTAACTGACTCCAGAGAAACAGGGCCGATCGGACGTTTTGTAAATACCGCAGTGCCCCATTGCTGAAGCAGTTATAGAAACAGTTCCTCATGCACCCCTGCGTGGAATTTCCGGACATGCCCTGTGAATAGTTGCACCAACTACTAAGCTGTATTAGCAATCCAGTCGTATCCACCCTTTGTTGTTAAGTGTCTTAGTTTGCGTCTTCTTTGGTCATTCTTTACAATGAGACAAAGGGACATCTTTTATAGGTAGGGAGAATTATTCTGCGAAAACCGATTCCATAGTCGAAGCATGAACTTTCACTCCCGAATACTTGTACGCTCCCGCCTTCTTTTGAATGAGAAAAAGAAACGTCCGTTTTGGACAAGCAGTGGGAAGTAGAAGGTAAAAGCAATAAGGGCAAGACAGGTTTCCTTATCGTCCTGGATGGTTCATATTCAGGTCCAGAAGAGAAGAACGTCCACACACGACAAGCCTGTTGGATTCGCTCTTTTCCCTCTAATGGAAATCAGGGCACCGTGCGCTGTTGTATAATAAATCCAAGCAGAATGCTCAATGCTCCGTGAGAGTCGGTGTGTCTCTAAAGAGCTATGGCTATGGCGAATGGAAGAAAACACAAGGAAAGGGGTAGCTGTCTTCAGAGTCAAAGCGGAAAAGCTTTAAGAAAATGAAAATCACCAAACAATACACAATTCCTCTCATAAAGGAACATTCCAGAGAAAGTTCGTTCCTTTCCTAGTTGAGGATGCGATGCATTCTCGATGACTATGGAGCAGAATCGCTTTGTCACGAGCTAAAGGATATTGAAAAGGACGAGATGTTGGTGAAGAACAAGACTCAAAGGAGAATCCCAGATTTGCGTTTTTTTTTTTTTGGCTTTTTTGTTGTTGCTGCTGTTGCAGTTGGAAACGGTTTGTACGCGCGGTTGCTAACGATCCTCAAAAGTGTAGGTCAAGAGAAACAACATCGAGTGATTTGTTCAATCCGAGGAAACGGAAGAGAAAACCACCTTTGTCAGCAGCTGGAAGCAAAGTGATAGAATAAAGGCCAAATCAACAAATGAGGTGGACTCTCGGATAGAGAGTTCCTGTCAGAAGCTCCATGTGAATTGGAGACTGGAATCGGATCAGTCTGCTGGACGGAGAAGTTCCAGAAAATTCAGAATGGCACCAAAGCTTCCTCCATGGTTACGCCTACGAGCTACGCAATACTGCCTTTAAAGCACGAGGCTCTGTCTGATATCGCAAAAAGCAAGGATTGGTCCATGATTACCAAGACAACAGAAGGGCAGTCCAAAATTAAAAGGGAAACGAAAACCAAATCCCGAAATTCCCAGCATGGAAACGAGTGTTGGAAAAAAAGATACAGGGGCTCCGATGCTGCCGAGAATGGATGCGTTACGTAGAACTGACAGAATGGTGAAAATCCGGATCTACTGTGAGAGCTGCGAGTGAACTGCTCCTGTTTCTGTCTGAATGAAGATTTTGAGACCACAGGTTTCTTCTTGTTTCGTGAAGATCAGGTTCATTTCCGTTTCCAGCTCCCAGAGTGAGATGCTCGAGGCCAAGGCGAAGTGGTTCTGAGCTCGCAAGATTCCGCCTTTGCTCACGCAGAAAAGAGTATGGGATTTCTGAACCACAGTTCAGGTAGGTTCATTCCTTTCCTGAAGTAACCGAAAATCGATGTCAGTCTGAATTACCGTACAGTGCATTTGGCTGCATCTCAGGTTTCCAGCTTGCATCGTCATGGAAAACTCGGATGGCCGTTTACGTCGCCGCCTTGGGCGTTGCAAATGATACCACAATGGTGTAGCACCGAAGCTGCATCAGTAGTGTAGTGGGGTTATTCCCTGAGAGGTGAGGTGGCTATGCCTGCATCTTCTTCGATCCCGAAGAAAGATCAAGGTCACCCAACTCCTTTCGATCTTTCGACGAAGATCAAAAGGAGCTGGAAGCTCTTCTCTCTGCGCTGCTGCCCTTTATCTTTGCTTCGATGTTCTCGCCAACGCGCGTTCGCTGCTGCTTTGAAAGCAGAAACGTCCTGGAGCAAAATGTATGCTGGACCAGGGACACGACTCATCTCGTCAATCGTTTTTGCAAGCGTAACGGCAGTCTCTTCCTCTGTGCGTTTGGCATCTCATGATGGGAACGGAGTTTAGGAAGTCCGGATTTTATCTGAGGGTACATATGCACCTCATGGGAGTCTCGAAACCTGCAGCCGAGAACTACAGTCATCTGATGATTTCCACAATCGATCTTGCGCCACCGCAAGATGAATTGCGGAACTCTTTACTTTTTTGGAGCTGACGGGCAAATAGCCAGCAAGAGCAAGACAGGACGTTTGATCGGTTTCTTGGCAAACAAGGAAGCGGCTCAACTTTTGGCATCTTCATCAAACCCCAGCATCCCGTGAGAAAAAGTTAGCTCACAGAGTCCCTCTGTAATGTATTTTTCATTCAATTCAGTTTCCACTTCTCCATTAGAAGGTATCACACCCAAATGAACGAGACTTGCTAAGACATGAGTACCTCCTGGAAGTTTCCGGAAATAGGATCGAGCTCCTCTGATAATTGAAAATCTTTCTTGTTTGCTTTTAGATTTGCTTTCGTGAACCATCTAGAAGTGTTTCCAACTAACGACATTGGATCTTCGGTCAGTCCCATGATGCTGCCATTGAGCAACCTTGCAGAGATGCTGAGTTTGCTACAGCATTTTACTAACAATTTTGCTCATTGGGAAACGGGAGTAATTGCAAATTCATCTGATTATGGGCTCTCGTGTCTATCGGGCGTTTTTTTTTGTTTTTGTTTTTATTGATCACACAGCCTTGAATGAACAGAGCTGCTATCTTTGCTCTTTTACTTAGAGCGCAGTTGGTTAGCACACCGAAACCATAGCGGATAAGCTTTTGATAGATGAGTGATGTGATCATCCTGTTATCTCATGTCGTTCTTCGTCCGCGCATTCATCATCCTTTCATGACTTTCTAGCTGAGCTGTTATCCCGATTTTTTCCCTCACATTTCTTGACTCTCATCACGGTTTTGCTAGCATTTGCATTTTCTTGAGAATCATAGAGTTATGGAATTATTTCTTGCGAAGCAGCACCAATTTGTTGTTCGGAGGCTCATGGTCGTTCACTATCACGTCTGTATCTTCATTGCTTATCAGACTTTCTCGGAAAGCTTGACTTGCTTTTGTTATTGTTTTTTTACTCCATGTTTGTGTTGACATCGCTAAGATCTTAGGATGCCAAAGCCAGAGATATATCTTCGAAAAAGTGCTCCATGATTTCAGTGCTAGGTAAACGTTGATTATCCTCATGGTTTTGTTCTTTCACTCTGATTCCTTTGTTTTCAGCACCAACTTCGCACAACAGAATTCTCAGCTGTGAAAGCTTCGTGGCTTACACGTTTCTTTATGCTTTTTGATTTGCTTTTTTTGCTCTCCCATGAGAGTGCCGAAGAAAATTCTACATCTGAACGTAAATTTTTCTGCTTCTTTTTCTCGCTTACAGATCTTTCTCAAAGCAGTTTTCCCGTTTGCTAGTTCGGCAGTATACCTATCCACATTCCTTCGTTGCTTCTGGGATTCACTACTAGATGTCGCCAGCTTTCACGAAAGAGCCAGCTTGCCGCGAAACGCCCCCGGCTCCAAGAAACGCGAAAGCTCAAGGAACCGCTATGCGTGTAGGTAATTAGATCACACATCATCGTCATCTATCGATAACATTAGGAAACATGTTCATTAGTATTAATGTGAACGTTAAGATACATTTCTGGACTTTAACAGCTGCCAGCCCTCGTGGTCAGCAGCTTCGTCGGCAATGTCTTTTTCCGACGTTTGCTGAGTCGGTCAAAGCTTTGGCTGCTGGTGTTGCCCGTTGTGTTTCGTCTTTTTGTGTTTCTTCTTCCCCCGCTCGACCCGCGCGTTTCGCCCGAGCTTTCGCCAAGTTTCCTACTTTGCAGCACTTATACGAGGTGCTTGCAGAAGTTTCTTCAAAATTTTCTGCACAAACATCGCGGATGTTATCCACCAAAAATCAAACTTTTCTTCAATTCATCAAAAAAAGAGCTTCTTCATCATCAGCTTCTTGAGGACTTCATCAGGATAAACCTTAGCGCACAACTCATAACACGCTGAGTATGGGATCTCTGGCATGCTCTGGGGACTTTGCGAGAGCATGAGGCAACTTTACATACGTTACCTCAACAAAAAAATTACAGTACTCCCACGTTCCAATTACAGTACTGTACACTGTGCGCTTTGCACGTGAGGTTCCTTCTCTTCAGCAGCTTTCCTTGCAATCCGTATTCGATGCGGCTTTTCCCCGTGATTTGGGGCAGCCCACCTTTGCCAAGAGTCTGCCTCACTGATGGCAAGAAGTCTCCAAGAAGAGATCATAGGTTCTCTTACCCACTCGCTCTAAAGGAGACTCTGCTTTAACTCTCAGATGTTGAAAGGGTGGGGAGAAGGAAGAATGCACCCATTTTTCACTCTCTTCCTATTTGAATAAGAAAGAACGAAAACTTCCCGTTCCTTCCGCTTCCCGACTTTCGTCAAGTCGGGAAACGTTCAGGGAATCCAGGCTACCATATCTTCTACGTCGCGGTCGCTCGTCGTCATCTCCCGAATTCCCTGAAAATCGAAACGGAATTTTCCAAGTTCAGTCGCAAAAAATTTTCCCTTCGATTTTATTCCCGGATGCGCGATTGCTGCAGCTGAACAACTGGTGAGGTCGCCTCCTTATCACTCGCGGGCATGATTCGCGGGCTTCGGGAGAGGGCAGGAAGACTTCAGTGTTTGCTGCTAGATGTGGGTCAGGACAGCTATCCAGAGACCGTGCGTTGGATCCTCTCATGCATGATTTGGAACTTTTGCGTCCAAGTATGTTCCTCAAAAGGGAATCCAGCACGCTTCCTCGTCACCAGTAAAGTTTACGTCTTAGTGTCCCTTAACTTTCCTATTTTGAAGGTTGGATCGCAGTAAGCGCCCATTGGCATTGCAGACCACAAGCCGATGAGAAAATCAAGCTTCCCTCCTCCGTTTGAGGAACTCCACAGAAAGGGAGCTGAAGACATGAATTCAGTGTTTCCTTTCTGCATCCTCAGAACAAGTGCGGATTCGTTTTGCATTTCTTTTCTTCGCTTCAGATTCCTTTTTCCTCCTTGGTGCTTCCGGATGTGTGCCGACAGTCTCTTTGAGATTTCTGACACATTCCCGTAAGCTTCTTAGTGCCTTCCTCCCTGTTTCGCTCACTGATGAGTTTTCGGGAAAGTTTTCGAAATCTTTCGTTTAAAAATAACAACCCAAAGAAGTACGGACAACCTCGAATAGAGTGTTTTCGGTGTCGGTTACCGAGGACACTGTGTTTCGTTTCGTACGCAAGTGCGTGACGATTTGTTCCCAGCCTGAGATCAAGAGACGAAGATGATCGATGAGTTCGGACGCACGCTCGACGCTTCAACAGCTCCACTGAAGTCGGTGCTTGGTCGATGAAATCTTCCTCCGCAAAGGCTTTCAGAACAGAAACAGAAGCTGGCACTTGGAGAATGCGGCCAGGAGTTTCACCAGGAGTTCTTGACGGCGAAGACTCGAAAGAGTGCAACACGAACGGACGTCCAGTCTGCAGTCGAATGAGAGGCGAGTTTGCGAATCTAAGCGTCGACAACGAGGGATCGCAGAATTTTGAAAAGAGGATGTGAAACGATAATTCTCTTCCGAAAGACGAGGCCGATTTCTTCCCGACGGATATTTCGAGCGGCTCTCCTAACGGGGCGAAAAGAAATTCGGACAGGTGACATTAGGATTGAATAAAGAATGGTGCAACTGGACTTCTTAACCTTCTCAGAAAGCATGGGGAAAAAGGGACTCTGACTACGTGGGCAGCGGTCGGTTCAAGAATTCCTCAAGCACCGTCAGCCAAGTCAAGTTTTCTGGATGGAAGTGCGAGTCAGACCGGATCGAAAGAGACCTTGGGGAAATGTTCCCAGTCAAAGACAGAATTTTCCAGGGTGAGGGCACATCGGAAACAATTCTTCGGCAAACAGAAAGTGCTTTGAAGAACAAATTTGGGGAAATTGTGAAACGGGTTCTGGAAGTTCCCACTAGCGAGGAAGAGTTCTCGATGTAGAAGTGCATGCCCGAACGAACTCTGAGACGTCTCTTCAATTCCGAGACTCACGGTCTCGCTTTCCTGCTTTAATGGAATCCCTCTGCAAAACGACAAGTCTCAGTAATCAGCTACATGCTTTTTCATCTGTGGCTTCAGATCCTCACGAAATACCCTCATCCATTTACGTGTCCACAATAAGGTTTCCTTTACACATGACGACTTCTAAGCACGTAAGCATTCTAAACGTATCTTCCATTTTCTTTTGGCCTTCTGATTTCTTTGCCTAGCACTTGACAAAACATCTGGTCCGAAGGATGCCAGTTTTCCTCCTAGTTTCCCGAAGTCGGCTGATTACTTGCATTCTTCTGAGAATTCCTTATCTCGACACCACAAAACCTTCGAGGTCTTACTATCCTCTCAAATTCCTAAATCTGTTTTTCTGTTTGGCGTCCGGGAAATCGAAAGACAGAAAAAACTGTGATTGCTGTTCTGCATGCTGAACTTGGAAACTGAGCGCCAGAATTGGAGATTACATGGACGGGAGGTTCGCAATAAGAGCATTAGTAAGACGACGAGAAGGACCTGAACACTGAGGAAACCTTGCAAATTACCTCTCTCAGGTTCTGCCTGAATAATTTCCCATCGTTTCAGGACACAACACGTTAGTGATGTAGCAGCAGCACAAGAACAAAACGGATATCACTGAATCTGAATGTCAAATGAATCCTAGTAGGCTGTCGTAGAGGGATGCAAGATGGAGCAGGAATGTCTGTGATGGAAACTTTGGGCAAGCAAAGAAGAACAAATGCAAACGAAATGAAGAGTAGAATCCGAAGGAAATTCGACACGCAAAAGCATCTAAACAAAGTACAAAGCGTTCAGAAGAGCACCCCTTCATTTGATACGATGAAAAGTATTGAATGAATTTTTTTTTTCCTGATGATCCGGCATCAAGCACTCATGCAAAATCCTCGTGAATGCATGCGCCCAATGTTCCACATGCTGCTGCTAATTTTTGGTCCTTATTGCCACCGGCCAGCGCCTACATGCGCCATGTTTCCTGAAGGCTCTAAAATTCGTTCGCTGGAGACTCCAAAGATTCTTGCTTCAGTCCACCTTCCCCCTGTTCCTAGGAGACTGGCTTTTCAGTCCTTCCATGTAGGTCCCCAAGCCGCAAGCACAGAAGATCGGCTGATGCTACTCACAGGTAACATCCATTGCCTCTCCTCATCGCACCCTCTCCCACCACACTGAGATTGCGTTGATCACGACGGCAGCTCAGCCAGTCACTTCTCGGCGTAGGCAAAAACCTCTCGTACTCTGCAGATGTACCCTTCCCCCGTGATTTTCTGCTGACTTCAAGTTGGGCAGGCCGAACCGGATTTGAGACTCGACGAACGAGGACATGAAGGCCGGTCGGAACATCGTTGGGATTTTTTTCATTGGAAAAAGTTGCAATCATCGATACGAGGAGGAAGGAACAGAAAGAACAAGTAGGAAAAAAAAAATAATGCAAGAAACATGCAGCTATGGATTCAGAGCCTGTGCAACGCTGTTCAGATGCGAAATTTATACTTTGGGATTCTCAACAGAACGGAGGTTTCAGCAAAGACTCTTTTCAGCTTGAGGAAATGATCAGCCGGATCCGAAAATGGCTGCTGCCCTTACTCCGCCAATTCGGCAGATATAGTTTTGGTTTCAGCTTCAGATGTAACACTGTCATGAGAAGATACTACTGGAGGCCTGCGAGAAGAGCGGATCTAGTTTCTGGTAAGCATCTATCGGAGAAACGGAGGAGGCCTAAGAAGATCCAAGTACGCCTGCGCGTTGTCAGCTTCACAACGAAACCTCTACCGTCCGAAAACGGAGAGGCATGTGATGGCGCGATTTTCACGTGTTTCGCCCCTCGGGCTGTTGGTCTCTCTGCAGAAGTTGAAGCAGTGAAAGCAGTTGTTTTCCTCACAGCGAGCCTGCTTACGGAGAATCCTTCTTCTCCAGTGCGGCGGAGCTGCACTTCTGGACTTTCCCTTGCCACATTCCTCACAAGCAAATCCTGTTTCCGGAAGGCACTCGGGGTCTCTGGAAGTGACTTGCCATCTGTCTTCTTGAGAGCAATTTCCGATTTCGTCGAAGCGATCAACTTTCGCCTCGATGCGGCACACGTCTTAATTGAGACTGCACTTCCTTAGAAACGCACCGGGATGGCTCCAGTCAACGAGCAGTTCTCTTTTCCAAAACCAGAGTATCTCTTCCCTGACTCTTCATACTGAGCAGATCAGATTCGGAGACTGGTAGATAAAAATCGCAAGAGGGCATTCTGTTGGAGCCAAGAGAGGTGGTAAGCTGTGCATGAAGGCTTTTTGGGCTGGCAGCTGTTGCCATGCACCCCAGGACAGCCACGTGAATTCTCAAGTTTTCCGTGTCAGTTCTGTCATTTGTCCCAGGTAACCGCCGTTTCCTTCAGGAACAGTGCGTCCACCCTCCGTCCATTGCTGCAGAAGCACGAAAGAAGAGAATCCCAGCTCCGAAATCCCGTGAGGGTTCGTCCCAAAACAGTCCATAAAATCAGGAAACGACTCAAACTTGCCAAGTCATTTGCATTTGCTATTCAGCCAGTGATCAGAGAACTGAGCATGGAATCATCCAACACTGCGGCGGAGGCAGACGTGGGAACGAACCGAAAACCAATCTGCGAAACTGAACGTCGGAGGCATCAAAATATGGATCTTTAAAATTCCCTTCTGTTTTTACATCCCGTGATAGTGAGGATGAAAGATGGCTTAACATGTTAATCCACGTCGAAGCCATTTTTCATCCGTACGACCATTTTTCATCAGCAGCAGAGAGCCGTGAATCCACGGCTCTCTGCTGCTTGCGTCTGTGTGGCTAAACACAGACGCATGACTTGTGGTCATCGACCTACATGCAACAGCGTCTTCCTCAGCTATCCGTCCAATTCTGTACGATCCGGCGTTTCCACAAGACCCACAGCAAGGACTCGAAAGCTCCGTGGAAATGATATCCGTTTCATTGCTATGAGCATTCCGGTCGCCACCATTCTCCACTTCTGCATTTCGCCACAGATTCTGATTCAATTCCTTCCCAGGAGATGGTCAGCACAAATTTTTCGAGTGAATGGAATTGGTAAAAATCATTTTCTCTTCTGAACAAAAACTTTCCCTGCCCTCTCCACTTTCATCCCTATTTAGCTGCTTCCTATGCAGCGCAACCTCATGTCCAGAGCAAGAAACTTTGCTCATAAGAGTTGCAGAGAAAAGTATGGTTTGACGGTCTTGTGCTTCGTCCTGCTGTCCAGACTGGTGCAAGTGCAAATTCTGGTAGTCTGATCACCGGGGCAACCAAGTCTGATCAAATAAAGCAAGAAGAGGTGGATTCATTCATCTAAATTCAACAAAAGATCCCTTTCTGAGATAAGTTAGAAGAACGAAGAAAAAAGAGGGGGAAGGGAAGGGGAGGGGGAGGGTTTGACTCAGGTAAAAGATGTCAAAATAGCGACTGGGGTACGAATACCCATCCTGAATTTGGTTCAATGAGGAGTGAGAGTTTCAGCATCAAAAGTCGCTGCAGGAAGTATGATGTCTCCTTTGATGGCAAAGCGTTCCCTATTCTTAGCGAGTTTTCGAGTGGAATTTGTTGGATCCCTGTCCAATGAGCCGTCTTAATCCCGGTGAAGCATCATCTTTAAAGTGGTGAGCATCTCCGAGGATTCGTCAGGCTGTGTATCAGGGATACACTCTGCGTGTAATAGAATACATTTACACCTCCGTAAAACGGAAAGCGATAGAGAGGGAGTATTGCTGTCTAAATTGTGTGTAGAATGGATTCAAGGTTCCTGATAACGGCGTTCGTGATCTTCGGCGGAGTGCAAAGAAACAAATAAATGCCGAAACAGCCTGGTCATCCATCGGTGTTTTATAGGAAAGCTTAAATCGATGACGGTGATCGAGAAGGAAGTAGGATGAAGTGTTGGAAAAAGTAGGAGGGGCAGAATAAAAAGTCTTGGCACAAGTTAATCAGATGTGCATTTTCTTTAAATGGTGTATTGTAATGATGGCGTATGTACACTCTACACGAAGCCTAACTGGCGCGAAACATGATGTGGGAGCAAGATCCAAAATGGCAGATGCAAACTGATGCACCCTGGAGATAGGAGGGCAGCTAAATGGTATCATGGAAACACCTAACCTAAAAAATACTGATGCAGAGTTTCCAAGACTAAAAAGGGTATCGTTCTCGAACAATCATTTTGATCTCTTTGACACCTCCCTCGAGCTCGCTCCCTCCCCTCTCTCCCGCCCCCTACCAAAAATGATAGTGATTGTCTGCATACATTTTTTTTTACCAATTTGTAGAGTCTTCAGTATAAAGCTGTGCTGAGGATGATACCACCAGCTGATTTTTGCCAGCGGCATCGTGAACTCTTAAGACTTTACAGCTTCGATGGGAGCAAATCAAACGTGGCACCTGTGCTGGAGTTTTCGGATGGGATTGATGCAATCGCATTATGCAGTAGCACCGCAAAGAAATTCGAAAATTTGATTTTCCCAGCGGAATCCTTCTCGGTTGCACACAAATTCGTGTTCTCCAACCCCTTTGATGATGCTTCGGATGCCCCAGTCCGACGCGTTTCTGGCACAAAGAGCAAAGCAAAAGAGTTTCTTCCACCTCTGTGCTCACCAGGCAAAATCAACGTACTCTTTAAGCGATTTCGGGGGGGAGGGGGGATACCTTAGGATGGACACCTCAGAGAGAATGTCATGTGGTACACAACCGATTAGGAGAACCAACATCCTTTCATAGACGGTACCCAAATTAAGGAACCCTGTTGCGCAAAATAAATGATGACTACATTGCATGCTGTGCAACACTAAAGATGGTTCCCCGTTTCAGGCAGCCATTGAACAGAAAGTCCCCTCCTCCCTCTGTATTCGGCTTTCCAAAGAAATCTATGAAACGCCAATGTACTATGGTTTCGTAGATGCATTCAATCCAAAGAACAGCGCAGAGTTGACCCCTGAACTCTGGAAACGAGACAACTCCTCGGGTTCTCCCCGGAACAGGAAATGTGTTTGAAAAAGAAAGCAGTTCAGGGAAACTCCTGTGACCGTGTTGAGAGGCTGCATCCGAAGAGAGGCCATGTTGAGGGTTCACTCTAAGACCGACGAGGACTCTGAGCCAACGTCTTTTCCCAGCAGGCGAACACTCGGATTTACAGATGCTCCGTTCTAAAGTGGATCATCCTGTGAGCGCATCCCGTGTCATCAAATGTCGCAGCAGCTGTGGCAGCGCGGTCGTGGACACACCACTCTTATGAAGCACGAAATCCATTCGCTTCGTTCACGTTCCCGAGGTACCGGACACACACGAGGAAGCTCATTTCAATGCTCATAAACAGCTCACTCAACCTACGGGATTACTCAAATCCGAGAGGGGGATCTGAAATAGCGCGATAGATGATTCCGTGGGGCCCTGATTGGATCGTTACCAATTTCACCGGAATGACAAAAGTTGTGTCATCCCGGTGAAATGCGCAGTGAAAGATCTTTCGGGGTCTAACTCTTCGCCAGAGAGCTGAAGAAAGTGCCGCGTCGAATCACTGGGTGCTCCGCTCGCATCTCACCCGAAGCTCGTGCGGATCTGAACAAAGAGTTCGCCAGGGATGACCGCATCATCTAGCTGCAACCAAGGTAACCAGTCGCGTCGGTACTTCGTCCCCGAGGAGCCAAGCAGCGGCAAACTTTTAGATGAACGGCGTCGTCGTCTGTTTGACGCGGAACCGGAGAGCACGGGTCTCTCTTTCGTCCCGTGCATCACGTGTCACCCTGTTGGCATTCGTGCACATCTTGTTTCATCATCCGAGGAGCCCTCTGGCTAAGAAACGTCTGGTAATCCTCACGGGCGCGTTCGAATCTGACATTTCACCAGGTGACCCGAAACAGATGAGGCAGCGGATCGAAGCCCCGCGCCCCGGAAGACGTGTGTGGGCGGGCACATTCTGAAAGAAAGCACTTCACTGCACGAACAGCAGCGTCATGACCGCGTATCTCGTGCACAACAAAGGTGCATGAGGAGACGGAGGAGGCTGACCAGGGAAAGCGAACAAAGGATGAAACCAGAGAAGACGAGAAACTACTGGAAATCATCGTTCCCACTGCTCCTTCTCTCATCCCTTTCTTGGGTCATCGAAGGCTTCCAGAGTTGCGCCAGTCTCAGGAGTGAGAGACGGAGGATGAAGGAAAGAAGTCTTCTCATTCGGATTCTTCTGCAGCAATGCTTGAATGAAACCGAAGGTAATCTGGTACAGCATGATCTGTGTATGCTTTCGCGTCGAAGAATCAAAGAGAACTCGGAAGCTGCAGAGCCAAGTTAAGTAGGGTTTCGTTGTCAAGGAAAATCCGGAGGAACATATGGACCGACGGAGATAAGATAAGAAAACACAAGGGAGGGACAGCTCCCAGAGACCACATTCCTCTTGATGCAGGATCTTTTTCGATTCGCAGCCACACGAGCTTAGAGACGTGGGAAATCCTCGACACCTCTAGCAGAGCTCGAAATCATTCGGAAAGCCCGCACAAAGCGCTGGTCCGCAGAGTTGGTTGCGGATGGACGAAAGCTGGGAAGAGGTGCGCGAGGAGTGAAGTCAGCGAAGGAGAGCAGGAACAGAAGAACACTATTATTGAACTGGGACACGCGAAGATGCACCACTGGAGGTGCGCCAGAAGAGTTTCTCTTCCCTTTTCGGAGAACAGATGGAGGAGAACGAAAGTAGACAAGACTTGCTGAACAGGGAAAATCTGCGAACTGGGAGAGGAAAGGCGCGGATCTTCCTCCTGTGACACAAGGACTAGGCTGTTCCTCGTGTCATGAATGTCTTCCCTTGCTGTCGTGACTCCAGGCTCAGAAAAGCGGGCGAATGGGCTTGTGGAGCTCGGCCGAAATAGGAAACGAGCTTTCGTGCTGTTCCGCTCTGGTGTTCAAATCTTTTCCTCGCACATCCTCCCTGTTTTCGTGGGGAGCGTGGATTCCTGATCTGTGCAGTGGTCGTCCGGGGTGGCACGGACGTCTCGGACATGAAGTGCTTGTGATTCTTCGCTCGCCTCTTCGTTTCTTCTCTTTGCCGTGTGGGAGTGACTGTTGGGATTGTTTCGTGTCAGGACTAAACGGGAATGCTGGCTGTTATCGGCGATGCTACATTTTCTTCTGAGAATCCGGTTTGCGCAGTGGTATTGGTGATCCCTCGCAAGTGATCTGCAAGTGATCTGTTTTTGCTGCTCAGCTTCCAGCTTTTTTTTTTCTTCTCTCTCTGGTTTTCTTTTTTTTTGGTTCGCGAAGTATTGAAGAACCGCTTCCTCCTTAACGGGGACTCACAGAACTCTTTAACACTTGTCCACGCCACCCGATGGTGCATGTGACTTTTCAGTTGGGGGGCAACCAACCTTGTATGGACCACCCTATGAATTCAGGAAACTCCTCTCACTCTTGGGAGGTTCGTTTCGGGATTGCTCGCCCCGATTGGCTACGAAGGGATCCCCGAAGGGAATTATTTCTCCAGTGGGGTCCCCAGGAAGGGTTCACTCTCCGTTTCTTCCTTAAAGGGAACCCGGAAAAGGTCCGCTCCTGGAATTTCCTCTCCGGAGGGAACAACCCTCAAGGGAAGCTCCTCGTTTCCTTCTCTGAAGAGAATCCCAAAGGGGCACTCCCCAATTTTCTCTGAAGGACGCTTCTTGGCACTCTGGAGATGCGACTTCCCGAAGGGGGGTCAACCCCCCCTCGAGGGGGTATCAACGAACTCAGTGGTAAGCTATGGTGAAAATGGGTTCCTCTCCGAGGGAGGAACGGCTTCATTTTCACAAGTGGAGGGAGGAAACCCCGAAGGGAACCGACTCCTTGATTTCTGGAGGAATGCGACGGAGGGTCAACTTTCAATCCCGGCCAGTCAACGGGGGCATCCAGTTTCTGCCTTCCATTAGTGCCGCTCCCGAACCCTACAGTCCAGATATCGTCACCCTGCTGGGGGAACTCGAAATCCACGACGCACCTCCCCTTCGATCCTTCCCTGCGTGGGATTCGAACCCGCAACGCTTGGCATCACGAGCGGAGACCGTAGCCACATGACCGCCAAGGAGGCCTCGTCGCTGAGGCCAACGCTCTTCAACCATACTAGCACTGTCCCACCAGCTGGGAGGGCGTGACCACCTGACTGTATACCTAGGCTCTTCACATCTCTTGTGACGGGAATCTTTGGGAATATGGAAAATTGGGAATCTTTTTCGAAGGTTCTTCGCACTTTGTTACTGTTAAGAGACTCCCTCCCTTTTTCCGGAACTGCTTCTCAGACTTTGAGAATCATTTTAATTCCATCTTCCTTCGATAGAGGCAAATGGCCTCGTTTGGGCCGCAGTCCATGTACAAGGAAACCCCCTGAGTGTGCCGGAGCTCTTTCCCGTCATGGTCGCTCCAGTGAAACCGCAGAAACCTAGTTGAATCCTGGTCATTTCGGCTGAGTCTCGTCCCCTTATAACTCAACCGACAATAAATTCGCCGCTCTTTGGAAGATGGAGGGCGCCAGGCATGCGGGATGAATCCGAATGACGCCCCTGGAAAGGCGCGATACAGATTGAACAGAACAAATAATGACCAAGCATCCCTTCCAGCACGAGAAGTCCCCGGGAAATCATGCGGAAAAAATCCGATGCTGGATGCAATTTTTATCTCTTCCCCTTTCTTGGGTAAAAAGGAAGAAAAAAAAAAAAACTGACAGTACCAAAAGAAGAGCAGCATCGCCACTGCAGCAGAAGCACTCGATATTTCAAAATGAACTTATCATTATCAGGGTTTAGTATGTGCTTTTAATGATTCGTTATCTTTTGCTGGAAGGGCCTTCGCACCGTGCTGAGCCTCTTATGGCCGGCTTACAAATTGCGCTCCCTCCCTCAGCCTCCCTATCTGTCCTCTGTTATCTGCGCACGAGGAGTCTACTTTACCTTGTTCTCATCGAATACCCGGAACACCAAGCCTGCGAATTTCGTCGGGTTTCCTTTAGGGAAGAACTGCTGATATATCTTGATGAATCCCTGAAACAGAGTGGCAGCACTGGAATTACAAAGCTCAGTCTTCGTCAGAGGAGGGGGAAGTTTGCATTCGAGACCTCGTTTGATAAAAAAAAAAAAAAAATTAATCAAAGTGCGCGCGGCTGCATGAGGAGATCGCAGACGAGCTGCTCTCTCCAGCTCCACCCATTCGATTTTCAGAGATCACTGGTTGCCGTCAGGAAACGGGAACTGAGCTCTCGGGTTCATTTTGCAAGACATCCATTCGTTATCCAAGGCGGCGAAACGAAGATGCGTGCAGAAACTTCAACCTCCACTTTTGCGCTCCCTCGGTGGCCGCGACGGCCTCAACATCTAATCGTCCGTTGACTTGAGTCGCCTCTGTGAGGACCACGTAAGCCAATACTCTCCCGGGTGGTCAGCGGTGGCTGCTGAAGTGAGGTCTCGTCTAAGCTGCTGACCTTTGAGGACGGGAGAATTTTTCTTAACACCTCGCCTTCCTCGACCGCTTTGTCGTCTAAGGCCAGGAGAGGTTACCGTTGGTTTCTCGTTCTCAGTCTGCTTGGAATGCCCCTGACTGCGATGGGTTCGACGGACTGATTGCAGCGGTTTCCTATTCTCTTTCCGCCCGCATTTCGTACTGAAGGAGACCAGAAATTGGGGAGACGAAGTGGGGCGCATCGAGCGGTTTTGATCGGAAGAGGATGCTTCCTCTCCCGCGAAGTCTTGCTTGCAGTCAGAAAGCACCTTCCGGGTCCGTCGTGCAGACTTTCCTCCAGTTCACTTCGAAGGAGTCGCAGTATCCAACTGTCCGGTGGTGCTGCTTCTGAAGGATTACGAGCGGATTTCCTACCGTCCACCCAGCACGGACTCTTGGTCCCTGGAAACGTGTCTGGAAGTAACAGCCTTCCCGCCAAGAAGTGCCGCTTGCCTCCAGCGAGACAGAGCCCGAACGGCGCGGCTCTTTATTTCCTGGAGTGCGTCGCGAGGTCAGTCGAGACTGCGCACCCCATGCTGCCCTTGCTGCTGCTTGGGTGGGGGAGAGGAAGAGCTGGGTTTTCCTGCAGCTGTGGGAGGCGACCCAGCCAGGCAGGCTAGACAGCCCGCACGCTACTGGAGAAAGGCCAAAGATCTCGCTTGGGGCTCAGAAAGGTGGGTCGAATTTCTTGGGAACTCCTCCTCGGGAAGACTTGCTGACCGATGTTTCTACCCTTCTGTTCCCCCATCAACTACCCTCTAGGTTTCTGGGGCCTCAACGTGGTACCTCAGCAGAAGGGTCAGGGGGAGTCTCCGAGAATGTGCCCACTCCGGAACAGTGAGAGGTGGTTTCGGAATGCTCCAGAGGCTACAGAGTGGAGGAGGAGCTCTCCGATGATGGTGATCCTTAGGGGGCGCCCTCGCCGGAGATCCCCGCCACATGCAAGTGGCAATGACTGCCCAAAGCCGTCGTTCCGGGCAGCAGCCTTCAGTCGCCACTGCCCGCGGTTTTCGGAGTTCCAGGGAACGGCTCAGAGGAGGGATGCGAAGCGAAAGGTGGAGAGATCAGGCGAGCTCGAGACCGGCTGCGGCGACCTTCGTTCCTCCTCTCCCGTCCTGCCCAATTCAACGAGCTACGCTTATCACCTCGAGGCCCGTCCGTCCTCCCCGTTCCCTGTTTGCTCATTGGTTCGTCCCCTTTCGTTCACGGTCTCCCTGTGTCGGTCCCTCCCTTACTGTAAAATTTTGCTTATTCATTTTAATCAGTTGCCCTGGAATCCGGGGCGAGGAGGTTCCCTTGAGGATTTGAAAGTCGACACGATACAGAGGAAAAAAAATAACAAATACATGACTGTGCTTTTCCCTCCGTGCAAAACGAAGGCAAATTCGCCCCGATGGCAGAACGAGGTCCCTCGCCTCGACGGACGCGGATGCGCAAGCAGTCCCACTTGGCATGGGACAAGCGATTCCGGGAGCTGCCTTTCCCCCTCTTCTCCGATTTCTTCAGGCGAAACCGACCGTGATGAGAACACGTTTGCAGGTCCGGCATAATGGTCCTCTGCTGGAGCGCGGGGGTCTCTTCCCTTCGAGCAAATGGTCGAGGAACCCAAGCGTGGGAGGACGGAAGCGAGGTCCACGCACTCGCACGAGAACGCGAAAAAAACACTGCTGACGGACGCTGTGCGGTTCTGTGACGGGAGAGAGCTGTTTGGAGGGACTCTGCTTCCGAGCAAACAGCGCGATGCTCCGTGGAGGCAACTCAGAGGGGAGAAAAGCTGGGAGCCGGTTGATACGCAGCGACAGGAGGGGGAACCATTCGTCAGAAGACCATCATCGCACGCTCCACTCGGAATCCTGGGATCTCGTTCCTGGATGAGACAGTACGCTCTCTGAAGCAAGCCGCTTCCCGTTCGGAGACGCCAGAGCGGGTGATCTCCTGGGAGCTGCAAGAAACTCTCAGGGTCCGTGGAGCGTTTCTCTCGAAGCCGGCTGCCGCCAATGGGTCCTCTTTGTACAGTACGCGCGCGATGGGGCACCAAGAAATTCGAACGTGGAAGCAGACAATCAGAATATCCATGATAGAAAGTAGAGCGAACAAGAATACACGCATTTTCCGAACGAAGTACCGTTTCTAAAAATAGGAGCGAACAGACTCGGGAACTGCCTGATCCCACCGTATGAATCTTCCCAGCATCAAGTTCCGGACTGCTAAGGCTTCGCTTACGAGATCGCTTCGTTAGTCGGGAATTCGGTTCGGAGCTGTTTCCGTCGTTTCTGCACCCGTTTTCCTGATGCGGCCCATCCCTCGAGATAGCTTGCTGCTCGATTCATCCCACGGTCGAAACGGCAGTTTGAACTTTGCTGACGTCTCCGCTCCGAAACGGCAGTTTGAACTTTGCAGAGTGTCTCCATCTCCCGCACCGGGAGATGGAGACACTCTGCGAGTCTCATTCGGACCACCTGCATCCTCTATGAAGCGACAACGGAAGGCGACAAATGGATGAGGATGGCGCAAGAGGAAGAGTCGCGGCTGAAGGAACAGATAGATCTGTGCCACGAGATAAGAGCGCTTGAGGCAAGGAGAAATGCAAAATCAAACTAGCGGTAAATCGATTCGAGGCAGTCGGATCCGGGAGAAGAGATTCATTAAGTTAGAACTAAGAGTATAAGGAATTGTGACAAAGCATCCCAAGTAATTCATCCTTCAATGTGAACGCCCCAATCACTTACATCTTCTGTGAGCAATCCTTCAGGGCAGTCCTTAAGAAATCCCCGGTACCTAGAAAAGAACAGAATGAATTTTCAGGAATGAAGATAATCCTATTTATGCTTGATGGCAAAGCCAATTTGTTTAATGAACTTTTCACTTTGAGCGCAAATGAAAAGACGCAACATTCGCGTGTTTTCCATAGGGTTATTTCCTTCTTTTCCTCACCGTCAGTTCTCTATCATTTCATCTTTTCTTTGGGAGCACATCCTCGGAAACAGCACCTCCATGGTGTGTTCAGAAAGCTTTTCGATTGCATTCTCACTCTTGTACAGTAAGCGGCGAATCGGCCCTCTTGGAATTAGTTTCTTGAAGAACGTCGTTTCCAAGATATTTTTCATGGGTGTCAACGGTCACCAGCTTAGGATGCTGTGGTACCTGTAAGAGTTCTCTCTACAGAGAAACGGCAATGCTGTCTCAAACTATCAAAAGGTCACGGAGTTTGGTTGCAAGGGTGTGTTTGTGGAGATGGAGTTTGCAGTTTGGGTGCGAGTGTACAGCTAAGTAGTTGATTGCAGACCGGAGATACTTCGAAATGCAGCAGGTGCCCTTTAGCAACCACAAGGAACGCTCTCAGTTTCCGAATCTGAGAGCACTTGAAAAACTGAATGTCGCTGATGGAGTTGTCTCAAGGGATAGCATTCGCCGTGTGAGCAGGAGGGCAGTTTTGAGAACAAATAGGCACAGATGGATGTGGTACAAACGGAGGAAAGGAGCATTTCTTTCTCTTCTTCAAAAAGGAAAAAAACAAAACAAACAGGCGATCTACTGCAAGGGGATTAGATGAAAACGAACGGGATTATAGCGGGAATAGAAGATGGCTCCTTCAAAAGAATCATTCACGAAAGTAGGAATCGGTGTACTTTTCGAACTCGAAGGGATCTTTTAATTTGTAAATTAAATGCCTTTCTTGTAAAGTGAGAGGGCATGCCTGTGCTACCATTTGGTGCCCTCTTGCTCCTGAGTTTTAAAGATTTCCATATGACACAGAGGGAAACTTCTCGTTTCCATTGGTTAGAACGAATAGTTTTGACATTTTCGTTGGCACATCTTGAGAATAGAACGCTCTAGTATAAGCAAGGAAAACAAATAGATCGGAATGTGTGTGTGTTTTTTTTTTTTTTTTTTCAAAAAAAAAAAAAAAAATTTCCCATTCGACAATTGGAAGAAGATCATTCTAGTTTCCATTCCTTCACCTGGATTTAGAGATATTCTTACTAAGCGTTTATGCATAACGCGTAATGCAGATATCATTCTAAAGAAACCTAGGATGCCTGGGCGTTTGCGAATCCACAAACTTGTAATAAATAAGAAAGCAAGACAAAGAACTGGATCAAGATGTATGGAACCTCTTACTGAAGAACCATTTTGTAGTAAATACGCTTAGGAATGTTTCCGTATGAAAAAAATAGTGGAAAATATTGGAAACACTCGAATATTTGGTGCCCTTATCACACCCAATGCATCCCCATTAATGAGAGATGAGTTCATAAAGTAGGATCAAGTTGCAAGTACAGAAGGACCGAGCTTCCTTCTCACCACCACCCCTTGAAGTATTCGACCCACCATTGGCCAGATGACCAGTTGATTTTAAGGTGACTCGTAGTAGCCATGCAACATCTCGAGCACCCGAATGCTTGCAGAAGATATCACATTGATATCACATTCTCATCTGGAATCAACTCTTTCCTTTTCAACCAAACTCCAATGAGCTTGCCATAGTCTTCAGAAACCACCATAATCTAGTGAATTCCCGTTTCTGAAATCTCCGAAAATAACTTAAGCTCTCATTTCAGAGAGAGGTAATGTCTGGTGGACCTCAAAAATTGTTTGGAAAATCTGATCCCCCTACTTCCTTTGATTGTATTGAACCCTATCAGAGTTGTTGCTACGTCCACACTTCACTGATTCCTGGAAAACAAGTCCAATGTTTCCCATGAGGTGACCCTCGTATGAGAAACTCCTGCTACATATGTGGGCTCAAATCCGAAAATAGAAATGGAAGATACGTTTCCTTTGAGTATACGTTAAGGTAAGTAGACAATATATACTCCATTTAGTCCTTGCCCTCCCTCCCTCCCGAATGGAATGTATGTTGTACTCAAGGGCAGTGATGACTTTAAATTTAGTGACTCATTCTTCCGCTAATACCAAATCATTCCAACTTCGAAAAGTCATGATTCCAGGCTGTTCTGAAGCGACTCGAATTTCCGAGAATTTAATGAGGATAGAATTTTGATTCTTACGTATCACCCCTTTCTTTTATTCACGTACGAGTAGCCCGCTAGGGTAGGAAGAACAATCTGTTTTAGTGGGTTCTTCTACTCAAGTGGTGTACATCTTTCGAATGTTCATACATCTCGCTATGTTTTGGGGATGAGGGGCCGATGCAAGATGAAATTATCACATAGGCAGACTGAGTACTGCCAATTTTGCGTTTCGGAGTCTAGAAACGGTTAAAATGAGAATGTACTGGTACAAAATGTACATACAATTTCCGATATGCACCTCCTTTTACGAACGTCCCACAATCCTAATTACCATCGGATCCACCGTAAAAGGAGAACTTAGAACAAGTGTATGGCAGCCCCGATGTGGCACTGCTTCTATGAAAAAAATCAAATCTCTCTGAGTGGCATTTTTCTTAACCCCAAACGATGCTTTAATAGAGATGCGTCCTATTTCAGAACGTTTCGATTTGTTCTTAGAACTGAATAGAGCGGTTCCCAGGATCCCAATTCACCGTGAAGGATACAGAATTATTGGATACTGACAATTAAGTCGATAATCAGGATTAGTTCATGTTGCTATTCTCAACACATTTTCTAATGGAAGCCGATAATTAGGCTTGTCGATGCCAACGCTTATTGACCAATGGCCGTTTTTAGGCTCTTCGAATGGCCGAGATCTATCCGCCAGAAGGATCTGTTACATTCCCAGTGAAGCAATCACATTTTACGCTGACTTGTAACTAACTGTACAATAATCTCTCCATATCTGTGCAAATTTGAAAACTTCGACCGTTTTCAACGGATGTTTGTACACATCGTAATGTTTCGTTACGATGAGGACGATTGTCATGAGCGCTATCACACTTTAAAGAAATATTGAAAAAATTTGTTGACAATTTTAATAATTACAATTCCATGTCATATAACATACGATGGTATTGTCATATATTATATGACAATATTGTTAATGTATAGAGCCTTACAAGTAGGCACTTCCGCGCCCCCGCGAGATAGCCAAAACCGAGCCGGTTGCTGGAGAGACTCATCAGGCTCAGCCGAGTCGGTTGCTGGAGAGACTCATCAGACTCAACCGAGTCGGTTGCTGGAGAGACTCATCAGGCTCAACCGAGTCGGTTGCTGGAGAGACTCATCAGGCTCAACCGAGTCGGTTGCTGGAGAGTGATGACCGCAAACATGAGCTGTAGGTAGAGTGTTAATTAGAGCTTCAAAGTGATCAGACTTGAGGATCTTGTATGTATCCTGTATTAGTATCTATCTACACGCACATAAAAGACATTGGGAGCAGACACACATGGACATATACGCTTAAGTTTTGATTTTGGTTCTCCTCCTCCTCTTAATAACTGTAGGACAATTACCCTTACCCGTTAAAAAGAGCTTTTCATCAGAATCCTCGCAAAAATCCTGCAACGTCTGCTTGAAAGGACAGTAAATACTAAACAGAAGTGATAATCATAGTAATGAAGAAGAAATTTGAATATCATAGGAAGGCTTTTGTACCAGAAGCACAGCGAACCACCAAAAACCATCTTTGGAATGAGTTTGCAATGAAAAATTGACGTCAACCTTCGAGGCTTACGACCATGTGGACATGGGAACCATGGGAGCAAGTAGCACATCCCGTGTTTGACTGAAGCAATCAGTTCTACAAAATGCCTCTAAATAATCCTCAAAACATGGATATTGGTAGATGTCAAATGAATTCAGGGATAGATTCTCAGAATAGATGGCATAGCTAGAAAAACCCTCTTGGGAGCAGCAACACGAAAAGGGAGAAAGTTGTTCGAATTTTGATAAATGTGATTTTGCAATGATCATGATGCTGATAGGCTTCATTTCTTCTTCTTCAAGTGACATTCGAATGATGTATATATGCGGCAGGCATTTAGCAATGATACTGTTTATTGACAATTGATATTTCGTAAGTAACCCAGGACGAAGGAGTATAAAAAAAAAACTTCAAGAGGTGCAGAATTCTTCTCCAAGACAATCTCACTTTCTTCTCAAATCCTTTCCCGAATTCTAGTAGTCTTGGGAGATTGTGGGCAATTTCCAGTTAAAGTATTTCTGTTTTATAGATTTCTAGGAGCTGAGCTTCTGGAAAGGGCAAAAGGACATGAAAATTGAAGTAACCGTTGCAGATCCATATGTCTTGATCTGCAGATATAAAGGTTTCTTGAAACAAATGACTTTAATAGAAATGTGGGAATATTAGGTTTTTATATGATTAAATGAGAGCCAAAATTTATTCTCTTTTTGGAAGAGATCTTCTCCATAGGGTTACATAAGCTATACTGAGGTCATATAGTTTGTGAATCCAATGTTCCGAAGTAGAGAAAGTAGTAGTAGGAAAGTAGTAACAGGAAGTAGAGAAAAGTGTACCTTATCATAGATTTTCTTTGAATTACATCGTGGAGGGCAGCTAAAGAAGCATTTCAGTACAGTAAATCATCTTATCTTCCCTCCAAGTCTCCCAGGAAGAGAGGTCTCTGTCACAACGCTCTGATATGAAGCCATTCTGGTTGCTCCATGACGAAGATCACAGAAAAGACTCGGCTCTCTTGACAGTCGATCCTATTTGCACTCTCCAAACCATAGAGGAAGCAGCCTGTGATTAATTCCTCATCATGTTTAATGTAGGCGGACAGTCGTGAGAAGGAACTTCGAGAAAAGGGAAGTGCAAGACTTAGACGACGACTGATCGGGAAAATGAGATCCAGTTCGGATCTGTGGTCGCTGGGAAAAATGCAAGGCAGCAAACAGTTTTCGTAAGTTGCATGCATACATCAAGAAAGGTCAGTAAAGAGTTTCCCAAATCAAGCCAAATTTTCCCCGTAACCCTTGGCTTGAATCCACACCTCTTGCAAGTCTAGTACAACCTCAGATATCCACCTCGGTTTTCCAAATGACCGAGAGAGGAAAAGCAGCAGGATTGAACCAGGCTACATGGCAACTTCCAAAGTGTGGACGAACCTCACCATGTGACCTAACAAGTTCTTTCTGACAAGGAATGAGGCGAAACCCTGTGTGCAAGATTCTTAAATCCATAGTCTGTGATGGTCGTTTCGCTTCTAGCTTGGTTTCTCGTCTCTGGCCAGAAGAGACTAGAAGAGGGCAGATCTTCCCGTACATTCTTTGAAACGCTGTGATTTTCTGAACAAAGTTTCCAAATTGAATATCTGGCTACTTTTGAAGTGTTCAGCTGCCCTCTGATGCCTTAGAAAAGTAGATGGAAGTTTTAGCTTCTCAGCAAGTAACATCCATTCATGAGAACTAAGACAGAGAACAATATCCACATGGTTGCCACGTCGATGGAGCCATCAGCTGCCTGACTGTGCGCTCGGCGATTCTTAACGTATTCTGTGGGAGGTTGTCATGGCGGAACCTTTATGTCTTCCTTGTTAGGAGCAATACCTGTTGAATTTGATAGTAACTTCCCTCTTGCCGTTGGTTTCCGAAGAGACCAATACAGAATCACACACAGAATGGAACCGAAAAACCGAACTGAACAGGCCGAACTGACGTCAGAACAGGCAGGCGTCAGAAGGAATCGGTGCAGTGCCTTGGCGAGCGTTTGATTTTCAAAAGCTTAAAAACGGTTTGGGAACCAGGAAGTGTGTCTGTGTGGAAAATGGTTGCGAGGTTTCCCTTGCAGACAGCATTCCCGTCATCCCATGAAATTTTGCTCTGCATTGCATCCACTGGGGAGATCTTTTACGCACATCACCACATTGAAGCCACTGTCTTCTAGCAAGAAAGTCTTTGGTGTGTCCAACAGAACATATCCCAGGTTTGCCAGCCTTAGGGATGACTTTTGCAAACAGCTGGATCCGTGTATCATGCAAGGAGATGTCGCAAGATGTCTGACCCGTCGGTAATTTTGGAAGGCCAAGATGATCATCCTTTTGACAGCAAACTATCCGAAAAAGACTCCCTCACAAGGCACAGCCCTCTGAATCTGTAGGAAATCACAAACAGGCGTCAATTGGAAGATGCTTCTTGCGACATTCAAACCCATGCCCTCAAGTGAAGATCAGCGACTGATGCAAGTGCGTCTGAGCAGCTCTAAGACAAGAGTTGCCGAAATATCGTATTTGCCACCATTGGAATCCTCTTGGATTGCAAAGGAACTTTTGAGACAGCTCCTTGTCGGACAGAAACAAGATTCTCCCCTTCAAAATCCCATCTTCACTACGTCCAGCCGCTTCTACGGAACGGGATTTCCAATCCTATCGAGTGGAAGAAGAGATGCAGAATCAGAGGTGCAAGGGTAGCCAATCGGGTTCGGAGTTCAGAAACCCCACTATATGTAGGATGATCCAAACACGTAAAATTAGGAAGGGCTTCTTGTGATTCAACTCTTATCTTCGGGACTCGCAATGAGTGGAAATCCCGAATGGATACTTTCCAGACGTGGAACGGTGCAATTCTCGTCTTGGGAATGCATAAGCAGTTAGCCAGCATAACCATCCCCTTCCTTAAGCAGCACCTTAACCACTGTATTTAATTCGTTTCATGAGACACTGGGAATCTCGCTATGGAAGGAGCAGCCATGATTTGTGTTTCCTTTGTTTTTGATGCTCAGATCTCACTGGAGAGTGCATTTATCTTTCTTCTGCATCACACCAAACTGCGAGTGAACGCGAGGCTGCTCTGTAGCAGAAAAGCTGATGAAACAGCATATCGTTTTCTGATGATCCCAAATTTTCCATTTTGAAATCTTGCAATTCGGAAGTGCTCTTCTCGTTTCCCTTTCGTTAGAATGAGAAGAGTTCTAAATGGAATTCGGAAATTCGCTGCTGCATTACTGTCCATTCTTTCTGGAATGTTTAGTCAGGGACTTCCTCCTTACGGATTGCGTTATCGTCACAGGCAACATGGATGACGCAATACGCGAATGCTGTTGCATATAATTTACCGTTCGGGAACCCGAGTATTTTTCTCATGAGAGCCAAGATATACTCCTCTAGAGCTGATAGCGTGGTCGGGAGAAATCCGAGGCCAAGCATGTGCGGCATGTGCTTTGAAATATTTCACTAGACAGTTTATCAGATTCCGATCTTATAAAGAAGACGGCTCGGAGGAAAACTCTGAAGTCAATGCCAGAGATGCGGCATTTCAAACAGAAAGCGGGTGCTTTTCTCCTTTATTCCAGAGCAATCGAGCTTGTTTGGCTATGAGTATGGAGAAATAACAAGAATTTCGCAGCAAAATGCAAGACTAAAAATACCCGTTGAGCAGGGGTAGCCCTATGACTGAAGGGAACAGCTTACATTCCTAAATTGCGACATGTGGGAGCAAAGTTCCACGGTTAAAACCAGAAAAAAAAACTCTCACTCCATTCCATTCTCATCTCAGGGGAGGCTGTAAATGAGACTGTCGATCACGATTAAATAATCGTAATATTTAATTATCCTGAATAAAACCTGGCATTACGAAAATTAGTGTTTCATCTATTGATAAGTAGACGAGTTACTGCAATTTTCCAAGTAACTAAAGACTGCTGTTTTTTTTTTTTTTTTTCAGCATCCTTTCAAATTTTGCAGATTTTTCTCAAAAGAAGTAACATCTTCTCTCCAAGCAGTTTGAAATGTAGGTGGATAGATGGATACGTGCGTATGTGCACAGATTTACAGTTGGAAGGTGCATGTGCATAAGAAGATGGAGACGACTGCATGTTCAGAAGTAGCTAAAGCAGTTACTCCATCAGTATCTTTCCATTGAGGTTCAGTTTGTACCTTGAAATGGAAGAAGCCCTTTATTTCGAGCTCTCGGTCCCGGAATCGATTCAGGCTTCGGACAGAAAACGTGGAATGAAGAGGAAAGTTGAGAGCGTATAAGATGTGTAAGAGGGAGCACGGGAAAAGAATTATCAGCTCAGTTCGTCCCGCAAATCTTGCATGCCTGTTAAAAGAACAGGGACTGTCATACCCTGGATCAACGTCTCGAAATTAGGGAAGAAACGGGAGGCGGGGAACGTGCTTCCCAGAGTTCTCCCCTTTGAAAATATCTCTCAAGGACCGTAAGTCGAAAGAAAACAAATCCACAGGATAGGCAGGTCATGGCAACTTCTGCACTTACAGGATACTGGCATTCGTGGAAGGCAGATCGAACCAATCTGTGGAAATGAACCGAGTTGTTTTGTTCCATTCCCTTTTCTCCATGGAAGCACTTTCACAGAAAACGTTCTCAGCTCATCTCACAATGAAGCCATACATCAGAAAATGGGATGTCAGGACTGAGGTTCTTTCCCCGGCCTTTAACAATATCTGAATCCTTCCAAACTGCCCATTAAAAACACCTCAGGAGAAAACGCCTCAAGCCTCTAGCTAACAAAGGGTCAAAAGGGATTGTGGTCACTTTCCGTTTCGGATCCAGGTTTACATATTCAGAGGGTTTTTTTTTTGGTTTTTGTTTTTTTGTTACAAAAAAAGAAAAAGAAACGAAAGCAGGAAGATAAAAGGAAAAAATCATAAACTTCCTGAATCGATTGAACAGGGGCATGAAGATAGCAAACAAGAATCCCCACCTGTTCGTGTGACGAACCTACTCAGCGATCTGCCCGATGGAGGCTGACATCTCCGAGAACGCAAGAGATCTGGGCAGCCAGCCCGAGGTTCCTCGATACGATGCAAATGCGGTCACTGCGCAAGACGAAAGCGCAACGGTCAGCGAACAGTGCTTCCTGTTTTGACCCGAAGCATCACAAGGAAGGAAGTCAGATCACTTGAGACGTGGCGAGAGGGAAGATCCGACGAAACGGGATGGAATTTTAAGTGGATTCAAAGGAGGTCCGAAGAAACGAAGGAATTTCTGGAGCTCTCTCTGGAGGTGCATGGCGTTTCAAGAGGAGACTAGACTCGTCAGAAAGGATTTTGTGAACGTCCCTCTGAGAATCGAAGCGGACAGAGATCATGGAAGATGAAAGTTACCGAAAGCAATTGCACTCTTGCAAAAGAATAGGGATGGATATGAAAACAGCATAGCAACAGCATCTTGACGAAACGCTTACTTGACGAAAAGCAAACAAAAAAAAACTACGAAAAGAGAAACGGTTTGGTAGGTTTGAAAATTCGACGGAGCTCACCGAAGGGAAAATACCCCTTGTTGGATATCTAGAATTGGAAGCGCAGTTTCCTTCACAACTGCGCTTCCGATTCTTATCGTGGTTGCTAAGGAATATGAGATCAGCTACTTGAATGCCACCACCCTGCCGGAAACGAGACAGCCCTCCTTAAAAAGGTAGCTTTCATTCAGTTCTCAGTGACCTGCAATCTGAAAACAAATTATTTTGACTCTTTTCTTTGGTAGTTCAAGGATGCTCCTATCAATGGAGATGTCAGTCCACTTTGTTCCCCCTGAAATCAAAGTCAAAATCGGATCGATTTGGTAGTAATCTGAGGATGGTCTTAGATTCCGAAACCCACTGATAATAGTATTGTTTATAATTCAGTAGCACCTCTTAACATGTGATGTGATGTGCCGCATCTACATTAGAAAGGAAAGAATTTCTTTAGCTAATTCATCTCTGCATCCACACCCAACAAGCGCATTTTCAACCATTTTTTTGTAGATTCCCATGGAGACCGGCTTGTTAAGAAAGTTTCCATCATCAAACTTCCATTTGACGTAAAATCAACGAAAATTAAAGGCGAGGACATCCAAGACCACAAACCAACATTAAAAGAGAAAGGTGTCTAGGAAAATTCAAGTAGTTATTGGTTTAAGACATCTGAAGTCTCCTACGAAATTTCTCATGCCACACAGAATTCCTGATGGGTCAACAAATCATCCTAAAACAGTTTCTCTTCGTCGTGTCTTGCTCCCGAGAGGGACGTTTCGTCCAGGATTTGGATGGAAAACTAACAGCTAGGACCTACGAGCCGGCACCATTTTATTGAGGTTTCTTTTGGCCTTGCTGATCTCCGTGAGCATAACGAACACCAACGTCTTCTCACGTCCTCAGTTTCTGCACAAAAAAGTAAAGCAGATTCACTATGGTGGAAGCGTCTTCCTCCATCAGCATGTAATGTTTATTTTCTAAGAACTGAGCAGAACTTCCAAAAAATGTATCCTGGATGTCAATCCTGATATTCTGGTACCTTCTACAGGGATGCATGTTTAATCCTTTGAGTCCTATGGACGCATATATGCGTCCGACGAAAAAACCATCAGCATGCGCTATGGACACACATGCGTTGGTCAGTGTTCTATCTCATACCCACAACGTAAGTTAACATTATCAATGTTTGAGATGGACGCATACACTTACCTTCTTACAGTTCCCTTAGCAACGACAATAAACAAAATTCTGTTTATATCGGCTGACTAATCTCGGTTTTCCTCGATGTGACGTGTAATTTATTATATTGTTTTTCATCTTTGCGATATCTTAAAAATGTGAATGAATTATTGATTTATTTGAATTGTAATTAAAATTTTCAAATAAATATGTGTTTGGGAAAAATGAAAATATTTTATTTAACGTGGTGTAAATAAACAATTACAATAGTAACTCTAATAAGCACTTTATGTAGTCAATCGGTACCTAGGCTAGAGCACGTGGTACTCGAAAAAGCATTCCGTCCACAGAGGTCGCAACTGCGACTCGCGTGCCGTCGACACAGAACGTTTCAATCTGATGGACTCCGCGCCCAAACAGTTAAAGGAAAGATGAAGCAGAGATACTATGAAAGGAGTTAAATCCGCCACCAGAATCAGCAGCGCAACATCCCTGAATTGAGAGATCAGGAAATCTACTAAAAAGCGTAGGGTACCCATTTTGATAGATTCCTCATGTGTTCACACAGCTTTTCAAGGACGCGGAACGCCTAAAAAGCTGGATGAATTCTTAGGCCGACAGATTTTGGAATCAGCCGTTTGGTGGAGATCTCCTCTTGCAAGAGATCGTACTGACGATACACAACAAAAACAAACTCGTATTTCGTTTGGCGGAGGCCATGGTAACACAAACCTGAATCCAAAAGTTGCCTAAAATGCATGAACTGATTTTTGAAAATTAGTTCTACAAAGGGCTCCACGTTTATTCATTGGTCTTCTTTTGTTTTTATTCCTCTTCTATTTTGAGAAAAAGAAAAAGATGCTGACTTCCGATGCCACTTATCCTTGGGATCTCTTTTCGAAAAACTGGATGCAACTTGCATCAGCCAGAAAGCCAGCAACGACCCATGCTCCCAACTCCAAAGTGAAGAACAGCCCCAAAGCAAAGAATATCTCGATGAAGAACAAACATGGTGAATTCTCGCTTACCCGAGCTGCGGATGAACAAGGAGATGCCGAATGATGCACCTCGCTGCTGACTTTTCAAACGTGCGTCAAGAGAGACGCTTTCGAAGAGGGCTTCTTGTTCAGCAGGTGCCCAACAAGCTTTCCTAACGACGAGCAGCGTAGGGGTAGAAGGAGCTGCGTCGCCGATGAGGGAAATCCCTCCAAAGGAGCATCACTTCCAAACAGCTGTTAGCTCCGATGTCGAAAGATGTTGACGAAGAAAAGTGGGACGATCCCACTCACCCACGCCGTGAGGGCGTGTCTTTTGGGAAAAGACAGGAAGATACGAAACTAAATAGAATGGATCGTAAAGAACCGGTGTAGCTTGACCAGCAATACTTTCACCAGCAATCCGCGAATCGCGCATCTGGTCTCGACTGTCCTATTCGAATGCAGAAAACTGTTCGTCACATATAACACATGTGTATGGATGCAAAACGCATATGGTTCGTGAAAAATATCAAATACGTTTGGGTTTTGAGCGCCATCTCGCTAACTTACTGGAGCAATCGCTTAGAATGGTCTCTGTGGAAAGAAGCTCAGTGCCCTTGAAGAGATTCAAAACAAGGTCCCAAGCACTCACGAGGAAGGTCACCCAGCAGACTGAAAATTCGCTGAACAGTTTTACAACGGCAGCGAGTCCAGATCTTGGCAACAGGTCTTCCGAGGAGGACTGTAGCCTTTCAGTTTGGATCCCGAGATGCTGGACACAAGCCTTTCGGATGGAGTTTCACAACTTTATGGTGTACCAATGCTGCTATTTCTCCAAAGGCAAAGCTTCGCGCGGCTGAGGAATCAAAATCCATGGAAAGAGAGAGAGGGAGAGAGCAGCCTCTTCCAATGAGTTACAATTTCGAGTTTGTTTATAGGAGGTCTGAATGTATTGATGAATCAGAAGGTTGCCCAGCAAATTTACCCCAACTGAAAATGCTGTGGAAAAGGTACTCTCTAGCAATATTCTGCTTCAGGAAGAGAAGGTGTCAAAGTACCATGCTGAGCGAAGGACTCATTGCACTGTTAGAATGAGATGAGGAATCCAGCCCACAGCGCTGGACAAAAAATGCATGCAAAAGATCCAAAATCGAGATTCAACCCGGAATCCCTCTTTCAAGAAAAGCTACCACCAATGCGCTGAATCATTCCACATTTGGCTTATCTGTAAAGACTTTAAGCAAACTTCATCTCGCTTGCATATTTGCAGATCTGCTTTGTCGGAGTATCCTTGGCACGTTCACACCATTGGTGAGCTCATTGCAGTAGTTGACTGATCACTATTTCTTTCGGCCTTTCCCATGTTCTTGCAACTTTCTGGATCCCACGGCAACGGGAGCCGGAACAGATTCTCAAAATCACTTTTTCTGGTCTCGGCAAAAAAAAAGCCTACTCCCTCGAGTGAAATTTGGATACATTGCCACAGATTTTATTGTCTATGAATTTTCTTTAAAAAATTTGGAGCGTTCTCTTTAAAAATTGCTACAGCCGGGTGGCTGTTAACGCCTATGCAGATGCCATCGAATAATTGACGGCCGGAACAGCAATAAGTGAAGCAGATTCAAAGTGAAAACTGATTGCTGAACCTCGCAGGATGCTCTTTGACGGCACACAGTGTCCTTTCTACATCAAATGTAATGGGTGTGTTACGAAGCCGCGCTGATCGACTTGAAACAAGAGTGGAGTTTTCGCCGTTGCCAGCGCAACGCATGACACCAGTTGAGTGAGTTGCTGCAGAGACACTCGAGCATCCATTCGTACCGAGCTCCCGTCACCGGCAGCAATCACTGTTCTCACGACTCTGAGAATCGCAGAAGGGAATTCGCAAATGTTGGCTTCCTTTCTTTCCATGAAGCCTTGCGAATTCGATCTAAGAACGAAGGTGAATCCCACCACTTGCAGCACGCAATGCAGCTCGATGCTGTCAAGTGGTAAGGCAATGAAGCAGCAACGCTGCTGCTGGTCTACTCGGAACAAACGACAGAAAGAATCATTTTCACATCCTTAATCCTCTCGATAGCAGAGACACGTGCTCTTATGAGATGATTCTCTAAACAGTACCGGCCATAGACGAGATCCGGAAAGGGAAGATGGCGCATTTGAAATAGCTGGACCTTTCTTGGTCTCAGTGTGGAAACAAACAGAAATCAGCCAACTCTTCCGACAGATGACTTGTATGCAGATGTACGCAACATGCTCTGGTTGTATTTTTGCCACGTCATGAAAGTGTCATCGATTTGATGGCTTGCAGTCGTGAGAAAAAAAAGCGACTTCATACGACATGCTCATTTTTCAAACGAAAATACAGAGTGGAGACTTTCAGAAAGCTTTCTGATTTGAAAACTTCATTCAGAATTTTTTTTTTTTCCTTTCTCGAGAACCACCTTCAATGAGTTCTAAAGTATTTGATTTTCGGAAATCAAGGCTTAGAAAGCACGCCCAGGACCACTTCTTAAATCAGAAGATGATCTGCACGTAGCTAAGATCTGAATGAAATTTCGGAGCATGGTTATACCACAATAAAGTGCTTCTGTGCAATCATTTGTATAGTACAGGCAGTCGTGTGGCATATTCTCATTCGAACCCCCTTTGACGTTCCCATAGCCACGTCTTCACACGCGCATTGCACATTCAAAACCAAGTTTGGGCTGAGCACATCGGAAAATCCCGACGTTTTCATTTTCAGGATGAGTCGATGCTTTAGGAGAGCTTGAAATCCAAAAAGAGAAATGCGAAAGGCGTTGGTGAGACTCGAAATCCCGCGGAAAAGCTGCGACGCAGTTAAAAGGCCTCACACGTATCGTGGCAGCGAACATTTTTTGTGTTGTGCTCACTGAAATCCTTCCCTGGTTTCATAGAATGGTTTCGCGAAAAGTGTCCCTCTGGGCACAGTTTCAAAGAGGACTAAGGCAAAGGTTCACATCAAAAAGCATGTCATCTATCAGATAACGAATCAAAAGACCCACTGCCACTTCTGGGACTCATCTGCCTGTTAACACTTGACATCGATGTCATTCTCACTCTTATTTTGAACACCAAGTCAGGAGTGAACTCCAGTTTTCGGTTTTCGTAGGCTCTGTTACTGAAAATCGAAATGCATTCTTCCAAGCTTTAATTTTCGAAGAACGATGGCTCATTTCCTTCCTTTAGAGAACAGCCATTGGCAAGTTCTCTGCTTGCACGGAGTATGTTGGTTTTTTGTTTTTTTTTTTTTAGAACTTATCTTTCGATTCAAGAGGCAACCGATCAAGTCGTTATGGTAGGTGGATCCGAAATGGCTTGTGGATCAAAACTGAAGAGCACAGCATCATCACTGAAGGCACGAAAATTCAAATGTGGCAGCCTGAATCACGAATGACGGGTCATCTTTCAGCGGTATTCTTCATGATTCTTCATTCAACTCTCTTCTTCTACCAGATATCATATTGGATATGCAAAAATACATTTGTAAGGAAAAGGTCCATTCCACAGTGACCATCCGATATTTTTGAAATCGAATTCATTTGTAGCCAATTCCATGATCAGGAGCTCACAACACCACTGGGAATTCGAAAAGGAACTGTGCTGATTCACCACGAAAACCACAACCAAGCAAGGCAGCCTTTCGGAAAACACCGAAAAAGTGAAAAAAAATGATCAAGTCCAATCATTGTGAAATCATCGTATTCTCCTGTGCAAGTGGGTGGATCCAAAGCGAGTTAGCTATTCGTGCTGTTTATTCAGGTATTACGGAGCAAAGTTCAATTGCTGCCTCCTCGCATGCACAGTTCATTATCCCATCCAAGGTTCTTTATTTGTGTTTTGTCCAGGATGACCAGGGCGATTGAAAATTTAATTTCAGCCCGTCGGAGAACCCTCGGTCCTTTCCGGAAGAAATGGAAGGTACTGTATCCTTCCTTGCTTGGTATGGATTGTGTGTTCTCTCAGGAACTCGTGATATTTCCATTCATTTCTATACTTTTGCTTCCCTCCCTCCATATCTTTTTAGACTTCGTGGCTCCATAGAGTTACTCATCCATTTTTATCTCGAATATTACTCTTGTTTAACTAGTACGCTGAAGCATCCAGCTAGATGACTTCAGTTCATGCGTATTATTAGTTTTTATTTCTTTCTATTCATCTTCTCGGAGTGTGACGTGTTTTTATCTCAGCCTCCATTGGTTGGCAGACCTCAAGTTTCGGAAGCCATGTCGTTTTCGAAGGCGAATCTGGATTGACCATTTTTCCCTGATTCTTCAACACTGGCTGTTATCTGATCCGTGGAATGCGGCCTGCTTGCAGAGCCAGCAAGGTCAAGTGAGCTACTACGCAATCCGCCATGTTTACCACTTCTCTTACCGCGAATCCGAACGGGGCTACGTGGCTCAGTGGCTTTGCTTCCGTTTTTCCACCTTCTTTGGATGCTTGTTCTCCTATCCACCCACCATGCCACGATGTTTGTCTAAATGCAGTTGGGTTTCATGTTTTTTCCTCGATTGAAACACGGAGAGACAAATCCCATCAAACCGATGGCGGAAATGGAAGTCACAAAGGTACCTAAGGTGGTTTTAGCCACAGATGTGAATGATTCGGACGACTTCCTGAGGAAGATTTGCCCTCCCATTTTTAAAGGATACTTTTCGCAGGTTTCACCATAGCTAAGGATTTTACGCCTGCTCATGGCAACTTCACTCCTGATTTGCTTTTGGGAGGCAGCTTCTCGAAAAACAGATGCAAATTTAAAGATGCTGATTCCTTTGGTCTCCAAGAGCCCGATTCAAAAGGGCATCTGTTTTCTCTGATAAGAAAATGCTTCACCTCACTTGTGCGAGGCTTCCCCTCTGGTCCTTTTTTGCACACCACCTGAATCCTCGCTGCCTTTTCCGTGATCACCATCCTTCCTTCCTTCCTTCCTTCTCCTGCGTAAGGTATTTCAAAGCTGGAACTCTGCTCTTCTCGTTGACTTGCTCGAACCCCTTTGCTGATCTCACAATGATCCCGAGAATTCCTGAATCTAGAAATTGCCTAGAGAATTTCAGAAATACGCGATTCTTGCTCAGTTGGCAACTGAGAACGCTTGCAGTGGTCCATGACGCGAAGATCCACGGCTTCATATCCGTTTTTCGCGAATCTGAAGATGAACCCAGCACAAACGAGAAAAGTACCGGGTTTAGGGTGACACGGGTTCCTTGTCAGAGAAACCGAGAAAATTCACGGGATCGCATCATCCGTCGGTCTTGAGACAAGCAGACCTTCGAAGACCTGCAATCGGACGCCTTCGTGCTTTCTATGGTGCAGACCACGGACTGTGGGAAGTTCCCAAGCAGAACATCTCCTTCCTAGCGAAAGCTCCGAAATCTGCTTCTGCTTCTTATCACGGTCAGAGATTCTGAATTGCACTGTTTGCAGAGTTCTCTGCCTTGCAAATTCTTCCGGTGCCTCCTGGGTTTCTTCCCGTACGCTCATTTCCTCAGAATCTCACGAACGATTTGAGATACAACTTTCACTCGGTGATCGGTCAGCTCTTTTTCATCACGGACCCATGGGTTCCCCCCTCCCCCTTCTTTGCATTTCCTGCTGGAATTTTCCCTAGGCGCTCTTCAAAATAGTTCTTTCCCGTCCTTCTGCACGCCACGTGTTCTCTCAGAGTTTCCTCTCTTGCGGAATGCTTCTCTTTTTTCTCCTTTTTGTGCTTTTATTGCTTGCGATGGTTCCTTCGGTTCTCCAATGCATCTTCGCTTTCCGCTCCATTGAGCTGAACTTTTTAGAATCCCCTCTTCACAAATCTTTCAGTCTTCTCCCTCTCTCTCTCTCTATTTTTTTTTTATTTCAAAGCACAAGATCCTACGCGATGCTCTTCCTTCTGAGTTGGATTCCATGGAAACAAAAAAAAACATACAGTTGTACCTCGGTACTCGTCGGCAATTCGTTCCGGAACTCGTGACGAGTGCCGAAACTGACGAGTACCGATGTACCACTGTATTTTGTAAAGTTCTTAGAGCGCGTGCACTGCGAAATCACTGTTCATCTTCTCCCACACCCATTTGCTCTTCGTCTCTACTCAAGCGAATGATTTCCACATCTATGTGGGAAAAGAATAATTCGTATGATGCGCATCCAGTTCCAGGTCAGTAGTCTTCTATTGCGTGAAAGAGATATAAGAATCTACAGTTTGATTTCCAATCTGTGACTGAAGCCAAGAGGGAGGAGCTTTTCCTCACTTCTGACACTGATGGCTCCGGCAAGAAGAAAGGCCATGGTTCTTTCGTTCTATTCTTTTTTATTTCTGTTGCAAAGTCGTCGGAATGATTCTGGATTTCTAGGGCATTGCCTGGAACCGAAGGTAGAGGCACAAACCCAGAATTAAAGAGTTGAACTACATCTCTGCATGTGGTATCTTTTGGAGGACGCTTCGTGAATCCTCCCCAGAGCCAGGGATGCGAATCCTTACTGTTCTGGAGACACGGAAACTTCTCAGTATGCAGCATCCCTCCCCCCCGTACTTTCAAATCGTGGCAATCGGAGATGACCGAGACTGGGTGGAACCTTTTCTCTGCGTTCGTGCTCTGATAATAGACAGTGTAGCTGCTTTGCGTATTCCTTGTACAAGCACTTCCTCCGCAGTCAGCTGCTGCTACGCTGAAGGTCTCCTTCTACTTCCTTTCCATGCGCTATTCAAGAGTTCTTTCCGATTCCTCACAACACAGGAAACGAACATCCTTCTATCCCAGTGGCCCAGGAATAGTTCATTCCCTTCGCAGATGTTGGGAGGCTGCCAACTGACTGACCAGGTTCTTGGAGATCAAATCCGCACTCAAATTCGCAGAGGCACGCTACTCATGGCTAAACAAATGAGGCCATAATCATAAGGGAGTGGAATTTTCTCGGGAATCAACGAACTGTGCAAACATCCGGAAGTGCACGATCAATCCAAAACAGGACTTCTTGTTGCCTGCTTGCTTTCCCGACTGTCCATTTGACAAGTTACTTGTGGATGTCATTTTAGAAAAATTAAAGAGTTGCACAAGAAAGGAAAAAAGGTCTACGGGTTTACGAACGAGCGATGATGACTGCTAATTGTGTCAGTAGTTTTAGAAATCGGTCGGATGGTTTTCAGGCGAATGGTACTTCCGCTAGTAGAACTGATGGAAACGGTGGAGCAGTAATTATACGGCAATCGTATTACCACTGAACAACTATCAGTAGCGATGCTGCGATATGAATTGACGTATGAAGCTTTTTAACTGCTCCCACATTAATTATGTTTTTTATTGCTTTCCTTGAACATCAGAGCTTCCCTTTCTACATGTTTTCCCTTTCAATAATCCCCAAAAAGGAAAAATTTTCGAGAAGCAAATGCTCTCAAATGATAATAAACAGTCCCTGAGGAAAAAAGAACTGTTTTGCATAAGACACTCACTTTGAGGGAAGGCTGTTGTTTTAAGCTGAGACCAAGAAGCAACATGTACCATCGAAAAAACGACATTAGTTTATGCTTTTATTTATTTATTTATTTATTTATTTATTTATTTATTTATTTATTTATTTATTTATTTATTTATTTTTGAGATTAATGAAGTGTTTACTCACCATTTCCGTATCTCCTTTCTACTGACTGCTTGAAAATACAGTAATGCATTATTCGTTGATCAGCATAAATGCGTACTCGGGAAGATTTTCGCGAAATTTCTGATGATCTTTTAAAGTCATGCACGCAAGCAGTTAAAGATGGCTTTCGTGCCTTGATTTCGTTTTCCACACATGAAGATTCTAGAAGCACGCATGAAAACAAAAAGGTCACAGACATTCTTAACGAAGAAGGGATCAATGGAGCACATATCTCTTTACGGAGGTTTCCAGAGCGGGAATCTCAGCACGCTAGCAAATGCCCATTCAGATTTCGGAAGCAGTGCATCGAAATGATGTTTTTGCATCGAATCACGTGTAGAACACGTCCAAGTGCACACCGCTGTGGCCGACCACTGACGTCAAAGACAAGTCGAGTGCATCTAAACAGTTCTTTGAGAACTGGAGTTCTCTTGATGCTCTTAACTTTTGCCTGAGATAAAATTGCATTTTGATGTGTTTTCCGATGGATGATGTTCGTTTTGAGTGATGCAATCAGATGGACATTTTGAAAATGGAATAACTCATAGTACTCGTGCAGTAAACGTTAGATCGTAGTATCTGCAGCATGTACTTCTATGGAACAGATTCCCCGATTACCCAAAAAGTGAATTTAGAAAGGCACTAGCCGTATTCCAATCAGCCGACGCGGTAATACCGAAAATCCACGCCGTACCACTCCCGCTCGTGGACGTCTCGAACGAGCTGCTTCGTTGATCTGTGTGAGCCACTGCCGCATCCTGCCACGACGCTGATGTGGAGAGACAGATAAAAATGTGGCCCGGATTCGATTCCCGGATTGCTACTTGAGTCAGTCGAGCTTCTGTTTATTATTTGCGGCTTCCTACTTTATGCAACCTAAATGTTCCTGGAGGCAAAAAAAAAAAAAAAAAAACTCCTCAAGAATTTTTTTTTTTTTTTTCCTCCCTCTCTCTCCCCTGTTGGAAGTGAGGCGAATGGAGAAACTTTTCCAGGCGTGACTCGCCAACGTCCTTTCGAATGACCTTCGAAATGATCGCGGAACGTGTTCACGGTCAGAATCGAAAGCTCCCTTCGTTGCCTGGGAAGCGAGTTTTCTGCTCTCGACGCTCCTCCTGGGAAAATTCCCGCTCGTTTGCACTGTATCTCCCTTTCTGACCACGCGCTCATGGGCAGCATCCCGGGGATTCCGTCCAGTAGCCTTCTATTCACGCTCAGGGAACTTCGTGTTTGTGCAAGAAAATAGGGGACCTCCCTCACACAGTACGCTGCGTGAGTGGCGTTGACCAAAGGACATGAGCGATGCTGCGAGACGTTTTAAGGGCTCTTGCAGTTGCAATCAGCATTTTTTTTTTTGAAAAAAAAAAAAAAAAAAAAAACGTCCTTAGAATTAAAGGTGCTTGGACAAAAAAAAAAGTTCGGCCTAATCCGGTGACCAGTTCGTGGATAGATGGATCAAAAGCAAAGAGGATCCATGCAAAGCGTCCCGAATAACAGTTGCTAGTGTGTTTTCCCAACTCACGTACGGCGCAGATCCACCGTCTCGACACAAGCAAGGCACAGCAGGAGTGAGGCAATCGCAATGCAAGAAACCTTCCTGTCTGCTATTCTCCCTACATGCGAACACGCTTTGAGTCTCAACTGGAACACGGGTCTTCCTGGCACATTACTTGGGTTCTCTTTATTGCCGAATTGTCCTTTCCAGGATGCCAGTGCCATGCTTATAGCTCTCAAAACTGCTGCAGAGGCATTCTCAAACAGATTAGCTGTTCTTCCATGGGTCGGAATGGGACCGTCTGCACGGAATGCAAAACTGAACTGAAAATCCTCCCTATTGATCGGCAGACTTTCCTTCGTCTGCAAAATTTTCGTCTGCTTACATTTTCTCGGTACGGGGCATCTCTGCATACCTCCGTGAACGTGGAAACTTGAGGAACGAAGATGACTGCACCAAACTTTAGCCCCGCGCACCCATCACTGTCTCCATCTCTCTTTCATCTTTCATCCTCTCTTTGGGTTGCCGTCGGGGACACACGCAGAATAACGGGGTGGATGACAGGGACTCGCGACATAGCATCGAGTTTTCCAGACGACTGCTCCTTTCTCCAGAGTCAGCATTCATAACATCATTCATAAACACTTGTCTGCTGAGATCACTTTCTGCGCACTCTAACATTCAGTGGAATGGAATAAGGTGAGATTTCTAGAGATAAAAGCATTGAAGAGTTCCTGAGACGAATTTCCGTGTTTTCTAAAGGACCTTGAAGGCCACGTGGATCTTTCTCCAATCGGAGGCTGCGGCATAAGCCTCATGAAATGTGCATTCGCTTTCAGAGGCATCGTTGGATTTCCAAACATTCCGTGCTTCTAATTTTTCTTGCAGAGAAAAAAATACAAAACAGAAACTGCATGCAAAATATGGCTCGATTTCTTCTGCTATATCTGCTAAGCTTCGAATGTCATGGCTGCGACGTGGGGAGATGCGAATGACATCAGCCCATCATTTCTTAAAAGGAATATCTGGCTTTAAAGGAGAGAAAAGCAAACACCCTTGCTACAGCTCGTACCTCCCCATTTCGGCACGGTAGCTCTTATTGATTTCGTGGAGAAAGGACACTGCCAGAGTGCCAAAAATAGCCAAAACAGTGCGCAAGATACAGCCCAGGCATCTTAGAGGGGGATTATGGGGTCCTCCGAGTGAGAAGCTGGTTGCCAATGACACATCTGGTAGTCCTTTTAGTTTCCGAGGGGAGATATGACTGTGATTCAGTAGGACTCTGAGTATGCTGAGAGCGACCACGATCTCTCCCTGGAAACTTCCTCCTACTTTCCCACACCAAACTGGTGTTTCCTGATGGCGACCTTTCTTCAGGCTAGTCTAGCAAGATCTTCTGCCGATTTGGATGCACTTTGAAGTTGCGTTGGAAATCTCCATCTGAACCATTGAACCTGCTGTTTGGGAAAAAAGCATCCTTCCCACTTCTCTCTTCGATGGCCTTCTGCGCACAGAAGCTGCATTTCTAGGGAAGGATGTGTTCGTCGGGACAGACGAACCACGCTGGAGATCTTGGAGATTGCAAAATGGAGAAGTCTTTCATGACCTACACAAAGAATCTTGATTCAGGAAAACTTAAGAGACTTTGGGGAACAGTCCATCGAGTCTTCCTTCGTTAAGAACAGTTTTGGATCAGCTCAGGCGGAAGAGATTCGGGTCAATGTCCAGTCCAAAAATGGTTGCGTTATCCTTTAACGGTGAGTCGGCGGCTGTTTAGCTAATATCGTCATGCATTCGATTCTCGAACTGAGGAAATCAAAGTGACGTTCAACCTTTGTTCCAGCTAGATTATGGAAATCCTTCTGAGTTCTTCCGTTTTCGCTGCTTTCCTTCCGGTTTTCTTTTTCTGGTTTTTCTTTTTTGGGTTCGCTAAGTACTGAAGAACCGTTCACCTCCTTAGAAGGGCTCACCGTCCACGCCACCCGAGGGTGCGCGTAACCCTTCAACTTAGCAGGTGACCCCGGATGAACCACCTTATGAATCCAGGAAGGCTCTGGTGGAAAATGAAAGTAGAAAAAAGAAAAGTAGAAAAGCGTTTAGAAATATCGTTGAGTCCAAGCGCCCGTCTTGGCTCCTCGGTAATTTAGAAATTCACATTCCCATCTTATCTTATCGCATATTTCCAGATAAACAAAACGCATTCGACGAAGGAGAAACGTTCCTCTTGATGCAACATTGCTACTGATTGCTATACTGTGAGTTCCACTCCCGTTCTTATGGCGACCTAGCGTGCGCACACCATTTTGCCTCAGTCAGCAACCATCATTCTCATTTCATCAGATTGACCTCATTTTTATTTATCTTCATTTCCCTGCTTCCTTCGACAAGCGTCCATCCCCATAGTCACAAAAATGGAAGGAAATTTTGTCCCTCAAGTTGCTGAGCTCGCCCGACAAGCATCTTCCATGAAAGAGAACGGTTTTTACTCTAAGCAACGTGATTTCCTAAAGACTTCCCCATCGAGGATTCTCTTCGAAGTAAAAGGCCCATCACACATGACAAAAGAAAAGCTACAGTGAGCATAGTAGTCTCATAGTAGTCTTCACAAAAGATCTCCTCAGGGATGACGAGTCATACACGAATGGTAACTAAGGAACTGTTTTTCAACTGCATTGCAATCTTTCTGCTTACGAATAACGAAGATGAGGATTTCGAACTCGAACCTACGGCATTTCTTCAGACCGCACCAGAATCACCGTGGAGACGAAAAAGCGGAAGAATTATTTTCGGGTTTCCAGCAGCGCGGAATGGGAAAACCATAAATTCCCTCTGCGTACGTCGGTGCCACCTCCAAAAGCAAAAAGAATTCTTCCCGATTATGACTGGGCTCCGGGTGATTTCATACGCAGAAATCGGTGGCTCTCTGAGCTGGTGGATGTGGACGGGCTAGTGCACTGCTATTTGTAGCATTTGGCTGCTCTTGCTCTCTAAAAAGATCTTTCTTCTGAAGACATACTGATAATATCGACCACGCCCCAGATGAACGTGTGTGGACAGACATGGACGCGCTGAGTACGCATCTGCAATTATTTTGTATGGTGACCTAAGCGACCTGTTAGAACCGAATCCTGATCGAGATTCATCTTCACATCATGATGTGGCTTATCCACACATGAAGATTCTAGAAGCACGCATGAAAACAAAAAGGTCACAGACATTCTTAACGAAGAAGGGATCAATGGAGCACATATCTCTTTACGGAGGTTTCCAGAGCGGGAATCTCAGCACGCTAGCAAATGCCCAATTATTTTTTTTTCCTTTGAAGGGTTGAAAGCAAAACGAGGATTGGCTTTTCGTCTGTATCTGAAGCCGGACAACATTACAGGCAGGGTACAGAGGGATAAAGGATCTTAAAGGCAACCAAAATAAATAAGCATCTCAGTAAAAGGGATTAATTGCAGGCATTAAGGAGAATTTAATAATTAGCCCAGAGCTTCTCGTTCTCAACTATCCACCGTTAGCAAAAGCTACAATTTACCCATTTCCCATTCCATTTTACCGAAGGGCCCTTTTAACTTCGCATTTGGTGCAGACGCACAGATGGCACCAATCAAGAGCAATCAAGGAAGAGTTCCGGTCTGAATTCAATCTGCCTTGCGTTGCCTAGCGCCGTCGTGAAATCGCTAATTCCAATCAAGGAAGCATATTCAGAGGGAAGGTGGAGGGGTGGGAGGATATCCTTTTTCACGGCCTTCGTGGGTTTTGCGGAACAAGGCACGATTTATGCCAACGAAACGGGTCCACATGGATTTCGTCACAAGCATTTGAAACGGTGAAGCAGTGAGATCCTCCCCGAGGAAGAAGTTTTCCCAGATTCCAAATACCGGCGATTTCGTCGTTCGTTGGTACTTGCTACTTTGTATCTTCAATTACTACCTCAGATGCATCGTGATGATGCAGCAGCATAGCGGGCCCTCCAGGATGCTTTCAGTCACGCTGCTGTGATTTTTGCGCTCGTGGGAACTGATGGATTTTAACCTCATTCTGTGCCCTCGTAGTTTAAGCTCTCAGGAATAATCTCTCAAAGAGCTGCGCTCTTGTTTTCAAAATGCAAAAGAAAAGTTGGAACATCGAGGGCTTTACAGTCGTTGAACTCTGAATTGAACTCTCTGCGAGCAGTAGCTGCTTTTCCCAGCTCCAAAGCATTGAGAAAATGGGGAACACAACAGATTTGAGTGCCATGACTAATGTATGCATGGAGACTTTGAGGAATGCTTTCCTGTTTATTATGTTGGCGTTTATTTATGTAATACGGTCAAGATAATCTGTTTATGAACAGAATCTCCTACACATGAGCACTTAGATGTGGAATGGCAGGAGATGGACAATAAAATGAATTCCTGGACCAAAAACAAAAAATCATGCCAATGAGAGTCTTTTAATTCTTGAAAAGCAGATGCTTTGTGATATTCCATCCACATCCCTGGTGATAAAATAATTCACCTAAGAAGGTTCTTCTAAGAGCCAACAGTTATAAAAATGAAAAGGGAGCTTCGAGGGTTACTTTAATAGCCCTACATTAAGCAAACATCAAAGATATGGCATACCTGGAAAAGCCTTCCATGCAGTATTTCTCCTCGCTAATTATTCAAAACAGACCATAGGAAATGGTACAAGAAGCTGTTATGGCTCCCTAAGACAGTACAGGAAATAACGATCCTCTGCGAATTGTCATGTGCCTCCAGCTGAATCTTAATCGTCTGATTCTAGTTCAGATGGTGGTTCGAGACGACCACTCATTGAATTACGTCTCTGTTTGAAAAAAATTCGCAGGAATTGAATGTTTCATTGAGCTCTTGTGATCGCTACCATGGTATCACTTGGAGATCGTTGCATTAACAGTTTGTTCAGCACTGGGTCAAGTTGATGCATTCTGACTTGCAACGCTGCGTATCCACGATGATTGCTCCTGCCTTACAAGTCAGAACGTATCACACCATAATGTACATAACAGGATTCGGTCCCGATGTACTGTGCGGCAGTTTACGCATGCTTGTACGTGTCCGCTTTCATGACGGTAGGTTTCTCCGGTGCAATCCCGTTCAGGTTCCATCTCATAGCGAAAACTCCTAAAAACCATCTAATAAGCCTTCCCGAAACTCTACCGGTCTTCTGATAGACTGTGAAAGTATGTTTTTGAAGGATTTTCTTCCAGAAGAGTGAACGGTCGAATTAATTTTTCTGATACATTTGTTAAGGGGCTATTTTCGACTCTTAGGTATTCCCTCAGCATGCAACAGCCAATCGTTGAAGTCTGCCTGTAGAAAAAACAGCAGAGGATTCTCTGTACAGAAATGTTTTCATCGCTATCAAACAGTGACTGCTTTCGGCATTATGGAGGTCGGATGTGATTCTCAGCGCTGGTCAGTTCCCGGGACAAACTGAATGATTTGAAACTTGATTTCGAGCTCTTTGTTTCCATGGGATGTGCCGGGGAGCACACGCTGCTGCTGATCCTGAAAAATCGGCAAATCCTTTAGAGTGTCCTCATGGTATATTCGTTCTTGGGATTGCTCGCTTATATTTCTTTGAGTTGGACGTCGAATGCGCCTGCTTTCTTCGTCACTGATGATTTCGGAAATTCTTGCTTCCATATGGCATTGGAGTTGTTGCCGACTGATATCACAGGATGCCCACGCGAGGAAAGTCGAAATGTGGTCCCTGGATCCTTTAGGAAAAGGAGAAGGAAGCCAAAAAAAACAAGGGGTCCAGCAAGCTGAAGGATCGAAGCAATGTAAACCTGACTCATTATGATCAAATACTAATAATGTTCATCACCGCGCACAATCGGATGGTCGCAGGCACACAAAAACAGATATACCAATCAGCGTGTCTTATAGCTGCCGCTTTTTCTTTCTACAGCACTTCTTCATTTTCTTATTCCTTCACTCTTTGTGATTTATCCAGAGAAATCTTGCTTATTTTCCCTTGCATTCTCCTCCCAACCAGGTTAGTTTGCATGCTTGTTTATCGACATTCTCTGGAGCTTCGATCATGGTTTCGGAAAAGACTTACTTTGATTAACAGTAGAAGGAAGCAGGAAGTGGCTTGAAAAACAAATTGGATAAAGTATTTTCCTCCTTCTCGTTGATCAATTTCTCTTTTGCATCTGTGTCTGCAGCGGCTTTGTTTTCAGAGAACTATCGTTATCTGCAAAGGCTATCTGTATACGATCGCTTACAGTCTTTTTAAAAGGGCATACGTCCTTCTTGCGTTTCTCTTTCCCAGATTAGCATCCTTATGAGACGTGAAACCAGTGGGGATGGCCTCTGAAATTCAACTCTCAGAGCAGACGTAACGACGCATCCCTATTTTTCCTCTCCAGAAATACCAATTTCTTTGTTAAGAATGTCCCTTGTTCGGGAAGTCACAAACCACTTGTTCCAGAGAATGGAATGCTACAGAGCACAGTTAGCATCACGAAAAATCACTCGGAGAGTGCTGTTGCTTCTTATTTTCAGTTTCCGCAAATGTCGAAAACCTCCGTTTCAGCCATTTCGGTGCTTCAAAATCGGAACCCGAACCAGCGCTTCTGTGGATGAAGATGAGAATTCTTCTTTCACAGTGAAATGCATGAGAATTTTTTGGACTCCTTCTTGCTAGTAACAGTGTTACATAAGCAGGAAAGCAGGAACGGATTTCAAGAATTCTTGAGGAAAGTAGTTCCCAGATGTCATGTCTTTGTCCTACCAATCTTACTATACAACCAATAAAACGCAGTGACCTTTCGTTTAAAAACCATGCTTGCCTCAGGAAAGATCATAGAAAACTAAGAAATGCTACTAAGAGTAGTGATTTATTTTAGCAAGTAAATAAGGGAAGGGACTAATTTTTTTATATAAAGCCAGTAGCGACCCACGAGGAGATCGTTACTATTGGCCTGGGATGATGGAAATTCTTTTGGGTTCCTTTTGCCTTCCAGCATATTTTTTTCACGTTTTTCAGGTTTTCTTTTTTTTTTTGGTTCGCTAAGTACCTCGCGGCGCACGTGGCTCTTTAACACTGTTCCACACCACCCACGGAGGGTGCGTGTTATTCTTCAAGATAGGGGGCACCTCGGAAGGGGAGGTCCGCCCTATAAATCAAGGAAGGCTCGGAGTCCGTTCCTCTGACGCTTGGGGAGGGGGGATCGCACCTCCTACCCTGGTTCTCTCCGAAGGGGAACCCAGAAGAGAATCTCCTTCCTCATTCTCTCCGGAGGGACACCACCAGGAAGGGGGGGGTCATCTCCATTCCATCTTCTCCGAAGGCAACCCGGAAAGGATCGCTAGTAGGAATTTCTTCTCCGGAGGGAACCCGCAAGGGAACCGCTCCTCTTCACTTCTCTGAAGCGAACCCCGAAGGGACGCTTCCGAAATTCAGACAAGTTCCCCGCTGACCGGCTTTTTGAAATCCCGACTGCAGAATCACTCCTCTTGCAAGTAATAGCAAGCAAGTAATAAATATTTTAGCCATTGCACGTTCTAGACAGCCAAACATTACATAAGCTACTGGAGGTTCACTTTCATAGCTCAGCTTTGGTTGTGCTTCTACGAAGCAGTAGTCGAGAATTCGATCTGATGCTGGACTACGACACTCTTGGAAACCTTCGGCTTAGTTGAGAGAGTGACTCCTCACAGCCTCAACAGAATTTTCGAGTGGAAATCTCTGGAGCCTAATCGAGTCCGTCATGTGCCCTAGACGATGCTTTCGTCAAAAGTTAGCACGCTAACGATAGTGACACCGAGTTGGTCTCTTGCCCACTGGTACATTTTAATCTGCAATATGCAAAAAGTCCTCAGAGTGTTTGCTTATGGCACTCTGAATTCTTTTCAGAGCGATTCGTCATCGCTAAGCTGCAATCACAGGAATTTCTGGAAAATGTACTGTCCTCAAAAGCGCAATTCTTCACTTTCATATTATTTTTTCTGGAGCAAAGCAAAATTCTTGGGGAATTCAATGTCCGATTGAAGAACGCATTCTGCCAGCACTGTCACAAATTTCTACTGTCACAAGCGTTAACTAATTTCCACAAATACATATGGATATGTAGTATTACACCATCACACACGATTGTGGTTCTTCTTTTCAGAGCTCAAGAACAGGTACAGGTCATTTTTCGGTTAGGAAGTTGACGTTCCTTCTCAACCAAGAGCGATTTTTTGTCTCACTATGTAACAGAAGAATGTGACCAGCTCTTGTTTCTTCATAGTGTCGAACGAAACCCTGTTCTTACTTTGAGCAGCTCAGCGGACTAAAAAAATTAAAAGGCTCTGGAATGGTCTGAACAACCATAGCCAGGAAAATTTGACCTTTTGGACTGAAGACCTAGTAGCATGTCATGCGTTGCATCGAAATTTCATTGAAAGCAACTGGAAGCACAATTCTTCATCCCGACCTGACATGGATGGTGTTACAGATGTGCAAAAGACTGAACAACTTAGATGATATAATTCTTAAATACAATGAATCGATATCATTTAGAGGATCAATCACTTTCGCAAAGAGAAAAAAAGATAGACCGTCAGGGATGCTACAAAGCTCAGGCATTCTTTCCACCTCCAGAAACTTCGGTCGGAAGTCGAAAATACAGGATCTCGAAGGAATTGAATAGAAAGCGATCTGAATGAACGCAGAGAAATATTTTTACTTCTGTTCGATCCTTCGGGAGGATGCCGATTCAATCCTCTGGGATGTCGGCAGCCGATGGGTATGATGTTCCGATGGAAATCTAACACTTTTGTAGATTGCCAGCACTAGATCCATGCACACGATGCGGAGAAAGCACCTCAGGAGCTAAGAGGAGTATTAATTTCTCCAAATGATGGGTTCCGTATGAAATCGGATGCAGCTAATTGGTCGGTCCATGTGAACGCTGGAATTCATTCTGTCCTTAGTAATGATTGGCTTTTCCCAGCATAGAATTCGTTGCCAAAATAATTTTTTTTCAAGGCTTTCCTTTCGGTCTTCTGAGGCCTGGGCCGCGCGGTGGTGGGGTAAGAGAACGCGAAGACAAACAACACTGCTCAAAGAGTGTCCTCCGAAGATGAAATTAGAGCATCCCGGGGAAATTAAAGAATACATACAGTCTTTGTTGACCGAAAGTCTAGATACTGTACCAACATTGCTGCGCTGGATACAGATATTGTACCCAGGTACCTTTTCCTCTTTGCACCGCTTTCCGTGGAATAATTCCCCATTTCAATTAGAAGGCACGAAAGGCGTAGAAATAGGTGAAAAGCTTCCATTGCCAAATGTGAGGACCGCGAAAAGGTCATGCAAAGCTTGAATAAATATAGCAAGCTCGCGTAACTGTAAACGACTTGGGCGGTCCTGATAGGAACGCGTGCACATGTTATCACGCTTCTTCTAATCACATTGCTTCAAAAGTCTGGGAGACGTTGGGGAAGGCTTCCCAACTGGTGGATGCGTCTCCCTACGGAAAGATTTTGCCTATGAATTTTATGTTTTCGACGAGGACATCCGAAGAGGTACTGAGTATCCACATTGTCTCCATGTGCATCATCACCCCCATTTCAGGTTTTTCTTGAGGTGGTGTACGTGCGGCTGCGAACATGGCCGCCATCTTTTTGCCACGAACAATTCAAATCAAACCAAGCTGTGAGGCAGCTGAACCAACCGCTCCCATGTCCCCGAGGATGAATTTTTAAGGTGCCGTTTGTGGGATGATGGAAGCGCTCCGAGGAATTTTCAGGAAATGAAAGAAGCAAAACGAATTTAAAAAAGGGCCCCTAGTTCAGCTAGATCTTCTTTCCTAATCTGCTATGTTTCATACCAAGATTTCCAGAATTGTACTCTTCCACTTAGTTCCCATTCAGCTCCATATACATATTACGTAGGCAAGCGTGTGTGTGTGCATCGTTAAGTCACACATATATATGCGGATGCGTGCAAATGTGCTAATGAGTTACACACTATTCAAGAGACTAGACTTCCTAGGAAATCGACCAGAAAATCTTCCACTTGAGGATTCGGTCCGCATAGACGGGATGAGATCATATTTGACTGTGGCAAGCCCAGCATCCTGTCTCAACGGATTAGTAATTCAATGAATGCATGAATGCTTGTAAATAGCCAATGTAATGCACCATTGGCCAAGCTTTGAGCGGCTGGTCCGTGCCCAAACTCTCTATCGATAAAACCTTCAGTCTTTCAGTAAAGTGCGAACAAGCGGAAGGAGGCGTTGAGGACGCACAAATGATGGAAACTAAAAGCGGACGTGACCGGAGATCGCAACATCTCGAGGAGATAGGCGCAGTTAGCATTTCCATCCCTGCACCAACACTGATAAGACGAAATTAGCTTATCAAGTTTAAAGTGTGATCAAAATTTATCGAAACTCATCAGAAGAAGTGAGAAGGAAGAAGAAGAACAGAACGAAAAGTCGTTTCTATTTTCTACCATGATTCGTGAAATACTAAATAAATTTATTTCTGACAAAGATAAAGTATTTCCGCCACCACCACCACTTGCGAACTGAGATTCAAATTGCTAGAATGATAACGATCAAGTTCGTGATTTCCGCACAGAGCAAACTAAGGAGGATCATCAGCACCAATTTATAGAAGGAGCATTTGCACAAGGAGTTCCGGGGAAAAAAAGCAAACGAAAGCCGGTTTTCGAAAGGCAGCCGGAAAAGCCTCGTTGAAAGAGGCAGATATCACACGAAAACAGCCGATTCCTCGATGCAGCAGCGAAGAGCGGGGGCCTTCCCCTCGCGGTCCTCCGGAGTGACTCTGCGCCGACGGCAGTTGGGAGTCAACGGGCCCGAAGGAAGGGCGTGTGCTGAGAAACCGCGGAAGCTATCACAGCAACCCAAAGAAGCGGAATTCACCCCCATCCCAACCCCCATCTCCGCGTAACGGGATCTCGAACTGAGGATCGCAGAGGTGAGAAGAACTCGGTCCAGTTCCGAAACCCTGAGGAACCGAATAGGTGCCAACAACCGATCGGTGATTATCCCCTTTCGCCACGTGAAAGCTACGCAAGCAAAAAGGCAAAGAGCAAGCAAAGAGGACGCGGTGGTGGTGGTTCACTGCAAGCGAGGGATGGCGGATTGCGCGCGCTTTCTTTTTCCCGGAGGAAGATATTCAACAACGTCGAGAAAACGGGAATGCTCTCCCCCCACAGTCGATCCCTGAAATATCTATCTGAACAGATCTGAATCCTCCGTGGCTGAGAAGAGCATCCACGTGACAGTCTCGTGTCTATTCGTTCTCTCCTTCTCACTGAACTGAAAGCTCCAGGAGAGAAGTAATGAATTCCTGATCCTGAAGAGCTACTAATAACACGTTCTCGCTCTTCGATTATCACAGGGATGTATTATGCAGGGGTTCTGTTTCCGGATGAGGAGCTCGACTTTAAGTGTGGATGTGTCGGGTCATGAAGCAGCCATAATTAATTACTGAATAATTATCGGGTGTAATGAAATCTAAAGGAAGAGGATGGTGGTTTTGCATTATTCGGAAAATGTCGTTCTCAGCTTTCAGGAAGATTTTTTTAAAGGAGATTACTGAATCTCCAGACTGCACAAACAGTGCCTGAAAGGAAGATATGCAAGGCCAAGTGCAAATGATTACATGATGGTGTGACGAAGACTATCTGAAGGAATCAGGAGGTGAGGTGTGCAGTGACTACTAAGATTCGGGGAGCAGCACCGCGGATGTGTAGGTTCTTTTAGAAGTTTCCCACTATTCCCGATCTCTGTGGATTCATGAACTATCTGATGCCAAAATCGATGTAACCGTCTAAAGCTTAACATTAATTCAGTCATCGTCTCGGTAGCCATTATCCCCGCTCCAGAAGACCGCATGGAATGAAAATGCGGTGAGGAGTAGAAGGAAAAGGCGTTTCCCGTGAGTGGAAGGGAATCGGAACTGAAGGAAGCGCAAGTGCATGAATTTGAGTTCTGATCCACTTGGAACAACTGGATGATGATTTAAAAGGAACCTTCATCAAGGACACGTGTTGTCTGTGTCAACAGGAATGTGCTCCGCCTCTCGTACCAAATATCTCCCATGGAAACCCAAAGTACTTCGTGCATTCTTCCGAGCTGAACACATCCAGTAGGTCAGCACGAATTGAAGAATGACTTGGAAAGCTGGTAGTTCCCCAAGTACGTCCCTGATGATTAAGCCCTATTCTTTTTTCCTTTCCGCTTATTGAGAGAACGACAAAACTTCCAAATGGATGGTGAATCGAGGATTCGAAAACCAAAGGAAAACCTGCAGAATGCACCCGACACCACAGTGTCGCAAAATAGGAAGCGACATCTGACTGGACCGGTGTAACTTCTCGGACGGAATTATTCACGCTTCCTGAGAAGATGGTCTCTTTCGCAGCCACCTTCCTGAGAAGGAGAAGATCCTCAAGTTCCTGACAGCGCGAATGTCGGCAGCGAGCGGCTGGTGGAGTGAATACCGGAAGCTGCGCGGCCAGAGGTCTGCTGCAGTGCGGCCTGACTTCTGGCGGCGTCTTCCAAATACACGCATTGCTTTCCTTCTTCGTGGAAAGAAAAAATTCAAGAAACTCTTCGTCACTAACATTCTCGCGTTCCACACGAACTCTTCTGCTTCTCCTGAAGAACGGGTTTCTGAACACAAATTAGCAGCTGCATAATCAAGAACTGTATAATCAACATCTAAGATGAAACACTAATATGATTCGTCTTGTTTGATGGAAGCAGTCAGTGTGCTCGAAGGCTGCGCGTCCAGCAGGACCTCAGGCACCCGATGCCCAACGGAAACGAGTCCAGAGAGTTTTTTAGCAGCTCACGTGAGCCGAAATCAGTACGTTTTTCCAGGTGGGAGGAATGCCGGGAAAGAAGGTACCGCACTCTTGTGATCGAGCAACGGAGAGCAGTGAATTCACTGCTCTCACAGGATTTCCGACCGCTTTCCAGTTTCCTGAGGGGATACTGAGTCTCTTTTGCATCCTTCTGCTTCCTCGCACTGAAACCACCCTTTCTGCCTTTAGCAAAGCATCATCACTGAAAGACTGATTCGAGAGCGGCTCTGCTTTCCGAGAAGCAGAAACAGTGAGAGATTCTGGCTTGTCCTAAATAGAAACTCTAGATGGGTGTTTTAGATTTTTGCGATGGATCTTCAGTGCTTCTGGAACCTCAATCGGTGAAAATAGCTGGGAAGGACGAAATGAGTTCCAGAATCGTCCACGATGAAGATAGCGGCCGCGTGGCTGCGGTCTTCGAGCGTGGTACCAAGAGTTGCGGGTTCGAATCCCCACGTGGAGAATCGGTGCCGTGAAACGGGTGCTCCGTGGGTCGCAGGACAAGGAAATCAGGGAAACAAAAAAACTGGCCGTCTCTGGAACACCGCTGTTTGATCATTTGAGTTTCAAGAGATTCTCCAGGGGTTCTGTCCCTCCCACCTCTCCACCACCCCACTCATACCGATGCCAGAGGCTTCTTTGAAGATACAGATGCGAGCGCGGTTGCTCACAGTCTATGTTCGAGTGCACCGTGAAATCATTAAATTTCCATTGCGTATCCGAGGATCATAAAACCGATGATGCTAATTTTCCGTTCCGGAGGGAACGGAAACTGCGGGTGCCACTGCTCCTCGCAAATAACGAGAAAGACGATTCGCATTCTTCTGTAGTCTCAGAGCAAATTCTACCGGCGATCCCCTTTGTAAAATTTGCCGGGTCGGCTGTCGAGTTTCAATAGCGGACAGCAGCTCGGCTTTTTCATGTGTCTGCTACTGTATCCTGAGAGAATCACAGAGCAACTTTTTTCATGTGTCTACTACTTTGTCGTGTGAGAATCACTGGATTACATCGAGAGAAATATTCTGAAGAGAAATAAAGAGCGCTGGAGGAATGAGGAAAACGGTAGGGATTGGCAGCTTCCAGGCTTCCTCGACCGTGCAGCTTCGCCAATAAAGAACCGCTTGTTACTGGACCCCAGCGCCACAAGCCGACAAGGCAAGTCCTCACACGGATGCGCTCAAATATGTTCCTTGTTGAGATGAGTAGCCTCTCAGGGGTTCACCCCGAAGGTTCTCACTCCCGGTCTTTCTATCGGCACAGTAGTTTTTTTTCCCTTTCGCCGTTGGACCACGCCTGCTCCCTTAAATTCTCGGTATTCAGCGGATCGTTCTTCTGGACGCTCGAATATGCGGGTCTTCTAGCACCGAAAGCATAGACTGCGAGCAAGCGTTCTCTTCCTCATCTTCCCTTCAGAAGTTCTTCTAGAAGATTCGGATTGAATAAAGGATGAAATTATGTTTTCTCCAGCGCTTCCTGGGTCTGACCAGCTTTTCCGTCGTTAGCAAAGGTATCCATGCAAGAAAACTGTGTTGAGGTACAAAGATGACCAAGGGGTTCGTGGCATCCCTAGGCATACCAGCCGATGACCACGGCAATCTTACTTCTTGTCTGATTTTCCCGTTGCGTGAGACGAAAGAGGCCAAGTTTTTTCGGTTGGCATCCCCCGTCTTCGAACCCGCAGCCTTTTCAGTCTTTTGGCCAGCGTGCCAAGCAGAACTCGCTTTAGCAGTATCGTTGCGAAAGAGTAAAAAGCACCGTCATCTTGTGGCGAGAATTGACGATGACACTAAAGACTTGCTCTGAAATCTAAATATCCAGTTAGGAAATGCTGGGAGGAGTCGAATGGAGTACTCAGTCTCATAGCATGGCTCAGGAGCGTAAGAAATCACATCAGGAGCTCCCTAATGAACGGCACCAGTTTTCCTTCGAGCACACGCACGTGCATCGGAAATCAAGAATTACCCTCCGGTGTGCCTTCTGCAACCTATGTAAACTTCGCTATGGCACCAAGTGCTGCCTCAACTTTGAGATCCTGCTTCCCTCCTTCCTATTTCGGAATTTTCCATTTTTTTTTTTTTTTTTGGTCCATTATTGAATCCTCGGGATTCTTCAACTAGAATCTGGCACGCATTTCTATGTTCCAGTTCTGTGAATCATCAAATCTCATCGCAGTGGCACACGGATGGAATATCCGAAACAAAGCTGCCGCCTATAGGAATGTATCGGTCTGTCGCGAAAGAAAAGTCAAGGAAAGAGATCCTGTCGTCACAAAGTCATGCTGACCATTACCAGAATCTCGACATCTTCCATACTCAAAGCCTACCCATAAGTAGTATCATGATCAGCGCCATACTGAATTTCTGAGTTCGTCTAGCGATACATCTCAGTGTCTCCGATTCTGCATGATTACTACGAGATCAACAGAAAAAGTGGTGAGATAATAAACTGATCGCGACCACGGTGAATCTCGTGATGCGGTGGTCCTAAATGCGAACCTCGAAGCCAGGTAACCGTGTGAACGTTTTCCAGGATTTCTTATGGTCTCCGATCTCTCAGTTCACGAAACAACCAAAACATTCACACCGCATTCATTGGATTTCCTTACGTAGGAAGAAGAAGAATTTTATTTCGCACTCTGCAAGAAAGCATCTGAGTTATGGAATGAGTTGCCACCAACCCTATTCCGCCTCCCTCCCCAGTAATGGATTGGTGGGGGGGGGGGAGGATAGCTACATTTCAACATGGCAGATTCTCTTCCCTGAACCATGAAATGGGATACTTTCCTTCAGCGCGAGCCGTCTGTGGTTCTGCTGACCTCTGTTTCTCACGTCTAATGCTTGAAGACATTAGACCAGTGTTCATAAACGCGCCCTCGATAGTGCACGCTGAATCCTGCGATTCTGTGTATCCTGCAGGGCTTCCTTTCGAAATCTTGGTTGGAGAGGTTAATGTCCCAACTAATTGGTCCTACATCTCTTTCGAATCAGATAAATACCGAAACCACTGACTCTGCCACAACACCTGAAGAGTGTGATGAATGATGACCCGGTCATTGATTTGTATCTCTGTCGCCTGCATTCCTGTTCCCCATGGAGCTCGAAAAGACACCCACCACTGAGCTCGCTTGCATTCCGTCACACCTTTGAAAGCCGAACGGAACTTCCCTGGGAGCGTTCGATCCCAGGGAACACTTGAGGGACACCCGAGCGGATGCATGCTCGGTTTAAGCGAACGTCGCGCTCACACGGACGTCGAGGGTACACGTCGTGTGCTCCATAACTCCAAATGAGAGAGGGGAAAGCAAAGAAGGGAGCGTTTTGTCTATGCATCGGCAACATTCCTATTCTTGCATGGTGAGGCAGCTGGCTGGTTTAGACGATGCATGCTGGTACGTGATGCTTGTGAAGTGTGCTATCAGGACACGTGTTCGAGAACAGCACGCAAACGGGGACGTCTCACAAAAAGGGAAACCAGAACAGCTTGGAAGCATGCGATGCTGGTTCGGAAGCTGGAACAAAGACGGGATAAGCGGGATTTTTTTTCCTGCCGACAACGCTTTCACCTTGGATCTTCCATTCACGTGAGAGCGCGCCATGATGAAAGGAAGACTGCTTCGCCTCGGATGAAGAAGAATTCAAGGTTCCAAGATGAAGCAGCTCGGGAAAGTAGACCCGGATTTAGTATCTCGGTGCTTCTGATACGCTGAAGACGATGACAGGAAGAGACAGTCCGGCTCAAACTTCGAAGGCACACGAAGAGCAAACCGAAACCTGTCGAGCTGTCCAACCGAAAGGATGAGGAGCAAAAACGAATCGGGAGCCCGATCATCATCAGTCCAAGGAGCATAAAGGACGAACATGGCATCAAGGACAAAGGAAAGGGAACCGCAGATACCGCACTCTATGGTGCAAGTCCAAGAGTGGACACGCTGGGAAAGTGGAGAGAGCGCCACTCGCCTTCCCTCCGGCTGATCCACGCGAGGGAAAGCACCCGCGTGTGTTCAACACGTTCTCCTGAGATTCGTCGAGTTTCGCCCACCTTGCCTCCCACCACGTCCGGTGCTACAAGGAGGCGGACTGCGATGCACCGGCAGAGCGCGTACCTCGGCAAAGGCGCCTAGCAGAGGAGGGGGAGTGTTCCCTTGGAAGCAGCATGACCGCCGACGGGGAGAGGATCGGAAGGGAAGGCAGTGAGGGAGGCGAAGATGGCGGTCACGTGCCGGATCGGAGGACGCATACCGAAGTAGGGCCCGCGGGTGCGTGGGGAGGTCCCGCGGGCAATCGCCGAAGACAATGGCTTCCATTCCAAAGTGAGCGCGCCCCAAGGAAAAAGGAGGGAATCGGACGCTGTCGCTCCCCTATTTTCGCCTTTCTCCAAATAAGGATGCGTCCCGCGTGCCTGTCCTCGAAATGCGATTCTGTGTGCAGATTCCAATACATCATTGGCTTGTATCCACGATGCCAATCAAGAGAGGAGAGGTTCCGACGTGTATCAGCATCCGGCGCGTCAACCGCGATCTGCCTCTTGAGTTGCCCCGTTCCCGGATTCGCGGCCGGCGATGCTGGAAGGAGCAGCGCGAATCAGCATCCTTGCGCGCGATCCGCATTCGGCCCGGAGCCGCCGGTTTTCGTCTAGGGAACTCGAGAGATCCGCTTCGATGCGAACCACGCAGGAACCAGCTCTACCCCGGGGGTCTACCCCCGAGGTGCGGCCTGACCCCACAGGGAGAGGAGGAGCAGACCGGCAGCCCAGGAACCGACTCGCCCCTCCCGCGAGCCTGTCGCGCCGCGATGCGAGAGCCCCATGAGTGTGCGGACTCCGGAAAGGTTTCTCCCTTCCCTTCCATCCATACCCTCGCCTTCCGAGACGCGCCTCGGCCACTCCCCTTCCACCGCAAGGTCCACTCTCCGCCAAACCGCCGCCGCGCCCTCTCCAAGATGGAACCAAAGTACTCACAGTACGTTTCCTTGCTGAGCTTCGACGCTCTCTGCTCTTCCAGCTTCGAGTTCTTCTTACCCATTACACATAGCACAGCAGACACGCCAGCGACCGGTTGCCGTAGCAATGGCGAGCGTACTCCACATGGAAGAGTTGCCGCACAACAGGGATACTGGCGGGAGCACGGGCACTTCCACGCATGCGTTTGTTTGCACCTCCCCCCTTCCCCCCCTGCTTGGAAAGAAACGCCCTGTCGCTCGAGCTGAGGATAGAGGGTCACCCTACTGTTCAGAGATTCCCCCCCAAGGGGGCACAAGTGAGAGAACCCGTGGCGGATTCGAAACGAGGTCGCTGCATTCGGAGCTCGTTTTCGCACAGGTCACCCGGGCTTCTCGGGGTTTCCCGCTGTCGGGGGACGGGAAGCAAAAGAAGCTCCCACGCTAATAGGGGGCACCGGTTAAGGACGGACCCCTGTCCTCCCTTGTGGGGAGCCCTCGTCGATTCGAGGGTTCGAAGCGTCCCCAGGCGGAAGGAGACCACCACAGGCCGAAGGCAGCAAGGGGGAGCTCGGAGAGAGACGCCTTCGCCGCCCTTCCGCGAGAAGGCGGCGCCACCACCGACCCAGGCATGACCGGTCCGTAGCGGAACGCCGGTCCTCCGAGCAGACGCTGCGCCTCCCCAAAGGGGGGAGCATCCGTCCCCTCGGCAGCCGGGCGTACCCGGGAAGGCGTGCCCCCTCGCTTTGTAGCTCTGCTGCGCCCGGCCGACGCGTCTGGAGACCTGCGTCCCCGTCTTCAGGGTGGTTTCCAGGAGCGAAATGCCCCTCACCTCCCGCCCTTTGGACGAGCGACCCTCCCCCCCTTCCGAGCCAGATCGATGACTCTGATGCCCCTGGTCGACTTGCAGTAGAGAGGGAAAGTCGAAGGGAGGCACCCCAACTGCTCCTGTTGCTTTCGTGGACGAGGCGGTCACTGCGGCGGCGGCGTTTCTTTCGATCCTCGTGCTGCCGCGGCCGTTCCGATGACGTCAGCAGAGGATTAGCGGATCGGCACGAGTCTGTCCTCTCAAGGGCGGGCTGGGAGATCTCTCCAGAGCCCCGCCACGCATCTTCGGAGGCTTCTTCGATCCGGAGATGCCTTTCGCCTCCTTCCAGCGACCCTACGAAAGGCCCCCCTCCCTCCCACCCACCAACCCGCCTTCGCGCTTCAGCATCATCCCGATGCTTGCTCCTGAGGATTCCTCCTTTGATCCTGCTCCTTCCGGGGTGCCTCGACTCGCGACTCCTTCCTCTTGAAGCCGTGCCTTTCGGTGTTTTTCCGACCCTCTGGCGAGAGAGATCAGTTCCTGGCACGGTCCCTCCCGGATCAGCTCCACTTTCCGTGAGGAACGTCCGTTCCCACCACCAAAATGGCTACCACTCGTCATGGGGGACCGATTCGATCCTTCGTCTGAGGGGGGAGATGGGGTGAGGGTGGATGGGACGCTCTCCCTTCCGTCCCGCTTTCACACCCAACCCCCTTCTTGCCATCATCCTCTCCGATTCGCAGCTGCCACCCCTCAGAAAATCCGTCTCCGTGGGAAACGGATCTTGACCCGCCGGCCGCTCATCCTGAGCCGAGATTCAGCAACCCGCCCCCTCAGGGTCGAAGAGAACGCCAGCGTCCTCTATTTATCTTCTCCTCCCCCCTTTTCGCCTTGGGTTCCTCGCCTTCCCGACCCGATCGCTTTCCAGGTAAGCCACCTCTTCCGCCGCCGACCGAGAAGCCGCCGAGTGACCTCCGCAAAATGGCTCAGTGTCCGCCCCGCATCTGCTGATGGCCCGCTGACCCCGTTTCGAGGTTGTTCTCAGCGTTCATCCCTGAATCTTTCCTCCTCATTTCTCTGGGCCCCGAAGCGGAGTCCCGAAAGATCGGCAGCGTGAAGAGTCACTTGCCATCGGCCTGGGCGTGTGGAACGGGAAGCAGGAAGAGCGGGAGCGTGATCCCTCTGACCCATGGCCTCCCGTGGCGGCGCGTCCTTAGCGATGGGATGGCCGAGGTGATGGATTGGAATGACCGCACCCCACGGTGCGGTTATTCCACGGATCGAAATCAAGATGGGCATGGAGGTAGGCAGGGGAGTCCCGGGATCCCTTCGCTGGGTGGACGCCGTCCGCCCTCTTCAGCGTTCAAGGTTGGCAACGGGAGGCATGGCTCCTCACGGACTCCGGCAGGGATCCTGTTCTCGTCTCGCAGGGAGACCCGGAGAAGGTAGGGGAAGACATGGGAGAAGTGGGCAGTTCACTAAGAGCGCACTCACCTGGCGTCCCGGTCCCTTCGCCTCGCCCCCGAGGTACACCCACAGGTTGGGGGTGACCCCTCGCGGCTACGGGGGTGGCATCGCGGCTGCGCAGGGCGGTGCGGCTGCTCCCACCAAGGGCACCAATTCAGACGGAGAAGGCGCAGGAGGGTGACCACCGGAAGCGACCTCCGCCTTTTCGGCCATGCCAAGGTCACCGCGCGCTTGCCTCGTCGTCGGGCATCTCCTGGCTGCTCCTCTCCAGAGAATTACAGCAGTTGTGGCTGGACACATCGTGACCCGAACTTCATCAGGAACGGACCTAAGCAAAAGCAGAGGAAGGACGGGAGGAACTCGCCTCCCTGGTCTCGAGCTCTCCTGATCGCTCACGCTTTCGCTTCGCATCTCCGTCTGTACCGTTTCCTAGAGATCCAAGAACGCGGTAGCGGCGACCACGACCTGCTGCCCAGAACCTACAGCTTTGGGCTGTCTTCGCCGCTTGTACGTGGCGGAGGAGCGCCGGTGAGGCAGCGCCCATGGCGTGACTGCCCCCTAAGGATCATCATCGGAGAGGCCCTCTCTCCCCGCTGCAGCTTCTGGAACATTCCGAAACCACGGGAGGGATGACTCCTCCTTCCATCCCAGAATTGGGAGCATTTCTTGGAAACCCCTCCCCCCTACTCCTACTCCTCCGAGGCGTGACCTTTTCCTCTCTTGTACCAACTAAATGATCCAGAGATCGGGAGCGTGCCGTTCGGTTGCAGCGCCATCTGCTGCGCGTTCCGGAGACACCACTCACTACCAACGCGCTCCAATCAGAGGAGGTCACAGCCGTCCCAGATTCATAGAGCGAGATCACCGGCCTACAAGATGGTGGTAGGTAAAGGAAAGGGGGGGTGAGAGTAGGGGCATAAAAAGGAGAAACAAAAACGAAAAAGCGGATCAAGAGATGACTCTTGACCTCCGACAACTTCAGCCCCAGCGTGGTAATCAGGTTCGCTTCCAAGGACACGGGGACGCTTACTACCGCTACCCAACCCCCTCTCTTCGAGGAAGCCACCCCCTACATTCGCGCTCCTCTGTCGGAAACGTCAGCCGTCCCGCGTCGCCGCCGACCTCCGAGCCTGGTTGATGCACGCTGCAGCGACGGGAATTGACTGCTTGCGGGATGGCGAAAGGCCGTCATTCGAATGTGCAGGCATGTCGCCCCGCTTGTACTCGGGAAGGAGGGAGGTGTTCGAACGACGGGGCAGCACGACGAGGACGGGTGGGTGGCAGTGTGGACCGCCTTCGGGGGTCAGCTCGGAGATTCCCAGCCGATTTGCAATCCCGTGATCCGGTGAAAAGATGAACTGCGTCCGATTACCGGTTCGATTCCTCGCCACTTACTCGCTCTTCGATCCTGTAGTATCCGTAGCTGCCGCTGAGAACCAAACTGCACGGGAAGCTAGGCGGCCCTTTCTCGAAGAAGAGGAACTTGGGATGACCGTGGACCTTCTGCCCGGGAATCCCCACCGTATGCTTCCCTCGATCTCTGAGTCCTCTAGCAGCTCCCTGATTCGCTTCCGGATCGAAGGATTGGGATCAAAAAGATCTCGGGTTGAGTGAGAAGGGTCCTTCGTGCCTTTGATTCCCGTCTCTGGACCTGCGAAACTCTTTTTTGGAAGGGGGGAGGGGTTCGCTAGGTGCACAAGCAATGATTGTCCCCTTGGGGGGAAGGGGCTCACAGAGCTCTTCGACGCTGCCACGCCACCTGAGGGTGCGTGTAATAAGCTCTTCAAGTTAGAGGGGCAACCCTAGAGGGTCCACCCTATGAATCCTAGAAGGGCTCCGGAGGAAGCAGTCCGTTCCTCGCACGCTTGGGAGGGGAACCCTCACACTGGTTGTCGCTGGAGGGAACCCTGAAGGGAATTTCTCCCTCATTCTCTCCGGAAGGGTCCCCTGTTGAAGGGGGGCACTTTTCATGTATTCTCTGGAAAGAATCTGCAAGGGAATCGCTCCTCGTTTCCTCATCCTCCTCCTCTGAAGACAACCCCGAAGGAACGTTTCCAAGTTTCTCTGAAGGGTCGCTCCCTGAAGGGAGCAGCTCGTTTCTTCACACACTGAAGAAGCAATCTCCCGAGGGGAAATCAACCATCATCATGGCACAATCCCCTTTTCACAACCTGAAGGACTCCTTGATTTCTGGAAGGACCCCGGAGGGTCGACTTCTAATCCATGCATCCCGGCAACGCCCGCCGGCATCAGCGGACATCACGAGGATGTGTGGATCTAAAACTGCACACGGTGCGGGGAGCGGGAATCCCTTCCGCACCTCTTAGTGGACTGTGTTGCCCTCCGGACCCTTTGAAAATGCTTTGCCCTTGGAACTCCCGGCAGCAACGCCAGAGATGTTTTAAAGCGCCTCTTCCTGAGCGACACACTCATGCCTGGCGTATCCCCGGCAGCACTTTGCTACTCACGCGGTGGTATCGTGGTTGCATGGAGCAATGCCAGAGAATGCCAGAACGACAGAGATGCCATCTATTGCTGTCCTTTTCATGAGGACAGCGTCAAGATGGCCCCATCTGGGAATCATAAAACAGGAAACTTGCCGGCATCCTTACAAGGATGCAGAGGACGCCCTCCAGCACGCAGTGATCCCTTCCCAAACCTCCCCCTCCCCCTCTTTCTTTTTTTTTTTTGACTGTTTTGTTTTTGTTTTATTTTTTTCTTTCTGTTTGTCTCCCCTTCCCCTGTGCTGCCGAGGCAAAGCCTGCTGGTCTGCGTGGCAGATCCCGGCAGGTTCCTTTTCGTATTCATAAGTAACGTGGCAGGATCAAACGATCTGCCACAGACGTGTGTGTTTATTTTTTATAAATAAACGCCCTGGAGTGACCAGGTGTGAACCAGTGCCGCCCCCGAAGCCTACAGGCTAACCAGCGTCATCCTGCAGGGGGCATTCGAAACCGACGACGCACCGTCCATTCTCGGCGTCGTCCCTTCCCCGAGTGGGATCCGAACCCGCAACTCTTGGCACCAGGCGTGGAGGTCGCAGCAGCCAATGCGGGCCTACTTTCAGGCCGAGAGCTCATTACCTTTAACACAGCAAAGGTTGCTCAAGAGCACCTTCCTAATGGTCTTCCCGGAGGAAATCTTCAGCTGCCACTGGAACGAGGAGAGTCACGGAAACTCTTCACATATGCTGCACTTTCGTTCTGCGCCGACTCACTCAAAGCGCAGTCCACGCGGTGCGCATCCACCGCACCCATTCCGCCGCCGTAAGCATTTCGTCTTCAAAGTGCTGAAGACAACTGAAGAAGAGAGAGCAGCTTCTCACGTCCAGAAAAATTTTTGGAAAACCATTCTTCGATGCCACGCTACCCATGAAGAGGACGTGTGGTTGGCTTGAATGCGCTTTATGGGCACGGCGGAAACGAAAAGCCCTTTCTGGCTACCCAGGTGCGAGCAGCGTCGTGGTAGCTCTTTCTTTCAAGCTGCGAACCCTATTCCTCGGAAAGGTGCTCTTTGTTCTCCAAGACCAACCATACCTCCATCTGGACTTTTCTTCGCTTATCTTCTTGCTCTCTAGATTGCTTGAAGACTGAAATAAATCCTATTCCTCTTAAAAATTTGTATTCTCTTCTCTTCGATCGGTACTGCTTTTCGTTCTTTGGTTTTTTCTTGTTTATCGATTCTCCAGCAGTCGTTAAATCTTTAAGACCGGGTTTACTCTCCAGCAGTCCCTGAAGGTGATGGTCTTCCATCTCCCTTCCGCGTTTGCAACTTTGAGATGACTATCTCAAAGATCATCAGAAAGAATTCTCCTCTTCCCTATTTGGAATGCAAGATGGGCTTCCGCTTCCGTGACATCAAAGGCGCAGATCGGCTGTCCGCTCTTGTACTTCTCCCTTCGATGCACACAGCCACGAGACGGAGGAAACTTTTTGTGGCTCACGGGACGCAATCGGCTCGACAGTCTCAAAGGAGCAGTAACTGTCTTCTCCAAACTCCCTGCCCCAAACCCGAGTTCCCGTCTCTTGATTAAACAGCTCAGATCCAACCAGCCACCAGTGATCCCTCTCTCGCTCAAATCTCGTTTCGATCCGGTCCACAGCCTACACGCGGTACCGCTCTACTGCATCTCAGCCCGTGTTTTCTGATCCAAAGTTCCGGAGAAGAGATAGACCGTCTCTTCCTCTTGCGGAAATAGGTTGAAATTGCCACCGCACGGCACAGCACAAACCCATGGTCCGTTTTCCTTGATCGGGATGAAGTGTCGCGCAGGTCACGGTAATGCTCTTGCAAGCACAAGTGCCGAACGTCGAGCAGCATCTGCACAGCACCAAGCGCATTCAAGAGTGTGAAGCATGTGCAAACAGGAAACAGGGTAAGCAGGAGCTGCCAAAGATAAGAAACTGGGGAAGCGACAAAAAAAGGGAGAAGAGACAAACTCAGAACTTCAGATCGAGTCCCCAACTGCCTGCCTTAATAGACAAAGGCAGACAGGTCCATACATGAGTTAGGTAAGCAGGTACGGGCCATTACTGAAGAAAGAACCTCGTGTGATCCTAAATGAAAGTCGAGATGCCATCTGTGACGAGGAACGAATGGGGGAAGGGGAGGTGGAGGTTGGTGTTAAACGAGTCTGAACTGTTGGCATGGTGCAGCATCGGAAGGATCATTTGGAGGGCCTCCAAAAAAAAAAAAAATAAACAGTTCCTACAAACAGTGCTTCCGAAGAATCTCTCAATCTGCTTGCAGCAAGCCGCCATCTTGCGTCCCCTCTGCGTAGCCCCCATGAATGTCACGTGTTACTAGCACGATAGTACGGTTGCTCGCACACCATGCAGAACAGCAGGGGGGCTATTAGCTACATGGTGGCACTCCTATGCAGAGTTAGAGTGAGGAGACAGTATATTTTTTTTTTTTTTTGGAGCAAAAGGATGGATCAAAAATATGTCTGTTCCTCAAAGCATCTCTTTCTCTTTCACTCCCATCTAACACCATTGGTAAATTGCTGGGCATTTTATAGGTTTTCGCCATCTTTCTCTACAGGACTCGACGACAATCAGGTGTTTGTGGTCTCGTGGAAATCACCCTTGCATCCATCCATACTGCAGGACAAGACGAAATCAAGCATTGTGCTATTTGTTGAAGGTGGAGGATTCCGGTTGGCAGGATGTATCTTGGAGTATCCTGGTCCCCTCTTGTCTCTTCAGAACACTTCTCGAAGAGTAGAGTGCTGTATGCCCCTGCCCTTTCCAAGCTTCTCTCACCCTTAGGCATTCCAAAAGGTAAACTGGTCTCCTGCGACGGTGGACAGGCGTGGTACACCTTGAGTGCGTGCTTCCGACATCGCTGAGGTGCATCCTCCCAGTCTGCACCCCAGTCTGTCGCAGGCGTGTCCGTCCAACAACGCTGAGGCGCTGCCGACCTGTCCGCCCATTCTGCGGTACACCGTAAGTGCTTCCTGATTGCGGTCCACCAGCGAAGCGCTCGTGTATGCTGAGAATAATCTCCACTTTGCATTTCTGCAGCCAATCCGAGCGCCAGGCTGCTTGTAGAGTTCGGGAGCAGTCACTCCGAGTCTGCCTTCTCTTGAGTGGCTGTCCCGAGTAGCAAACCATGCATTTCAATGCATTTCTTGCGAACCCATGCTTTCTTTTGCCTCCGATCTGGGAGCGTTCCAGAAGAGGAATTCGAAAACTGCTCATCAATCTTTCACAAGCCCACTTTGTGTAAAGGAGGAGGATAGGAGGACTCAGAGGTGACCGGAGAACAATTCCCAAACCAGTGGTTGGATCAGCAGGTTCAGGAATCTCGAATACCAGTCCTTGTTCGCTGCAGAAGGGGAGCGTCCCTTCTGCTGCTAACAGGCTGCTTCGATAACGGACCGCAATCGGAAAGCACCCGCGGTGTACCGCTGGCGAGCTCTTCAACGCCTGCCCACCGTCGCCGGCGATCCATTTACCTTTCGGAATGCTTTTGGAATCCTCTGTTCAACCTTCAACAAGCGTCCGAGCTTTCCAGCTCGAAAGGGTAAAGGGATATGGGAGGCAGATTCAGCATGCGAACATTCGCGTACGAAGCTGCTTTTCTATAAACAGCAGAAAGTTGGTGTGGAAAACTAAATTTCGCAAGTAAAAGCTCGACTGGCTCATCTTTCTAATGGTGGCATCCTCACTCATGGATGCTACGTGAATGGTTCCTCTGGTTTGCATGGCCGAGACTTGTTGACCCAACTGATTTCGTTTTAATGTTTCCTTTATGTCTTTGTAGGTTTCCATGCCATCCGGCGCTGGAAGCTAACGCTGCACAAAGTGGCCAAGCTCCGAAACGTCTTGAGACCGCCTGGAACGTCTTGAGACCGGAAGGGAAAAAAACAGCCTTCGTCGCAGGGTTCCCATTCGCGAGACGAGATGCGAAGAGTATTGCTTTATTGGTTTCTGGTTCACCCTTGGGGTGCGACCTCGGCCTTTCCGTGTTTTCTACGCCGTACATCGCAAACCATGGAACATCCACAAAGACGCCCTACCTACTTGCCCTAGTGCTGCCTTCCCTTCTGTCTCAAGAAAAAAGAAGGGAACCAAGAAAGAAGGGGAAAGGAGTTTCTTTATCGACTCGGTGCGTTTTCTTCGAGTTCCGGATGTGCGGTTCGTGAAGAGGGAGGACTGAAGGAGTCCTTTTCCCGACGGAACGCTTGCGATTTTGTGACTATGTCGACGGGGCGAAACGCTCCCGATCGGACCGACAAAGCTCCCCAGGTGAAAACAGTCGGAAACGACGTTTGCTTCCTGCGTTGGGCAGAACCAGAACCACCACCGAAGTGAGCATTGCATCTGGCTTCGCCTCTTCCTTTTCGGTAAGGATCGCCTGCTGCTCTTAGAAGCGGTGCCAGTCGTACTTCACGGATGGAGAAAACTCAAGGGAATTTGCGAGCTGATACTCTCCCGATCAGCTGGCACTCAGAAGCCGTGAAATGTCCGTTGACATGACTTGCCAACACATTGGCGATAGGATTCGACCGTGGAAGAATCAGAAACTGCAAACGGCTGCAGGGAGTAAGCGAGCGAACGGGAACCAAACGGGGGAAAACGAACGAAGCCAGTCCTTCCCGAAACTGAGCTTGCGGTGCTTTCAATATTAACGCTCGCATCCTGCTCACGTGATTGACTCCTGATATCGAACTTGAGCTCGCCGAATGCTCACGTCACGTCCGTCGGAGACCGTGCTCGCGGAGGAAGATCAGCCGACGGCAGAGATTACTCTGGCAATCCGAATGTGCCCGACTCGGGATGCTGTCGAGCGCTTTCCCCCCCTGGAGCGAGCCTTGCATGCGCTGCGCAGTCGGGAAGAGCAAACACTGTTCCCAAACACGTCCGAGCGCACCCTGCAGCTGGAGATGAACTACGTGAGGCAGCGACGAGTGAAAGCAGCAGCGAACGTTTTCCTCTGCCCACAAGATTCCGGTTTCCTCTGCGCTTCCTTGGCTGCCGTGATTGATCCTCGCAGCCGGAGCAATAACTCAACACGAATCCGCCGGAGAGCACAAATGGCTGAGCGGGAAGCGTCCATCCGAGACCATGTGTGATGGTTTCTTCTTGTTACTACACATCCATCACTCTCTGAGTCCCATCTGAGCGATGTTCGCTACGAGTAACGCCCACGATAAATCAGAAATCTCAGCTGAAGCCATGAGAAAACGAAGTTATGAAATTTAATAAGAAAGCAGTCCGATTGCTAAATCCTCTTTTTGACTTGGAAACGGGATCAGAACAAATCTTGCATGCAAAGTAATCAAATGGGGGTAGAAAATCCTCGATCACAATCATGAAAGGGAATGCAGATCCTCCGCTGGAATTCATCCGGGTAGGTGAACTGATGATCACATTCTGCGCTTCATCAGGAAGTTCATTTTGGCCTGTGTCCATTTGCGTCCAGATCTTCCCGCTACTTTTTTCGATCCCGGCTACTTTCCAAGTAGCTCGACGAAGAGTTCCAAGTACCTGGCGCCGGAATGTGGCGCCATGTGCATTCAAAAAGAGTTTCTCAACACGTGCCGCCATCTTGTTAATTTATTTCTTCTATTTTTTTTTTGTTACTTGAAAGCTACACTGAGGATTCGATGAGCACCCCTGCGAGTCTGTAAACAAAAAAAAAACACGAGTCAACAACACCTAGGTTTTTTGATTAGTACAGAGTTTCTTCTTTGAACACTGGAAACGCTGGTGCTTGTGATGACGAAACAGGAATGAAACTCACCGCGTAAAGGTACGGAAGCGTTTCTCAGTGGATGGAGAAAGGAAGGCCCCAGCTACGGTGCTGGCAGAAATGAAATGGCGCTCTTGAATCGATGCACGTTGCAGTAGAACTGAGGAAGCGTTCCTTTCTCACAGGATGGAGCGAGCTGCTGGAACAGAGCGATAAATCAAGTGAAAAGAGAAATGAACCCGAAAAAAAAGCTTCGGGAGCAACCGACAACTCATCAACCTGACATTCTGTGGAAAGATGAAATCGTCAGTGCACAACACTTTCTGAGATTCGCTTTCTACAGAAAATGCCATGAGCCTCGTTCAATGGTACAAAGAAGTCATCGTCATCGGGTAGCTCACTCGGACACAAGTAGCAATTCAATTAGACAAGATTCGGCGTGCAAGCTCCTGACGACGGATCCTCTTCCCTTTGTTTTTGAGGAAAAGAAGGAAAGAAAAAAAAAATTAGCTTGATCTTGGAATTCAAATTTTCTGGAAAGAGGCAATCCCAATGATTCAGATCAGCTGCATATTTCATTTCATTTTGCTTGCAAATTGAATTCTTCAGGCTGGCTTTCACGACCAACGCGCCTACTGGCTTGCACTGTTGTGGAGGATGCGCACGTCTGATCCCAATCTCTTTGAAGTTCCGGACATTCCGTGCGATACGTTTTCGCAGCACCGCTGCGATTTCCCTCAAGAAATCCTTCCTCCAGCAGAAAATGCATATCTCATCGGCCATAACCTTTTGAGGCCTTCCAACTGATTCCAAAGAGCGATCCCAAGATCACCACGTGTTCCGTCGCACCTCATGACCATCACTGGCGCAAACTGCATGCTGATGAGAAGAACACACAGAAGGGAACAGGATAGGACCATCCGCCAAGGAGTTCTTAATAAAACCCTTGAGCGAAAATTGTTTTGCTGGGATGGAAGCGCAGAGCTGCTGACGGTTTCAGACATTCAGAAAGGCATTTGAAAGGATTTACAGCTTTCTTTTCAAAATAAGAACACTTGGAACACTTTCCAACACTTGGAAAAATTCTATTCTTTAAGAATTCCAAAAAGAAATCGTTTTCCACTGCATCTACCAGCTCAGTACATTGAACTTTACCGACCTCCCTTTTTTTCTTTTTGTTTATGAACTTTAAGAAAATCTGGCTAATAAATTCCCATTCGAATAATCTTTTCTCCACTGATTTATTGTTTCTACTCCCATTTGATACTTCGTCCCAGATAATCATTGCAAAACGATCAAACCTCTGAAGAAATCTGGGGAATCTGAATTCTGAAAAACAAACTCTCGAGTGATGGGCCGGAGCATTTCGTCTTTGCATCCGTAGCGAACATGGGGTTTCAAGATCCGAAACATTTGGAATGAATTCAAGCTGTAATCGTTTCCGATCAGCAGAATCCTGAATTCCCACAACAGGAATAAGGCTGCAACGCAGATACCTGTTCATTTCAAATCGATACTATTGAGCTACGAAATACCCGTCCTGATGCATGAGCTGCTTGTGCTCGGAACATTGGGCCATCATCATCTCCTTCCAAACTGTTCTGTGATGTGCCAGCTCTCTGATAATGCACTGGGTTACATGATGAAATATTTTCTTCGTATTAGCATCATACAGTAGGCGGCCTGAAACACATCACAAAATCCAATCATAAATTCCGAGAGTTCGGGATGTACGATTTCGATAACGTATACAATAGCTGAGCGGCAGTTCTGTGCGCCACATCCTTGCGACCTGGACCACGGCGGCACCCGACAGACGCAGGCAGCGAGCACGAAGATTTTCAATTGTACTCGCAACACAGGTACCGATGATGGGAGATTGATCGAAAGCCGTATGGCTTCCGAGAAAAAAGACAAAGTGGGACCGAGGATTTGGCCAACAAGAATTCTAAAAAAAAGGAAAAGAAATCCACAGACCCGGATGCAAAAAGCCTGCTGCAGTAGCTGTCTATCTCTACTCCAACCAACCTGTGGTCACGAAAATGCTTGTTAAGAACTTTATACCAGTTATCGATGACGATGATGATGTAATGGCGCTTTTCCTACAAGAATAAAGAGCGTTCAAACGATTTCTACCTTTATTTCTCTTGCTTCCCATTCATAGGTTCAATCTCTTGTGTATCTTTATGGTTTCTTTCAAGAGGCAGATTCTTCGGCTCGTTCTCCCCCGACAAACATGAGCATCAGCTTTGTCTTCCTTTCAGTATCTCGTTGGATTGACGTATTTTTAAAATATGTGTGGAAGACTGCAAGCAAGATTTATTTTCTTGTATTCAAAGGAAACCTAGCTGGGGGCTTGAACTTGGGTCTGTTTGCTTGGGAAACGACCAATGATTTTGATGGCATAAACAGCAAAACTGAGCAATCAAGAAATTTCCCTGTGTAAGGAAAGAAGGCGTGATTGAGGTTCGTAAAAGACCAAAGCGTGGGTACGGATTACGACGAGATCTACAGCAGAATGGTCGCCTCGCATCCCAGGCACATCGGAAATCTGCACCTCGGCTGAAATGTTTTCGGGAAAAGCCTCCACTCTTCGGCGTTTTCTGCAAAAAGCAGATAATGCACTAAGAGCGAGACTTTGCTCATGGGCAGCTCAAACCCGAATTTCGTGAATTTTCATGATTCGCTTAACATTCCTTATGCTTTCCCTCCTTCCCGTATTACAGGCATGAGGTTCGATGGATGCGGACGTGGGATAGTTAAAATCACGGTGGCAGTAAGGGAATGTCAAGAGGAAGGAGGAAGAACGCCTGCGGGGTTACCGAGAATAGGTACTGAAAGGTTGTAGAAGCCATCCTGAGCGCTTCTGTGAAAAATTTGTCTTCCGAAAGAAATCAGAGTGCCTACGGAGATAGCCGAAAGTTCCGATCTCGACACAGAAGTCATGTTCAGGTCTCTCCTCGGAACAGCCACCGCTTGGAAATCGGAAACCTCGAGGGATTTTCGAGCGCATCATTTTGTCCTTCCTCAGCCTCTAAATTTCGTACATCTGATTTTGAGGAAAGAACGGATCGCCTTCGAAATTTCTTTTGATGCTTGGGGTGCAGAGAAACTCCCGCGTAATTTGTGCAGATGCGAGACCTTGATCGATCCTATTTACTTCACTTTACCTCATTCCATTACAATTTTTCCATCGCTTCCTCCGTTAGCTCCTGGACGGAGGGTTCTTTTATCAATATGGTAATCTGGTGATCTGAATTTACTGACTTTGGTTACTCTCAAGAAGTCACCTAATCCGAAATTCTTGCCTCGTTCAGATTCGGTCTCTACGTATAGAAGTGATGATGATCATCTTCTGATGATTTCATTATTTAGTAGAGCGCCTGCAATATTTTCAGCAAACATCTTACGCCCGATTTATGATTCCCCGCCTAGTCCGGCCAACCGGGACTTTCGTCGGTCCAGCTCCTGCTTCCTTCACTTTCAGCACGAGATTTTAGTTTCAGGGCACGAAATGGGCAGGCAGCCCACAAGATGGGATCGGACAGTAAACACTGGTAGCGTGTGGACTGGTAGCCATGTCTCCTTCGTTCGACTCTGGAAGAGGTGGTTGTCTTAGGCACGGTCCCTTCTTGAACGTCTCAGAAAGATTGCCCATTCAATCCGCGTGCCGTCATGATCTTCTGTGGGAATGGTCGGTTTCATTGCGCAGGTCTCACCTCGTTATGCACTTCGTGCATTTTCTCAAAGAAAAAGTCGAATGCAGAGGGTGCAGAGTGTGATGTCTGGTCTCGACTGCTTCATCTTAAATGGAAATTTTTTGTAAGCAGTGTCCTCGCAAAAAGCGAGAGTAGCGTGGAGCAAGGAGCAGGAGTAGTGACTGCTCGCTGCGCTGAACCATTCTTTGCCAATGCTTTCAGTCAACCTGCACGTTTGCACACCCCCAAGAGTTTCTGATTTCCTCTTCTTGACAGTCTGTCTATTTGACAGTCGAAATTTCAGAGGTCCAAGCCGAAAGCCAAAAAAGTAAGTTTCAGGTGCCCTCTCATCCAGAGTCAGGGAAGACAAATCCATGTTCATTAGGTATTCTCTGCTTGTACAAGTTGAGCTTTCGTTTTGAAGGCTGTTGATGATCGCTCATCCTCTTCCTCCCTTTTATTCCAGAGCTGACCATCTAGCTTTCAGGATGCTTGCAAGGAAGATATTACAGTCGCCTGAATGTCATCTGAAGTTGTTGTTCACTGACAACTACAGTGGAATGAACCGTACAGGAACAAACAAAATCGGAACACTGAAAATCTCTTTATGACGTCATTGGCCCAGCAGACAGCTGCAGCAGACATTCGTAGCTGTTTAGTCTACGGAAATCGTCGTCCAAGAAGATGCCGGGAAAGAAATTCCACTTCCCACGTACTAGTGAGTCTGGTCGGCCTCACAGCATGTTTACTTGGATCTGGAAAGAAAGATCCGAAACGATCTTCCAGTCACAGCTGACGATGGCAGCTTTCAGTGGGGCGTCAACGAGTCCTAGAACATTTTCAAGGACTCCAACAACTGACAATGCCTACAGCCTGTGATACTTCACGTTAATCTCGAGCACAAATTCAGGACGCGAAATCTTTCTTCCTTGTCACGGCAAGGCATCTCCAGCTGAAAGATGGGACCAATCCGAGCTCCTGAGATACTCATTCTGGGAAGAGGGAATGAGATACTTGAATAGATCCAGCAGTGGGCTGGTGGTCGTCAAAAAAATGGGCATTACTTTGCAAAACTCGCGGAGTCCACTTCCCAAGAAGGACTCGATTCATTTTGCGAAAAATGCATCGACACGAACACACAAGGAAGTTGTCTGCGACCGAATTCTCATTAAAAAGCGTCTGCATGCAATGCGGGGACAAAGGCCATGCGATCGCAAGAACACCCAAGTGAAACGCGGGCCTCCTCTGCGAAAGGTAAACGAAGTCTGTCCTCACCACAATGGACAGACATCAGAAAGCACAGACAGACATTCGCATCTTCATCGTAACCGAATCACCCAGTATCACCCGCTCAATCACCCTTTGCTCTTGATCATCTCTCGTGAAACCATCAGAAAGAGCACATCTGAAGTGCTCATACCATGAAAATTTTCTTTCTTCGCGGGTTGCTGCTGCTGTTGCTGCCGGTTGAATTTCGTGCAAAAACAAGAACTGCCTTCTCTTAGAGACTCGGAAACAAGGTGAAGCTCTGGAGATAAAAATCCCTGGAAATTCACTCATACAGACTAAGAAACAAGTTCAAAAGACGTGATCGTGGTTCCGAGGTGGTAGTTCTCTGTGTCGGAAACTAAAGCTAAACGATGGGCTTCGCTGATTTCACGGAAGAAGCTGTATGCGTATCGTACCATTTATCATGCATCTGTGCGTCATGGTTTTAATTTACAGTCATTTCTCATCCAAGGAAACTTCCGAATGGATCTTTTCAGAAAGCTGAGGAAACACCACCGGCACCCCAAATGGCGATGTTTGTTGAACAAATGCTGAAAACTTCCGAGATAACCTTCCCCTAACATGGATGATAAATAACTAACGAAGATTCGTAGGCAGCTGGTATCTGGAATGAAACCGCCTAATGTGTCTGAAAAGTATCTAAATATACTTATAATTAAGGAATGTAGGTATATCAGGAACCAGTCAAGGGATCCAAATACACTTTTCCATAATATGTGTTCTAAATGCCCTTGAAAACTGAGAAAGCAGACTGGGAAACTATTCAAGCACATGCAGTGAACTGCAGTCAATCATGGAATGCATTTGCTCGGTGAGCTACAAAGAAAAGAAAAATTTCCAAGTCAAAGAGGAATCCAGTGGTTTCATTTTTTATTCAAAAATCTTCATGAATTTCAATGGGCGTCTGCATGCCACATGAATCAGAGATCAGCAAGCAATAGCAAGAAATCAAGTGAAACCAAGCAGAGATTTCATTCCTCCTCCAAAAAGTCGAAATGGAAACGGAAACGAACAACGAAGTTGAAATTGTGTTCTGACGACTGACACAGGCAGCAGATGAAGGATACCTTCCGTGTAAAACCGTGTAAAAGATCTGAAAATATCTGTAGCAATTTTTTTTCCCCAAATTAAAAGTGGATGTAGCTTGTGATCAGCACATGTTTTCGATTCCCTTGACTTCTCCTGCCAATGGTTCACATCTGCAACTCATTCGTCAGCAGGGGAAGCTAGTTACACACTCTCTCTCCCTCGTCCCCACAGACACTGATTTTGGGGGATTAACCCCCGTTTCTCCGCATCGCATCTTCTTCAGCTGGTCAGCACACGGTGATCATTCATGGAATTGGCGCAGCGACTCACAGACTGAGGCTTAGCAGCTGATCAGTTGAATCCTGGGTGTTTCAGGGAGCACGGACTGGCATTACTCAAGAGTCCCATTCTGCATTTGTCTTGATCAAACAAGATGAACTCCAAATGAACTGCAGGGAGTGACGGTTCCTGTTTCAGAAAGATGACCACGAGCGGCTTCGTCGATGCAATCCATGGATCCTAATTTCTCCATTTATCTAAAACGATCTCGAGGCAGCAATATATTTGCATATGCTCGAAACTCGAGAATCGATGGGAGCTTCTGAATTCTTGCACATCTGCTTCCCTCTCGAGTCAGAGGACAGCTAAGAACTTACTCAGGGTACTCGACGGAAAAAGAGATTAGTGATTTGTACGGATACAAGAGCGATGAGAATCTCATATTGCTTGCATTCTTTTGCTCTTTCAGGTGAATTCTCCATACAAGAATGGATGTATAGATTCAAGCAATCAAGTACAATCAGGTACTGACTCTCCGTAATGATTCCAGAGAACGGAATTCAGCGTCCACGTTTATCTGAAAAGCAGTGTGAGAAAAGAAAGCAGCAAGTTTTCACTCTTTTCAGAAATGATTGGCCCTTCTAGGATTGGATTGAGTCACTGTTTGTGTGAAAGGATTCACCCTTTCGAACTGAAACGGGCAGAAATTTACGAAGAGCTGTCGAACGGGTTCTAGTCTGGAGCAGCCCTTGCCACACAGAGAACTATAAAAGACTGCTTATAATAAAAGACCTCCTGAAGGTGGCGAAAACAAGACCCTACCTTGTGGAAGCATTTGCTCCGGGGTGTGATCACTGGGTCGTTTCAGTGTGTAAAAGCGATGAGGAATCTTTGCTCCAAAGTATTCCTCAACATGAGATTTCCTTGAGAAGAACTGCCCCAAAGCCACAGACTTTTGCGATTTATTTGGCTTTATCTTCGTTCGCCTTTGAATTACATTCTTTTAACAAGTTGTATAAGCATACTGCAGCCTCAGCCAAAGTGTGGACTATTTGCTGTTCTTATCTGATGAGATAGACGGAATGCCTTTTTTTTTGTCAGCAAATTCCGTGATTATAAGAGCACGAGTCGTGAAACACGTAGGCGGAAGCCCTACCACTGTTCCTCGCATTATCCCCTACGTAACCGACTGATGGGAAAATGCGTGGAGCCAAGCATCTCCGATTAATGCAACCCGCACTGCAATCGAATGCTAAGAATTGATCATTTGTAAGCATCGTCACCCACTCTTCGGTTCCTTTCGAGCCTTTTGGACTTTGAGTAGGAAACTTCTCAAGAGTTTCAACAAGAGTTCTATTGATAGTGTACAGGGAAATTTGACGGTATAACTGAATCCAGAATCGATCGTGTTTTTAAAATGCGCCATCCAGAGCTCCTCAGAATGTTCGCAACATCTGTGTTTTCTCAAGTGTGCTATCTCTTTCCAAATTTGTTTGAAGAATTTAGTTTTCGACTGTCTTCTATCGCTGGATCTTCTCATTTCCATGATTCTCAATGGACGATCTTGTATCTTGGTTCAAGTTCTCCCTTTTTCTCAACTCTCCTGCCTTCGGATGATGAGTATTCCCTTTTCCTTCGGTTACCACCAACACCTATATCTTAACTTCTATCATCACAAATGACTGCAAATGAACTTCAAATTCAATGTAGGTTGCATGACTGGGGGAGCAGTTCCGTTTCTCAAGTAGAGCTCTTCGTTCATCCTCCTTGGCAACTCTTGAACAGCTGAAGCTCTCCGAATCATCGTGACCTCAAAGTTGTTATTAACAGTTGTTGTTGTTTTTTTAAATATCAGGTTTCTCCAACGAGTCTACCTACCATTCATAGATTTTTCCTAGTCCTGCATTCCTTTTCTCGGTACCGCACGTCCCTTTCCCCTTTTCAGTCAGTTTGTTTGCACAATTCAAAACAGAGAGCACAGAAATCTCTTCCATGTTTGGTTTGATGCCTGTCGAATGTGGATTCTTCTCTGGAAGCGCCTTCGTTCACCACTCGTCTTGCGACCGCGAAATCGACACCGTGAGCAGCGCTGCCAATATGTGGTGCCGTTCCTCTGAGTTCAGGAGTGACCTTAAAGGAGAGTTCGCGAAGAGTTGTTGCAGAGGCTGGAAAATTCTTGAAAGAATATCCATCATCTGGTAATGCTTCCTGCTTTCGGTCAAACTGACTTGCGAGAACACATCGTTTTAAATACTGTGAGGAGAGATGGAAACTGCAGAGCCAAATCTTCCCATCCCCTTGACGGGGAAACGAAGTTTGTGGAGATGTCGCATCTGAGAGAGGGAAAGCTTTCAGATCTCGATTCCGAAAGCAGATGGGTTTGTGGGATGGGTTTGATTGCAGACATAGGCAGAGATCGAGACAAAGACCTCAGAGAGGACGTGATCCGAAAGGAGACCATCCCACCTGAAGTCCGCCGAACAAGGACGGAACAAGCGTAAGGAGGCCAACCGGTGTGACCTAACGTTTCGCTGCATCCGATGGAGAGAGCTCGAAGGAAGAGTCCGAAGTATCCAGCAGGTTTGCGGGAAATTTTCTTGAAGGCATTTCGGGCACGAGCTGCAAGTGCTTCGAGAGTGCACAAAAGGAACACGAAATCGAAATCCCTTTGGGACTTTCCTGTTTTCGCTGCTTTCAGCTTTTTTTCTCTTCGGGTTTTCTTTTTTTTTGGTTCGCGAAGTACTGAGGAACCTCTGCCTCTTCAGGGAGGACTCACGAAGCTCTTTCGCACTTGTCCACGTCGCCCGAGAATGCGTGCAACAAGGTCGTGGGGTTACCCCGGAAGGACCAGCCTATGAATCCAGAAACTCCAGAGGGAACCCTTGCCCTGGTTCTCTCCGGAGGGGTCCCACAGAGGGAGAGCACTCCTCGTTTCTTCTCTGAAGGGATACCGGAAAGGATCCGCTCATGAATTTCTTCTCCGGAGGAACCCGCAAGGGAACCACTCCTCGTCTCCTCCTCCTCTGAAGACAATCCCGAAGGGACGCTTCCCCATGTCTCTGGAGGGTGCTCCTCGAAGTGAGCAGCTCCCTTCTTGAAACCCTGGAGAGGTGACCCTCCGAGGGGGGTATCAACCGGATCCGTGGTACGCGATGAAGGGTGCCTCCCCGAGGGGGCAGACGGCTCCATTTTCACACCTGGAGTCGGGGGAACCTCGAAGGAAACTGGGGCTCCATGATGTCCTGGGAAGACCCCGGAAGATCCATTTCCGATCCTGACCGGTCAACAAGGGCATACGGGGGTTTCTGGCTTTCACCCTTATGTCCCAACACGCCTGCTATCTTAGCATACGTGGACGATCTTCTGCTGTTGCTCCCCATGTTCACCCTGGAATGCGCACTCGACGGCTTCTTCGAGCTGCTCAGTCTTGGGACGGACCTGGTGGTGAACAAAGCGAAGTCGTCTGTGGTTCCCGTTGGTGCGGCGTAGGCAGGGCGGCAGGGCTGGATCCACCTGGGGATCCCTATTATTCAGTGCTTAAAGTACCTGGGCGTTCCGTTGGGGGAATTCTGCTCCGCAGAAGCACACAGGTTCGACCGTCTTCAAAAAGCACTGCAGGCGCTCAGCCCGTTCCAAAGAGGCAGGTTTTATCTGCCGGAACAGGCCGCGATGTGGAACACGTTTGTGGCCCCCCTGCTCAGCCCCTTGCTTTTTGCTTGCCCCCGCCATGCAGCATTAGAAAGCAGACAAAGGACCTTCTCTGGATCGCCCTCTGGGGCAAAGGGATACCCCGAGTCCTCCTAAAGGACTTGTGTGCTCTGAGCTGGGACGGTGGCCTAGGCCTCCTGAGTCCTTCCCAGCAGTCTCACGCTGAAGCGAATCGAGCTGCAGCTCCAGTTCCGAACACTGGCCCTCATGGAAAAATTATGGAGCACCACCTATTGCCAACCTGCAAGTCTCCTTGTCCAGCAAGCCACCGGGAGCGTGTAACTCGCGTCCTTCCTTGCGGGTCGTCCCCGCAGTCTCAAGCACTGCGGACTGCACTTCGGCAGGTAGCCACGCTGGCCAGGAAGGACGGATGGATCTCGTGCCGCCTAGAGAACGGCAATGGTTTCAGGGAACCATTCGCATGTGGGGGAGGATCCAGGAGCTAAGCGCGGAGCAGGTGCGACGTTTCCTGTACGCGCATAGCAACAACGCACAAGGAGCACAACGCACAACTGCACGCTCAAGGAGACTCTGGAAGATCCCGCGGAGAGTGCATGGAACCTCCCTCGTCGCAACACTGCCCTTCCTTAGGGAGCACATAGGCAGCAGCCTTAAGTCCTGATGGGAGGTTCTGTGGAAATCTCCTGAAGGAGAAAAGGACTGGGAGAGTGATGACGGGCCAGCTCACTGACGCTGCAACCCCGAGTGCTCGACCTCGTTGACTTTAGCTCTGGGTCGTGCTACTGGGTCTTCCGGAGGAAGACCTGCAGTGGCCACCAATCCTCATGAACACCCGCACCCTCCCCTTAAAGTGGCAGGAGTCGGCATTGATGCTGCTGCACTGGGCCTCCCGTGCAACGCCCGCCGGCGTCAGCGGACTTCACGAGGATGTGTGGATCCAAACTGCACACGGTGCGGGGAGCGGGAATCCCTTCTGCACCTTAGTGGACTGTGCTGCCCTCCGGACCCTTTGAAAATGCTTTGCCCTTGGAACTCCCGGCAGCAACGCCAGAGATGTTTTAAAGCGCCTCTTCCTGAGCGACACACTCATGCCTGGCGTATCCCCGGCAGCACTTTGCTACTCACGCGGTGGTATCGTGGTTGCATGGAGCAATGCCAGAGAATGCCAGAACGACAGAGATGCCATCTATTGCTGTCCTTTTCATGAGGACAGCGTCAAGATGGCCCCATCTGGGAATCATAAAACAGGAAACTTGCCGGCATCCTTACAAGGATGCAGAGGACGCCCTCCAGCACGCAGTGATCCCTTCCCAAACCTCCCCCCTCCCCCTCTTTCTTTTTTTTTTTTGACTGTTTTGTTTTTGTTTTATTTTTTTCTTTCTGTTTGTCTCCCCTTCCCCTGTGCTGCCGAGGCAAAGCCTGCTGGTCTGCGTGGCAGATCCCGGCAGGTTCCTTTTCGTATTCATAAGTAACGTGGCAGGATCAAACGATCTGCCACAGACGTGTGTGTTTATTTTTTATAAATAAACGCCCGGAATGACCGGGTGTGAACCAGTGCCGCCCCCGAAGCCTACAGTCTAACTGAAGTCATCCTGCCGGAGGTTCTTGAAACCCACTACGCATCCCCCATTGTCGCTGTGGATCCTCCACGCGGGGATTCGAACCCGCAACGCTTGGTGCCTCCATGCTCGGAGGCCTCAGCCACACGGTCGCTCAATTCGTGCTACAGAACAGTCTATAGGACACTGCACGGGAACTTCACCAAAGGAGGCGTTGCAATTCTGCCGTGGACTCGCGGGTGTCGTGAGAATGGTCTCCCATAGAGCTCTATAGTCGGAACAGGACAACAGATCCTCCTCGATAGTCGCAATCCTGAACGCATTCCAGAGCAGGCCAAAAGCGGAAGCGAATGGAGAGGATGCGACCTTTGCTATGGGCGCAGACTTCGAGGAGCGCGCCATCCTGGAAGCACGGGGGAAAAAAAACCGAGGGGGAAGGGAAGAGGGAGGGAAAGAAAGGGAGAAAGCACTTCGTAATTGCTGTGGTGATGACAGCGGAGTTGAGCTGGAAATCTGCTTGAACGGAACGTGATCACATCTTCGGATCACACGAGGAGTACTCCTCCTGAAGCTTCAATCCACGAAGGCAGACGCAGGATCCTCAAGTCAGAGTAAGAAGCAGCCAAGGAAGAAGAATCACACGAAGATTCGAGTGGGATACAGTGAATCAGGGGGGAGGGAGTGGCTTTGGAGTTTTCCTTAGAGCATGAAGGGAGGTCGAAGGGAGCGAGGATCAATTTCGCATCCCCTGTCTCTTTGAATTCTGCACACTGGAGAAAGAAAGAAGGAAAGGAAAGGAAGGAGGGAGGAGAACAGATTTTCTGGCATGAAATCACTCTGGGAACAGAAGTCGAGATGACTGAACCGGGGGTTCCTATGCAAAATGCTTGCGAAACACTCCCCCTTCAGGCTAAGGAACGTCTGCCGTAGAGGACGGTGATTCCCTTGTTTTCCAAATTTCCCTTTTCCCTAAAGGGAGGGCTTTCTAGTAGGAAGAGTGAACCACTACACGTTCTTCTGCTGGCCGAGCGTCTTAAAAGTCTGCACAGCATCCAAACAGCAGATGAGTGCGCCTTCAAAATGTTTTCAGTTAGCAGAGAAGATGCGGAAACCAATTTCAGTCACCCCTGTCGAGATCCCTCCCCAGATGAATCGAAAAGGTCAGACTTGAAAGAAGCGGACATCAGCGATGAAAAGATCCAAGGATCACGCCCCTAGCGATTTTGAAACAGCAGCAAACAGGAACGATGCGAAAAGCAGGCTGGATGCGCTCTGGCTTGCCTCCGGATGCTTTCTGAACGAGACCGAATCTCCCTGTCGAGTGGCCTTCCGTATCTGTTCATCACGGTCAGCTGCAGGACAGAAGAACTCCAGGAGCTCGAATTGTTTAGAAGTTTCTCACTGGCCGCACGTTTAGGTCGATTCACCTCCAGAGATTACGACCCTCAGAAAGTCTTATCTGTCCCCGAGTTCATAGGAGTAGTTCATCGCTCGGGTCACGAAGGAGCTGGAAAAATTGGGCGCGGAGCGGCTCCAGTTCTCCGGTCTCCTCCACGCATGCTGCGATGCTTCCTTCGACTTGCAGTCTAGAGGAAAGACGCCGTGGCAGAAAGGCGAAGAGGCCGAAATGCCGGCCCGCCAGTTCTCCGGGGATAACCAAGAGAGTCGAGCATTTTCGACGACTTTCCGAGGCGCTCTGATTCTTCTTTTTAAATTCCAGTCCACGGGGAATTCGCTGACAGTCCAGCGGTGCAGATGCTGGCGATGCTTCCATATGTTCATCTTTCGATTCACTCCGAAATGCATTTGGCGCCCATGGTAAAAGTCCAGTTCAGGAACAGAATCAGATGAAGAATCTTTTGATCTGTTGAACTCAAAATTTTCTAGATGCTGCAGACCCGAGTCTTTTTTAATATTATTATTATATTTGTTTTTTTTTAAAAAAAAAAAAAAAATCTTTCGACACTGAGTCTTCTCTCTAGAAGTTTCTCAAACCAGATCCTCTACTTTGGTCCTGAAGTTGCGTTGGTGTGGTTCCCATGTCCAAAGTGTCAGACGCTGGGATGCATTCACGCGAAATTCACGGATGAGACGAGGATGTTTGATTCCGTCTTGATTCATCGAGGTGCACTGGGTAAACAGGGTGGTGCGTTTTACTCCACCCCGACCCCGTTGATCTCGGTCTTTTGCTGCGATTCGAGTCGTTCCGGGATCCCAGCAAGATACGTCGGCGAAACCCGTTCCCTGGTGCCTGGCAACAGGCAGCTTCTGGTGACTGATTAGGCGTGAGGCAGACAGGGAAAGTGCGAACCACTTCTCACTAGATGACTCTGCTCCCGAACGAAAATTAGGGGTCCCGTGGATCGCGCATATCACAGGCAGGCAGCACTCGGGAAAGCTCAGTGCGGCTCTTGGCAGTCACTTGAGCTTCGGCATTGCGATGCAGGATCTCAGTGCAATTTTTCAAGGTTTGCCTGTTGAGCCGCTACCGCCTCCGAGGAAGCGGAGTGATCTTTTGGCTCATGCTCCTTTCGTAAACAGCGGACTGAACCCTTCGGAAGTAAAGGTGAGCGTGACTCGTTTTTGCGAATGAGAAGTAGAAGAATTCTTGCAAAACGTCTCATTTTTCTGCTTCATTTCGTTAAGGATGAATGGTGGAAAAATGATGATGCATTGCTTGCCTACATCTTGAGATTAGAGAAAAAATTGTTGCTACGCGTGCTTTTCCGGACAAAATAGATATGCTTGACGAAACACATCAGTGAACGCAGAGCGTTGCTAAAGTGAAAGCATAGCACCTTCATCCCTTTCTAGAGATTAGAAATCAGGATCTCTCTACAGACACTCCTTGCGATACGTGCTAGAAGAAGCCAGATGCATAATTTGCAATCTTCCTGCTGAGTGATGCGCCTGACTTTTCCTCTCCATATGATAAGCGCTTTGCCTATTCAAGATTGTGACAGAAGAGATTTCTGTCCGTTCATCAAAATACTTCGTGTCCTCTTTACGAGCTGCCAGGCACATTGAGAAGAGAGCCTTCTTGTAGCTTCTCCCTTTCTTCTTATCTCATCTGTAAGCAAGCCATCCATAATCCTCCGTCGCAAAACTGAATGAGAATCTCTTACGTCATTGCACAGAGAAGAAGACAAACGAAACTTTAAAAAAAAAAAAAAGAAAGCCTCGAAAATCAGAAATGCTTGCTTCTCGGGGCAGCCAAGCAAATGGACAACCAATCTTTGATCAGCATCACATGATCAGCTTTTCACCTTCTGTGATCAGACTGGATCGGAACTCTGAAATGGAAAGATCAGTTGGGATGAGGCGGTTTCATTCGCTGGCGACTAAACCTATCCACTTGCTCTGCTGCTGCTGCTGCTGTTCACTGCTGGTCTTTTGAAGCACGTGCCTTCCGGTCAGCCTGCGCTCCACAACGGTTCATTCCATGAGGAAATCTTAGAGCTCATGATGGAATCGAAGTGATGACAAGTCGGGAGTTTTTCATAAAACTTTTCGCTCGATTTCACTTTGGCCCGAGGATCCGCAAGTGCCATTTAAAGCAGCTCTGCTGAAAGTTCTCCGTGAAGTACTCGGAATACTACTTTGGAGGAATGTTTTCGACATTCCGATTTTCCGTGCGTTGTGTGCTTTGTGTCTTCTCTGATGGTAGCGGAAACGAATCACCAATCGGGCCGAATCTTGAGCTGCAGCTTCCGAATAACCATCACCGAAGATGTAGCAAAGTTCAGGCGAGTAGCTTCTCACCCAGAATGCTATTCAATCGGTGCCAACAAGCAGTTACTTTGCTACTTGTTTGGTGGAAAAGAGCTCATAAAAAGCAGATGACTGTGTATTAGATCAATGCGTTGGCTCTTTTTTTTTATTTTTTTTTTACTCCGAGAAGCCGCGACTCTTAACTGGGAGATTCGAGTGTTCTCCAGAAAGAAAAACGACCGATTTTTAGCTCTAGAAGCTCTATGAAAACCCCAATCGTGGGGGGATTCCCTATAGCTCATTTTCTTCGTTACAATTATACGAGAAAATGATTTCGCCTGGGGCACCAAATGGTGACCAGGAAAGGGAATTGAATTTCCTCATACCACTAACTTGAAGCAATCGAAATAAGATAGAGAATAGCGGAAGCTGCGTTTCCAATGGCACCAATAATTCAAAAGGAATTTCCCTGCGGACACGTACTGGTAGGACCAGGAATGGTTGGTTATTCCTGCTCATATCATTCTCTATAACACATGAATGAAAATGGAATTTATGCTTGCAGAAATTTATAGAATCAATCGAATGAACTATTTACATTATCAATTTCATCTGCCGTTTGCTTTGTTTCCTAACCAAATACCTCTTAATAATTAATATAATATATATCATGATGGCATCTTGAGGTATTTCCAGTAGTCTTCGGAAAAATTCCGGTTTCATGTGTGCTATCACGATCGATTGTATTCTGTAGACTCTTTCTCCAACGAATTATAGGTCCTGTTGTCGTCATTTTTAAAATTTCCAGTCACTGTAGCCTTTAATCAAACTGGACCATGGATTGCCTCAGCTGTTTCGGAGATCACAACATTGTGTGCTTTTTCAGTTAGTGCTCTTCCTTGAGATGGTATGTTATTGCTCTTTTCATCTTCGATCGCTCCTTTTCTTTCTTTCTTTTTTTTCATTTTAGAAACAGTGCTGTTGTTTTCATCGTATTCGCTTTTTTTTCCTTCCTGATTCCAGCAGCAACTTCTACTGCCAATTTCAATGCAGTTAATTAAAATTCCAGATATAGTGAATGATACATGGAATTCGGCAATACAAGTTGCTGCTGGAATCAGGAAAAAAAACAAAAGCGAATACGATGAAAACAACAGCACTGTTTCTAAAATGAAAAAAAGAAAGAAAGAAAAGGAGCGATCGAAGATGAAAAGAGCAATAACATACCATCTCAAGGAAGAGCACTAACTGAAAAAGCACACAATGCCGTGGTGCCAAAGGACACCTGGAACCATCTGCAAAGCTCTGATAACTTTCTGGAAAATTTCCGTGTTCCTTCTATCCGAATCACCAATTCCAGAGAAATCCTAGCCGTGACAGCAAGAAAATTATCCTAAGCTCCTCCCATTCAGTTCTTCCAGATAACAAAGATCCGCATAAGTCATCGAGGGCATCCTGTTCCATAAAAATATTCCAATCCAGTGGCTGCTCACAAGAGTTCTGCCATTCGATTCCTCACTTGGAGAGCAATCACGTAATGCGAAGTCGAACGGAAATTTTCAATTTTTCGTGTGAACTCTCTACAAGCGGATGAGGGATGAAAGATGAATTCGCGTTCCCTTCGTTCTTTCCGAAGGAATTTCCGCACGTCTATGGTCCTCCCCGGTGAAAGAAATAAGCGATGCGTCCTCGAATGGGAATTTCTCGAGCGCCCTCAGCGGAAGAGGAAATCACTTTGCAGGAATACTCGGGGATGCACACTTTTGGGTAGGAAGTGGAAAGTCCGCAATTTCCACGCAGCTATAAGCCATGGCAATTCACGGTCATTCGATGGCTGTAGCTCCATATTTTTCCCGAGCAAAAATTCAATCACGGTGCAAAAATGGTCGGAACGATTCCCATATTACTTTTTCCGGTAGTGTTCATCTTTTCCTACGGCTTCCTTGACACCCGTGAAAAGGACTCTTGTTGACAAAGTCCTCTGGAATCTGTCGGACCCGCGTAGGCCATTTCCTAATAACCTCTCTATCATCGCTTACGCATTAGTAGAATAGCATCTTTCACTGGTCCAAACGGATGGTATTACGAGCCGAATCCGTGTGGTATGTTAATGGGCAAGGCACTGCACAGCAATTTGGTGATGCTGCTGTTTCATTCAAAATGCTGTGCGGCCTTGAGTTATTGAGGATGAGGACATTCTCCTTTCGCAGCCCTGGCTGAACGCCCCCTTCGTGTTTTATGGACTCTTTGCAGGGTGCTGATGTATTCCCCTCTCAATGTTCCTTTGCCCTATTAGTCGGCTGGAATTTTTATTTTTATGTCCCCGCAAATGGTTGCATTGCTTCTGCTCAAAATCATCAAAATCATCTTGGGCTTCTTGATTGGCAAAGTCGTGAGATGCCATCCCACAAGTTGTCGTCTCTTTTCGGGCTCAAACTGGTGAGCTCTTGTCTCATCAGCAGCAATCCGTCAAAGAAGGTCGCGTCCTTATCGAACCAGCAGCTCGCCCAGAATGTTCTTCCTCCGGGCATTGCGTTCTGGTGTCGGCTGTCCAGGAAAAGAAAACAGGAACATACTGCCTGCTGAACATACTGTCCAGGAAGAGCTTCTGGACAGCTCTTTCGTTTTCTTCACTGATTTCGAGCTACAGAGTCGGATCTTTCAGGCAACACATTAACGTTCTCCCCAGATGATCTCACTAGAAAGTTACAGGGGGTGCGGTGGCAAGGCGTTCCCAAGGGTAGGCGGAGCCATGTGGTCCATCAGAGAGGTAGAAGCCACCTTTCGTCGACGGTCCCGCACGTTGGCATGCAGTTATCCTTCAACAAACAAAGCAGTCTCTGAAAATGTTTCCTGACTCTCGTGGAAATCACCTGTTGTTCCTGTTGGGAACTCTGTGGCTTGCTTCTCTATCAGACGGCATTTTAGCCACTGGGCTGCAACCATAAAGGAAGTCCCTGGAAAGGTGTGGAGCTAAAATCTGAAACAGTCACGCCAACTGTTATGTGCTTTCGAGGATTTTCGACCGATAAACAGATATGGAGGAAAATTTGCGTGGAACTCGTGAATGGGAAAAGTGCCTGCAATGAGTAGGGTGTTGAATTTTGCGCAAAACAATAACAAAATGGAAAACGCTTTTCCGAGCCATCAAATAGAGGGTGTGGTGTTTCTACCGCAGCAGTATTATGTATTATAGAGCTAGATCTGCAAGCTGTTCAGCAGAAATCGTAGTTTTTGATGGATCCCGAAACTGAAAGATCAACTCAAGAACTGGAACAGAAATTATTTAGCTAGAGACCGAGCAGGAGACAAATTACATGTTAGAAACAGGAAGTAGGGTAGAGTTGTGTGAAAGCGTGAAATTATGCAAAAGATCGGGAACAGAAGCCTCATGTTGTAGAAGCCGAGGAATGCGCTGCGAGATGCAGCTGCAAGCACCCTTAGACTCCAGAAGGAACGTGGCAGACTGGGAGGCTGGATTCACACGCACACTCCCTATGCTCCGCAAGCAGTGCTCGTTCGTTAAATGGCGCAGGGGAACAGATATGACTCACGCTGTTCGCTGTTTCCTCACCATGGTCTGGTGGTCCATAATTCAGTACTTTTCACAGCTGCATTTGTATGATCGTGTCGTGACAAAATGGCGAACAGAAAGGAACGTAAGCACTAGGCCATAGTAGCATTCTCACTAGACGCATCCGTTCCTGCAGATCTCGAAAAAATGTCCCTCGTCTCCACGCGGAAACCAATTTCCAGACGAATGCGATTCGGGAAAAAATCACAGGAAGAAACGATGCAATTCTCTATGCTGCAACAGAAAATTACGCCCAGCCACGCCAAAGGCACGCATATCTGTGTGTGCGCATTCAGTTAAAAACAAGCAGCTGACACGCTCGAAGGTACACTATGGAGTGGTAATGTTATGTACAGCCATTATAACCCTGGTATCTCTTGTTTCACCCTTCATTACTAATCTCCTTCCATAATTAATCATGATCAGCCATTCTGCACAAGGGAAACCTCTTGCGAGTTTGCTATAGAAATTTTTCTTCCTGCAGAAATATAATAATTATTATTATTACTGTTATTGTTATTCATAGATCATATTTCACTGAGGTAGATGAATTCACGTATTGGAAGCGGATTGTACGTACAGTAAACTTAGCTGTAACTAGTACTGGTCGGCTGCTCTTTGTAAGCTCTGTGCGTTACTCCAGGGGAACAGAAAACGCTCTTTACAAATCACATATGAAAACGATGGTGGTGTATTTGGGACATTGAATTTAAAAAGCTATGAAATTCACATAGTCATTGAGGAATTTTACTGGGAAAACATCCAGGAAATGCAGGTTTGCGTGGACTCTCATCTGCTGGGTTGCATCTGTTTTCGTCTCAGCTGGCTTCAGTCTACCGTACTTGCCTTCCATAGAAATGCTTACTCGAAAGTATGGAGTACTCCCTCTTATCTTATTTCGAGATGCTCAACTTCCGTAGTAGCTACTCCTACTGATACTTGTTCTGGATCTGAAATGGAAAACAATCTTGTCCAGCAGCGGAATGGAAAAATGCATCGGAGATAGGAACCGAAGGGAGCATTAAAGGATTGCTGTTGCCCGAAGCTCATGACTGCTCCGGTGTCCTCCTCGGTTCTCTTTTCCTTCAAAAGTGTGGAAAATTCAATCAGGCTTCAAGGGATGCAATGGGTTTTTGTGGAAAGTGCAGTAGTCGTTTGTTTGTTTGTCTTATTTCCTCAATAATCTTGGTTCATTGGTGTTGGTAACACTGGTCTTTTACTGCTCACTTAAAAAACAGCAGAATATTGCGATAATGCCATCTTTTTATTACCAAAAATTCAGGAAAGCATTTTGAAAAGAGAAGCCAAACGTATATTCGGCGGACAACTTTGCATGAACTGTACTTTGCTTTCTATGCATGTGATTACATTTATATGTATACAGTACAGATGTATGTGTGTATTCTGTATACGTGTGGAACATGATTTACAGCAGGGTGTGCTGCCCAAATTGAACTGTGCCTACAAAATCGTCTCCGCAAAATTCATGGCTTGCCTTTTATTTTTATTCAACTTTTTCTGACGATGTATGGGGAAAAAAGGGTATTCATGTCGTTAATTATTCGACAGGACTTGTACGGGATGATTGTATTGCGTCACAGGCACCTAGGAAAGCGTTACAATTTTAAGATATGCAGAGAGTTCGGCATCATTTGCACGGCTGCCCTTGAATGTGGTTGAAGCTTTGAGCTGAATAATTAAGTACTTCGTATTCAATCCAATAACACTTGACAGATGTACAAGCTAATGGGATGCAGACTTTGAAATCTTCCAAAGGGGTGGAAAGAGATTCTTGAATTATCTCAAATAGATGTTGTTGGTTTGCATGTCCCCCGATCTTATAGTCAGCATTTAGAAAAATATCGCTGCCTGCAAATCTGTTGCCTCTAGAAAGTACCACCAAAACGTTCGGCATCACACCAAAAGGTACAGTATCGTCCAGGCACCTCGTTCCTTCGGGATGTCAGCAAGTGACTGTATGGCTGCTTATATTGCGCTGATAGACACCTGGATGCGTGTTTTCGTAAATGGGGACAATTTTATGTGATGAGCTGTACGTCTATACGTGCGTCTGCTCAAAGCTTTTGGTACAAGAACAACGAAAAGAGACTTGCAAAAACCAAAGATGCAAGAGAACTTCAGTTAGAAGGCAAAAGTGGACAGAAAAAGCAAGGTGGATCTCTATACAGCAGAACAGACATTTCGGGAAGACGTAGGCTTACAGGATTTCAAAGTGTTTTTGCATTTCTCAGACGCTCTCTACATTTTCTTCCAAAATTTCTGTGCTTGGTTGCATTGAGATCTAAGGAAGGGATGATCATCTGCCAAATGCAAGATACAGTCTCGTAACGTAGGCAGCGGCGTTTCTGTGGTGACAACCGACTTGATGCTGTCTCTTGGAAACTGCCCCAAGCGCTCAAGACCTGAAGAAGACAAAAAAAGCTTTTTGTGTTTATCGACTTACAGCCTCCGAAATCTATTAGAGTACCTGAATTCACAATTACTTCTCAAACTGATATGAGCTTATGAAGCAATCGAGTAGCTATGAAGCAGCCTTCCGTGTCCATCTTCATTCACACCAATGTGTGAAAATCAATCGGCGGAAGGTGACCACATCAGCACCAAACACAGCAGCAAAACCCCAACTCCAGTAACTCGACAGTGTTTCACAGGGCAGCAATGTGCCTGCTTATCTTGTTAGCTGGTAACCCCTAAAATCGGCTATCCAGACTCTCAGCTGATATCCCTTTGTTTTCGAAGAACAAAAATCCAGCAAAATGATCTTCAAAGTCGAGCATGAATTCGGAAGAATAAGTGTCGCTAAGGGGGAGCCATTTCCTCGGGGACATGTGAAGTAAGCAAATTTCGTTTCCGGAACCAGCGACCGACCAGGCGACGTTTCTCGTAGCTCTGTCCTCCCAAAGCTGAGCACGAATCACGGATATTCCACCCGATATTCTGCCTTTCGGTTTCCATTATAAAGAAGGAGATCCCGGAAAGAATGAGGCGGAGCTTTTCTCCACGCTTGCGAGCTCTCAGTACTCTGAGGAGCGCAGGTCGGCATCGGAATTCCAGGATGGACGGAAAAGCCGAAAGCAGTGCGTCCGCATTTCGCGTGCAGCTTCCAAGCTGATCTTTCTTTTACCGATTTTTTTCTTGTTCGTGTTCCATCGGTGCCCTGCCCTCTCCTGGATTCAAGTTTCCCAGCAGCCCGCAGTGGGAAACGCGTTCTGCCGGACTTCGGAAAGAAAGCCCACGTGGAATCAGCAGGTACAAGAGATCCAGAACTGGAAGGTTCCGAGCCAGGAAATTTGCTCACGGTGCTTTGCAAAACCTAGGAGGGAAAATTTTCACTCCATCATAATGAAGGAAGAACCGTCCGGAAAATTTGTCTGAGAAAGTGTGAGGAATAATAAAGCAGTGGATGGTGGCTGCAGCGAGTAGAGTCGGTGTTCCCCCCGGAATCGCAATGGGGTAAAGGGCAACAAAAAAAAAAGTTCAGGAAATGAAGAGAAGAGAATGGAACTCATTAAAAGCTATCTCGAAAGGCCAGCTCACCGAGGCTAACTGGAAAAGTTAGCTTGATTGAATCTTCAGCGTGATCCATCATACTTGCTGAGTCTTCCGTTCAGCATGGAGACACTGGAACGTTCTGCAGAAGATTCCAGAAATTGTTCCACTTCCCAAAGAGCAATCTTGAACTCGTCCTCTCTTTAAAAAGAATAATTCTTCATGTGGTTCTTGTTATTCTGAGCTTCTGGTAAAACCTGTTTTTGAATTTAGAAATGGGTATCATCTTTGTAAATAGTTGCTAAAAATCCGAATACGAAAATATCAGCCCATCGGTAAAATGATGTAATGATAGTTCTCGTCTATCAGATTACATATACATTATCTAGTATTGTGAGTGCGATAATGCAAGTGTGTCTGACCTGATGTTTTTTTTTTTTCCTCTTCTTCCAGCTAGCTCTCCGAAATGCCCTGAGGTATTTTCCCAAATCAGTGCATTCCATCCTGGCTCCAGAGTTTCTAGAAGAGTTAAAAACCTACGGACACATTTACATGTACCGGTTTCTACCTCCTTTGAGAATAAAAGCGTATCCTCTGAACTGGTATCCTTGTAAAAATAAGCATGCAGCCTGCATAGCTCTGATGATTATGAATAACTTGGATCCCGATGTTGCTCAGTTTCCGGAAGAGCTTGTAACTTACGGAGGGAACGGCCAAGTATTTTCAAACTGGGCTCAAGTACTTCAAAATGCAATTCAAAGAACAATCATTGTATTTCAAAAAGTTTTGGATAGTAATGGAGTATCTGGGCTGCTTGACTGACCAGCAAACATTGGTTATGTATTCTGGTCATCCTCTTGGTTTATTTCCCAGTTCTACCTCAAGTCCTAGAATGGTCATAACAAATGGGATGATGGTTCCTAATTACTCTTCAGTCACCAACTACAACAAATTTTTTTCTTTGGGTACGACAATGTAAGAAAATTTTTCCTGCATGCTCTTTGTATTCATTTTCGCCTCTGGTATTTAGGTATGGACAGATGACAGCAGGTAGCTATTGCTACATTGGCTCTCAGGGCATCGTACACGGAACCATGGTAAGTACATAAACGTTCTGTTGTTTTCCAAGCCTCAGGAGCAATCAAAAATTTAAGCAATGAGGTCTTCAAAATGAATTATCCAAGTAGGTGATTCAACGATGTCACATTGCGTGCCGCATCCTGTTGAGTTCAGCAACATCCGAGTGTTTACTGTAAAACTGTGTGTCCCAGAGTAGAACAAGAGTAGAACCATTTTGACCTTAGCAATCTGCTTCTAGTTTAGAAACGCAAGTCAGCTCAAGTCATAAAAGTCCAGTGCGTTATTTAAATTACATTTGAATAAATATGTCTAATCTTACATCTGTCCTGCTGTAAGCGGCATCTTAGAGCCTTAGCAATTTCCCATTGAGAAAATTACTTACTATTCAAATATTAAAATAGCAATATGCCATAATACGTGAAGAATCTCGTTTGTCTCTCTCCTGATTGCCCACATCACTCTGAATCACTGGAATTTCCTTGTCCGTCTTTCGTCCTTGGATTGTATATACTAGAAACACTTCCATTTTGTTGCTAAATCATTTTATGTAACGAACATACTTTTGTTGGTCTGACTGACAAAAAATTCCATCAGAGAGAAATCAGGCAACAAAATTCATTCTGGCAAGGATCTGACGTCTTTTCAATCAAACGTATTAAAAGCTGCGAGTGCAGAACATCATTATATCTAAAGTAAATGGAAGGATAGAAACTCGTCTAGCTACTCAAATTGATGCTTTCACACATAACAATTGCGCAAAAGTATCTCTTCAAAAGTACCATAGAGCTTCTTCTTCTTTTTTTTCATTTACAATTTATTTCATTGTGTCCGTTCTTAATGCGCGTGTACATATCTAGCTGACCATCAAAAATGCTGGAAGAAAGTACCTTGGGCGTGAAAACTTATCTGGAACCGTCTTCGTTACCTCCGGTCTGGGAGGAATGAGTGGAGCACAGCCTAAGGCAGGAGTGATAGCTGGATGCATAACAGTTGTGGCTGAAGTATATTCTGCATTTGTAATCCTATTGACAACACTTCTTACAAGTCACATGATTCAGGTGTCCAAAGATGCTCTGATGAAACGGTACGATCAAGGCTGGGTGATGGAAATTGTAACCGACGTTGAAGAACTCTTACAACGCATCTGCGTTGCCAAGAAAGACCTCGCAACAACTAGCATTGCTTACACTGGAAACGTGGTGACCTTGTGGGAAGCGCTAGTCGGACACTACCAGAAAACTGGGGAATTACTGGCTGAATTGGGCTCGGACCAAACTTCGTGTCACAACATCTTTAACGGAGGCTACTACCCCGTCCAGTTATCCTTTGAGGAGTCCCAAGCGGTGAGTTGAATACTTATCGCGATTCTCCACTCCAGTTCCATCCTTCAGCTCATGGCGCGAGATCCGGACAAGTTTAAATCTCTGGTACAGAGTAGCCTGAGGAGGCAGGTCAATGCCATAAACATCCTTTGCAAGGCTGGAATGAAATTTTGGGATTACGGAAATGCGTTTTTGCTTGAAGCTGGGAGAGCAGGAGCAGACATCTTCAAGGATGATGGAATAGATTATAAATATCCTTCGTACGTCCAGGATATTATGGGGTGAGACCGAATAGCAAATTAAAACATTCTACGTGACACCATAGAGAGATATTTGCTTTAGGGTTTGGACCTTTTCGCTGGATATGCACCTCATGTGACATGGGAGATCTTGATATTACTGACCAGATAGCCAAGACCACTATCGAATCACTCCTCCAACGTAAGCATCATCATGTTCTCTGGTGTGTAAAGATGCTGAGACGCGGAAACATAAGCACGCCTGAATGTTGCACGCGTTCCTAATAACGGGAAAGTTTGAGAGCGAATCGAGTCTTGCTGTTGTCACCTCATCTTTCTTGAACTCTGCAGCTTGTTAGATGCCGTGATTTTGGAAATCGACGCACATGGATCATCCTAATTAGGGCACAGATCATTGATGCTTTTCCTTCAGAAAACTATTATGGTCACTGGCGCTTCTATCAAAGGACAAAGCCCATGTGCTCGACAGATCCTATGAAACAACTTTTCATAAGCTGCAAACAATATTCGAGAAAGACTTGAATGTGTTGCTGTTGTTGTTGAAGCGACCTTACTATATGCAGTGCTGTTTTTTATTCAGAGGACTTAGAGAAGGAAACTCAGCTGCAATATATTGACAACTACAAATGGATAGCTAAAGCCAAAGACCACAGACTTGTTGTTGGATCATGCGCCCGCATTCTCTATTCTGATAGGAGAGGACGGGTCGCCATTTCTACAGCATTCAACCGCAGCGTATCCAGGGGAGAACTAAAGGTAAACTTTCGTCTGCACGAAATACCAGAAATTACGCGATCATCTGCGCTGCTGAATCATCATTTTCTGATTTGAAACATCGCAATGATGTAATCGTTAATTAATTCCCAGTTTATTACCTGGAATCTTACTTAGGCCCCAGTCATCATCAGTCGAGACCATCACGATGTGAGTGGAACAGATAGTCCTTACCGTGAGACATCGAATATAAACGATGGTTCAAAGTTCACTGCTGGTGAGCAAATATACTTGAATACACTTACATGTATATACATATATATGTATGTATGTTATACGTATATATAAAGCGAAATTCGATTTGTTACGCGGCAACACGCAAAAGTTGAGTAAAGTAGCTGCATGTGGATTTACAAGGAACAGCAGGGACAAACGGTTTAATTAGATATTGTATAATTTTCATAACTCCAAAGTGCCTCATTAGACACTACTATGCCTTTGAGGTTTATTACCATCGTCGGTTCTTCTAGGATTTTTTTTTTTTTTTTTTTTTTCCGGCATTTTGCCGAAAAATCTCAACTCCAGTCTGAGAACGGCTTTCGAAATTCTACGAAAACTGTAGATTAGTCGATTCGTAAAAGTGTTACTTTTCTCACAGAATGTGACTTTTCGAAACCCTCCGATAGTGCTCCATATTTCTTCTTGAGCACTTCTGTAATCCTGAATTACCCACGGATCAGGCTACTGCCACAGATTTGCAGCATTTCAGACAATACTGTTTTCATTATTATCATTATTGTTTTTTTTTTCTTTTAATAACGATATTTTCAGATATGGCAGTGCAAAACTGCATCGGTGACTCATTCAGAGGAGCCACGTGGATCGCTCTGCACAACGGTGGGGGAGTAGGCTGGTAACGTACTTTGGCTTCGTAAGATGGGCGAAGTTTGAATTTGTGTTGCCAGGGGAGAAGCTGTTAATGGAGGATTTGGACTCGTGCTTGATGGATCCCAAGAAGCAGAAAACAGAGCAGCTCTCATGCTAAAGTGGGATACCAATAATGGTATCGCAAGAAGGGGTTGGTCTGGAGATCAGAAAGCCATCGATTCCATCATGAGAGCAATGATTGAAGATCGATCCCTGAAAGTTACTCTCCCAAACCTGGCTGATGATTATGCCATTGATTTAGCAGTAGCTAATTACAACGCATCATCTGATAAGCCATGAATTCGGAGCTGTAAACCCTCATCATCTTTTTCATCAAGCGTAATCCTGCTCCTCTTGGACCTGGGCTGCTAGTCGGCATGACATTCGAAAAACAAATGATTCTGGGCAAGGAACAGTGGCGCCTGATTGATTCGGTGCTCTTTATCTGTTTTGTTTGCTCATCAAAAATAAAAGCACGTACGAAACGAACTCTTTACGAACACGCCGAGCCGTGCAACCAGGGAGAAAAATTTACGTAGATAGGAAATGTTGATAAGTACGCTGAGGGCGCTGTTAGGAGCAGCAAACAGATGTTGCATCACGAACTTTATGGATCTTCGGAAGCGTTGCCTTCTCTCCTCTCAGCCTCGATCTTTGCCACTGGGCATCCACGCAAATCGAGGGTCAAGTTCCTTGCCTTCCTTCCTTGACGACCAGTTCTTGAGATGAAGAGATTGGCAAACGTCGAGAAACTGCAAGGTAATTCGCACTGATGATAGCAGTTTCCTCATTCCCCAGGACGCATTTAAGGCGATGCATGATATGTTTAGAATACATGTGTTTCCTTGGTAGCTCTACCTGTTTGTTTTCTAAGCTGCAGACCTCGAAAAAGTCTGACTGATTTTGGCTGACCTGAAGTGAGCAGTGCTGAGAATGCTGATTTTTCGCCACAAAGATTGTCATCTGTTCTTTGACGCACTGGCTTTCCAATTGAAAGACCAACAGGGAAATGAAAATATCGACAGATCCACCGTTCGTGGATCTATCATTCGGTGAAGCGAATCAAGAGTTGCGTATTGGGATGAAGCAATAAAGAGGAGAAGGCTGTTTAATTTTGTGATCCCCATTCTGGGAGGCAGCAAGGGCGAGTCAACTTTCATGTCCGAAACCGGAAAAACGAACGGAAAAATCCGATCTCCAATTTCGGAGAGGAATCCTTGAAAACCCTGAGGCGCTCAGCATCGCCGTGGTAGATGATTCTGTTATTTGATCGCGATGTGGCTAATTGACCCATAAAGCTTGCAAAATGAATTTACTTTTCCATACTTTTCAGGATTTTTCTTTTTTATCTTTGATGCTTTTCCTTGTCCCCTTCAATAACAACTTTTGTTTTTTCTTCTAAGAGTTCCCACCCTTACAATAAAATTGGAAATAAATTACTGTTATTTTTTTTTAAGAGAATATAATGGGATGTCCCTCACTCCAAACTCTGGTTTTAAAGGAGCATTTAAAAGGAATTTCAATTGGATTATGATTAGTAGTTTCCCAATATCTTAAATCCCATCACCACTTACTCTTACAGCTTAGACAAGAGTTCTTTCACTTTGTGTCTGAAAGGTCTTTGCTGTTATTTAACACGGAACTATCCGTTCTGGCTGTGATCTAAGTCCAACTTGGAAGAAACTGAGATAGACATCTCAGAGAGGATGCGAACAATCCGAATTTCGACATTGGTGTAAAGATGGTAAATATTATGGCTCCTGTAACAAGAGCCTCTGCTGCTGTCTCTGACCGTTTCACAATAGCACGCATTCCCAGCGACTGGCACCAGTTAAAACGGAGGAAATGTGGAGGAGGAAGTAGTAATGGCGTGTAAGAGCAGAGTAAGTGGAGTTTAAGGAACCGTGAGAAGACGGAAGACGAAAGAAGTAGGTCGTTTTGATGGCATGGCCCTGATTATTTTAAAGGACATCCGCAAGGCAGGCTGAATCTATCTCTGAAGTAACAGTCAGTGGATTCTCGTGCTTATAAATGTACACTGGCGGAAATGTATACATTTTCTGTAGGCATACTTTTAACTATTATCGCGGCTTTGATGCGTTAACGATCCGCTGTGGTGATTCTTCGTTGGTGGTTGGATCTAGTTAGAGGTGTCTCTAGCTGCTCGGTTTGTCTTCTGGGACATCGTAAGAAAACCATGAAACTGAATCCACGAAGTTCATGGCAAAGTGTGGGACTCATTCTGAGCATCACCTCGAATCAGCCCCAAGAAAGGAGCATTCTGTTTGGGCGGTCTCTGATTGCAATGTGACCAGTCCTAGAGAAGTGCCTCTGAACTTATTCCAAACTGGATGAAAGATGTCTCCAAATGAAGTTCAAAAGGTGAGGATGGTAGGCTTCCTATAAGCCGTCGAGTCACGACGAGCTTTGATTCTGAGGAACAGGAAGAACAAGGCAGGAAAAATGTCTGCAACCGCTCTGGAAAAAAGGTCAAATAGCCGGTATAACTTCATGAAGAGGTGATGATTAGTTGTCGGAGTGACAGTATTAGCTGTGTCATTATTATCAATATTAGTATGACAATGACAATATTATTTTTGCCGACAGAATTTCCAGTACTGAGTACCAGCATACATTGTCCTGTTGGACCAATGGAACCAGGATTTCTATTTTCTTTTTTTTTCTCCCATACGCAGCCCTCAACATCAGTCTGAAAACAAAGAATTCTCTGCTTTATGGCCTTTGTGTACTGTTATCCCTAATAAGCTTAAAAATATAAAAAATCTGTTTACTTTCTTTGTGAAGAGTATTGCAAAAACACCATATATCCTAAGGTGACTTCTTAATTGTATGCAGCATCCAAAAGCACGATTGTTTATATGTGCTTGGAATTCCCAACACTTTAAGATGAATTTCCAGCCAAAATTTGGGACGCCATTCACTTCGTCCTCTGCTTCCTGAGGAGGGCAGCAAGATATTCCCACCCGGGCTACATGCAGCAGGAACTTGTCGGTATCCTTGGAAGCATGCATAGGATATGCCCCTCCTAGCAGAATGCGATTCCTTCCCCTCAAACCCCAAAGATATCTCTATTCACTTTGGTTCATTTTTCTTTCTGTGTGCTCCTCTGCCTTCTGTTGCCGAAGCGACTCCCCAGTCCTCGTATCCAAATCTCGACAGGTCCCCTGTTCTCTGGCCGTGGGAGGAGCGAGGGCCCTATTGCTTCTTTTGTAATGCATCTCTGTTTTTCTTTAAATAAATGCTTCAGCGCACCAGGGTGAAAGTCCAGCCGAAAATGCCAGCTGATGCTTTTCTGGTCTCAAATGCTAAAAGGCTGTGTAGCATCGAAGTGGTTGGCTAAACTGCCTACGACTCCTGGCACAGCCCGCTTTCACAGTTTCAACTTTCGCATTCCTCACTGGCTTTGCAGCTACAACCAACAGGTTTGATGGTTTGGCTGCAATCAGGAACGCATTCGGAGGTACATGCAGAAACTTCAGAACACTCATACCGAGTTGCACAAGGACAAGGGCAGTTGGTCTTCCCTCATCCACGAATGCAGGCATACGCAACGCAGTCTCGAAAAAATTTTGTGCTTCTAAGGTTCGAAAATCGGTTAAAAAATAGACAAATGTTCCCAATTCAGACCCTGCCAGTATCAAATCCGAAGCACAGTCATGCCTCGTTGTGAAGCATCATTTTTTAAGCAAAGTAAAAACACTATAGTATGAACTGCAAAAAACAGCAGCCAAACTCGATTTGCGCCTGTGATGAGTACCGAAGTACAATTTGTTGCAGTAGTAGAGCCATTCACAAGCGACAAGAGAGACAAGAGAAAGCATATCGGATAGAAGACGTATCTTGTGCATTATTCAACAGTCCTGTAGAATGGAACTCCTTCTTAAGGGCACGGAGAAATTCGAACTCTTCAGTTAAAATGCATCTGAGTAGCCAGCGATTTGGAAGCAAATTGCTTTTAACAGTTCCGGAGAATTAAAACCAAAACCATGCCATCAGAACGACCTACTAAGAATACTTTGCGTCTCTTGCAGCAATTAAACGTGTTGATTGAATGCGCAGTACATGATTTAGTGATCAGAGAATCATTGATCACTTTATACACGTCAGGTCTTTAGACCAAAGATTTCACATCCGGCTGTTCCAGGAATGATGAAGCAACGAAATTCTGAGCTATGATTATGGATTTGTTCAAGACAGTGGTTTGCCTTCTCCCTTTCTTTTTTCAACTGGGCGGCAGCGTAAAAATGGTTGTTATTCAAGAGCAAACATGAAATAGCTTTTTATGAAATAATGAAAAAAAAAAAAAAAAACATGAAATGATCTTTTATTAATAAGTGTTCTTCCTGAACAAGGCGTTTCTACCCTACACAAAGATTGTATGCAACACGGTTTTTATTAAAGAATTCCACAGAGAATTAACTAGAGCTTCCATGGACTGCAAAATTCCTCACGTGACGTACTCTGAAAACCACTGGTTTAAGAGGTTTATTCGTGAAAGTGGCCAACAGGTTCGATCATCTTACACTTCTTTACGTTTCCCTTTATCCCTAAGCATGACTCCGTTCCATTCACAACTACTTTACTCTGTAAGCACTGAGGAGCTCATCCCTTAAGAAATGCGATGATCTCTTGTGAGAAAGAGGAGATTAAGGAATCAGCAGAATAAGAATGCAAACCTACTTTCCACTCCTTTATGAATAGTAGTATTAATCACCTGATTATGCTCCATTTTAATCTGAATTGCTGAGAAATCATTTCACCTTGGGTACAAAGATTTATTTCTATTCTATTATGTTTGTCTGCCTTTTATATCACTTCTTATTCATTGATTTTCTGAAAGTTTGTATTTAGCAGACTAATTCGAATATATAAGTCCTCAAGATTCACCTTTTTATTTCCAGAAAGCATCTGAAAGGAGGTGGAGGGATTTCGCCTTACCTATAATTTATCATGGGGAACACGACGAAACCAATTTTCCAAGAATCCCTTTTCTTTGTTTCTCTGGTCCCCAGTCTAACGGGGACCAGAGACACGTAATGACAGTCCAACGATCCTTTGTCTCTCAAAAAGATAGATCAACCAAATATAAATTTCCTTTATTTTAAGCCTCTTTTCCGTATTTCTTAACCATTTTCTCGTAATGATTATGAGAAAATGGCTGAGAAATCTGTACATTTCTTTCCATTTTGGAAATTCCTTCTGGAAATCTTGGAAATGACGCGATTGAAATCCTGGACAACTTTGCATCCGTTTCCTTGGAGCTAGAGTTGTCTAAAGCATTTACTAAAATTCTATGCACCCTTGAGGAATCTGTGCCTGTGACTAAGATTCAGTGCTTTGTTCATGCAATCGTTGAAGGATTTCAGTTAAATGGGAACCATAATTATTTTGATTATGTGTCATAGTTGAATCCCTGCTTATCATGCTGAGGAATGATTTTTTTTTTATAACTACGGACACTTATTCCCCTCCGTTGAAATATTAGTTTAGGAGTTCATCGTAGGGCACTCCCTTACTCTGGTATATTCCTCTACAGTAAAACTTCTAAGCTGATCCCCAAGAGTGTGCACTCATTGCAAAATCATTCCACTTCTCATTATCCACAGATAACTTTTTTGTGTATTTTGGATGTGGAATTGTCGAAATTTTTGTGATCACGAAGATTTGAACGAAGCAAAATCAATGGGATCTAGGCAAGACACTAGTAGTAATGCGTGATATTCCTCATGAATGGAGAATAGAGCAAGAAAACAAATGCATTTTGAAAACGATTTTACAAACGGGAAAACAATTGCTAGTATGAAGCAGATTGGAATAAAACCTAATTCTAAAATTCTCACATTCGCAAAATGATACAAATACAGGGCTACCTCAATCACAGAACGATACCAACTCTGAAACTCATGAAGAGTGGTATGTGCGTGAGGAATTTTAAAAGAATCCTCCTTCACAAAAGATAAGGGTGCATATAAAACTTGGCATTCCATTCAGCAAGTACTAAGCCAGCACCCCATATGAATGCTAATGTGGTGAGGTACTTATCCACACAAAATAAAGTTCCTCAAAGTGGAAGAGCAATCAGATGCCATCATTTGCTTTCAAACTCGAGCCTTAACTGTATTAGGATCGGTAATCTTAATACAGTTCAGCAATAATTTAATAACCACCTTACCTCCACGAAGTATGATCAGATTGTACGTTACAGCAATAATTTTTCCATACATAAGCGACATAGTCTTTTCAGTACTTTACTGATTATTCATTTATATTTGACAGTTGTAGACATTTAATAACCAATCCTTGACATTTTCAAGCATAATTTTGCATCTAGTACATGGTTTTGAATCTTTGTTCCCTGTCCAGCTAGATTAACGAAGATCGCATTCAAAACCAAAACAGAGAGAGTACTAAAACTTTTCCTTTCTTGAGAATAAAAAATAAAAAACTAATATCTCTTAGAAAAACACATCTTTTGATGAGCTACGTTTCTAAAACGATCTAAATTAATCTAATTTCAACGAAAGCTCAAAACTACTCAAAACAGAAGAACAAGAGAATTTTGCTATAAATACAAAATGAAAACTCCTATTTCTAAAAGAGTTTTCAGTTTTAAAGTATTTTAATAACTCAATATGGCCAAAAAAAGTTCTTGAAACAATCTAAAATCATTTAAACACGAAGGAAAGTTGCAAGGGTTGCATTTTTATTTAAGCCTAATATAAATATTTGGTACTAAATAAGAGGACAACTTTAATTTAAATAAGCATCTCCATATAACTCAACAAAGAATAAGCATTTTAAATGCAAAATGATACCACGAAAGTAAAGGGTTTTTTTTAATTTATTAACATTCTATTATTCGTCTACAGTTATCTATTTTCTTTCTGCATTATCGTATTAAATACAGAAACATGAAAAATTGACATATCTATTCGCCTTATCAGCTTCATTTTCCACTCTGGAAAAGTGAATTTTGCATCCATTCTGATAAGATGTAAAGCTATTAAGTTTTGGAAAATTCCCTACAGTATTTCTCATAAGTACTATGGTTATCAAACCCCTTCGAAAATCAAATGCTGAATAGTTGTATACATGAAACTGAAAGTCTATAAAATGAGAATATAGTTAAATCTAAATAGTTATATTAATTGAAATTGTAGTGACATTTAACATTTTCATCATTTGAAATTCTATAGATTAGAAGCATTTTTATTCTATAGAAATAAAATTTTTCAGTATCACTAACACAAGACGTAAATAGGTGATGATGAGCTCTCTCTGTCTATCTGTGTGTGGGGGGATGTAAAATTTCTCACAGTTGAAAGTATTATAAGAAATTTTTTTTTGAAAAGTGTACGAATAGTGTAGCAATACGAAGTGTTCGTATTGCCTACAAAATTGTTCAACACCACGAAAACTTTCACTACTATTTCCAGAATTTTTTTTTTTTTCATAAAAACAGGTGCATTTTGAAAACACGAGTTTCACCATGAATCGAATAGAAATTAAGATACTTGGAAATTAAGGAATTTGGAGGAAAGCAAATTTTAGAAAAGTGCAGATAGCCCCTGTTTCGTCGAAATTCTGTTAAAGACGGCTTTCCGGGATTATATGTATCATGTGAAAACTGGATGTGCTCTGATTCTGTTAAGATGTGTTCTGAACATTATCTGCGTTTCATAAAGAATAATTGTGTTGCAAACTCTCGGAAGTAACAGTTGAGGTAATCTGGAATATATTCCATTGTCTGCGAATTGTAGCTGAAATGTAGTTCACAGACAAAATAATGCGACGAATCTGGGTTATGCTGCTATGTTTTGTTAATGGAGCACTTGGTAGAGAACATCATTTGGAAATAAAAGTAATGTAATCATGTGTGAAATCCACTTTAGAAAAGTAAACTCACAAATTCCTAGGATGTTACTTCATATTGTTTGTTTTGAATAGGGCTTAAATCCCAATGCACTTGCACAACTGTATAATCGTGTTCGTTTTTTTATTGACTGTATATTTTGTATTTGCAAGTATTGATTATTAATATGCATCATTAGTTTCATGACGTTTGATGGATTCATTTAATTCTATAGTCACCCGTTTTCTATCTTGTAGTTATCGGTTTTCAAATATATATTGTGTGCATGCATCTTAATTTTTTACAACTTGAAAATTTTAACTGAGCAAAGTGAATGTATTTATTTCCGTTTTCTCTGGAAGAATTGGATTTATCTGAGTATTAAGTTTTCCACCTCTTTGTGTTCATTGTATCATGTTAAAGTAACAGTATGTTTAAAAGTAAGTTCAGGTAATGCATAAGGAAATGATGCATTGATTTTTTTTCATTTTGTTCAGTATTCAAAATATTGAAATCTTAAAAATTAATGAATTCTGAAATGCAATAAAATCGTGAGCGTCATTATTGCATTCCAGCTTTTTGTGACTACACCGGCATTCTTGAAAAATATTTTATTATGAATGGCAAATTTATAACATATGAATATGAGTAATCACATAATGATTTTTGCAGCCATGGTCTGCTTAAATGTCTAGTCATTCCATGATGATGTGGATAGAAGTGTATGGTGTAATGGTTATAGTAGAGATATTTTCATTTCTCAGTATTTTTTCCCGATAACTTCATTCCTTGTTCAGATTATTTGATAAAAAAAATGTTCTTGCTTAGAATCCAGATTACTCATCATCTACTTCTGTCTCCATATAATTTTCATGTGGTATTAATATTCATCTTTCTGTTTTCATTATTCTTCCCAATATGTTTGTCATCATCATGTTGATTTTTCCTTTGGTTTTTTCAGGATGATTCTCGACAGTATTTCATCTTGAGCAAATTTGGAATTTTGACAGGTGGGTTCTCATATGTTAAGATCACCAATCTTACCATCAATGCCATCAGCAATAAGGAGGGAAAACCACCAGTGGTAAGAAACATTACATTCATATGACACTCAAGTTTTGTCATTCCTCACTTCAAAACTTCCACAAATTTTGTTTTAGGTTGGTCTGAGTGTAGACCGTACACAGAGTGAGATGGTGAACTCTTATATTGAAACACACAAAGAGAAATGTCCATTACTTGACCAGGAGACAGTGCTGAAACCTGATACTACACTGGCCATGGCCCTGATTATTTTGGATCTGTCTAACAAAACGTTAGTCATGTTTTTTTTTTTTTAATACTAAACTCACATAGTCAATGGTTTCGTTAGATTACTTGTTGAATGCACTGCTCCCATGAAGAACTTGAGTATCTATCAAAATCAGAGTCATCTTTTGAACGTTTTTACTGAAAATCAGCCTCTTGCTCGGCAGATCCGTAAGATCTCTGTTGCAGACAGCAGTTTGTTTGGTAGTAGGGGTGCCTTGTCACGACATAAAAGAATGTCTCAAGGATTGTTACAACATAAAAGAATGTCTCGAGAATTGCAATGTGATAGGAAATATATTCCAATGAAGCAAGATCAAAATGGCGCTTACTCATTTGAGGTAATGGATTTTTTCTTACTTGGTTTAATTTGCTTGCCTTTAGTTTCTGCTATATGTTGGAGAGTCTAACCAAGAAGGACTGTATACTATTTTTTTTCATAACTGCAACAATTATGCATTTCCTTCTGACTCTACTCTGATTAGTTTCATCTCAACAATTATTGAGAGAAATTCAGGAGGCTACCTATCAGCTGGAGAGATACCTTTGCCCTATTTGTTCATCAGCATGTCGATTCTTTTTTTGATTGCTGGAATGATCTGGTTGATAATTCTACAGTGCAGCTTACGGCAAGATGTTCTAAAGCTGCACTGGCTGATGCTGCTATTGGTCCTGACCAAATCACTGTCATTACTGTGTCATGGTGTTAATTTCTACTTTATTAATCAAGCAGGATTTCATTTGCAAGCATGGGCCATATTCTACTACGTAGTGCATTTGTAAGTGAAAACTTAGTGATCCTTCCTATCTGCTTTCAGATTAAAGGGTGCACTCTTGTTTCTAACAATAATGTTAGTGGGCACAGGATGGACATTCATTAAACATGTATTGTCAGACAAAGATAAACGACTTTTTCTAATTGTTATTCCTCTGCAAGTGTTAGTTAATGTAGCTGTGATTGTGATAGAGGAATTAGAAGAAGGAGCAGCCAATTACTCCTTTTGGCAAGAGACTTTTATTCTGGCAGACTTGTTATGTTGCGTAGCAATCTTGTTACCTGTAGTTTGGTCAATCCATCACTTGCAGGAAGCTTCAGAAACAGATGGAAAAGTAGCTGTCAGTCTTAAGAAATTGCGTTTGTTTCGCCATTTCTATATTATGGTAGTGTGCTACATCTACTTCACTCGCATCATTGTGTATATGCTGAGGGTGAGGATCAAATGTGTAGTCATTCTCTGTTCATATGTTAATATTTTTAGATATCATTGCCATACAAATATGCATGGATGGATGAGTTGTTCCGTGAGTTGGCCACACTGGTTTTCTTCTTCTTGACAGGCAGTAAATTCCGCCCAGCTAGCAATAACCCCTACCTGCAGCTTCCTCAGGAAGATGCAGATGTTGAAATGGATGAAGTGTGAGTGGAGGGTCATTCTTATATTGATGTTACAACTAAATTTTTCAGGCTCACAGAGAACGTCCTCATGATTTCAACAAGAAAAGTTAACAGGCATCACACAGCTGAGGATGGTGGGATCAGTATGTAGGAAGAAAGTTGTTGGTGATTTCTATGCCAAAGAATTCCCACTATGCTAAGGCAGAAAAAATGCTGATTGCAAGAGTTGATTGCTTTTGCTTTCCTCCTGCATTGTGTGTCCTACCTTAAAAGATCACAATGAAATGAATCACCAGAGTTTGCGTTTTTTGGTTGATTTCTGGTTGATTATGGCTACAGATGCAGTATGGTTTAATGTGGGATTTTGCTGTAGTTACTGTTACAACTGCAATCCAAATTTGCATGTTAAGTGTTTGAAAACTGCTATTTAGCATATTGCTATTCACAGTGAGAAAAGTTGCACAAGTCTAATTCAGTTGATAATGGAAACTACAAAGATGTGCTAAACACAGTGAGCCAATAAACATGCAATTGCCATCTCTGTCTTATGTTCACAACTCGGTTTTTGACCACTTGAGCACAGAAACATGTTTCTTGTTCAGTTTAGCATTTATAACTGATTAATGATATGGGTAATTTACACCATATATCAGCAACATACAATCATAAGCATCTTCTAATAACTAATTGCTGTTCTGATGATTACTCAGTGAAAGTATCTAATCTTTTCCACACAAAAGTAGCATCTACTATGGGTTGATGGAAATCGAATTGCGAGAATGCCTTTCAGTGAGCACTTCAAATATTTATCGGTTTACTTGTAAGCAAGCTATCACTGGAGCACATAAATTTCCACATGTAGCTTCCAACAGGAAACTGGGTAGTAACAGATTTCAATGTGCAGCATGTCATGCTTTGATTCAACAAGCCTAACATCACTTCAACAGATTTCTAACTTGTCCGTTGTAAGCACCCTATTTATAACATATTCAAAAGCTAACCTGTATGCAATCAATTTACCATGCTTTCCTTTGGGAAATTATTGCTCAACATGCCTTTTGCTCACATTACTTTGGAAATATTCAACGATGTTCACGAAGTTTATTCATCTCGTTATCCCGAAAAAGAGAATCTATGTAATCTAGTACGATTGATTATAATATATTATAATACAAAGTTAGAGCAAATAACTTACAGTATATGGTTGAAGAACACGCAGGTTGATATGAACTTAAACCGAATAAACATTTAGATATGCAAGAAATATAGTTGCAAAAGTGCATGAAAGTTGTGATGTGTTCAATAATAGGTTACAGTCAGCAAATTGCACTTAATATGCAGGATGAACTCTGGACGAAAAAGGGTTTTAATTACAACAGCTGCGTATTATAAGACCTAAGATATGCGAAAGATAGCGTCTACACCCTAGGGTCCTGAATGCTGCAGCGCATTTCTGGGTGATATAATCTTTCAAGCATGCAGTACTACCGTCCATTCAACAGCCCTTTTGGTGCCTGAGGGCAATGACCATTCCAAGCATTCCCACATCTCAACTTGAACTTCGCGCGAATTAACAACTTAAATGTCTGTGTGCTGCCTGCTGCCTTATGATATGTGTGCCGTGTTAGTACTCGGATCACCGTGGGGCATAACGCTGTTTTCCACCACGTAAGTCGCGGATTTGCAACAGCCTGCATTGCTCCAGCCACCATCCCATTCAGTAGTGTGGACTGCTGAGTTGCAACCGTCCAAAAACGCACCGCTCGGCACGCCAGGCTGGAAGCATCGTGGTGGGAGCAACTTTGGAGATCTTTCCATAGTAGCAAACTGAATTACCTCACAATTCGCTTCAGAACGTTTTGAGGGGGTTCGTGGGAGAAGTTAAGCAAGGACTACTCCTTCAGGACAATTTCCCCAGTTTCTCCATCCGTTATCAGCTCTTCTTGCATAGCCCATTCATGGACGAGATAGATGCTCGGCATGAACTTCAAAGCGCAAAGCGGAGCATCCAGATTTTCCAGGTCTCGTTGATCCTCGGATACTTCATTAATGTGGAGTGTACCGTGTGGGTATTCCAGATGGGTGATATTCTTCTTATGTCTGGAATGTGTTGTTGAATTCCATTCCCATCACTACTTCAACAACCTATTCATTTCCATTTACTTGCGGAAGGAAGACTTCACGTTTGCGAACAGTAATGCATTAATAAATCATAAAAATTAGCCCGGTAAGGAAAACGAAAACTAGATTATTGGCTAAATTCTGTTCAGCACCGTAAGTTCGCCACTCATTGGTACGTGGCCGCTCAATCTCAGAAGCTCGTTCTGGCAAGCGAGGAGGATGCACTGCACAGTTGCTCGGAAGATGACATGATATGCGGATTCTCATAGGCACTTGAAGATGTCCATCAGGATGATGAGATCACGTTGGATTCAGAGGATGCAGCACGGATGTACCTGAACGTGACATAAAAACAAGGATATAATGTGCCCGGAACTGAAACAGGAGTTCCAATGGGATAAGAAGATTCGAAAGCAGATGAAATCAACAGCGATAAGGACGTGCTGCCCTTCGAATCCTCTGCTTGGGTCTGTGTTAGTTTCTTTATTCCTTCTGATCACTCTTGGGCCATTTGCTCTGCTATGGGACATAACTGTCCCCGTCTCTGCTAGACAGGTTGTACTCCTTGATGGAGAGGGACCTGTAGGCAGATGCGTTTAATAGCAGGCATTCCTACAGGAGTCAGAAATATCAAGTCTTCAAGGACAGCATTTCGATGATACCTTTGCATCTCTGGCATTGGATTCACACCAGGACCTGAGCTACGCTGGTGGTTCTCAGCTCCTGAATCGAATCCTGCTGTTTAGGAGTGGAATCAAGCTATCCAGTTCGCTCCTATGGCAGCAGCACCTCAAAGAGAATGAGAGGTTGGTGAAGGTATCCTTACCGATGTCCGACCAGAGGGAATAACATAGTGAGAAGAGAATAACCATGAAAATCAGGGCAACAGGGGCGCAGGATCTTGCACGAAAGTTCCACTAGGAAAGGGACTACGTCTGATTAATGTAGGACTTAAATATATCTCGCTAAACCCTCGACGATTACTTTTGTAGACTTGTGGGCGATAACCCGGAAGTTTTAGATATTAATCCGCTGAGAATGGTGACTCGAAGAAAAGAAAAATCCACTAAAATAGAAATTCAGGGAATTTCACCAGATCAACTGAAGGAGGAGGTTCATGAGAAGCATCCTCATGCCAAATGATGTATCAGCATCGAGGAATTGGACTGGTATTTTCAAGGATGTTTGAATCCATGAAACCTGTATACACATCCTTGTCTAAGAATACCTGAATCAGGGGAATAGACTCGATCTCCCCGCTTGATCCAGCTCCTTTAGCAAAGAACGAAGTAACAATAATTCTTTGGAATGGAGAGAATTCCTCTCATGGAGCCAGGAGAGTTACATCCATTGGTTGATGGATAATTGATGGGGAAACTGAAATGGAAATCAAAACCTGTTTAAAACCTATTTAAAGAACAAAGCAATTTCAGGAGCCTGGGAGCACACCATAACTGCCTCCCCAATCCTGTAAACATTGAAGGTTTAAGGCTGATTTCGATAGGATGTGAGTACAGACTTGTACGCTAAATCCCTCTAAAGAAGGTTTCAGAAATGATCGCTAGACAACCACTTCATCTGTCCCAAGCAAAAAGGCTTTTTCCATTTGATGGCGTCCTGTAGCACAAACTCTTTTTTCTGCTTTATGTGGATGGCATTAGAAGGAAGTTGAGGGATGTATGCACTGAATTCATAGATCTAGCAAACGTTTTCGGAATAATATGCCCATGAAATACACGCAGAATGAATGGTCAGAGAATGTGGAATTGAAATTCTTGACAATTATTGAGGAATGGTATCGAGACGCATCCACCTCGATGCAGTCGGATTCTCAGACTATATGATGCATCAAGATTCTTTGAGGAATAAAACAGGGATTCCCTCTTATTTTGCTACTCTTTAACATCTCTCTAGAACCGTGCTAAGGAAGGTGAAGGAGTCATTTGGCACTATTGCACTTTTGGCATACACAGATGATCTTGTGATCACTGCAGTCAGAATGATCCCTTCTGACTTGCCTCTGTATGTTGGAGGGCCTCGATCAAAGAGCGGACTTTACGTAACTCCATGAAAGTGCCACTCTTGTGTTATGCATCAGCAATTCCACAATGAACAAGAACAGTGTCTCGCATAAAAGAAATGATCCACCCATCCTGGAAACATAGCAAGTTTACGAACATCTTGGCCAGACGTTTGGAATAGATCTGATCAACACTAATTCAACAAAGATCTGTGGCCAAAGAAGGGATTCAGGACAGGGAGCTCCCTGCTTCGAAGATGGATGCTCTAAACAAAATTCTTTCCTGCATTAGTACTCTTCAAAGAATTGGAGCCCTTTTGGGAGACGGGATAGCTGGTCTTATATTGGCCGGAGTGACCGACTCCCGAGGAAGGCGGCCAACGAACACTCGTATGGACAACTATCAGTTCAACTGACATCCCAGTGCCAGTCACATGAAACGGGATTTGACCCTAATTCGGACAAAGTCTTCGTGTTTTCAATTTTTCTTTCGGATCTTAAGGTGTTCATTTTTATCTTCAGGAGAAGACAGAATTTTTTATTCATTGCTGAGGCTTCTCGGCCTTTATCGATAAATGTGAAACTAATGGGAATCGAAAGCAATTTTCCTGTTCTCGAGATCACTTTTGAACTCCATTAAATTTCATACTGCATGTTTCCGGATGCAACTTACTAAAACATTACAACCTGTTGCACACATATAACCTGATATTTCCAACAAATTCACTTAACCCAGGAAGAAAAAAAAATACAATTCTAACAGATAAAAAAAATTAATGAAAATTTATTTCATTGAAAGCGGAAAGCTAATAATCTTTATTGTATATCAACTACGGGCTTGGCGATTAGTTTTGGAAAAGAGTGCGAGTAAAGTCAACATAATCGTATGCATTGGGGATGGTTCGTTCCGTCTTTGGATCCACATATGGTTTCATTCGAGAAACACAATAGTCTGCCATATCTTTTGCTAGATTCTGAAACAGAAGAATAAAAATAAAAACGATGTGCTGCCGGCCAAAAAATTACCGCATATAATTCATCTGCCGTTACATAAGGTCTTTCATTAGATGTAATGGCACGGAAAGCATTTTCGATTTCTTCGGAGCTCTGCACATTCTCTGTTTCTTTACCAATTAAAAAGGCCATGTACTCTTGCAAGAACACATATCCATCACGGTTTGGATCAACCCAATCTGCCCAAACATTCAAGACTATATATAAGGAGAAACTGACTTACCTAAGATACTCTCAAATTCAGGATCTGCTTGGCCTTCTTCCACCATTGGCAGGTCATAACCTAGTGCTCGCAAGCAAGATTTGAATTCTTGATGATTTAGACGACCACTTTTGTCTTTATCGAAATGCCTAAAAACCTTGGGTACGAAAATCCGACAAACTATATGCGTACTTGAACATCATCGAAAACTCCTTCAAAGCATCTTCTGATACACCACTCTGATTACGTGCTTGGATCTGCTGCTCCAGATTGTGTTGCATGCGCATGCCCAACTGGTCCAACTGGTCCCATTGTTGTGCAAGACCTACAGTACTATGTTCTGTGTACCGATTATCTAAAATAAGATGTTCGCTCATGCGAGCACCCATTTCCTCTATTGTTCTTAATTCTATTCGATGGGCCCGCACTTCGGCTGCTTTACGTCTCAAAGCTTCCAATTGCTCTTCTAAGGTGCCTGAACCTTCCATCATCAATGCTCTGTAGAGCATATGATTTCAGCTAGTAAGTAATTTCTGCTTTGAAGCTCACCGAGTTTCTGTTAACCACTGATGAAAAGCATTGGCGTGCTGGGCAAACTGTTTGCGCAGCACATCATTTTCTTCTTGACGTTTGTGCTCTTTCCGTAAATCTAAGTCTCGATCTTTGATAATCTTCTGCAGATTCCTCCATGTATCCTCAAGTGCTTCCATAGTGAACCATGTATAAGGATTTGGTCCAACATTGAAACTTTTAATCTTCTGATCTAGTGCTGCTACTCCTTCAAAATCAGCTTGTGCAGAGGACAAAGAAGCTTGGAATTGTGCATGAGCCTCACGAAGAGCTTTAATCTCTTCTACAGAATTGCATCGCACCGGATCTGTTAGATCTTCTTCTGCATTCTCAAACCATGAATTGAAGGCTGATGCTTTCTTGGCAAACATTAGGTAGAGATCTTCAATTTGTCTGAACTGGTCTTGTATGTGTAATAATCGCTGTTTGCGTGCTTCTGAATCAGCAAGCAATCTCTGCCATCTAATAGAAATTTTGATAATCGAGCAAATATCCACGCTGCATAATACTCTTACTTGTTAATGACTTCATCATAACGTTTCTTGATATTCCCAGACTGACTATGATGTGCTTGTAAGAGTTGGTCTTTCAATGATGTAATATTTTGGATTCCTTCTTGCTCAAACGCATGCAATCCTGCAAATAAATCCATAAAGAGAGAACCGAAACATACAATGAATCCATACCAGAATCATATAACCCCAAGCTTTCTTTCAGGATACATAATCGAAGGATGAGGAAATAGGATGGGTCTTTGGGATTTTGGAGAAGATACACAGGTGCACACAAATCTTACCTGCATCAAAAGTTTCTTGTTTGGTGAGTAATGTCTGCACTGAGGATAAGTCACGTCCGAAATCCTCTGAACGAACATGACCTTCTTTATCTACAATCCATGATTCAACTACATCTGCTTTCCACATGAACTGCAAGTATGCTGAATTATCGAGTAAGTTTCTTTTTCTGTGAGCAGCAATAGTGGCCAAAGTATCCAGCTTTTCTCGCAATTGCTGGCAGCGCTGAGTGATACTAGGTGAATGATGATTGTTTTCATCAATGAGTTTCTCCCCTTGTTTACAGATGTCACCACATCGATCACAGTGAACAGCTAAATCAGTTTCAAAGGCATCATGTTTCTTTAGCAATCCTTGCACAGCAGCCATAGTATCTCCATAATCTTCAATGGATAAGACTTGCTGTTTTTCACTGATCCAAGCTTCTTCTTCTTCAACTTTGGCCAAAAACTGCTGATAAATAAGAGATTCATCTAGTTTCTGGCCTCGATCTCCAGCCATCTGTTTCAATTCAGCCCAAGTCTGGTTCAAAGCTCTCAAACGTTGCTCAATTTCAGGAACTCCCAAATTGGATACATGCATCAGTTTCTCTCCAGCTTCTTGGACACCTTGGATGGACGGCTCATGGCTGGCTAATTCAGCCTCCAGTCTTTTGTGCTTTTTTTTTAAATTTTGCACACCAGTCAAATCCCGGCCATAATCATCAGAACCCACAAGCAATTTTTTCTCTCTACATTAAGATATTATATTTGAAAATTTAAAAAGACCTACTTGATCCATGATTCCTCATCAGCTATATCACGGAAAAACTGATGCAATGTATTAGCTTCATTTAGACGAGCAGCACGATGTGCACACAAATTCTGAATACGTTCGTATCTTTCATTGATTGATTGACATCGTTCTTGGATATTTGTAGCATCAAACTGCCCACTGTCAATGAGGGATTCAGCCTGATTGTTCATATCTGAAGAGCAAATAATTACTTGAATACTTGAATAGAGTAGCAGGTCTAACCTTTGATGCGATCATCGTGAGTTTGGATGTCTGCTTCCACAAGCTGGTGTTTTTTAATCAGATTCTGCACGGACGCTAAATCCTTTCCAGAATCTTCTGAGGTCAATAAGGACTCCATCTATAATGAATAAAGGAACATAGAAAAACGAGCACAAGTTACAAGTTGCTGACCTCTCCTAGCCAAAAATCCAGATCTTTGACAGCAGCCATATATGTCTTTTGTTTGTTAGCCTCTTTTAACTTCTGAGATTTTTCGGTAGTTTTCCGGGTCAAAATATCCCATTGCTCACTAATAGAGGCCAGCCGAGTGCCCACTGCATCTTCTGAACCAGCACATTGGTGCTTATCAATCAAATTCTGTCCAACACCCAACAAGGACTGAATACGATCAGCATTAGCAGCCAGCTCTGCTTCAAAAGCTTGATGTTTTTGATGTTTTGATTGGATATTAGCTGGATCTTTATAATTCTCTTCAGAAGCAAGTTGTAGTTTCTCTGCCATCCAATTTTCAATCTCATCTGCATCTCTGCTGAACTGTTGCAAAGTCTGGGATTCTCCTAACTTTGATCTCTTCTCTATGAGTGCCTCTTTGAGACGTTTCCAGCGATTTAACACTTCTTCTTGCTTTGCCTCGATAGATGGAGCTGCATAGTGATCTGCTTTCACTAGCTGGTCAGCAAGAATGACCAGTGCAGCAATCTTCTCCTCTTGTGAGCCAATGGCTTTGTCAAAGTCTTCATGTTTTTTAATCAATGCTTCTACATTATCCCCCTTGCTGTTCACTTGCTCCTGAGCTAGAAAAGCTTCTCTAGCTGACATCCAATTTTCAGCTTGTTCACAATCTCGATAAAACAACTGAAGCTCCAAACACTGATCTAGTTTAGCACGACGATCTACCCAAGCACTAAAATATGCACAGTAAACAACAACATGGTAAAAATCATTAACCTTTCTAGTTCTTTGCGTGCTTTATTAAGCTCTTCTAATTTCTTAATAATTTCACTGGAAGCAAAATGTTTGGCCTGCAGTAGCTGTTGTCCAAACATTTCAATCAAAGCGAAGCTTGAAGTCCGAGCATCAATTTCAGTTCTATGTTCCTAAAAAATAAAGCAATAAATCAATGTGCGACCTTTGTTACTACGTTATGCATATGTATGCACACCAAAAAAAATCGTTAGTAGCCCTACAGGACATGCTAGCACACTAGTTAGTAAAACATGACCTGTTGCCCTGACCTGCAGGATGCCATACTTCGCATCCATTTCTATTCTATAATTCTATAGACAAAAGACTCCCTGCACTAACTCCTAAAGTAATTGCTCACTGACCTGATGGCGTTCCAACAATGCTTCTGCACTTGTAACATCATCAGCCAATTCATCACTAGATACCAATGCTTTCATACTATTAATCCATGACATAAGATCACGATAGTCACTAAGGAAGCGTTGCAAGTCATAGGAATCTAGCAGCTTCTCTTTACGGCTATTGGCTTTAGCAATTAAACGTTCCCACGCTTCATTGATCTCTTGTTGTTTTTTGAAAACAGCATCATCAGTATCAGGATGAGTTTGCATTAGACGGTTAGCTGTTTCATCCAATTGCTGAATCTAATGAAGCGTTATTTTCACCTCCTTCTTTACCTAATTTACCTTATCACCAAGTGCTGCCAGGTCTCGTTCTAAACCTTCATGTTTCCTCTGCAACCGCTGAACACTTTTGAGATCCTTTCCCAAGTCATCATTATTCAAAGCCTCATCTTTTTCCTCAATCCAATCTTTGGTCTCATCTACATCACGATGGAAGCGCTGCACTTCATGTGCAGATCCCAACTGATTTGCTCTTTCAGCTGCCACTTGCTGAAGCTGGGACCATTTTGTATTGAGATCCTGCAAGTATTGGTCCTGTAGATAGAACAAATATTTAATCACTCACATCAATTTGGGTTTGAATTTTAAGAGCAGCTTCAGTTTGACCTAATGTGACTAGTTGCATAGCCATTTCATTCATATCAGATAGTCGTGCTTCATTAGCCTTAAGATCTGCTTGGAAATCATCAAATTTCTTTTGCATAACTTCCACTTGCTCCAAGTCATCGCCAATGTCTTCCAGTTGTGCATACTGTTCTTTATTACGGATCCAATTAGTCAATTCAGCAGCTTCCCGAACAAGGACATATCCTCGAACAGTATCAGCTAATTTCTTTAGACGATCTTGGCCAAGAGACAAGAGGCTATGGTACTGTTGCTCAATTTGATTCTGACGAGCTGCAACAGAGTTGCCATCTGACAAATTCTGAAGAGATGATGAAATGACAGGATCAATTTTCTTAAGATATGCTGAAGGTACAAATCCCTGCCGATCATTCACCTCCACTTTCCACCAATCCTAGTGATGCTGGTACTCGTTCACAAACAAGAAAATACATACCTTGTTGTTGGAATTGAGAACAGTTAAAACATCACCCTTCTTCATAGAAACTTCACGAGGAGATTTTTCTGTGTAATCATACAATGCTATTACACATTCTTTCCCAGTGATGTCTGTTGTAGGTGTTTCTTGTTGCTGCAAGTCTTAATCATAAACTTCCTATGTCAGTCTCACCTTACTTTACATTCTTTGGCCTGTTCTTTAAGAGCTTCAATAGTGTTGTGAAACGCTTCCAAATCAGACATAAGAGCTTCATGCTTCTTCAGAAGTGCATCTGTTGAATCTTCATCTTTGCCATAGTCCTGACTCCCCACAATAGGTTCTTTTTCTCTCATCCAAGATTCTGCTTCATTAGCATCAGCAAAGTATTGATGAACATGCAATGAGTCGATGAGATCTTGTTCCCGGTGCTCCGCCTTTTCCTTCAATGATAACCAATCATCATTAAGCACTTGCAAACGTCGCTGAATTTCTTCTGATAGAAAATGTCGCTTTTCAATCATTAGCGTTCCTGCATTGGTTACATCAGTGATTCGACTCTGATGATTGTTGATTTCAGCTAGCACTGTTTGATGTTTTTTAATCAAATTTTGAACGCCAATCAGATCACGTCCTAAGAAAAGTTGGTTCAAAGGCTAAAATGTATTGATATTGTACCTCTGTTGTTACTGCCTGCAATTGGTTCTTTTTCCCGAATCCAAGCCTCTTCATCTTCAATATCCCGAAAGAGCTGCTGCCCATTTAGGGAATCTTTCAATCGTCTACGACGATTCTTTAAAGGTATCTGCAGAGCCTTATATCGCTCTGCTAGATTATCCTTTACATACAGCTTAGAGATCAGAAAAACAAAAAGAAAAATGCAACTTACCGCTTTTAACTTAATATTATCTGCATCAAAATGACTTGTAGATTGAAATTCCGTAGCATCCTGGCGCACAGCTTCAACTCTATCCTTACGAGAAGCAATATCAGCTTCTAACAAGTTGTGCTTCTTTTGAAGATTCTGTACACTGGTCAAATCCTGCAAATCCACGAGTTAACGATAAAATCCATAATATATTAAGAGTAATTACGTTTGTTGCTTCAAAATGCTACTTACTTTGCCATAATCATCACTCTGCAATTGAGCTTCAATCTCACTAATCCAAAGTTCTATGTCCTCAATTCCATGGCTGAACTGTTGACCTCTTTGGGCATCTTTCAATTTAGCACCTTTCTTCTCGCTAGCTTGCCACAAATTATTCCAAAGAACAGAAATTTCTGTCACACGTTGTTCAATGCGTGGAGAAGCATAATGTCCAGCCTGAATGAGTTCATTACCAACTGACGTCACTTCATCTATACAAGGCCGATTAGCAAGCAGTTCCTGCTCAAAATTCTGATGCTTTTGAAGTTTTCCATTCAAATTAGTGGGATCCTACATCAGCTATATTGAGTGTAAAATTTAATTCTCAAGCTTACCATGTAATTTTCATCTGTCGCTACTTTAAGCTTCTCATTGATCCATCCCTTAGTTTCATCACAATCTCTCTCAAACTGCTGCAAGCGATAAGACTCATCTAACATAAAACGTCGATTATTTGATTTGTCTAAAAGTGCTAAGCGTCGCTCTAGAAGCTAAAAAAGAGTTGCTTTTTCTGAAATATACATCCAATGATCCTGACCAACTGCCTGCGATGCGCCACATCATCAAGTGCATAATGCTGCTCATTAATAAGCTTGGTAGCAAAAACCTCCAAAACTTTGATCTTTTCTTCTTGTGCAGCTAAAGATTTCTCAAAATCCTCGTGCTTTTTTATAAGGGCTTCCACAGAATCTAAAGAATCGCCAAGATCGTCACTGATCAGGAAAGCTTCTTGCTTGGCCATAATTGCATCAGCTTGTTCAGTATCGCGATAAAATAATTGCAGATCCAAACACTGTTCATAAAGAATTCGTCTATCTTCCCACAGTTTCAATAAGGAATTCTTCTCGGATCTTAAGGTGTCAAGCTTTTCTTTCACATCCTCAGAAGCAAAATGTCCTGCATCAAGCAACTTTTGGCCAGATGCCATTGTATTCTGGAAATTATCGCTATGGGCATCGATTTCTCCTTTGTGTTCCTGATGACATTCTAACAGAGCTTCAGCTCCTGAGACTTCTTTGGCTAACTCATCAGCCAGTATAATCGTTTTCATGTCTGCAATCCAAGACATCAGATCACGATAATCAACCAAAAAACAGTGCAGCAAGTAGGACTCATCTAAGCGCCTTTTTCGATCCTGAAGTCGATAATTAATTGGTACACAATCTTAATCGACAAATTGTACCTGAGCTTTTCCCTTTAGATTTTGCCAGTTGTTTACTATAACTTCATGTTTTGTTTTGATTTGATCACTGTTCTCAGGATGTGTGTAACACAGATGTTCAGCCTCTTCACCCAAATTGCTCACTTTGTCCTCCAGAGCTGCTAAATCTCTCTCCATTCCCTCATGTTTTCTCTGTAACAAATTGGTACATGACAGGAACTACCTTTCATCTTTTGTTATAGACCTGTAATGCTTGCACACTAGCAAGGTCTTTGCCTAAGTCATCTGAAGACAAAACTGAATCTTTCTCCAAAATCCAGGCAACCGTCTCATCAGCATCTCGATTGAATCTTTGAATTTCATGGGCCCCAAATAAACGCTCCTGTCTAAGAATAGCCATCTGTTTCAAATGCTGCCAAGCTTCCAACATTTCCTGCAATTACTATAATCTTGTCATGCTACCCACAACAACTGACCTCCTTTCTTTTGATTATCTGGTCTTTTTCAGGATGATGTTCTTCAATTAATCGATTTGCAAATTCACATACTTCCAAAACCCGATATTCCTGAGAAGCCATATCTTTTTGAAATTCATCAAACTTTCTCTGCAAGACTTCGACATGCTCAAGATCATTACCAAACTCATCTGCACTGACGAAAGTTTCCTACATATTACACACATTTGTTATTTCTTGACCACTCATTCATTTGTACACTAATAACTTGATTACCTTATCACTTATCCAGAACATGACTTCATCACACTGTCTCAAGAATTGCACTAACACTAATGCCTGTTGCAATTTCATACCTTTTTCTGCTAGACGAGAAAGAAGCAGTTCCCATAAATCATGCAATTCTTCTACAAAAGAGTAAGTATATCATAATCTCCTCAATACCTATAAACAACTTGCCTAATCTTTTTTTGATAGCAGCGGATTCAAAATGATTCTGATTAATCATTTCCCAACCAGTATTATCTAGTACCACAATTGCATTGCTGTGAGCTGATACTTCAGCCTCGAATGCTTGATGTTTCTGAATTTTCGCCTGAAACGGGCTTGTAGATAAATTTGTGACACAGCAGTGAATAACCTGTAAATTGGATGCATCCTTGTAGCTTTCATCAGATGCAGTTTGCAATTTTTCATAGATCCACGACTCCAGTTCATCACAATCTCGTTTGAAGTACTAAATATTTGCAAATTAAGGGTCAGTTACACATAACAAAATACTCATCACTTTTAAAACAAAAACAGTTTAATTTGTATATATTCGTTTGGAGGAAGAGAATCTCCGGCTTTTTTTAACACGACATTTTTCGATGGTTATTACGAAGCTCACAACAAGTTATATTAAAAAATACGCAGTTGACCAATAAAAGCTATAACAAATAAGAAAAACTATGCACTTGTGTTTTCAATGATAAATCCGTTTCCTCATAAATTAATGTATGCATGTACTAATTACATGCCTTCCCTTGTGGGAATATACCAAAACCATGCGTATCTTCTTAAGCAATTTGCATACATGAATGATTTACATGATGGTAATTTCAATCAACTACTAATTTCAAACAAAGATAAGAACACCTCTATGATTATACAAACATATGTTCAATGTGGGGAGACATAATGTGATGACCTGAACATTTTCATACAAAGTATTATGGAGCCAAACTCCCAAATGGAAAATTATGAAATGTATGCAAGAAATATAGCTTATCCAATTAAAAAACATTTGTATTGTAAGTGTACAAATTCACAGAAGCAAACTCTCTAAGTAGGCATGAAAAATGATGAAACTCCCATGCAGCGTTAACTTTTTTACCAGGGAACGGTACCAAATTTGTAATATTGCAAGCAGTGCAGCAATTACGTACTATGACATGATAAATAATATAAAAACCAAATCAATTACGTTATTCACACTGAGCATACAATGTACTTAAACTGTAATCAGCTTATGTTACAAATTTAAATTAAGTAACATTACACCTGATGTGCAATTTTATGATAAGCAATAGAACAGAAAGAATTACAATTTTTGGCTATAGGAAACTCATTTGGCCAACTGGCCAACTCATTTAAAACAACAATAAACATTAAACAGTACGATATTTTTTGAAAGTAATGAAAATAAAAAAAAAATTGAATATCTGGGAGAGATTTCCCATTACATGGTGTTTTTCTTGTATTTATCCACAGCTCGCAAAACAAAACACTGATATCAAGAATACTGCCAATCAATGTTTTCTGTTATTTTCTACTCAACTCCGATCCTGTCGCATATTTTAAAGTCTCAATACATAACAAGAGCTGCAACTTGAACTTGGACCTGTTCACGGAGAAAAGAATATAATGGAGACAAAACAAAGGCTGCAAATAAGAATCAAAGAACTTGAATGCAAACGCATTAATTATAGTGATAAAAGAAACACTATGTAAGGTTCAGACCTGCTCAGCATTAAAAGGAAACAATAGGAAATTCCAAAACGTATTGCTAAATCCATGAAGGGGTAAAACACTTGGATATCCCAAAACATGGACATAATTTACACATTAATGTCAAGAATCACATTAGATTTTCTAACTAATAGGCCAAAAAGAAAAAGCAGTTCATAACAATAGGTCATGTACATTACAACAGCTGAAACTCAAGTCTTACGACATAGAGGAATGGTTGGGAAAAAAATACCCTAATACGTTTTGTTGAATGATAAGCCTATATGTTATTTTCAAAGGAACTGTTTGTGAATGATAAGTAATTCCTGAAGGGAAAAGAGTGATCCATCTTTCAAAACAGATTGCAACGTTACAAAGAACCAACATACATAAAACTTTCTGCAAACATAGAAATAAAACTTACGAAGAAAAATTCTTAAATGTTATGCACACAACATCTTTTAAAATTTATCATCTTTTGCTGAAAAAATAATCTAGGTAAGGAATCAAATCACATGACAGAATCACTATTGATTTGCAGTTTCATATCATGCAATACATATGCTGAACTTGAATTCTAACATACACGCTGATACAAAAAGTTACTGACAAACTTGACAGTACAGAAGCACACAAAGTTTTACTCATAAACTTTTACATAAATGTTTACTCAGGTTTCTGGGACTGGGTTCGGTACTCTAAGCAAATATGGTGAATCGCATGTAAAACTTTCAAGAAATCATTTCCTTTTCAGTAGGCATGCTTATTGGTGTGTTAAGATGACTTCATAAATGAGCTATGAGCAAGAGGGCACATATTTTTGTGAAAAGTGCAGATCGATAAAGTGCAGGGCATACGAGGAGCTCATCACGATGCGAGTTTCAGAAATTAATTCATTTTTTCTGAACTTCTACGTCCGTACATGCAGGAATTTTGTTTGGATTAATTCCGTTCGATTCTGCTAAATACTCAACAGGGCACCGATAGTTTTCCGCCCAACGAAAGGGAAGACACCGCACCAACATTTACTTTCGTGAAATTTTAAAATTTTCTACGAAGATGGAATACTCAGTGAGTGGAAAATAGCTGATCATAGCATATTACGACGGAAGGCAGGTTAAAAAATCCTACTTTTCACGGTAGGGAGCGAGCATCCATTACCTGGTATTTCCGGGATTCATGTAGCTTATCCCTTTTATTGCGTGCTTCCAATTTACACTGAGCATACCTCGTCAAAACAGAATTACGTCTCTCCTGTATATCTTCCACAGTCTCCAAAACTTTTACATCATTCACAACAACGGACTGATCCATTCCGACCGCAGAAGCACCTACTGACACACCTCCGACTCCGACCCAGCCTCGCCCCTATACTTGGGCCTCCACAGAAGACCGCCGTTGCGCAACCAAAAATAGTTGCAGAATCGAATTTGAAAAGTAGAGAATATTGTAGAGATGCTACAGCATGTAGTGCAGCAAGTGCATTTGAGCCAGATTCCTTCCTCCCAAAATCGTAAGGATTTGTTCAATGTCTGTCTATTGCAAGAAAACATTACGTAGTTTTCCAAATGATCGTTTGCTTCCTTAAAGAGTCACTCGGACATTTCTTCCAAAGTTTTAGTTTCATTGTCCAATTTATGCAATGGACATTGGGTATGGTTCTATTTCTAGTTGGTTTTCCTTTATCATCATCAGTCTGCAACACGCTATGACGAATTAACAAGAACAAGGTCTTACAGTCACTGAGAAGTGATCAAAAAAAAAGTTCACTGGAAGTTCCCAAAGAGGATTTCGCTCCTTTGTGAAATTTCATAATTCATTTCGTTGTTTGGATTCGAAAATTCGACGAATGCTACTAAATGATTTCAGTGAACGTAGGTAGGACCTACTTCGATATTTCTCTCTTGTGCCGCTGCTAAACTGAAACCCACAAGAAGATGCACAGAGCTGTTAAGACAAGTGTACGAATTGTGACAGCACTGTATCGTGATGTAAGTTGTCTGTAGTGAAGTACCAATATTTTCACATCGAGAAACTGTCAGCTTCTTTGGTGAGCTAATGGACTCTTGAACGCAGAATTTCATTCAAAGAACTCACAAGCAGACTTCCGAGTACGAAGAATTAATAGCACACGTGACCTTTGATCTGAACGAAGATTGCTTGCTTTCACAAAGAGACAGATTTTCCAAAATGTTTCTGAGACGACATCTAATGACGTTCGTGATGCATTGAAGCTGTTTGTATCGTTATCACTTCAGCTGTCATGCAGTGCTTTGCAAGTGATGACGATATTAGGAAGGCAAGGAAAAATTGGGAATGACCCCGGAACACAACTACGGCTGCAAATAATATTTTCGCCAACATTGACACTTGGAAGCAAGCTAAGATTAGCATCGTTGATTAGTATTTTATACTATTTTATTTATTTAAATTGCCGACAAATTTTATACTTTTAATGGAAAACTTGTTGTCAGAATCATTAATTTGAATTTCTACTTTTCTTGCTGTTTATCCATTTACAAGGTCCAGTGATTGTGTTGCTGTAAATCGACCGTAGTAGTTCAATTCCTTGAAGTTGAATCTCGTTTATTTGCATAACATTACAGATAACATAACATTGCAGATATTTTTTGAATATTAGTTGTGTGTATTGTAGCTTTACCACGGTTTCCCAATTCTTTTCTTTTTCAATTTTTAAAAAATCCAACAAATGTCTAAGGCCAACTAACGCCTGCAGGTGTGAATTTTCACACAACTTTTTGTAAAAATTCTTCATGCTGCGAAAAATTTTCGAATCTACACAGATATAGAACAAATGTGTGAAACCTTCGGTTTATACAACAATTGATGAAATTTAATTGGTTTATTTTTATTTGCTCATTTATATGGCAAATGTGAAAGTCAACTGCACAAATTGATGCCTTCTAGGAATGCTCTTTAATTAGTTCTTGAATCGCTCAGAACAGATACTGCGACTGCAGCAAAAAATCATTTGAGAATCTTCGAATGTCTTGAGGCTTTTGTGGTTACATATAGTTTGTTCGTTGTGCAGTTAGGTTTCCCATTAAATGATGAACGAACAGAATACATTGCACGCTTATTTTTAATAATTGTGAAAACATCACACCAGCATCTAAAGAAGCTTACTAATTTGTAGCAAGGACACGCAAGTCTACACACTTGGACTTTCGCCATACTAATAGCATTTCACGAACCTATGATTTAGACCAATTATTCAAATTCTAATTACTAATTTAAAGTTGATTTGTATCACTAGGTGGGAAAAGAAGCGGTAACGAATCAGAATCACAAAGATGAGAAAATATTCACAAAAATACGGGAAAATGGGTGCGTGAAGGGTTGTCGAGAATGTTTGTCATGATGGCCTTAATATGCGCAAATCGCTGTTCACAAAGCGGAAAGCATTCTAAACAACATCCAAATTCTAGCAAAATTCTGATACTTGGAGCTAACCGCAAAAGGAAATAGAAAAGTTATTTGATCAATCGGAAGATGCAAGAAATGAAGAACCTTATAAATGCTATATAGAGCACACGAGATTTGTGCCCACTGGTCAATATGTGAATATTCGATGGCGAGAAAAGATGGAGAACAGCAGTTTAAACGGTTTGATGTCCATTTTCTTTATTGTAAGTGTGCATCTCCGACGGAGATAGCATTTCACAAACGTATGATTTAAGACAATATCCTGCTGCACAAATTTTCATTTAAAAAACTTTTACTCGATCCCCTTTTTATTGGCAAATTTTCGCATTGTCAATACAGTCGAGTACTTGCTTCATCCTTACATAAACATTGCGTCTTGGTAAGAAATCTTCCAAACAGTGTGACCTAGGAAGAAAGAAAAAAAAAACCAACTCTTGCAATTAACTTCGAATTCGAATTCTCATAGTTGAAGTGCATTTTTCGATACAAACCACACATGCAGAATCAAATTTGAACAAGATGTATTCATTATATATTCTCTTAGCTATTCATAAACATATTAGTCATGTGGTTTTGGGTTTTCATGTCACATACTTATGTCACATCACAAGCAAACATGAACCAGTAGATCGTAACCTTCACTCTGGAGTTCAGTTGTGTTGGCAGTACTTTCGCAGACTCGGAACTGTGTGTTTCTTCGAAATTCCCCATGTAATAGTCCATGAGGGAAGTTACGGGATATCCTGATGCTAATACTTACACAACATAAACAGGGTGCAATTGAGTCCTGAGAATATTCGACGCTAATTTGAACAGAGTTCAAAGGTAATGGGTTTACTTGAGTGACGTAGAAACGTATCGATTAAATTCGAAAGACTGCATAAGTTTAAAATGATGCAGCAAGTGACTTTCATGTAACTTCGTTTGAGAACTTGTGGCAAACCTACATACTTCTCAGGAAGAAGCATATGAAAGCAAAATTTTAGAGAAATGTTGGTGAAATGTGTTCCGAGATCAAGATCTAAAGAAACAAAATTTCATGTGAAAGAATTTCGGTTGCGTATCGAAATGACTTGGCCGGGGAAAGGCAAATAAAGAGTTTATTTGCAACTTGACAGAAATAAGGCTTTGAAACGTGTATACTGGTCATTCCTATTCCCCATAATTTACATGTAGTCATATCACATGACTTTTCAACTTTGTATCGTGGGCAGTATCCAAAACCACATAAATCCCAGCATACCTCAATGGTCCACATTTTAAACTAGTATCGACAAACAAGTCGATCAATTAGCTGTACCAAAGGTTTCTTCATACCTACCTAATTTTCATTTAGAATTTCGTTGACTGATCTAAGTGTCTCCCTCCCATTTGTGCATGCAGGGTTCAAGTAGTTTTCGCAGAATAGGAGGAGGTAGAGCACAGAACGTAGTCGAAAGAGTGTCACAGATTAGATCGAACTTTCCGAGTACACTGTGGTCATCTGTATTGGATACTATCAACAAGTGCTTTGTCTCTTTTGTATGCACATCACATGCGTATACGTTCTGGTAATTTTAAATTGTGTTTCCACCTGTTTTTCCAGTCAATTTCTCATCATTTTAAAGTCGAGTATTCGAAGCATTCGTATACTTTGAATTCGATAACTTTAAGGACATGTAAGAGAAAGTAAAAAAAAAACTTGTAGCAGAAAGTGAAGAAGGATTAACTTGATTTTCCCGAACTGTTTGAAGAGTTCTGCTTGAATCAGCAATATTCGAATCACGTGTGCTGTTTATTACAAAACTTTCATCCAAAGCACTGGCATAATGTTTGTGCTTTCACCCCATGGATCTTTCTTTCTTCAATGTGAATTACTTGATTCAGTCTATGACAGGAAACAAAAGTAATGCACACCATTTTTGAAACTGAATGCATTTAGTGTGTGGAGGATAGGTAGTATTAGGCGAAAAAAAAAAGCTTATTAAATAATCAGAGCCCGTGCGACAATGTTATTTACGTGGAAATTGATTTCCATGTTACGAAGCATAACTTCCATGTCCAATAAAGATTTCAGTGCTTTTAAGATGCTGGGAATCCTGCTTACATGCAGAACCACAGGTCACAGTTTGGGAAAGTTACTATTCCGATGAGAAAATCCCGTACCACGGAAAAGTTATGTACGTACTACAAAATGAATCCAAGACATTAAGAAGGTACAAGTGTTTCGATTTCGAATGGTGGAGACCCTTCCAATGAAAGCGTGGAAAGTATGAAATTGCAGTGAAGACATTTTCGTGCAAATTGTTTATTAGTGTACAATCAGCGTCAAGGATCAGAAAAGCGAAATGATGAACCAAATTCAATGAATGAAGCATCTGCGCCGGAGGTAACGTGAAGACCCTTTACGTTTTTAAATCACGTAAAATACACTTAAAGTTAAAACAGGTAGCGCAGTTGGCCATTAGACTCTATACCATAGTGTTTTGTTTCAAAGTGACGAAGGATTTGATTGGTAAACATGGATTTCTTAGAAGCAAAAAGAGACGCTACTTTTTCCAAATGGGCACTTCTGCCATCGCAGGAAATTCCACGCACTGCGTAGTTCCCACATCGTCCCGGAAATCGCATTCTGCTGCGTGCTGAGGTCGAGAAAAATTTACCTTGCCTGCAATAGTGGCAACTGTTTCGTGGAGGATCAGTCTTCAGAAACAGAAAAAAGGAAAGTAACCAGAAACACTTTTACAATTCTTCCTGGATTGAAAGCAAGCTTGAAACTTGTACGATACATGTGTACTCCAAGGGAAAAGTAATATGCTGTTCACACTAGCTTCGAATGTCATTTTACTCGTTTCACTAGCATGGCTCCTTCTAGCATTACGTGAGATTTGAAGAATACTTTATTGGCTCATGAAACAATACTGAAGACACATTACCTTGAAAACTGATGGAATTAGGAATGCAGAGTCACTAGTCGGTTGACAAATATTTCAGTTTTCCTGGTTCACTACATTAATAGAATGCTAGCGGTTCATTCGAGACATTTTGCTTGTAGTGTGCTATTAAAATGTTTACACAAAATGCCTCACACTCAAACAAGAAAGCAAATCCTTGCCTGATTCGCAGTCGAAACTTGTGAATGCTTGTAAATTTCGAATGAGGTTTTTCTCAATACTCATTAGAGGTATATAAATTGAAAAGCAATAAATTATAAACAATTTAAAAATGGTAGACTGTTTATAGAGGAATACACTGCTGTATTTGGAAAAAACACACTTCATCCGTTAGCTTGAGGTGCTCTTAATAAAATTCTAGTTGAAAGCTGCTATGAAAGTAAAATTGTTCCGAAAATAACTTGCGAACAGTATTAATTATTTTTAAATCTGGAATGAAGCAATAGTTGAGTAGTTGTTGCACATTTTCGCAATCCCTCCCAAATGATACACCTTGTATAAGTACATAGGTTATATACTGAATCAATCTACCATGCATTTATTTTTATAGACTATATTCCAAAAACTCATTTCTATTACAAATACATTAATGTACACGCGTACTCAACTGTGTAAGATTTACTTAATTACAGAACATCTGCAAGGTATACTTTACGCAAGTGCAGAACTACTTTTTCATTTATTTCCACTATTTTATTTTCATATCCATTGTTCGCACTGTAAAATTGAAAGGCTGGGAACAAATCCTCATCTCATGTAACTAACCGAATTGAAAACTGGAATATTCTGTTTACTAAGAATGAGTTAACAAATTTCCATGTTGTGTTAAAGAAAAGCAATAATGAAATGAGTATTTTTATTTGCCCAGATGTGTGCATATCTACACACACACACACACACACACAATCACGCACACAAACAAACAAATAATTATTAGAATCGATTAAGCGCAACAAACTCATACCTAATACTCTTATGTGTCTTCCAAAATAAAGCTTTCAATCAATTCCTAAACTGTTTTCACCTGCTTTCTGATATATCTATTCCAGAGATAGGTCCCCCTGATAAGATAAAAATATTCACAATTTACACAGAGATCACATTAATTGAGAATTACCTACGTTCATGGCACCTGGCTGGGGGTATGGCTGAGGTGGAGGTGGTACAGGTTCAGAAGGAGGTACTGGTGATGGCTGACTTCCAGGTACAGGGATATTTTGACCTGCATTAGCAGGGTTTGTTGAGGCAGCCTGGCAAATACATCATGTTCCAAGTGATTAAAGGAAGCAGCTTCAAAAAAAATTCTTTTTTGCATACTTTTTCAGCTTTCATTTGCCGTTCTAAAATTGCAGCTTCCTTGTGCATGCCCATGGAACGATAATATTCTAACCACTGAGCACTATAATCAGGGTGACCTGTAGTTGGTGTCGCTGCCACAGGTACAGGGGCAGCAGAACGTGGCACAGGCTCATCATAATAATAGGAATAGGAATTAGCAAATACTAGAAGGCACACAGATGGCACTTCATCTGTGCAAGGCCGATTTGCAAGCAGTTCCTGCTCAAAATTCTGATGCTTTTGGAGTTTTCCATTCAAATTAGTGGGATCCTACATCAGCTATATTAAGTGTAAAATTTAATTCTCAAGCTTACCATGTAATTTTCATCTGTCACTACTTTAAGCTTCTCATTGATCCATCCCTTAGTTTCATCACAATCTCTCTCAAACTGCTGCAAGCGATAAGACTCATCTAACATAAAACGTCGATTAGTTGATTTGTCTAAAAGTGCTAAGCGTCGCTCTAGAAGCTAAAAAAGAGTTGCTTTTTCTGAAATATACATCCAATGATCCTGACCAACTGCCTGCGATGAGCCACATCATCAAGTGCATAACGCTGCTCATTAATAAGCTTGGCAGGTAAAATCTCCAAAACTTTGATCTTTTCTTCTTGTGCAGCTAAAGATTTCTCAAAATCCTCGTGCTTTTTTATAAGGGCTTCCACAGAATCTAAAGAATCGCCAAGATCGTCACTGATCAGGAACGCTTCTTGCTTGGCGATAATTGCATCAGCTTGTTCAGTATCGCGATAAAATAATTGCGGATCCAAACGCTGTTCATTAAGAATTCCTCTATCTTCGCACAGTTTCAATAAGGAGTTCTTCGCGGATCTTAAGGTGTCAAGCTTTTCTTTCACATCCTCAGAAGCAAAATGTCCTGCATCAAGCAACTTTTGGCCAGATGCCATTGTATTCTGAAAATCATCGCTATGGGCATCGATTTCTCCTTTGTGTTCCTGATGACATTCTAACAGAGCTTCACCTCCTGAAACTTCTTTGGCTAACTCATCAGCCTGTATAATCGTTTTCATGTCTGCAATCCAAGACATCAGATCACGATAATCAACCAAAAAACAGTGCAGCAAGTAGGACTCATCTAAGCGCCTTTTTCGATCCTGAAGTCGATAATTAATTGGTACACAATCTTAATCGACAAATTGTACCTGAGCTTTTCCCTTTAGATTTTGCCAGTTGTTTACTATAACTTTATGTTTTGTTTTGATTTGATCACTGTTCTCAGGATTTCCAGAAAACAGTGAGTCAGCGTCTTCACCCAACTTGCACACTTTGTACTCCAGAGCTGCTAAATCTCTCTCCATTCCCTCATGTTTTCTCTGTAACAAATTGGTACATGACAGGAACTACTTTTCATCTTTTGTTATAGACCTGTAACGCTTGCACACTAGCAAGGTCTTTGCCTAAGTCATCTGAAGACAAAACTGAATCTTTCTCCAAAATCGAGGCAAATGCCTCATCAGCCTCTCGATTGAGTCTTCGAATTTCAACGCCCCGAAATAAACGATCCTGTCTATGAATAGCCACCTGTCCCAAATGCTCCCAAGCTTCCAACATTTCCTGCAATTACTATAATCTTGTCATGCTACCCACAACAACTGACCTCCTTTCTTTTGATTATCTGGTCTTTTTCAGGATGATGTTCTTCAATTAATCGCTTTGCAAATTCATATACTTCCAAAACCCGATATTCCTGAGACGCCATATCTCCATGAAGTTCCTTACACTTTCTTTCCAAAACGTCGAAATCCTCAAGACCATTAGCAAATTCATCTCCACTGACGAAAGTTACCTACATATTACACATTTGTGATTTATTGACCACTGATTCATTTGTACACTAATAACTTGATTACCTTATCACTTATCCAGAACATGACTTCATCACACTGTCTCAAGAATTGCACTAACACTAATGCCTGTTGCAATTTCATACCTTTTTCTGCTAGACGAGAAAGAAGCAGTTCCCATAAATCATGCAATTCTTCTATAAAAGAGTAAGTATATCATAATCTCCTCAATACCTATAAACAACTTGCCTAATCTTTTTTTGATAGCAGCGGATTCAAAATGATTCTGATTAATCATTTCAGAACCAGCATTATCTAGTACCACAATTGCATTGCTGTGAGCTGATACTTCAGCCCCAAATGCTTGATGTTTCAGAATTTCGGCCTGAAATGGGCTTGTAGATAAATTTGTGACACAGCAGTGAATAACCTGTAAATTGGATGCATCCTTGTAGCTTTCATCAGATGCAGTTTGCAATTTTTCATAGATCCACGACTGCGGTTCATCACAATCTCGTTTGAAGTACTAAATATTTGCAAAGTAAGGGTCAGTTACACATAACAAAATACTCATCACTTTTAAAACAAAAACAGTTTAATTTGTATATATTCGTTTGGAGGAAGAGAATCTCCGGCTTTTTTTAACACGACATTTTTCGATGGTTATTACGAAGCTCACAACAAGTTATATTAAAAAATACGCAGTTGACCAATAAAAGCTATAACAAATAAGAAAAACTATGCACTTGTGTTTTCAATGATAAATCCGTTTCCTCATAAATTAATGTATGCATGTACTAATTACATGCCTTCCCTTGTGGGAATATACCAAAACCATGCGTATCTTCTTAAGCAATTTGCATACATGAATGATTTACATGATGGTAATTTCAATCAACTACTAATTTCAAACAAAGATAAGAACACCTCTATGATTATACAAACATATGTTCAATGTGGGGAGACATAATGTGATGACCTGAACATTTTCATACAAAGTATTATGGAGCCAAACTCCCAAATGGAAAATTATGAAATGTATGCAAGAAATATAGCTTATCCAATTAAAAAACATTTGTATTGTAAGTGTACAAATTCACAGAAGCAAACTCTCTAAGTAGGCATGAAAAATGATGAAACTCCCATGCAGCGTTAACTTTTTTACCAGGGAACGGTACCAAATTTGTAATATTGCAAGCAGTGCAGCAATTACGTACTATGACATGATAAATAATATAAAAACGAAATCAATTACGTTATTCACACTGAGCACTTCAATGTACTTAAACTGTAATCAACCTTAGTACAAATTTAAATTAAGTAACATTACACCTGATGTGCAATTTTATGATAGCAATGAAACAGAAAGAATTGCATTTTTGGCATGTGAAACTCATTTGACCAACTCATTTAAAACAACAATAAACATTAAACAGTACAAATATTTTTGAAAGTAATGAAAATAAAAAAAAATTGAATATCTGGGAGAGATTTCCCATTACATGGTGTTTTTCTTGTATTTATCCACAGCTCGCAAAACAAAACACTGATATCAAGAATACTGCCAATCAATGTTTTCTGTTATTTTCTACTCAACTCCGATCCTGTCGCATATTTTAAAGTCTCAATACATAACAAGAGCTGCAACTTGAACTTGGACCTGTTCACGGAGAAAAGAATATAATGGAGACAAAACAAAGGCTGCAAATAAGAATCAAAGAACTTGAATGCAAACGCATTAATTATAGTGATAAAAGAAACACTATGTAAGGTTCAGACCTGCTCAGCATTAAAAGGAAACAATAGGAAATTCCAAAACGTATTGCTAAATCCATGAAGGGGTAAAACACTTGGATATCCCAAAACATGGACATAATTTACACATTAATGTCAAGAATCACATTGAATTTTCTAACTAATAGAGCCCAAAAAGAAAAAGCAGTTCATAACAATAGGTCATGTACATTACAACAGCTGAAACTCAAGTCTTACGACATAGAGGAATGGTTGGAAAAAAAATACCCTAATACATTTTGTTGAATGATAAGCCTATATGTTTTTTTCAAGGAACTTTATTTGGCCATAATGGAGACTTCCTTAAAAACTGATGTGATCCATCTTTCAAAACAGATTGCAACATTACAAAGAACCAACATACATAAAACTTTCTGCAAACATAGAAATAAAACTTACGAAGAAAAATTCTTAAATGTTATGCACACAACATCTTTTAAAATTTATCATCTTTTGCACCTGAAGCTTCTTGAAATAATCTAGGTAAGGAATCAAATCACATGACAGAATCACTATTGATTTGCAGTTTCATATCATGCAATACATATGCTGAACTTGAATTCTAACATACACGCTGATACAAAAATTACTGACAACTTGACTACAGAAGCACACAAAGTTTTACTCATAAACTTTTACATAAATGTTTACTCATGATTTCTGGGACTGGGTTCAGTACTCTAAGCAAATATGGTGAATCGCATGTAAAACTTTTGAAATCATTTCCTTTTCAGTAGGCATGCTTATTGGTGTGTTAAGATGACTTCATAAATGAGCTATGAGCAAGAGAATACATATTTTTGTGAAAAGTGCAGATCGATAAAGTGCAGGGCATACGAGGATCATCACGATGCGAGTTTCAGAAATTATTCATTTTTTCTGAACTTCTACGTCCGTACATGCAGGATTGTTTGGATTAATTCCGTTCGATTCTGCTAAATACTCAACAGGGCACCGATAGTTTTCCGCCCAACGAAAGGGAAGACACCGCACCAACATTTACTTTCGTGAAATTTTAAAATTTTCTACGAAGATGGAATACTCAGTGAGTGGAAAATAGCTGATCATAGCATATTACGACGGAAGGCAGGTTAAAAAATCCTACTTTTCACGGTAGGGAGCGAGCATCCATTACCTGGTATTTCCGGGATTCATGTAGCTTATCCCTTTTATTGCGTGCTTCCAATTTACACTGAGCATACCTCGTCAAAACAGAATTACGTCTCTCCTGTATATCTTCCACAGTCTCCAAAACTTTTACATCATTCACAACAACGGACTGATCCATTCCGACCGCAGAAGCACCTACTGACACACCTCCGACTCCGACCCAGCCTCGCCCCTATACTTGGGCCTCCACAGAAGACCGCCGTTGCGCAACCAAAAATAGTTGCAGAATCGAATTTGAAAAGTAGAATATTGTAGAATGCTACAGCATGTAGTGCAGCAGTATTTAGGCCAGATTCCCTCCTCTAAAAATCATTAAGGATTTGTTCAATGTCTGTCTATTGCAAGAAAACGTGCCATCATTCCAAATGATCGTTTGCTTCCTTAAAAGAGTCACTCGGACATTTCTTCCAAAGTTTAGTTTCGTGTCCGAATTTATGCAATGGACATTGGGTATGGTTCTATTTCTAGTTGGTTTCCTTTATCATCATCAGTCTGCAACACGCTGTGACGAATTAACAAGAACAAAGTTGCTTACAGTCACTGAGAAGTGATCAAAAAAAAAAAAAAAGTTCACTGGAAGTTCCCAAGAGGATTTCGCTCGCTTTGTGAAATTTCATAATTCATTTCGTTGTTTGGATTCGAAAATTCGACGAATGCTACTAAATGATTTCAGTGAACGTAGGTAGGACCTACTTCGATATTTCTCTCTTGTGCCGCTGCTAAACTGAAACCCACAAGAAGATGCACAGAGCTGTTAAGACAAGTGTACGAATTGTGACAGCACTGTATCGTGATGTAAGTTGTCTGTAGTGAAGTACCAATATTTTCACATCGAGAAACTGTCAGCTTCTTTGGTGAGCTAATGGACTCTTGAACGCAGAATTTCATTCAAAGAACTCACAAGCAGACTTCCGAGTACGAAGAATTAATAGCACACGTGACCTTTGATCTGAACGAAGATTGCTTGCTTTCACAAAGAGACAGATTTTCCAAAATGTTTCTGAGACGACATCTAATGACGTTCGTGATGCATTGAAGCTGTTTGTATCGTTATCACTTCAGCTGTCATGCAGTGCTTTGCAAGTGATGACGATATTAGGAAGGCAAGGAAAAATTGGGAATGACCCCGGAACACAACTACGGCTGCAAATAATATTTTCGCCAACATTGACACTTGGAAGCAAGCTAAGATTAGCATCGTTGATTAGTATTTTATGCTATTTTATTTATTTAAATTGCCGACAAATTTTATACTTTTAATGGAAAACTTGTTGTCAGAATCATTAATTTGAATTTCTACTTTTCTTGCTGTTTATCCATTTACCAGGTCCAGTGATTGTTGCCACCCGGTCACGCCGAGGCGTTTATTAGAAATTCTCTACATTATGGTACGAGGCCCCACTACGGCCAACACAACAGGACCTGCCGGGCTGCCGGTACGCAGACCGGCGCTACTCCCCTCGGCAGCGGAAGGGGATGGGGAGAAAAACAAAAAGAAAAATAAAATATAAAAACTAAAAGATTTGGGAGGGCGGGGAAGGGATCACGGTCCACTGCGAGGAGGGTCTATCCTTTCCAGGATGCCCTCGAGGTCCGTCCGTATAATTCCCATGTGGGGCCATCTGGTCACAATCCGCAGGTGGCGGATTGCAAGTTCGACGGCATCGCTGTCGTGGCTAGGTCTTCTGACGTCGCTCCAACACGTCACAATCCCTCGGACGCAGCAGGGCTGCGGCAGGCCGAAGGGCGTCACGCACAAAGAGGCGCGTCAGAACGTCTCTAGGGTTGATCGTGGGTGCTCCTAGGGCCGTTGCGAAACGCAACCACAGGGGTCGGAGGGCAGCACAATCTACAAGGAGGTGGGAGGAGGGTTTCCCGCTCCCCGCACCTGACGCAGGCGGGATTCACTCGACCCCTGGTCCAGTGGTGACGGCGTGCGTTGCAAGGTAGGCCCCAATGCAACAACAGAAGCCCCGACTCCTGCCACTTCAGGGGGAGGATCCTCGAGCCTATGAATACCGGGGGCCACTTCAGGTCATCCGTAGGGATGCCAAGCAGCTCGCCCAATCCCAGCCTACTGTTTAAGGTAGGCCGGGTATTCGATGATCGTGTGGCGCGCTCCTTTGAGCAGGAGCTGCACCGTTTGAACGTCAATAAGGAGGATCTGTTGGGTCTCTCCATCCGCAGCGGGGGGCAGCATTTCGAGCTGACCTGCAAAGAAGCAGGGTTGGCGCAAAGACTGCTGCGAACCCCCGTTAGGATCGAAGGCCGCCAGATCTTCCCTGTCCCGGTGGACAACTCAATAGTTGTTCACCTCCGCGGAATCACCCTACGGATGTCCCCGAGTGCCGTCAGGGCTGAATTGAGCAAATTCGGCACCGTGCACGCACTGTGGGCGAAGCCCAACAGACTCCGTACTTATGACGGACTTCTAAGCGGGCATGCTGCTGCGCGCATCACGGTTGCCAAGGACGTGGGGATTCCCCACAAACTGGTTGTCGACGGAGATACTGTCGACATCTGGTATCTGGGTAAACCCAAATACTGCGCGTTCTGTGATGCTACGGGACACGTGAAGAAACGTTGCCCCAACATCACCTGCCGCAAGTGCGAGGCAACCGGGCACACGGAAGAAATGTGCCCGAAAAAGACTCCGCGCGCGCTGGCTGCTGCCACGAGTGGCACGAACGCGAATAAAAAGAAGCCTGGCAAGCCCTGGCCAACGTCCGAAAAACAGGTTGACCCGGAGCCAGCCGAAAAGGCCGTGCCGAACACCCCGTCTGCGGAAACGCAGGCAACCGGGGCGGAAGGAGAAGAGCCGGACTGGCAAAAGGTCAGCTACAAAAAAGGGAACTTAAAAAAGAAGAATAAAGTCCCTGCAAAACCCGCGAAACCAGCGAAAAAGCAGGGACTGAAAAAACGCACGATCGCACTGGAGCGCCTTACAGACGCCGAAGTGACATGCGAACAGGCCGTTGCCGTGTGCAACAACGCCGACAGCCCCGTCGCTGTGCGAACAGCAGCCGAGGGCTGCGGCGAGGGGGAAAGCCGCGTTGGCGCGGACTTTGCGAAAGCCGCCGTCGAGCTCGCCGCCGCCGTTCCGCAATCACCCGCAAAGGGCGAGAAGAAGGCGGCTCGACATCCAGCCGAAAGGAGGGGGACCGGGACCTCGGACTCGGACCCGGAGGCCGGACACGCACCATCCGTGTCTGCAACCCCATGGAAGACCGGACGGAAAATCCGTAACCTGAGGAGGATCGTTTCCTCCGAGGAGGGGGAATCTTCCGAAAACGAGGGTGCGGCGAGCGTGGGAGGAATGGACACGAGTCCTGAACTCCCACGCCCGGTCGAGACACAGCCGATGCAAGCGGAGGGCGTCGTCGAGGCGCCCCCCACTGCAGACGAGCAAGAAAGCATCCCGCCCGATGGGGAGGCGGGAGACGCTGCATCACGTTCCCAGCAGTAATGCCGGGACTCGCCACCTGCCGTCAAATCCGCATCGCCAGTTGGAACGTCAACGGGCTTTGCGATGACGGCAGGAGACGAGACATAGCTGCCACCTTACAAGCCTTCGACCTTGTGCTGCTGCAGGAGATCCACGAGATCTCCGCAGAACATGCGCGGGAGATCGAGAGGATAGCAGGTGGTCAGCTAATGTGGCGATGCGGCCACTGCCGTACGCGCGGGGTCGCTTTCCTTCTGAAGCCTGCCTTACAACGTTCGGTGAGGAAAGTTCGTTTCAATGAGACAGGTCGGGTCGGGCAAATCACCTTCAGGTGGTCCGGCTCGATCGATCTCGTCGTCACGAACGTGTACGCGCCGAGCGGCGGTCACGCGCGCGTGGCACGGACGGCATGCTTCCGTGCGTTCCAGCGCGACTGGCTGTCGGAGGCAGGCGCGCGCACGGCGCACCTGATAGCCGGCGATTTTAATATTCGCCTGCTATCAGGTGCGGCGAGGACAGAGGCCACCCCGGTTAACGAGATGTGCGCCACGGTGCACGCATCCAACTTGTTGGCCGGGGACGCCGAGATGGAGCGGAGCGTGGACCACGTCTTCCTCGACGATCACCTGCGCTGTCGCGTGGGCAGGAGAGGTAAGATACAGTCCGCTGTCTCCGATCATTCCCTTGTGGAATTCGTCATTCGCCCGTGCGACAGGGGGCCCCCCTCGCAGGCGTGGCGTTTACCGGGGGACTGGCTGACGAAGCCAGGCGCAGGGGAACACCTCCTCGCGTTCTTGCGAGGTTTCAGCCTGCAGACGCTCGACGACTGGGACGATTTGAAAGTCTCGGTGCGAGAGTTCTGCCAACAGTTCCCCATGGACCGTCTCCCGAAAGGATTTGGAGAAGGTGTTCGGAACGATAGGGCTTACCTGCAGGCCCGTCGTTACACCCGAACACCCGACGTCCGAAGACTGGCGGAATTTAAAGCTGGGGCCGAGAGGCAGGCCTGGCAATCCGGGTCGCCCAACCTGCTGGACGACGAAGGCCAGGAGCACTCGGCCCCGGCAGAGGTTTGTCACCCGGATATGCCGGGGCATTTATTATTCTAATTTGTTACAAAAATTAGATAATAAAGTCTTTAAAAAATGTTTTCTGTGGGGAACACTGGGTTCTTCCACGCTACAATGTACTCGCTACCCGGTCTTTAGACCGGCGAGGTTCTCTCCCCAGGCGCTGGGGAAGGGGAAAAGGAAAACAAAAAACAAAAAAGGAAATAACGGGGAGGGAAAGAGTTCTATGGGGAGGTGGGGGGTAGGGAAGGGATCACTGGGCGCCTGGCTCGGTCCTCCGCATCCTGTTTAGGATGCAGTCAAGTTCTGCTTTCACTGTGAAAGGTAGACGCCACCTTGTCGCCGTCTCCAAAGAGATCGTCGTCCAGTGGATGGCGTCCCTGCATCTTGGGCCTCTTCTTCTTGCGTGCCACCTTTGCACAATGCCGCGCACGCAGCAGAGGACTGCTAGAGACGCAGCGGGGCGCAGGCCGTCACGCAGAAAGAGGCGACGGTAAATGTCCTTAGGGTCGCCTACTGGAAGATGGAGGATTGGGGCGATTCGACTCCAGAGTCCATCCAGGGCGACACACTCGAGGGTAAGATGCGGGAAGGTGAGCAGTGAGGCAGAGGTGAGCAGCCTAGTGCGCGGTTATTATTCCTCCCTGTACACCAGGGTGCCTCCGGACCGGGATTTTTCCCGGCTTTTGCTTCCGGATGGCGCCCCGGCGATCGGGGAGGAAGAGAGAGCACGCCTGGATGAGCCTTTCACGATGGGTGAAATCATCACCGCAATCGGGAAGCTCAAAAGGCGGAAGTCACCGGGGGAGGACGGCCTGCCCGCGGAGTTTTTTCAATGCTTCGCGGCGGAGCTTGTCCCCCTGGTGCAGCGGTTAACGCTGCTGATCCGGGAGGCAGGCGACGTTCCCGCCTCCTTCCGATCGGCACGGATGCGTCTTCTCCTGAAGGGAGGAGACTTACGGAACCTCAGCAATTGGCGTCCGATCACCGTTTCAAACGCGGACGCCAAGCTGCTTGCGAAGCTATGGTTGGAACGAATGGGGCGGATGGCGGAAAGCTTCATCAGCCCGGAACAGACATACGCTGTTCCCGGGCGAAGCATGGACGCCAACCTGCTCTTCGCGAACACCTGGTTCGAGTTCCAGCGATGTAGAGTAGATGAAAAGAATAAGGTCGGCACCCCGAGTTGCGGGACGTCCGCTGGTGGTTCGCGAGATGGTCGGGAGCGCGAGGGGGCCCTCGCGGTCGCAGTCGATCTGCGAAAAGCATTTGACTGCGTCGACCAAGAGCTCCTGCTGGAGCTAATGGAACGCCTGGGCTTCCCGGCCTCCTTATTAGCCTTTCTGCGCTCTTGCTGGCGCGACGCGCTGACCAATATTTCTTTCAGAGGAAGAAACGTGTTCGGTGTGCCGGTGCGCCGCGGGATACGGCAAGGTGACAGCTTGAGCCCCTTGCTTTTCAGCACCTACTTCGAGCTGGTGCTGAGGGCATACAGGGAGACTCTTGGTCGCCTGCCGCGCGTGTGCCCAGGTACACCGGCCGTGGCGTCTTATGCGGACGATCTTTTGCTGCTGCTCCCCATGTCCACCCCGGCGTCGGCGGTCGAAAACTTTTTCGAGCTGCTGCGTCGCGGGACAGGGCTGGAGGGGAACAGAGCGAAGTCGTCCGTGGTTGCAGCTGGTTCATCGCGGGCAGGGCAGCCGGATTGGTCTAGCTTGGGGATCCCCACGGTACCGTACTTTAAGTACCTTGGTGTGCCGTTGGGAAACTATTCCCCTGCGGAAGCGTGGTCTAGCTGCCTCCAAAAGGCCGAGAGAGCGATCGGCCCGTTCCTGGATGGCAAGTTTTTCTTGCCGGAACGGGCCGTGATGTGGAACACGTTTGTGGCCCCCCTTTTTCGCCCCTTGCTTTTTGTTTGCCCTCCACCCTGCGGTGTCAGAAAACGGACGAAGGACCTCCTCAGAATCGCCCTTTGGGGTAGAGGTAGGCCCCGAGTCCGTTTGAAGGACTTATGTGCCCCTGGTCGCGATGGAGGCCTCGGCCTCCTCACGCTGGAGCGGCTGGAACTGCAGCTGCAGTTCAGGACTAGGTCTAGTAGCGAAGCTATGGAGCACCAGCTGGTGCGAGCCTGCACGACGCCTTGTTCAGCGAGCTAGCAGCTGCGCGGGACTGTCTACCTTCCTGGCGCGCCGCAAACGCCGGTACCTGTTCCACTGCGGACTGGCACTTCGGCGAGTGGCGAAGCTGACCAGAACGAACACCTGGATCTCCTGCCGGCCCGCGAACGGTACTTCCTGGTTGCAGGAAAGCCTTCGCACGTGGGCCCAGATCGAGGAAGCGAGCCCGGAGTTGCGGCAGCGAATGCTGCTCTCCTATCACAAGAGCCGCTCGCTGCAGGACATCATTGTGCAGCCCACCTTGAGCGCATGGGCTGAGAGGACCTCCCTTGCCACGGCTCTGTTCCACCTTAGGGAGCACCTGGGCAGTAGCCATCCGGCGAAATGGGAAGTCCGGTGTAGTATCTCTGGAAGAGAGAGAGAGCAAGGTGGTTGGACCACGGGCCAGTTCACAGACGCTGCGACCCCAAGTGCTCCACCAAAGGGACTATTGCGCTGGGGCGAGCTGCTGAGCAACCCCATGGATGTACTCGAGTGGCCCCCGGTGCTGAAGACTACCCGGGCCCTCCACCTGAAGTGGCAGGAGTCGGCGTTCCTGGTGTTGCACTGGGGACTCCCCAGCAACGCCCGCCGTTCGCACTGGACGAGGGGGGCTGTGGACCCAAATTGTGTCAGGTGCGGGGAACGGGAAACCCTCCTGCACCTGCTTCTTGACTGTGTTGCCCTCCGGCCTCTGTGGTTGCGTTTCGCAACGGCCCTAGGAGCACCCACGATCAACCCTAGAGACGTTCTGAAGCGCCTCTTTGTGCGTGATGCCCTTCGGCCTGCCGCAGCCCTTGCAGCCCTCTGCTGCCTACGAGGGATTGTAACGGCCTGGAGCACCGCCACTGGTGGACTGAACGACAGGGACATCTGCTCCGCCCTGCGTTTCCTAAGGACGGAAGCCAGATGGTCCCATTTGGGGCATATGCGGACCGAACTTGTCAGCATCCTGGAATGGATGTAGAGGACGACTCCAGCGGAATGTGATCCCTTCCCCAACTCCTCCCTGCTTTTGTACATAGTGTTTTCTTTTTGTTTTTATTTGTCCTTTTCCCCCCCGCTGCCGAGTCGAACTCGCCAGCCTGCGTGCTTGCTACTCGGCAATTTCAAACTCTTTACTAGAACATTTTTTAGGACGCTGTTTATCACCCGGGTGCGCCGGGGCGTTTATTAAAAACTATCCGGGAACAGAGTTCCTGGACAAAGGGGAAGACAAGATACGAAGGAAGTGGGATCCCCAACACGCAGGTTGGTATGGCGAAAAGATGGAACGGGAGGGAGGGGACCACAAATAGACTACTATAAAAAATAAAAATAAAAATATGGTGGGCAGGGGACAGGGGTCTTTGGTTCGGCCGTTCCTTCCTTTCATAACCGGCGATGGATGCCGGCGATCTCTCTCCTCACGCTCTCTGGTAGGTGGACCCACTCGGCAGCCGACGACATGCTTGCGCTGGCTAATCCGGTGGGCTGACGAAGGATGGCCAGCTTCTCCAACTCTCAGTGGGCCTTGTCGATGGCGCGGGTGCAACACGGTTGCAACGACAGCACCCAAAGACAGGCCGCCTGGCGTGAAGAAGCGGCGCATCAAGTCCCTCGCGGTGTCCCCCTGGTGCAGGAGAGCTGATGTAGTCCCCTCCGCTAAAGTTCTAGAAGGGCACCGCAGTCCAGGAGCAGGTGCGGGAGCGTTTCCACTTCCCCGCACCGCTTACAGTTTGGGGAGACAACTCCCCCGGAAACACGGTTCGTCCGCTGGTTGGAGTGAAAACCCCAATGCACCAGCATGATGACGTCCTGCTTCCACGAAAGGGGGAACACAGAAGTGTTCAAACAGGAGGGAGGGACCACAAGTTCTTCGGGGGCACACTCAAGTGTTCACTCCGCCGAAGGAGTCCCTTCGAGATGTGGCGAGGCGTGGCGGCGTCTGCCAGCTCGCAAGCCGACAATAGGTCGTGTTGCTCCTGCAATGTTGCAGGCGACCTCCCATCTCTCCAGTTCGCAGCTGTCATCTCTTGCCCTATCTCTCTTGCTTTTAGGACGCTGTAGGGGCAATAGCCCTACACTTGCTTGTTTGTTTTTATAAAAAAATAAACGCCCCGGTGCACCCGGGTGTAAAAGCAGCTCGCCCCATCTCATGAGTCCTCGCGGGAGGACACTTCGGGTCGTGGCGTCAACCAGCTGCCCCGTGGTCCAGCCGCTCATCAGCTTCTCTTTGCCTGCAATACGGCAGGAGACTTGCCACCGTGGCGTCCGGCTTCTGTGAAGCGCCTTCCTCAGGAAGGACATCGCCGTAGCTAGGGGGGTTGTCTCTGCCCAGGTGCTCCTCGCCGGACACTCCAGTATCTTCCGCAGAGTGCAGCGGGAGTAGGCGCCGCGTCGCAGGCAGTTCCACATCTCTTCGTTCCTCTGATTTATCTTCGCCCACGTGCCAGTGGTCTCCTCCAGCCATGCGGAGGAGTTGGCGGGGCTGCATACCATCCAGCCGTTTTCCTTAGCCAGACTTGCCATGCGTCCCATGAGAAGGCCGCATCTCTTGATCTTCGAGCCACGGCACTGAAGATGAGTCGCGAGACCTTCCGTCCAGGATACACGGGTGGCAAGGAGGCGGGCCGGAACGCACCATGGGGTGCTCCATAACTTCGCTGCGATGGCGAGGGTGCGCCATCGCAGCTGAATCTCCACTCGCTCCAGCGTCAAGAGGCCGAGACCGCCATCACGTCGCGGAGCACTCAAGTCCTTCAACGGGACACGGGGCCTCCCTCTTCCCCAAAATGCAATTCTCAGGAGGTCCTTCGTCCGTTTCTTCAACTCCCGGGGGACGGGGCAAACAAAAAGCAGGGAGCAGAGGATGGGAGCCGCGAACGCGTTCCCCACCGCGGCCCGTTCCGGAAGGAGAAACTTGTCTTCCAGGAACGGGCCGATCGCCGTCTCAACTTTTTGGAGGCAGCCGGACCACGCTTCCGAAGGGGAATAGTCCCCCAATGGCACATCAAGGTACTTGAGGTACCTCGCCGTGGGGATCCCCAAACGAACCCAGTCCTGCTGCCCTGCCCACGCCGCACCAACTGGCACCACCAACGACTTCGCCCTGTTCACCTACAGTCCGGTCCCGCGGCTAAGCAGGTCGAAGAATTCCCCGACTGCCTTTGCCGAGGTGGAGATAGGCAACAAGAGCAGAAGATCGTCGGCATAAGCTGCTACGGCGGGCGTGCCGGGGCACGAGCTCGGCAAGGGGGCCAACGTCACCCTGTACGCTCTCAGCACCAACTCAAAGTAGGTCCTAAAGAGCAGGGGATTCATTCTATCGCTCTGCTGTATGCCCCGCCGTACCGGCACGCCGTACGCCATTTGACTTCTGAAAGAGATATTAATTAGCGCGCTGCACCAGCAACAGCGCAGGAAGGTCAGTAGGGAGGGAGGGAAGCCCATGCGATCCAGGAGCTCCAGCAGGAGATCCTGGTCCACGCAGTCGAACGCTTTATGCAGATCGACTGCGATCGCTAGGGCCCCCTTCCCCGCCTGGGTGTCCCGTCCCTGCCCGGCTGACGCCCCCAAAGTGGGGCTGCCAATCATTCCCTCTTCCTTATTTTCACTTCTCTGCACATGAAACCATGTGCTCGCGAAGAAGAGGTTGGCCTCCATACTTCGCCCGGGAGCAGCGTAAGTCTGCTCCGGGTTAATTATGGAATTGGTCACCTGCCCCAACCGCGACGCCCACAGTCCGGCGATCAGCTTGGAGTCCGTATTCACAATTGTGATCGGACGCCAGTTGCTGAGTTTTCTGAGGTCTCCTCCTTTCGGAAGGAACCTCACTCTGGCTGACCAAAACGAGGCGGGAACATCGCCTTCGTCTCGAATAAGCCTGGTCAACTGAAGCACCGGGGGGGCCAGCTCTTCCGCGAAGCACTGAAAGGACTCCGCAGGCAGGCCGTCTTCCCCTGGCGCCTTGCGCCTCTTGAGCATTTTAATCCCGGCGAGAATTTCGCCGGTCGTAAAGGGCTCGTCGAGGCTTTAGGTCCAGTGATTGTGTTGCTGTCAATCGACCGTAGTAGTTCAATTCCTTGAAGTTGAATCTCGTTTATTTGCATAACATACATTCTCGAAATAATGATATTTTTTGAATATTAGTTGTGTGTATTGTAGCTTTACCACGGTTTCCCAATTCTTTTCTTTTTCAATTTTTAAAAAAGCCAACAAATGTCTAAGGCCAACTAACGTCTGAAGGTGTGAATTTTCACACAACTTTTTGTAAAAATTCTTCATGCTGCGAAAAATTTTCGAATCTACACAGATATAGAACAAATGTGTGAAACCTTCGGTTTATACAACAATTGATGAAATTTAATTGGTTTATTTTTATTTGCTCATTTATATGGCAAATGTGAAATTCAACTGCACAAATTGATGCCTTCTAGGAATGCTCTTTAATTAGTTCTTGAATCGCTCAGAACAGATACTGCGACTGCAGCAAAAAATCATTTGAGAATCTTCGAATGTCTTGAGGCTTTTGTGGTTACATATAGTTTGTTCGTTGTGCAGTTAGGTTTCCCATTAAATGATGAACGAACAGAACACATTGCAGGCTTATTTTTAATAATTGTGAAAACATCACACCAGCATCTAAAGAAGCTTACTAATTTGTAGCAAGGACACGCAGGTCTACACACTTGGGCTTTCGCCATACTAATAGCATTTCACGAACGTATGATTTAGACTAATTATTCAAATTCTAATTACTAATTTAAAGTTGATTTGTATCACTAGGTGGGAAAAGAAGCGGTAACGAATCAGAATCACAAAGATGAGAAAATATTCACAAAAATACGGGAAAATGGGTGCGTGAAGGGTTGTCGAGAATGTTTGTCATGATGGCCTTAATATGCGCAAATCGCTGTTCACAAAGCGGAAAGCATCCTAAACAATATCCAAATTCTAGCAAAATTCTGATACTTGGAGCTAACCGCAAAAGGAGATAGAAAAGTTATTTGATCAATCGGAAGATGCAAGAAATGAAGAACCTTATAAATGCTATATAGAGCACACGAGATTTGTGCCTACTGGTCAATATGTGAATATTCGATGGCGAGAAAAGATGGAGAACAGCAGTTTAAACGGTTTGATGTCCATTTTCTTTATTGGAAGTGTGCATCTCCGACGGAGATAGCATTTCACAAACGTATGATTTAAGACAATATCCTGCTGCACAAATTTTCATTTTAAAAACTTTTACTCGATCCCCTTTTTATTGGCAAATTTTCGCATTATCAATACAGTCGAGTACTTGCTTCATCCCTACATAAACATTGCGTCTTGGTAAGAAATCTTCCAAACAGTGTGACCTAGGAAGAAAGAAAAAAAAAAACAACTCTTGCAATTAACTTCGAATTCGAATTCTCATAGTTGAAGTGCATTTTTCGATACAAACCACACATGCAGAATCAAATTTGAACAAGATGTATTCATTATATATTCTCTTAGCTATTCATAAACATATTAGTCATGTGGTTTTGGGTTTTCATGTCACATACTTATGTCACATCACAAGCAAACATGAACCAGTAGATCGTAACCTTTACTCTGGAGTTCAGTTGTGTTGGCAGTACTTTCGCAGACTCGGAACTGTGTGTTTCTTCGAAATTCCCCATGTAATAGTCCATGAGGGAAGTTACGGGATATCCTGAGGCTAATACTTACACAACATAAACAGGGTGCAATTGAGTTCTGAGAATATTCGACGCTAGTTTGAACAGAGTTCAAAGGTAATGGGTTTACTTGAGTGACGTAGAAACGTATCGATTAAATTCGAAAGACTGCATAAGTTTAAAATGATGCAGCAAGTGACTTTCATGTAACTTCGTTTGAGAACTTGTGGCAAACCTACATACTTCTCAGGAAGAAGCATATGAAAGCAAAATTTTAGAGAAATGTTGGTGAAATGTGTTCCGAGATCAAGATCTAAAGAAACAAAATTTCATGTGAAAGAATTTCGGTTGCGTATCGAAATGACTTGGCCGGGGAAAGGCAAATAAAGAGTTTATTTGCAACTTGACAGAAATAAGGCTTTGAAACGTGTATACTGGTCATTCCTATTCCCCATAATTTACATGTAGTCATATCACATGACTTTTCAACTTTGTATCGTGGGCAGTATCCAAAACCACATAAATCCCAGCATACCTCAATGGTCCACATTTTAAACTAGTATCGACAAACAAGTCGATCAATTAGCTGTACCAAAGGTTTCTTCATACCTACCTAATTTTCATTTAGAATTTCGTTGACTGATCTAAGTGTCTCCCTCCCATTTGTGCATGCAGGGTTCAAGTAGTTTTCGCAGAATAGGAGGAGGTAGAGCACAGAACGTAGTCGAAAGAGTGTCACAGATTAGATCGAACTTTCCGAGTACACTGTGGTCATCTGTATTGGATACTATCAACAAGTGCTTTGTCTCTTTTGTATGCACATCACATGCGTATAAGTTCTGGTAATTTTAAATTGTGTTTCCACCTGTTTTTCCAGTCAATTTCTCATCATTTTAAAGTCGAGTATTCGAAGCATTCGTACACTTTGAATTCGATAACTTTAAGGACATGTAAGAGAAAGTAAAAAAAAAAAACTTGTAGCAGAAGGTGAAGAAGGATTAACTTGATTTTCCCGAACTGTTTGAAGAGTTCTGCTTGAATCAGCAATGTTCGAATCACGTGTGCTGTTTATTACAAAACTTTTATCCAAAGCACTGGCATAATGTTTGTGCTTTCACCCCATGGATCTTTCTTTCTTCAATGTGAATTACTTGATTTAGTCTATGACAGGAAACAAAAGTAATGCACACCATTTTTGAAACTGAATGCATTTAGTGTGTGGAGGATAGGTAGTATTAGGCGAAAAAAAAAAGCTTATTAAATAATCAGAGCCCGTGCGACAATGTTATTTACGTGGAAATTGATTTCCATGTTACGAAGCATAACTTCCATGTCCAATAAAGATTTCAGTGCTTTTAAGATGCTGGGAATCCTGCTTACATGCAGAACCACAAGTCGCAGTTTGGGTAAGTTACGATTAATTCCGATGAGAAAATCCCGTACCACGGAAAAGTTATGTACGTACTACAAAATGAATCCAAGACATTAAGAAGGTACAAGTGTTTCGATTTCGAATGGTGGAGACCCTTCCAATGAAAGCGTGGAAAGTATGAAATTGCAGTGAAGACATTTTCGTGCAAATTGTTTATTAGTGTACAATCAGCGTCAAGGATCAGAAAAGCAAAATGATGAACCAAACTCAATGAATGAAGCATCTGCGCCGGAGGTAACGTGAAGACCCTTTACGTTTTTAAATCACGTAAAATACACTTAAAGTTAAAACAATACTAAATGTATTTTATACAAGCAAAAGTTAAAACAAGTAGCGCAGTTGGCCATTAGACTCTATACCATAGTGTTTTGTTTCAAAGTGACGAAGGATTTGATTGGTAAACATGGATTTCTTAGAAGCAAAAAGAGACGCTACTTTTTCCAAATGGGCACTTCTGCCATCGCAGGAAATTCCACGCACTGCGTAGTTCCCACATCGTCCCGGAAATCGCATTCTGCTGCGTGCTGAGGTCGAGAAAAATTTACCTTGCCTGCAATAGTGGCAACTGTTTCGTGGAGGATCAGTCTTCAGAAACAGAAAAAAGGAAAGTAACCAGAAACACTTTTACAATTCTTCCTGGATTGAAAGCAAGCTTGAAACTTGTACGATACATGTGTACTCCAAGGGAAAAGTAATATGCTGTTCACACTAGCTTCGAATGTCATTTTACTCGTTTCACTAGCATGGCTCCTTCTAGCATTACGTAAGATTTGAAGAATACTTTATTGGCTCATGAAACAATACTGAAGACACATTACCTTGAAAACTGATGGAATTAGGAATGCAGAGTCACTAGTCGGTTGACAAATATTTCAGTTTTCCTGGTTCACTACATTAATAGAATGCTAGCGGTTCATTCGAGACATTTTGCTTGTAGTGTGCTATTAAAATGTTTACACAAAATGCCTCATACTCAAACAAGAAAGCAAATCCTTGCCTGATTCGCAGTCGAAACTTGTGAATGCTTGTAAATTTCGAATGAGGTTTTTCTCAATACTCATTAGAGGTATATAAATTGAAAAGCAATAAATTATAAACAATTTAAAAATGGTAGACTGTTTATAGAGGAATACACTGCTGTATTTGGAAAAAACACACTTCATCCGTTAGCTTGAGGTGCTCTTAATAAAATTCTAGTTGAAAGCTGCTATGAAAGTAAAATTGTTCCGAAAATAACTTGCGAACAGTATTAATTATTTTTAAATCTGGAATGAAGCAATAGTTGAGTAGTTGTTGCACATTTTCGCAATCCCTCCCAAATGATACACCTTGTATAAGTACATAGGTTATATACTGAATCAATCTACCATGCATTTATTTTTATAGACTATATTCCAAAAACTCATTTCTATTACAAATACATTAATGTACACGCGTACTCAACTGTGTAAGATTTACTTAATTACAGAACATCTGCAAGGTATACTTTACGCAAGTGCAGAACTACTTTTTCATTTATTTCCACTATTTTATTTTCATATCCATTGTTCGCACTGTAAAATTGAAAGGCTGGGAACAAATCCTCATCTCATGTAACTAACCGAATTGAAAACTGGAATATTCTGTTTACTAAGAATGAGTTAACAAATTTCCATGTTGTGTTAAAGAAAAGCAATAATGAAATGAGTATTTTTATTTGCCCAGATGTGTGCATATCTACATACACACAGACACACACACACACACACACACGCGCACACACACACAATCACGCACACAAACAAACAAATAATTATTAGAATCGATTAAGCGCAACAAACTCATACCTAATACTCTTATGTGTCTTCCAAAATAAAGCTTTCAATCAATTCCTAAACTGTTTTCACCTGCTTTCTGATATATCTATTCCAGAGATAGGTCCCCCTGATAAGATAAAAATATTCACAATTTACACAGAGATCACATTAATTGAGAATTACCTACGTTCATGGCTCCAAAAATCAAAATTCAACAAACAATTTTTCATGAGAAACAAAAAATTATACAATTCAAAACTATTGGGTTAATACATAATTAAATTTTGTACTGGCAATTCTGCAAAAAAAAAAAAAAAAAAAAAAAATGCGATATTCGTAAAATTCAGTTTTAAAATCATGCGTAAATACATCGGAACCGCCGTTTTCAACCTTGAAAAACAAACAAATAACCTTTGGGCTTTTAGAGAAAACATAATTGGAACACTAAACAATATTCATATTTTTCGAATTTTCAATTCCCTTCCTAGAAAATTTATACATTATCAATCAATATAACCTGTTCAAATATTCATATGCAAGAGTATAAAAAGTAAATTCTTGAATATAATACCGTTCCTTCACAGATAAATATTCAAGTAGGCACTGTTTAAATGTTTAACGTCCATACACTTACCAGCACTGCTTTGACTATATGCCTTGGTTTTGCATCATGGTAAGAATTTTGGTAAATGATTATCAGATGTCACCTCCGAATGGATTTCTTAAAATTTAATAACATTTTAATATGTTGTGTAAACGTGACAGTTTGACATGCTCACAATGCAATTTTCTCAGTATAAAATAATTACTGATCAAACATGGATTCTACTTCTATATAATTGCCCTTTTAACATCTAGTAAATTGATTTTACTACACAAACTGCAAAGTTTACATAATTTAAACCAATCAAATGTGTAATCTGGTGATTCATAAGCAAAACATAAATACTTAACTGAAAATTCATTACAAATCGTCTAAACAGAGAAAAAAAAAAAAAAAAAAATTACAGGCGAAAACTCATTGTATGATTTTAAGGCAAATAGCAATTTGATGATCAATTTGCATATCGTATTATCATGGTAATGATACTGTGGCATTAATAACTGATTATAAAACATTGTAACAAAAAATAATCAAATAATAATGCATTTAAAATAAGTGGTGTAACAACAATTTTTGCAAACTATAGCAATCCATCTATATAATTAGGCAAGAATCTATTAACCAAATTCATTAAAAACAATGGGTACCTTTTATCAATTTAGGAAGCATTTAATACTCGTATTAATAGAAAGCAACAATTTTTGATCAACAGCATTTGAAAGTATTGGCAAAATTTTATTCAATATATCAGCAACAACAGTGTAGATGGTTTCATTAACAAAAACACAATTACGATTTGGAGATACTCATATTTTGCAACACATATTATACACAAAATCCAATGACTTGTAGTTGTACTTGTGGGCAGTGCAACATTAAATGAATAAACAACAATGCAACACAGTAATTCTTTTCTTTTTACAATCATATCAAGATCATTTAACATGGAATCGAAAAATTAAAACATTTGGGTATTCAGCATCGGTCAATGATGTCCCAAGTTCAATCATTACAGCATGTGGTTACCAGCACTGCTTACCTCAGTCACCTACACTCAAATCAGACTGGAAGTGTAAAAGTAACTTTATTATAAGTCAATGAGATTGATGAAGCCTAAACTTCAAAAGTAACAACTTCATGTGGAAAATGGGGGAACATATAAAATAAAAAATGAAATACTAAGCTAAATGGAAGTTTGATACGGGATAGCTCTTCACAGTTGATTCCTGAAAAAGAACAAGTCTCAAGAATCTTAAATGCCGACCAACAGCAACATTCATTAATTGTGCTGGTTAAAGCCTGGAAATTTTGTCCCACCTAACTATAAATACAGCTTTAGCAACCCACCTTTACTCTTGTCGGGGTGGATATCCAGGATAACTGGGATAACCCTGATAACCATACCCAGGTTGTTGGGGAGCTCCATAGTACTGAGGATACTGTCCATACTGATTGTAACCTGGCTGGGGGTATGGCTGAGGTGGAGCTGGTACAGGTTGAGAAGGAGGTACTGGTGCTGGCTGACTTCCAGGTGCAGGGGGATTCTGACCTGTATTAGCAGGGTTTGTTGAGGCAGCCTGGCAAATACATCATGCTCCATGTGATTAAAGGAAGCTGCATCAAAAAAAAAAATCTTTTTTGCATACTTTTTGAGCTTTGGCTTGCTGTTCTATCATTTCTGCTTCCTTGTACATGCCCTGGGAACGATAATATTCTGCCCACTGAGCACTGTAATCTTTAGGAGGGTCTTTTGAATCAGTTGTTGCAGATGATGATGAGGAAGTGTTTAATGGCTGTGAAGACTGTTGAACAGCTTGCTAAGAACAGAGGGTAACTGATTCTTTTTCAACTGATATCCTACTCTGTTTGCTTTGGCTGATTGTTCTACCATATCAGCTTGTTCATGCATGCCCAGGGAACGATAATACTCAACCCACTGAGCACTATAATCAGGTTGACCTGTAGTTGGTGTCGCTGGCACAGGTGGTTGTACAGGGGCAGCAGGAGGTGCCTGAGGCTGACCATAGTAATGGGCATAGTAATTAGCCCATGCTGCATTAGGGTCCCCAGTAGGAGGTGCTGTTTCTGGAGCACCTTGAGTTTGCCAAGGAGGATAGCCATTGCCCCATCCTTGCGGGGGATACCCAGGAGGAGGTGGACCTTGAGGACCAGGACCTGGTGGATACTTTGTGGGTGGAGGAGGTCCAGGTGGAGGAGGCTGCAAATATTTGCATCTAAAAGTCTGTATCTTTTAACTCACCAAGCCCACTTTCTCAGCAATCATGCGCCGAGCAGCATCAATTTGTTCAGGGCTGCCTTTAATAAGAAATACTTTTTCTTCAGGATTCAAAGGAGGCCTTCTGTCCAGTTCACAAAAAGCACCAGTATGCTGGTTGATTTGACGAATTGTTTCTCCTCCTTTGCCAATCACAAGACCGCATTTGCTAGCTGGGATTGTGAATGTGGATTCCTGCTTTTCTCCCGGTCTCGGCACAGGCACAGGAACTGGACCAGGTCCATAGTCACCATTTTCCCAACCTCCTAGAGGTGGTGGAGGAGGTGGAGGGCCCCATCCTCCCCTTCCTCTACCAGGTGGAGGTCCAGGATATCCTCTTCCTAAGGGTCCACCTCTTCCTCGTCCCATTTGGCTGTCTCTCTGCTACACATTAAGTGAATAAAGTACCAGTGTCTATCCATTCTCACCATCACACTATCAATCAATTCTAAGATGAGCCGTTTTGCTTCTTGGATTTGTTCTGGCTTTCCCATGAGCATGCATACCTTATCACCAGGAATATCACTTTTGGCATTCTGAAACTGCACCCTAGCACCAGAATCAGCCTGAATCTTCTTGATCATATCTCCTCCTTTGCCTATAACTACTCCAACTGCAGGCTGTGGAACAATAACTTCCACATTGCTGGGTCCTGTGCCATATTCACTATAGCCACGGGGCCGAGCACGATTCACTGTACCATACTGACCCATCTACAACAAATCAGTAAATATATTAAACAGTCACTCGTATTTTATCTTACTTCTTGCAAATCACGTTCTGCAATAAGGTCATACACTAGCTGCTTTGCATATTCACATTTCTGAGGATCACCTGTTATCCTAAGAGGTTTTTCTGAATCAGGATTTTGATCCTGATAATCCTAGCAACCAATGCAATTTAAATCCTGTTTCTTAAACTGGACTTACATAATGAGTTTCCATTCCAGGTTTTGGAATCATGAGAATCTAATAAAAAGAATATGCTTTAAGTGAACTAGCATAAACTCTGATTCCGTAATTGATCAAGAAATTATCAAACACCCATCCAACATTTACATCAAACACAGTTTAGACAAAATTGACTAAACCATATTTAGTTCAAGATGAAAGCAATTTTTTATTTAGCATCCACTATGCATGTATGCATTATCATTCAATGTAACTTGAGTAATAACAGAAGCTATATCTATGAGCACAACTTCCAAACGGGAGTTGCACTTCATTCAAAATTACAACAAAACATGTAAGAAGGCTACTATCAAACCCCAGCAATGGAGCATTTCACTTGTACTGGTGTTAGCGATTCCCTCATACTTAATATGGCACTTTATTTACGCTGACAATCATTTGAATTCAGCTCTAGCAAAGTGCAAATGCCTATTCCCACAATTTTTTGATTATCATTTAAAGTTATGTTCTGCCTTGTAATTATCTGAAACTACAAACTGTAACACTAACCATTTTAACTCCTGCTTTTTCTTGAAGTTGTCTTATCATTTCACCACCTTTTCCGATGACAAGACCAACTTTCGGTCCTGGGATCATCATTTCAATTGTTGTAAACCCACCAACACCACCTAAAGAACTATTTGACTGTATATGATCATTAGGTCCTCTCTGTTGAACAATTTGCATGATCATTTCCTTTGCACGACTGAAAAAAATCAGAAACTCAAAAGTCCTTAAAATAAATTGAAGCTTACTTTATTGCTTCACGACTTCCTTGGAGAGTACAATTTCTTTCTGGAAGGCCATTGGAATCAGGTGCCATCTGAATTTTTGCACCAGATTCTGCTTGGAGTCTTGAAATTTGTTCTCCTCCTCTACCAATAACTTGCAAAACACAATTCATTGTAACCAAGCAAGCTCAACAAACTCAATATCAATACAATGAATACATTGTTAAATGTTAATCAAATTTGCATCTTAAAGCTATAACTCACTTAATCCAACCATTTTGTCTGGTACTTTCACTTCTTCGGTTATGATTGCTCCCATTCCTGGATGTGGACCATTAGGAGGAAGATGTGAACTATTATTAGTAGTTGGGCCTCTCATAGCAGCTAGCTGAGCACCAAAAGGATCACTCATTGATGCCATTTTTTTGGACTCTGGCTCTGGATTCCAATTACTTGGAATTCAGACACAAACTCACTTTTAATACCTGAATTATCTTCCAATGGTCGCTTTGTTCCAACGCCTTCTCCAGCACCTGCCCCTCCGCCTGGATTTATTTTGGCAGCAATCTACAGAAAAATAAAGCATAACTTTGGAAATTATCAAATAAATAATGAAAATTAATCATATATTTTTCCATTTAAAAATATAGGTATTTACCTACGAATGTTAGGCTTAATTCAGTGAACTCGGATATGCTTTGAAGACTTAAATATTAAATACAAAAAAAAAATTCTTCTAAAATAAGGTGTTCCACAAGATAATACTGCTCCAAACATCTTAATGTTAACAGAGTAATTGACACAAAATAATAAAACTTACCTGTCTGGCTCGCTGCAAAGCATCAGCATAAGCAGAGCTTTGGCTCATCTTCCGCTATTTACATGCAGCCAGATTTATCTATCGTGTGTTCCGCTACACCAAAAGAAATAAGATGTCGGCAATAGCAGTAGCCACATAATGCGCAACGGAGACCAGTCCGGTCCCATACAATCAATTTATTGAATTAAATGTGAACACATTAAAGAAAAATCTATTTTATGATGAGCATTGTGATTTCAGCAATCTCCAAACTTTAACAAGGTCTCCACAGTGAATGCATTAATATCTATATCATCTAAGAAACAAAGCAAATCGTTAAATAATAGCGAGTACATTATTTTGAACGGAAAAGTAATTTGCTCTTTTAAAGTGTCTCTTTTTGGAAACACTGATTTGAAAACTGTCCTACTAACTATAACAGTCAAAAAAGTCCATTCATTTTGAAACAAATTCATAGATTTTGGTACTGTCTTGTCTTAGGTCGAATCCGTAAGACAAAAATCCTTACATTCGAAGAGTGAAAACCAAAAAAGAATTGCATGTCTATCGAGTAGTTGTAATTTTATCAGGATTAGAATCATCCTTAGAAAGAGAATAAGTTCGATCAAGGCGACACATCTAGAAAGCATTCGATGTTCAGGAATATGGAACAAGCTGTTGTTCAGAGATTTAAAGAATTTCAGAGTTTATCCCAAAGAGATTTCGATTTCTTTCTTTCATTTCTTCTTTTTTCTGAGGGAGACAGTTTTCCTTCTGTTCTATATAGTCCTGAGTAAGAATATAACTAATTATAGGTAATTTTGATCTTAGTTTATACCACTGCTTCAATAATATATCTTCCTCCCATAATTATAACCAGTAACTTAACGATTGAAGGATACATATTGCATCCTGGATAATTACTGTATCTTCATTGCATTGTATTATTAATGTTGTAATTCTTCTACCCAATTTTTAGCTTGTGAATTCAGAAAAGAAAAAGTATACACGATACATTTCACGTGGATGTCACAAAAAGTACGGTTAAATGTGCTTTCAAAACTCAAAAATACACAATACTGTATTGGAGAGCAAATCGTAGGAATAAAATGGAAAACATTCTATTCTCTAATTCATCATGAATAGTATTGATTCTTAAGAATGTCCTTCCATTATTATAAAAGTCGAAGTATTCCATTTTAGTATAATAAAGGTTTGATGATGCTCGTAGGGATTTATCTACGTTATTTTTTGGTAGATGACTACAATATGTGTAAGAATACAAGAATTAATAGTCTTGACATCTGAGGGATGGAGACTTGTACACAGTGTCACCGCTAGAAGATTGTGTTAGCAAGGATTGCATGTAGAAAATATTTTTCATATTGCAACATGCTTGTGCATTTATGTGCAATTAAATATTTGATTTTTTTCCTGTTAATTATGAGAGGCATCTATTGATAAAATAATAGTAAAAACAATCACATATTCTATCTTTCTGAAATGAAATGTGTGATTATTATGTGAAGAATCGCAAATAAATGCTAACAAATTGATTATTGCCTGGTTTAACGATTCAGCTATGTTTTGGATGTTGCATGAAACAGTTTTTCAATGTAGGAAGAATCATCTTCATTCATTAGCAGAAATTGTGTTTTTTACAAGGCCTTGGTGATTAATTCGTTTAACTAACAATCTCATAATAAATGGATTTATTCATCCATTTATTCTTTTGTATTTTATTGATCAGCTTGTGTTTGGTCACCACTTATTGGAAGAAAGCGATCTGACTCTATGTGATAAGGCATGTCATACTGAAATTTCCTGTAACTGCAGGATTTTGCAAGTGTCCAAAGGATCGGGCTACCATCATTTCATGCGATTTGTTTTTCTTTATTGGTTTTGTTAGATTCATTCCTTCTTCTTTCAAAGTGTAATGTTCTCATGTCATCGTTTCAGTTTTTTTTGCAAAGAAGAGAAGAAATGTAATTGGAAAAAATAATGAGATTTGTGAGTTTTTTTGTGCCTGCATAGATATCATTCAAGAGATTTTGTGGCACTCCTTAGAGTATGTGCTAAAGAGTCAATAATTATTTAATATAATGTGCATTTAAAAAGATTGTGAATGATGATTTCAATTCAGAACTTTCGGATTTTTCTTTTGATGAATGAAGAGAGTGCTTGATCTAGTCGCAAATTTGGTGACAAATGGAGAGTAATATTCTGTTTATAACGAACACGTCAAGATACTTCAAGAATTTCATCTTTTTTCCAATCAGATGTTAAATTTTATTAATATCTGAAAGAATGAAAAATAAAGAGTAAAACGCAAGCGTATTCTTTATTGTTTATGGCCTCCTTCTTCCAACTCGTATAAATGGGGAAATAGAAGTTTTGAAATTTGTCAAACATAATTTTGAGGATTTCTTTGTCATCCAAAACTGTTTTCGTTGTCATAAGTGCGACTTTTTCAGTACAGTTATCAATCTTACTTTTCTCAGATCATCAAGTGCACATATGTCATCACTGAACCAAAAATACCTGGTACTTCTTAGCATCTTAGGATGATCACCGAGTGCGTGACGGATGTTGTAATTTCGTTTTATTTCTAGCTTGTTTTCGGAGCCTCAGAAATGTCGGGCCCAAGGCATTTGTTAATCAGGAAGTGTTTGGCTGATGATATAGTTTTGTTACGTTTCTTCTTTCACGGTTGAGTATCTTAATTGCAATATGTTATCCTAATTCTTAATTCTAATTTGCATAACAAAATTTTGATATAACTTTTTTTTTCTTTCAATTCAGTGGCTTGATTCTGCAATACGAGTTTAACCTGTTAACTGTAGTTTGTTTCATTCGGGTGTTTCCATGGAATAATTAGTTTAAGGCTAATCGTACGAAATGTATTACCATTTTGCTAGCAGCTCAAATGTGGCCAACGTGTACCGCAGTGGGCGCTTTCGCTTATGCCCCGAGTGAAGGCTTGTAGAATACGATCTTCGAAGGTCTATTAGCTTGTGGAAAACTTCGCTGCATGATCTTTCAACAGCATTGATGAATCGTACTTTTCGTTGCTTAAGAGTCCTGATTCAGCTTTGGAGTCTCATCGTGTCCAGTGCTAACCACTACTGATGCGGTATCCCTGGTGATACTGAATGGAGTTGTATACGCTAAGCGTGCCTCTGTTACCATAAAACGGAGCTACGGGAATCTGTTTTACTTTCAAATGAAAATAAATAATATCGGATAACCTTTTTCCCTTACAGGATTTTAACAAATGTGTAGAAAAAAAAGGATTTTTGTTTGTTCTTTTGGTACTTTCCAAAGACGCTGCCTAGATGCATTTAGACTTGAAAATCAAACCACAATCTATTTTTCTTTATTTCATTTCAGCCTTGATCTTTCGAGCTTTCTATCGATACATCTTCCCAGGATGGAAGAAGTATCATGTTGCATATTTGCTTTTTTTTTCTTTCCAAAGTTCCCGTCATTCAACTTCTAATATTCGGTTTCTAATAATGCATTCTTCGGCAAGTTTCTTCAAGTATACCGAGGATTTCATTCCCCAAAGAGATGGATATCTCTCAAGCAGAAAGATCATGAGGTGAAAGGACATTCCAGAGATCCATTTGGAATGACGTTTCAGAAATCACTTCTAAAGATAAAGGAATACGTGGGAGAGGGATTTCATTACATGCTCAAGACTATGCTTCCCCCAAACCCAGAGTATCTCTCAACCTAGCAGGAGTGTTCCTATTCAAAAAGAGAGGGGGTAGGTGCCGGTAAATAGGAATTGTGTGACTCTCCATGTGAGAATTTATGAAGACTTGCTCATCCAGATGACAACAGTACCAGTACTCTCGTCGCTTGCATGTCTTTAATACTGCACCTCAGCCATAAGATCTACAATAACATTTGAGGTCTTAATTTTGCTCCACTTTGAATACATATTGCGCGCTTATGTATTCAAAGTATTGTCATTTATCCTTCTACTTCTGCCCTATTCCCAACTTCATTCACAAGGATCGCAAGAACGAATTGAACGAAGGCTTTTTGATCATGAGATGGCACTCTGTCAGCTGACTGGCAGAATCTGAACGAATTTTCAGTCGGCGAAACACATTGCTCGGCAATGACTACAGCAACCTCAAATTCAGGTAATCAATCGTGCGGCAAGCAGGTGCACCCATCGGCCGAAATATACCGATCTCATTTCTCAGATCTCAGCTGCCACTGCTGAGATCAGTCATTGCTTGGTCGAACGAACCCAAATAAATGCAAATTCAAATCGAAAAGAGACTGATTTTTCTCTGGGACATACGGGCTCATGGCAACGATCTTGTCTTTTGTACGACAAATGTACTTTTCGATACAAATGTGTAATATTTTTCCACTGTTCGCACTTGATCAGCAAATTCGCGAGGGCACTGTTTGGTTCAAAGTCCGCGTTACTTCTAAGATGAAGCCATTCCTTGTGTAATTTACAGAATAAAAATATTCAGTTTTTGAAATGCTGGCTCTTACCCGGAATCTTGGACAAGAAACTTCAGGGCAGGATTGTAATTGGTGCAATCCATCTGCACTGCTGGGCAAGTGGAAGAATTCTTAACGAAACGTTCTCTCAAAAGAGAAAGCTTACGTCATTTCAAAACATAAGCATGTTGACATTGCCAATAGCTTGAAATCTTGCCTAAAAGAAAGCTGGCACACACTTATACAGATCTAAAGAACAATAAATAATAGGGTTCGCAAACATCAATTTTTTTTAATCAGATTTTCAGATGGGAATCCAAACCGCTGCTTGAATTCCAATTTGAAAATCTGATTTCTTCTTTCACCTTTGATGACTCGAATTTAAATGTCATACACTTTCAATGGATAATTTTTTTTTAGGGCTTATCTTGGGCATAAAAATTTGGCAGGACTTTGTTCGATTTCTGGTGGCTGCTCTAGAAATCCCATATTGTGAAGCGCTTTTCTTCTACTCTGGCTGCATCCGGAGTCATTTCAGCTCAGCAAGTAGCAACTGAGCAGACTCCATTTTTCAATAAGTATTACTGCTGCTGCATTACACTTTTTGCATCTCTTTGCAATTCATCTCAACCTCTGAAAATTATTGGCACTGAAATGATGAAAAGTCCTCAAATTTGAATTTAACAGTTTGCATTAGCGCAGTTGTCTATAAGCATGCACATATGTGCAGTAGCACTGAAACGACTTTAGGCGAAATCATGTCAGTTTCGTGACCCTTTTCCCCCATTCTATTTAGTAGACGACACAACAGAACGAGAATAGCGAAGCTCTGCCGGAAGATGCAAGGCACTGAAATGAGAACCTGATGATACTGAAGGAACAAATATCTCTGCATGTTTTTAAGTGAAGGAACAAAGTAGTTTCTCAGAAGGTGTTTTTTTTTGTTAAGAAATTTTGAGAAGTTACTAATGCTAGGAGATGTCTCCATCTCCTACCACTAGCCTCGATTATTTCCATTTCTCCAGAAGTGAGAATTATAACTGGTTAATGTTTGGACCGAATTCAGACTGGATCGAAATGCATATTCCTACTCCAACAAATCATGCAAATCCAGTACAAAGATAATTCTAGAATGGTTCATAAGGATGGTTTTCTGTCGTTTCTGTGGAAATACAGGACTGGGAGCCAAATCGGGATGCATTCTTCATTAGCACTGCGTGCTTGGAAAGAGTGGAAGGGCTATTTCATCTTTCATCTTTCTTTTCCATTTTGAAAGCCTCGAGAGGGCAGTCTGGTAGGTAGCTGGGTCGATCCCAAGAGGAGTAAACCAAAATCAGAGAATGATTTAGGATGATCTGGATGATAGGGGAAGATAAGAAATGGTGAGGTGTTCCGTCTCCATCCAAAGGTGGCAACAAGATGCAAAGTAACAAACATATTGGATTTCGGAAGATGGCAGCAGCACATACCTCATTGACAGTCGCTGCATCTCAATCTGGAAACTCTCAGTTGCTGATAACACATCGCTACGAATCACGTGACGAGAAGTTCAGGAGAGGGCCGAAACTGAAACAGAGATGATCCGAAAGATGAGGTTAAAAAAATGCTCACACAGTCGATCAATCGATTACATCGAATCGATCTCGTCTATCATCGATCCTCCACGTCTCCAAGGTTGCGACCATTGGAGAGAAGGTAAGGAAATGGGAAGCTGGCACTAGCGTCTTGGAGGAGAAACGTGGTCGGATCATTCTGATTCGGTTGCATTTCGTCGCAGGGATACATGAACTGCGAGCAGAGTAACCGCACCCCCATGCGCCCATTCGTGTAGTCTGGGAGCTTCTGAAAAGACACATTAGCGTGGATTTGAGAATCGCGGTGCTTCGAAATCGAAAGAAGGAAGAAAAGTCTGAAGACTTCAGAAGTAATAGAAGAGCGGGGAAAAACCAGTCGTCCCAGCTATTAGGTGCAACAAGTCCGCCAACATTCTGCACCCCAGTGACCACAGGAAGGTCCACTTTTCCTGACTCATGCAAGATGTGTTCCGTGTTTTCGGCTTGCCTCGACCCTTTTCAAAGTTACCTGGGGAAGGGAAGGAACTCTTGTATTTTCACTACGTCAGAGAAGGACCTGAACAATTGTGTGGATCTTAAAGAAGAGGAAACTGCAAACGCACCTTGGAGCTCGTGAGAACCAAATTTGTAATGGGAGCTTAACAGAGCTGGGGTGCTTAAAATCGGGAAGGTATGTCTTCGGTTTTCGAGCGGTATTTGGGCTTTGGAGAGGAATCTGAAGACCATTGGAAAAGAAGATCCCCTTTCAGGCAGCGCATCCTTGAAAAAAGTTTCCCTTTGCCTCCATGCTGCAGAAAATCAAGGAAGGTCACCACCACATCAGTTTTCGGATCCCTTTCAAAGGATCTCTAGAACGTTTCCTGGAAAGCAGGCGCGTCACCGGGTGGGAAACGAAGATTGAGTCGGTCCGGAGAGTTTCCTCGATGAGATCATTTGTAACGACCGCATCTTTTAGCGTGCTCCGCCGTCGAGCTGTTGTGAGCTGAGGTTGCTGAAATTCAACTGACAACGACGGCATTGACTTCGAGAGGTGCGGGTCTACAGGAGTGAAAGAGGTACAAAAAAAAAACAGGGAACACGAAGAGAATCTGCAATTCCTTTTATCCGCTCTGAAATCCAAAAAAGAAAGCTTTCCTTCCTGTGGCACCTGCCATCGCAAAGTTCTTGTTGCGATTCACGGACACGACGACGCTTCCAAGGTAGCCGAAGTTCCTCACCTCCCATACAGATTGATTGGAGATTGATTTGGAGATGATTTGGAGATGGCGGTGGGATGAAGCGACTGGCTCGGATTCTCAGCTTAAGACCGATGATCGTTCTTGAGTCCAATGATTCCTGACGTCCTTTCCCTCCCTGCCGGAAAGCAAAAAATGAAAGTGGTGGGGATGGAGGAGGCTGTTGCGATCTCGCGTGCGATTACGGTTCGCGCGATATCGCCGGTTGCTGGCTGTGGATTGCAGATCTGCTCTCTTCCCAGCGTGTTGCATGGTGGTAATTGCGCCGTGCATCCGTACAGCGTGATCGAACGATTCGGGACGCAGGTAGCATGGTTCTCCCCTCTCCCACCCACTTTCTCATTCCTGTGCTGCGTTTTTGTGTCTTCTGCAAATTCCAGACGTGCTCACGAGCAGCGTTTTGCGATCGGAGAGTTCCATGCGTTCGATCAGCTGGTCACGGCCTGAGACAACTCTGACCGACTGGTGCCGCATCGAGCATACTTCCTCAAGGTGAGAGGAACCACGTTCAGGTATGCTGCTCAGAACTGTCCAATCATATTCATGGGATACCTGACAGATCGTCGAGGAAAACTGAAACTGAAGGGATGGCCCATTTTCCGCGGTGTCTCTTCGTGTCTTTAGATCAAAGTCCAGTCATCGAATCTAGATTGGGAAGCAACTGGGAAAAGTTTTGGGATCTTTTTAATAGGCATGTAGAAATACACAGAGGTTTCAGATCTTGAATTTCTTGAGCTCGAAGCGGGCAGCTGCCAGGTGCTTCAGGGTTTTTCCCAGACGAGATCCCAAAATTTCCCATCGCAGGAGCCCAGAAATGTGTGCAAGCATCCACGAGCTCCTGGGAGGAATTCAAACGCAATACGGATGAGTGTTCTTGGCAACAGCTCTTGCCTCTCCCGTTCAGAAAAACGTCTGCCAACCGAAGCAGAGTCTACCTTATTCTTTGTTAATTTTTAAGTGGTTCCTTTTCACTCTCTCATCACTGATTTCGTCTCGGGAGTATCCTTCTTGGAAAGGCACGAGTGAAAAAAAAAAAAAAAAACGTTAGAAAAGGTCCAACATCCCTTTATCATTCCTTTTGGTCCCCCATTTGCTACTTTGCCAGCGTCCGGTCGAAAATGATTCTGGGTCCTTTGGAGGAGAGAATATGAAGGTAACCTTGCTGAATGCCCCACTGAACGAGAGGAGTAAGGAAGGATCACTCTTGAAACTACAGATAGGTACACCGAACTTGTGATTTCAAATTGCACCGTAACCAAGGACACGCAAAAAACTCTACGAGGCAGAGAGAGCGCATCCAACCTTTGAAGTGCTCGAGATACTCCAAGGAAACTCGGCTAGAAAAGCCTTGAATTGTGAGACGGATCTCGTTTCATGGAGAACCATTCTCTGGTGGGAACGGCGAATTGGCTTTCCAATGAACAAGAGGAGGAGGAAGAGGAGGAGAGCAGACTCATTTCTTGAGACGATCGGGATTTGCCGATCTCAAAAGCGATTGCCCACGTTCGAAAGTCCTCAAGCACGAGATGCGGAGCAAGGGATTTGAAGATCACACAAGGGGAGCTCACGTCCGTGAGCTGGAAGGACAGCAGCAGAGAAGATGACGCCAGCTGCGAAATTCGGGAGAACTAGATGCCGGCGAGACTTTGCAGACGCCAGGTCGAAGTTTGGGAGAACAGAAGGAAGCGGCTCTTTAAATATCTACCCAAACACAGCAGCAAAATATGCAGCCGCCATATTCTTTCCCGATTGTTTGGAAACGCTTTTATTAGAAGCTCCATTGTTAATGATAGGCGGGCACTGAAAAAAACAAAAGCATACATCCAATACCCAACCAAGGATAGAACGGAGATGCCGATTAGATGGTTTTTAGGAACCATAAGTATTTCATGTGTCCAAAAGATGCCAGCTTCCATCTCGAACACCGTGAACATCAGGTCGAAGGCCTCGCTGGTCCCAGAAAGCAAAATGCGGAACATCCTGAAAGTAAAGAATCTGCACGGAGTGCTTTGAGAGTGTTGAATTCGGTGAACTCGACGAAACATGGGATAAGAAGGATTCGCATGCTGAAGGATAGGTTCATTATCCTGTGATCCCAAGGAAGCACGCGTGATCTTTTGAATACTCCTATCTGTTATGTTTCATGCCATTAAAAAATACTTTGAAATACTCTGACCCTGCTCTTTAAAAACCTAGTCCTTAGATCATACTGAGCTGCTAAGTGGTTGGAAACTCGAAGGAAGGCAGAAGAATGGGTAAAAACCATCAGGTGATGGCACAGAGCTGACGGGTGGCTGCTGGAGAGTAGCGCGATTTTATGCTTCAAAGCAGTCGTAGCCGAAGTACGAAGAAAATTCACAGCTCTTATAGGAAGCGAGGCACTCCGAATAGTTCAGAGAAGCGGAGGCCGGATGAAGCGCTAATAGATCTTCCAGCATTTCAAACCTGTTTGCTTGAGATAGATGCACCGGGATAGGGAGAGACGGAAGCTAGTGCTGATGTTCCACGAAAGGCGAGACCCGAAAAGACTCGTCTTGCCTTTAACTCACTGCCTAAAAAGAATATCTTAAAGAATGTCGCAACTCGAAGAAGAATTTCCAGATTCTGAAGATTTTCATCCCTGGAGTTTCCAGATGGGGGACGTATCTTAAATCTCTTCCTAGGAAAATCATTACGCTTCTCGAATCAGACCGAACCATTGCTGTTGAGCTGGAGTAGCTGTTTATTTATCTATTTATTTTTTTCCTTTCACCTATTCATCGATCTATTTATTTCATTTATCTATTTTCTTTAGACAAAATACCCATTTGGGATACTCCAGACAGGGTTAAATTGGGGTGCTGATGCCTTGCTCTCTTTCCTCGTGTCCGTTCATTCTTTGCAGTAACAAAACTCAAAAATGTTGCAGTCTGAAAAAGGACGGTTCCAGGAAAGATCCCTCGTCGTCTTGGAAAATCTCGTCTTCGGTACAGTGTGGGAGCACCTGGTTCCGGGATAGTCAGTTTTCTGCTATCCAGAGATCGGCGTACGGAGAGCGTCACGTATGAGTGGCCTTGCAGGGTTCGGTCCAGTGTGTGTTGGGATGGGTTCACCTACTTCCACCACATTAGTTTGGATGGGACCACGGTAAGGATGCTCCCAGGTTTCATTCTCCGGGCTTCGTTGCGCCTTTACGTGGGTAACACGAGAGCTCCTGATTCTTCCGGAAGGGAGAAGGTAGAATGGAGCAGCGAATCGCATCTGCGCTCTGCCTAGGGGGATCAGCACAGAAAGGTTCTTCGGCTGCGTTTCGGTAGGTGTTCTCCACGAAAGGCGAGGCCTAACCGATCGAAGGGTATTCCACGGGATGGGATGATGATGCCGTGGCAAGTTTGCAACCGGTGCTGCTGGAAGCTTCACTTCGAGCAATCAGTAGCAGCGCGGCCGGTTTCCCAGGAGTGGAAGTCGGGCTCGCGGTACGCAACAAGGAAACATCCTCGTTACGTCCTTAGATTTTGGAAGAAGCGCGCATCTCTGAGATCCTTTCTCAGCACCGCGTGCATGCGGCACTCATCTCTGATCGTTGCCGCGGGAAATTCGAGGATTTTCTGTGTGTCACCTCCTCCTATGGAAGACTCTGGGCAGCGGGACGCCTCCATCTAAGCAGAAAGAAACTGCTTCTGCATCCGGGGTCTTTCGAAGAAGGAAGAAGAAAACATCATGCTCCTCCCTCCCTTCCCCTTCCTTCCGCACACCCTTTTCACTTGGTCGTTGCAACGGGTCGGGTTCCTATGGAAGATGTGGACCACTCGATTGGTCGTTGCGTGGGCGGCACAAAGAAACGGGAGAGAAAACGCCCAGCAGGCTGCGATCACGCTCGTTTCTTTCCTTCGAGCTAGGGAGGAGCTTCTCGCTGCATTGGTTGCCATGCAGTCCCATAGAACAAGAGGGATGGATCCGCATCAGTCTTCCCAGCTACTCACCTTTACGAACACAAATTGGAGCGGGATGGGACAGCGGCTTAAGAGAACAGGCAGCCTTCGGCTCCTTCCGCGTGTTCAAGGGAACCGTGCTGCGCACGAAGTACGCGCACCATCGGCACGTTTTTCCTGTCTGCAGACTTTTGCCCTTCCTTCGTCGGCGGCCGAGGCAATCATTTAGCCGTAGGAGTGGTCTTCCGCCACCGCCTTCTTCTCCTGCGGTCCCAGGCGGCTCCCTGCGGTTGTCCGTCCCGCCCCGTTGGCTTCACAGCTTCCTAGCTCCGAGCACCAAGTCGATAGTGCGCGGGTCCTCTCCTTCTCTGCCGTCCTCGCGCGTGACACGCGCCCAGAAACAGTCGAGGGGGATCTGCTCTGATTTCCGCGCCCTTGAGGCAGCGAGTCGAAGGCTCCCAGGGGACGATCGTCCCAAGAAGCGGCGCCGGTGCGCCCCCAAGGAAATCTCGGGGGTAGCGACATGAGGGGAACCCCCCTTTGCCACGTTTCTCCTGACATTTTCCGGTCGATCGCCTTTCCATTTGGCGGTGCACCTTAGGGAGATGCCACCTCCGCCTGCGCGGCGAGGCGCTGTCTCCCCGGCTATATCGACCTCCCGAACACGAAAGACTGGACGGAGTGTGGTGCGGGAAGGGAGGGACAAGGGACAGCGCGTGAGCGAAGGGAGGCAACGGGGGCGCGCGGGATCGTCTCACAAGGGATCCTGAGAAGCAGCAGAAGGGAAAGAAGGGAAAGGGACCGGGTGATTTCCGTTGGCTGGCCTCGCTTTCGCTTCGCTTCCCTCGGCCTCGAAGGGATTCCGTGAAGAGGGAGGTCCCCCGCCTTTGCTCGCGCGAGTGCAGGGAGGGGGACAGGGAATGTCCCCTTCCCTCCCCCGAGGGCAAAAGAGCGCCTGACGAATTTTCCGTCTGGTGGAGTTCAGCCTTCGGACTGTTGCTGAGGAAATTACGAGCATTTCTTCTCTCAAACACCCTCCCCTCCCCTCCTCCCCTTTTCCCTCTCTCTGTTTTACTTCGCACCGCGGATTTCCGTCCTCCATCGTGGCACTCTCCAAGACGGGGAAGGGCTGCGAGTGCAGTGAGAGGAGAGGCTCCGGACAACAGGCCATCTCCCGCTCTCGCTCTGCTCCAAAGCGAGAGGGAACAGCAGAGGGGCGGACTCTGGGAGAAGGATCAAGGAGAGGAAGAGGGATGGAGGGGGAGAGGAGGACGGGTGCGAGCCTGCTGCCTCTTCTGGCTGGCTGGCGCTTCCGTCGGAAGAAGTTGCTAAGGTCTCCACCAGGCAACCGCGGAGTGGAGCAGCGCAGCCGCTCGGGCGTTTCGCCGGCTGCCCCAGGCGGCCTCCCGGACGTGTCGCGGTCACGGTAGAGGGAGGCCTAATGGATCACGTCGCTCGATCCGCGAGTTCGGAGTCCTTCGGTGTGCGGTGACTCCAAGGATGCAGTCGATTCCACCGTGGGCAGGGGTCAAGGGAAAAGGGGAAGGAAACCCTGCAAGAGCGTTTCGCGGACTGCTGCGGTCCGCCAGGCGAGACGGGTGACCGCCGCCGCCTCTGGCCAACGACGGCCAGGAAGAGCACTCTCTTCTTACTCTCCTTTCCTCCTGATGTGTCTCTCCTGCGCTCGTCCCCTTGGATTTTCGCCGGCTTCTCTTGGCAGGGAAAAAGCTGCGGGAGCGCTAGGGCAACACGACATGAATTCCCCCATTCCTGCAGGCGTCGAGGAGAGAGGAAGAAAACCGCCGTTCCCTCCGCCGGGACTCTTCCTTTTCTGCCTTTCTTCCTGTCTGCAGCGCTCCTTCCTCCCAGGACGACTCATCCACCCCTCAGGGATGGAGCGAAGCTTAGGGAACGCCACCTCAGGGGATGAGACGGATGGGAGGGACCTACTCCCTTCTTCCCGAGGGGCGTTCTCCTTGTTTTTTCACAAGGAGGGTGGGTGATCTACTTCCCCTGCTGCCGCCTAATTCCCCTGCTTCCGCGCCAGAACTCCGGATGTCCCTTCGATCTTTCTCCCTCAGCGTTCCCAGGGACGAGGTGCTCGGGAGAGGTCGGCCTCTTCCCTTTGGGAGAAGGGGCGAAGGAGATGGTCAGTCGATCGCCTTTCTCCCGGGCGTTCCTCCTTGCTCCACTGCGGCCCCGGGAGGAGTTCCTCCTTCGCGGCAGCCGAAGGGAGTCCAGGAGAGCAGGGTGAAGCAGGGCGGAGGAGGAGGAGGGAGGAAGGCCGCAATAGATTCCCCCCTCCTCCTCCCCGGGGCGTCCCTCTGCGTGGGTGACGGCGCCCCTGGGGTCGTCCATGGTTCTCCGGAATGGTGCGGGCGGGTCCCTCCTGTGCCGGAACCTGAGTGCGCGCCGCCTTCTGTCTCGTTCCGCCGCCGCTGCTGACCGCCCGCACCGCGGCGGCGCCCGCCGCCGGTGGAGGGCGAGGTTGCCGCTGGCCGCCGCAGCGTGGCACGCGCACCCCGCTCGTCAGTGCGCGCCTGCCGAGGAGACCGTCTGCCGGGACCTCTCGTGGCTGCTGGAAAAAGGTAAGCGATCCCTCGCCGCGCCTTTCCGTGAAGAGGGGGAAGGGAGGGAGGGAAGGGAACGGGAGTGGGCCATCGCGCGGGCACTAAGACTTGCCCTCGGGACGCCGGGGGAAGAGGAGGAGGGGGAGAGGTCGCTGCCGCCGGCCTCGACCTCCTGACAGCAGCGGCTGGAAGGAGCGCTTGCCCTGAGTGGACGAGGGACGGTGATGGGCGGGGGGAGAGGGGGAAAGAGAGAGGGGGGGGGGGAGGGAGGAAAGGCGAGACCAGCAGGTCGCAGCTTCCTCCAATCCACTGCGCACGGGGAGTCGTCCAAACTGACTGGCAGGGCAGATGAAGCGAACCCCCCTCTTCTCCTCCTCATTACTCGGGGACACATGCTCGCGGCCGCGGGTTACTCCCTGGTATCATTCCCTGTTTCTGTGTTTCGAGAGCCCTCTCTTCGGCACCAGTCCCCGGGAGCAGCGGTGGGGCGGGAGGAGAGCAAATCGATCGAGGGAATCTTCTCCCTTGTTTCCCCATCCCCTCCGCCCACCAGACAAAACAAGCAGCGGAAATGCCAGACGCCTTACAGAGACCAACTGACGCTTCCGGTAGACAGAGGAAGTCGTTTTTAGCGCGCGTCGCCAGAAGCAATGAGATTCTTCCCCTCACCTCTTCTTCCCCACGGCGTGTCTTGGGCACCGCCTCCTCTTTCCGCCCTGCCTAGTACCGGGGCTGAGTGCCTTCGGACCACTCCGCTCGACAGGAGAACCCTCTCCGGGGGGCTACACCCTTTCTCCACTTTCTCCGCGAATCCTCGGATCAGGCCACACCTCGAAGAGACTGCTCGGTGGGCCGACTGCTAAGCTCCTCGGAGCGCTCGCGCGCGCGCGAAGCAGAGGCTCCTTGGCGGGAAGCCGGGCTCTTCCGTCTTGGGAGGACACCTCGTCACCCGCTCTCTCCCCCGCTCCTCATTCCGAACGCGAGGGACTCTCGTGCAACCTCTCCCGCGGGCTTCCGGGAGGCACGTGCCCTTCTCGTGACCCCTCCGCGAAGAGTCTCGAGAGGAACAGCGCTGGTCGACCGCCACCATCGCCCCTCCTCCCATCTCTTTCGGGCTCACCCATTTCCGGCATCGTTCTGCCAGCCAGTTCGCCTTGCTCTCCTCCTTCCTGACCCGGAGATGCCTCGGGCGCGGCTCGAGGCATCTCGGGCCGCGCGAGAGACTCGCCCTCACTCCGAGTCACCAGGTTTCCAATCTCCCGGGAAACGTCGTTTCCCTTGCCTGCTTCCGGGACCCTGCTTGCCTGCTCCTCCCACCTCACTCTCTCCGAACCGCACCCTGCTGCCTTGGGGCGCTCGGGGGGAAGAGAGAGATGTCTGTTGACTCCATCCCCCCTCGTGAGCCGTGCCAGGAGAGTCGGCAGGTCGGGATACGTGTGAGACTCGGTACTTTCCCGGACCCTCCTCGCGAGTGGACCCCGGGTCCTCCCTCGAGTCTCGGAGTGACGGAGGCGAAGCTCCGCTGCGTGATAAAACGTGGGAGGGAGGGGTTGGAGAAGGAGAAGAAGATCGACTCCTCCAGAGATTTACGTCGAGGTGTTCTGAAAGTGTTCTGAGCTGCGCCGTTACCGTGGCGTGCGACGCTTGACCGGGAAGTATCACCAAAGCTACGAGATGGTGTGTGTGTCTCCTCCTCCTCTTCTTCACGCCCTGAATCCCTGAGATGCGACCTTTTCTGTAACGGATGATTTCTCGAGCGCCGTGATATGCGCGCATCTCCTCTCCCTCGGCCCATCATCCAGAAGACTCTTGAGACCGGGCCATAATTCATTTGGAGCTTTCTCGAAGCAGAACGCGGTGCTCCTGAGGTGCTGACAGCATGACCCCAGCGTGACCTGATGCGAGCGAGTTCGCGCTTCCGTCCGCCTCCGGAACGAGGACCACTTGGGACTCCGCACCCCCTTTTTCTACTCCTCCTCCTCCACCGCCACCAGCAGATTCCGTGGATGCGGGTCGACTGGAAAATTCTCGGCGCTCTTCTCGCCCCGATGGTCTGAACGAGCCTGCGTTCTTTGCATGCTGTTCTCCCTAGGCGACCGCCATGCTCTTGATTCGCGAGAGCACACGGGGAGTAACGCAGCAAGGAGCGTGCAGATAATCGCTGCCGACCACCGGTCGCGTGTGTCCAATATGCCAATCCTTGAAGAAGCTGCAGAATCGTTAACCAAGAGAGGGAGAGAGAGAAATAGGAGGAGGATCATCGAGATGTCCCCCTCCCCTCCTTGCTTTGCGATGTCTCAAGTCGAGCATCGCAAGGCAGCCACAGCAGTTCGCTCCGAAGAAGTGAGCGTCTTTGGCAGAGGAGAAGAGGTCAGACTTCGAGATTCGTTTCTAAAATTAGAAGTAGACGACTGCCATGTAGGCCAGTCTTCGATTCAAACTCGGGTGCAGGGATCCCCTGAGGGCATGGGGGAACATCTCGTGGAAACGCGCGTGGCGCCTTGAACAGGCGTGCAAAGGGAGCGGCACGCACTTCTCGCGCTCCTCTAACTGGGAGGTGCGAATCCTCCAGATCGGAAGAACACACTCTCTTTATAGCACAGTCTCCTGCCTGCGTTCGACTGAAAGAGCACTGGTGATCGAGATGCAGATCGCGTTGAGCCGATGGCATGGGTGCCGGATGAATCTTCCCGGCTTCCGGTTCTTTCCCGGTAGAATGAACCGAACTCTGTACCTTGGGTTGTTTGCATACAAGATGCGTAAACGCACGCACGCGGATCGTCGTGGATTTTTGATGTTGCGCCGCTGAGCATTGCGCGCGTTGAGGTAAACACGAGGAGGCTTTGGGAAACACCGCTCCGCGCCTGTTGCCATGACAGGATGCCGCGAACTATCTTGGCGGACCCTCCTTGGCTCCGAGTAGCTCGCGAAACCAGCCAGACCAAACGAGCGGGCCAACCAAGCCGGGTGAATAAGGAACGGCCTTTCCTTCGAGGTTTTCTCTCATCGAGAACGGACAGGAGAGCGCGTTTCTCTGGAAACGTTTCGCCTCTCCGTAAGCCAGGGGGGACACCGGGGGAAGAGGAAGGGGGACGGATCCGAGAGAAGAAGCTTCCTGTTTGTGAATGAATCGATCACGCACGCGGATCGGAACTTTGCAACAGATCGGACGTCGAATTCGCTTCATGCTGTCATTCACTTGCAGCATCGATGGTCCAACCGGATCGGTTGTGGACCACAAGCGGGAACGATGCCGGGCATGAAATGATCTGAAAAATAACAAAAATTCACCGCGTTTCCGATTTCCAGTGATGTTTCATCATACGAGTCACACGTCTTGGTTGCCAGTATGCCTGGATTTGGAATCCGTTCTTTCACCATGTCATTTGCGATGCACTGAATGTCTCCAGCACCAGGTCAGAGTCACATCCGCCTCATCAATCAGTCCGCACACACCCGTAATACTCGTCCTTTCTGATGTCCACAGACGACAGGTCCACAGACTTATTTTCGGTAGCCGCAGGTTCCCGTGTGAATTTTCGGTTGCCTGCTCTTAGAGAAGAACCTCCAGGGACCCGTTTCTCCTCGGCTCCGTTCACTCCTCATCCATACCATTCATTATGGATTGATCGTTCTTTGCCTCCTCCTCTTGTTGCTTTCCTCTTACCGTCGTCGTCGTGAAACAAAACATCTGGTCGTCTTCACCCCAAACTGCTCCGGCGAGGAAATATTCCCTTTCCTCCACCTAACCTGTCATTTTCCGCGTGGAATTTCACAGGAATCTCGGATTCTCGGAGCTTGTTTCCCGAGAGAAGCTGAGCTCTGCAGCCCGCGGAATTTTCATCTTGTTCCCTCCGTTCGTTGCCGGGTCGAGAAGTGTCGAGCGGAGCGGCTCGAACGGGACTCGAGACGGAACGGGATCCAGCGTTCTCTCGCGCATCTTTGCGAGTGTAGCGTAGAAGAAGCGTAGAAGTTCGTCATCCTTCCTCCCAGACTGCATTGTGTTGGCAAGAAGCGATCGTCGCTTCACTTGACATTTCTGTATTCCGTTAGGAGTGGATGGGCAGGAGCGAGACGCGTCACCGGGATGTTCAATCTCGCGGAGAACACAGAGAAACGCAAGGAGCAGTCTCCCGAACGAAGGGAGGTTCCTCTCGAAAAGGAAGGCACGGATTTCCGGTTCTTCGAATCTTGCACTGCTTCCAGTACTCCATTTCTGTCGCGAAAACGCGTGTCAAATCTAAAATGTTCGGCGGAAGACGTTTGGAAGACGAGCCTGCTTCGCCGACCAACACTTGCTGGTGCAGATGGCTTCCGAGCACAGGGTGCACTCCCTCACAACCTTGCAACCAAGTGTTCAGGATGTGTGTCTTTCCGGTCCGCGCAGTTTTCAAAGGAAATTCAAGGAGCGAGCGTACTCCTCTCCCCTCACTGCATCGCAAAAGAGGTGTGGAGGCGTGACCACGTGACATTCGGGCCGGCTCTCCAGGGAACCGTCTTGAGAGTTTGCCAACGTACTCGTTTTCAGATTACACATGGGCTCATGAGTTTCGGAAGCACGGGAGCTACACGTGTGCTTTCCTATGTGATCGAGTGTATATTTGGTGCGCGCGTTTCTAATCTTTCCAACCTTTTTGTTTGCATGCCAAGGGCGACATCGATTCGTGAGGACACCGCCAACAGCATTTTCGGCCTTCCTAACTGACCTTCCATCCACGGAAGGCATCCCATGAATCACTCCCGTTCCCTGTTTAATGTTCACGTAGGATTGAACGACATCAAGAACACGTTTCCGACGCAGACGAAGGGAATGCTCGAGTTTGCTAAGATGTCATCAAAGCCCTCTTGCACCGAGAAGTTCAGTCTCTTTTGTAGGGCACAGCGAGCATCATCGAAGCACGGGAAGATGTGCACACCTTTTGATGGCTTTGCTTTTCGTTCCTGCTTTGTTCGTTGCATATTTCTTGCTTCCTGGGAAGAAGTTATTCGCTGGCCTCATGAGCCTTCATTCCGACACCCGTGCGGATGGATGTCCTCACCAATAACGTTTTCTCCCTCGATATTATCTGTAGCAAAGGTGAGGCGTTCCGCATCTTTGAATGCCGGTTTCGATCCGTGAGAATTTTCAACCTCTAAGGAATCAAGGACTCCACCCAGAAATCAAAAATAAAGGCAACATCTCTTGGAACCGCAATCAAGAATAAAAATGGCATCTCTTGAAAAAAAAAAAAAAAAAAAACACGCAAACAGGAAGTACGAAAGTTGAGCAGAATTTTGCGACAAACATAGAAGAGGAAAAGGTCCGTTTCCTGGTTATGAAAGTTCAGGAAGCCATCAGGGATGGGTAAATCAAAAGTCTGCTTCTAACTCTAGGAAGCATATCCAGGAATGCATTTTCCTCTTTTTTTTTTTTTTGGAGTTTAGCCATCACGAGAAACGGGGCACTCCCCAGAATTATCCATCGTGATTCCGGCTCGCGTTTTTCCTTTTTTTTTTTTTTTTTAGAAACGAATACGAAAACAAATTCTGTACTGTACAATCATTGTGCAAATGAGGGGTTCTTTTGTCACTCCGGAGTGCCTCTGGGTTACGCCTCGGTCATTTGCGCGGTTTCGTTTCAGAGCATCAGACGTCCTCTGTGACTGCCTCTGTACCTCGGAAAATCGATTACTGCTATTCACTTTCAATGAATTGAAATTTTCTTCTCGGACAAGATGCACTTCGTTTGCATCGGTGTCTTCCTTTGGACAGCTTTCTTTGAATCCGAAGCTGTTTGTCGCTCATGGACGATGCGGGAATAAGCATCTTTACAGATGAGAGATTTTTTTTAAGAAAAAAAAAAAAAAAACTGACAAGGGACTTCAAAGGGATGATGGAATGCGAAAACATCCATTACTTTAGAAAGATGCTCTTGGATTCTTCGCTGACAATCCCTGAAAAAATGAAGGAAAGATTTCCTTCATTTTTCCCTATTGCCTCCAAACGCGTTCAGCTTCCTGATCTTTGCTCGAGTTTTTGCCCGAGTTTTCGATCCGCCAGAAAGAACTCCAGAAATCGTCCTTGGGAAGGATGCATAGGCAAGAAATCTGTTGTAAAGGACGAATAAAGTTCGGACGATTCCATTTTCCCTAACCCGCTTTTCGAGCATCCAGGGTTGCCATTTCTAATTTGCTCGACTGAAAGGAAAAGGAAAAATGGTCGGTGCTAACAGCCAGGAATTTTCTTTCTTTTTTTTTTTTCCCCCTGGCTGTTAGCATCACTTCCTATCGAAGTCCAAACTGTAAGGTTTCGGCTGAGCTGGTGGGTTCGGCTCCATGCCTCTTCCTGTCATTTTCGAGTAGCTACTCGGGAAATCCCAAACAAAATCTTTTGCAAATTATTGTGCACTGAAGACCTGGGGGCTAGGCGTCCCGGGCTTCATCCGCTGAAAAACCCTCCTTCAGCATGAGCTCGGTGTCTGTAATAAGGAAACGGGCTTTTCCTCAGTGAGTCCCCATTTCGATTTCCATGTCCAGAAAGTCTGCGAAGCCTTCACCCACACTACCTTACCTACTATTATTCTGATTTCCTAACGGTAGGGGTTCAGTCCATAATGGTCAGGTTGGTAACCGTGGTCAGCCAACCCGAAGGACTCATGCTGCTGGGATCTGAAAGGTTTGGGAGTAGCGGGAGGAATCGAAGGCCCCACGAGTAGCCACGGACGTCTCAATGTCCTTCCTTATGAAGCAACAAAAAACGTGGGCCCTTTGAACAATGGTCGTGTTCTTGAATTCACCGACAATGAAGTTCCATTTCTTTCGAGGGCCCATGATGCCCATGTTTTTGCTACATATATATTTATGTACGTATATATGTATATATATATATATATGTGTGTATGTGTGTGTGTGTATGTGTGTGTGTCATGTTGCAACTACTTTAAAGATTTCCCTGTTGGAAAAAGCTTTTCTTTGCCCTTCTTCTAAAAAATCTTAAACTGATGATGCCTAGGCTTGCTTTTGGATCGAATTTCACGGATTGATAGACAGTGCACGAGACAAGATTCCAGTGGTTCAGGGAAGCTGAGAAGTAGGAACTGACCGGTAAGAAACCAAGAGGGACAAACTGATCGCGAAGGAGCAACATTGGCCTCTAAGAACTCTGCAGATTTATTCCTTTGGAGGGAATCGATGAGAGACACACGTGACTGAAATGCAATCGCATCAGTGATGATACCGCATGCACGATCTCCGTTGCGAGTTGCATGCAGCTGTGGGCAGACCGGTTTACTGTGCTAAGGTCCATTTGTGTGGACCTCCTAGAGAATCCCAATGTAAGAATCATTGCGTTGCTCTCCGTCACTGTCCGCGATTCAGCTGTGTGGAAAAAGTGAAACTGAGGACGAATAATGATTCAGTTAGGTGGAAGGCTGCAAAGTGAACGTTCGTAAGTAGTGAAAGAACCGGAATGAAGGATTATTTAGCACTTTGGGTTGTCATTTGCTGTCGTGATCGGTCTGTCAACCCGAGTCGATTGAGAAAACTGGATCTTCCTCAGCAGCCGACGAGCTCCCGCACGAAGTGGAACCTGAAGACGTGCATCTACTGTTGCACTCCTAGTTTTCCAAGATCAAAGAACAAAGAACTCGTACCTCAGTTGATAATGAATCGCAGCATAACAAATACAAGGACAACATAACAAGTACCTAGGTCCCCAGATTTGCAAAAAAACAAAAGAAAAATCTGGCAGATGTACGAAATCAGGTGGAAACAAAGAGGATGGAATTTACTCGTATGTGCTTGTTCGCAGAATCAGAACCGATGCGTTCTTGTAAAACCTGCGTTCCCCCCTCCCATTCCCTGGCATTTTTCCTGAAAATGTATTGCGATCGTCCAAAAATTGATGATGCAAACTGCATTTCATATATTGCAGCTGTTCTATGCACGTTTCATAGAAGGATGCATAAGGAAAGAATACCTGATTCGTCATCATCAAGGTAGATACCTCAAAGAGTAGCGCATATTTTTTTCATCCGTGCCCTGAGATTCAGAGGGCAAGAGAAGATTTGCTGATGTGTATGTGTGTGAAGCAGTAGAAGCGCGCAGTTTGTAAAAAGTAATTCCTTGCGGCGCGAGCTGAGGCTGACTGGAAACATCCTGCAACTGAGTCTGATGGAATTTCGGTTCGGATTATTTTCTGCTCGAATGCTCGGTCCAGATGGTGATGCTCGGCTTGTTGACAAGGTGGGAATGGTGATCTGAACTTCAGCTTTGATTTTAACGAACGAGAAGTGGATCATCCAGGGTGATTTCCGTACGAAGAGAGTGAAGGTCTTGACATGGCTACCAACTCAGAAGAATGCGCGATTTAACCTTTTCGTGAATTCCGATGTAGTGAGGATTTGACCCTCGAGATCTAGGCATCGAATTCCTCCCCCTTCGTTAACGATAAAGTTTATGCTCACCATTCTCATCAGCGATAGCCGCTGACACGACATTCATGAATCTGGAAAACCACGAGACCACTGGCTGCATTCAATCTACAAATAATTCATATTATTCCAGTGAGCTGTATAAAAAATATTATACATAATTGTGCTATTTATATGGCTTGAGCTAGATTTTAGGTTCCGCGAATAAAGTTCTTAGAGTAAACCGGTTTCGCTAACACGAATGGATATGTAGAACGAGTGAACACGCGGCGGGAAGGGTTTCCAAAGCGACCAGGGCAAAACGTGAAAATCAGTGGAAACTTGAGAATCTTCCTTCTCAGTAAGGGACATCTCGCGCAGCCCCATTTATTATATACCACGATATTTTTTTTTTTTTTTTGGGGGGGGGGGGGGGCAGTCGGAAAGAGGAGTGTGGCTTGTTTGTCAAGGGAGCCGCTAAGCTTCCAGTCAAGAAGAGTTTCGCTCTTTTCCACGCTGCATTCACACGTGTTGCGTGTGTTTTCCGTTTATGGTTCCAGTCTCGAATGCGAGTTTGCTGGAAATATAAATTTTTTTTCGATCGATCGATCCAATTCATTTTTTTTCACCGCTCGAACTGGTTTTCTTCCCTCTGACGTAAATTTGTCGTGGCACGGTAAAGTTACCACAAGCAAGAGGTTCGTCTTCCCGGTGAGGATTCTTAATACTGATCACTCCGAACCATTTTCCTTTCTCAGCAGTATATAACATCATGAGTTGATGGATGCTTTCGTGCAGAGAGGGTCTCTCAATCCGTGGTCTTCGCCTGACGCTGTAACTGCTGAATAAGCTGGTATTCAAAAGGGGGGTTTGCTCTTTATGAAGATGATATGTAGCATTTTCATAATCCTTGGCGACACGGATTCGGGATGTTGAATATGACGGAGTGAAATAACGAGCTACTTAATGCATGAATCATGAAGTGTGGGGCAGTATCTAATGGATCGATTTTGACATCTAGGGTTCATTCTTTGCTGCATTTAGAGGATGAGACTGTGTGCTTTTGGAACTCATGGTTTGTTAATGGCTGATGTAACGGGAATATCATCGAATGGTGTGAAGCTGTTGTCTAAAGAGAATGATAATTTTTTCTCTTTTTTAAATGTATATTCTTTTGATTCTTCAATATGGGGCGAGATAGAAAACGAAGAAAGTCGAGAGCATTGAAATTATTGTTTGACTCCATAAGAGCTCCACATCACTGCTGAATTAGACGTCAATGGAAAACATTTTTAATGGCTGCCTACTCAAATGGGTGGCCCCCATATGGTCTGAGGTTGGACCGGCGTAAGCCCAGAATGATCCTTATCTCCAGGTTGTATGAGATCCTGTTGCTTTGAAGCAATTAGGGAACTGAAATAAAGTTTTTCGCGTGCAAATCCTTAAAGAGTTGATGATATGTGGATGAAGAGTGGATTGCTTGGCACAGAAGCGTCGTAATTCCGTAGCATTCTATCCTGAATCATGGGATACTTCGTTTCAAGATATCCAAGTATCTACCAATTATCTCAAGGAAAACAAGAGTCCATAACGGACTCGAAAAAGAGCATCACAGGAGCGAACAAAAAGTCAACATGATGGATTCCAGTAGTCAGGATTTCTGATTTGGAAGAATATGTTGTAAGGTTCATAACAGCTATAGGCGAGATTGGGTTTGTGAGAAATTTTTCGTGCCAATGGAATAGATTATGCAAGGTCTCATCCGTGGATCGAGGTTGCGACTGTGTCTTTGAGGAGATTTCACGTAATTCCGGTTCGTATGCGTTAAGGTGGGCGCTGGTAAAGTGCCGCTTTCTCGCTTGAGAAGTTGATGTGAGCTCTTATAATCTCAATGATGGCTTGCATGTAAGAAGCAAGCTGCTCTGTAACTGATTATATTACTTACATCTGTGTTGCATCCTGATGAATTCTGTGTTCTGACACTTGGATTCGAAGCATGTTACCAATCTTAGAGGGGGAGGTTTCTTGGAAAAAAAAAAAAAAAAAAATCTGGAGACATGGACATGGTTCTAGGTCAGTAGCAAGGGTTATTGCACGCTGCTGGAAAGCCATTCATCTTTGTTTCGAAGAGTGGATTGCTAATGAAGAGATTGTAAGAGTATAATGGATGAAATAAGCGATTTTTGATTTTTGGCGTGGCTGTTTATGTGCTTTAGAAAGTCGTTAACGAGATTATATCGGATGGAATAGAAGATTCATGTAATGATGGTCACTTGATTTTCGATAAGGATTCTTACAAGGATGAATTCTGTAAGACTCTATGGATATTCCTATTCTTAAAGTATACTGTTTTTTGAAAAAGAAAAATAGTCCCAGAAGTGTTCATGTGAAGATTTCAGAGGACTGTCTATAGATTTAGAAAAGTTACATGTTTGTCTGCGCATTCATCCTTAGATTCCTCATGCCTTTGTGGACCGCAGTCTTTTTGTTTGGGGGTTGAGCAGTAGGGTTTCACCAGACCGGTGGATGGAAAAGCATCGGAACATTCTGGGAGCAATTGAAGTACTGCTGTCTCATCCCTGAAGCAGCGGCGGGTATCTTTCTTAGCAATTTTTCAAAACAAAGATACAGTGATGTGAGTATTCTCTGGGAAGACTGTTAGGAAAAGTGTTGTGTGTCTTCTGCAGGGTGTTGCTTATGCTAACATTTCTCACAAATTGAAGTGAGTAAACATTCCATTGTCTGTGTGTAACGAATCCAGATTGTAGGTGGAAGTGTGCTACCTGGAATGGGTTTGCTTTCAGCGAAACTGCCGGTATATTTATAGGTGCCAAGACTTCAGTATAAACTCATGCTATCTTGCAAAGATGGGCGGTTTCTTGTAGATCACGAGTTCTTAGAAGGTTCGTGCTAAAATCCAAGAGGCTGCTGCTGTCTCCATTGTTCAAATTCTGTAATGGTGGTTAATGATAAATAATGATAGGTTCGGGGTTCACGAGAGGTATTTTTAAAGACTTCTGTGATTTCAAAAGGTGAAGCATAAGGGATGCCCTATTATTCATTCAGTAGCCCGAATGCACTTGCGAATGCGACTCGTAGGTCACTGTGATCTTAGTTAAAAAGGCCGAGAAGTGATGGAGGTATGAAGAGGGAAAGCTGTGGGAAGCTGTTTTACTAACGATCACTTGTTGGGATGTTTACCGGGTTTGTTTCGTACGAATCCATTATCCATGAATGACTAGAAAGTCGTAGTATCGATTCAGACACGGAGGGGCGTTGCATCATAGTTAAATATGGAGGTTCATGATGAACATTTATCTAACATACATTACCCGCTAAATCGACTGACGAGATCGATGTGCATATCGGGTTGGAGGAGACGGAGGAGTGTGCCAAGACGGACAGACCGTGATGTTGTTCATCGGCAGTAACCACGTTCCTAGAAAGTTATCACATAGATACTTGAAGTAATACTAATGACTCGTGGTACATCTGAGCATGTACGAAGGGAAGAGCGATGTGAGAAAAGCTCAGGTATACGTTCAGTTTTATCCATGCACGTGGATTGGGAATGGGTTTGCTTTCACATATCAATGAAACAAAGTAAGGAAGAACAGTGAGTGACTTGTGACGTAACAGCTAGTGATCTCATTTAGTGTCTTTGCACCGATGATGAATGAAAGCTGCGTGATGTAGTATGAGGAGATCACGTTGCGATGGAGAGTGGGTAAGAATTGTAGGCTGTGAGTAAGAAAGATTTGATTTCTTTGAATATGGATGATTTGTTTTGTTCTTACCTCGTCGTGCATCATCATAGTGTTCAAGTTTCGTCGTTGTGAAAGCACGAATACTGAAAGTTGGTATCAGGATAGACTAAGCACCGTTTCTTCCTGTTCGGTTATTTCTCACAGGAGTTGTGATTCAGTTAATTTTTTTTTTCCTTCTAAATCAATAATGGAGTTATGGAATCGCGATGATGATTAACTCAAGGTCCATGTGGTTCCATGATTCCCGAGTGAGGTCAGTGTTGTTCTTGAGTTGTGGTATTGAGAAGGAGGAAAAAAACAACAGCAAAAAAAAAAGGATTCAGATGCCATTTATGGCTTGGCTGCCGGAGGCTATGGCAACTCTCACTTCTTCTTCAGCTTTGTTTCATTTTTCAACCTAATGTGCTACGCGCTATCTACTTACAAAAATTCGGTCTGATAACATTGGTCTGATGTACACGCCATGAAATGTGCGGCGGACGTATTAACTGGGTTGTCCTTTGGAGTGACATTTAGGATGACTCCAGATAGGTACACAAACCGCGATTTCGTACTCGGCATTAATCTACTGAGAACGGGTAGACTGAATCTTTTTTAAGCTTTGATTCTACGCGTGCTGGAGTCACTGATGTTCTCTTTCTCAAGGATATCCCTTTATGTTACCGGAGATCTTCGTAGGACGAGAAATTTGAAGGTAAGTTGCTTTTAATCGAATGCCAGGGTTGATTCCCGTTTGTCTGTTAGGGAGCATTATGAGGTGCGATGGGTGTAGTCTTTTGAGATGGAAAGTGTGGGAATGATGGTAGTAATATGGATGCTATTGAGGACGATACAAAGGCAGTAATTGTTGGAAATGAAGGAACAGTAGGGTGTTAAAGAGTGGTGGTAGTGGCGTAAGCGTACCGAAGGGAAGGATTATCGGTTTGCAATCAGTGTATTTAAGTGCTTGGTGTGAGGCCGTCTCCTGGACAAATTGCCGCTACGAATGATGTCAAGCTGAATTGGAGGTTTCTTGGGTGAACTGGGCGGACTTTCGGAAATAGAAATGAAGAGAATGTTTGCCAGTGGCGAAGAGGGAAATCATGGGAATGAAGCGAGAATAAGCTCTTCGTGGGCCTGGAACTCAGGAGAGTGGGATGGGTTTCAATAACAAATGCTCGAAGATGTGTGTGGTAATGAAATGTGTTTGGCAAAAGAAATATCCTCTTTCGTTGTTCTTTGATTTCCTGTGTTGCGCCTGCAACAGCCTGACATCTGGTCAGATGCAGTGCTTTTTGATAGATCCTGACTGCAGATCGAATCGATGAATTCATCTGGATGTGTAAATCTCTATAAAATTTATGATTTGTGTTCCTTCTAGATTTCGGAAACCGCTCTGGCAGTAGACCGAATCTGACCGTCCCATTTGATATCTTTGGATGACGTGTACTTGCTGTCCTCGAGGTTGAGACGATGCTCGTTGCGATGGCACCTTCCCCACCCTCAAAATGAGAACCGAAGAGAACCAAGGTAAGAAGTCTGAGAGTGAAGGAAAGGGAAAAGAGAAAAGGTCACGATGAAGGCCATCTCGGACCAGTAAACAAAGAATTTCTGGTGGCTGGGGTGGGTTGTGCCGGATATCAGTAAATCGATATGAAACCAAATGCACAAACATGCCCGCACCATGTGCGCCACTTGTCAGTGTAATGTGCGCCGAGGGTCGCTGGGAACTTGAGCGAAAATGTGACCCACACCCTCAGCAAGCAGCTCGAGAAGATTCGATATGTGGCGACAAGGATAGGTGAGCATAAACGGCAATTTGGGGTCCACCATCCTTCGTAGCAATGATGCTTAGAGAACCGGAAACCGTGGATTCGAAAACAGAGTTTGCGGTGAAAAAACAAGGCTCAGGATCTGGTGGATTTGTTTAGCCGTTTTTTGTTTGCGTGTAATTGCAACTGTTGGGTTAAATCTTACTCCTGGCTTTGAGAGATTTCTGAGGAGGAGGAGGAGACAGCAACTGGTCGTGAGAAGATGGATAAGGAGTTCATTCCTGAACCAGCGTGGAAGAATACAATAATTTTCGAAAAAATGGGTGGATGCTCATTACTTTAAGTAGGCAGGAGCGTGCATACACGAAGGAAAACTCCTTCAGCTCGTTAGACATATGATGCGTGCGCGTATGTCATCCAATTACCAATCCTTCTCAAGGACATGTCCCTTTGGTTTCAGTTTTCCGACAACAACCTCTCGAGTCACTTTTCCCCATCCGTGTTCTTCGGGGCAACGAGGGCTCCACTTGTGAGGGAAGGAGAGTTGAACAAATCACCTCAAAGTTTTAGAGATTATCTCGAAATACGTAGGCGGTTATCTCGGATCGGGTCTCCAATAGGAATGCCGAGTAATTATGTCCCTGAGAGCCAGTAGGACATTGAAAAAATTCAGGTATGCAGCCCGGGCCAGTTCCTAAAGATATGTCTCCCCTATCGCCATCCGTCTCGAGTGATGCTGTTCAGATTTTGCACTTTCCCTGCCATCCTCATTCCCTTGCATCTTTGATCATCGCACTGAGCCCGTGCGGTTTCTCGATGTGAATTATTAGTAATTCGTCCGAACGGTAGGTGCGTGCGCAAGCAGCCGTTTGACTGTCAAGGCCTCGGAGCCTGAAACCGGTTAGTTAGGATGCAGGATCGGAAGAAGAACTTTTACTTTGTGTGTGATTTTTTTTTTTCCTTCTGCTTCTCTTTCTTGTATCCTCTTGCGCACCTCCTTTGGCTTCGTCTTGAACTGGACGGCGCTTTTTTCGAGATGATCTGGCACTCCGGTTTCCACACCGCTTCCACGAGTCTTTTCGCTTCTGGAGCAGATCCGCGGAACGAGCCGCTGCGAGTTAATGCTCCCCGAGAGAGATGGAGCATACTCTTCGGGCAGTCCATCGCAGCGCGCTGTCGGACCGTCTCGGACGAAGACGCTTCGAAGGCCTCAGCTCAATCGCGGCCCGATAGAGACGTCGAGACGTACTGGCACAAATAGAAGGCGGGACAGACCCGTACAGAGGTGAAGTCTCGCCGCCAAGCATTTCTGTTTCACTTTTGCCTTTCGCGGAATCTCCGGGGGGTCTGCAGGAATTTTCCACGGAATTCGTTCTTTCTTCTCTACCCTTCCCCGTCCCTCCCTTCCCGGAATGTCTCCTTCCCCGCCTGGTCAAGCGCCAGCGCAGCAGCACGTTTCTTGAAAGAAAGCTTAGTGACTCCGTCAAGAGACGACCGCGAAGAAGCACCGAGAGGCTGCTCCTTGGGCTCCCAGGAGCATGCTCTCGTCTTTCCTGGAATGATTCGCGGCAATGAGATAAGGCGACCGTGACCTGATCTCCTCTGCCTGAGTATCCCGTCCTAACTCCCTGCTCTCGCTGTCCGTTTTTCTTTCGTGCTTTCCCGAGCCGCGAATGACGGAGGGCGCCATCCCTGGCTGCTACAGCTGACCACGCCGTGCCCATCGTGACCCATCTGCGATCCTCCACGTGGTCCACGGTTCGACCGAGATCCGCCTTCGGCTGGTGTCCAAGTGAGGCGTTTCGTCCATGCCAAGTGGCACCCTCCCACCCTTCAGTGGCTTCAGACGGAGCTTGCCACAAGTCGAGTGTGGCCCCCGAAACGAGGGGAAGTCGGACTTCCTCATGTGCACCGGCGACCACGGACCCGACCGAGGCACTGCGCTGCGGCTGCAGCGCTGTGCGTGGTCTCTCCTTTGGGAGCGACCACCATTCTGTGCAGCCCCCTAACAATTCCGGCATTGTCCTTCCTGACCCGCCCCCAAAGATCGCGTGTTTCCCATCCTGAAAGGCCCTTGATCTTCCGCTGAAGAAAGGGATGGCGGCGGTGCAAAGCAAAATGGTGCGCATGTGGGTGCGTTTGTGCTCGACGCCCAGCTGCGAAGGGCCGTGGTTTCCAGGAAATTCGCGCTTCCTGTAAACCACAGCGTCCAACACTTCGTCTGTCCCCCGCCTCGGATTCTTGCGAAGAGGAGATGACTTCCTTTCCGAAAGGCCTGTCTAGGACGCGAGCTGCCTCTCAATGGCCCCGAAGTCCACTGCGAAGGGCGGACAGGCCAGCATCTCCTTGGAAGAAGGGAGAAAGGGAAGTCGATCTTCCCACCCCATCCCCTCACCCCACCCTGGCCCGGCAGTGAGCGTAGACCAGGATGACGGCGCGCTCGAAGCTGCAGCTTGGGCGCAACCCTCTCCTCCGAGAAGACTTCCTCTCAGCTGACCGCGACGGCCTCCTCGGCTCTATGGATGCTCTGACGAAGAGGCCCAACGCCTTACCCGCCTGCCCTCGAGGCGAGTCCTGAGGGAGCTTCGGCCTCGACCTCTTAGAGTTCCCCTAGATACTTCCGTCAGGGATCCCCTGTGAGGCTGGGGACTTTCGTAGCAGTCGGGGGCTGCGTCCCGCCAGACCGGGCCGGCCGGAATGGGGCGGAAAGAAGGAGCTCAGCTCCCCGTCGACGCTTCCCTTCGGACCGGCTTGCAGGTGACTCCGTTCGTCCCTGTTGAGCTAGTAGGGAGCCTGCGACCCATGAAGGCTGCACACTCCTCCTCAAGAAGGCAGGATCTCCCTCAGGCTGCTATCCCGGCCTCCCCCTCCAAAGATCGCTTCTGGCTATAGCCGCAATCTCCCGTCGTTATGTCTCACTATTTGGATCGAGAGTTTCCCTCTTGTGCGTCATCGGGGTCCTTCCCTCAATCCTCCGCTCCCTCCGAAAAAGTCTCCTCTCAATCCATCCTTCCTCCATCTTCCCCAAACCCGGGCCCCACGAAATCCTGGATTTTCCGGGATTCCCACGAGAGGACCCCCTGCGGAGCCTCAGGCGAGGTCCATGTTACCGCTCCAACCGACCTGAGCCCTCCGTGCTTCACAGGAAGAGAAGCCGGATAAGGAAGAAGAGCTGAGCAGGGGAGTGGGAGTTCCACCAAGACCTTGCGGGCTATGGAACGTGCAAGCACCCCACGCCAACGCTCCCTAAGTTCACAGGGTCGTTTGGCTGCTAAGGAAGGGGATTCTTTGCCTTTGGTGAATGGAATGGAAGGGGAACCGACAATCTTGGAACGAGAGGGCAATGCCAATAGGCATCTCTGCTTCCGTCCCCTCCTTCCCATTTCCTCATTCCCTACCTCCCTTCCTCCTCTCCTTCTGACTTCACTTCCCCGGGTCTCAGTTGTCTCTTTCACTGCCGCTTCCCTCAGGTCGAGCCTGGAGGGGGAGGGGTCGACGCAACCGAAAGTGCCCTACCTCAAGGTTCACCTCCAGCGCTCCCCCGGGCATGTCCAGAAGAAAGAAAAATTCCTTTCCAGTCTCTGCCTCCGTGGGGGCTGGGAAGGGGAGAAGCTCTCTTCAGCATCCTCAATATTGATCTGTGAATCTTTCGTTCCTCCTCTTCAGGGACGAGAATGATACAGACTTGTACTTCGGTTGCCCAAGTGACGTTGAAGAGAGAACCTCAGGGGAGAGGAGGGAACCTCCTCTTGTAGAGGGGGAGGGAGGGGAGAGATTGGAGAGACGGGAAGAAACGCTGGCAGAAAAGGAAGAGGAAGGCGGGATGCGCGCGCTCTCAGAGGGTGGTTGCGCTTCAGAGAAGGGCGTCAAAGGGAGGAGAGGAGGGGGAACCTACCCGGAGGAACCAGACTGGCGGCGGTGGCTCGGACGGATCTAACGTTCCGGAAGGAAGTAACGGGGCGCCAGACCGGAAAAAACGGACTTTCCGTGGGAGGTCGTCGCTAGGGCAGCCGCGATCGCCCTCCTCAATCCCTCCCTCCTTCCCATAGCAACCCCCCCCTCCCTGAAGGAATTCTCGGACTCTGGAAACCTCCTTCTTATCACTGCTGCGCCCCTCCACCTTCTCCTCTACGATGGGTGCAAGCATGGGAGCGGATGGAGCCTTCCGGGAGGACACACGCAAGGTTTTCGATTCCCATTTCCTCTCTTCCTCTTCGGTGCATCTGGACTGAAGGGGACGAGCGGGAACCATGGCAACGGGACCTTCCACCGCACAATCGCCCCGTCCGCGACTCCTCCTCATGTCGGTCGTCCCTCACTCCCGGACGGAAAAGACGGACGGTTCCCCGCTCCGGACTCCCAGAACTCGGGTTCTGGTCTCGCTCCCGAAGGACAGAGGCAGCGGGAGGGGGCAGGGGCAAAAGGAGAAGGAGGATTGCTACTCCGTTCCCGCCGTCTTCCTTCCCGCGCGTTCCGGAAGGGAAGGCGACGAAGCTTTCCTTCGGTGGACGGGTGCTCTGCCTCGCAGCCTTCCGTCCTCGCCGCCCGTGGGAAGCGCTCCTTTCGGCCACCACCGCCCCTTTCGAGGGTTCCCAGGGAGGACGCCAGCCTTCCTCCGCCCAGACGCGAGGGATCCCTTCCAGCGCCGACGCCGACGACGCGCCTCGCCTCGATCCCCAGTCTCGTTCCCACGGAGGCGATTAGATTCGCCCGCGATAAGGGGAGCAGGAAGCAAGCTGTCCCACCGCCGGAATGCACTCGTCAGGAGAGCAACGAGGAAAAACAACGGCTGCAAGGAAGGAATGAGAAAATAAAGGAAAACCACAGATGTTTTCCCACCTCCTCCTCTCCATTTCTTCCCTTTCCTTTCTTCTTCCTTTCCAGCTGCTCGCCATCGAGCTGCAAGGAGGCACCGCGTCCTCGACCTCCGTGCTAGAATGGAAGCTATGGCTCCCGGTTCCTCCAAGGCGGCGGCGGCATACCTCAGGTGAGGGAGGAAAGGGGAACGAGGGAGGGAGCAAGAGGCCGTAACCGGTATCCTTCGACAGGAGCACCCCAGTCCTCGCGCTGCTCTCCTGCCTGCTCCTCCTCCTGCCCACAGGCGGGGGAACCCAAGATGACTCACAGTACAGCTTTGGTGTGGGCATCGCGGACATCACTGGACCCCCAGTGGAGATCGGAATGGTTCGTATCCACAGCAGTTTTCTCTCCCTTCCTTTATCCCCCCCCTTTCCGGGAAGCAGGGAGAGGCTGCCGAGGGGAGGGAGAGAGGGGAAAGTGGGAAGAGGTTTCCGAAGTGGGGGAGGGCAAGGAGGAAGAGAGACGGCTGGCGACCCCCTTGCACTCACTGCAGCGGCAGCTAGATTGCCAGCCAGCCGCCCGTTCCCGGAGGGCAAATTCGAGCCGGTGACTCCAACCCGCGAACCACGACATAGCCCCCGCCCGCTTTTTCTCCGGCCGACCCTGTGCATCTTCACGTCACGTTCTCCTTTCTGCCAGAAAGAACTCCGTGATGCGCGCATCATCATCATCATCAACAGCAGCAGCAGGAGCTCCGGGTCCGGTCTCGCGTGACACTTGTGCTCCCTCACAAAAAAGAGGAGGAGGGGGAGTAATGGAGGGAAGGGGAAAACGAGCGAGGAAGTGAGTCTTGAAGTCTCTGTAAGGACCTTGAGGACCGCATCTGAAAGATCGGAACGTCCGCGAGAGCACTCCTGCCGGTGCGTATTTCGCTCGCGGTGGCTTGTGCGCCTCCGAACCGCTCCGGTCCGCCTTTGCGGTTTTGCAATCTCTCGCTGCTGCATCTTCCGATCTCCTTTTCTGCGAGGTCATCAGCCACGAACAATCTTTTCTCTCGCTCCCGTTCGATGTTATCTGTTTTTGCCCCGCCTGCTGACCACATCTCCGGACCGGCGTCTTCGGATGGGCGGACGGGCTCTCCGGGTCCGTTGGCGGCGAAGACTGGCGTCGTCGCGAAGCCGATCTGGCAAGCCAATGGCCGCTCCTTCCCTTCTCCTCCCCGCACGCACGCACACTAAGACGGGGATCCTGTCGCCCACAGCGCCGCCCCGGGAAGCGGTCAGCAGGCGAGACGAAGACAAGCGACTCCAGACGTATCCCTTGCTTCCCTTCCTTCATCACGGGGAAACCTGAGGATCCGCTTCTTCCGAGGATCCGTTTAACTGCCTTCGTGGGGTGGAGGGAGGCGTTGCCTCTCTGGTGGAGTCCACCGCGCAGCGGTGGACCCACTCTGCTGCTTTTGGGACTGCGGTGAATCGCTCCCTCTCTCGCTGGGATCCACGCGTGCGTCACCCACCCTTTGCGTCCGTCCGTCCGTCTGGCATCTACAGGTGTGAGTAGCCGCCGGAAAAAGGGGGTAAGGTGAAGATGGGGTGGAGGAGCTGATCCCCCAGCTCCCTTCGCCCGCTTGCGAACCGGGCCAGTCTGTCTCTACGACTCCTTCGCTTTCCTGCCGCGAGACGGAGCCGCCTTTTGCTTGGCTGCTCCGAGTAGCCAGAGGGGGAGGACGAGAACACTGCATTTCCTTCCTTTCCTCATGAACCGACCGAGCTCCCGCCCCCTTCCTCAGCGATCCTGTCCAGGTCGCCGATCCCTCGTACCTCCTCGTCCCTGCTTCTGCTGCAAGCGCGTCTCTCGTGATATGAAGAAATCCCTGGGAACCCTTCCATCGCCTGTGCCTTCCGCAGAGGCGATCCCCGGTGGGAGCCGGCCGCACTGGCGCAGGCCAGGTTCGCGCCGCACGTCGGAACGTGCCGCTCACCCAGGTGCTTCCCGTTCAGGAACCACCCATGCGTCTGAATTGCCCCAGGCTTGAGGTGACAGGGAGTGGGGCGATTAGGACCTCGGCTCGCCTGCGCAGGACACCGCCTCAGGGCAGTTCCTCTCGGCTGAACAGGAGCGGGGCGTCCACCTCCGCAGCACGCAGGGCTCAGACGGCACGAAGAGAGTCCTCCCTCGTAGCCACGGAAACCAACCAGGGAGGTGGCTCGTACATGCGTCGGCGACCGCGGGGTCTCCAAGGGAACTTCCTTCTCCAGCATCCACTCCACTGCGATTACTCCAGGCGCTTACCTTGCCACCATCCAGGCATCTCGTGTGCATCGCTGCAAGGCCTGTGTCCCGCCCTTGCGTCGATCTCCCCGGGCAAAGATTTCGCCTGGCCTTCATCGGCTGGTGATGCTTGCGCCCTCTTCCTGGTCGCCGCTCGCGGAGCCTTCCGGGACGGATCTCACACTGCCCGACGTAAAGCAGCTACCCCCCCACTCACCACCCACCTCACCTCAAAAATGCAGCCCCATCGGTCAAGCCGGAGCAGGCCGAGGCGGTAGCTTCCGGTGAGAATCACCGGAGACGTCTTTGGTGATTCGCGACGCTGGACCCCGAGATCAGCCGCAGTGACTGGTTCTGCTCAGCGCGCGGCGGCTATCGCAACCTCTCTCTCCAGTTTTTCCTCTTCCTTCGCAGTGCCCTCCTTGTCTCGGCCTTCCCCTTCCAGGAGGAGGGTCGTTGACCGCTCCTAAGGGCTCTTTTGGACACCCTTCAACCTGATAGGAAGTAGAATTCTCATCAAGTGGGGGGGAGGAGATGTGCAGGAGGATGGATGGGAAGGGATGAACTTTTAGGGTCGAGTGCCCCGGGTTCTGTTTTCGGGACAACTCTTCCCCCCGCATCGTATCCTGGCCCCCCAAAACTCGGAAGTGTCCAGTCCGGACGCGGGTTCGGAGACGCCGAGTAAACTCGAACCGCCACCGGTTCTGCATTACCGGAGGGAAATCGAAAGAGAAGGGCACAGGAGCGCCACTCCCTGCCTCAGCGCACCCATTTGATGGAGTCAAGTCTCCCGCCAGCGCAGCGCAACAGAAGGTCGTTGTTAGGCGTCCTTCTGATCCGGAAAGCGGAAAATGCGAAAGCCCACCTTCTCCCGCTGCTTCCTCCGGTTAGACCTCTCTCTCTCCTTGGCATCCGTTGTACGCGACTCTCCCATCTCCCCGTTTCGCAGTGGAACTTGCCGGGACTCCTCCTCTCAGGCATCTCCTCGGGTGGGAAGCGAACTGCAGGGCTCCAAAAGTAATGGTGGCGCACGAAAGGACCCTGGCAACCGTTCCCAGATGCACTTCGTAGCAACCGCCAGTTCGAAAGACTGCGAGACACATGAAACAAATTGGAACCGTTTCTCAGCGGGTACAGACTCGAGCGATGACGTTAGTGACACCCTCCCCCCCCCCCCCTCTCGGGGCTAAACGCCTTCGACACTCTTCCTGGTCGCGATCGTTTCGCGGGGCTCGCGGCTTTGCTCCTGTCGACGCGCCTGTGCTCGCGTCACGGCAGCCCCAGCTGGCAGACTCGGGTGCCGTCGCGGCGCTACATCGGCCCGCGTGTTCCGTGTGCCTCCGTCTGAAGAAAAAAGGTCTCCGGCGTTGAGCGCTGACCTTTCCCGATGTCACCAAGGAGGAATCCAGAATTATGGGTTTTTGCTCTCGCCTCCGTAGCCTTTTGAAGTTCGCCCCATAGCCCAGTCACCTGCACGGACCTGTCGGTGGTTAGGAGCCCCCTTCCCCTTCATCCCCCGTGGGGGAAAGTGAGGCAAAGTATCCTTGGGAATAGAATTCCTTGGGAATTGCGCCACCGTCCGGGGAGATATCTGGCGATGGGAACTCCTCGTTCCCTCCCGACAAGAACGCCGCCGCTGCCTGCATGTTTCCCAGCCTATCTCGACTCAGCTCCGCTGCTTCACTCCTTTGAAAGCGCGGCTCCATGCAGGCGGGGAAGTGGCTGCTGTGGCAGCTCCTCCTCCTCCGTATATCTCGGTCGCGATGAAACCAGTTGACTTGGGAAGTGAGCTGCGGACGCAGTCGCCAAGTTTTTTTCCGATCTCTGCAGGCCGGTCGCTCTTTAACCGCTGCTCTTAGGGAGGGACGATTCTGAGCTCAGCGCAGAAAGCTTTTCGCAGGTGAGAAAGACAGGAAACATCTTCCCATTGGAGTTCTCCTTTCTTTTTCTCCCTGGAATCCCTTGTTGGAACCCTGCAGACAGGAGCTTTTCTTCTTCTTCTTCCTCTCTTGGAGAAAACCAACGTCGGAAATTTTTTTCTCAGTCCGACTCCTCTTGTCTCGACGTCTATTATCCGACGAGGCCTCAAAATGTCCACCCTTAAAGAGGTCGAGACTCGAAGCTGCAACGGGAGCTCTGGTCGGGTTGCATTCCAGCAGAACATATTTTCTTGGAGTCTTCATCGAACGCGAGGCAGTTCCTTTCACTTGTTCTTCTTGTCTTGGAGCGGAGCGTGGCGCTGCCGATGCACATGACCAGACTCGGTCAATGACTGCAGCATGCCGGAAATGGAGAAACGCCAAGCGATAGGGGCTGAGGGCCGATGGAGCAGGGGCAGAATGAGTTTCCAAACGTGCCCGGCGAAGAAACATTCCTCCGTGTTCCCCCCTCCCTTCCATCCCCGCTTTTTCTTCTGACTCTTTAAAAAGGTGTCGTGTTTTACTATGAAGTGCCAAGTTGTACAGTGCGCCGCTGTTTTGGCGGGGGATGAGCGATGGTGGCAGCAGCGCAGCGGTAACGCATGGCGGGATAAATCCAACCAGCTGAGAGCGAGGGTACCCGATCGTGCACTTCCTGTTTGGATCGCCGTGCGCCACTGACAGAGTTTTTTTACCTTTTCGTGACTCGCATTCTTCCCTGAAACTGAAGATCAAATTGGGCATACATCCCTCCCATTCTCGAAGCGTCGCTCGAGACGGAACACTCATCCTCTTCGACGAGAGCCCTCTCCAAGAGCGGCAGCTCGCAGGTGCAGACACGAAGCTGACTTCAAGATGTCGATCTCTATGACGAAGGTCACGAAGGCGCGTCCGTCAACAAGGGGATAAACGTCGTTCATCCAGCGTTCAGAGTGGCTCAGAAGAGCTCTGTACACGAGCACTCCATTAGCAGGGCATCTCAGATCTTGAGGGGAGAAACAAAAACGATTGAAAAACAACAGCAACAACAGGATGTGCAGAAACAGAAAAGAATAAAAGCAAAATCCACGGAGGTTCGGGTAATTCAGAGTTGGAAAGAAAGCATGGAAATTTTCTTTGGAGAAGTCTTCTAAAGAATGCCCACGAGACGATGTGAAGAGTCGTGTCCACTTCAAACGGCTGGTAGAGTTTTCGATCGGAGAAAGGCTGAGACACGTTGCTAAATTCGACCGGGCTTCGAGACACCGCTCAAAGCAACGGTGAGCTCAAAGAAAGCCTCTGAAGCAACTGAACGAGTGGAGGCAAGTGGTCCCCAGACGTCACAGGACCACCGTTTCATTTAAGAAGCAGAAGTGGAAATAACCAAAAGCAGCGTGCATCGAGCACCAAGATTCAGTGTGCTCGACTGCGAATTCCCGCTGATCATCGCGTCTTCCGCCTCAACGAATTACGCTGGTACATTTGCGTGGAAGGATGCAAGTAATTCCCGTGGTTTCCGTGTTGTCAAAGGTCAAATTTGCACAGTAGCCTTTTCCTTTTTGTTTTTGAGAATGACATCGAAGCCCTCAAAGTATTCTTTATGATGTCGGAGTATTTCCGTTCGGAGCCATCTGAAATGTATTCAGAGTTTGTTAAGATTCCTTTGAGATCAGCTTGGTCTAGCGGCAAGTTGATCTCAAAGCAAGACGAATTCTTTCTTTGTTTCTACCTGTGAAACAAGAAGGGCTGCTTCAGATTTCCTCTCTCCAAGTGACTCATCCTCAGTTGAAACGAGCACATTTTACGAGTATTTTTTTTAAACTCGTGACCCTTCTTTTCTTGTGCTCGTTTGGGAGGTGGCTCACATACCAACCTCCTGATCAGCAATGCTTAGTGCATGTTGGCTGGCTCCACGGTCATTTTGACAGACAACCTTGCTTAGGAAACAAGGCATACGATTGGGGACGGTTCTCATCTTCCGGGCAAGCGAGTAGCAGAGCTGAAGAACTGCCGCTGTACCATCGAATTCGGTCAGTCCTGCTCGTTTTTGCTTGTGTTCTCATCTGGCCAAACACGTGCGGTCCATGCTGCCGCGACGTGCAGCCAAGGCCCAGGTATACCTGCATGTTGCTCACTGTCTCTTTACCAGTGTTATTTTTTAAAACTCCTCAGGGCCCAAATCGACTCGAGTGGTTTACCAAAACAAACAAACAAACACAAAACAAACGAAAGTGGCTCCTTTCGCCGACTCAGGCAAGAAAAATGTGGAAATGAACGGAAGATCCGAATATTCAGACCGCTATTAAGAACGTCCCACACACGGGACGACATAGGCGGCGCCTTTCGCACGATACGACGGGTAGAGCGAGTCGTAGCCGATTCTCTTAGATGGGAGCCAGTGTGTTTGCCTTGCAGCTGATGTTCTGTTTGTTAGAAGTGTTGATCTAAACTTTAGGTGACGGTGATCATATCAGGGATGCGTGGGTTTCCAACGTTGCCCTCACCGCTGGCAGGGATTACGCATCTACGATGCACCTACAGATTCAACGTGCAAGCGCATGTTCAATCAACATGCAAGTGCATGTTGGATCTGTAGGTACTAAAGCACCTCTCTCACTTTGCTCGTAGTTGCGCTTCGATTCGCCACTCATCCGGTCCCCTAGTCGAGAAGGGAGCGTGTTCGTTTGCCGAAATGTTGTACCATCTGGAAATCTTATGGGAACCTCTCGAACCCATTCAGCGAGCAGGAGTCTGTGGAGCGCCTCCCTTTCGAGGCTCGGGGTGTGAACAAGGAACATTCGTTCCCATCAAGAGGATTTCTGTATCAGATTTCCGCGTGGCTTACCGCGGCTTCCATCCAGCTTCGAAGACGATTCCACCTGGTCTTCTCTTCAAACGAACGCGAGAAGACAAACGGTGTGGAGCAGCGGCGCTAAGACGAAGAGGATCAGCGAACCGTCGGTCCCCGATCCACGAAACTCCTCTAATGCACATTCAAAGAAATTCGCATTGGAGGGATCCTCCTGTAATTGCATTCCATCCAGGTTTGAGGCAGCGTTTCTGCTCAATAAATGAAGATGAAATTTCACTTCCATCTCACTTTCTCGTTGCGATTCCAGTCCGACAGCGCATGTGCATTACTGTACCTCGGTGAACTGCTGTTTATCATCCCGCACCTGACTTACTGCAGTAATCATCGACAAATTACTGCTGCACCAGCTTGTCAGCAGTGATTTGCGATATGCGCTATTTACGGATGGTTTATTCGAGAAAAGCTTCCTCCTGCGTTTAACCCGAGTATCCCTGAAGATCTACCAATCAGTGCCACCAACGTAAATGAAATCCTTTCACTATCAAACCATCTCTCTCTTTTCCCCAGAAAGAAGAGATGATTAGAGACGGAAATTTCTCTAGCGCTTTTCCTTTGCCTTCACATCTTAGTCGAGTTCAGACAAATGTAAACTGATGGATCATCGTCAACTAAAGCTTCTTTCCTACTACACTCAAAGAGCTTTCGTATTTCTGTTGTTTCCGTCTTTTTTTTTTTTTTTTTTTTTCTTTTCGAAAGCACTAATGTTCTTGCTAACGTATTTGCTGAGCTGCAAGATCTCAAACAGTGTTTTTTCCTGTTCCAAAAACAGAGGAAGCATTAACAGTTCTAATCGTGAGATTTGAAAGACATACTCTTGGAGATGCATTCACATTTATTTTTATCTTTTTTTTTTTTCGTTTTTCCGAAGGTGATTTTTCCAGCGGTTCTCGGAATTCGAAATTAGAGCGTGCAAGTCGACGATTTCGTGTGTTTGCGCGTGTATGCGTGCACACGTATCACTGATGGAAGAGAATTCAAGGATTTTTTTTCCTTCTTCTGCTGCTGCTGCCGTTTTTCGGATCCGGAGGTCCACCTAAGTTGACTTTAATTGGTCTCTTCTTCGTTGGAATCGTTGGGTAGGAATTTTCGCACGCCTCATCCGCATGAGGACATACACGAGGAGTACGAATTCCTCCGAGCCGCCGCCACACCAACCTCCAGCAAAGTCGAAATTTAGAAAGTGGAGAAGGGGAGATTTGTAGTAAGAAAACTCATTAAACAAAGAAAAATAGTAATAATGAAAGTAATAAAATAAAAAGGAAAGTACGTTTCTTCGACGGAGGCTCGTCACTCCACGATAGGGAATCCACTTGAGCAGCGGCAGTGAAAACTCTGAACAGCCTCGCAAAAAAAAAAAAAAAAAAATGCACTTTTTCTCTTGTAGGCAGAGGAAAGAAAGTGTCTTCCGAGGTGAGGCGAGAGTTGGCTGACAGCTTGTCGTGGGCTTCTCTTTGCCTCCAATCTTGCCATGACGGAAGCTTTTCTGCATTCCAGCATCGGTCCACGCAAAATTCTGAACTTCGGAATGTTTAGACACGAAGCACGCTAATGTTTTGGACAAATATGTATGGAATTTTTCCAAAGCGATGTGTTTTCGTGCCTCATTCATATGATCTGTATTGCTTTTGTTATAATCCCCGGAAATTTTTCTTTTTTTTAAAGAAAAAAAAAACAATTTGCATTTCAAGAAGTTTGATGAGTTTTTTTGCAAGAGAAAGTAGTAAGCAATAGATTATGACCGAAGGCATCGGACCTGTTTGCAAATGAGAAAATTTCCTGGATAATTGGGTTTCAAACTACTAATCTGCTTTCCTTCTGGCTTACTTGATTTCCTTATTTTCATGTTTTAGAATAACAACCGTCAACCATGCCTTTTTTCTTTTAAAAAAAAAAAAAAAAAACTCAGCATCAAAATATCTCTTACTTCATTCAAAGTTGAATTTGCATCTCTTTTTAGATGGGATATGCGAATCCATCACAAGTCGGAGAAGGAATTCACTTGCGTTTGTACTCCAGAGCGTACATCATCGATGACGGTGTGAATCGAGTGTTATTTGTCAGCTTAGATGCAGGCATGACCTCCCAAGCTGTGAGGATGGAGGTAACGGACGAAGTCACTAGCCACTTTTCAGTGGTAGCGTCTCACAGGTTGTCAGGCAGCTCAAACTAGAGTATGGGTCACTGTACACTGAGAAAAATGTAATGATATCCAGTACTCACACTCATTCCGGACCAGCAGGTTATTTTCAATATGTCCTTTTTGATATCACCAGCTTAGGCTTCATAAACCAAACATTCATATCTCTGGTTGAAGGCATTATGTTGGTGAGTGAAAGTATGAAGTGATTTACGAAAATTTTCTCAGAGTATTTCTCGGGCTCATGGTTCCATAAGACCTGGATATCTATACTATAACAAAGGAATCCTCTTAGGTGCTAACATCAACAGGAGTCCAACAGCCTATCTGGAGAATCCAGAGGAAGAGAGACAGAGGTAAAAAAAAAAAAAAAACAAAAAAAAAAAAGAAAATGGCACTTCTATCGATCATTTCAATGTTGATCAGGTACCAATATGACGTGGATAAAGAAATGGAACAAATAGCATTAATAGATGTGAATGGAAAGCCCAGAGGAGTGATAAATTGGTTCGCAGTGCATGCCACGAGCATGAATTTCAGCAATAGGCTGGTATCCAGCGACAACAAGGGAGTAGCGTCAATGCTTTTCGAGAAGTATATGAACAAAGACTCTGTCCCAGGAAGGGTAAGGCGGGATCTTTCCTAAATCAGTAAAAGCACGATTGAAATAGGGACCATTCGTTGCAGCATTCGCGTCTGCAAATTTGGGAGATGTCTCCCCGAATGTTCGTGGACCACGATGCACAGATACAAATCTACCTTGCGATTTGCATACTAGCACATGCAACGGACGCACTCAGTCGTGCGTCGCTTCAGGTCCAGGAAAGGATATGTTTGAAAGTACATATATTATCGGAAATATGCAATTCGAGAAAGCGCTGGTATGCAAATCACCGTTCTTAATAGTTAGCACGCAATCACCCGTTCCTTCTCAGGAATTGTATTTCGACAAAAATAACACTGCTGTAAAATTATCCGGTCCCATAGACTTTCGACATAGTTACATCGACATCACGGAGCAAGAAGTGCAAGTGCTGAATCCCATCACAGGCCACATGAAATCCGTTAAAACCTGCAAACCCGCAATGGGCTACAGCTTTGCTGCTGGTACAACAGACGGCCCAGGGGTGTTTGACTTCAAACAGGGAACAACTACCGATAATGCCTTCTGGAACTTCGTACGCAATCTAATCCACCCTCCAAGTTTGGAATTGCGTCGCTGCCACGCACCCAAGCCCATTCTTTTGGCCACGGGAGAAATGACGTTTCCCTTTACGTGGCAGCCGTCCATAGTGGATACTCAGATTTTAAGGATCGGACAGCTGCTAGTTGCAGGGGTTCCTGGAGAATTCACAACGATGTCGGGAAGGCGTTTGAGAGAACTTATAAGAAGCACTGTGTTAGAGAAGGGTTGGCCAGCAGATCAGCCATTATTTCCGGTGGTGGCGGGATTAGCTAATGCTTACACCGATTATATAGCAACTTACGAAGAATACCAAGTACAACGATACGAAGGCGCTTCGACCGCTTACGGACCCCACACCCTACAGGCATACCTGAACATGTTCAAAAATCTTTCTTCCAGTCTGATGACCGTTAGTGCACTCTATCCCTGTGTAGCATCTGTTAAAAGTAAGATCTGATTTCGCAGGGAGAATACTTACCCCCCGGTCCGAAGCCCCCTAATCTAATGGATGATCAGTACAGTTTCGTGCCGAATGTGATTTTTGACAATTCTCCATTCGGAAAAACATTTGGAGACTGTTTGATACAGCCGCCTTCTCTAGTCAAGCAAGGGGAAACAGTAGCAGTTTCATTTGTAAGATTACCGGATCTCCTGATGTAGTCGCCGCACCCGATGTGTTTCAGGTAGCTGGAAATCCGAGAAACAACGTGATGTCGGAAAGATCGTATCTGACTGTCGAAAGGAAAACCAGAAACAAGTGGACGGTGGTAGCCACCGATTCGAATTGGGAAACTCGGTGGGTTCTGCGAAATTTCACACGCACATCTTTTCTCACTCCGGTGTTGCTTCAGATTCAAATGGGTTAGCAGAAGATTCCTCTTTATGTTCGGGGAAAGCGAGGCGCATATTAGCTGGGATGTGCCAAAGAAGCAGGACCCTGGAACATACAGGATACGCCATTTCGGATATCATAAACCCGTCTTCAGATCCCCAGCCTATTACTCAGGTTCTACGAAAGAGTTTCAAGTGACAGATGTGAGTATCCTCGAATTCGCTGATTATCGCTCGCTTTAGGTGCACGGCCGTTACATCTAGAGCAAGACACGTTCTTCAGTTTCCGGATGAATATCAGCAAGTGCGCCTCTGACGGCTGTACATCATCAAATAAAAGCGAATGAGTGCTCCTCCTTCTGTAAAGCGTTGTCTGTCATCAGAAATACTTTGGCTTTAGTGAATTCTCTTTTGTCCGCAAGGATCGCCTGAAGAACAGCTTCGGAAAGAGCTCAGTCCAACTATCGATGACCACATCGATCCTCAAGAACCACTTACGTGCGCTAGAATCATTTACTTATTGCTCGGAGAGCTTCCAAACTGATAAGTGTTCACACTCGGCACACACACAAAAGCCACGCGACCATTGAGTATCTCCTTAGGAATCACAATGAAACTTGGGCATCCCGTACATGATGATGAAAAGGAAGCAGCGATGTACATAAAGAAAATCAGGATCTCAAATAACAGTACTCTAATGTAGACACTGTGATGGCGGGAATATCTTAACTCATTCGAATACCTATGCTGAAGGCTGGACGAAAGATAGAAAAACATCGATTCTCCGTTTTCATTGACTATTTCAGATCCACTTCACCAAGAAAATAAATAGATAGAAAAAAAAAACATTCTTGTTTTCAAATTCTTCCAGCATCTCGAATTCACTTAAGGGAATGTTACCTCTGCCCATATAGACAGACAGAAAGAATTTTAAAAGCATGTTTCCTCTCATTTATAGCATGATTGTCCATCCATGAGGAACTCATTTTGCCTTTAAATATTGCTGAAATCATCACATATACAAAGGAGTCCTTGGTTACCCGCATTTCGAATTTCCTGTCTTCGATCGGGAAAAATACGTCTGCATCCTCAGCAAAAGTCAAGTAGTCAGATCTGTAACTTCCATGTTATTAAAACTCTGTGTTTGTAATGGAAAATGAAAACACATTTTCCCTTTCTGTATTCGATCATTTCGTCCATGGATCTCAATGACATTCAATTTTGTGTGTGTGTGTTTTCTTCCAGTGATCACTTGAGAACGGTTATTTTACTCGTATCCCTCATCCATACCGATGAATTTTTCATTTTTCTCTTATTTCCTGCATAAGATTCATTACTCAAGTTCGCTTTTTGTCAGACCACAGGAAAAACAAAAACAAAACAAAACAAAACAAAACGAAAAGAAAAGGAAGAGAACAACGCCTCTCTCATCTTCTCCCTGATGAATATCCCAAACACCATGTGATTTCCTGTGTCAAACACTGAAAAGCTGTGAATTTCCCATCCCTTCTTTCTTCATACATAGAAAACACCAATAAAAATCAATTCCATTGAACTTATCAGTCCATCTTCTATATTACAAGATCCTTGGAACAAAAACAGCTCGATTTCCCATGTAGTCATGTAATGTTTTATTGGCTCAGAATACTATGCACCTAAGAACACCATCTTGTTGGACATAGAAAGAGATATTTTCTCTGCACAAGGCTACAGCTTTACTCAGCTCTCCTCCCATTCTCTCGATTATCTAATCATAGAAAAAAAAGAGACTACAATTCAAAAAGAATCATTTCAATGTGCAATATTTTCCACAGTTTGATTCATTTCACATTTAGTTCGATAATAATAATTCTACTTTTTACTCTTGGTTAAATCTCTAATTCATCTTGCTGCCAGCTTTCATAGTGAAAACAAGGATGAATGAAGAGAAATGTGAAATGAAAGCGCGCGTATCTTTTCTTTCCAATATCATTTACATTTCCAATATCATTGAGATGACAAAATTGAAGACTTCAAAAGATCTCGGGAATGTAGCGATGAAGCAGGCCTAAAATGCCTCTGGAATTGGACTTTGGAAGAGGGATTCCCATATGGATTGGTATTCGAAAATAGATGGACAGTAAATACTATCCCGTTTTTAAAACTGAATTCCTGAGTGAGCATGGGCGAATGAAAACAGGAAAATTTGTATGTATCATTTTTATCATTAGGAATTTCATAATACAGGAACAGAAACAGATAATACCAGAAACATAATACAGAGACGTAATCAACACAGTAATGGTAGAAAAGAATGAGAAAACCCTCCTTTGATTTATGAGAGAATGAATATCGTCTGTGCTCCACATCTCAGCCAATCTTTCTCGATTCATTTGCTGCTAATACCGATCTAATTTCAAGTTTCGAAAGTTTTATTTCAACCTTGCTTTCCTTCTTTTTTTTGCCGTTTAGCATACATTCTAAATTCTCGAGCCTGAAGAAATATGAGTAAATAAAGCCTTCCCCACCTTTTAAAATATTTTGTTTAGAAATTCAGGTAGCATAACGAGAATTATCTTCATAATTTTGCTTCTGCATTTCACGAATCTTCGTATACTTCTGTCCTTCGATATACTAGAAGTTCTGTGATTACTACTACGGCTTCAGAAGAGCTGAAAGAAATAAAAATTCCATGAGAACATAATGGAAAAGATGAAGCAGTTGCACTTTAAATGTAGTGGCCCCGCCCCTTAATTCATAAATTATATTATTCATCATTTTTTATTGCCCTGTTTCTTTCCTTTTCCTTCCTTCGGTTTTATTTTGGGAAAAGTAGCTCCCTTCTGAGTTTTAAATGCATGCATATGAATTTAAATCAAAAAAAGATTTGTTTTGTATGTTTCAAAGTTTCATTAACATGGAAAAGCTTTGCAACATAACAGGAGGCAAAATTAGTACCAAAAAAAAATGTTTATAATCATTTAATGAGCAGATGATTGTGAAGGTTTGTGAATATTAGTTCTCAGTAATCTTTTCGTGCAAAATTTTATATTATGTATAGGATGCTTGTTTTTCCACTATAGACATCTCCAGGGAATGACGATGTAATTCAGGAAATAAATGTAAATAAAATAAATAAATCAGCTGCTTGATATTTTAGTCTCAGTGAGCTCGTTTGTTGATCGATTCCTTAACCTTTGAAATCATTTGTGTAAACTTTATCACAATTACAAAATCAGTGGTGATTAGACTGTTGTGGCCAATGTATTGTGAAATACTTACGCTGCTCTTTTCATTAGATTATCTGTAAAATATGCTCTGCCTACATAATTCCGAAGGGACATCGAATTATCCATGCGGGAAAGCGAAATGATCTATTTTCGAATAATGAAACTCAGATTTCATATCCCCTATGCACTGAAGAAATACAAATCAATAAATTATAAGTAAAATTCTGTTTATTTTCCTTCAGGATAATACATTTTAAAGTTTTTCCATTCGATTTCCCAACATATGCGGTACACGACTGCTTGGAATGACACGGAAAGTAATGCTTGTAATTGGCAACCATTGCTCTTTGGTTTCTTGCTATGTTTACTCTTGTTTTTGTACTTCTGGAGGAACCGTTATTCTTGCTTTTACGTGTGCTTGTGCGTAAGTTATCGTAGGCTTTGGCGTGTGTGTAAAGGTCTAGCTTGATGCACTAGACCCCATGAACCCTTGCTGTTTCTTGTTTGGCAGAATAATATATGGAGAACGTTTATTTTAAAGAAAATGGTTGAAACACACTTTTCGGAATTCCAACCATCCAACGTAAATGCTCACTTTGATAATCAGTTGTCAAATGAGTTTCTGGAAAGTTATAATTTCACCATATTGGAAATCTGCAATAATTATGAACGAATTAACTTCACAGACCCTTTACAAATCGCATTGAATGCAATCTATGATGACGTCTACGATAAACCATTGGAGCAACTTTCTGAATATGAGAATGGAATAAAAAATTATTTAACTGTGTTAGATGATTCATTGTTGTTAAAGGATAAGGCAGTCAATGAGACTGATGGTGTTAAACATGAAACTATTGAATTTCTTGAATCTTCTGAGGGTAATGATGATAAGAAATTGAAACTGTCTTGCAAAATTTGTCTCAAAAGTTTTTCTACAAGCAAGCAACTCAATAGTCATATGAGTAACCATAGAGAATTACCATGTAAAGTTTGTCATGTTGTTTTCAAATCGTATGCATCTCTGAGCAGACACGAAAAATATCACAACTTTAGTGAGATTTCATGCCCTTACTGCAAAAAAAAGTATTTACAAAAGGGGCAGCTTTTGACACATTTACGCAAAGATCACCTAAAAGAAAAAAAGTATAAGTGTGGTGAATGCAACAAACATTTTTTTAAAATATCAGACTTGAAACATCACTTTCAGTTACATTCAGCTGCAGGACAAATGATATGTGAAGTTTGTGGACAACAATTTAATAACATTTCTAATTTAAATCGACATCAAAGAATCCATACTGGTTAAGGAAATATTTCTGTTGAATCACACTCATTGTAGTTTTCATTTGTAGGAAGAAAACCCTATGTCTGTAAAATATGTAGCAAACGTTTCACTCAAGTTAACTCTCTTGAGGTCCATTTGGGAATGCACTCATCTGAATCGAACTTTGAATGCAGTTTCTGTAGCAAAAAGTTTAAAAATGTGATTTCTCTTCGTCGTCACTCCAAATTGATGCATAAACTATCCAGCAGTGAATTAAAAGAGGTATGTTAAGCAGAAAGGTACCTCATGCAAGTGGGTTGCAGGTTACACAGAAGTATAAGAAGCTTCAAAGAAGTTATTACTGTCAGCTTTGTGGTGAAAGTTTCCAATTTTTGGTATACCTACGTCAACACCAACAAGCAATGCATCCACACCACTCACAATGGTTCTGCCATCATTGCAAAATGTCATTTGGAAGTTCACATGATCTCAAGCATCATATCTGTCATCCTGTCAGAAATTTACATGAAAATCAGATTCAAGATTCAGGTATGTGCTGTGGTGGTGCAACTCAAGATCAAGGTGAGAATCAACTTCCATGCCTAAAGAAAGGAACCCTGACTTCATTTGGGAATCTCTGTAACTCATTCCAATTATCTGGTAACTATTTGACTTTATGAGTATTAATAGAGATGCCTTTGTTAGATACTTTGCATTCTGTGGATGCCCCTACTAATCAGATATTTAATGCAGGTAGTTAAGTCGTTTTTATTGAATGCTTTTTTAGTGCTTAGTAGAATTGAAAGCCTCTTAACTTAGAAAGCATAAGCAAAGCTCTTATCACCATGCATACAATTCCCTCCCATTTTATTGCAAAATCTCCAGATGATGCTTCATGTGAAGCAACAATGCTGTTTCCTTCATACATCTCTAATGATGGCCAGCTACTTCAACATAAATCCCCAACTCCAACATCCACAGATGATCAAGTCTTCCAAAACACAGACCATCTACCTGAACCATATGCTGATTCTTTTCCCCAAGTGACATTATCTATGAGAAGCAATATAAAAAAGCCTACCTCTTCCACTGATTTTGAAGGTAGAAACATCTCTAGGAATGCTATGGGCTGCTGCACTGTGTGTGGCAAAACTTTTGCTCGTGCTTATGATTTGAAAGTGCACTGCAGGTATATTGTTATTTCTAATGATTGCTTGCAGTACGTCCCTCCAGGGTGCACACAAAAGAAAAACCATATAGATGCCATCGCTGTTCTAAGGCCTTTGCTCATAGTTCCCAGCTAATACGCCATAAACGTCACCATACAGGTACAGTGCTAATTGTCGACCAGTTTTCAAGATGAGTGTAGGTGAAAAACCCTACAGTTGCCCAATTTGTCACAAAGCATTTTCACAAAGTGGCACATGGCATCACCATCTGAAAGTGAAGCACAAAATGACTGGTAACATCCGAGAAGACAGCAAGTTGGAATGTACCTTGAAACACTGACCCATCCAAGCAAAAAACTCAGAATACTCCCATTTCAGCTATGCTATTTTTCCATGATAAAAACTATTAAACAATTTCGTTCTCAGTAGTATGTTGAAAAGAACACTGGGATTCTAGCACAGGGCAACCATCGGGATGATTACAATGGAACCAGCAAGGGCGGCTTTTCCAAAAGATGTACTTTTTGGATTGCTTATCGAGTTCATCTTTTTCTATTGGTGTGGGAATGCACAATCTCACTCCATCTGATTTCAAGCTAAAAATATGTCCGTGGTTCCTAAGAACAGTCTGCATGCCACCACATGCATGCTTGAGCAGCAGCAATTCTTGTTGGGAGAATAAATGCACCAATTCACTAATGCTTGCTACACCACCAGCATTCCATGTTCCATCTTTGATACAGGGCATATTTAGTAAATGAATTGCACACTTCTGTATTACATTGCTAACATATTCAAATGGCAACTGAGAACCATTTAGAACAGGAATTTCAGGAGACCTAGGCACAAAATGCTTCTTTGTTGTAAGCAATTGACTGATGCTCTTCTTCCAAATAGACCACTGGTGTGGGGGATAAACCCTTCCTTGGCTTATTAAACAGTATCGTTTTGTTGATGGGATGCGTAATCTGTCTTCTTCAATGAGAAAACCACATTTCTGGGATAACTGCGCTAGATATGTCTGGTACTCTGTATAGACACTAAGGTTAGCATTCTTTCGCTGGTATTTTCCATATAAGTCATGGGGACAACATGGTAACAAAAAAAAATTAGTCAATGCGGAGCTTTGGGCAGCAATAATAGGAATCCAAGGAGTGAGTTCATCTGAATGATTTCCAATTATCCAGGAAGCATCATCAAATGAACAAGTTTCAGGATGAATGGTCACTTCCTAAAAATGTAACATCAGAACATGCAAATTACATGAGAAACAATAGGTTATATTTGAACACTTGCAGGGTACGTTTTTCTTTTCTTTTATGTTTCAACACAATTAAAGTCTTTATATTCTTTTGGTGCAGTAGCTGTGCTAGCATCTTAATGTAGTATACTAATACTTCCAAGGAGAAATGCATGGAAAAGTTTATTCAGTAACCAATTGAATCAATTTTTAGTGACTAAATATATTAAACTTTAATTATTTGCCTTATGCTTGTTGCCAGATATCAAAGAACACTAAAATTAGATTGGAATCAAGTGCCTAAAAGCATACTTTTGTGACCCCTATTACGCTTCATTATTATTTAGGCAAATTAGTCATTAATCTGCATAAGTAATGATTAAGCATTAGTGGAACATAAATGAATATTGTTTCAATTGTAAGTGGTGTTACATCATATTTAAGGTTGTACAAAGAAGCAAGTTGATCTACTGAATACTTTCTGTTGCAGCACAATTCCTGTTTTTTCTGCACTTGCAAAATACTACTTTCTTAATTACAAGTAATGACACTAACCTTTAAAATTGTTTCTGAATCTGGATATGAATCCCATATTCTTCTCTTTTTCATATCAATCCCAAAACCATCGTACCCTTCACTATTGAGAAGATGAACCAATAAACCATTGCCACATCCAACATCAACAAACTTAACAACTGAATGTGCATTTTGCCACAATGCTATCAAATAAGAAGCAATGGCAATATCTTCAAATACAAATTTTTGAGGATCAGTGTTTTCCTTCCAGTCCTTCAAACACAAAGTTATTAAGTATGATGAGAAAAAATTATAAAATTATAAACCACAATTTTGTGAACACACAATACATGTCCATGCATAAGCTAAATATGCACGTAATTGATAACATTCACCTTGACTTCACTTCAAAGCAACTTTCTAAACAAGACCATCATAAGTTGTAACTTCCTTACCTTTGACAAAAGTGTTCCATATTTTAACTTCAGTTTACTATATATATTGAAATACAGTTCTTTATTTATTAGACTTAATGAATTTCTAACTTTTCCTATGTCTACTGATGCAAAAGAACTCATCTTTTTGAACAAAACATATTCAATCCAGGGAGGAGGACATTTATCCTTCTTATACCACAATTCCAACTGAGACTGTTGGAGAATAAATGCATACACTTCACTTGGAAAACCCTGGATTATATGATGCTTCTTTGAAAAAGTCATTGGTACGAAAATTCCATAATTGTCTCCTATTGTACAACAAACAGATTAAGTTCAACCATATTTCAAAGAGTACTAAGTGCTAGTAATTTCCAAGAACCAACACACACACATTACAACAAATCGGATTTCGGCACGATTGGATTGGGAGAAATACTTCCCATAAGGTATCGTGCGCTGACGGTTATTTATTTACACTCCAATAAGTGACCTGTGTACTTAAAAAAAATCTGATCTATTTCTTCTGAATAATATATAACACACAAAACTATTAAAATGACATTTTATTTTACAGACTGGGGTATAAACGCGCACATAAATAATGAAAAAGCTGAGATCCAAGAAAAAAAAATACCTAATAAAACGATCTCATAAAATTCCATTTGCTGTTTGCATATTAATTTTCTTATTACCAAGAGGAAACTTTTTACTTCAGTCGTTTGTAATAAACCTGCATATAATAACACTTCGCTGAAAATGCTTTGTATTTCCTGGAAAGTTATGCTTTCAACAGTGAAGTTTTCGGCCGATGCAAAGTTCTCTTCATCTAATACCTGCAGTTCTTTCTTGACAACCATAACACTCCCATAAAGTTTTCGATTTAGAATGTGAGGATTTTCTAAATACAAACCCAAAGCTTTTCTAAACCTCAGTTCCGATGAAAAGCTGGCGTTGCAAATCAACTTTAAAAAACTGATGATGCCCATCGTGCTTGGCCTCACGTGTAGGGTTCAATTTCGACAGAACAGTCCTGCCGTTCCCATGTTTGATTTTCTGTCCTGCGATAGCTAATAGACAATTGTACTTGTAAATCTGTGATTGGATTACTGTACTATACACATGCTTGCATGTAAAAATGTGATAAAAGCTAGGCTCTTCAGAGTTTGATAAAAGAAAGACGTTGTTCATTTAAAATTTGTATTAATCTAGAAAATCCAAATTACGCTTTTCGAAGACACTGGATAATTAAGATAATAAAACACTTAATGGAAACACAAGTAATCAAAACTTGCTCCAAATGAATGACAGACAATACAGGAGGATTTTCATATACTATTCTGCATCAGAACCTGAATAATAATATTTCTTTTCGTGAGGGTAATACCCATTTTTGTGACAAATAATGTTTACAGCCCGCTTTAAAATTTCATTTTTTTTTTTTCATTGAATTTCCCACAAGTCGTAGACTGAATGTTAACTTTTGACGAATGAGGCTACGTTTTTTCAGGCTAGTTCCTGAACAAAAAATGGGAAATAGATATTTTTGAATTAACGGAAAATCATTTATTTATAAAACCAAACGCAAAAAGAATATTTCCACGAAGAAAATCGATTAGCAAAGAAATCTGTAACTATCTTCATCCTTTACTAAATATTGCCTAACAGAAATAAGAAAGAGATGGAAAAACATTATGTGCTTAATAACCATAAGGGATCCGATTCAATACAGTGAATTTTCTATTTTATGATATACATAAATGAAATAAGAATAGTTCTAATCGTTTCAAAGGAGTTACATAAGATTAAATTTGTCCCACTGTCTGTAGAATTAGAACGCAGAGATCAACATCGGTGTACACAATTTTCTTATGATTTCTTAATGTTTAGCTAAGAACAAAAATCTTTCAAAAACCAAAAAGCACAGACTTTTACAATACCGAGCTTTACTAACGCTCTTTTTCAGAGTCAAAAAACAAACAGCACAGGATATTTTTGTGAAGGTATGTCCAGCTTGATGGCATCATGCCCAAAAGAGTACCATGTAGCAGAGACTGCTGCTAGGGAAACATGCTCATAAAAAGCTGTAAATCTCAGAAAAGATCTAGTTTTATTGAATAAGAATTAATGACTTGAATAATAAGACAGCAAGCAGTAGACGTGGTCGTGAATGAAACGACTGTGAACAAGAAATCCATGTTACATCATTTTCCGCATTTACTCTGGCTACTATAACGTCAACTATTTCTTACATTTTCCTGAACAGCAGATACGCCAATTATAATAACTGATAAGAACTTTGACTAATGCGAAGTATTCGGAAACCTAACGAAAATTCAATCATTGCTATTATTTCTATCCAAGAGTCCCAGAATACGCCTCTAAAGTATAAATATCGAATTGAAAAATCGATTAGCATCTATTCCTACATCTGATCCCATCAGTTTTCTTCTTGGGAAGCACTCCAATATTTCATCAGGCATTTTGAATGTTTACTAATTACAGTCTCTCTTCTCTCTTTCGTTTTCTTTTCATATTCATAGTCACACATTCTCTCTTGGGTTCTTCTTGGTTTCCAATCCATTCTCGTTCTTGCATGAATAGAAGATTCGTCATGTCCCCCGTGCATTACATCTTCTCCAGCGAACCATTCTCTCGCAACTTCAGAAAGCAATCTACGCTTTACCTGTTTCTTGTAGTTCTATCCGAAAACAGTCAATCTTCATTTCGTACCTCAAGATTTCTCCTTCACCCCTACTCAATCATTGGTACAGCCTGAATGCTTGTGGGCTACTTTAGATATCTTTGTTCATGATTTCACGAAGGATGCTCCAACTCAAATTCACTCCTTTTATCTTACCTATACTGATGGAATATGCAAAGAATTACCGGTTTCTAGTAGCACTGAAAAATATTAAATCCATGCAGCATTCAATTTCATTTTGATCTATTCTCCATGTTAAAAATCTCTTCACAAGTTGTGCATATTTTCTTGGGGTTAACAGTCCCCCGAGGTTGACAAGGAAGAACCACCCCAGCAACTTACCACACATCATGAGTGTATATGCCCGTGCCATTTTGAGGTGTGCTGAGTTCGTTCGTCTCAAAGAATAATTGATTAGGCTTCAGGCTTGGGGGAACTGAATCTATCGACGAAAACCATGTTTTCACACTGACTGATTTTCAATGCAAGATAGTCGCTCCATTCTCCGAAATCTAAATAAACCAGAAAGAACGCTGTAAACGCCATCTCCGAAAGAGTGAATAGAGGTTTATTTTCTCAAGCAGAGGTGATCGGGACCCGCGGAAGTGGGTCTTCGTACCCACAACAGCTACAGCTTAGCTACAGCTTCCTGTTATATTTGAAAGTTTGGTGTGGTTACTATAGGGATATTTTAGGATCACTTTTACCATCTTTTCGATTCCTTCATTCAGCGATAGTCGTGCTGACAAAGCTTTCATGCCATGACGATTAATCATGACACAGAAGGAAAAATATATTAGTCTGTGGTGCGTTTCCAAACCAGTACCTTGTTCCTTGTGTTAGATTCTCAGCTGCGATACATATGTTAGTTGCTGAAACAGTGTCGTGCACAAGCTTAATACAAATACCATCTCCTAACTGCTGGAAGCGGCTCATGTAGTTGTTCCAGGCTTGGTTCGCTCGTTTGATAGACTAGACTTTGTACAATGTTTGTTCTACTCTTGCTGAGAGATCTCTAGTTCCTGCAGGACTACGTCATTTTGATGAGCCCATGAGCATCCACTATTGGTGCTCGGACTGATGTCTGCATTTCTCCGGAAGAGAAACGGTGGAATGAGAACAGTCTGCAATGTATTTGTTCTCCTTCCTATGTCATGCCTCCTCAAATGCTGCAGACGATTTTCCAAGGTAGAAGCACACCTACAAGCTCATTATTCGGTTTTCTTTTTGGATTACCAAGTCCTGCTGAGTTTTTGAGCCGGCTTTTGAGATGGGTGCAAACTTTGCTACAAGCCACCAGCTCCCACAGTTCCTGCCTCTACTCTCTTATTTGATCTATTAGATTCTCATATATAGTAGACGCGAAAAGAACCTATCTTATCAATTCTCAAATGATTACTAAGAGTTTGGAAGCTGAACACTTTGGAAGATTCACTTGGGGATAGTTTCAAAAAGTCAGTTGATGGGAAAAAGCCATAATTTTTTTGGAATTAATTTTCTGTTATACGGTATAATGCCAAAAAGGAAGCGAGTAGATCCGACCAATGACAGCAAAACACACAAAGATTATACGGGATCAGTTGTCAGAGGACAACGCGGAGAATCGTAAGGGTAATGCATACTCGTTGCAGAATCCACGTGGCAGAGATGGAAGTGGGCACCTTACTCACTCCCATTTCTGCCAACGAAAGCCAGAGAAGATTCCACAGATCACTGAATACTGGAAAATATCACAAAAGTATCACAAGAGCAGTGCATTCCTTCCAGTTGATCTCATATCATTGAAGACAGACGGCGTTGTTGTCCATACTATATTAACCAGAAAATTCCTTCCCTTGATCTAATGGAATCTCCTATAATGACTGGACATTGGTGGATTCGGAGACAGCAGTGCTGACAGAAAGCTATAAGTCTCACGTTCAGTAGAACTGTGTCCATGAATGCTTCCAGTATATGGCACTTCACACCTTGTTTCGAGAACACTAGACATTGAGCTGGGCTGAATGGATCGGTATCAGAAAATCACAGAAAGTCTCTTGTAAAGAAAAAATGGTTTGGCGTACTTTGGAACCCTAGATAGGGCATGATCTTCCTTTGATTTCGATGATTTGTAACGAGCGTGCTACGCATGTTGCGGTCACATCCGAGAACTGCGACGGCTATTTTGGACTTATCTTTGTATGACGTCCCCTGTGCCCTTACACGAAAGGAGACATAATGGCTTGTCATGTGTCCTTGTAGGTTTGGTTCATCTTCTCCTTTTTCGAATTTTCCAGGAAAATCTCCAGGTATTATCCCCGAGATCTGTGTCTGTGGGTTCGCCTAGTATTCTGTTGGCAGCTACGCACTCAGGGTTTCCCGGGAGAGTTCAGGGATAGCTGAGTCCGAGGGCAAGAGGAACTGGAAGCAGCTCTCTACGAGGGAGACATCGACTTGATTGTAGAGGTTCATGATATTGAGGTTCTGAGAAGTCATCGTAGATGCCCGTTTGCTATTGGGTGGTAGATGAAGGTTCATTCATTGCTTTATGATGAAGAATTATTCATATATTTGCCAATTTTCTCATTATGTAATGCCAATATTCGTCCTAGTATAGGTCAACCTTAGATGATTAATGAGGCTGGGAAAGAAGAGTATTTTTAAGGTATCCCTCTCCTGTCAAGCAGGAAGTGTGCAGTCTAAAATGGTCTCTGATTTAGCGAAAATCTACCCTTTGTGGACTCTTACCAGAATACTTCCGTCTCGAACAGCTTCCCAAATATTTATGAGCTTCTTAGGATTGTAAGTTAAGGATGTGCTCTCTGCCTTCCTTGCCCCTATAAATGTTCTTTCTGAGCAGTGAAGGGTGGATACAATTCCTGGGGATCACAGTGGCCTCAGTTCTCGAACAGCGATCCATCAGCATTTCAGGACACATTTTAACTCACCTTCTGACTCCATTAATAGCTCCAAAAGAGGAGTTGAGAAGTATTCACCGAATGAGATTTTCAATCTGCTGAGAATGGGTTCGACTTGGACATCCTCTCCTCTCCTCTCATGGAATACGTATATTCGTTTGGACTAAGGTAATTTATCCTCATACATATGTTCGATCATCCTCGAGGAGTCCCTTCCAACTTCTGCTTCTTCCAGTGCCTAATGAAAGCGCATGTGATACCTTTCCGAGCACGTTTTCGAGATCAACAGAGGCAATGCAGAGGTCTCTCAAGCACTGTCTATTGTCGCTCGATCGCGTCTGGCAGACCAAGTTTTACTCAAGAACCCCGTCGAAAAGCAAGAACACTTTTACATGTGGGCAGATGATACCGTCGTCTAAGATCCATTTGGAAAGTCCAAGCAACGACGTCACGTGTAATGGTAGATATTGTATATAATGAGATTTAACGTCTAGTTATTTATGCTTCTGAAATCGTGGACTTCTTTCCTACTGGGAAGGAATGACAGCAGACAATCGACCGGGAAGGAGTTCTCCTGAACAATTGCAAGAGCAGCGAAACTGTTCATAGGGTAGACTGCAGGCCATTTAGCAGAACGCGGTGCTGACCACATCGAATCTGATAATTCAGGGGATAGTGCTCTGGCAGGAAGCCTGTAGGGATTACTGAAGAGACGGTGATCCTTCAAATCTGCTTGGACCACTCCGTGCTACCCTTTGCACTCCAGCAAGCGATGGCACTGTAAGTGCACCGAGGATTTTCATGCAATCCGCGATGTCACTTATGAACCTGCGGTGGTTCCTCCCTGAAATCGGTGAGGTTCGATAACATCTGGACGATCCCTCACCTCTTGCTGGAGTTTGCTATCCTTCTGATGGGATGGCAGAGGGTGGCCGAAGCCCTCTCTCATCCACACGCCATCCCCTTAAACCATAAGAGGCGATTGTTCCCCAAAGGTTCTCCACGGCCGCGGTGGTCATGATACTGTACCATTGAGTTATGTTCGCGGCTTCGCAGTGGCATGCTCAAAAATACAAAAGCTCCAGGTACGCAGAGAAGGCCATGCTTTTGTCTAATAACATGGTGCGTTGAGACAGCAAATGTCCTGAAGGCGAATTATGAGGAAAACATCCTCATCACAGGGTAGTGGCTAATGGATGGTAGAACTGGATTTTGCATTGATTCCTGTCTACCCTTGGAACTTGTCACCAATCACGTAATTTTTATTTGTTCATTGTCCCTCTCTTTAGTGCATCCATCCCTTCTTCTACGAGCTGAACTATGGATGGACCTGATTGGATCTCTCACAGGGAGAAACAACCTTCCTCCTGCTTGTTTCTTCATGGTTTTGAATTAAATGTCCCTGCTCAACCGAGCTGCAAGTCTCTAGTAAACCACGATCTCCAGGAATAGCTTGCTAATGCTATGACTAAGAATCAAATTCATCTAATCTCATTATATTCATCACATGCGCTTCATTCATTATTTATTCTACCGATTCTACAATGCATACTTCCTCATACTAAGCCCAGAGGATTAGCTTTATTCTTATTTATGTAAATCATCTTAAAGTTCTACCGTGCGTTACTCCTCTGATTCATCAGATTAATCATAAGTCTAGAATTAGGAATCTGGAATAATTAGATTCCACTTACGATTACTTCCTATCATTTACAACTTTTAATGAATGGCTGCAATCATTCTGACAAAAATGAATCTTTCTGTTCGTAATTTCCATCGCTTAACCACTGTTGTCTTCATTCCAACGCTACTTAAGGCTATCCTCTCTCCTAAAATAGTCCGAAGACGGATTTCAACCTCTTCCATTTGATTCATAGTAATCCATTCGCTGCCTCCCTCAACTAGCCACTTCAGAGACTGTTTGCAGTTTTGTACAAGGTTGTACAGATCGAACCGCGCGATTTTTCAAGAGCACCGATTTCCGCAGAAGAAATGGAAAGCACTGGATGTGGAACAAGCAGTACCCAATACCAACCGATAGAAGTATCAAGTTGTCTCTACCGTAACAGATGATTCTTAAACATGAATTGACCACTAATGAACACGTCATGAGATCTTTATTGGAAAGTAGAAAAAGACAAGAACTCTTTTGTTTTCCATCCTGGGACTGTGTTCATCCATTTATCATGATCACTTTGCAAAAATACGCATTCATCCTCGCAGAAATGCATTATCGTCAAAAGATTTAGCCAAAGCTGCTAGCATGGCTGCTTATATACTCGGTGCCCTCCCTACTGATCCAGTTAGTGTGTACTTTGGTGGAACTTGTGATTAATAATTATTTAGAGTCTCCTTTGCTTCCAAAAGATAGCAAAGGAGGATACACCATAAATAGAATAAATAGAACAGAGGGAATAGGAAACAAGATAGCTATTAACGTCTAAGAGCTTCAAGGATTGATAGCAATTATGTGTGGTCAGTGGAATGAAAGGACATTTGCATTTTTGATGAAAGCCACGCTCTACTGTACAAAAACGCTTTAATGCTGAGGTGTGAGAAGTTTCATGAATGAAAAATGAAACAGAAAATGAATGCACCATGTAATCAGACTCGCGACAGAACTTCATAAATTTGGCAGTGGTACTGTGGTTTCGAGAAAGAATGAGCACTGGAAGGAACTGGTTGAGCATCGAGAATCCCTTGCGGACGGCTATTTATTGAATCATAATATTCAACCATTCAGCCATCCTAAGGGGATTCTCCATGCTCAACTATTTCCTTCCAGTGCTCAGAACAAGGTATCCACGATAACGCAAACTTGAAGTCATGCTAGGATAAATTCGGGATGGAATCCATTACTGTGATGAAGGTAACAGAAACCGTAACCTAAATATTATAAAACTTAAACTGATATTTACAAATACAACAAATTATAATTTCACTTTTCAGGTGCTTTGAAATAAACTGTTCCTTTAAATTAAGTTCCTTTATGACTGTTCCTTCATTAAATTTAAATTATTTTTTCGCGCATGTGTTTTTAAGTGTTTAGTCTCACCAACATTTTAAAGTAAACTTTCTTAATCTGAAAATACTCGGAGCATCAAGTATGCTCATTAAAGTGCCTTATGGATAAGACAATTCTATTAGATTATACTCATTTTGATCTGAATGAGAACAAACAACTGCTTCCTTCTGATTACTTAAGGTAAAATGGAGTTTTTGTAATCTGTTCGGGGCATATATTAAGAAAATTACCTTTCCCCAGTATTATGGACCAAGCAACAGGAAAGTATTTTAAATCAAAGAGTAAATTTAAATTGTGGCTGTGAAGAGGCTCCAGGACAGGAAAGAAAGGGAAAATGAATTTAGGAAGACACAATAAAATTATATGAAGTTAGAGAAAAGCTTATTTTTGCCGAGATTTAACTGCTATGCTTCCAGTGTTGAATAGACAGAAATCAAGTTCAAAAGTGGCTTCAATAAACAAATAATTATATCACAAAATGATATTTTTTCTTCAATGGGTAAAATCATGCAGCCTTCGGCAACTCGAAATCCGATGCAGGCGCACTTGCTTTGGAAACGGAAATTTCCGTATCACACCAATCACAGCATTCACATAGCATTTTAACGAGAGTGGTGCATAGGCTCTTCATCTAATGCAGATATCCAAGTTACCAAAGAGTATAGTTGTGGCAGCTGAAAAGACTACAATTTGTTCTGCCCTTTTCAGAGATCCAGATGATTACCTTCCGTGCAGATCCAAACAAACAGGAAGCACAAATGCAGGACTTCGCCACTTCACAAAGAGCGAGCTGTTATGCTTTCGATCTTCTTTCTCTCTGTGAATTTTGAGAAGAAAGGAAACTTTAAATGATAGTCGCGAAAGGCTTCATGTAGACAGTTGAACACCTCGATCATTTCACCAATGACGTACCGGAAAGTCTAAAATAACGCCCAGAATAAACAGTGCCGCAGAATTCATTAAAAATTCCTAATGAACAAGCGATTTGAGTTTCGTGCAAGTGTAATGCACTGCACGTGATGATTAAATTTTCCTGGCCTCAAAAGTCTGACTTTGAATCAACTGTGACTGATCAGTTGATCTCCATCAATTTTAATTGCTGTGGTATTATCAGATGCCGTTTTTCGCCTTAGAAAAGCACTATGAACCTAAAGCCATCTATGAACAACAAATCAGCAGCAATTTTTTTCGAGGAAAACCTTGCAATCTTTTAATAAATTCCTGGATCAACCATTTCGACAAAAGATACACAACGGATCATCTGCGAATTAAGTTTTACAGCTTATCCTATACCAATAATACCATTCCTGATCACTCCTTGTTTGAGCAATTTCGTACTTTTGATACCCGTCCAGAAAAGCAGAAAAAAGTCCTAGATTGTTCCTGGAAAGTTTCGAAGCGGAGTTAATGTAATGGAAAGCAATGAATATACTCATATTCAGGCATCAAGGTTGTCTCTTAACGGTAACTGTATTCCTTGAATTAAGATTACAGGTAGTTCGTGATTCTTACAAATGTGTTGAATGAAATAGTCCAATTCTTCGAATTCGCACTATTCGAACATATAATTACATGGAAAACATGCAATTGGTTCCAGCTTAAGAGAAAAAGGCAATGAAATGTTTCGAAGTTTTTTAGGTGCTTGCTAAGGAAATATTACCATATAGAATAAAAAAGAATGCCTGTAAAATCTAAATTTAGGGTTAACCAAGTCACAGAGTAGTTATAGCAGGCAAAACAAAATCAAAAAAATTATAATATCCATGAAAGCAAGTTTATACAGACAAAAATTCCTTTATTGCTTTTTCAAATATTTTGGAAGCGTAGACTGCTCTTTTACTTTCCTTCGAATCTTCACACATGTAAAATGCTGTATTTATATGTATCAGTGAATTTTCATGCCTCGACCGAAGTTAGGATCTGCATCCATAATTTTTGGCTTCTCAACTTCTACAGACTGGTATACCTTCAGATTCCTGGAGGATGAAGTCTTTCACTTGCACATTATTGCACTCCTTGACATTATCTGCTTCTTCAAATACTCTTTGGTGATCTAAAAGCAAATCGGTCACTTCTTCCGAATCTTCACTTTCTAGTCCATAGAATTTTGTAATTTATTAATTCCAAGTGCTCTCCAGATATTTATTTCCTCTATAAAGGTTTTTTCTTGGAAATCAAACTTTTGCTTTAATATAATAATGTGGCCTCTTCCTTTTGCACTTGTGATTATTTTTATTTGAAAAAAAAACCATCTTGTCCACTTTATTGGGGAGCTTTCTAAAACAGTTCATGAAAAGTAATGATTACGACAGCCAGCAGCACAGGCACATGAGAAGACATGCGAGTTCGGACTGAAGTGATATGCACCTCGAAACAAGAACCTGGAAATCTGAATGTGAATGCACCTGAGCACATTGACTGAATTTTGGTTTGGATTGAACATGACTTGGATTCTTGAAATCATTTGCGCTAAATCGAATTCACATCAATCCGCGGAGTCTGCCTGTACTTCTCGATTTGCGTGAATTTGAAACAAGCAAAGCGCAGACTATTGGATGCTGGACTCTTCTTTTATGTATCACTCCCTCTTCATGCATTTTACGCATCATTTTCAACATTTGTTTATTATGCTCCGAAACCCATACTGCCATTACATTGTTGTCAATATTCTATGAATATACTTGTTTCGTGAAACAAAAAATTTTGCTTGCAGCCGTAAAAAGTATTTAAAGACAAAAACTTTTCCAAAGAAATTTTGGGGTCGTGATAGATCGTTCTGGACGTCTGACAGTCTCAAATGCAAGTATCAACAAGATATTCGATTCAAAAATGGGAGCAAAATCCCCAGAACGATCAAAAATAGACTATTTGCCCGATTTGCATCTTTTTGCACCCCCATGTGGTACACAACACAAATTAGACATACAATCCGTTATTACTCCAGCATACGTCCCATCAAAATGAGCTTTTTCAAATACACTCTGGTTCGCTTCTAACAAATCGAATTTTTGAAGGGAAATAGATTGTCCCTTCAAATCTTCATCCCACATGATGACAATTTTCAATAAAGCATCATATAAGTAATTATGTTTCCAGTTATGCTTTCTTGTTCATCACAAATCATATATCCACAAAATACGTAATTCTATCTGGTTAATGTATCGGAAATGGATAAACCTTCCAAGACAACATATAGTGGTATTCACAATAGCAACTACATTCTCCATTCTCAACTTGGACTAATGCAAGTGTAAAAGAAATCCCGATAAATCTGCAAATGATTGCCCACCATACTTGCATTCATATCATTTCTAATACATTTTACTTCGCCTTAATACTAAGCCACCTGCTATGTTGAATATACAACACAATAACATTACATTAAAAAATAATATAGTCCATTTCATATAGCTACCCTGTTATACATATGAATTATCTCTTGTGTAAACAATGCTGCTGCATTAATGAAGATACTGAGGAGCTATTATATATGAAAAATGGGAAATCAAACTGTTACAAATGCTGATATGCACTTTAGTTGAGAAATCCACATCCAAATCATGCTTATGAAATGTAGAATTTTAAACAACAGTGATTAAATCATTAAAATGAATATAAACACTTCCTAAATACAAAGTTCACCTGTTAAACAATATTTATATCAGTCAGAGTAGCATAGATGAAGCAACTCAGTTGCGCAATTTTATGTTTGAATATAGTGGATTAGACAAATCTGATCCATTTTTGGTAAAATCAACTGTTGGCTTTTCATGTTCCTCGGCCAGTCGATACAAATTTCTATATGTAGACCTAACAACAACTTTCAAGTTAAGCTTCTCTTCTGAATCTGATGGATGTGCATTTTGACAGATGAATTCCTAAAATATCAGCAATATAAGTGTCACACACCCAAATTATTATGAGCATTCATCTATTACTGACCTTCATAACAGGAGGACATGGTAGAGTTCTTGGCAGAATTCTCAAGGGAGCATCAGCAAATTTCACAATATCTTGAAAACGACAAATGTGATTCTCATCTCTTTTATGGATGAGCTGAAAATCTGGCTGAAAAGCTATATCCGAAATATCAACAAGTTCTGGCATTAAAATCCCACGGAAAACTTCCTCAACCAAAACATGACCATACCTCAGCTCCTACAAAAGCAAGACACAGTACCTAAGCTATGTGCTAAAAAAACAATCACAAGCTTTTTTTAATTTGTCATAATGAATAGCAAAGATTTTCACCGTACAACATCCATAACTGGTTCTGCTTTTATGATCCTATAAAAGGAAGGCTCCTGATATTTCTGGTGATGACTTTTTATAAGTATTCTATCTTTACCAAAATTTTTAAGATTTAAAACAATCTCCCATAATGTTCTTCCTTTGAACTTTGTAGGTATTCCAATATACTTTACAGGCATTTTAAGACACTTGAGCTTTGTATGTTAATTATTATATTTGTCTCCTAAGATCAAACATGTAGCAAGTCATTATTGTAGTTTTGGAATAAATCTAGGATTTTTTCCTTACAATCATGTTAATTTAAAAAAAATAATAATACATAAAACACAGTGCAAATTCATAATGAATTACATGACTGTAAGTGCTGGAAAATATCAAATACTTCAAAGCAATCAAATCCATCAAAGGTATTCATTTCTTGAATGTCAAATCTCAAAGATACGTGTGAGCTTTTGGGGTATTGATTAAACCAGTGATATAAAAATTTACTTATGATCAATCAGATAACAATGAAAAAGGAAACATAGGGTTTTCGGAAATTAGGCAAACTTATTTTAATACTATCACTCTTTACTTTCTAAATGCAACTTCATGTCTTTTAGAAACCTTTAAAAGACTCGACACTTGAAAAGTTCAAGTTTTATAACCAGCAATAATTAAGACAGTTATTAATAAAAAAAACAAGTATTGCGCTAAACATGCTACAGACTCAATAACTTATAGAATCATATGTGTTGCAGCTACTCCACAAATTACAACTACACTTCAGGCTGAGACGCAAGAAATATAGGAGCACCAGCATACGATAATACAGAGGCTCCTAGCTTAAATTTTTGGAGAAAAAGTTTCATAAGATAAAAGAGAAAATATGTTTAAAATGAATGTGACTTTACAATTGCGCTAAATTTCATCATCTAAACAGGCAAATGAAAGCATACACAATTCCCTTTGTACACAACAGGATACAACACACCAGGTTCTGCATTGCCTTACTAGCAGATAACGTGCAGTATGTGTACGAACGTTAACTGCAAATGCTATCAGGAGTTCCTAGCTTTCAAGAATCCATCAAGGTTACCAGAGACACAAATAAGGTTATCTCCGAAGTCAAAGTAATAAACTACTTAATACTCTTACATCCGTCCCAACAAAGTCGAGGACAAGAAAACAAAAGTACATGAAAACTGTCAAATTAATTGCAACTAACACTTCTGAAGGTAACAATAATGCAAATTCTGCATAATTCTAAATGCACAATGTAAGTTATAAGTGAAAAGCTCATCATTCCATATAACTTATCATAAAATAATGTAAGTTACCGGAAATTTTCGCTGGAAAACAACAAAAATCCAGTTTCCCTTTCCATTGAAGAACAAAATACTCATGATGTTCCAAATGAACAAAACTTAACTTTTAAAAAAGATTGGTTTTTGTATGTGATTTCATTTTCATGGAGTGGGGAGGTGCCCGCGTCGGAGGCTTTCTGGTTAAGGCTTCTGCGCGTGGCACCATGAGTCGCGGGTTCGAATACTTCGGCAAAAACCGACTCCACTGCGTCGTTGGGTTCCGAGTTTTTCCTGCAATAGCGCTGGTTGGCCGAATCATTCGGGCATGGCACCGGCGGTGGATTAAGCCGGAGGCCCCCGATGAAGGCCGGAATAATGGGAGTCGAACTTCAAGTCCTTCCAGGAATCAAGGAGTGGGGAGTACCCCCGCTGGTCGTACAATGGAGAGCGAGTCCCCCACATCGAGGGGACTCGCTCTCCCCTCTCCGCTCCTCCGCTCCCTCCTCCGGTTCAAGATGGAGCTGGAGCCTTCGCAGACACCTCTCCAGTTGTCTCCAGGAGTGGATCCCCCCCTGTTGCGGGGGGACGCCTCTCCAGGAGAGTGCAAGGAAGTAAGCGAGAGAGATCCCCCTGCGGGAAGCTGCAGCTCCCCTTCTGAGTTTCGGAAGTGTCCCTTCGGGGTTCTCTTCAGAGGAGTGAAGAGGAGCGGTTCCCTTGCGGGTTCCCTCCGGAGAAGAAATTCCTACTAGTGGATCCTATCCGGGTTCCCTGCAGAGAAGATGGAATGGAGATATGACCACCTCCCTCCCGGTGGTGTCCCTCCAGAGAGAATGAGGAAGGAGATTCCCTTCTGGGTTCCCCTTCAGAGACAACCAGGGTGGAAGGTGCCATCCCCCTCCCCAAGCGTGAGGGGAACGGACTCCGAGCCTTCCTAGATTCATAGGTCGCACCCCCCTTCTGGGGTGCCTCCTATCTTGAAGAATAACACACCCTCCTCGGGTGGCGTGGAACAGTCAGTATTAAAGTGCAAGGAAGCAAAAGGCAATTGTTGTATTACTTATAATGATTGGTAAATGTTTGATAACTTTAATGTAAACTGAAATACAGAACAAGAATTGAAGAGTATGAAGGCAAAAAGGTTGTTATTAAGAAAGTTTTTAGTAACAGAAATAACATCGAAACACTTACAGTGAATCAATAATTTGTATTGATCAACTTCTTTTGTCATAGATTTTCTTATTTAAAGATGTTTATTAAACTGAAGTGTTTACTAAATGCATAAAATGAAATTCTGTATCTTAAATTTGCTCTTAAGATGACAACAGATAATATTTACTGTAACTATAAGCAAAATTATCACTTAAATACACTTGACAGTTAGGTTTTAATTTAATTTAGTTTACTTTCTCCAAAAGCATTGAATGAAATTATACCCCATTGATTGAGTTTCGAAACTCATAGCAGCTTACTGAGGATAAAGATTTCTTTTAAACAAAATTTCATTCGTTTGTGCAGTTTTTCACTACTAAATTTATTTTGAAAAGAGAAATGTTTTATTTACAAAATTTTGCAGTATTTGCTGGAAAGATTATAAACCTTATTACTAAATGTTATTGAATGGAGACAAGAAATTGTTTCATTCTTCTGAATCCCTTGCCTTTTGTTTGTATATTTTTAGTTTCATCCGTTAGATGTAAAGTAGCAATTTTTCTAGACGTCAATTCCATATCATTTCAATGGAAGCAATCCAATATTAACTTCTCTATAGCATTAAGCTTTACTTTCTCCAAGATCTGTTATTAATTAAGTTTATTAAATGTAGTTTTTCATTCATCTAGGAATAATGATCTTGCAAGCATTAATGAATTTAGTTATTCACGTCAACATACTCCTAATACGAATTTTTCTTCCCATTCTATCTGAAAGTTGGGATCTCTGCAAGCACACAAAGATAAATGCGTATCAAGCTTACTCAAATAAGATCTCATTGCATAGTGATTAATAAGATACGGATTTTCATATTTTTTCATCGTACTCGCTACTTTTCTACTAGTATCTATATTACATGAAATACTGCATTTACACTTAGAAGAAGATATCCTAAAGATTGTGCTAAAGATTTTAAACTTTATTATTTGATTCAATTTGTGCCGCATAATATTTTTAATTAGAAAACTGGCATTCAACTTTTAGTAAAATTGTTGAACTATTAATGAGATTTGAAAGGTTTTTAAAGTTTATCTCAAATACCATTTTCTTCTTATTCTACAATTTTAAGCCATTTATACGGATCAAAATTCAGGACATTGCTACTGAGATGTTAGTGTAGAGAAACTTACGAAAACTTAATGAAAAGAAGCAGAAATACGCAGAAATTCGTTTTGGAATGTAATTTATTATGTATACGAATAAGCATGTATTTTTTGAGCAGAGTGCAGAGGAGGTATTTGTGGTCACTTGAAAGACACAAAAACTGCATTCTTTTCCAAGAACTTGCAAAATTCCAGATCATGATTTCATTGGATGAAGTATTTACAAGTTTTTCAAAATACAGATACGCTAAATCATAATTTTATTGTTTGATAATCTATAAAGGCTTATATTATAGATTTCCATCCGTAAAAAAATTAATATTAAATTAAATATCAGATTAAATATCAGACTAAAAATCATTAAATATCAGACTAATAGATTAAAAAAATTAAATATCAGACTAATATACTAGCAACTTTAAAAATTAAGTTCTTTATTGTTTAAAGCACTGCTTTGCTATTACAGCGAATGTGTTGCTTGGGGAAGGATGCGAATTTTTGCTTATCAAAAAGTGGATGACAAAATTTTTCTTTCATTCATTATCTTTAATACTTTTTATACTAGAATGTGTACCATAAATAAATCAATACCTATGTAAATTATTTCGTTACACTTTCAAGTAATGTCGTCTGGAAAACCTATTAAATGTGTAGTAGTTGGTGATGGAACTGTTGGGAAAACCTGCATGCTAATATCGTATACAACTGATCGTTTTCCTAAGGAATATATTCCTACTGTGTATGTAATTCATGATTTATTTAAAATATTTAAGGCAAAGATATGTTGATTCTTTCTTGCCCTGTTTTTATTTTATGTTTTTATTTACTTCGAGCAATTCTATGATTGCATTCGAAAATGGATGAACTGCATTAAATGAAAGATTTCTTCTCAGATACTGGTAGTGGAGTAATTATATTCTTGCAGACTACTCTTATGATGCTTTTCATTTTGTTTACCAAAGTTTTCGGGCGATATTGTGTGCAATGTGTTCTTAGAATTACTTTTATATTAACAGAAATTTTTCAGTCATGAAAAACCTTCTAAGTGCACGTATGGATGGATTCACGTATTTTATTCAAATGCATAATGTGAAACAACATCCAGAATTGTAAGAAAGTCTAACGGGTTTTGAGAATCCACTACCAATTTTTAACGTATAATGGTTGATTTCCTTTCACTCTTGAGGATGTATGCATGTTCGAGGGAACATCCATTCACCACAAGTACATGAACTTAGTCTTTGAATAGTAATTTTGCAATAATTTGTTTTTTCCCAGAATAATATTGTGTTAAACATGAATATTAAGTAGTTTTGTGTGCATTTGTTGATAGTTTGGCAGTTTTTATGGGTGTATAGAAATGATGGTAAATGAATAAAAGTGAGACTTGAGCAGCTTGTGTTTTTTTTTCGTACCTTTTCGGTTTCCTTTTTTTTTAATTGAGTGTATTTGTATTTTTGATTTGTAGCTTTGATAACTATTCTGCACCAATGGTTGTAGATGGAGTCCCAGTTTCATTAGGCTTGTGGGATACAGCTGGACAAGAAGACTATGATAGATTGAGACCTCTTTCTTACCCGCAGGTGTATATTTACCATATCATAAGTTTGTTTATTTCTTTGATAGACAGATGTTTTTCTTATTTGCTTTAGTGTGGTTAGTCCATCTTCATATGACAATGTTACTTCTAAATGGTATCCAGAAATAAAGCATCACTGTCCTGATGCATCAATTATTTTAGTGGGTAAGATTTGTTTCTTTTAAATTGACTGACTTGCAAATACTGTTATTTTCAAATGAGAGTACTTTCATAACTTCATTTGATTTTTGAGTTTCCAAAAATAATCAATTTATTTTTCACAATAAGTTTTTCCTATTTGATTTAAATAATATTGGAATTTTTCAATTTATTTTTATATTTGATTCTGTTAGTTTTATTCTATTGTGAATGCTTCAACACCCATTCCTCTGTTATAAACAGTTCACATTTGAGAAGTAATGAAGTAAACATAGATGAAAAACAATAATGTATATAAGTTTGTGAAAACCTTCACTCCTGATATTTATATCAGACACAAAGACTATCAGAATATTGTGCATAAAATTATTCACGTGCAATATGAATTTATCCATTGTTGGTAGATAAATTACTGATGGTTATCATGTCAAAGATTAATATTGGCCAAATTGTTTACCTTTACAAACTGTGATTGTAAGAGTTTAGTAGCTTGAATAAAACAAACACTGTAGGCATCCTAACTAGATCAGAACAAAGAAGGCAGTTGTTGTTCTTGTCTCCATAGATAAAGATTCAGTCACTCATATACATACTTTATTTCAATCCAAATAGTTTCCACAAATTTCTGAACTTATGTCAATATTTTATGTGATCACTTGCTTATTGCCATGTAGAATTTTGTATTCTTTGATAATTAGCAAATGTCATTGTGAATAGTTGCTAAGCTACATAAATGAATTAATTTCAAAATTGAATCTCAGTTTACAATGCATTATGAGTAGTTGTGAATAGTGTTTGATATCAATAATGCATCATTTACATCATTTCTTTTGTATACTATTACTTAAGCTGCTTAAGAAATTGGAAATATTGCTGAATATTAAAGCATGTTTGATTATTATTGGTGAGTCATTGCAAAACATAGTATAGAGCTAGCAGGTGGTTTATATAACATAATCATCATATAATTGATACCTCTTTTAAGTTAAATGGGACAAAATTGTTTAGCTGATTATATTCTTCAAGATTGGTCTGGCTTGTGAATGACCCTCAAAAAGTACAACTATATTTTCAAAAGCTATTTTTTTCATTAGTTCTGATTATTTTACTTTATTTTATAATATGGTATTAGCCTTTAATCAAGCTGAATAGTTAAAAATGGAAGTCTGCAAAGACTCTTAATTATCAAGTAAGCACACAAAACAGTATATGAGTAAAGTTACTGAATGCATGAAAAACATATTCTAACTGTAAGGTGTCCGAAATTGATGAAAGCTGTATTCGTTAATTTGATTTTTATTATATGCATGCACATTAAAGTGCAATGATCAAATGTTATTTACACATGGAGTTTTCAAGTCATTAGTATGAGCATGAAATTTGTTTCCAGCATGCACTTGGAAAGCTTCCAGTTGTGGCTAAAAAGATGTGTCAGCATTGTATCTGGAATTATTTCGAATATTTGAATACTTTAAATTTGTCTATAATTATAGATTCACGTAAAATATTTTTTAACTTAAGTGTAGTATCAGTTGAATCCAAAAGTATTATTACAGCATTAACAAACAGACCACGTTGTGTTTTTGTTGGGGAGGAATTTTGATAGCAGATAATAAGTGTGCCCATGACATTTAAAGAGAATCTAATTATTAAATTTATTTTTAATAAGTCAGCAGCATTTGTGCCTAATTGCTGAACATAGTATCAACTTAGAAAATGTAGAATGCGATCGAAGGAAGAATTCAGTTCTTGTATTTAAATTGCGGGTTACTGAAAGTTCTAAAAATGCAATTCTGGAATGAATGTGAGAATTTAAATAAGTATCCTAGGTGGATTGATTTTGGTGAACACTTCATGAACTTCATCAAAGCGCCATGCTTGTTATATACCTGACTCGCTTTTGCAATTTCGAAGTTGTGTGTTGCTTAGTCCATTAGAGATAGATGAAGACCCTGCATAATATACCGAAGAGTTTATAGGGGAGCAGCAAAGATATAGAGAAATCGAAAATTGCAAGTGAAACAAGTAATGGACGATGATTTGGCGTCACTTGTGGCCACTTGCATTTGAAATACAAAATGGTAATCACCAAAATCAGTTCAGAATAACATGGATGCAAAGATGTTGATTTTATTTATCATCCATTGTGTTTTTTTCACCGAAAAAGTTTAGTCGATTGTGGGTGCTTAATGGACTTCTCTAACACAACGGTATATGCATATTGTGTTTTCTTGTGTACTTACGTGTATGTATTCGTTTGTATATGCGTGTGTGCAGATGATAGGGCAGTTTTGGAGAACCGCTGATAGTGGGTAGCCCTGAACCTTTCTTCAAAGGAACTGTACCTTTCACAAAACTGTACACAGTGAAACTGAAAGTTGGCCTGCATGCTGTGATGTGTATTTCCATTCTTATACAATGCTGAACATAATTGCAAACCAATAAAATTAACTCCCCATGAAAACTGTAAATCGCTTGGCGAGTTTCTTATTCTGCTTCCCTTCTCAAGGTACCAAAATTGATCTTCGAGAGGATAAAGAGACATTACTGCAGTTGGCTGCTCACAATGCGTCTCCTCTGAAGCGTGAGCAGGGGATAAAGTTGGCCAACAAGATCCGAGCTGTCAAATATCTGGAGTGCTCCGCTCTAACCCAAAGAGGTCTTCGGCAGGTGAGGACTGTGCTGCATTTTGCTTTCTATCGCCAGCTGTAATGCAGGTGTTTGATGAAGCAGTACGTGTAGTTTTGAAACCAGAACCATTTAACGAAAAACAGAAAAAGTGTTGCCTGTTATAAACTAATTTTGCCATCGACATTTATGCCAAGATTTTTATAGATTTTATAATGATTTAAATCCTGAATATATTTAAATTATTCAAGTTTAGATATGATAGAATTACGTACTTAATTTGGTTATTACAGATGTGTGACATGTTAGAATTTCTTTATTAATATTACTCCATCATTATCATTAAGCTTGTAAAAGATTCTTTGAACACTACAGATTTGTAATTTTTCATAATAAAGTATTTTATAATGCTGTTTTTTTTATTTCTGTTGGGAAAAATGCGCAGTTTCAGAGTTATTGCAAAATGCTGAAGTTCAAGACAATTAATTATTTGTCTACAATAACAAGAAAGAGTGATTCTCCAGAATTCATCGGTGAAATCAAAAATTGTCTTCGATCGAAAAACAATTTCAAGTCTTCATTTCGGAAAGTGACTTGAGTTCTCCACGTAGTTGAGAATCCTGTTTGAATATATATGTTTTTTCTTCTTCTTCTTCTGTGGACTATTTTCGAGGCATCCTTTTCGAGGAAACGATTGCTTTTGTTTTCATTCGTGTTTTGTACCAACCTTTTTTAAAGACGCAAACCGCTATGCTGCCGTTCCTCTATTTGCCTAACGAATTTAGTCACACCCAATGGAAGTCTCTTTCCTAGGTCAAAAAACCATGACTGATTTGTTTACTACCGTAAGCGCCAGGGTGTCCTTCATTAGTTGGATGCGTGCACTTTCAGATTTCTGTTCTAATCACTCCACTGTACGTATCTATCAATAATAATTTTCGTAATTTCTATTCTTTCGTTGTTACAGATTTCTTTGCGTGCTTGCGGAAAACGCACCCACGCACACATAAGATTTAGCAAATGCAAGTTTAGATTCCTGGAATCAGAATAATTCTCCTCCAAACAAAAGAAGTACTTACTGCTCAATCCATCCTTTGGTTTCCTTCTTGTCAAAAAGAATTTTGTTCTGGTTGCCTTCGTTTTGGGAGGCTTATGGGTCCGTCGAAATGTGCCTCCATAGGATTTCAGTTTTCATCTCCAGAGAATTTTTGCGACAGCAGTAAGTGGTCCGCTTCCAAAGAGTTCCGTAGCTGTACCTGACTGCGTACAAGTTTTGTAGCAATCTTTATTTTGTGTTGCTGTTTGTTTCTTTTTTGAAGATTTAAAGCATGCTAGTGTACTTGCGAAGTGGACTGACCATGTGTGTCTTGTGACCCATCCCAGAAGCACGAAAGTCACGCGGAACGATTTGCAGAATGTAGACTGTAGGTGGCCGCAAAATGTGAGGCCCTCAGATAAAGTGAGGACTCGTTCAGATGTTCATCATATCCGTTAACGCCGTTTACCTGTATCCATTTTTTTGATATCCTTTGAAAGTCTTTGTGCGAAACTTGCTACAGTCGTAAATCTTTGTTCTCATTATCATGCATCCTATCGAATAAGTGGGTGTTTTTTCAAGAGTGCATACGCAAGAACACGGCAGTTCATTGTGAGGTCAGTTCGCTCCAGATGCCTCTTGTTTGACCATCCTACAATATGACTTTTTGTGGAGTACTCACTTGAAAAATAAATAAATCCGAGTTGTACTATACTTTTCATGTTTACTCGTTTATGCAGGTCAGCAGGTTAAAAGGGTTTTATCTCTCGGATCTTGCGATCCCGTTTTCCACCTTTTGAAGGATGAATCGTCTGGTCCTCAAAATTTCAAGATTCTATTCATTTTGTCCGTGGATTTTGCTTTTGGATGCGTACTTTCATTATGAGAGGAAACACTGGAGGAAATATGGTTCCATCTCCAACACATCCGTTTGATGCTGCATTCACAAGAGAACATCAAGATACCAGGGTTCATTTCTTTTCGCATGCAATGAAGTTGAAAATTTCTGTATGAAGGATGCTCGTAGGATTGCATGTTGGTCTGCTTGCTCACTGTACCATAGCGAGGTTGAAGAAGCGCAGTCATTACGATGAGACTTGTACCATGTGTGCATATGCACATGGGCCAAAATTGTATTATTTCGCAGTTTAAGCAGAGAGCGAATTATTTATCCTAGCTTCTCGGCCGATTCCGTAGTTTTAAAACACTTTGTGAATCAGACCCAGCTTACACTGAAGTAGGTAAATATTCGAATTTCTTAATACCATAGTTTTCCTTCGGGATTACTCGGAAGGAGTTTCGCAAGTTATTCGTTAATGCACTCTCTGTTCGTCTTATCAGTCAGGTATTGTCATGAACTAGAGCTTCTAATGGTACATACTGTCTCGGATATCTTTTTTTTTTTGTTGTTGTATAACAGCTTCCCCTTCAAACATTACGCAACAGTTCCTGTTTACATGAGAGGGAGTTGTTTCCGGCCCGTGTTTAACGTTCCCTTCCTGGAAAAACACGATTTGCATATACCAACAGTTTCATAACTTTTGAAGCTGCTGATTTTCTCGAGTAAACATTCGATAGTTCGCTGCATTTCCTGTTGGAATGAAATCGCACCGTCCTTTCGTGATCAGAAGTATTGGTTCCCTTTATCTTTGAAAGATCCACTCGTTATTTACCGTTGCTAACATGTGAATCTGAAGCCGTACTCTAAAAGTTAGAAGATACGAATAATAGCCCAGAAGAAAGATGAGTAATAATATCATGCAAATTTAAAGGATGATTTACATCAGAAAATACCATGTACTGTATCCAGCGGAGGGCCTGACGCTCCGGATAGCTATTAGAATGCTATTAAACTTTTCTGGTCTTGTTAAGTAATATGCGATACAGCTTTATGAAAAGCCCAGTAGTTTCTACAAAACATAAAGCTGATCTGCAAGAATCAGGAATGTAACATATTTCTTGGATATTTTCTTCAAACATTATTAAGCCTTTGAAGGAGGTACCAAGTTATTTCCAGAGCTTACTCGTTTAAATCGCAATTACCTGGACACAAAGTAAGCTGAGCAAATCCAACAAAAAAAGAGTACAACGTAGATGCAAAAGAAAACAAAAATGAAATCAAAAGAATCAAAGACGTAAGAAACTTTCTTTTGTGAAGGAAGTCGTCATCTACAAATCAAAAAATCTTGAAGGACATTAACGCTTTGAACATAGTTGTAAGAAGACATGAAACAGCAGCTGATCAGAAATCCCATTCTGAATGTATACATGAAAATGATTTTTTCTTCTTCGATGCCCAATGGAAAAGATTTTATTCAATTCTTAAAGGCATGCAACCGTTGCATATGGGCTCAGAGTTGCACAAGAAATGCGCCACCTCGAGTCCATCGAGCGACGCCGGTTAGGTTACTTCGGAAAATGCGACATGAAACTTAAGCAAGTCATTTGAATGATTGCTTGGGACAACGAAATCACCGAAAATGTCGGGAAGAGGTGGTTTCTTGTAAACTTGAGAATATAAATGTATTTAAAGTAAAAGTGTATTACATAGGCATGACAGGTGAGGTGTAAATCTTTGAGAAAAATGTTTAACAAATAGTTTGACAAACTGTCATCGAAACTGATTCTGCGATACTTCTTATGTGCCTATCACAAATATTTAAGTATTTTTTTTTTTTTCCAATATTTTTTGATAGGTACATTGGAAGTATCGCAGACCCAGTTTCGATGATAGGAGACCTAAAGGGATTTCAAAATCATTCAAACTATAAACTGAAGTTACAGCAGTTGTATGAGTCACAAAGTTTCAATTGAAGATTGCAAACCCGGTTTTCAAAGCTTTTATCTTCCATACAGATGAGTGGAGGCGAAGTGCTGCTGGCTTACGCATAGGTTTAAAATGTGGAGCAACGAATGCTGTTTACATGAGTAACGTAATGCGCGGATCCCTTGCGGAGGATCCCTCCAGAGAAGAAATTCCAGGATCGGATCCTTTCCGGGTTCCCTTCAGAGAAGAATGGAGCGGACCCCCCCCCCCCCGGGGGTCCTCCGGAGAGAATAAGGAGGAGATTCCCTTCTGGATTCCCCTTCGGAGACAACCAGGGTGGAGGTGATCTCCATTTCTGGGGATCCCTCTCCAGGCGCGAGAGGAACGGACTCATAGGGCGGACCCCTTCCGGGGCACCTCCTATCTTGAAAAATTACCCACCCTCGGGTGGCGTGGAACCTTGTCGAAGAACGGCGAAGACAGAAAAGAAGGATTTCCACCCTCTGGTGAAAAGTAGATAGACTTCGTAGATAAGACTTTCATTCGTGAAATACTGTCAAGCGTGGAACACAGTGGTACGAAAACCTTCATTTAGGAGCAAAGCTGTCATTAAACAGCAAGTCCGATCCCGTCATCACTTTTGTTCAAATAACACTTGCATTCAGAATCATTTCATTTATTGTAAAGCGCGTGAAATGGAGTTCAGTAAAACTACTACATAGAAAATGCCGACACACCTACGAAAACAAGGATACAAACAGCAATTGACGTTCTCGAGCAGTGGAAGTGTAATAAATAGCAAGAACGTCTTTTTAACACAGCAGGCACGCATTGTCTGATTGTAACTACGTTAAGCCTTACATAAAATGCACGGTCAATACGTTTCTTTCAAAGGACGCATTCCTCTTTCAGAGAAGCCGTCAAACTGTGATCAAGTATCTCTGCGATGGTGGTAATGAAGTCTTCAGTGCATAAGTACATGTGTTCTTTGACGTTTTCTGCACCTCCATGGATACAGATGGCTAAGTCTTTTGTCATCTTTCCCGACTCCACGCAGTTTATGCAAGCAGCCTCTAGTAGTTGGCAAAACCTACAACGATTTGACCATAAGGGTTTCTCGTTCAGACAACTGCCTGTGGCCACCCGCAATTCTAACCTTTCAAGCTCCTTGTTACCATCCAGACGTGCGCGGTGCTGGAGACCGCGGGTCCAGGCGAAAATGCTCGCAATCGGGTTCGTGGAAGTGGGCTTCCCTTGCTGGTGCAAGCGGTAGTGACGTGTCACCGTTCCGTGAGCTGCTTCCGACTCGATGGTCTTACCGTCGGGGCAAATCAGCACGGACGTCATCAATCCTAGAGAACCTGCAATAGAGGAAAGATGACGACTGGTCCACACGTACGATTCGAATCCACAGAATCTCACCGTAGCCCTGGGCGATCACATCCGACTGGACGTCGCCGTCGTAATTTTTGCACGCCCATATGAATCCTCCTTGGGACTTCAGAGCCTGAGCCACCATGTCATCAATAAGCCTATGTTCATACCAAATCCCTAAAGCATCGAATTTTTCCCTATAATGTCTAGGAAGAAATCGATGTCAGCAGCATTTATATGCACGGTTACTTGTCAAAGATGTCTTGGAATATCTCCTTGAATCGACCGTCATAATGCTTGAGAATGGTGTTTTTTGTGGACATGAATAACGGCCACTTTTTCGCGAGAGCGTACTGAAATGAAGTTGGATAAAGAGATATTATTTTGAACATGGAATTCATCCACCTGGAAACTGCAGTGTGCGAAATCGGTTATGGATCGATCCGTATTGTACATTCCGAGGAACACGCCCCCACTGTCGGTGAACTCGTGCACGTAACATCGCTGTTGAGGACCATTCTCGGGAGTGTAGACAAGTTCGATCTATGACTTTGGTTTGATATGGCGCACAACGTATCAACGAAATGCGCACCTTTCCTTTAGATGGACAGACCATATCCACAGCTTTGTACTGGTCTCCGTGAGCGTGACGCCCAATTACTATAGGATTTTTCCAACCTGGCACCAACTTGGGAACAGATTTGCACAAAATGGGCTCTCTGAAAACCGTGCCTCCCAAAATGTTCCGAATGGTGCCATTAGGACTCAGCCACATCTTTTTAAGATTAAATTCTAAACACGGCGAGTTATTAACAAACAGGAGTCATAAAGAAACACCTTTTACTCTTTCTTCGTCAGGAGTTATAGTGGCACACTTGATACCTATATTGTATTTCAAAATGGCATGTGCTGCATCTATGGTGACTTGGTCGTCGGTGGCATCTCTATTAGGGAGCCCAAGGTCAAAATAACAGGTGTCTAACTGTAAGAACCCTCTTTTTGAAATCTTTACTTGAATGAATTGCAGCTACCTTTAAATAAGGGAATATCAGCTGATCTTTAATTTTCTTCCATATTATTCTGGTCATTTCGTCACCATCCAAATCAACTACTGGGTTCTTAACAAGAATTTTCTTCCCATCTGAAACACAGCATTCTTCATTTGATCGACACCAACTCACAGCAGAAAAGAGTTTTTGTTTTTTTAAATTTATTTCTTTCCTCGAAAATTATAGCATTGGCATAACACTTGGATTACTTATGTGGTAGCCATCAATCAAAGAACAACCAAAGCCGTCAAAGTAATTAAGCAATGCCCTGAATCCGAAATAATCCAAGCCACGATGTGCTCGAAAAGTGCAGCAAGAAGATGACACAAAGATCCGTATCTCAGATCAAGATCTATGTGATCGTTATGCATAGTTTCACACACAGTTCTTAAGCGGATTGGAATTTTTTTTCCTTTTCGACATCTCCCCTCGAAATCATCGAGGGGAATGCTTCAGATCTTTGCCAAGAACGCACGTTGCTGCTGTTCCTTCGTGGTTACGGCATTCAGAATTCTTCCTATACGTGTTTTTTCCCACGTTCGTCGGCAACATCGCCAAAGTATTCCAGATAGCGAAGAGTCGGGAGTTGTGACCTTGGAAAGCAAGGGCAGTTCCATTTATTTGTCTCTGGGCGTAAACAGGTTCTCGTGGAAATAGCGTCTGCGGCATCGCAAAAAGCTGCATGAGGCTGCTCAATAGGAAACGGACGTGGAATGCCACATATGCGAGCACAGGCGGTTTGTTGGACGCATTCCACATCCAATGGTGTCCTCATTGGATGGATGAGGGAAACTTTGCCTCACTCGGGCAGCCGCCAACGCATCAGAACTAGATTAACCACATTGAGCAGGGGGGGGGGGGGGGAAGGAAGCTGAAACCAAGCAGAGCGCGCATGTTCTAAGGTAACGAACACTGCCGTGTGCGCAACCGAGAATGCAAAGCTGACGTTCTAAAAGTCACCAATGCATGCATCGGCAGTCGAGCTTTCCATTACGGATGTATATACAGTGAAGTAAACACACACACGCAGAAGATATAAACAAGTGAAAGAAGGAGTTCGCGCTATCTTCTCCCGTTTCCTCTCTTCGGCTCCTGTGATTTTCTATAAGTTTTCCCGTTACGGGTAGTGGCCGTCCTATGTTTCCAGTAGACATTTCTTGAGTACTGTATGTCCTAGAGCACCATTTCATTTCTGATCTACTCCTACTTCTTGGGAATTTTCCATTCCCTTAGTATCTCATCGTTTCTTGAATCCTAATATCCCAGCGATCCTACAACTGCCTTTACGACTGCGGGCACTTAACGGCGAAGTGCAGAGCCAGTTCACGGTACTTGCTTTTCTTCTATCTTGTCTCTGCTAACGCTGTTGATGCGTATTCGCAAGGGGAAACGATGTCCAGTTCGACCACTTTCCCTTCGTCCTGTAACACCAAATCTTGATTTTAACTTTCGAGTCTGTTGCCAGGATAGTTTGATCGGCAGCTACCACGTACCTGGTGAGAATGTGACCTAGCGATTCTTTCCATCTTCCGCATCTTCTGCACGGGCAACCAGCTCTTGGTCTTGGATGAGCAATGTCTGCACAGGCAGAAGGATTTTGTGCACCACCATCTGCACTCTTCCAGAGGCTGCTGCTTCCCTTGCAAGATGGCTACGAAAACGGCGAGATGCACGGCCCTATCCTTCAGTTCATTAATGACCTCCGCATCCGGTAACGAGGGTCCGCTCTCCAGGAAGAGCCTTGAACAATCAGCTGTCAGCTACAATCCCACACAAAACCTCATCACGTTATTGAGGCCATCCCGGGGGAAAAAAAAGTTCCTGGAATATCGCACTGTCTTCGCACTTTGGTTGCATCCAACATTTAAGAGAAACATAACTCGTCGGCACACGATTTAAGGATGAATAAAAAACGATTGCTCGTTTTCAAAAAATTCATTTATTCGGTCACTTATAATACTGCAAGTATGTCGAATACACACGTATGCTTTGCACATATGGATGGCGTGATGTATCACGAGCATGCTCTTATCGAGAGTTCTCTTCTTTTGTGCAAGAAGAGATAAGCTTGGTCAACGGTAGTACTTCCACATTCGCAACACATGAGCTGCCATGGTGCAACATTTGGATCGAGGTTGATACCTGCAGTCATGCAGCCACCACAGGAACTGACACCGAATGACCTGTTGTGTTCCTACAGGCGGAGAAAGGAAAAAGAAGAGGAAAAATGATGAATCTTTCTTTCCAGGTCACCGGTCCACAAGCGGACGTCTGCCTTTCCGTGGTAAGAAGAACGCCGATCGCGAAAAAAGAACAATCCGTGGTGTCAGTTCGACTCTCAGCTACTCGAGTGCGGCAGTGGCCTACCGAAGGGAAAACCACTTTCCGTCGCGCGAAACCTTTGAAAACCGCATGGATCTGGAATAACGGGCAGGGACCCTTGCCCTAGCAAGTCCTTACACACGCTGTCTGCCTCTGCCTAGTGTCTTGCCCGCTAGACGTACTAAGCAAACTGTCAACATAAAAGTTATGCCTGTAGTGGGTGACCTTCCGGCTGGCCTCCCGGATCGAGTCGCCTTCCCGACACATCTGGAAAACTAGATTACTATAGGAAGCTGCGTGTGCCAACAAAAAAACTTTATGAAGCAGGCTAAGGGGAGAATACGGAAGGTGGGGGAGGGAGGACGAGAAAATGAGTGTCTGGGGCAAGGGCACTTGAAAAGTGGGGCAGACTCGTTAAGTCAGGGTGCTATCTATCAATGTCCCGCGGCGTTGTTTCGCCGACGCGTCTCCCTTGACCTTCATAAGGCACACAAGAGACCGTATGCCAAGGTCTTCACGAAGCAACTTCTACACAGCTCGCTGGGGGGTTCCGATAGGAAAATGATGCAAATGGTGTAAACAGTGGAAAGGAGGGTACGAAAAGGAGACGAGACCTCCTGTCCTGCAATCCGACTCGCCAGTGCGCGCTGAAAGAAAGAACAGGAAATCTGTCGCAGCCGTGAGAGTTTCCTCATCCTTCTTCAGCAGGCAGCCAATACCCTTGAACCTTCCAATCCCTCCACCATCGAACCATCACTGAAAACAAAGAGAGAGAGAAAGTGAACGGCTTAGAAGTAAAAGGCCACCACGGGTCCTTCTTCCAGTGCTACTGTCCACACCTGGTTCCCCTCCGTCACCGGAAAGATATCATGGATGCTGTTTCAGTCCTTTTCGGCCGAGACCGCGCGAAAAATAGATTGCTGTCCGTCTTTGCAAAGTAGGTAAGATGGAGAGGAAGAGAGCCTGCCCCCCTACCACATATGAACTGGTCAAAAGTGTTTGTCGGCGCCTGACGATCCCTCCGGAATGGAAGCTTCTCGAGTTTTCTCCAAATCATTTGAGATAAGTGTATGAGTTCCTCGTTTTCCTTCCCACTTTATCAGGCAGAAGGACGCGATCAGTACACACGAGTTGGCACATGAAATACGAATCTACTTTCATGAACGTCCAAAGAGACCTAGAGACGTGCGCCAAGGCAGCACTCCACGCTGATTTTCTTTTTGTGGTTGTTTTTTCCTCGAGAGAAGGCGGGAAAAGGGAAAAGAGACAAAAGCGATGGAAGGAGGCAGGTACACCCGCTGCACGCAAAAGCACTGACCTAGTCGGTACTTCTGATGCATCAGTTGCGTGTATGGGATTCATCGCGCAGCTTCTCTTGCTCCATGGTAAACGGCTAGGCAACTGAATAAAGAACATCAGTTACCGTGTAAAGTATGAAGTCATGATTTGTTGATCTTGTGATCTGCCATGAAGACTTCTATGAAAGTGGCCAATGTAGACCAAAAGATCCCATGAAAGGGAAAAATAAGGAGAAACACGCAATGCCGTTGCCAATGCTGCGCCAGGCTACTAGGGCAAAATTTGCTTCACTTTTAGACTTTCCCATTTTGGCGATACAAATTCGAACAGACCAATTTCAGACACTGAACCAAACATTGGGCTGGTATTCACCCAACTGTTATTATCCTGGGTGAAGGTTATAAACGAGAATGAATGCCAGACTACCACAACCGAAACTTCTCGATCCTTCAAGTGGTAACGCCAATGGCTGCACTTCAATCTTTCAATGGATATAGAAGGTAGTCTTTCAAAACGAATTTGATAAAACCCATCTTACAATTTATCAGAGGTAATTCAGAGGTGCAGAGTGGAGCGAGAGCTATCCAGTGGATTGAGATTACAAAAAAGACACACTTGGTTTAACATAAGTTCGTGTTTAAAAGCATTTAAAAAAATGTTAAGGTACTTCTCTGAAACCTAAGAAAACTTGATATGGATAATTTATTTGAATACCAAAGAATACACCCTAAGAATACTTGAAATGGAGAAAAACATATTATTTCCTAAGGATCGTGCAATCCCATTTTCCATGGAGATCTGTCATGCAAACCCATTTTCAAAGAAAATTCTGGAGCACAAAGCTTCCATCACAAAACCCAGCATGCACAGTCATTCGACACAAAACAAAGTTCCTGGCAAAGATTAAACTGGGACATTGCATCGCCAATGTCACCAAAACCGACAAGGATGCAAACATTAATACACATTTGTGATTCGAGCATTCACCAACATTTCATAATTATTGAAGTAATGCTGTAGGAACCCCACAGTTCAACAAATCGTAATTAATGCAAAAAAATTTTTACGTGGCCACCTTGACTGTTACTTTTGTTTCAAAAAGATTCGATCTGCATGCCGATGCCACTTAAAATTATATTTTCAAACCAAAAACTAGATGTATATACTGAACTCTATCGTTAAAGTATTACGGAATGCTTGGTTATGTATGCAAGCACAAGTGCATTGCCCTTGTAATGAGAGTGCATTGAGCAAAAATTGATCCGGTTGGTGTACTCACGGTATGTACGACTGCTGTTGAGCCAAAAACGGCTACCACAAAATTTCCTCCCCAATCTCGAGATGGTGTTCAGGTACATCACGAGGTGTGTTGTCTCTGCCGTGACCCGGATTGTCATGAAGACCACACATCCACCGCAGCGACGCTATTGCATCCAAACCTTCGTAGACTGGCTGCCGAGACGTTGAACCCCACGGCTGCACATATGCATGTCAAATCAGATTTCGTGCCAGGGTGGACCAGATAACAGCACGTTTCTTCTTGATAATGCCGTTAGGGAATTCTCCGTGGTTTCGTGAGCAGCTGATCTTAACTCAGTACGGTTCGTGTACAGTGAATGAATGGTTGATCTCACTCGGTGTGTGTTTTGTGTGCAAGGATTGCTAAAGAGGTGAAGGATCCTACCACTCACTTTGTTGAGCCAAAAAAAAAAAATGAGGTGCGAGTATCAGAGAGGAAGAGTTTTCGTGAGTGGAATGAGTTTGATGTAACATCAGTTTTTTTTCCTCTCCCTCCCCCTTAGCAATTGACTGTTTGTTTACAAGTTGTGCTTCTTGAGTGTAGCTCTGGAAATGTGATAAACAGATCTGACGTTGAATTGGAACTGCTGTGATTGCTTGTGTGAGACCGTGAACCCGGGAAATCATGAAACCCTTCTCGAGGAAATCTTATTTATCACTGTGCTCATCACAACGCCTGTCCTTATTTAGCTGTTGTGCTAAATTCATTCCAAATAGGAGGTTTTCCTGCTCGAAAATCACATCAGAGAAAACTGTCGGTGGCGGGATTGAATACGGCAAACTAAGCATAGGTGTCCCCAAAGAAAGCTGGTCACACGAAAAAAGGTAGATTGATGTTGCAATTGTCTGGCGATTTCATGGATTTGTGATGTGGCTGCTTTACATATTCTGAAATGCTGGGTTGGTAGTTTCGAGCAATAATATATTCATTCTACATTCAGAGTTGCCCTGGTGCCGGCGGTAGTATCAACATTGTGTAAACAAGGACTGACGGTAAACATCGAAGATGGAGCGGGATCGCTCGCAAAATTTAGAAATGAAGATTACATTAGTGCCGGGGCAAAAATTTCTAATGCACAAGCGATTTGGTCGTCTGGTACAAATAGATGTATACATTTGAAAATCCAGTAATTTATTCACCATTTCCAGACATTATTTTTAAAGTGAGGCAACCCCTACCATCTGAGTTGCCATTTATTAACGATGGAAGCACTCTGTTCTGCTTTTTTTATCCGTCAAGTAACAATCTCATTGCTGAATGTCAAAAAAAAATGCTGACAATTTTTGGTAAATTTCCAGATTTCTCATTTTAACTTAATGTTGCCATTGCAGCAATGGATTGCATACCTCGAGTAAGTAGAGGACAAGCATTTGATGTTCTCAGCTCGATGGCGAATGTAGCTGGTTATAGGGCAGTGATTGAAGCTGCTAATCATTATGGAGGATTCTTGGGAGGTAGGCTGATTTTAAATGAATAGTTTTCGTGAATACTGCCTATCAGGACAAATAACAGCTGCTGGAAGAATTCCTCCTGCTAGAGTATTGGTTGTTGGATGTGGTGTGGCAGGTTTAGCTGCAATTGCTCAAGCAAAAAGCATGGGTGCAATTGTGCATGGTTTTGACACCCGTGCAGCTGTCAAGGAACAAGTTGAATCTTTAGGTGCTAAATATTTGGAATTGAACTTTCAGGTTAGCTGTGTTCTACATCAGTCTACTGTTTTGTTGCATTGTTTCTTCTTTCATCTGTTTCTTATTATTTTTCATTTGCATTTTTATATACCCAATTATTCTAAACTCTTGATGTTGTACTCAGGAAGAGGGTGAAGGTACTGGTGGATATGGGAAAGAGATGAGCAAAGAATTCTATGAAGCAGAGCGAGCACTGTTTGCCAAACAAATGAAAGACACGGATATTCTTATTACTACAGCCTTAGTGCCCAATAAGAAAGCACCTTTACTTATCCATAGGGAACATGTGGAAACAATGAAATCTGGTTCAGTTGTTGTTGACTTGGCTGCTGAAGCAGGAGGCAATGTGGAAACCACAAGATTAGGAGAAATTTATACTTATAACGATATTGTACATATTGGGCTGAGTGACTTACCTAATCAGTTGCCTAAACAGAGTTCCATTCTATATGCCAATAATGTTTCTAAGTTCTTTCTATCCATGGGTAAGGTGGGATTCCATTGTTTGAGAAAATTATGTGAAGGTCAGGTGAAAAGCAACAATTTATTGTTGATTTGGATGATGAAGTGGTGAGAGGAGCTATTGTCTTACAGAAAGGAAAATTGTTGTGGCCACCTCCCCCTATTCAAGTTTTGCCCTCAGTTAAACCTGTTTCTACAGTTGAAGTTTCTAAACCAGCTAGCAACTATTTGGCAAAAGCAGTGAAATCGAATATAATTTATACAGCTGCTTTGGGCAGTTTGCTTGGGCTTGGTGCTGTTTCACCTGATGCATCCTTCACAGTCATGACAACAACTTTTAGCCTAGCTTGTCTTGTAGGTTACCACACTGTCTGGAAGGTCACTCCCGCATTGCATTCACCATTGATGAGTGTCACTAATGCCATAAGTGGCATTACTGCTGTGGGGGGTCTTTTATTCATGAGTGGTGGCTTACTGCCCACAGACACTATCCAAGTATGTTATGCTATATGTGATTCACACCTATTCCTAATCATGAATTCAGAGTTTAGCAGCAGTAACCACCTTTGCGTCATCTGTCAATATATTTGGTGGTTTTTTGGTTACCAGAAGAATGCTTGAAATGTTCAAGAGGTGAGTAGTAGTAGGTTTTTTGTTTATGCCTTGGTAGGCCCACTGATCCGCCAGAATATAATTTTTTGTATGGCCTTCCACCTGCAGCATTTCTAGCTGGCTATGGCCTTGCTGCTTATCATGGCTGCCCAGAAATTCATCAGATGGCATATCTTGCCTCATCTTTGTGCTGTGTAGGTGCCTTAACAGGCTTATCTTCCCAGTCAACTGCACGTATAGGAAATATTTTAGGCATTGTGAGTTTTATAATATTGAATCATATTTCTACATGTGTTATAACAGTCGGGAGTATCTGGAAGTCTCATTGCAACCTTGGGTTGTATAGCCCCATCTCCAGAGACACTTATCCAGATGTTGACTTGCATATCTCTTGGAGGTGTAGTGGGCACTTACATTGCAAGGCGCATTCAAATAACTGATTTGCCTCAATTGGTGGCAGCTTTTCACAGTTTGGTTGGACTAGCAGCCATGCTGACATGTTTTGCCACTTATTTGCACCACTGGAATTCCTCCATCGTAGACACAATACCCAGTGTTGTTTGTACTGCCCTGTTCCTTGGAACTTTCATGGGTGGCATGACATTCAGTGGTTCCTTAATGGCCTATGGCAAATTACAAGGAATTCTCGATTCAGCTCCTCTGCTGCTTCCAGGGCGCCATGCAGCTAATGCTTTGCTACTAGCAGCAAATGTAGCTTCTTTCATCTGGTACATGGCGAATCCTTCTATGGGATCGGGCCTAAGCATGCTGGCATTAACAGCAGGTCTTTCTTCCTTGATGGGAGTTACCCTCACAGCGGGTATTGGTGGTGCCGATATGCCTGTAGTCATCACTGTTCTTAACAGCTATTCTGGTTGGGCTCTTTGTGCTGAAGGCTTCATGCTCAATAATAGCCTAATGACAATTGTTGGTGCCTTGATTGGTAGTTCTGGTGCAATTCTTTCGTACATCATGTGCAAGGTACACACCCCATTGACCTGATCTTTACCTTGCTGTATAGGCTATGAACAGGTCACTACCCAATGTTATCCTGGGTGGATATGGTGCGACACCTGTGAAAACAGGTTCAAAGAGTGTTGGAAGGCACACAGAGATCAGCACGGATGGAGCAGTTGAGAGCATCCAAAATGCCCAGAATATTATCATTGCTCCAGGATATGGACTGTGTGTGGCTAAGGCTCAGTATCCTATTGCGGAAATGGTGACAATTTTGAAGAATCAAGGAAAAAATGTTCGCTTCGCTATCCATCCTGTCGCGGGTAAGAATCCTTGAGTCTATTTTCCTGGATAGATTTTGGTTACAGGGAGAATGCCTGGCCAACTCAATGTGCTCCTGGCTGAAGCTGGAATCCCATATGATCTAGTGTTTGAAATGGATGAGATCAATAAGGACTTTTCTGAAACAGATGTGGTCCTAGTAATAGGAGCTAATGATACTGTGAATTCGGCTGCAGAAGATGATCCTAATTCAATCATTGCAGGGATGCCGGTTTTAAGAGTTTGGCTTGCTAAGCAAGTAATAGTAATGAAAAGATCACTTGGAGTTGGATATGCTGCTGTGGATAATCCCATTTTTTATAAACCCAATACTGCTATGCTTTTAGGTGATGCTAAAAAATCATGTGATGCATTGTTAGCAAAGCTAAAACAGTTGTGATCATTTGTTTATTGACATCTATATTATGATGAAAATTGTACATTCTTTAGAATGTAAAGGACCTGATGCTGTTTAGGAAGCCTTATTCTGTGAAGATTGGTTTTATTTTTTAGATATGTTTCTTGAGGACTTTTATTTTAAACCAAAATAGGTGTGTAAGGACTATGAAAGCCCAACTCTAGCCTTAACACCATACTATGCTAATCATGCTGTTTTCATTAGGTATGCTCAGTATAATGATTATGTGCATTTTATTCTATTAAATAAATTGAATAAGCATATTTAGTTCTTATTACTGCATCTAAGCTACTGTAGCTGTGTAATACCCATTCTATAGCTGTGTAAAAACGCAGCTGGTGTGTTGAAATAAGACACCTGGCAATAAGTAATAGCATACTTAAATTCCAGGTCAAGTTACAATTCAATGATGGATGCACTTCGCCTTCTTCGTGAAAAATGGCGTTAGAGTAAATTCCAAAATTGTTCCGTGATCTCTCTCTTAAAAATACATAGTTGATATCCAATAGTGATAGCAGGTGTGGTGCAGCATCCTCATTTCTTTTCCTACTGCGAGACCCTACTCTCACAAAGCGCGAATTCAAAAATTGAACACAGAAATGCAGAGAAATACAGAATTCTGAACGTACTGCGGAAAAGCATCAGATTTAAAAACCACAGATTTATATGAGTAATAAAGTCCCCTCCTCCTCCCCCCCCCCAAAAAAAAAAATGAAAAATGAGGAACAACAAAAATTAATACCAGTAGCAACAAAAAAAATATTGGTGATTTAAAGCTGGAAGAGGATATGCACTTTCAGAATTTTGCTAGCACACGAAAATCTTGGCCGAACACTTTTAAGAGTCCTCTCATTGGTACAGTGAAATATTTTTCACTTTTCAATATTTTTTTGGACCATACTGCAATTTCCATGCCGTGCATACAAGTGATACCTCGATTTTTGGAATAAGTCTCCGAGGGATGACTAAATATGATTACACTGACCTTTTTATTTGTTTTTTGCATGGAAACGAATTTGGAATTTTAATCCGAGCTTGCAAGACTAACATTCCTATCTGGAAACGGTAGGGGTATCAGTGTTGTCATCCAGAAATGATAAATAAAATGTCGATTAAAGGATCCTTTGATAAATACTTTACATTCTGCTTAACGAGTTATAGAATGACGATCATCCAACTGCAAGAAAATTCCAGTTATGAAAGGAATTTCTTCCAGAGGGATTCTTTACACTTGAAAAAATACTTTATTTCGAAAGGAACCTGTTCTTGATCCACACCTTAGGTCTTTGTCCCGCAGGTGTCAATCGAACCAGCGAGTTTGGGAAATGCTATACTAAAGTGCTACACTTTTGAATTCATCGTTCAAAAACGTGACAGTCCTTGTCTTAATAAGTGAAAATTCTTGATTTTCGGGATGAATGAGATGGAACAGACTCTGGTGGATCTACTTTTTTTAACTATCATTTCGTTGCATTCGGAATATGGCTTCTTGGCAAGTACACGTGGGGATTTGATGGCTAACCCATCAATCAATTTTTTTACTTTCTTCTTCTTTTGTTGTTAAGATTTAACTTTTGCATATTTGAGCCGATATCTGAAAGTTAGAGTTCCTGATGAGAGCTGTTTTCGATTGCTTTTTCGATGATTTTTTTTCCCGCCCGTCAATTCCCAAATGGAATATGGGAACTGATTGAGGTTTCAGACACGAAGGTTTCATTTCTATCGTTGTTTGTATTTGTACTTTGTACTTACTATTTAAAATCATTTTTTTTACTTCATTCATCACCTATAGCGTAAACCAGCAAAACAGTATACTTAAGGTCTTCGGACTTGAATGTTCACAATGCTTTTTGCGTTTCTTGTAAATTTGACTGAACAACAAGGCTCACTTTTCCTATTCATGTATTTCCTACTCGGCTTTAAACTGATTTGAGTCGAGGCTGCAGACACAAAGGTTCTAGTTGTTTAATCATTCAGCATATGCTGTTGCTTTTCTCAACCGAAGAACATCCTTAATTTTCATTGGATCTCTCGAACCTTCCAGAAATATCTGAATAACTCTCCACAGATGTTTCTGGAAGATAGTGAGAAATGTCACCACCTGACAGCATTACGGGATTCATGCTATTGACGTGATTTCTGTTTTTCTGGTGAGACATTTGCCCTGTTCAGGATGGAATGATAAGTACAAAACTTCTCTTTCACTCATTTCTCTCCTTACAAATCGAGGACATCATTCATTCGCTTCTAGGTACGCTATTTGTGGGAGGCTAACGAACATAACGTTTTGCTGTCATCTTTTAGGTTCATTTGTGTTGAAGACGAACTAGCTTTGGATCTCTTTCCATTTAAGAAGAATATGGCTAAAACTTAAAAAAAGAAAAATTTGATCAATATGTATTAATGAAAGATATACAAAGTTTACAAAAAATAATGCCTTAGATAAAAACTCAAGCCTTAAATAAAAAGGCTACATTATGGACCAATATAACTACTCAAATTTTTTTCAAGGACAAATAAAGAAAAAAACTGGTTTCTAGAATAACGAGCGGAGGTCCCCAAAATAACAGCAACCATATGCCACCTCCTTTGTGATAACCCTTCTTTCTAACTCATCCTTATATGAAGAGTCAACAAAACAATACACTTCACTTCTTTTTCCTTTTTTCCTCTAACATTTCTCTCTACCCTCCATCAGTAGTTTAATACTCAGTCCTCATCCTCGATCCCAGTCTCATTCCAATCACTATCTTTGTTTCTCATGCTCTTTTTCGCTATAGATATTGTGCTTATTCTATTGTCTTTAACAATCCTGATAAACTTTTCCTCTAATTTAAAAAGCCTCCATTTAAGCAGAATTTTTCTGGCCAGCTCTTAGCAAAGAAGTCATCCAACCTTCTTTGCGAAACATGTTTTTATCTTTTCTATTCATTATTCATTTGTATATGCCCCCTACACATACGATTCTCTCTTGGTCAGCTAGTCCACGAGTGCGATAGCATGTAAAAGCCCTCTCCCTAATAATTTCAGGGATATTCATCTAATATGTGTTTATTTTCACCAAAGATGACGGCAAACCGGTAGAAGACCAGCTGCAGGCTGCTCAGTACAGGTATGGAGCCGTCCCATTGCGCGTATGTGAGTTGATATGCAGTCAACTGTTTTTGCATGAAGGAACTCAAAGGGGCGCCCTTCGTGCGAATGAAATCGAAAAGTGGTTGCCGGAATCCAGCACATCGTCTTAGAAGCACATCTTGTGGAAAGGATTACAAGATTCTTTTCCTCCGTCCTGTTGAGTTGGACCAAGCTTTATGGACAAGGTGTTTCGGTTCCATTCGCAGGCTTCTAACGACATGTGTTTGCCCTGGAGTCCAAACGGTCACCAGGCCTCTTCGCACTTGCCACCATTGCCAATCGTGTCGTAGCTAACGCGACACAGAAACATCCGTGCTGCGATGAAGCATCACGTGTCATTTGATGACCGTACACGACTTCGCCTGCAAATTCCGAGGCTCATCCAGTGAATTTCTTTCATTTTTTCAGGTCCAGGGTTCCAGTCTTTCGACTGTCCAAAGCAGACCTAGTAGGATCGCCATCACTTCAACGAAGCATCCGGAGCAATGTTACATTTTCCAGGACAGGCATTTAAAGCAGATTTAGCATGGCTTCAATAACGAGCTTCTAACGGGATTGCAGGAGAGAGACAGTACAGAGTACCTCTCTAGAGAAACGCATCTTGGTCAGCTACAACCATCTTTAGCAGGCATGCTTCAAGTAGAAGGCTAGCGGCAGCTCCACTTATTCAAACAAGTGACACTGCCGTTTCTTTGAACGAGGGGACGTCACGCTGTGAGTGCAATTTGGTCTTCTGTTCTTTCTTGAGTCAACATAGGCTTGCTAGATTTGTCTGAACCTGTCATTGACCTGCTCGGTGGAATCAGCCAGATTCCTTTTCATAAGACTGCCGATAAATCGCAAAATCCGTTCCCGACGATGGCACACTCATCGTCTTCGTACTCAGGACGTTCTTGTCTCTGCATGCATGGTTTCCAATTGTGCACTTAGGGAAATCGGTGCATACTGGTTTGGAGACCCTCGTCTGTCTTCATTTCATCATGGCGAAATCTCCTTTCATGCTTTTGGTTTATCGCTAAGACCTTCAAGTTCACTCTGGTGGTGAAGCAAGTTGACGAGTTGCCATGTTTTTAAGTTCGATTACGAAGAGAACTGTGTTCAGTGCTGCAATATTCATTACGAATCATCATGAACCATCATCGCACTTTTGGATAAGTATTTTGCAACCTCCATGAGCAATCTAACCTCACGCCAATCAACTTCAGTTTCCAATGTGTGAGCTCAGGAAGATCACCTAAGGTGCACCAGAACCTCAGAACTTTGTAAGAATAACCGGTTTGCAGTTGCAACGCGATCCAGAATCCGTCGTCTCCTCAATATGAGCATAGCTGAAATCAAGTTCATCACTAATTAAATAGAAAACTTGTTTAGAAGTCGTTTAATTTCATGAACCGTTAACTAAAGATGGCAGTTTGTGATTTCCTGCTTTATGCGTTTTTATTCGAAAAATGGAAAATTTCAAGACTGTGGTCCAGCGTGACAGCAATTTCTTCTAAGAAGAGAGGAGATAATCCAAGTTCATTGCTTCCATGCATAACATAGAACTTCAAGTAGCAGTCACCATTATTCTGGAAAAAAGTGACACAGGAGAGTGAAACTGAAGAGCTCAGTAAGGCATCAGATTTGAACAGCATTGCACGATGATCTCGGTGATGACTGGATAGCAGTCAACAAATCAATGAACTACAGACGCTCTGCACATCAAAGACGTTTCATCGGTAATACATGCCGATGCATTCTCAGGTGGATGCTTCAGTCTCGACTGTCTATCGCTACACAGACTTTTTCCATGGTCACGGGATTCAGAAAAACCTCAAAGAATTAAAGATAGAAGATTCTTTGTCTTATCGAATTGAAGCACAACTGAAGAATTACTTAATGCCCTTTCTTAAGTGTAATGAATTTAACTAGGCAAAACTGAGATTGTTGGAAAATAATACTTTACGGAAACCGAAACATTCATTAGTTGATTAGCTAATGAAGCCAGAGAACCATTCTGGATAAAATGGGCTTGCATTTATCGAGAGAAAGTAACATGAACCGAACCGAAATCCACCGCTATCGGCAACACGATGCGACTCCTGGGTGACTTGCATCACTTTGACTGGGCAGTCAGCTTTGCATTGATAGGTCATCGTGCCCCACACAAGGTTGATTTCTCAAACCGATAATTGGAATTGGAATATGGCATCCTTGAGTCTGGCAGAAGGTCATGGAAAATTATTCAAAGATCACAGGTCGTACCCCTGTAGATGCTCTTATTCGAGGAGCTATCTATGCAGACATAAATTCTGTGCAAACCTATGCAAACACGTGCCTTCTGCAGGTCTTGTTTTTCGTTATCCGTTAGGTTTAGACGGGTTTTAGCATAGAAAGACATATTGCAAGTGTGCAGGACATGCCCTATGGGAAGCCAGTATGTGTTATGTAACTTGCAAAGATATCTTTTCCATTGCAGAGATCTCTTGTTCCTTGTTTCCCTGTCTTTCTACAAAGAGCATCGAACGTCTTGTGAATTTAAGAGAAGCAAAGAAGATGGAAATCCCACCCCTAAGGAAACGGCCTAATAATTTTGGTTTTGTTTTACAGATTGTGAAAAATAATCGTTACGGCAAAATAATCGTTAAGGCTGCTCAAACCTTTACTTACATTCCAAATGTACTGATCGTATTGCAGGATAATTCTGTGCCGCTCACCAATATGAAGGTACATCTTCATGTCATCTGTTCGATTACATTCAACCTGGAATATCACAGAATTACATGAATACGAATTCCGAGAGTACCAGCTTGAAGTACAGTGCAAAAGCAATGATAATCCGACCTTATAGTATGTGTCCACTTCCTTTATAGTAAGGGACGAATGTTTCACTATTTCGTCGAGGATTGTTTTCGGGACAACATTGAAGAAACTATTTGTTTGGATAAACGTTTTAATCCCTTCGAACTCCTTTTTCGAAGTTTTGTTTTGTACCTTAAATCTAATTGGAAAAATGTGTCAATTGAACTCCTATACCCTCAGGCAGAAAATCTATCCGATTCATATTCGCAGAGGAAGCAATCAAAGCCATATTTGAAGCTTTGATTTCTGCCCCTGTAACCGGACAATAAACTCTTCTGGGGGGATGCGAAAGACGCCTTAGTGATGCATGTTTTTCCACTGTCTGTACACAATGGAATATATGGTACCATATGCACCGAGAACACCCCATAGAAAAATGCTGAAGGATTCGTGAGCAATAGGAAAGGATTTCTTCTTTCCTCACTGCGCACATGGCAGAATGGATAAGAATTTGATCAAGGAATTACTACCTATCTGTGATGAAGCGAAACGACTCCTTTTCCGTGAAAGACTTCTTTGCAAAGACATCTGTTGGCAAGGTGCTGCAAAAAGTAATAGAACCTCCTTTTCTTCTGAAATTACGAGCAGAATTTGAATATCCTCTTTCCGAAACCCGCTCACTTAAATAAGAAGCTTATGAATGTGCAGTTTGGCATGAGAGAGGTAATTTCTTTTAAAATAGTTAGGGACAAAGGATGTGTGCCATCCACTGGATAGCTGCTTGCGGGGGAGGACGTTGGAGGATCGTATCCAGTGAAAGCAATTATTTTCCTTTCATGCATATTGCCCAGTGTGCCACCAAGAGTACCAGAAATCTGAAAAAGAAGAAGAAAAAAAAGAATAAAGACAGGATCTTTAAAACGCACTTTCTCAGCATAGCGACTTTTGTGGTGATTCAGCTGCAGGTCATCCTGGAGTGAATCAATAACTTTGGGGTCCTTTGGCCACGAGATGGCTTCTACGAGTTAAAGGGCGTGGTGAAACTTAATTGTGAGGTGCGTGTAACAAGAGAGTGCAACTGACCATAGCGAGATGTATAAGAATTTCAAATTGCTTTACGACCAAGAGAAGGAGCTACAGTTTCATGCAGCATTTGTTGAAATGAGCCCGATCGTGTTTCGACCTCTGGAGGACGTGGTCTTTCCCGAATCAAGAGGATGGCAGAAGGCGAGCAGAGCTATCATTGACTTTGCCAATGTGAATTTTCCTGTTTTCTGAATGGTGTGAAGTCTTTTCGGAAAGGAAGATAAAAAATGCATGGCATCAGAGGAATGCGATCTCCCACCCCACCCTTCCCCTTCTCATTTGCTGGTAAAAAAAAAAAAAACGGAATCGTCCATCAGCTCGCGTCAACCGAGATCTTCTCGCAGAAAACGAAGTGTCTTTCGTTGAGGAATTCAGGAGAACTCGATCTTGTACAGCACGTGCTGTACAAGATCACAAGATTTATTGAGAACGTGCTCAATAAATCCACAAGATCTTCAGTGGTACGAGATGTTCTGATAGGAGGAGTATCTAACACGAGATGCAAACCTTCGCTTCAATCTGAAAGAGATGAACGTCACAAGGGCTTTAGGATCAGGAGACACCGAAGGGAGTCCAGAAGTACTGCTGTGCATCCTGAACGACCGAAGCGCGGAAGCTTCTAAGGACGAAACAGCGGCTCGATCTCAAGATTCGGCTGCACAGGAAACTGTTTTCAACGACAAGTGAAGTGCGCCCGCCTGCCACCTTCAAGATGTGAGATCGCAAAGGATAGCGGATGCGCGTATCAAGGCAGTTTCGGATCTCGGGAAAAAGATCTGGGAAGAACTGGAGTCTTGGGATTTTTTTTGTTTTTGTTTTGTTTCTGCTTTTTGTTTAGGATTAAGGAAGTAAGCGAAGTCGCATTGTAGTTTTCCGGTACCGTGTGAAAATCCGCGCGATCCGCGCGAAGGTGAGTTTCCGCCTCTCGCACCACCCTTTTTCGATCTATGCGCTTCCTCCGAACTAGGCTCAGCACCGCTGGCTCAAGAGCAGCAAGCACCCTGCAGGGATTCTTGTTGAGTTTGATTCGACTCGGAGAGATAAGCATCGCTCACGCCATCCAAAGCTTTCGTTGGGCAAAGAAGAGTGGCTTGGTTCTCAGCATCCTACCTTCACTTGATCTGTACAGTGGATTCCGAAGAAAGGTTCCATGCCCGGATAAACGTGATCCTGCCGAGTGACATTCCTGCAAGATCTCGAGTTACCAGCAGAGTACTTCTTACGCTTGTCTGCAAAACGCGTGGAAGTCTTTTTTAGCACGAGACGCTGCGATGCCAGCGAGCATCTTACTGCAGTATGGCGTGTTGCACCAAATACTGGGAAGGAACAGGTAGTCATAACGGGTGTCGAGATTGACGCGGAACATCTTCTTCGGAGTGCCAACTTTGATCTCGGTGTAATAAAATCCCTGAAAAAGAGGAGCCCGAGACCTGAAACGGTTTGTCTACAAGCACTCACTTTCTCGTACTTCAGTGGTATCATTTCCACTTTGTTTTCTCTTGGCTGTTCCAAACCGCGGATGCTTTCCCCAAAGAGGCGAACGCTGGTGATGCGACAAAGTCAGTGAGAGGAGGCGCAAACTGACCACCCCCCCGGGGACCATCAAAATCCCGAAACATCTCGAAAATCGAAGCATACATTTATAACGTATATTAATGTGTAAATTTATATGTGGATGAAAATACATTCTAAAGATTGTAAGGAGAATACGTGCCTATTGTGTATATTTTCATATAATAATATGTTTATTAGATGCATTTATATATATTTATACATGCAATAAATGTATATGAAATGAATACATAAATGTCCAATTATAAACATGCATCTTATCAAACGATCCTGAAAATCCCTCAAATAGGATTCGTCACTTCCTGCTGGAAGCGACAAGAAAATCAAACACAAAATTTCTTTTTGTTCTTTTAATTTTTGTTGGTCTTCTTTTTTCCACTATTTTTAATTGTCGCAGTTATTTTTTTTAAATACGGTACCTATATATTCATTTCACATACATTTATTATATATATAAACGTACTTTGATGTACATAATAAGCACACGTGTTTATTTTTTGTAATCTTCTCTCTCTATATTAATGCATATTATGAATTGTATTAAAATATATAATAAGCAAATTTATATTATAACCTTTATAATATGTATCATTCTTCAAAATTATATTAATAATATGCATGTTGATAAATATTAACATATATATGTGTGTGCTAAAATAATATTACTATTAATAATACGTTTGTTAATAAATATTTATCAATAGTGTATATTAAAATGAATCTGTACATTAATCTATCTATCTATTTATCTATCTATCTATCTATATACATACATAATAAGCATATATATTTATTTTTCGGAATCTATATAGTATATTTTAATCCATACATAGATTTATACATTAGTGTATATAATCAGCCAGTGTATTTATTTTTAATATCTTTCGGGATTTCGGTCGTGGAGGATTTTGGACCGAGCCCCTGCCCGCCTACCTCGCAGCATCCTGAAGTTTGATTAAAATCAGTACCAAGGGGAATCCACAGAATGAAAGCCATTCCGAGTACTTGGAACTGCGTGAGAGTTTTCCCTGCATATCGGAACTACGGATGCCGAATGGACGAGAAGGGAGATTTTATACCAGAGCTGCTGGGGCAATACGAGTCGGCATTTGCATTCTCCCCTAATGAAGTCAGCGCTCCATTAATTTTTCCATCATTTCGAAAGTCCTCCACAGTTTTTTGCTGCGCTTCTGATGACTACGAGGTAATTGTGATACAGTTTATAACCGAACACACTTATAGGCAGCTATCATTTTTGACTTTCCACGAGCTCGAAAGTGGGATTTTCCCATCGGCGGTTGAATCGGGGAAGCAGAGGATGAATAATCTTAGAAGATGTCCCTCTTCGTCGGTGCTACGGGAAGCCGCGAAGCATTTGGTACCCCAGCGCTATGGACGGTGGTCTCGTAGCTGTGGCGCCGTGAATTGGTGGCTGGAGCGAAGCAAGAAATCACTTGAGATCGCAGTTCGCATCGCAGCAGCCATCTCGGAGCTCTGGAAGCAGCAGGGAGCAAAGACAAAAAAAGCGCTCCGTTTCGGCCAGTGCACGTCGGGCTGACACTCCATTACTCAACTCAAGGAATCTCCGTCAACCCACTCGAGGAACCTCGGGATCAGAAAGTATCCTGGATGAGAGGAGATGAGAGGATGTGGGGAGGGGAGAGAAATACATCTCTTGTCTCCTTCCCAAAATGAACTGGTGGTTTGGCTTTCCAAAGATTCGACCGTTTATCACGAGTGTTCTGTAATTAGTTGGACTGCAGCTTGCGAGATGCTGCACCTTCACCGCTTTCTTTCTCAAGATTCCACTCAAAATGAAACCCGGAACGAAGGGGACTCTCCCTTTCAGCTTAACAGAAATCAGCGCTCTTTTTTCTTTCCTTTTTCCCTTTTGAGTGTGTTTCAGCCTTTAGGACTCCACGCCTTGTCGCTGTTTATTTTTCGGGATGTTTTATCGACATTAGTGCTTGGATTCTGCACAGTGCTGATCCCGTCTGGATCAGATCTCCCCGAACCTCCAAAATACGCGGTTCGATGCCACAATCCACTGGCTTCACTGAACAAGATGAAATGTAAGGGGAAGTTGCCACCTGACGCGAAGAATCTCTTCCCCCTGTAAGGCTGATCCTGCACACATCAGTTTCCTTTCAGACGATGTTTGGCTACCAGCTTCGCGCTTCCGTTGGAAAACTAGATGGCCGGTGAAGCCTCCGCTCCTGAAATGGCTTTCCCTCAATTCTCACAAGAACTTAAATAAGAAGTCAGCTGACTTCGAGCGAGTAACGAGGAGCAGCGACCTACCTCCTCTCTGTGATCCGTTCAAAGTGAGCTCGATGAGATCGTTCTGTGCCTGTGTCCTCGCAGCGGGTTTCGATTCTCCCGGGGTGTTCAGTTAGAATGCCTTTTCTGAGGGCAACCTGATCTTAATGCTGTGATGAAACTTCAAGGAGAGTCGTTAGAAAGGCAAGCGTCGGGAGCAGCAGCTCTGGATTGGAATTGGCAAACCAAGATCAGCAGTCCCGTAAAATGCTCTGCGTGAACAAATCCACAATCTTCCAGGTTCCAGTAAAAACGAAAAATGCCTTCCGATAGGTCATGTTTGGTTTCACTTTCCACGAGACGCTTCCCACTTCAAACGAGAAATAATTGGCTGCAGACATGCGAGTTTGAAAAAGACCCCTGAAGAAGCAGCCATTCCCGGCGTAGCCGCACCGGAATGTGATCCCTTTCTTCACCCTCCCTTTTCTTGTAAATGTTGTTTCATATTTTATTTTTCTTTTTGCTTGTCCCTTCCCCTTCCGCTGCAGAGTCGAACCTCGCCGGTCTGCTTGCCGGTTACTCGGCAAGTTCCGAACTCCTTCGGACGTTGTAGGGCCGATGGCCCCACACGTGTTTGTTTATGTCAAAAATAAAGACCCCGGCGCACACGGATGTCAGACGACGTTGACTCGCTGCGTGCCGCGTGGGGAACTGTGGATACCAATTTGAAAAAAAAATAAAAGAAAATAAGCTTCCACGAATTACTCGCATGAACTGCGTATGAATGTGCACGTCCCTAATGAGCTCTGGGACCTTGAATACGTAGTGTGCTCACAGCTACCGTGGCTCTATTGACGTAAATCCTGACACACCCAAAGGTAGCGGGCAACTTCCTGTAACGTAGCGACAGGGAGAGTGCCCTACTCGGGTGTCGGAATGCAATTCAGCTTTTCATTCCTGCTGAAAATTTGAAGTTCCTGCTTTCCGAAACAAATGAAGATACATCCTGTTAGTGGACCCAGCAGAATCTATCGAGAGAGCTACCTCAAGGCATCCTTTCACAAACGCTATTTCTTTACTGATAGTGGCATTCTAGCAGTTTGCGGAGGAGGGTCAAAGTTCTCGAGAAAGTGTACTCTGGTGAAAATAAATGAGATTGTTTTATCTCATTTATTTGTGTATTTCGATTTTATATGTTGATCGACTCTGCAATGTGCAGTGACCTCATTAATTTTTAATCAACACATTTTTGAAGTGATGTAAGGCATGCCAACCAAACAAAATGATTCTTCTTTCTTTTTGTTTTTACGTACTGAGTTTGTTCACATATTTTTTACATAATTGAAGCCCTAACTGAGGAAAATAATAATTTTCCTCAATTAAGGCTTTAAATGATTCGTTTTGGCAAAAAGTGATCGATGTAGGATGTAAACATCATTTTATTTTTTTTCATTTCGAAGGTAACCGAAAAATGACCTCAAGAAGCAGAATTTTAAAATTGAAGCTATTTGGAGAAAGAATCCAACTTAAATGCAAATCCTTATGCATCCCAGAACAAGACATTCGTGTTGATGAATCCTCGTTGTTATGGGAACGGAGATTGCCTTGGAAGAAGAAGAAATACCTTCTAAAAGGAGTCGTTTTCGGATGAAATCTTTTGTCTTATGCAAAAGTCAATCTGGATAGATTTGGAATTTCAACGGGGTCAAAATTATTCTCGTTATAAGACCGCTACTCGCATCGTTCTTGAACTCTCTCATGACCTATTAGCCCAGGGATATACATTCTATTTGGGTAACTGGTACACAAGTGTAGAACTCACACCGAAACCATACACTTGTAAGACAGACGTTATTGGTACAATGGGGCAGTGGAGACTCGGTATCTTTGAGGATATAAAAACAACTTTTCTAAGGTCGGTACATTGCGAGATATAATGACAAAATCATGTCATTGAAGTGGTGGGACAAAAGGGATGTACTGTTCCTCAGTACAATATACATGGCTCCAGCCAATGATGGAAACGGAGAAACGGGGTGTGGTAAAAAAAATAAAAAAAAAAATAAAAAAAAAGAAGCTTGAAGTGGTTGTTGGCTATGGGAAAAAAAATGGATGGAGTGGATAGAAGCGATGGTAGAATTGCAGCCCATGCGTTGGCAAGAAAGAGGTTAAAGAAGGAGAATATTTCCCCGTCTTTTAGACGTCATGTGCTCGGATTCATATTAAATGAAAAAAAAGAATGGAAAATTAAATGGATTCGATTCTTTGCTCGAATGTATTGAACAGATTATTGAGGAATCTTCAACTCTAGAAACTGTGACAGCTGGTCGACCAGCTACCAAGCCTAACGTCTCATCGGAAAACATTCTCCAAATTTTATGCCATGTACACCATCGAAAACGAGTGCATCGGGAAGATGCATCGTGTGGTGTTCAAAACAGGGCATTCGTAAGGAAACGCGACGTTGGTGCTCACCCTGGGAGGTGCCACTCTGTGGCGTATCTTTGTTTCGGAAAAGATCGTACGGAAAAATCAAGTGGAATCTCTTATATGAGTTTTTCTCTTCTTCTTATGCATGAAGCTTCTTGTTTTCTGTACGATAACGAAATTTTCATGAATAAACCTTTTTTTCTGTTTCATCGAAATCTACCAACAGATACTTTTGCTGTGCGTTTGCCGCATACCTATCCGTTTTCGCCCCATTCAATTACACACTCGTGGGTGCGCTTTGGGAAAAAATCCACCCGCTTAGCAGATTGACAGGGAGCAGCTTCTTCTGGAGACGTCATCTCGGTTCCCCTTCGTGTACACAAATGAGAAGAACCCACTTCTTCAAACTGGAATAAACAGCACCGCAATGCGATTTCGAGCAGTTCCAAAAATGGGTCCCAATAAAGTTGCAACACGTTGTAGTCAGTATATGGAGAATTCAGCCCTCTCCCTCAGGAAGTTGCCTCAGGGAAACAAGCAGGAGACTGCCACCGTCCTCGCACTTTCACGTTGGCTCCATTCAGTTTTTGTTTGGTTTTCTACCAAAGCTACTGCTAATATTCTCCCACCCGAATTGTGGGACCAAATGGAAGCGATCCTATTGAATTGCAAAGATGAAAAGAAAAAAAAAAAAAAACGGTAATTTTCCTTCTTTTAGAGAATTGGTTTGCAAGCTGCTTTTCGAATATAAGGATTTACTCGAGTCTTTATTGATATTCTGATCATGCACGTGATGCAAAACCGACCAAGAGCTCAGTTTTTCGTTTGATTACCTAAGCATTGGTGATTTTTCCCGTCCTGTTTATTTTGGTCGCTTTGTCAGGTTGCCCTATGTATTCCCATGTAATATACATTACATTAAACAACATTTTGGTGCTGCCTTGAAAGGGTCGCTCCATATAGTTTAAATGTAGAAGACAGACTGCCCGAAACCGACTATTAAAGTGGACTGCCGAAAGGTAAACTATTGCTTTGATACTCATGTATCGGTATTACTTATGTGTATATGTCAGCAGTCATACCTGTGATATGTATTTATGAATGTGTATAATTCTGTCAGATTTATCTGCTCTGTAATTAAACCATTTTTCGAATATGATCACGGCTAAAAGAAGGGCTTGAACTTTTGAAGAATAAAGCATTTTAATAGACTGTTCGTATCTTGTCGATCGTGCTTGCAATAGTTGTCAAAGACTGTTTACAGAATCAACGTCCATTCATCATGGACTGTCAAAATAAGCGTCCGTTCATAACTTCTAGAGACCATCCTGACTTCTTGATTTCATAAAAAAGTATACGCTAGCAACAAATGCCATGACAGAGAAGCAAAGCATCCTGTATGATAACTCGATTTCTCGGTTATCCAGGATGATTGCGTTTCCGGACCGTGATTCCATGCAAAGCCCTTCGCTAGAACTTGAGAGCAGATGGTCACTTTTGGATTTCGTGCGTGCCGAGGCGTGGCGTGTTCCACCTTTCGAATGACCGACTTGATTTCCTGAGGTCATGCAAACCTTTTGCGAATGGAAATGCCACGTCGACGTTACGTTCGAAGAATGCATTTCAGAGTACGTACTGTGCCTTCCAACAGAAATCATTTCTTCTTCTGTGTTTTCTAGCGAAGGCATCAAAAGGGAATCCAAGGACAATTCCATGTCGCTCTTCCTTTCGAACCCTCTCACTTTCGTGCTGCTTTGTTCTTGTAGCATTTTCCTTCTGAAATCGTTCCTTGCTCTTTTGAAGAATTCGTTCATTTCTTTTATGGAGTCGTTTACGAGCCTCTTACTACAGTTCGCTTCGATAGCGTCCTGAATCATCGTGCATAATACAAACTCTTTAATTATGTTCTTACCCGAAGATATTCTTCCGTGTCAATTTCTTTCGTTTCCGAAGAGAGAAGTTCTTGGATGCTTTCTGACCGCTTTTCTGCATCCCTTCTGTCTCCTGAGGGGTTCAGACTAGACATGCTGCCAGAAGGTTCGCATTTTTCGTGAGAGAAATTCGGAAAACTTCCGTGCGACCGACGCGTCGATTCCGGATCCAAAGGATGGTTCGCTCCTGTACGAGAAAGTCTACCCGAAGACGAGCTTGTCGGATGCGAACTCAGATCCTTTTGCAAGAGCAGCCTTTCCAGCTTCTGGCAACACTTTTCCATGATCCTGTTAGTTCCTTCCAAGCAGCAGGTGTTTACCCAGCCACCCGCTGGGGTTTCGAAACTGCTCATGCGTTCACATGAAGGCATTTCACCAACTGTTGAAGGTGCCATCGAGGGTAACTTCTCCGTTTTCTCTGACCAAACGCTTTCCACAGCACTCGTCTCATCGAAACAGCACGGAGACAAAGTGAAAGACACTTCGTCGTCCATCAAGCGATATGCGAATCTGCACTTTTTCTCCCAAGGGTAGGGGTAACTGTCGTTTTGTTCGTCAGCACGCTCCGTCTCTTCGAGCTTTCCCGCGCCCTCTTCTGTGTCGCAGTCGTGTGGTTCAGATTCATTCGCTGTTCCTGCTGTGGATTCTCCTACACTTTGGATAACTTCCCAGGACTTTGTAGCGCCTTTGGAGCTTAAGAAAATTCCATCTTTCTGAGGATTTGAGCTCTCACTTGGATGAGGATTCATATCCATCACAGCCTCTCCCTCCCTGCTTGGGTTTTTGGGGTTTCCTTCATTTCCATGTTCTGCAGGTGTGGTGTTGTGCGGCAGGCGCTTTCTGAAGTCATGTGACTGAGTCGTGTCTCCCTTTCTATTGGAAAAATTTCCTCCATGGTCGGAGCTATTGCTCGTGTCGTTAAACAAATGATTGGGATTGTTTTTGGAAACTGCGCCCTCGCTGTTGTCACGAGAATTGGGGCGCCCTCCTCGCTCGGCTTCCTTCTTCGGATTTCTGATCCTTTTCTTCCTCGCCTTTCCGTGTGCGGTTTGAGCGTTGTCCTGCTGAGTAGGATTTCCTGTTCCCTCGTGCGAGGAGGCTGCAGAAGAAGTTGCAATCTTTTGCGCGAAACTTCTAGGGTTGTCACTCTCCGTTTCAGTGTTGCTACCATGCTCCTCTAGGTCACCTCGAGGCAGTACGTTAATTGAGGGAGGATTCGAGTGCATAAGAGGGAGAATCATGGGAGCGCCACCTGAAGAGTTGTCGTTTTCGTCAGTAGACATCTTCCTTCCATTGTTCTCTGCGTGAAAGAGGCTCGAAACAACACTCGATTTTTTCAAGGATGGAAATCGTGAGACGTGATCATCGTCATTTATCTTGGGTGTTGACCCTCCGTTCTGTGGAGTAACAGACGTTACAAACTGTTCAAATAAATTCAGCTTAGCAGAAGATGGTCTTATTTCTGGAGTCAATGGTTCAAGAAAGTCATCACTCCTTGTTTTAAATAAGCTTAAAATTTCACTGTCTTGGTCATCTTCGTCCATCGATTGCCGAAGGTTCATGAAGGTCGACCTCGCTGATATCTCTTTTTCTTCTTCCTCAGGAATGCTTTCTTGGTTCACGGGACCAATCCTATCTTTATTTATTTCAGGGACTTTTCCTGAGAGGCCCGATTTCATCCTTGCTTTTCTCCAAGACTTCCTTTGGTTGTACTTAGGAGAGAACCTTTGCTTGCTCTTGCTCTTCTGCTCCTTAGGTCTATGAAGCGGACCAGGGAGCATTTTGGCATTTTTCGCAGGTGCATGTTCTCCCCTTCTATCTGCCCTAGTTGCGGACACTTTCAGAGCGTTTCCGCTTCCTTCATGTCGTTGGTCAGCAGGGAACGCTGCTGTCTCAAGTGAAGGGCCGCACTTGCTCTGGCTGATGCTTTTTGTAGTCTCTCCTCCGGAACGGACTCCTGAGAGTCCATCGGTTCCGCCTTGTTGTGGCTGCTGATCCCCAGTCCTCGCCTGTAATGGAACGGGATGATCGCCTATTCTTTCTCCCGTCAACAGATCATCTTCGCCTGTTTCGCCGCTGGCCGATTTTTGAATTTCGCCGAGCTTTTCAAGGCTCTTGGACAACTGTCCACAATGTTCGGAATCCATATCTTCAGAATCGGAGAAGGAAGAAAACTTTCTTTCTCGAATATTCTTTCCAACAATCGAAAATTTCGATGTGGGAGGGAATTTTTTTTTTTGTTTTTTTTCTGCGAGTCACTTCAAATTTTTCCCTACCACTGCTGTTTTGCACGTGCCCCAGCAACGGACGCCGGATTTCCAATTCCAGATCCGCGATGCTGGATACGAGGCTGGACTTTCAATGTTACATGTTGATGTGTGTATATGCTTGGTAAACATAAAAGTACGGAAATGCTTGAAGCACGATGCGTCATGACTGGCAACCCATTATTACAAGCGACAATGCAGCCATCATACGCCAGCGGAAAATTCAACAGGGCAAAAGGCTGCCATCTTCAGCTTGAATACATAAATCGTATCAATTGCTGATCCCTTCAGCTCTCCATCACTCTTCTGTACAGGTGATCAAGAACATCCGAAAGACTTCCTTCGTCTGGATCAGTGATACTCAACCTTCCTTCCTCTCGGGCCACACACATACATAAAGTTTGCAGCATTACGCGAGCTGTGTACAGTACGTTATATATTATAATACAATCATGTAAAAAAAATTATACGTTGATGTGCTTTAATTCATTCTACAAATTTTAACACAATGCATTTTTTTTTTTTTTTTACATTCGTGTATTGCATGCAAAAAAATCGGAAGAATGGATGGACTTTTTAAATTGTGGTGAGCTAAGCGCAGACTGCACTCTTTTTCCGCGTACCAACAAGTGAAATGGTAAGAGACGAAACAGTACGCAACAACGTCATTGCACGAAATCGCAGAACAAACACACGACAACTACCAGAAGTTTTTTTAAGAAAAAAGCACTCAATGTCTGTGAATGACGTGGGCCGCACATAAAAGGTTGGCGGGGCCCGCAAGCGGCCCACGCAGGGCCGTAGGTTGTCTCTGGTCTAGATCGATGTACTCGCACTCATGCATACAGGTTGACATACTCAAATCTATATGTATATATTCATTGTGGGAAAGAAAAAATCATATGTGAAACGTATTTAGGGCGTAAAAAGGAAAAAAGTGCGTCATCCGAAATCTCAAACGTCACCACATGTTATGTATGGTGTGCCGTTTCAGCCACACGAAGGTGTAAAAAATGATGACGTGTTTTGGGTAACGTGGACACCAGGCGATCAGTAGAACATGTTTCATGATTTGAAGGAAACACTGCTCGTCAACCATGAAGATGACTAGGAGTGCTGAATAATTACGATTTCTCTAAACAAGCAGAAGACAGATGGTCCAAGGAGAGTTCAACTGAGAAACAAAAACGGCAACAAACACTTCAACGAAGACTAAAGGTTTCGTGCTGAAATCCTGGAGCTTGAAACTGGAGATATCCTGCGTCATCGGAGGGAGGCAATGAGGACAGATTCTCCTGAGATTTACGTAGCCACGCGATGAAGAAATAAATTTCACGGGTTATTCGTGAAAAGACATTGGAAAACGATGACTCGATGCAGACTATTCAGGAGCTTAAAAGTTTTCCAAAGACTTCGGTCAGAAATTGGAAGAATTAAATCCATCTAAGTGGATGAAATCGCTAAGGATCCCGCTGCTTGTTTTCAGACCAATTCAGTCCAGTGGTTCCCCTACTCGTTACGATCATTTTTCTTTTTATTATTATTATTTTAGCGCCTTGTCTGATGTTAATACACTTACTGATTAGAACCATACAACTGATTACTTTCTACTGTCTTTTGCTCCCCCTCTAGCACCTCTGTTGGCTTAATGGTTGCTTGAATTGGGAATGAAACCGCCATGATGGAGGTAATCATTTAGAACTTTTTAATCATTTTTCTTCTTCTTCTTCCTCTGCCAGTGGGTAGTTAGAGGGGATGGATGCTCATCATTCTTCCGTAAAGTACGGAAATTCTTTTCTGTGAAGCGCTCCTTCAGAATGGTTTGGATTTCCGAAGGATAAGTTTGGAATTTTGTATCGTGAATATGAAAATCAGCAATATTCGGCTGATTTCCACTTCAAAAAAATCATTAAAATTCGTACTAAATTCTAACAGAATTACATCTCATTAATGCGCGTGCATTCTTTTATTACTTAATTTCGAATTTGAAATTATTGTATTCCATGTCAAGAGGAGGATCTTGGACTGAAAACTTGATAAGCAAAAACCGGAGTTTATGAGATTTGTAGAGAAGAATGCAACAAATTGCTTTACCCTTAGTAATCAAGATGGTTTATGTGGAGATCGAAAGCGCCTGTTTCGCAACTTTCCTTGTGCTCCCATAGAGCATCACCTTTTTTCTTTTTTCAGAACTTTTCTGTACCCTTATCTGATCATTTGTTCCACCAAGTAACGTAAAGAAATGTGCACAGATAGCATTTATAAAAAAAAAGAAAAAAGTCAAATTAAGACTTCGATACCAGAAAAAAGATGATGTTTGAAATGAAGTTACTTTTGAATTCATTGCCAGGGGATAATTATAATTCCTTTTTAACGAGGAACCAATTTATTTTCACAGGAGACAAACCACGATTTATGTCAAAAAAATGGGGAATTTTACCAAGTGCACTTGAAGGACGTCGCTTCGTTGAAATTTTAGTCCTCACAACATTAATTCATTTACTTACATGGAGCCACTTATTCTGTACAAGTTTCCTTCCATTTCGAAGCAGTCTCTGCTACATCCCTATACAATGCTTGTAATTCTGACAAACTGAATACTGAAAATCTGACCGTAATTTTCATCATTTCCTTTGTATTCAGCCTCTTTCCTTCGACGTTCTTTTCTGTCTTGCAGGCTGTAATCTTTACTTGATGGAACAGTAAAGCTGCCCACAATCCCCCAACATGTAACCTTTTTTTTGGCCTTAATATTTCAAATTCATTTTGAAATGCTGTAGGCCTGAAAACGGAGAGCGATTCAGGGACGGTTCGGATTCCTCCGTACGTCCCGATGCAGCCGGGAACACGCGGTGCCTTTTCACTTGCACACACCACCACCACCCAGTTTGGCCTTGACAGCATCCATCTAGCAAAATCCGACACATGTTTCAAGATTCAGTCAGCATTTGATCGGGATCACCCGATTTCCGTTTGCAGCATCTGATCTTGTTATACTGATTTCATCCAAAAGTTGCCGAATATTCCGAAATCGGTTGGTTGCTATTGCGATAGAACAGGTTATGGCCATAGGGAAAATTCTGGTATCTATTAATTATTGTTTTCCTTTTTAAGTACGTTTCTGAAGATGATTACTCAGAGAAATAAGTTCGGAGTCTTGCATTGCGTTTTTTATGAGAGAAAAAAAAAAAAAATCAAATGACAGGAAAAAAAAAAAAAAAAAATCCTTCTCTATTAGCACACGCATTTCTTGATATTTTGAAAATTGACAAAAGACAGAGCTCGGTAAGATTAAAGTTAAATTTTTGTTTAGCTGGAAATTATAATTCAGGAATGCGACTTATTCACCACCCTTTCAGGATTTACAATTACTTATTCGCATCTTACTTGCTATTGTATTCAGCATTCTGATTCTGAAATTAACATCCTTTTCTTAATCGCATTTATAAAGTATGTAGAATCGCTTTTTAGGAAAAAGTAACAGGTAGAGAATAATACTTTTCCCCATTTTCAAAATTCTCTGCTCCTGGTTTACTTATTCATTCCTTTATACAGCCTCAAATTGCAAATAAGAAAATCCATTTCTATACGCAAGGAGTAAGTTGCAATCCTCACAGATACCAAAATAGTGAGAGTGAATAGCATTGATTGCTATTCGCTTGTTACTCCTTTTTTAGGCGATGTTTTCGTTTTACTATTGAAGTGCTCCACTTGGAGAAACGGTCTTTTGCAGGAGTCATTTCATTCTACTAAACATCGTTGCGGCAAAAAACTTCCAAGAATAAGGCTTATAGACTGAAGCAGCCCACCCTTGAGGCCCACCAACGGGTACGCCTATTGCCGTAGATCAACAGGCTTGAAAGCAGGCACCAGTGGATGGATGGCAGACTTTGAAAAAGGGAACAAGGTTCAAGGAAACTTGGGAGAGAGAGGCAAAGCATTCCTCTGATTTTGCCTTCGGAATTACGGGCATGTAAATAGTTGGAATGAAAAAAGAATAGATGTTAAATGACAGCGAACTCGGTACATATCAGGTGCTAGATCTCATGAAACGAAATTTTTAAAAGAATTGCAAGGAAACCAAAAAAAAGCATGACTGCTTATTTTTTTTTTCTTTTTTTTTCTTTCAGTATCACGAATAAAATGGAATATATATTTATTTCCGAAATATTTTCAAGGAATAAAAAAATGTGGTTTCTGGAAAAAAATTGAATGCAAACATGTTGAGCATAAATAAATGAACCTCAAATAAGGGATACTTCCAGCACTTTCGATGGGCCAGAATAAGAAATGTAGAATGTAACGGTGAAACAGTTCTCAGAGCATAATTCTTGAACGTAATGGTATAGATCTTGGGATTTTCACCGTCAAAATGACATGTTGAACTGTGTACAGCAGTTGTCCATTCACGAACTGATTTTACAACTCAGTTCAGATATGAAAAGTTTAGAGCAATGAAGAAGCAGCTTCAGATACGACCGTTGACAAACGATTAAAACAGTCGTGGTGATGCTCAAATCTCTGAAATCAGTACAGCAATCGTGTCAGGCATTTCGAGAATCGAATTTGTCTGCCAGATTATTCTTCTGTTCCAGCTTATTGATTCAAACTCTTGAACACTTTGTACGAATATCCTCCACAGAGTCGATGCTCAGCTATTTAAGAAAATTACTTACTTTCAACGACATTGGGTAAGAATGTGTTCTTTTTTGGCTGTGATGCGATTTAGCTTTGTGAACCTTTAACAGTCCTTTGGCGATCTTTCCATCCAGTTTAATCTGAAGATGAAGTCAGTACATGAATGTGCTACAGCAAATTAAACACTTCATCATAATCCTCTCTGCTATTTCTTCGATTTCACTATTTCATGAGGAAAAAGAATCTATGCCTCCACTTGGATTTTTCAGGTAGCCCAAATAAAATTTTTTGGAAAGCCACAAAGACCACACTTGTAACGATCAGAAGTGCTCCAAACGCGTGAGCAAGGCTTGGGATTTCTCGGAAGATAGTAAATTGCCATACGTGAGCAAACACTACTTCCAATGTTCTGGTTAAAGCAACTATGTTTGCTTCTTCTAGTTGAAGGGCTACTGTGAGGGAAGCATGTGAAATGAAGCTCATTACTCCCAAAGCTAAAAGACCTAGCCATTCCCAGATGCATTGAGGCATAGAAATTTTTTTCAAAATCCCTGCAAGGATCCCGTTTAAAACGAGTCCAATGCATGCGTGATTCAAAAGGACTACTGAGAAGTGTACTTCTTTCAATAGTCTCATTGAAATGAGAGCCACGGAGATCATCAACACCCCTCCTAACGCAGACAAAACGCCTAATAATTGCCGATGTGATCTTACACCGAATCTCAGCAGCTTGGGAGGATTTAGAATCAAGAGTATTCCGATGGAGGAAACACACAGAGCAATTATTTTGACAATTGTGAATTTCTCTTTCAAGAAAATTCTTGTTAATATTGATACGAATACAGGGACACTGATGAGAATCACCGCCGCGCTCCCGATGGGCAGGAGGCGAACAGATGTGAATAACAGCATGATACCAACTGAACCTGCAACGCCACGTACTATCAGCAGTTTACGAGGCTTTGAGGGAAATGGGTTCAGCTGAAACTGGAACACGAGCATCGAAGATCCGACAAAAACTCCAAGCAGATGAAAGAATGACAAGTAGGATGGGTGGTACATCCACAGCTGTTTTGCTTGTACTAAAGCAAGAGAAAACATCAGACTCGCAAATACGGTAAGCAAGAGTCCCCTATATGGCGCATGCAAGAACTGGTGAATGCACAATCCGAGTTCCCTTCTACGGTGCTTCGGTTCGATGGATGTGCCGGGGGAATCCATCACATCAGCTGACTTGGAACACGAAATCTCAAAAAGAAAGGCTTCTGGTTGCTATTTGTCTCTGGAACGGAAATCGTGACACAGTACGGTAAAAGAAATAGGAACAGCAAGATCTATTGATGCTTTATGATCGTTCAATTAAAGGCGACATGCATAAAACTTTTCCATTTAGTGTAATCATCCGTGATAATGAGATGAATGTAACATATATTTCACATGCTTTGTGTAAAGGAAATCAGCACTGAAATTTTTCTCGTAGGCAGTTCACATAATTTGAACTATCTCAATAGAGTTCTTGTGAATCTGCCGTTAAAAGATAGGAAATAGGGGAGGGGGGGGGAAATTACTTTTCGAAAAGTTAATTTGGTTATTTTTACAAAAATTTGCTGTCGAATTGAAGCGAGCACCCTAGACAAAGCCTTTACTTTCACGAAATTTGTACTAGCGTGCTTCAATATTTCTCTTTGACATAATGTTCAGAGAGAGAGGAGAAAAAATTGAATCGATAATTTATAAGCTATACAATAACTGTTGCTTTAATTTACACACATCCATTTTCTTTAGAATTAGCAAACGAAATCAGCCAGTCACAGTGCTGCTATGTGAAATGTTTATGAAAAGTTTCACTTTTCCATCCAACTGTTTTCTTATTATATCACAAAGAGAAACACTCGAGTTTCCTTTCAAACTTGTCCAAAAATTTCTCGATGCACCCTGCAATACATGTGATCCAGCACTTGATCTAGAATTCACATGTGACATGTGATCTCGGAGTCTATCGAAAAAATCAATAAATGCATGCTAATCATTCTCTGGATAAGCATTAAGAGCAGTTTTTGAACAAGTTTCTAAAATGACCTAAAGATGAGAATTATAATTGTTCTTTGAGTTTCCTGTAATTAACGATCGATAATTAAATACTGAATCTAAGGTATGGACGTTTCTTCTGAAAAGAATTGGGGAAATGAAATTGGAATGAATAAATCATACACTACTGCATTAGGAGTAATCAATACATTTTAGTGCAAATTTGTAAAACAAACAAGTACTTACCAAATTCATGGCCCCAAAATTCAATAATGTGATCTGAAAATTTAAATTTACTTTATGATTTTGTAATGTAACTTTTCCTGATAGCTATCGGTGATGACTGTTGGTACACGAATGTTCTAATGTTGGAATCATAAATGAACTTATTAAAATAGATAAATTTATTCAATGTGAAACAAAGCATAAATAGACAAAATAAAAAATGGGCATAGATGAAAAACTACATGCAGCTAAGGATTTTAGTTCTCAAGCTTCATGATTCTAATTTTCTATCGTATAAATTGATATCTGTTCATTTACATTAGAAATTCATTTTATATTATGATGATCTTGAACATACATTAAATTTTGTGTACACCGGGCATTTCGAAATTAAAGCAAGAACCAGGCATTTAGAGAGAAATACGAAGGTTTAATTTCATGGTAATAATACAACAAATATCAGTTTGAAACCTCATGAGGACTGTACCAAAATCATACATACTTGGAATTAGAACACACCTAATGGACAAAATTTTCTTGCAGTTTTGAATAGAAAAGTCTATTTCTAAAGTTGAATGCATACATCATAAAGTTTAGAAAGAAGAATTTGTAGACATGAGCAGTCAGATATTGTGTGAGACTGAAGAATCCTTTCTTCCAGATTCCTTCAACAATTCCATACTGATTGCTCGTGATTCTGAGCGTCTGTTTATTCCACTTTGGTTGTTTCACAGGAAACGTACGATTTGTATTATTCATAAAGTTAAGTATGCCTACTTTTGTTATCGATCTCCTAAGTATAAACGTAAATCTTGTGAAAATCATCAAAAATCAACTCGTGGCTGCTTAAAACTTATGATGGAATACAATGCAAACTTTTGTTTTGGGTTTACAAGTCTTGTCATTTGACACAGGTCATTAGATTCGATTAAGATAAGGATGTACTTATTCTGTGTTTTATCAAAGAACTTCTTGGGAGTTGATAATTTTTGAAATATTTCGTTTTGAAAGAAAATTAATTTAAGATATTCATGGATTTAATAAATCTGTGTTTTATTTATTATACCCAACGATATTTGAAAGTTCTAGTGCTCCACAAACAATTGAAATTGGAGGAAAAAAAAATTAAAGTGAATGGGGGTTTTTCATTCCAATGACACGACCACTTTCACAATACAGATGACTGCACAGTCGGTGAAACAGAAACAATTGGTGTCTTAATAAAGTATGACTAATGCATGCACTAGAAACATTTTGAAGTGCAGTTACACTTTTAGATAACTAAAATATGGCTCATTATAAATAACAAGGGAAGCAATGAGGGTTCTCGACCTTTTAATGAGTAATTTCAGCGAAATATGTTAATTTCAAAGTTATGTTTGCAGTTCTTCAAACCGCAGTTTATGAGAAAGATGCAAGGAACAATTTGAATGTCACAATAGCACCAAATGTGTGGCAACGAAAAATAATTTCATCGGCTGTGCCAATTGGCAATTGCATAGCTTACCGATTTTATACATCGGAAATTTTTTTTTTTATACCAGTTTTTAAAAGATCAGATCCTTAATGGGGGCGCAGGTTTTGAATTATTTTTCGATTTCCTTGGCATGGATTCCAATGAGTTTCATTGTTATCTTTGTTAATGCACTTGAAAGAGAACTTCAGCTGTGCAAGGGTAGTGTCACTTGTTTCCCTAATGTGAACACTTACACACGTATACACACACATACAGATCTACATTTGTTTCCGTCATAGGCTTACAGAAACCAAAATAGATCGCTCCTTTTTTTTTTTTTTTTTTTTTTTTTTTTTTTTTTAGAAACTGATGGTCAACTGGTGTCAGGAACTTCTACTTGAGAACGGTTCAATGATGGGATGCACAGCTGCTACAGCATTTAGCAACTCGAACTTAATTGCTTGATCTCTTTGTGTGTGTTTTTCACTTATTTGTTCACCGATGGAGCCACTATAACTCCAGCACACCCTTAACACATCCTGAAAACCAGCATTTCTTTATCGAGAATAATGGACCCTGTCCGAAATTTTGTTGCGATGTGAAACACGCTTGTGTGCTATGTGCTACACGGCTTCATCTTTGCAATGTGCTTTACTCTACTGACCGTTTCGGGACACTGCCGATAGTGTTTGCACTACGATTGCGTTTTTGGCCTTTGCACTGTTATTGTAAAATCGTCACATTAATTTTACGACGCTAAGTGGTGGGGGGAAAAAAAATAAGTACTCGAATTACGATTAGCACAAGGTGGAAATAAGTATAATAATTTAATATCTGTCGATAAGTATCTGTTAAATAAGTATGTTAACTTTTTGTACTTACCGAAAAATTCAGCTTTCCTTAATGATTTTTTTTGAATGAAATGTTTCCCCCTCCCCCCCCCCAAATCGATCGGATCAATAAATTAAGGAAAACGGTTGCTGGGGGAGGGGGGGGGAGGAATGGTGAATGGTGATGCAAGAAACCGTTTACAATCGTGTGTGTATTAGCATTATTTTGCTAAGGTGAAGTTCTCAGTTCGCAGTTTCGTCTGAGGTCTCCAAAAACGGAAAAGAACTCTTATTTTCCAGATGTGGGAAATGGGAGCACGGGTGGGGAAAGGTTTGTGAGAAATGGAATGGATTACAATATTCGAAGTGGTTGGTTGATCAGAGAAACTCATAAGATTCCAAAAACTTGCATCTGTTGAGACTTTGAATATAAATTACGAAATTCGGAATGTTTTTAATGAATACATTTTACTAGTATATTATGAAAATGCATAAATGATGTAAAAAAAATTGCGCCTCTCTCTTACAATTCGTTTTTCGGGAACATGTACTCAGGCAGTACATGTTCTATATGACACTAGGCAAAAATTAATCGTAAATGTTGTTAAAGAGGACATTGTTAAATCACAATTTCTCCAAGTGCGTAGTACTAGTATTAAATAGTCTTCATTGGTCTCCTCATGGGTGAATATTTTTTATCTCTTTCTAATCATTATGAATGCCTGTTTAAATGACAATGCATGCAGCTACAAACTTTAGAGTGCTGAGAGACTCGAAATACAAACAGCACTGCAACTCTGAAGAACACATTGAAATTTGTAGAAATTTCAAACACCCAAATGGCGTTAGAAAAGTGAAAAAAAACTGACTCTCAGACTGCTTTATTGGAAATGTAATATTCAAGAAATCAGCCACTTTTTTGTTCCTAACTTGAAAAAATTTCCTTTTTATATAATGAAATCCAAAAGCATTTATCACTTGTAAAAAAACCTGATTTCCTCTTCATTAGAGAAAATTAAAGAAATACGACTAGAATGTAGCTGTAACATCTTGTTTGCTTCTAAAAAAATGACAATTATTATATTTCTGTAAAAACCAATTTTTAATTATATAAATTCTTCAAGTCAGTAGCTATGTCATGTTTTGCAAATCACATATACAGCAAGACAATTGTATTTCATAAAGTCAAAAAAAAAAAACAAAAAAAAAAGCATGGACTCATTGATAACACATAATTGTCTTCTATTGAAAACTAACAAGGAAACAATCTTGTTCAGCTTATGTGCTTAACAAACAAAACACAAAAAATACTAGAAAACATTACAGTCAAAACTGTCTGAAAGGAGGCACACAAAAACTGCCAACCAAACCACACAGGAGTGCAAAACTTCCAAACTAGACAAGTTAAATTCATAAGATACCCATGCTCTTTGAAAATAACATCCAACAAAATCCAAACCCCTAATCAAAATCTCGCTTCCTCAACCTTTTCATCACAATTTTGTTTGGTATTCTAATTTGGAATACCTGAGAGCATTTTTGACTTTGTTCTGCCATTCAGCAGCATCTTTTTTTAGTAGAATTGTATTATTTTGTATTTCTGGATCAGCCAAGCCATAGTTAGGTGGATTTGCAAAAGGATCATATCCCAAAACAAGCAACATTGGTGCAATTTCAGCCATATCAGTAACAACATCCTCTGGAATTTGACCAACCCACTTAGTGAGAGCTTCTAAATTTACTGGTTTGACAACTTGATCTGAAGACTTCTCCAGTCTGACAACATAAAATCCATTTAAGTACTCATAATTATCTACCTTACATAGATAAGGATATTCCCTTTGGCTTATTGATAAGTTGCTCATGATGCAACACAGCCTCATGCCACTTTATATCCAAAAATGCAAGGATACGACTCATCCAAATACGTGGATGTAGAACAAGCTGTTCATAATGGACAGGCAAACAGCGCTTCGGACCCACTTCAATACACTGTGCATGCATTACTTGCATAGCTAAATTCCATTTTGCAAGACTCTGGCGATAGCTGTGCAAGTCAAAGCCTGAAACAGTTATCTAGCCAACACAGTGCCAACAATAATCTGCTTTTTACTACTTTTCTGCTAATGATGGAATGGACAGTTGCTCTTCCATCACGAATCATGAAGATAAACTTTGAACTGGGAAAGAGCTTGCTCAAATAAACAGTAGACTTTAAAGTAAAAGGATCCTTATTGCACAGATATGGAGCTAGTTCCCCATGCTTGATTACTATTTCCAGGATGAAAGCAGCTACTGCATCATCAATGACCTATTTGTATTAAAGCATTATTATGAAGTAAAATCAGAGAGTTCAAAAGTGAAATTAATATACTAAACATAAAGATAAATTGTACTTCAGCAGTTAGACCCGCTTCTTTTAATCGCAAGTTTTCATGTTCAGATTTTTTCCACTGAGCTCTCATCTGTAGAATTCTAGGAATCACTCGAGTTTCTTCACCACATCTAACATCAGGATGAGCATCCAACATTGCTCTAACAAGAGTGGTTCCTGAACGAGGCATACCACCAATAAAAATCAATGGAAGGTTTCTATCATACTTGGACAGCAATGTCTGGGAATAGCTTATTATGGAAAATTTTTTTAATAAGCTCAACAATACCTTTTCATATTCCGCAACACGGATTGGAGATCTGTAAAATGAACTGTACGTAACCAAGTAACAGACCAGCAGTGACACACCACACCATACTATGATGTTCCTCAATTGAACATTAGAAAAAAAGTACAAACCATACTTCAAGAACATTTATATTCTTTAATTCATCCCTGGCAAATTTAATAGAAAACTCCAATTACAATAAAAACTTGTTTATTCATCTCTTTTAGAAATAATCACACCATTTGTAAATATGGAATAAAGATGTGCATTCACTTAATTAACGGTCGTTGCTCCTACAGCTTATCTACACAAGCCTTTCTGATCCGTTTGTGTAACAATGCAACTCGTGTATTTAAAATTCGGCACAAGATTACATCATAGAGTTTGCTATGTTTCTGGTATGGAAAACTTTAAATGTTTATACTCTTTGAAGTTAGATGCAGCATCTGTGATACCAGTTGTACATTTGACACTTTCTCGCAAGGTCATACACTACATTTATAATCATGTCAGGCATTATATTTTGATGCATCAATACTAGTACTGCTCATGGAATTTGGAAAAAAAATTATGTGCTACTATGATTAAAGACAAAACCATTCACAACAATGCACACCACAATGCACTCCATAAATAGTTTTGTGATTTTTGTATATACGACAAATTATCGGAAATGTATCTTTAAGAAATTGTCATCGTTTCAACATCACTTATTAGTAAATTAAATGAATTTCATCACCATTTCAAATAAAAATGAAACCTTGATAAGAAAGAAACATGACTGATTAAATACCAAATATTAGTCTGTTAGGAACAGTCCAAGTATACTGAAGAATACAAGAATGATATAAAGGATAAGGAAATTCGTAAATGCTTTGCCATTGGATGTTTACCATCGAAGTCAGTTGCCGAACAAGAATTATCAAACAAAATACGAAATAATAAAAATGCAATGTGTGTGTTCATTCGGGCAGACATATATCAAATACAGATCCATTTCGTGGTGAAAGCAAAGCATGTATCTGAGAGTTACAAACATCTCATGAGATATAATCACCTTGCAAACCGTTCCCGCAAACTTTCGTGTATTTTGTTTATGTTATTCTTCAAACACAATTTTTCAATAACTAAGCAGCAAGACTGAACATGATTTAAAGCACCTATTTTTGGAAATCATATTCAAAAGATTGAAAGCTTTTATAGGAAACCAGTCACTAATGAGCTTGTTTATCAGTAGTTCAAACTACTGTCCATCAGTAAAGAAGGCTGAAAATGAAATTCGATTTTGAAAACCCTGACTTTCCTTCCATCCATGCATTCATTAACAAAGCAAGGCAAAATTCTTTTCAGTGTACCTAAATAATCATCAAAAGATAATTTATGTGTGATTCCTTCTAAAAGTATTCCAGTGCTTCTTTTAATGCTATAGCTACTGTTATGCTTTTTGGAATTCAATAATTTTATTACTGCTTTATCTGATGTGAGCGATTCATTTTTTCTGTCTCAACATTCTCAAAGCAGCAATCACTTATGACTGCATTGGATCCCATATTTTGATGAGGTTTCGAACAAATTATTCGATTAACTTGTAGATAATGTGGACTTAGATCATGTTGTGAACTTCCATTGCAAAATGTTATTTAATATTATATTAAGCAATATTTTTTATCCAGTGCGACAAATCACAAAATATAATCACGATTATTGAGTTAGCTCACAGTTATTATCACCTAGATATGCCGGACTATTTGTTTATGAAAATAAAAATACAATTACATTTTCCCGTGGTGAGCCCTTGGGTACACCACGTCACAACAGCTTGCTGGTTGCCGGTGCAAAGACCGGAGAGGTCCATCCAACGCGCGGGAGTAGGAATAAAGTAAACAAAAAGAAACAAAAAGTGAAACGTGGGGAGGGGAGAAATGTCTAGGGGCGGGGAAGGGATCACACTGCGCGCGGATCGGTCCTCTAGATCCTGTTCAGGATCCTGTTCAAGCAGTGTCCTGCTTGCGTCCAGGTGGGGCCAACTGGATACATTTCGCACGAAGATGCGAGTCCAATGGATGGCATCCCTGCCATTTTGTCCTCTTCTGTACGCGTTCCATGCCGCCACGATTCCACGAATGCAGCGCAGCACTGCTACAGACGCGGCCGGGGGTAGGCGGTACGCGAGAAGGGGCGCCTGAAAATGTCCATGGGGTCGCCTCCGCCAATGTTCAGGATCGTCGCAAGACAATTCCAAAGGGGACGGAGGGCAATGCAGTCTACGAGAAGGTGCGGGAAAGTCACAGTTACCTACTGACAAAACCCATAAGAGCAATTGATCACATTCAACTACCAATACACTTCAAACAGCAGAGTATTGAATTCCAATCAATTGGCAGCAGAGAAAATCAAGAACAATCAATTCCAAAGACTGATTACGCAATTTCCCCTAATTTATGATTATAAATGATTTCTTTTTGATTTGTACATAATCAGATTTTTCTACTAACAGATAGTTCTCCTTGATTGAAAAATAGAGGAAAATGGGGAAAGTATTTTTTTAATAATAAATAAATAGAATATTTTTTAATGATAATTGCGAGCATTTGTTGAAAAGTCCATTTGATATGACAAAGTTGCATATTCACAAATAGGCAGAAATCCGAGTTGATGTTGCCTTTTTTCGTAACACTTTGAATTCTGTTTCCATAGATTAAAAAGGAAAAACATGAAATTAGAGGATCCTCAAATAGTCGGCAGCATCTCATTTCTGGTTTGGAAGAGAGGAATAAATGCTAATCAGTGAGGATAAGGCATGAAGAGACAAGCTGATAGCATGCAACCAATTTGCAACGAGAAATATTGGAAATAGGAATTAATGAAATCGTAAGTAATGGATTTTCTGAATTTTATTTCGGACTTCTCTAGAACTCTTTATGTCATCCAGAAAGTATTTCTAGAAATACAATAAGATAGATAGAACATTCAAACACATTAAACTTTTTAAAGAGTTGCAAAAATCATTTAATCTTTTCATATTTATGAAAACCTTCGTTCACATATATATTTATGAAATTCCACAAATATATCACAAAACTTTTGAAATTTCTACACACTTCACACAAATCCTAAATCTAGAATAGGGGCACAAAGGGAATTTGAATTAAATTCTGTACTTGCCATATCTTACAAATATCATCTATCTCAATTGTAGAACAGATGGGATGTTATTATTCTTACAATTAACAACTCCATTTGTTCATATACTATCTGATTTGCTTAAATTTCCCATGTATCGCATCAGTTTAAATTTTGTTTGCTTTAGTGATATTAATAAGAGATTACATGAGTGACATGAATGACATGCAGCATGCCTTTCGGGTTATCTAATTCGGGTTATTTAATATTCTATTTAAACTTGCTCCCTTTCATTCTTTTCGAATCGTGATTTCAGTGAGTAAGATTTCCGTTTCGTGGAGTCTTTGAATGATTCGTTTTAGAAATGAAACACACTGATTTGTGTATTTTTGTGGCTTTTATAATGACAGAGCTGCATATTAATTGCGTTCTCTATAATCTTGGACGGGAAGCTATTTTTAAGAACAGTTTTTAATTCAGGAATTTTTTTTCCTCGGATATATTCATGTTTCGAATCAGTTTTCCTGCTATTAATAGCTTATAAACAATAACTGCAATCATACTTTACTGGAAAATATTATCTTTGTTGCCTATTTTAGATTTTCCATCATTTATCAAAGAAATTACAATGCAAAAATCATAATACAATACATGATGTACACAGAAATATCTAACATATAAAAATTTTCTAGTTCACACTCTTGAAGTCAAGATTATGTTTTAGTTTTTTATTATTATCTGACTAGAGAATTGGATATGAAACTAGACCTCTATTGAGAATCATTGATTCGGGGATTTGCTTCTTAATTTGGAAGCATTTAGTTTTTTAAAAACGTCACATTATTTCCTAAATACTACAAGGCTTTGTATCTGTAAAACTGCAAATTCTTTGTTCGAACATTTATCATAATCAATTTTCTAACGTGATTTCTGATTCCGTTCATATTAATGATTTGTCATATGAGATTTAATACAAGTAAAGCGGTGATCTAACTTAAGAACTGATGAGACAACGGTGCTTAATCTTATATATGAAAACTGCAAATTTTTCTGAGCAGTAATCAAACTTATGTACAATTTATCCACAGTCCTATTTTCGTAGCCTATTGTGCGCTAGAAGCAGTATTATGGCTGCAAATAATAATTAGAAATTCAATTTTATCTTTAAAATGAGTCTATTCATTCCATTCAAACTCATACTTGATTTGCTACAAGTTTCAAAGCATAATTCACATTTTGTATCAGTAATTGAATGTGCTTTAAAATTATTCCCATCTTTTTTTGTAGATGCGATTGTAAAATTTGGATTGCATTTCATCATCTGGCTCTAAATTATTATAAATATATACATACTCTTCAAATTAGTATTTATAGACACTTTTGTAGTTTCAAAGCAATTACACTTAGAAGTTTCGTGGGTTTATTTGAGAATTGCTGCGTTTTGAAATGTGAAAAAATTTCGAGTTTGGTAGCTCCAAACCATCTAACGCATGTAATGTGCAAGTGGGGTCTTCATGTTTATATACAATTCTGAATGTAAACACCAAAATGAAGAAAGTGTGCTGTTTTGGACATAAGCTTAGTGTTCTGCTCACGTTTATCACAATAAATTGCACAATACGAAAATACCAGATTACCTGTTCTTTAAAATAAATCTTTATGGTAACTGCCCGGATCCGATCAGTTGGTGAAATTATTGATGATAGCTGTTTGAAATGTCGAAAAGTCAATATGTCGAAAAGAAAATTCCCTTACGATAACGAAAGTGATTATTATTCTGTTCCTGGTGCACAGTCCGATAATCAAATAGCAGTTGGTGCCGCTGCTCAAAAGAAGCACACTCTAGATTCCGATGAAGAAGAAGAAATTGACAATAGTAAATATGATATTATGAAAAACTCAGATATCCCTGGTAAGTTATATCGGTTCAGATGTTCAAGAAAATCCTTGTAAGCATTAATAGTCATACCCGTAGTGAATTTGTAAGTTTCCAACACAATAAAATGGGGGCTTTAATCTTTAGATTGTAAGTTTTATGTGAGTCTAATCATAAATTTGAGTGATCAATCAAGTACTCTAGCTAGGCTCTTGCATTTTAATCATCGTAGTCTGAGCAGTTTTCAACATTCTTGTTTTCTCTATGATGTCAAATGTGTTAGGTGAAGGCATCTCAGTTGTTTGGAGGAAAAGTTTACATAATATAGTTATATATATCCACATAAAATCAATATATGGGATTGTACATAGTGAAGCCTCTATGTTCTGTAAAAAATTATAAAATCTGTTTGAACATAAACTTCAGAAATGCATGTAACAATTCATAAGTACCTCAGTAAGAACTGCCTGATATTCAGGCAATGTAGGCTTTGAAAATTTATACGAATCAGTTTAAAGCTGTAATTTTGTGATAAAATCTTTGAAATACATAACTGAATACGTTTTTTGTTGAATATGAAAATTTATTGGAAGTCGCAACAAGTTTTAATAAAGTACAGTTTCTCAGGCACTGAATAATTTCTTTATATCATGGCTATTTGCATTACTGATTTTTGATTTGCTTCTAGTATTTTTGAGTTCAATGAGTTAATCACAAGAGTGTTTAAAAATGAAGTCATTTCTCTTGTACATGTTTGATTATTTTTGTTTTATTTGTAAAAATTATGGGTCACTAATTTATTAAATTGGTTACAAGAGAGTATGTTTATGATTGTCATCAAAATATTTGATCTTGCATTTAAGTTACTTTCGAAATGGATAGAGAATAGGTTCGTTTATAAGCTAATATAATTGCTTATAAGGAATAATTTTGGAAATTAAGAATTCCCATCCAATCAAAAACTACTGGTTAAAACATAAAACTTAAATTCCCACTTTGGAGAATTGCATGTTCTTTGTTATTTTCTTTAACAATCTTGTTTGTCAGAGATGTTTACTTGGCATACTGGTGATTGCTTATAGGTGGAAACTTTGTATATCAAAACTGTTGAAATATGACTTGAAGATATGTTTCTAACTGTGAAGCTGGGATTGATTTTCATGGTAACCAATGAGTATTATTGAACCTTTCACTCTAGGAAATGCCTTTTTTCAATACTTTTCTCTGTGCCTGTCTGATTTTCAGTTCAGACATTAAAGCCATACTCACTCATTCCATTTTAAATTGAAACTTTTTGTCATTGATTTCCACCTTCATCACAGTTTTTGCTGGCCTTTCGTTCTGCTCACAGTTCATAGAATGCTAAATACCCAGCTTTTTCAGGATTGCTTCATTTTTTTTGATGATTGTAACGATTTTTAAATGTTTTATCGAACATCTGGTTTCTGTTCTAGTTTTGTAGATTTGTTAACTTGTGTCTTTCTTAAGACAATATAAGTCTGGAAATTCTTTTCTGATAGTAGCAAACACATTGTTCAGCTATTACAAACAACAAACACACCTTCATCTGTTACTTTACTGTCATTATTAGAGACTTTATTGTTTTCTAATCACTTTTTGAAGTTCTTTTATTATTATTATTATTATCAATTCTTTCCTATTAATGTTTATTTGACTTCTGGGCAATTTCATGCTCTAATCTTTGTTTCCAGTCTGTTGCTACCAGTGATTTCAAACTTCAGAGTTTAGCATTTTTTTTACCCTTTTTGGGGCATTGGATTTAGTCAGTAGTAGTGTAAGTTTGTTCTTTTCATAGTTATTTAGCAAGATAATTTTCAATTTATGGCATTGGCATTTTAAATGTATTGGATTTCTAAAGAATGAACTTCGTATATTAAAAAGTATAGATAGGTATTAGAATAATGATTTATTTTAACAAACTCTTGGTACAAAATACTGTGTTCATTTCACATTCTTCTGTTCATTATTTAATACAAAGTTCCATTCTCAATTAGATGGAGTCATGTGGATGTGTTTGGTGTTGCTTTAGCACACATGTGGACATTTTGTAATTAAATTCAGCAAAAAAATATTTATATGTTTGTATCCACTTTTTAGGATCATTCTTTGCCTTTTTCTAATTTACAGTTTGCATAAAAATTTACTTGTGTCTTGCATTTGTGCACTGAATAACTCAGTATTCTCAGGAAGTTGTGTACATGTAGAACTAATAATGATTGTTCTTAGTTCTACATACTGATTGATCATTCACATCAACTGGTTTGTTCTTCATATATCCATTTAAAATGGAAGCTTTTGCCGAAATTAATTTTCCATTAAAAAAAAAAACAAAAAGCTGGATTGAATTTTACAATTTAGAATTACAAGCTCAGCCCATTTCTTGAACAGGGGATAATTTTTTTAGAATTATGTTTCTAAGTTTACAACCTGGTGCTGTAGGATTTGACTGAGATTTAACTTTTATTTTTGTGCACATTAGGCATTTTTTATACTGCAATTTTATGATTGTATTGCCATGCACCTTGTAACCCTGACCTGACCTATCCCAGTTCTCTGGTAACTGAGTATTTGCACAGTCACTTCCTCAAAAAACTGCATAATTTTGAAATGTGTTTTGAATGAAAATCCCACAATTTGTATTAGGGCAAGAAGACAAAACTTTGGAATTTGATGGAGAAATACAAATAACTCCATTTAATATGAAAGAAGAATTGGAAGAAGGTCATTTTGATAGAGATGGTTTTTATCATTGGAACAAGGAAGAAAACGAGATGCATGATAGCTGGTTAGAAAACATTGATTGGGTTAAGGTGAGTTTTCATGTTGTCTTCCCATGATCAAGAAAATTCTGTATTGTAATTGGATTAATGGTTTGAATGCAGTCTTCATTAATATAGTATTTGTAATGTAGTCTCCCAACATCTTTTGTGAAGTAGTACAAGTATGTGTGTTGTTGCTTTGTGTTTCTGCCTACCAAAAATCTTTTGTTTCATTTATGATATAGTATTCTGTCTGCACTATTATACTGTGTGGTTTTTTATTCATTGTAATTGTTCTTCTAAATTACACCTGGAAAGAGAAAATATTCTGATATAAATTGAACAACTTAAGTGAATGTAGAAAAGATTGCTTCTCTTTTTAAAAGAAAAAACACATTAAGCTTTATTTCTCACAGACAAAATTCCGAAAATTACTCATGAAAAGTGAGAGAAAAATACAATTTAGGTTTCAAATTCTGGGTTTTTCTCATGGATGTTCCTTCTTTTCTTTTTTTTTAATTGATATACAAGAAAAAAACATTTTCAATGCATTTTGGAGTTGACTTTCTCACATTTTTTTTTTTTTTATGTAAGTGAACTGACATGGTATTTTCATGGTTATGATTTTGATTGCATTTAATTTGACATTTACTTCTGAATATACAAAGTATTTAAGGTGCGCACAAAATGGAATGGTATAGTCTGTTTATGGAAGAGAAAATGACATATCTTCTGCTTCCTATTATAATTTTTGAAAGGATAAGCTTTTTTCTCCTAATTTTGAACGAGGATCTGTGGTTTTAACAGCATCCAGATGCCATGAATCAGAAAAGAAATATTAGATTCTTTGTGTAGCTTTCACCTAATATCTTTGACTATCTCAGTTGATTTTTTTTTAACTAGCATTTTTCTATGCAATTAAGTTTGTAATTGTAGAAGTTTTTAAAGTGATACTGATGCTCTGCTTCTTGTAATAGAATCAACTATAAATTTCAAGCACCCTTCTTTTGTGGGCGTTTCAGCAAATGTTGCTGCAAATTGCATTCCAAATAAATTTCATTAAAATGCTGCTGATGTATTTTCCGCTAGTTTTGCTGGATATATTAACAGCAAGTATTTCTATTTAATGTTTAACATTTAATGTTAAACACAATGAATGTGTTGTGCTGATTGTACCAAAAGAATATCATCTGATTCTCCATATTGTAGTATGGTTTATTAAGTAAAAAAATCACAAGCTTTGTTCCATCAGAAGTATTCTCCAGTCTTCAGAAGCTAATGAGTTTTTTGTTTGTAGAATGCCAGTATTGCAAAAGCAAATGCAAGTTTTATTCGTAGTAATTCTGTATCTTAAGAAAAGTATTTATGGAAAATCGTAGCATGCTTAATAAGTACAAGTTGTTATTCAAATGTATTTCCCAAAATTGGCTTTCTTAACCCATAAATTTTTCTTTTGCTAAGAAGCAAGTGATAATGATTACTGAATGAATTTTATAAGAGTTCAGTTAAACATTTGCAAGAGCAACATTAAAAGCAAGAAAATCAAATGCAAAATGTCTTTGCACATATATCATTGTATAGTATTTGTCACTTATTAATTTTTCATGCATTTAATCGTATTAATATACTACGAAAGTTTCCCTAGCATGAAATGTTTTGTTATTTATGCAGAATGTGCATGTTTGCAGACAGTCTACAGAAGAAAAAAAACTACGTTTCGGAAAACTACATTGCTTCTCAATTTAGTTAATTTTAGATTTATTAAGGATAATGGATTAGAGAATTTTTTCCAAAAAAAATGTCAGTGTGAGCTTTCATACCAATAATGAGATCAGTTTCAGTTCAATTCAGTCAGAATAGTTTAAGGTTTAATTTCTTTTTTATTTTGAAAGTTTGTTGTTATCTAATATATTCCACCAAAGTTCCAGTAGTATAAAACTTGCTGTCAATCAAATGATGTTTACCTTTCAATATTTAAAAGTATGATTATATTTCATAGAGTAAATGGGAATGTTTGAAGAATTACTTGGTCATCTAGAATGGCATTGTTGTATGCTTGTTATTACCAGTGTTCACATTTTGTTTGAACATTGTGTTTGGTTAGAGGTTGCTCCATCCATAGATTACTAAGTGTAGCTAATTCTTCTCACTTTGGCTCCAACATTGATGGCTGGAAGGATTTGATGTTTTAATCTTTTTTCATCATTAGTGTTTGATTTCTCTTCATTCTTCCTATTTCAGTTTTCCTCACTGCATATATTTTTCAAAAATTATCTTTGTAATTTCAAATCATAAAAAAGTAGAATCTTGAGGTAAATTTTTGGAAAAAACCTATAGTGTCTTTTGAAACAAATCACAGGAAAAAAAGGGTGGTAAAATATGAAAGGATTATTGTATCTCAGGTCCAAGCACAAAAATTACCAGCTGATACTTCTGAAGCCAATGTGGAAAGTGAAGATGCTCCAAATTTAAAAAATTATCAATCTTCATTAGAACAAATGCTGGAATTGATGCGGCCGGGTGAAACGGTAACACAAGCATTGCGCAGATTAGGTGTGTAGGTATTTTAGTATGTTCATGGTTTCACTGCTTATTTGATCAGGAGGTTCCAAACACTTATCTGCCTCTGAAAGATGGAAAAAAAAAAAGAAAGGAGAAGCTGTGAATGATGATGTGTGTAAAGATGATTTACTTAAACTTACTGGTCTAGCTGATCATATCTTAAGTGCTGTTGGTGATATGGATATTTATCAGCAAACATATGAAAGATTGCAACAGAAGGTGAATTGAGATAAGCCTTACAAGTTTTGAATTTGAATCATCTTTATGTTCCTTTGTTTATCATAAATTCTGTGTTTTCTAAGACAAAAGAATTGGATAATTCTGTGTCAGAACCAACATCAACTTCTCATGTTTCACCTGATGATGCCTCCACTTGTCAGTCTTCAGATACAGCTAGTTTAAATACTATTCAAGAAGCAGTTGCAGGTATGTATTGTAGATATTTTCATATATGATTAATTGTAAACATTCAGAGAGTGTATTGTGGGAGTATCGCTTCCATGAGTTTGATGAAAGCAAAGTTTATGGACCACATTCTAGCAAAATAATGCTGCAGTTACTCCATGAAGGCCATTTTAACTCAGGAGCATGGGTACGACATTTTGGTGTTGATGAACCATGGTGTGCAGTTAGCAGTGTTCAGTTTGAAGATGTCATTACTGTAAAATAAAAAAACTGTGCTGCAATGTGACTTAGAAGATAAGTTTATAATTAATGTAAAATTACTGGAAATGTAAAATCAGTAGGCACAATAAATGGTTACCAACTTGCTCATTTGTGGGGTCAATGATTCAGAATTTTTATTAACCTGGAAGTTGTCATATTTTGTATAAACCCCTTCTACCTTCCATAATATTCATTTTTGGCATCAACATTATCATGGCTTTTGTAAAGCGAAAAAAATATTCGAATATGAATATTAATATTGTATTTTTCGATCATTGTCACAGTAGGTTTCGTGCTTCCGATCAGCAAAGATTGTGTTTCCTTGTGATGTGCACCTTTTGTATGTTAAATGTAAAAATTCTGTAAAAATTTTACAATTACAATCGAATTTCCGCAACACTTCTGACTGTTAATGATCAAAGTTATTTTTTTGTATGAAAGAGTACTTTATACTTTTGTTTTTTATGTTTTGGTGCATTTTATTTGTATGTTCTGAGAATTTCATGCCAGAGCTCTTGCGGAACTTTTCTTTATTGAATTTCGTTCCTTTGCACTATATGTCTAGCTTTTGTATCGACTTTCTACTATGCCTGATCTTATAAAAATGGTGTTTATACTTATTTGTTACCATTATGTGAACACTGTTTTGATTTATAATAGTGCAAAATTTATCACCTTGTTTGCTATTTTCAAAAGGTGAAATACACCCTTTAAGTTCTATAAATGACCACAGAGTTAGCCTTAATAAGTGGAAATCCAGCCTTAAATATAATGTAGCGTATTTTCTAAGGAAAGTTTTCCTTATTTTTAAATTTCGGAATCCGAGCTAGCAATCCACTCTTAGTATTATGTGCAGCGGATACTGCCAAAAGGAGTGGACCTGTGGTGGACTGGTTGAGTAGTCCTTGAACGAAATCCATAACAAGAGTGTTCAACATCTTCATGATTTTTCCAAACTGTTGAAAACATTTGTTATATTCCCAACTTTACCTGATGCAGAACAACTCTAACCAAGAAATTTTTCAAGCATGCATGCCTGAACTCAAAAAGGCAAAAAAAAAAAAAAAACTCGAAAATCCCCCCCCCCAAAAAAAAACCCAAAAACAAAAAACAAATCTCGTTAATGTATTTTAAAAATGTATTTTTCGATCCATTCTGTTGAAAAAGAATAGAAGTGCTATGCTTCTTAAAAAGAAAATTATTTTGTCGTTTGTTCCCTGGTTTATCGTGAAATCAAAGACTTTTGTAAATCAAGAGATGTAGCTACAGATGATTTAACAAATACCCAGTTATCTGCAAGATTTCGAAGAAAAGAGACACAGGGCGTTTTATTTTAAAAGAACCTTTGGAAAGCATTGCTATCAAAAATCCATTTTAAATACTTTATTTATCGGTTAAAGATGATTTATTTTTGTTAATTATGTACATTTACCGTATTGAACACGGTTTTCCAGTGTACCACTTCGTGAACATTTCACTGACTTTTGGTAACCGCAATGACTAGAAGGGGTGTGAGCAGCACCCTTTCCAATTCTGAAGCCCCAAATGAATGGAAAAATCGTCGGGCTCGATGGGAAATATGCTGGATACTACTAATCAATCAGAGGGAGAAATTTGACGGAATATGCTGAAAAGAATATTCCAGAGTATTCTCGTTCTGTGGGTACTTTGCAGAAATCAAGAATTATGCATTTGCCGAAATATGTTGCCATGAAAGTGAAATCAACATCTTGAGGACAATTTTTTTTTTTCTTAATAAGGAAAGGAAAATCAGATTATCAACACGGTGAAAACTACTCATAGTTACGCTGTCCTGGCTAGATTGTGTCTTCAACTCAATTTTCGAACAAGAGTTCTACAAATTGCGAAGTTTCCTGTGCCCTCGTCGTGGAACTTTTTTTTTTTTTCTATAGAAAACACGGTACATGTGAATTTAGGAAAATCAAACTACTAAAGTCATTTCCGCTCAGTTCATTAGAAAAAAAAAACGATTCGTAGGGGTTCTTCATTTTTCTTAATAAATCCATTACCTGCATTACCAGAATCCATTCGGTCATCTTATGTGACCACAAAGAATCCCATTGTAAATTATAAGGATGGCCAAGCAACGTTTGGCACAAACCCTATTTGCAGCCAGACGTTGCTTTTTACAGTCAAATTAGTAAAATTGGATTCCTATTTTATACAGCATTTCTCCACTGAGTCGTGAAATCGCTTTAAATCCAGCGATAAAACCCAACCGTACAAGATAGGAAATTAGAAATAGATGACTCGATTTTATAGAAATGTTCCGGTACATTAGCCACCTAAAGTGGAAAAACAATCAACACAGATGTGTGTTTTGGTTCCAATGGTGAACTGAAAAGAACAACCGTATTTAAGAGTTTTAAGGTTGCCGGCAAGGCTGGAAATGATTCGGCACATGAAATTTTGTCATAAAAACAATCCTTTAAGCTTCGAAGGTTATTCGCTGCAGAGAATAGAGGAAAATAGTTTGTAAGCAGCCATGGGGAATAACATCAACGAGATGTGGAAATCATGCACGCTGAAATCATTAGGGATTGGAAGGAATTATATCGAATATATGTGGGACTTTTTCCTGTGCATCAGAAACGTCCTGAGGAAAAGGAAAAATGTGAAAGTAGGTGCTCTTGAACAAATCGAATTCTACATCATGTTTAATGTGGAAGCTCCCCATATATGTGTGTATACATATGAACAAGTACACATACTGAAGTTGAGTTTGTAATTGCCTATCCGACCCGGAGGCACTGTACTTCCAGGAAATGCCATTCAGAAATTTCTTTGTCGGTCTCAACTCTTTGCCTATTTGTTTTGGTATATCAACCTGTTTTGAACCCATTTTCCCAAGAGTTTACTTCCTATTGTTCCTGGCCGATTGCATGATTTCGTAAAAGATCTCCCGAATTCAAACCAGAAACTGCAACCGCTATGATTTGATTTTTTCTTGCGCAAAAATTCAGAAGAATATGCAATAAGATCATCTATCTATCATCCCTTGGCTTCTATTGTAAATGCATTGATCCGTTTTACTTAGATTCAATAACTCTCATCCTCCTTCGTTCAGTTCGTTTATTTTCAATGACTTCCATGCAGGTTTAACATCCTTCGTTCCATCTCTGTCTAGAATTATTGAAAGCTTCATTCCTATGTTTGAAGTTGTGCAGTGTTTTGGCTCATTTTGTGCTTCGTTTTGCTAACGATCCTTTTATCTCACGTTAGAACTTTGAGAGGTTTTGAAAACGTGGGAAAACTTTGAATTGCATTCCTATCAAACTTTCAAAAACTCATCCCTCATTTTACTTCGGGTGCAAGGAAATCGGAAGATTTCCTATATTAATCCTGAAAGCTTCATTATTTTTAGTTTTTCTAAATTTAGACTCATTGAATAAACCCCGACGATTCCTTTGTGACTGTTTCTCGAAACCGACATCAGCTCCAAACTTTCAAGTGCCTAAAATCTAGATCCGGTAAGAAAATAATCTCTTTTCGTACAGGCCGTCCAGCATCATGAGGGCATTTTTCATTTCATTTTGCTACTGATCAACTGGAAAGATGCCTGGGATAGTTTACAGTTTCAATTTTATTCTCTGCGAGAAAATTCAAGAGGGTTTAGATGGCCAAATACTTCGATCCACTACGAAAAGCACACAACCATGATGATCCGTGGCTGGAATAGCGGTATTTGTGGCAAAGGACGTCGACTACATCCTCCTTGGCTAGCGTTCTGTATGTAATGTATACTTGGAGTCTTCTTGGTAGCTTTGCATTTCTCTGACTATCTTCTTAATACATTGTGCACTTTCTGCTGATCCGAAAGCATGCCAATTACGTTATTTAGAGGATATGAATCTTGACTTCGTCTTCCTATTGGTTTGTATGCACCATCATTTCGACACGATGCATAGGTTACATCTAACATAACTGGTTGCAAAATTCTTTTGTTTCTAAAGTTCCAGTTCTGTGATTTTTTGCATAACTCTGAATCACTTTCATCTCGCAAAACTTATGAGTCTTTTCTCTTTTGATTCCTCTCTCTAATTTCCTAGATTTCGTATCACTCGATTTCTCTTTATCCATGCTTTGTTTTTAAATGGTGGTATGGTCCATTTGCCAGCATCTTTTGTTCTCCTTGAAAATTCACAGCACTTTTTTTTTTTTCATTAAGTACATCTCGACTTTGGTTGTCTTTAGCTGGATTTGTAGATGGAATAGAAGTAAGCAAAAAGCAATGTTTAGGTGGCAGATGAGAATCCAAATTTATCGCGCGTCATTCACTGAGGGCACAAAAATGTGACGTACGATCTGAGGATGAACGGATGAGTGTTACTAAAAGTCCTGCACAGAGATTTATGTACATGTTCTTGCACATGTACATATATATTCCTGTAAACATACATGCATGCACATGTGCAGATGAATCAGTCCATTCACATGAATTATTAGTTAGCCGCTTCTCCCTTCCAACTGATGAATTATGAATTGCAATTACAATTTGTTTTGTCGTGGTTTCCATCGTGACACTCTGCCCGTCTGAACGTGCTTCATTCAGTCTGAGGCCCCCTTTACATCCGCTGCTCACGCATTCATCAATAGAAGCGGATCCAAAGTTCAAAATGGGAACGTGATTCGTTTCCAGAGGTGATCAGCTCCTGGATGACTTAGCACTCAATTCTATAGTACGGAACTACTGTTTTTTCAAAGAAAAAGCCAAGAATGATGAGAGTTGAACTCCGTTAATCATCCCAACAGAGCCAATCTGACTCCAGAGGAAGATGGATTTCTTCTAGCTCTGGTTTCTCACCAGTTAATGGAGCGGAGCGCGCGCTACGTAGAGTGGTTGTCTGGTCCTCGAGGCAACACGTCCTCCCTGCTGCTGTCCGCGGGGTTCCGGGAGGAGTACAGCTGTTTGGGACAACGGTGCCAGAGACCGACTTTGCAGCTTTCCCTGCGGCGCACTGCGCGAAAAGATGTGGAGTTTTCTGGAGAAGTTGATGTGCACCTCGGAAGAAACGACTGGTAGCGTAAGAGAGGCATAGACCACAGCAACCTAGATGACAGCCGACAACCTGAACATACCGAAAACCAGGAAGCAGGATGGAAGCAGCCCATGGAAGCAGATCAGATGAGACTCCTGAAACTTGGGGAGACAAATGTGTCAGGGCACGTCACGCTGGTTTTCCTCCGGAGGGAGGGAGACCGTCCTGATCATGGGACTTTTTGAGTGGGGGACGAAGACGGCTGAGAACAAGACCTCGAATAAGGATGACTCTTTCTCCCTTGTAGTTCTCTCAGAGATCCCTTGGATGCTTCCACCATTTCTCTGCTCTAGAGTGACGAGCCGCCATCTTGCTGTTACGCAAGGCTTCTCGTTCATGAGCAACGAGTTGGTCAGGCAGGACTCTCCGAAGAATGAGCGGCTCAAGGTCCACCGTGGAGCGCCGCTTCCACTGCCCCTCCTGAGATATGGGAGAGATAGCGCGTCACGAGGGAGCCGACCCTCTCGATGACGCCTTCTCTTGGTCTCGAGCAGAGGGAGACTGCTGACTTTCTCGAATCCAGTCCAAACCCATCCACCCTACGAGGGGCGATGGTGTCGAGGATGGTGGAGGTGCATTGCCGTCGCACCGGGAACCCCTTGGACGGCAGTGAGCGCCGGAGCGGTACGGATTGCGATTCGAATTGGCTCCAGCTGGAGGAAGGTACGGAGAGACGCACCTCAGAGGTGAGGCCAGCTGGAGTCGTGGCCCAGTTTTAATCCTCGATCCTTCCCTAGGCAGCCCAATTCTAAGGGCACAGCCTAGTTCTCATGCTGTTTCAGCATCTAATTCGAGTCAGTACTGAAAGCTATGCGGTGTGATCCGGTGATCTGTGGATGACCTTTCCCCGCACATCCTCTCCCTATGCTGTCCGTTCCCGTCCCAGGGGAGCGTCTTCCTCCCGAAGCTTTTCGGGAAGCCGGTATGTGGAAAAAAGCACAGGCCAGCAGGAAGAAGTCGACAGTCTTCTCCGTGGAGGTTTCATAGGAGGGCTGGAAGGATTGCAGATCGGCGCTTCCAAGTACTTTGGCGTGTGCTGTGCAAGTCTGCACTTCAGGAGCACTCAGAAGATAGAAAGGACACCAGTCTGCTCTTAGGCGGCCTCAATTGCCAGAGAGGGATGTAATATGAAGCATTCTCCTCTCCGCTTCTCCTTGATTCTTACTTTTTGCTTGCTCTTCCCCCTACAAGGCGGAAACCCGTACTGATATTCTCTTAAGTAAAGCCTCGTGTGATCCAGGAGGGGGGGGGAGATGGAGCCAAGGTTGCGTTCCCGAAGACCGGGAGCGGCGGTGCGGTTGCGGAAACAACATTGGCGTCCTTCCCCTCCCCCTCCTCACTCGGGTGGTGCATTCCGAGGCTCATGATCCTTTGCGAGGACCTAGAGTCCCTACTTCCTCATCAGTTTTCCACCATCGCAGCATCAACGAAACTTCTGGGTGTCTGGACTGCAGAAGCCCAGCTGGCTGATGAAGCCATTCCTGGCGCAGGCACTCAAGGACTGCTGTGTTGCAAGGGTCTGTCGGACTCTCCGAGAACTCTTGGCAATTCCCTTGTGAGTGGGTAACTTCGCACCCTCCCCCGCATGTGACCTGCACTGGATTCTCCAGTGCGTCGTCATCATCAAACGGCAGAGAGAGAGAGAGAGCGAGGGAGGGGGGGAGAGAGAACGGGTTGAGGGGAGGAGAGCTTTCCCTAGGTTCGGGTGGGGAGCACTTGGCAGGAACCGTTCATTTTTGCGCCGTCATCTCAACGGGAAAATGTGTTTCTTTAAAATAAACTCCTGTTAAAATAAGCGTGGGAGGAACCGTTAACTCGCAGGTCGGCAGCACATGAGGGCGAGAGCAGAAGGGAAAGGGACATTAAATGTGCAAGAAAGAAGAAAAGGGAGAAAAGGGATAGGAATGTCTTTGGTTTTACCACTTGGAGCCTACCACAGCCTGTGCGAGATGCAGGTTTCCCTGAAGACTTCTTTTTGCAGGCGAAAGTCACCTCGTCGCATCCTTCATCAGGGAAGCGGCTTCATCAGCCAGCTTCCCGTCGTTGCTGGCGAAGCTGCAGCTCGTAGCGGACGTCGCGGTGCAGCGGATGCAAACAATTCGTGGTGGCAACCACAGCCGCGGGAGTTCGTCCCGCTTGAAGAAGCGAGACCTCAGCAGCTCTTGAAACGCATCCTCTGACCGCAGACGTGTGGCCGCAGCCGCTGCCACACGTCACAAAGGGCACCGCATCCCATCAGTAGGTGCGGGAACGATTCGATCGTCCTCAATTCTCCCCGCACCTGGTGCAATCCAGGGACGCACTTTCTCAGAACACGAGGTGCTGGCACTCATCGTGCTGGAGTCTCCAGTGTGAAAAAAGAGATTCGCCTCCTGCTGCCTTTTAAGAGGGAGAACCGAAGCATCCAAACGCAGGGGAGGACCCACAAGTTCTTCTGGGGGCGCATCTGACAATTCAGCTCACCGGAGCAGTCTCTTAGATTGAAAACGTGGTGCGACCTCGTTCACTAACTGGGAATCTTGCACTTGAACATCCCCAGGAACCCCATCAGCGTCTTTTCGTCCAGATGGATTTCCTCTGTTCATAGTAGTCCAGTCACACGCTCTCGTGCTGCATTTGTGGCATCGGGGTAGCCCGTTCTTCGGAAGGAACTGCTTGCTGGAAGGGGTGTGAGGACTTCCTGTCCATTTCCTTATAACACGCCAAGCAGACCTGACTCCAGCAGCAAGGAAGAAATCACCCTTCAGGATGCAAGATCTGAGAGTGGAAAGAACGAGAGCTTGGAGGTCTGTCACCACCTGCATTATTCATTCCTTATCGTTTATCGACGACTCCCTTGCGCTGCACTCCAAACCTCTTCTCCGTACCGAACGGCAGTCAGACGGCATTGCCCTCCACCTCCGCTGTAAGACCCTGGCAGGAAATCGGTTCCTACGCTCACTTCGTTGATGCTAAGCAAGCGACCTAAGGCAGCCAAATGAAAAAGATTTTCCATACTTAGACCCTCGGAATCCATCAGTTCCGAGAGGACTAGACAATGTCCATCATTACTTATTGATCCCATCATCCACTCATCCCACCTTCCATTCACTCTCGAGTACTGACTGGCACGAGATTTGGTCCCCATGGGTGACTGTCAAGCTCAGCCTCACACTTTCTTTTATTCGCGTATTCAAGTGAATGTAAACAAAAAGATGCAAGAAAACCTGACTTGGCACAGCTAGGCGCGAAGGTTGAATCATGGTAGGGAAAAAGGTGCTCCCACGGATCATATAGGAGAGCTTTGGACAAGATTCGGACGACACGTAGAGAAGCGAAGGCTGAATTCTTTCGGGAAGAAAGGTCTGCTTCCTCCTGTCTCGCTTCACATTCTTGGAGAGCGACAGCCAACCTGCTTCGGCACGGGTAAACCTCACACCGTGGGTAATCCGAGTGTTCGAGCGTGTTCATCGGATGCGACACTCTCAGTGGTATGAAGGGACAGACGACTTGCTGAGTGGGAAGGGAGGTGCGAGAGTAGCAGGAAATCTTCAGATTTTGCATCGAATTATTTTTCGATGGATCCGCAGGCAAGGGATCCATGACGCTGTTGACACGAACACTACTGGCCTCCACTGCTGGATCGTTCGAAAAGTCATCTCTGTTTCCAGGCAGTAGAAAAGAAGGAATGCTCTTCCCACGCGCGGACCATTCGGTGGCCACGATGAGAATATGGAAAGATCAGAATGCAAGCGAATGCTCTGAGGTGTTTCGGGCCTTCCTTCTTGGCGGGAGGATCGCAAAGAATCAAGAGCCCTTCGGCAGTCGTACAGAGGTGCTGATTTTATCTCATTTTTGCACAGATCCTTGAGGAAATTTCCAACGAAGTGTACCATCCTTTCTTTTCCTTGGATGCATATTCTTGGTCTTCGTTTCCCATAACTGACAATTCAACTCAGCATGCGGTTTTTTTTTTTTTAGAGCCCCTTTCTCACAAAAAACAAAGATCACTTGCGAGACCTCTGAACACTGAATGTCACCAAGCAAGGCCAGTGAGTTTGGACGACCCACTTTTTTTTAGTGAGGGTGAAATACTTTGTTTCAGGATGTTTCCTCTGTAGTCTTCCCCATGAACTGATGCGACGATCGAGCGTCGAAAGATGCAAAGGTTTCTCATCTTCAACGCTTTAAATATTGAAGACAGTGCCCAAACGTCACACCTGTTACCCCTAACGTCACACCACCTCACTCTCACCTCGTCACTCCTCACAAAGGGGTAAAGCCCGAAGAATGGCATAATCATGGGTAACAGGTATGTTGCAACATTCGCTTAAGGCTATTTCCCCCCCCCCCTCCCTTGCCAAAACGAACGTCTGAAAGTCGTCAACAATCCGGGACAAAAACCTGGAAGAACGTTCTGCAATCCTCGCTAAGGTAAACATCTTTCGCTTTTCTTTGGAACAACTACTGCTTGATCTTGTCGAGAACTTATGTGGTCCGGTGATAATCGGCACACCGAAAGGAACAGCGCGTTGGGAAACATCGCAAGACCCATTTGTGTTCCATGGAATGAAATTCGGCGAAAGGGAGGAAAAATGGGACCTGTTGGCTCATTTCGAAGTGCCTTCATGGGACTACAATAAACGCAGGATACACGGAACACTGGAATCTGGGAATCATGCATACGGAAGAAAGGTTGCAGAGGTCTCTTCTGGCGACGGAGGTTCCTCCGTCAACAGGAGAGAAATCTCAGATTCACGATGCACCGCAGCGTTTTCCTTGGTTGCAGTAGCGTCGCTGATGAATTCACGGTGTGTCATTAAATATATATGCCAAGATGTAGGTATGTGCTACCTCAGGTTGTGTGCAATCCTGGAGATGGCGATTATTAGAAAACAAACAAACAAACAAACACGTAAATGCTTCAATGCTTTCCAATACATTTTTTCTTTTTTCTTTAAAAGGCCAAGTAGCTATCTCATGTAGGGATCTTTACGTTACTGTTGGCCTAATGCGATGGAGATCCTTTTGAGTGCCATTTTCCTGCTTCCCTTCCAGCTTTTTTTTTTTCCTGCAGTTTTCTTTAGCCGTTTCTGGTTCGCTGAGTATTCAAGAACAGTTCACTTGGGTGCTGGGAGCATCGATGACTCCTCCACGTGGAAGCTCACGAGGTTCTGACTCTGTCACGCCACCTGAAGCTGCGTGTAACTCGGGCAGGGAGGGAAGGGGGATCCTAATTACTCCAGGAGGGCTCCCAGGATGGAGTCCATTCCTCTTACTTTCGGGTGGGGACCCAGAAGGGATCCGTTCTCGATTTTTCTCCTGAGGGAACTACTCCTCGTTCAATTCTCTGGAGAGAACTCCGAAGAGCGCTTCCAACACAAACTGCATCAACCCCTCAGGAGGAGGAAGACTCAGTTCCATAGCGCAGACTGGAGAGGAACTCCGAAGCTCCCTGATTCCTGCTCTCTGCGGAGGGCCTGCTCCCAATTCCGGCCGGTCAACAGGAGCATCCGGTTTTCAAGGCGCACGCGCGCCATTTCAGTGCCGCATCTGAAAGCCGTAGGCCAAACATTTGTGGAATCTCATCCATCCTAAGAGCTATTAACTTTACTACCACCATCATCAACATACACCCCTCAAATATCTCTCTCCCCCAAATACCCCTCCTCCCGTGATCAATCCTCGTTACCAAAGTTCTATTAATCCCCATCCTTCTCCATACTACTCCTCAGTATCTTACACTCAAAAGGACCAAGAGCAGGCTGAACCTTATATCCTCCCCTTACTAGAACCCCCTTTAGACCGTCCATAAGAATCGATCTAGCCTTTTTCTCTCATTCCTGCTGGGGGGTCTGGAGACCCACGACGCGCCCATTCTCGGCGTCGATCCTTCACGAAGGGAAGGAGAGAGGCGGGGGGGGGGGGGAAGAAGAGATTCGAACCCGCGCCGCCAGATGCCGCAGCGACACGGTCGCCAACGCGGGCATGTCACTGATTTGGTTTTTCAACGGTGGAGTAATGTGATTATCGACAGAACAGGTCATCATCGCGGACGTGCACAGAATGGTCCAATGAAAGTCCAATTTCTTTCGGCAGCTTGCCTTAAAGAGTTTGGCTCTCTGAAAAAATTTCCGCAAAAGGCGGCGAGCGTCACGTTGACAGTTATGTCGTGATGGTGATCACGCGTGCGAACCTGGGTGCGAAGCTTCAATCCCTGGTGGAAGCATGAGAATGGCGAGAAGCATCCTTAAATGTAGTATGTGGTTTGTACGAGGAGGACAGAGAAGGTGCCGAGAGAAGGAAAACGAGGCATTCCTGCCTGAAATTTCGTGTGCCGTCTCAGCTCGATAGATCATGGATTTCCATTTTGCCACAGATGTGTGGAGACGGAAAGCGAGCTCTGCTCATGCGCGGGCTGAAGGTGAAAGAGGACCCTTCTAGATGCGCGGTGACAAAAAGCGATTCTCCAAGAGGGTTGAAAGCAGAAGAGGCACAGTCACGAAGAACGGTCGTTGATGCTAGAAGCAAGTCAATTTCCGGAGTCGGAGATGAACTCGGACGTTCTTCATCATAAAGCACCATCATCAAGGAACACTTCATAGACCTTTTTAGCCCACGTAATGCCATCCCCCAGTGCGCACCTTCGAGCATTTCTCGTCACCCACGTCCACATGATGTCACGGCCAGCGTCTTGATTCGGCCCACCGGGATGACTGAATGAGAGACGCGACTACCGTGCCTTGTGGAAGGCGCAACGGAGACACAGATTCAAGCAACTAATTGTTCCACACATTAAATAATTATCGGCTGGCTTCAAGGTCCGACCGAAGGCTCAAAGACTCTCCATCCCGACGAAATTTTTTGGAATTGCCCTTTGGAGAGTGCACTGCGCTCATGATGAAGAGCTAATATAATTAAAAGAGAGGTGTTTCACGCAGAGAGAGCAGAGTCACTGCTAATTCGGTGGTGCTACGAAATTATCGTGGTTGGCAATAGGGGTCGCTTGGAAGACAACTCTCTGATTAAGCCAACCTTTTTTTACGAGCTAAAATTCTCTGGCGTGAGCAACGTGCAGGAAGGAGGGAATGGAGGGAAGGAACCAATGTCGTTTCGGGCGAGACTACATTGGTCCTCCTACTGCCTTTGGAAGTCGCAGGGATCCACACTGATGTTCATCACGCCACTTCTGGAGAGGAATCTTCGCTAGGATAGGTCACTTTCCCTGCTTGTGCGGAAGGAGGCGGGAGCAGTAGGTTTCGAGGCAGGTTGAGTCGGGGCGCAGAGAGCAGGAGGGAGAGAAACGGGGATGCGCTTGCGTCCCGGCTTCCGGGAAGATGCCGTGCTGGAACGCGTATCCAGCCAGTCCAGAATGCCTTATTCCGCGATAAGCATTCCGTGTGTTCCCATGACAACCACGGGGCCCCTTGCTGCAGCTGCCCGAAGAGAAAAGTGCTACCCGGACGGAAAAAAACTTCCAAAAATGCTTCTCTGCGCATCAGCGAGCTACATAAAAGCCAGCACTACTAAGGACGATTCGGGTTGCGTTCCTCTGCGTTGTTTGCCGTCTGAAAAGCAGAACCAACAGTGCGGCCAGCAGCAGCCGTCTGCGAAGTCGGGTCCCGCACATCAGAAACGGCCGCTCGATGTAAACAGTGAAGGCTCGAGGTTACGCTTTCTCCTAACGGTTTTGTTGACAGACACACTGGCTGCTATGCTAATCAGTGGGCTCGCTTTAAACACACATACCGTCCCTACGTCCGACTACGTCTGAGATCTGGGAGTTGCAGCTCTGCTAGGTCCGGTGACTTTGAGACGAAGAGAGGCACAACCGCGAACACCGCCATGGACAACAGAGATCATGCTCAATGTTTGAATTTTTCTTTTTCTTTCTCTCTCTCCCTTATTTTTTTATTTACAAAGGCAGCCTTCACGGGCTGCCTCTAGGAGAACAATCGCGAAGACTCATCCCGCTATCTCTCCTTGTATGCGGAGATCAATAGGAGTCGAGAAGCTGGAGCTGATTGTTCGATCGGCACCTAATGCTTCCATGCGGTTTGTACAGAACCTTCTGTTGGTCGTCAGAGTCTCATCGCTTTAAGCATGTCAGCGTACTCTCACGCGCCTGTGGCAACAACAGCGTGCGTAAGATGTTTACACGATACGCTCATGAAGGTTTGCACATGTGAGAAGTGTCTTTCAATGTAACAGTTGCAACAATCGACGCAGAAGTTGAGGCACAGCGTAGCAGACCTCTCTTCATGGATCTCAGTTCTGTGTACAGCTTAAATGCAGTGTTCATAAGGAACAAGTGCATAGCAAACGTTGAATCCAAATGTACTCAAATTTTTGGAGGGCACTTTCAAGAATGTTCTAAAGTGTGCAAATCACATTATACTGAATGTCAAACTTTCTGGACAAGTGGTGAGCAGCCTTTTTATCATCAGTTCCTAGACATTGTTCTGGCAGATGAACGTGCTTGCTTGCTTGCAGACTTTCCAAGGCACATCAGGCAGCGAGCACGGTCGACTTCAACTGACTTGCAGCGAGATGCCACCTTCGAGCCGACTCACGCATGCCGAAATCATCTGAAGATTTTGTTGAGTCTACAGAATGAACGTGACTCAGTGACGCATGGCCATCCAGGATGGCGTTAGATGCAGTGCAGGCGGTCTCTTTGACAAATACAGCTGCTCGGAACCGCGCTGCAGCATTTTCGAACGGACGGCACACACGTCGAAGACGCTGATCCGATTTTCTTGACGCGACACCAGACCTGGCTTCAGGGTCAGCTGAACCCCCGGAATCGGCTGATCACGGAGTACCGTTTCTCTTTTTCTATGGATTGCCTCCATGGTGGGGGCTCCAGGAATCGTCACCGCGTCTCCTGCAGTGCAGACGAGAACACCGGATGCAGTGGTTGAGTATATGCGGCATCCCGAACGAGGCATCTTCTCCTATTTCTTCATGGACAGGAGACCAAGGCGAGATGAGTGGCAACAGGGATGACTCGAAGAAGTAAGAAGTTCGGAATTGTCCAAACGTTCGACCCGGTCCGACTCAAGAGGTGGTCCTGCCTGGTGGTTTTCTCGAAAATGCCATTCATGCTTACATCGGGACGACGAGACGTCACAAGATGTGAGCTTTCGTCGCATGCTTCTTCCGGCCGCCAATAGCAGCTCCGGGAGGTGCAACATGCAAGAAGGCAAGAGGACGCCTCCCTTCCAGCAGACCCAGATGCTTGTCGCAGCCATCATCTCGCCGTGAGGATTTTCATACTCGCTGCATCATCTTGCACGGTCAAAATGGCGCACCCAGTTGTCAGGTGAGTTCGAGATTCATTCACGAACCGCCAATGCAAGAGCGGATGATCGCTTGCAGAGCCCCTCGATTCCTCGCTGCGTAACCATGGTACAGTTTCAGTTTGGGGTTCTTCGTCGGCAGCAACACAGCCAGCAACAGCCGATCTCCAAACGCCAGGGGACTCGTTGCTGACGCCTGTCTTCACACGGCAGTGAGAGAGAGAATGAGATTTCCGGTGGCTCAGCTGAGCACCAGCTGGCATCGCAACGAATTCCATCGATCCACCGATTCGAGCGGCGTCGGGCAACGTGCCTGTCGCAGAGGGCCGCGTATTCCGCCCCGGGAACGCGCGGCCGGACGCGGTCCGTTCAAGAAATGCGCCGCAATGCGTGCGTCGGTCTCTTCCTTCTTCGCGCGGCTTCATAGCGACGCCATCTTTCTCGAGTACCGGGCGCGGGCTCGAAGCCAGGTACTCGAGAAAGATGTTCGGTCGCCTGGATTCGCACCGAGGGTCGCGAATCCAGGCGACCGAAGAAGCCACTCCTTTCCTTAAGCAACAACGAGCGGAGCGCTCGCTCGCAGTCGGGAAGCCCTCGGTGCGAGACCACAGCAATCCGCCGTTTCCAGCTCCACCTGCACGGCTTTGCGACCCGTGGCCAGAGGAGGAAGAGAGGCCTCGCCACGCGCGCTGCCTTTCGCGCGGCGTTCGACTGCCGCCGGTCAGCTTGCCCGACGCGCCGAATGGTTTTCGTTCGCGGTGCGCGAATGGGGGGGGAGGGGAAATGGTTTGCGCGCAGGAAACCGCAGGGAAGGAGACAACGAAGGGGAGAGGTCCACGACGACGGCTTCTTCCACGTGGCCGTCCGCGGTCAGCTTGAAACTCGCTCATGGCGTGCGGAGGTGGCAGGCGCGCGGAAGCGACTCGGGATGAATTTTCGCTGTGAAGCCGGAGGCGCTAGAGGTGCTGGATTCACGGGAGCGAGTGTGTCCTAACAGAGGGGTCAGCACCGATCAAAGCCTCGCGGGCCTCGCAAATTGAAACTAACGGACTGCCCGAGTCTGGTCGAAACTGATTGTACTGAACGCAACCGAGGCTCCTGTGTCGTGTCGAGGGTAGAAATTTCATCTGTCCTTACGACTCTGAAGGAGTACCGCTTTCCGAAAGAGGAGATCAGCAGCAGAGAAGGTGTCGACCCTCAGATGCTGCTCGAGAAAGAGTCGCCATTCAGTTCTTCATGCCCGGAAGCTGACCATTTCCGGGTAGAGCCAGCCGCTGGGGCTCGGCTCAGTTTCCAAGACGCGGATGGCGAATGTTCAGAAGGTGAGCGGGGGGAGGGGGCGAGTTTTCCACCACGCCCTGCACGGTGAGGTGCGCCACATTCTGCAAGCCACCACCACTGCATTTGTTATTGAATCGGGAAGATTTTTTTCAACGAAAAGCAGACATGTGAGCGGCTAAGAAACGAGGCCCACAGACGCAGTGAGGATTTCTTCACCTTCACCCTGAGCACGTGAACCAGCTGCTCGACGAGTGAGGGTGGTCCATTCTGACGAGTCAGCGCATCTCGCGTGCGTCATGCGCAGAAGAGGAAGGTGACATGGATTCGGAGAAGGCGCAATTCCTTCACTAGCCGTAAGCCGCTTGCGCAACTTTCGGAGTATGCGGAATGCCAACCGGCTTTGGTTGCTGAGCGCGCATCTTTGTCGAGGTGGAACGCTTTTTTCCAATTCGGCGACCCTCGACGTCCGTGAGAGCGCTCTCGCCTTTGCCGCTGTACTCATTCTCTCCGGATCTCATCGCCCAGGGTAGGAACCCCCACGGCCATCAGACAAATGGCGCTCAAGGAATCGTAAGGGCGTTTATTGAGGATCAACAGACTTGCAAAAATCAGCAGCAGGACCCGACATCCCACCAAAGCCACGTTCTCCTGGAAACGTGCCGAGATGACGGCATGCAGGCCGGCGAGGCGCGCCTCGGCAACGGAGGGGAGGGAAACAAACGAAAAGAAAGCAAAACGAGGATAAATGAATGGATACAAATAGGTGTTCTGGGGGGGGGAGAGGGAGTTCGGCAAGGGATTGCAGTCTTTTGCGAGGCCCTTTGCATCCTCTGGAGGATTCCGGAAAGGTTCATTTGAATATCTCATTGTGATCCTCAAGAAGCGAATCACAAAGCGGATGTCCTCCCCTATCTTTCTGGCTTCCTTCGGCGGCGCTCCTGGATGCCGCAATCCCGCGATGGCAGCAGACAGCTGCTGGCGGCGCGGCTGGCGGCAGTGCATCTCTCACGAAGACTTGCTTCAAAAAACGTCTCTGGAGTTGCCCCCGGGGATCAGGAGGGCCGTGGCAAAACGTTCCCAGACGGGCTGTGGGCAACACAGTCCACGAGCAGGTGCGGAGAAGACCCGATTTTCTGGCACAGTTAGGGCGTAAGCTGACCCTGGACCAACGATGCCAGCTGGGCGTTGTATGGGATACCTCAGCACAACATCAGTAAGTGCTCGGCTCCTTCCACTTTAGGGAAGGGTGGATATGTGCCTCAAGACCGCGGGCGGCCCCGGACCTTCTGAAGCTTGGACCGGCGGAGCAGTCCTTTGGGTGGGACGCCGGGAGTTGCAGCGTCGGCTTGCTCTCCTGTGTCCCAGCCATCGATGGGTCTGGTTCTTCGCTCGATGCTGCATCCCATCCCATGCTGCATCCTTCCTAGAGGTGTGCCACCTTCTGGGGCTTCCTCTGAGAACAACAACGCTGCTGCTGCAAGGGAGAGGGAAGGGGTTCTCGAAGCCTTCGCGGACTTCACTGGACTTCTCGGCATCTCCTGTGACGTGCAACGAGCGTTCTCGGAGCATCGCGGACCTACGACGTTAATCCTTCTCCGCGTCAGGACCGTTTTCCGAAAGAAGTCCTTCCAAGGGAATCGTGAGGTCGAGCGAGCCGCCTGCATTTCCTTGCACCGGACTTCCTGGAGCTTGCCAGTCTTCCCACGCGCGAAGGGAGAGAAGAACAAGCCTCCGTCTCCATTCTGCCTAGCTTCTGGGACTGCCTTCCTGTCGAGACAGGGAGAGGGAGGGATGTCTGCGGAGGCTTGGAAGGTGCGCGTGCCCTTTTCAGCAGGATCGCGACCGCCCAAGACTACTCCGCACCGAGGCCTCTCCTTCGAAGCTTCCTCAAAGAGATCTCGACACGCGATCCGGAGGACCCGTCCAGGCACGTGATTTGTACCCGATCACGTTGGGAAGTTCATCTAAAAAACAAACCACAAGTCAGAGGGGAATGGCGTACCCTAATACAAGAAATGTCCCCTTCCCTCTCCAAAAAAAAGAAAAAGATCGTTGGCGATGACCACCGGCACGCAGACTGGCTTCTAAGGAAGTGGGGAACGGAAAAAGAAGATAAATAAACGAAAAATATGGGAAGGTAGGGAGAAAATTCTTTCTTTGGTTTTAATCGTTCCTTTCTTCCTACAAGAGGCTGTGGTTGGTGGCGATCTCCTTGACGACTTCTTGTAGGTGAGGCCACCGTGATACCGTCTTCATCAAGGCGGCTGTCATGCTGGTGACCCCCCTTCGTTGCGAATGAAACTCCAACACACGGCGTCAGCATGGCACGGATGCAACGTCTCGTTGTGATCACGTCTTCGGTCCGCCTCGCGTGGAGGAGCGCCGCATCGATTCCGAAGGGGTGCACTCCGGTTGACGGAGCACCGAAGGAAGTCTCCGCCACATGTCCTGCAGGGTGCTGCAGTCCAACAGGAGGTGTGGGAACGATTCCATCGCCCCGCACCTGGAACGATTCGGAGAGGCGACTCCCCCGGAACCAGGTGCCTGCACTGGTTGCATCGGAGTCCCCAGTGCACACACAGCAGAGCATCCCGTTTCCAGCAGAGCCGGAACACGGAGATGTCCGCAAGCAAAAAAGGGAGTGCGAATTCTTCAGAAGGGGAGCACATCGAGTAGGTTTCTCCGCCGAAGGAGTCCCTTCTCCCGGGAACGAGGAGTGGCGGCGTCCACCAATTCGCTCGCCTTGCAGCCGTCAGGGACTTTCTCGGTTCCTGCAACGTTTCACTCTCCACGCCGGTTGGCTGCTGTCATTCATTGCTTGCCCTGGCCGTACTGCAGCAAGGGTTGCGACGGTACCCGGCACGATGGTGGCCGATGACTGAGAAGCAAACGCGGCATCTGTGAAGAAAACCCGAGAAGCGGGCGGGTCGGTTGCGAGAGCGTGGCGTCGTTGCCACCACGTAACCGAGTCTACGGGAAGGCTCTCGGGTTCCCGCCGAGGCGGATCGCTATCCTCCGACAAGAACGCCAGCGGATTCCACTTGCCGCCCTGAAAACTCCGAATGCTAGGCGGCTGGAGGCCAGCAGTCACGCAGATGAGTACCACACCGACGTAAAAAGTTGATGCGCAACCAGGGAGAGATCGGAGGAGACCCTGACCGTTCCTCGGAAACGCTGCGTCCAGTTCTGCAGGAGATCTCCCAGAGGCTTGCACAGGGGCTTACGCAGCGGCTCCATTGGGCTCCACTGGGCTCAATTCTAAAGTGGCAACTCAAGACTCCAGCGTCTCCTGCAATTAGGTGTTCCAGTTTTGGGGGAGGCATGAGATCCCGTGGGACGAGCTACCAGAGGTGAGGGCAGATGCTTCGAGGGATAGCCAAATGTAATTGCTTTATGCTGGCTGTGCGGCAGCAGGGAAAGAAGTTCCGTGCTTCGCGCGCATCGCCGGAGGATGTGGCGTGCCAGAGTACACCGGTGACACGTCCACAACTTGCCACAGAGGGTCAGAAGTCCGAACTGCATCTGCAGCCCGACCTTGTGGACGGTCGGGGATGCCCAATCCGGCAGCCAGGCACACGAGAGGGATCCGCGAGGGCAGATTCGTCCGGCAGGCTCGGTATTAGTAAGGCGGAGGGGTGGATCTCTCCCACAGCCATCCGGTCCTCGTCTCTTGCATTTCGTCGAGGCTGGGCAGACAAGCGGACAGAGGGTCCCGGCCGCTTCGAGCGAGTCGCCTGGCCGGCGGACGCTCGCCACCGGTGCCGAAGGGAGCCAAAGGGCGGGGAGAAGAAAGGAGGCGAAAACCGGTCAGGGAAGGACCCCGCCTCCAGGCTTTTGCAGCCCAGGACACTTCCTGCTGCTCCGGCTCGTTGCTTCGGGAGCACCGTGGCCTTCCCAGAGTCGGGGGAATTTTTCACGTCCCGCTCCTGCGTTTCGCCTCGCCTCACCTTCCTCCATGTTGTGTGTGTGGAAAATTACGGGACAGGAACGACGACAACAACAGCAGTAGATGACTCTTCATTTGTGAAGAACCGAGTGTGAAGCCCGTGTTCCACCTCTTCAATCGAGGCGGCTCCACAACCTACAAGAGGCGAATCGCTCCCGCAGCGAAATAATTGATTGAAAGAATTAACTGAGAGGCCGGATGGATGTTCTTCGAGAGAAACCGATCCTTTTTTTCTCTCTCGCTCGGTTTCCAAGGTGATGGGGAGGGAATCGAGCGGCTGCGTGCAAAAATGAGAGAGCGGCCTCGCACCCTTCCACACATTCCAGATGAGGAACCCCTTCGTCTCCTGAGACGACTCCGCGCTCCGCGGGTTCCCACGTTCTTCGTTCGGTTCCAAGCACGCGGAGGGACAGGGGCCGCACGCGGGGTCAGTTCCGCGCTCGGCCTCGCGACTCTCCCTTGCTGTGCGCGCGGCCGTTCTAGGGAGTAGTCCCCTTCGCAGCTCATTCCGCCGCCGCCTCTCGACGCTCCTCTGCCCGTGGGCAGTATCGCGTGCGGAGGACGCGTGCCCTCCTACCAGGAGTGTGGGCTGGAGGAGGGCATTCGGGTTGAACAGGAGGTGCATGTGATGGCGGGAGGGAGAATGGGCGTAAGGGATGGGGAGGCGTTCCCGAGCACCCTGCCAGCGTGAAGCGCCCGAATCCCAGCGAGCGGACCTCCGCTCATGTGAGCCAAAGTCAGTCCCCCCGCGCCCCAGGGAGGACCTGTTCCGTGTCCTCGAGTGCGGAGGCAGCCGAGAATGAGAATGTGCTTCTGGGAATCGGTCTGAGGATAAGAGCGACTTCCTGTCTTCGTAGCGATGGGAGGAGGGATGGAGACTTTTCTGCCTCGAGGGTGCGGAAGAGGTCAGCAAGGAAGGAGCACTCGCATCCGGAGCTTCGGGAAGGTGCCGCTGGACAGGGGGTAGGCAGCTGAACGCAGCTCCTCTCATTCCCTTCATGCGGACAGCGAGCGGAAGGGGTTCGGTCCACCTATAACTTCGAGGCTGGGGGTCGTTCCTCTTCCGGCCAAGAGGGTTGCTTCGACGCTCCTGAAGATATGGAGGCGCTTCCCGTTCGGCGTCCGCGCGATCCTGGGCTGTGGGCTCGCCGGCGCTCGTTCGGCGGTGAACTCTAAGGACGGGCAGCCTTCCTCCTATTCCGGAAGAGAGGAAGGCTGGGATGCTCTTGAACGCTGGGACCTGGAACGGCACAGAGCGATCTCTGCCCCTGGCACGCCGCGCCGGGAGGCCTCCGCGAAGCAAAGGGACTTTCGAAGAGCGCACGGAAGAAGATCCTCTCCTCATCTTGCCCATCGCCTACTGAGATCATCCTCCGGTCATTGTTTTTTCTTTTGTCTCCTCGGTCCACGGATCCGTGTAGTCCTCTTCGCAGACATCTCTGCCGCGGCGACGCCTCCGACGTCTCATCAGGCATGGGGGGAATGGAGATCCCTCTCTCGGCCCGTGTGTGCAGCAAGTGGCCCCAATACGTAATGATTCATTGCGCCGCGAAGGCACGTGCGTGCGCGCAACCGCGCGGGGCATGAGCCTAGAGGTGAGCGCCGAAAGGCGCCTTGTCAATTAGAGGGGGATGCGGCGGGAAACGCTCCGCAGCCCACTGGTTTCCTCAGGAACATCTTCGCCGTCTAGAGCCCCGAGATCCGCTGCTGCGAGCCGATCGCTCCGTCTCGCGGCCTTTCGGGCGGCAGAGGAGGCGGCTCGCGCCCGTCACGATCGCATGCAGCTCTGACCGCACGATTCCGGCGCCCGGTTCATCATCATCATAATGATGGTTGCGTTTACCTCTCTTTCTCTCTCTCTCTCTCCCCGTTCGGTCCCGGGGCGTCGAGAATGGCGGACCCCGTTGGTGACAGAGCGGTCCATCGAGGCTGAGCGCGCGGCCCGGCGCCGCGCGCTCGAGAGCACCTCTCGGGATGGGAAACAAGCGCTCCGCTCCCTGAGGTCGGCTGGCGTTCCTCGCGTCGCCTTGCGGGTCTCCTCCTCCGCCCCGGTTCCTCCAGGCGTCCCTGCCCCTCTCCCTGCTTTTCTCTCCCTCGTACTGCCTCTCCTCAGCCCGCTGCAGCCGCGGGAGCGTCTCGAATGTTGGATGCCGGAGCGGCGGCGGGCCTCATGCGAAGGGGAGCGAGCAGCCACCACGTACCGGCGGTGCGTCCCTGATCTATCCGGGGAATGCACGGCGGCACTTTTTTTGCAGGACGCCCGCGGAGACGGGTCCTCGCGAGGTGGCCACACAAGCGGGCAGGCAGAAGACGAACCGCCTGACCACCCTTTCTCTCCTTCCTAGGGTCATCCGGATTCGTCGCCCTCTCTCCCTCGTGGGGAAGGCAGACAACTGCCGGTGTCTCCACCGCACGCGGAGCGATGCAACAGAAACGCACAACGGGCGAAATCGGGAGCTGCGAATCACCCCATTCTTTTATCCCTCTTTGCTTCATCCGCAAGCGCACTTGTGAGAGGCACCGCGGTGAGGCGAGGGGTGCCACCATGCACAAGGGAGCAGCAGTGACGAAATGGGAACCTTCCTCCCCCCTCATGACGTTTCCAAGGTTTCTCCTTCCTCCTGCATCCCAGAGCGGAAGGCGAAAAAGGAAATGAACGCGGCAGCTTTCCTTTTGAACGGGGCTGCAAACCGCGTCAGGCGAACTGCATCGGAAGACGGTCCGGAGCGATCAAAGAGATCGCGCGTTTTATCACCACGCAACGGCAGCACCTCCTCCCTCCTCTTTGCTCACCTGTCCGGACAACCCGCAAAAAGAGGAGGAGGGAGAGAGGAAGAGTTGCCGTTCCTTCTCTTCTTCCTTACTTTCGATTTTCGGCTCCTTCGAGACTCTCGGAGCGGCCGCGTTGCCTCCATGTTTCAGAAGTCACGGAGGAGGACGCGCTCCTGCCGCGAAGTGTCCCTCCGATGTCGCCTTCTCCCGGGATCGCCTGTCGGCCGCTCCGCTATCAAGGCAATCGCGCTGCGGGTGAGCGAGGGATCCGAGAGAGGCGGCAGTGCTTCTTGCGACGCGATCGCGGAGCGGATCTTTCGACAGGGAATTCCTCGGTTCTCGCCGAGCTGTCCTCTCCCTTTCCCCCCGTCTCGCCTTCCTGCCCGGGCTTGAAAGGTCCCGAGAGCCAGGCGTGGCCTCGGAGATCCGGCCAAAGGGCGACTGCGGCTGCGGACCGTGGGTGTTGCCAACGAAACCCACATCCGAGGCTTTGGCGAGGGAGCAAAGCTGTCGCCTGAGGCGAGGTCAGCTAGGGGCGACCGAAGACTTCGCTCGCATCTTCGCTCCGGCGCCCGACGCGCGGATGCTGCTGCTGCCGCTCCGGCATACGGCGGGCGCTTTCCATCGTCGAAGGGTCGGACGCGAGAGATGCTAGAGAGAGGGTGCAGGGGATGAAGGAAAAGTCCTCCCTCCTCACTACTACCACCATCATCTTCACTATCTACATCACTACCACCGACAATCCTGATTGTGCCTCGTTCTGATACGGAGGAGAGGAGAAGCTGCTTATCGTCCTTGACCTCCCTCCTTCCACTAGATCCTTCGGATTTCCTGGGAAACCTTTTCGGGAATAGGAGCCGGAGAGGATGAGTCAGCGAGACGGAGATCGGATTCCCCGTCGGGGGGCTCCCTTTCCTCGCAGCTTCCTCGCGGACGGGAGGGCGGCGCCCCCTTTACATGCCGACCGGGAGATCGGAAAGTGTCGCTGTAGACGCGCCCATCGGTTGAATCTCCCCAAAACCCTTCGGTGGAGGTATGTTGGGATGCTCGGAGGCGCGAGGAATGAAGGCCATGTGACAGGCAGCCTCCGGCGTTCGGAGTATGCCTCCGGAAGGCGACCGCGATGGAGGGGCCGCGCAGTTCCAGCGTCCTCGCGCGGAAGCTCGCTGCCTCCTGCGCACGAGCAGGCGGGAGGTACTCCGCGCGAGGGGGCGCTCCCGAGGGGCACGCGACTCGCGAGGCGGGTTTCGCCCCGCTTTGCCTCTGTCGGGCTGCGCTGCGGGGCAGCGGAGACCCTCGTCCGCCCTCTCCTCGTGCGGCAGCTTCCTTGCCCTCTCCTCTGCCTGAGGTCTGGTGGCAGTCGCGTTTCCTACTCTTCCTCCTGCGCCGCTTCGTCCCTTTCACGCAAGAAGAGGTTGTCGGACGTAGGCGGACGTATCAAGATAAACGGAGAGGAAGCTGCGTCTCTGAAGGAGGGAAGGAGGAGAACAGAAGCCTCCGTTTCGACACTGTAGCTCAAGGGTGCCTCGTCGTCGTCTCAAAGGAAGTTGCGTAACTCCCGTTCCCACCCACCAGAAAGAATTTTCCGCATGATGGATGGAAAAATTCAAAATGGCGGCAGCGTCCAGAAACCGCGACTCCCTGGTGGCATTCGCTTTCTCTGCCGACGGACCCGACGGCGGAGTTCTCGGGGGCGACCGTCGCAAGGAGAGGAGGAGGGAGGGGGACTAAGGGTAGCGTCTTTCCTCTCCTGGTCCAGCGCTCGGGGTTCCTCCCTGGGAGCGGCGAAAGGCGGGCAGCCAACCAGCGAACGGGAGGGCAACCGCTGGCTGCTCGGCGGCGCAGCCGAGCCCTTCACAGCGACTGTCGCCCCTCTTCCTAGGAGTCTAGCCGGCCACATCCCCCAGCAACGATCTCTCCTGCCCCTCTATTTCAAACAGAGGAGTTCTCTGAGGAGAGTTGAGGGACCCAACCAGGTCATGACTCTCCCCCAAGAGGTCCGCTCCCCTGGGAGAGTGAATCCGCTCTCAAGGACCTTCGATTTCGAGAGGGAGGAGTCCCAAATCGAATGCCGAGTCAGGTCCCTTCTTCCCGCCCCTGTTCTCCTCTGCAGCCTCCCTGGAGTCCTGCCGCAGCCTGAACTCAGCGCGGAGGCGGTCGGAGGTCCAGGGCTGCTACTGGGTGAGGTGACTGGGTCCGGAGACTACCGCAGCATCGTGTCTCCCTCTCTCCCCCGATGGCGGTCTTCAAGTGCGGCAGGCCCCACCAGCATATAAAATGGCGGGATTCACCCCCTACGAGGTGCAGCAACTCTTCGCTTGCGCCAGCCAGCTCGGTCCGCCGCAGCGATGCATCCCAGATCTGCGGACTCCTTCCTCTTCTCCCAGCTCTTTGTGAGTGGAATCCCTTCCTCGAGGAGGAAGGCCCATTCTCCCCACCAGGACTCAGTGGAGGAGGGGAGAAGGTTCTGAGCTGGGATGGGGTGGGGAAGAGGAGGAGGCCAGGGATTGGGGAAGGCGGGAAGCGGAGTTGACGCGCACAGCTCGGAGTGGTCTGGCAAGGGTCATGCCATCGCTCCGTGGGTCCATGGCAGTCCCATGGGGAGGAGAGAGAAGAATGTTAAAGAGACGCACTCGAGGAAGGTGGCAGAACCCAGAGGGCATGGGCAGAAAGCACCCTTTTCTTTGGATCTTTGGAGGACTTTTCGGACCCAGGTGTTCCATCCTGCCTTCCTCTGAAGAACGACGCGGTTTCCGGAAGGAATGTAGAGGATTCTAGGGAAGCATAAGGAACGGGTGCGAGAAGAGGGTCACTGACCTCGAGATCGTGAAGGTGACTAGGGGAGATGGGAGGGTGGTGTCTGCAAAAGAGAGGAAAAGGCAGCTCAGTGACCTGAGGAACCTCCGTGGTTCAATGGGTGTGACAGTGAGTTTGGGAGTCGACCTCACGATGGCAGCAGCACCTAAGTCTTTTTTTTTGTCCTTGCCATGCTCCGTCCTCCGCGACATCCCCTCTCTCCGAGTTTCTACGGGGGTTTCTTCGCAATCAGGAGGACGGAGAGGAAAAAGAGGCCAAGAAGAACAAGTGCATCACGAATCGGGGTCAAGGATATGTATAAACTAGATAAATTAATATTTTTTGCACTAAAGTAAAATAAATACACGAAAGTCATCGCATTATTCTCATCAATTTTTTTAATTTTATTTAGTGTAATATATTGTAACTATTCACTAAGAAGCAATTTTCTCTCTCCTTATCGCGATTCAAGCGTAGGTTTAAAAAGCGTACTGGAAAACAGCATAATAAAAAAATACCATTATTTACTAATAGAAAAACATCACATTAAATACAAAAATTTTGATTACATAAACCAATTAATAAAACTGCGTGCTGAATTATTGCAATCAGTGAGCGAAAAAAGAATCTTAGCTTGATACTGTATGATCAAAATGGCAGAATAATATTCAGTAACTTCAATACTCAAGATCATGGTTATGAACAGTTACTTACAAACGATGAAATCGATAAACTACGAAGTAATCAAGAAATATTTTACACTACAGGGAATATATTAACTTCTATCATTCCTATATTCCATGAAAATAGCGCTAAACCGTCGTTTTTTTTTAAAGATTCTTCAAAACTATGACAATTTCTGTGACAGAAACTCGAGAAAGAAAAAGAGAAACATTCGGGCACTTCTTCCAAACGCATGCTGATCTGTAAATGACACGGTTGTTAGCGAGGGTCAAGTGACCCCAGAAGATGGCGGCAGGCTCATGACAGTAGCAGAGGATGAGAACCAAATAGCTCCCGTTTGCAGATTGGATCAGATATATTGGGATAGAAGATCAAGATGAAGATGAACAGCTTCTCTAGCTACAGGCGCAGGCAATCCTTCGTGGTCTTCTCTTCTCTGAGGAAGGATGAGGAATTGTATCAGAACTGACACAGCTTGCAATTCAAGCAGCCCCAAGTTGGAGTTCTCCAGGGAGGAGCTCCACTGGCAGCTTTCCTTGTCGAAAAACACACATCCTTCATCACATCAAATCACAGACGGTTGTTTCTCTCGGGAACAGACAGTGGCAGAGGTGATGGTGGTGCTGGTGGCAAGCGCACCTTGCCTGAAAGACGGTTCCTCCTCTCATCCATCCAGCTACTGTCTGGAAGGCACGAGTGGGCGCCGCTGACTCTTGCGTTGACTTTCGGAGCCCTGTTGTCCGTCAAAGAATGTCCCGGTAATTGCCCGAGGGAAGACAAGCAAGCCAGAAGAGAACGGCGGCAGAAAGCAAGAAGCGGTGGAGGTGATCGGTGGACGCGCTAGCTGTCGGACCCGTTCCCGATGATGCGAGAGGCATCCACGGAGGAGGAGATAACGGATCGTCGGAAGGATCTTAGATCCACGTGAGACCTGTTTCGTCTGCATGGATGCCACTACCCAGGCAAAGAGATCACTTCTCTTCCCGTGGCAAGGAGACGACGCCGGAATCGGAGGAGGTCCTGGTTCCTGTTTCCAGTTTCCTCCCCTCCTCCCAAGAGACAGCCTACACCACCGACTTCCCATTCCTCTGGGGGAGGACAGGGGACGATTTTCCCCTCTCCCTCAGCTTTCCCTAGTTTTCTTTGAAGGTGTCGCAGCGCTCTTTCTCTTGAAGAGGATGCGGAGATGCTGGTTCTTTTTCTCAGGTGGGTAGCAGACTGCAGCTTCTTCTGCGAGATCCTTGGTCAGTTGGGCTTGCCGTGAGAGGTGGTAGACAGCAAGGGACTGATCGTGAACGTGGCCATCCGAGGGTGCGTCCACAAAGCACCTCCCGCTCTGCAGTATTGTCTCCTAGTCTTCGGCGCTCCTTTCTCTCCATGCTCGCGGGATGCTGGATATATGCGGTCGCGTGCGTCAAGTTGCGAAGGTTTTGCTCGATCAGAGGGAGGCAGAGGATGAAAGAGGCGATGCCATGGAAACCATGGAGGGGTGCCACTCCGCTGGTGATGGAAGCTGTGGCATTTGCAGGATGCGTGAGATCCCAGAGACCAGCGGACTCCCGGACGTGGTATTCCGCTTCCAGGAGGAAAGAGGCCTCTGACTGGCTCTTGCGTTCCGTAGAGGAAAGTCTAGGGGATGTCTTCCAGGGGTGAGTAGGACTCTCCTCTTCTGATGAAAGATCTCTTCTTAAGCTCTGCTCCGCAGCTGCTTCCTTCGGAAGAACGCTGAGACCCTCGGCGTTGTTCCTCCGAAGGCTGCGACCACCTGAAATATGCCTTCTGCTACTTCTTGAGTAAGCTGTCAGAGCGCTCCTCCCGAACAGTCCGTCCAGGAGCTCCAGTAGCATCCCTCAGCTCCTTTCGATCATCGTGGGTTTCGGCAGGCGGTTGATCCCGGCGGACTCGACGGTAGTTGAGGCACAAAGGACACCGAGTATAGGGAAGGGGGAGAGAGGTCAGATCTCTGAGTTGCTCGAGGAGAAGGCTCCAGGTGGACGAAACTGTCCTGGAGAGTCGATTCTGCCTTCTGGAGGTGTCAGGAGTTCAGATCGGCATCTCGAGGGCATGTCATCAAGCCACCTGCTCCTCCAGCCAAACAGCATTCAGACTCATGAGGGGAAGCTGAAGGCCCGGGAAAACCATCCAGAAGACGTTCTAGATGGTTTCCATAGTGACCGAAAAAATTTAGAGGGAAGAGTCCGCTTCCGGACCCTCCTTCGCTCCGTGCTGGGGAGAGTGGATAAGGAGAGGAGGGTGGGTACGAGAGAGAAGTGAGGTAAGTGCGAGAAAAACAAAGGCTGTACATAGACACAGCCTCTGGAAGCTGAGGGTGGATGTGTCTTATCCGGTCATCCTGATGTGCTCTTCTAGGGCAGGGGGGGATGAGAAGAAAGAGCACCAGAAGGATGTGGCTGCGACGGCGATAGGTCAGAGCAAAGTTCAGAGATCAAAACTTCTCGTTTCTTTTGCGGTGGAAGGAGATGGAAGGAGCATTACTTCGGATGCCCTCTCCGCCTCTTGGAGGTTGCTCTTGCATGCGAAAGGTTCTTTCCTTCTTGTTCAGGTGAAGTCCTCCTTCTTCCTTCTTGCTTTCCTTTCGGGAACCTACAGAGCCTCCGGAACCTCTGATGGAAGGAAGCTGCCTTCTCTGTCGCTTCGAGACATCTTTGCGACCTTCGTGCATGTTGGGGAGAAAAGGGTCAATCGCAGCTCCCTTCCTGCTCTAGAAAGAGAGCCTCTTTGTTGTTAGGAGATCAGCACGCTTCCTACAAAGCTCCCTCTTCCTCCCAAGAAAAGCAAGAGGATGCACCCCATCAAGCGGACTGGGAATGCAATTCAGGGAGGTGACGCTCCAGGAAGGATGCTGCGAGGACAGGCGACCAGGTGACTCCTCACTCACATGTAAGATCCACGTACGCACATGCGGACTCGGAAAGAGGAAAGAGAAAAACGAGGAGGAGGAAAGATAAGAGCTTTTCGAGAAGGAGGAATAAAAAAGAGGAAGAGGAAGAAGGGTGATCAGTCCTTTCATCCTGTGGGTCTTCTTTTGTGGTGAAAGTCCGAAAGAGAGTAAGAGAACAGGAATGAGCCAACGGTAGTTGATGCCTCAGGCGAGCAGGGAAAGAGAGAGTCCGAGGTCCCCAGGAAGTGCTGCCTTGGAGCCGAAACAGCGCCAACTCTACCGTCGCAGTCAATTCGATTCCGAGGAAGGGTGCATCTCCCTGAGAGTCTAGAGAGACCAGTATGGCGCTTTGTATTCCCTGTGGTCATCATTCTGAAAAAGCTGGACGAGAAATTGTCACCCGTTGCTGGTCATCGACCTCGAGCACTTGGAGAGAGGAGACCAAGTGTTCTTGGGACTCCCTCGCTCATCATGGCAGTTCCGAAGAAGTCCCAGGCCGAAGAGGGCACACTCTTGAGACCTAGCACGGGGAAGCTGTGTGCGCCTGGTGGGTAGTCGTCTTCGGATAGAGAACGGTCAATCACGGTCCCTCAAGCAAAGGTCAGTTCCTGCAGACTCTCGCGCCGAGCTTCTGTGGCTAACACACCTCTCCACGCCTGAGGCGACTACGAAGGGAAGGCCGACCAAGGATCCTTCTTGCCCCTACTGCCCACTGTGAGAGGAAAGCACGGTCAAACTAAAGTCTCGTACTCCTTCGAGGTGGAGACGATGCCGGAGGAACGCAGAAGACCTGAACAAGCGTTGAGGGAAACCATGTGTGACAACTCGTCGCAGCGCGTGCGAAATTTCGGTCGATTGCCCTCTTCCCCTCTTCGCTCTTCTTGGATTTTTGGTATTGCTGGATCCGTTCACGTCTACTGGCTCTTGAAAATAGCACCGCAGAGGAGGAGAGGAAGAACGGGAACGCTCGTCGCTGCCATCTTGGAATGCTTTCATGGTGCAGAGAAATAGGAGGAACCAGGATCACGTGGTCATCCACTCTTGCACGCTCCCCTAGGGAAATGGCTATGCAGGGAATTTGGTCAGGAATCCGTCGACATTCACTAGATCGTCCGTTCTTTCTGCCAATCCTGGATTCCTGGATTAGGAGAGACGTGAAACTCCCACTTCCGGAGCCTTCGCTCCAGAAGACCTTGGGAATGGAAAGGAGGGAGAAGTCCGTCGTCTGCCCTCTTCTTGAAAAGGTTTTCGTCGGTCTCCTCTCGAGAGAAGCGTTCTTCCTAGGCTTCCCTGTTGCTTGTCTTTCCAGGCTACAAATCGCCTTCCATTTATCCCGGGAGTCTGGATCATTCGTTTTCTCTTGGCCAAGAACTTTGTCCCCTAGTCTCCGATTCCCAAGAAACCTTGTCCATCTTCTCGCTTCTTCCCGTCTCCGTTTGCTTCGCGATGCTTTGAGCTCCCAAATCTCCCTGAACTGCGATCACCTCTTCCGTCGCACGCTGACAACGCACGCCTTCCATGGATCACGACAGAGAGTAAAGAAAGAAAAGAACACCTGAAGCTGATCAGGCAATCCAGGTGCCGTCCGTTTTTTCTGTTTCAGCACCCACCTATTCAGGGCCATTTTGCAAGGCTTCCCTCCCGAAGAAGAACGCCTTGCTGCCTCGATGGGTGGGTGGCTCCTCACTGAGGAATCGGTACGCAGCGCGCCTTTCTCCTGCGGCGTCGGCAGGATGCCACTGAGGCGCATCCGGTGGTGATGATGGTGTTCCCGCGAGACCTCGAGCGGAGAAGGGCTGCTGACTTCCTTCCCAGCTCCAACGGCCACTTCCCCTCGCCGGCAATGCAGCTTCTGGCACCTATTTACGAAGAGTTGCGCCGAAGTGGCTCTGGCTACTGGGGGAAAGACCTCTCAGGGTAGCGGTGGGCAAGTTGGGGTGCTACACCGGTGGAAGAACAGGTCGTGCCATTAGCAGCAGGCGTCCAGTCGGCGTCCTATTTTCTGAGTTACGCTCAGTTGCCTGCCATACCAGTCTTCCGCCTACACATCACGACTTTGACTCCCGTGGATGAATTCGCCTGACCTTTTTCTCGCATCTTTTTATTTATCTGAAGTAAATAAATGCCTGGGGTAACCAGGATGAGAAAACCTTGCGCTAAGCTGTTGAATGCGGTGCACTTGGGCCTTCCTGCCACTTTCCCTCCTCCTTTGCCCATCTCCTCTGCCACCAACTGCTCCATTTCTCACAATAAATTGTTTCTTCTGCACTTATCTGTCTCTGCTCCTTCTTCCCGAAACTCTTCAGGCGCCTCTTTATCGCGTGACCTTCCACTGCTCTTACAAATCCAAGTCTTCTCTTGTCGGGCTGCTCCCTGCTGAGAAGCTGCCCAGTGAACCTCCGGACCAGCTTTCCTGTAAAGCTTGCCCAGGCTTGAGGAGAGTCTCCCCACGGAAGGACCCCCCCTCGCATCCGCAAGTGGGTTTCCCTTCCCTTCCCAGCTCGGAAAGAAACTCGACTTTCGGACGGCGTGGCCTCCTGGAACCACCAGCTGGAACTCCCACCCACGGATGCAGGTCAGCGGATCACGCTGTTCTTCTGTGAACCAGAATATTCGTGCAGAGAAGAAAATTTCCTTGGCGATGTTTTTCGCATCCGAGCTCTCGTTTCGCGACGAAAGCGCCCTTGTCACGACGGGAAGCTGCAGCTTCTCAGCGGCTGCCGAACCCGCCCAGCTTGGCAAAGAATCCCCTCGCTTTCGCCTTGGGAGAGGGAAACGCTTCGGGAACACGCAAACATTACACGAAAAAAGCATTAGACTCCTCCTCGTAAGCGATTAAGAGACAAACAATCGAGGTGTCTGGACACCGCGCTCACGTCGCGAGTCGTTAGGGCGATCGAAAATTCCGGAAGATCAATCGGATCCACGCCGTGGAATGGTTGGCTCGCACAATACGGCTATCTGGAACACGGAAGAACTCGAGGCCACGCTCTGCACGGAGGAAGTCAGTCGTTTCGGGAGCTTCCGGAGTCGCCGGACGCAGGAAGCGTGGAGGCACAAAACTATCCCGTCTTTCCTGTCGGGTCACCGGGCGCGTGGAAGCAGAACTGCTGCGTCGGAAAGCGCAGGTGTTGGCTCCTCCTTTTCATTCCGATTCCGGGGAAAGGGGGCGGACGGCACCAAACCCTCGCTTCGGAATTGCTAGAACAAACGGGTCGCTTCGTAAGAGAGGTGTGAGGCTCCTGTGGCGCCCCTTTGAGGGATTTAGCGGCCCTATCACTGCTTCGTAAACTGGAATGGTACCTCGGCAGGAACCGCTCTTGGGACCTGTGAGCGGGGAACCCTTTCCAGGTCATTAGACTTTGCGTCCCTCCATGCTGGACCTTTCGAACATCGTTTCATCTACTTCTGAGTTTTTACACCATGAAAGAGAGCTTGAGAAGTGGTATCCAGTGTTTCGACAGGTCCAGAGCACCGTCCGCACAAGGTTCCTGCTTCGCGGCAGTTGTCTCGGAGACGGTTTCCAAGGATGCTGCGAGAGAACTGGAATATAGGAGCGGGTCCTTTTTGACGTGTTCTACCTGAAGTCTCGGGGTGTTCTCGAGTCCTCCCAACACCAAACACCGCTTCATCCTCTCAGTTGCAATCATTAGGAAGACTACTCATATGAGCGGGAAGCTGGTGGACTGCAACCAGCATACACCCAGCGCCGACCTGAACCCGACTCGGCAGAGCAAAGGGATGGAGAATGAGAGTCCTCAACGAAGCAGTTATAAATCTTTCGAAAAAGAGGGCAATACCTAAAATGACGACACGTTCCTGCTCCTCCTCTTGCAGCTCCGAATCGGGTCTGAGGTCTGGGAATCGGCGCTGGGTATGTGTTAGTTGCAGCCCTTCAGCTTCCAGCTCTTCGTGAGTAGCCTTTCGGATGAGCGCGAAGGCCTTCTCGTGGCTAAGTGGAATGGGAGGATGGCTGCGGATGCAATGGTTCTCGTTCAATGCATCTCCGGGTACATTCTGCCTGTGCCGTTCCTGGCGGGCACGGCTCTTTCGGGAAGTAGACTGCACCCCACCTCATGTACGAACCTGTAGTAGCTCTCCGTCGAGGAGGATCCGTCCTCACGCACGATGCAAGACATGGGCCTCCCTTGATTGGATGTGCAAGAGGTATTTGCTTGCCAGAGGGGCAATGCTTCTTTGAGTTGAAGGGCGCCGAGTGGAAGAGCGTATTTTTTCTCTGAGAGCTATTCGAGTCTCGCCGTTGGCGAACATCCAAGTGGCGTTCGTTCTTCCGGATGTTTGTCTCCCAACTGTCCAAAGGCTCTTCATATCACTTCCTGACCTGCCGAAGTTCACTGTGACGTCTCCAAGAGCGAAAACTCCCATGTCCTCTTAAGTTTGCGTGGTTCTTGAAGTGTTCTTTTATTTTTTTTTGGGACGCTGAGAGTAGATTCCGGGGAGATGGGTCCAATACGACCGATTCTGGTGACGTAAGGTGATGCTGAACACAGCATTCATCTCCAGGACTGTTGGCCTCATCCGGAAGATCGGAAAGCCTTTCATCTGACACCCATCTACCCGAGATGATAAAGCTGGCGTCATCAGTTTGGCCTCTTCCCAACCTTTTCGCTCTGCCTTTCGATTTCCTTGATCTGGACGTTCTCGAACACAACTGTGAGGACCAGGAGATGCTCACAGCAGCCTGTTCTCTCCGAATGTCGCTGCTCCAGAGCCCTGAGCGGACAGTGCTGCGAAAAGAGGAGGTAACCTTATCTGAGGAGGTTTGATCCCGTGGCTGCCGTGAAGGCGAGCTTGCTCAGGGGGGGCTGCGCGTAAGTGGCACGCAGCTGAGGAAATTTCCAGAAGACCTCCATTGCCCCCTTCTTTGGTCACCTGCGCGCGCGTTCTGATTTGCGACCACAACAAGCTCGCCGGACCGAAAGTAACGCTCGAGGGGGTTCTTTGCTTGCCGTCGGTAGCTTTGCCCTCGTTTGGGTGCGAGGAAGCACTCCCGGGGTTCTCGCTTACTCACTCACATTCGAGGCACCAGGGCAATGGGGGAGGGAGGCTGGGGGAGGGTAGCAGGTCTGAGCTCTTCCGTCACCTGTGATCCACGTGAATGCCTCGAAGACGAGTCCTTTGGACTGTTCTGGTTTACGTAGACGCCCTTATGATGGATGTTGCTAGGGTGATGGAGATTTTTGGAGCTCAACACCATCCACGCTACCCGAGGGTGCGTGTGACAACTCAAGTTATAAGGGACCACCCTATGAGTCCAGGAAGGGCACCGGAGGAAGGAATCCGTTCCTCTCACGACCCAGAGGAAACTCCAAGGGGAACCTCTTCCTTCTCTCCGGAGGGGTCCCCTGTAGGGGAAGGGGGGAGAGTATTCCTCATTTCTTCTCCGAAGGGAGACCGAAAAGGATCTGTTCCTGGAATTTCTTGTCCAGAGAAAACCCGCAGGGGAACCTCTCCTCGTTTCCTTCTCTGGAGAGAACCCCGAAAGAACGCTTCCCATGTTCCCTGAAGGGTCTGCTCCCCGAAGGGAGAAACTTCTTGCACTCTGGAAAGGCAGCCCCTCGAAGGAACGGCTCCATTTTCACAACTGGAGGGGAACCTCAGTGGGAGTCAGTGCTCCTGGATTCCTGGAAGGATCCCGGACGGTCAACTTCCAATCCCGGCCTGCCAATGGAGTCATCTGGTTTCTGAATTCCACCAGTACCGCACAGCATTGATGCTGCTGCAATGGGGCCTCCCGTGCAACGTCCGTCGGCATCATTAGACACGGTTATGTGTGGATCCAAGCTATGCAAGGTGGAATCCCTCCCGCACCTCCTAGTGGACTGTGTTGCCCTTCGGCTCCATTAAGGGCGCTTTGCTGTGACCTTGGAACCCCCGGCAGCAACCCCAGAGACGTTTGAAAGAGTCTCTTCCTACGAGACGCCCTCACGCCGGCCGCATCCCTCTCTAGCTGCCAGGCGGCGGACCGTGGCTGCATGGAGTAACGCCAGAGGCCAGAACAACAGGGACGCCATCTATTTTGCTCTCCTCTTCATGAGGACAGCTTAAGATGGACCCATCTGGGAACCATAAAACCGGAACTTGCCGGTATCCTTACAAGGATGCAGAGAACGCCCTCCAGCACACAGTGATCCTTTCGCGACCCACTCATCCCTACCCATTTTTTGACTGCATTTTTTGTTTTGTTTTTTTCTTTTTTTTGTCTCCCTTCCCCCTGTGCCTCCGAGGCGAACCCCTCCGAACTGCGTGCCAGCTCCCGGCAGGTTTCTTTTCGTAGTTATAAGTAGCGTGGCAGAATCAAACGTCCTGTCATAGACGTGTGTCTTTATTTTTTATAAATAAACATCCTGACGTGACTAAGTGTCAGCCAGCGCCGCACTCGAAGCCTACAGGACACCAGAGTCATCCTGCATGGAAGGAAGGGGGGGGAGAGGAGAGATTTGGAACCCACGGCTCACTGTCCATCCTCGGCGTCGATCCTTCACGTGGGGATTCGACCCCACAACGCTTAGTGCCACGCGCGGAGACCGCAGCCACACGGCCTGCGTTGGAGGCCGTGTGACCATGCTCTTCCGATGCCATGTTTCCGTGACTCGAGACCGTGGGTATCGACCTGCAGGGATAACTCTGAACCACGTCTTCCGCGCTCCAAACACTCGAGTCCTTGACGAGTTTGATCTTCCGCAGAAGTCCTCTCTACGAAGGAGATATCAGCTTCTTGGGAAAGGGAAGGTCATTCCGCTCACGGTGGTGCCGCCATCCCAAGCTGAGGAGCCAGGATCTCCTCTCCTCTGCCCCAAGGAACATGGGAAAAGTCGACGAGGCAACCCCATAATCTGCGAGCTCCGTTCCACGGTCCAGCTCTTTCCCACGGAAAGTATAAGAACCTTTGACAAAGGAAGAAAGAAGCTCTCGCAGAAACGAATCTGCTGCAACCAGATAGAGAGTGGATGGCAGGGCCTTGGACCTCTTGAAAGGAGGCACTTCCCGAGTGACTCACCTTGAAATGAAATCACGTATGAGGCACCTTTGCAAGGATCAGTCGACGACGGCACCCACTCCAGAGGCATAGCTATAAAAACCTCTTCCTGCCTGAGACAATTTTGCTTTTACCAGATCTCAGAACAGCTATTTGGAGTGTCTTCGCACTGTCCTGAGGGAGCAGTCTTTGCGTGTGCAAGATAAGTGGACTCTCACTCCGCTGAGATCTGTTCTTGTAATGCTGAAACCGCGGTGGTTTTCATCCTCTCCTGACTGGGGGTGCAGCACAGCAGAGGGTTTGAGATTTCCTCAAGGGCAACTAGTTTCTGACCGTGAGCTGATTCGCTCCTTCTGCGAGACAGAGTTGCAGACGATGACTCGTGTTCCCTGGCGGCGTCGCGAGGGATCGAGCCACGTCTAAGCCCCCTGCGACCAGCCCGAGTTTCCACATTCCGGACCCTAGCAGCACTCCTTTTTTGACACCTCGCTGATCGAAGTTTTTGCGTCCTCCTCGGCCATGATGAAATCACCATCCATGAAGCGAAGGCAGGAAGACGTCCTTGAGCACTCAACGCTGGCCGGGGTTCCCCATTACGGTCCAGCAGCGAGAAATCTTCGCAATTACCTCCATTTGCACTTTGAAGCCGGCACTCGGGTGGCGTGGAGAGCCAGCACGCCCGCATCCACGTCAATCAGTCTTCCAGAGCTTTCTTGGGAGACGGATATCCTTGGAGGGCCCAAGCGTTTCAGGGAGCGGAACAGTTTTCTTATTTCTCGTGGGCTCTTTTTTGGTGGACCAGCGCATCTTTTCCATTTCTCTACGTGGAGCGGGGTCTGTTCTTGTCGTGTCTTAATTTCAGGCCGGGCACGTTGATTGGAGTGTGTTCTATAATGAGGTGCTCTGTGATAATCCTGACCAGTGGACCAAACAAAGATGGCATTTGTAAGTGCAATCTGAGGCAAAAGAAAACAACGATGGTGCTGGACGGTCAAGGAATCTGCTCCTCCTCTTCGAACAGACATGCTGGTAAGATATCGAGTCCAGAGGAACGCAATAGCTCCAAAGAGCAAGGAAGCAGTTAAATTTCCTTTGAGAGGACCCAAAAAGCATGCGGCCCGAGGATACTTTGGGTCACGGAAAATTTTACACAATGTAGAAACACACAGGAAGTGGCGAGTCGGCAATCACCTACGACGGTGGAGGAGGACCTATGGGCAAGATGGGAGACCACTGGTTCACCCTGCTGGGTGTCTCGGAAGCAGCTGCCTTCCCTTCGCGGAGGCCGTTTCCAAGGATTCCACGAGGGAGTGGGGGGAGGAAGGACGTCGCTGTCCGTCTGAGAACGATCCAACGTGGCTTCCTCCCGTTACAAAGTCTCACCCCTTCCCGACCAATGGAAGGCCACCGTTCTCTATAGGACGGCGTCGTGCATCAGTACGCTTCACGGTAAGTAGAAAACACTCAAGATTTGAGGACTGCCGATTTGTCCCTGAAGCGTAGATCGACTTGTGCGAGCAATGCCATCCTTGGGAGGGTGTCACATGTGCAGGAGGTGTGCCGTATGAGAGGAATCCCTCAAGAGCATCCTCGATCCCGCTTCGGTAAGTTGAAGGTGATGAGTACCATGAGGCTTGGAGGACTGGTGGCTCGGATTAAGATGGCTACCTGGGAAAAACGGGAGCTGGTGGGTCATCCTATCCCGGGAGCTACGAGAACGGATGTACCGTGGCTACGGAAGGAGAAGGAGAGTTACGCTGGACGCCCGTTGCCCTCCCGAATAGTCAGTCGAGCATCCAGTGGAGGAGGCAAGGCAACTTCGGGAGAGCGGGTGCCAAGGAATGGATCTCCATGGCGAACCCAAGCGAGTACCTTCATTGGCGCGAGAGATGGGCGTAAGGTTCGTGAGATCCAGCTAACAACAGCGTGGGGAGAGAGTCTGAAACCACTGGAGAACACATCACCTGTTGCGGAACATGTGCTGGAAGCAAATGTTGGGCCACCGTCCGTAGTTTTAAGTCACCCTTGAGAATCACAGGCCAACCAGGAGGGAGAGATGAAGAGGCAGAATCGGTTGCAGAGCAGGTGGTGGATTTCCTATGATTGGTTGCACTCTTTCTCCCACCCCTAACCCGTAGCATACTTTGTGAATAACAAATCCAAACCCATCGAAGATCGGAAGCCTCCCATGGAGGGACGAGGAGGATGATGGTCTCAAAGTAAACATGGAAGACGAAAATCGCAAAGCGACGAGGAACTCAGAAACATCCGAAAGCTCCTGGGAGCTTCTGGAATCTATTGATCACTTCCTGAGATTCGGAGATCAGGGAGGTCGTTGCAGATGCAAACTCTTTCCAGAGTGAGGAGCTGCAGGCTGGAGTGCTCTTGAAGTATCCAGAAGGAAGGAGGGACCCCACATGCTTTCTCATTCGAAATGGAGATCCCCTGGAACTTGGAAATCCGTCCGGCCCGACTGCGCCAAAATGTTCCTCTTCGTGCATCCTCGAGAATGCACCCAGCAGACGACTGGAATGCGTCACGAGCACGGTTACTGCCGAGCGCCCATATCGAAGACGCAATCCATTTATTTCCCCGTGCTTTCACGGACAGGTCCTGTGATTCTCCTGGCAACTGAATAGGCAGGATTCGATTACCGTGCAACGAGGGAAACGAGGTGTCCGAGGAAGCGTGAGGAAACGCCGGAATCCACCATCATTTCGGGCACCTACTTCGTCACAGGATGGGCACAGCAAGCGAGGGCGGTTCGTGTGACGCAGGGTCGCGTGGGAAGCCACGCACGACGACGCAAGGAAGCGATGGTCTTTTATCAAGAATGCCGGTGGCAGCATTGAAAGAACGGCAACAATAGAGTGATTCTTTAGGAAAGGAAGAGGAGGAAGAGGAGGGAGCAGATCGCCGCCAATTCAGCAAGGGCTCATTCGCGGCACGCAGCCATATCAAGAAGATACTGACTACAAGTGGGAAAGAGAACGGGATGCTCCTTCCACGGAGGCAAGGGAGAAGATGATCGAGTGGAATAGCGAACCAGGGAGGAGCAGGAAAGAGAGGGATCATCATGGGCGCGTTTTTGATGACAGTTGTAGACAAGGAAGGGAACAGGTTCTCGGGAGGGCCTCGGAAAGCGAATTATTGGGGAGCGAGGATCAGGAATATCGATGAAACAAGAACACGAGCTTCCGCTGATGCGTGTCTTCGATGACGCCCACCTCGTTCCACTCCGCCCCTTGCTCGGCCTTCTGGCGATGGCGAGGACCTGGGGTGAGATGGTAGCTGAAGTGGGAAAATCCTCGTTCCGCTTGCTGCATACGCCGTTCCCGAGGGAAAACGAAATGTGCTGCCATGAGACGGTCGCCGGCGACGTCGTGGGGACTTCAAGGTACTCATGTCCCGGGAGTTGACTTCCTGTCGTCCCTCATTCGAAAGTTTTGCTCCGTGGGGGCTGGTGCCTTCCTCGAGCCATCAAAATGAATGCAGTGGAGGAGGGACGTTTGCCGAATAGAGTCCTCCCATTCTCTCCAGTCTCGAGACACGGTTACCGAGGAAAGAAGGCACAGAAACGAGATGAAGAGTCAGAAGGAGCTGCATCACCTCTCCCCGATTTCTAGGCGCTGGAAGGAAGGAAAGAATTCAACGTTCTGTTGACTTGGATGCCTGCAAGTTTGTCTGGGATTCGCGCCCTGCTGGTGCAGTGCGTTTGTCTCCACACTCACGCGGACGTCGTGCTGGCGGCGGTAGGACGTCGGCAGAATCGCCGGGTTCCTTCCGTTTCCAAGTCTACCACGACGAAGGATGGAAGGAAGTCACCGCCTGTCTGTGAACGATCCAGCGTGGCTTCCTCCCACTACAAAGCATCCTTCCCGACCAAAGGAAGGCCACCGTCCTGTATTGGACGGTGTTGTGCGTTAGTACGCTTCATGGTACGTGGAGAACACTTGAGTTTTGGGGACTACCGATTTCCAAGGAGACGGGCGTCGTCCTTGGTCAAATCCCGTGGCTCGCAACTTGAGCGATTTACGATTTGGGGATTCCCGGTGCCTTCCTGGAACGTGATTTTCCTCTCACTCTTCTGGCGATCTCTGGCATCTGCCACTTGTAGTTAGGCACGAGATGGAAGATCGTCTCCGGGGTCAGCGGGCAAGAAGGACTTGAGTTAGGGGTGCCGACTGAAAGGTGGATCAGGAATCGCTCGGGAGCGATCCCGGAGACAGCGTCAACCATGGAGGTGACCTGCTCCTTTTCCCCTGCATCACACTGCACGGATTTTCCCGACCCGGGGCAGAAGAACCGTCTGGAAAGCGAGGCGGCCCGCCCTGGGGCACCGTTCCGCATCACGCGGCCGGCCACACGCGTTCCAAAGAGAACTTCGATCCAGATGGACAGTCAATTAATTAGAAGGGGCAGCGTCGCATCCTCATTATGTGCCGGCGAGGGGTCAGCCTGCATTCCGTGCGCCGCATTGTGATTGCGGGAAAGCTTTCGTTTTCCTCAAGCATGCCGCGCTCCCGGGATTCCTCGCATCCCCGGTGGAACGCTCACGAAACGAAGATGAAAGGGAGTGAAATGGAGGAACTCTTCGAGTGTGGCCTACAATGGACAAAAGCCGAGGAGCCGGTGGTGTAACGGACAAGAACGAATCATGCACGAAAAAACGGGAAGAGGAACAAAAAAAGGAACAAAAAAGAGCAGGAGCTTTACCGGAAAATAGGGGGATCTCGAAAACAGCTGCATCATGCAGGCTCACGGAATAGAGAGCGGCAACCCTGCCAAACCATTTTCGAGATTTACCCTCTTCTGCTCCGGATTGAAGTCACTCGCGCTATCGCCATGAAAACCTGCCCTGGATGTCCGTGCCAGCTCCGTCTGCCCGTCCATGTCAAGACGAAAGGCATGTGTGGGAGAGGGTGAAGGGGGGGGGGAAGAGGATTGGACCAAACGGTCGCTCTCTTTTCGGCACGGATTTTTTCTTCCGGGTCTTGCGGCCCGTTGGAAAAAAATCATCGCTTCACAGTCCGCTCGTGGTTTGATCTTTGCAAGCGAAAAGTCCGCCTCCTACGTGAGTAAGGGAGAGGACAGGTAACCGAGCATCTGCCATGGCTCGAAGACGTCCCAAGACAAAAAGGTTATTCTGTTCTTTCTGTTTTTCTTTTTAGGGCGGGGAGAGCGGGACACGAGGAAAGGATGCTTCCACCCACAGCGCTCTTCGAACGCCCCCGCGGCGATACGAACTAAAGACGACGGAAGATGTGGGCTTACTTGCGCAAGCGGGCAGGTACATTTCGCAAATCGACGGCATTATGGTAACTATTACTACCGGTATTACTGCTGCTGCTAGAAGTAAGAGGGAGAGCTCCATCGAACGGCGAATGAGCTGTATGTGTTGCCAAGGCAGCAGGAGTGAAGCTTCCGATGTGATTCTCGTTGCTTCGATATCAGAGGCAACGGAGCAATGAAAAAAGGAGGAGGGGGGAGGGAGAATCTTCGTTTCAAATTTCAGGTGGGAGACACGGCGCAAATAAGTGACTTTGCTCCGGGCACTGAGAAAGACATCCAGACGCTTTCACCACGACGTTATTGCACCCAACCACCAGCATCCTTGAACCGCGTGCATCCCACCGTCCAGACGCTTGGTTTTCCGCACAGTTTTCCGATGATTCAAACAGTTGCCATGGTGCCCTTCCCGCCGGTAATCTGCGCGCCCAACTTGGGGAGAAGAGGTTCTCGGTCCGCGCGCACCGACCCGCATCGGCTGCCTCCGGATGCTGGCGGGTGCGATACGGAAGTGCAGAAGGCCTTTCCTATCTCACTCCGCCTCCCTCCCTTTCCGTTGTTGCGTGCACGACCACGAGGCTGGAGCAGATCCGCTTTCCGGAGACGCGGGGAACCGAACTCAACACCGCGATGGACGAACGATCGCCATCACCGATTCCAGCATCCGTGAACTGATGGGTTTTCTTTTTCTTCCCCTTTCCTCAGCTCAGCTCGGAAGCATTCAGACTCGTCCCTCTCCTCTCCCCCTCCCCGTCGCCAAGGGAGCGCGAATCCGAAAGTCGCGTCCACTGCTAACGATGACACGGCAGCGGCGTATTCGGGCCCCTGGCCGTGTTTACCGTGGATCGACTTTTGGTTAGCGAGCGGAGAGATTCAGGGTCTGAAACCACGAGGGGCGCATTCTCCCTTGAAGCTGCGGAGAGGGGGGAGGGGGGGAGAGAGAGATCGGTCCACATCTTGCAGCCAACCTCAGGGCCCAATTTCGTGGGAGCTTCCATAGCACGTTCGCTTCTGCCGTCGGAGAAATGGCCTTTTGATTAATCAGCGTTTGCCAGAGCCCCTGTCGTCGGTCCTTTTCCAAAAACGCGGGAACGCGTCTCGGCAGCACTTCCTGAGCTTTCTCGAGCTTTCCGGCGATCTCTCGTTACATCGCTCGTTTTTCCCACCGTGGTCCATTCGTTCTCCTGATTGCGGATCCGGGAAACACTTTCGCAGATTCCTCTCTGCTTTCTGGATGGCTGTTTGTTTTCATCGTAGAAAACGATTATCTTCCACGCACATGTCGATTCTTCAAAGCATCAGAGTCGAGTGGGCAGCGAAAGTAGTGAAGATAAGGATGCCGAAGGACTCGAATGTTGAGAAATCCTTCTGCTTATCGCCTGCCTCGAAATGGCGAAGATCTTTCGGTGCAGCTCCGAGAGCAGATCCCAGGGAACGCGCGGAAATGCTCTGCTGTTTTCGTCTACAACGCCCGAAATTTCCGGTAGAAAGTCTGCATCCGGACCCAAAGGTGCAGCGAAGTGATGTTTACCGTGTGTGCGGTGGATGGGGAAATCCACGCGCAAATCTCGCAGCAACCGCTGTGCTCTAAGCAACACGAAAATAGGATCGAAGCGAGGAGACTTTCCTTTTCCTCGGTCTTGAAGTTACGCTCGTGAGGAGCCTGTGGTCCATGGTGATTTATCGTCGTTCCGAGCATTTCGAAATTTCCGTGTTAGTAGCTAATGACGTCACGTTCTTAAGCATGTGGTACCCGTAAAAGGAGACCGTTATTAATTCTTTTACTTTGCTTGCATTGGATAGCCCATAGCGGAGGCGGGCAATTCACGGCCCTCGTTGTCCTTTTGTTAGCCCCTCGAGGCTTTGATCGGTGCTGACCCCTCTGTTAGGACACACTCGCTCCCGTGAATCCAGCACCTCTAGCGCCTCCGGCTTCACAGCGAAAATTCATCCCGAGTCGCTTCCGCGCGCCTGCCACCTCCGCACGCCATGAGCGAGTTTCAAGCTGACCGCGGACGGCCACGTGGAAGAAGCCGTCGTCGTGGACCTCTCCCCTTCGTTGTCTCCTTCCCTGCGGTTTCCTGCGCGCAAACCATTTCCCCTCCCCCCCCATTCGCGCACCGCGAACGAAAACCATTCGGCGCGTCGGGCAAGCTGACCGGCGGCAGTCGAACGCCGCGCGAAAGGCAGCGCGCGTGGCGAGGCCTCTCTTCCTCCTCTGGCCACGGGTCGCAAAGCCGTGCAGGTGGAGCTGGAAACGGCGGATTGCTGTGGTCTCGCACCGAGGGCTTCCCGACTGCGAGCGAGCGCTCCGCTCGTTGTTGCTTAAGGAAAGGAGTGGCTTCTTCGGTCGCCTGGATTCGCGACCCTCGGTGCGAATCCAGGCGACCGAACATCTTTCTCGAGTACCTGGCTTCGAGCCCGCGCCCGGTACTCGAGAAAGATGGCGTCGCTATGAAGCCGCGCGAAGAAGGAAGAGACCGACGCACGCATTGCGGCGCATTTCTTGAACGGACCGCGTCCGGCCGCGCGTTCCCGGGGCGGAATACGCGGCCCTCTGCGACAGGCACGTTGCCCGACGCCGCTCGAATCGGTGGATCGATGGAATTCGTTGCGATGCCAGCTGGTGCTCAGCTGAGCCACCGGAAATCTCATTCTCTCTCTCACTGCCGTGTGAAGACAGGCGTCAGCAACGAGTCCCCTGGCGTTTGGAGATCGGCTGTTGCTGGCTGTGTTGCTGCCGACGAAGAACCCCAAACTGAAACTGTACCATGGTTACGCAGCGAGGAATCGAGGGGCTCTGCAAGCGATCATCCGCTCTTGCATTGGCGGTTCGTGAATGAATCTCGAACTCACCTGACAACTGGGTGCGCCATTTTGACCGTGCAAGATGATGCAGCGAGTATGAAAATCCTCACGGCGAGATGATGCTGTGACAAGCATCCTTATCGGCCTTTTGGCTAAGATCAAAGTGTAGTCCTTGTCGATCCTTGGCATTCAGCGCTCCTTGCGCGAATCGTAGGAAAGGCGCGTGCGAGCGTGGGTGCAAACCGTGGAGTGAGCGTAAGTCCGCACACACCTTCTTCCCCCCTCGGAAACAGAAAGGAACGAAGGCGCATTCCACAGCCACTCTCGGAAGTTGTGCTCATGGAGATTACGTTTGTGTACGGATAGGAGGGGAACTTATCGGTTTTTGTTTCGTAAACAGATGCTGGATGAAAGTTGCCTCAAGCCTTTCGAAATGCCCGACGCCATGGATGCTTAAGCATGGTGATCGATTCCTCCTTTGTGTTTGTGTGATGATGCAGTTTTTTTTTTTTTTTTTCTTCTTTCGACTGCGGGCCAAGTTCCCACGGGCTTAAAGAACTCTTTCGCGTCTGAGGCGCACAAACACGTGGAGGAACCGCCAGTGCTCTGGAGCTCGTGCCGAAAGGAGGTCTCCCCCATGTCTTCTTGTTCGACCCGCAACGGAGGGTTCGGAACCGAGGATTTCGTCTTCGTACCATCATCAGTAGCAGCGAGACTCTTCGTGGCGTGTTATCCTTTGCGGCACCTCGCGGTACTCCGAGGCATCGCCATCTCGTTGACAGCTCGTGCGTTCGAAGACGGGAACCTTGAAACGCGAGGTAATTGCTGCCTCTGATGAGGAAAAAGAAAGGGGGAGGGAAAGAAAACGAGAAGAGAAAAAACTTTCAAGGCTGCGTGCTCATCAGACGCAACAAGCGGATACTCGCAGCTTACTCCAGTGAATGGACGTCGCCCACCCCCACCGTCGAGATGAACGAACCGCGTTCTCGAGAAAACCGTGATCCTTGGGATCGCGGTGCTTTCCGCCGCTCTTCGTTTTCTCAGCGTCCGCCCAACCGCATTTCTTCACTTGGAGGATCTGATAAAAAGGAAGGGAACTTTCCGAAGAGAGTGGGAAGGAGGTTGAGTGCAGGCTGCACCCCTTTTTTTTTTTTTTCCCCTCCTCGCCTCCCTCCTTCCTTTCCAAGGGGACTTCTCCCTTTCCTTTTTCCGCATCCGAGGGGACGAGCCGTAAAATTCGGGCGGATGCCGACCGGGGCCGAACGCCGGTTCCACGCGAATTGCGGCTTCCGGAGGGATGTCGGCTCCTCTGCCTGCCGCCTCGCGTCGCCGTGGCCACCACACCGCGAGAGGGAAATCTCTTTATCGAGCGATCTCACCTCGACAATCCGTTTCTCTTGAGGCGGAGGACCACAAAAAATACAAGAAAAGAAAAGAAAAAAAAAAAATCAAAAAAAATCAAAAAAAGAAAAAAAAGAAGCGAGGAAGGACGGAGATCAGGCCACGAGATACAACCACATCTCACGCACTTTCTAACGAAAACTCGCACTTAATTTCAAAGAATTTGCATTGTTTACCGGCAGCCAGAAGTGTTTAAGGCCGTTTGCTTGAGGAGCCACGGAACGCCGGCCACGCGAGGGGAGATAAAAAGCCGGGAAGGCTCTCGGGCCGAGATTCACTGTTTCTGCCTCATTTTTCGGAATTGTAGGTCAATGCTATGTGTTCCGTAGGCTAATTTCACAGTCGGCTCACTTATGCTGAATTATGAAGTAGTTAAATAGTGGAATCATTTCACTTTTCAAACAGTTCGTTCCGCATTGGACTCGCATGTGCATCGTTAATCACCATGGGAACGCTGGAGGTAAGCCGATCGCGGGATCTCGCGGATCGAGGCTCGGGGACGTTGCCGGAGAAGAAGCCGTTGTCGTTGACGTTTTGCTGCTGCTGTTGTTGTTTTTCTGGCCAGAGCCTCCGGTTTATCTCGGGCGTGGAGCGATTCGTCCCGGGCGACGAGCACGGTGGTGGTACGGAGGCTGGGTCCTCGCAGGGGAGCGCGGTGCCTTCTCACGGAAACCTTCCTCGGAGATCCCGGACTCGCCCCGGTGGCCCCGGCAAAGGCAGAGGTGGCTGCAGTCGGGCCGTGCGAGAAAACAAAGTGGGGTGCCACCCCAGGTTCGTCGGCCACGAGCCCCGTCCGAGAGGTGTCGCATCTCCCCCCCTCCCTCCCACCCACTGAAACTCGGGGATGCGCGATCCCATCTCCCTGAGCAGGTAGGGCAGATGCTTGAGACCGGTCGGGGAAAGGAGGTGGTGGGCAAGACGACTACGGCACTCGCCACGCAGTCATACGAGGCGAATCTGGAGGCTGTTCTTCCTGGAAATCCGCGAGTACCTTCGGAAATTGCTCCTCCGGGAACTGGGGCGACACACGGAGCCAGAGCTGCACGCCGCTGCGGATTCCCCGGCCGTCCGCGGAGGTGCAGCAGCCGTTGCCAGGAGCTCGCCGCGTCGCCTCTCGTTGCCGCGTCGCTCGCGGTGCCTCCCGGTGGCTCCGGTGATGAGCTGCGACCGTGAGGGTCCCGGTCCGATCGCGAAGGCAGGGGGTGGGGCCGCTCGACCCGACGCCAACTCGCCGCCTAGGAAGGGAAGCCGGAAAGCAGGCTCGGAAGGGTGAAGGGGAGGGGTAACGAGGCCCCGATCGACGTGCTCGAGGCGCTCCGAAAACCGGGTGAAAATCGAGGAGCTCCAATATCACACGGAAGCGCTTGATCACGTGATGCACCAGCCGCACGAACGCGGGAACCAAAAAAAGAAAAAAAAAGGGGGGGATTACCCCGGCGATGAGAAGCGCTGGAGACGTCTTGCCGAACACGAGACGCAGCTCTTGCTGCCGCCGGGAGCGAAGCGAAATGAGAGGGAAGCGTTGCTCCTGAGGACGGTGGCTCCCTGGGAATTCAAGCCACCCCCTTCCCGTCTCTCCGTTCCCGTGAGTTGCAGGAGAGAGCGCCGCTTGCAGGATCCGAGGGAAGCGCAATCCCGACAGCTTCCTGGACGCTTCCGAGCGGCGCAGTTTTAGGCGCCTTCCGGAGAGAGGGAAGCGGGGCAACCCAGAGGAAAAATCGCTCGGGTCAGCCCAGTCCTCCCTAAAGGAGGAGAAAGCGGTCTCTCCGCCGACTGCGAAGGGCAGCCAAAAAAAAAAAAAGGTGGTACTTGCTCTTTGCGGTAGCAGCTACGTTCTCTTTTCTTGTTTCTCGTGCTTTGGGGTTCTGGAAAATCTCCCTCCCTCCCCTCCCCGCCTTCATTTTCCCGAGCGACCTGTTTCGCAACGCTTCGGCGGCTCTTGTGGCGCGCTTTCGCGACAACGGCGGGGGATCCCCGAGGCAGTTTTTCTGGAAGGGGCGTGCTGGAGGGCCTGACTTGGAAAAGCAGGCTCCTCCCCCCCTCCGTTGCAGGCGTGACGTCAGCGCCCCACTCCGGATCCGCTACCAACGAGTTGCGCGCTCTCTCCGCCCAGCGCCCGCACGCACCGTGGACTCTGCTTCGTCTTCTCCCGCATCGCTCGCTCCAGCTGAACGCCCGCCGGAAGGGGAACGTAGGGGGTCCTCCTCCTCCTCGGGACGAGACAGAACATGCTAATCCGAATGAAAGAGGTGAGAGGGTCCTCGAGTCGGTGTTTCGCGGACGGCGCGGTAGCGATCGCATGCCCCATCGCTCTTTGACGAGGAAGAACCCCGCGCCGGTGGTGAGGGCGGCGGCGGGCTGCACATCCGGCTCGTTCCGAGGGTTTCGGTCTGCAGCTTAGATTGCTCGCGCCTCAGGGGGTAAGACTCTCTCGAGGCACATCAGGATCCCTGGCGTCGCGCTAGGAACAGCCTTGCGATCCTTCGGGTGACGAGTCTTGGCTTCTTGCAGCCGGCCCGCTTTCGTGAGCACGCTAAGAAGCGATTGCTCATCCTTCCAGTCCCGTCGTCCAGAGATCACGTAGTGTGCGCATCTCTCTCTCCTCTTTTTTTCATTTTCCCCTCTGTGCTGGCCGCGGAGGTCAACCATCCCACGAAGTTCCTCGTCAAACTAGGACATTTTCTTATTCCTGGACTCGTCGTGCTCCAGCCTTCCTTCACTAAGGAAACAAAGCTCGACGGATACAGGAGATGGGAGGAGCGGAAGAAATCTCTTTCCTTTCCATCCTTCCGTGGATCACAGATTTTCTTTCTTTTTTTCCGATTCGCTAAGCGCTTAAGAGCCGTTCTCCTGGTGGCTCACGAAGCTCTTTAGCTCTGCCCACGCCACTCGAGGGCGCGTGTAGTAGCTCTTCAAGAGAGGATACTGCCCTGTGAATCCAGGAAGGGATCCCGAGAAAGGACTCCGTTCCTCTCACGCTTGGAAGAGAACCCCGAAGGGAACTGGGCTCGCCCTGATTCTTGGGAGGACATCGGAGGGTGCACTTGCAATTACGGCCAGCCAACGGGGCACCTGGATGCTCCTGGCTTCTGCCAGTGCCGCGTCTAAAGTCCAACCAGCGCTGTCTTGCGGGGAAAACTCGGAACCACGACTCCCCCATTTCTCTGGGATCGATCCTCCACGTGGGGATTCGAACCTGCAAAGCCACGCGGGGAGGCAGCCGCAGCCACGCGGCCTCCGTGGATCTCAGGCACCCTGAATGGAACGCGAAGAGAAGTCGCGCATGCCGCGAGCCCACCGCTCAGAACGGAGTGCGAAGGACCCCGGCACTGTGACGTTCCGTTCTTTCACTTTTTCGCTGTTCCGCAGCGCAGGCGCAGCCTGCTTTCGTCCAGGGAACCCGTGAGCCTCCTCCTCCTCCTCGCAGACCGATCCCTCGACCTTTGTCGTGCCGGAATGGAATTTTCGCACCTGCGCAAGAGGGACTCCCATCTGCTTCAGGGAGGCGTCATGCTCGGCTCGCTGCTCGCTGGACACAAGGGAAAGAAGTGGAGGGGGAAGGGGAGAGATGGAGGAGTCGCGGTAGGCGATCAGGGTCGACACTCGCGCGGACGAAGCGTGGCCACTTTTCCCTGGAGGGGATCTCCCGCAGAGAGACTCACGTCCTCGGTGCTGACGACGGGGGGGTCTCGTGGAAGTTTTATCGTACTTTCCTTTGCGGCACACCGTCTCGGCGTTCACGTGACCTTGAGAAAAGGTCCATGTCTCGGCTGTTCGCTCTTATGACGGACTGCATCCAGGGCGACGGAACAGAAGGAAGAAGGGAGAATCCCAGTGAAGAACTTCAAGAGCTGTTTGACGAACCGGAATCCTGAGGAACCCTGGCTGAGGAGCTTGATGAGGACTGTGTGGAGCGAATTTCTTGCAGCGGAGGTGCTTCCTCCCCCCTCCCTTAAGAAAAAAAAAAAAATGATGTGCCGTTGAGCTGTGGGACTTCGTGCACTCCTGACGTCGTCCAGCGCAGCTCTTACTCGGTCCCATGTCTTCCGCTGATGTGGAGAGGAAGATTCGCATCGAGATGCGGAATGGCCTCATTATTGGAATTTCGCGCTGCATGCACGTTGGTGGACACGGCTGCAGCTGCCGAGCGCGCGACTCTTCGCAACAGCGATGGAGAGGAACCGGTAGTGGACACATCTAAAGTCGAAGTTCTTGTCGGTTTTTTAAACAACACGCGCGCGCCTGAAACTGGACGATATGTGTTCGGGAGAGAGGGGGGAGATACGTCACGGTTTCCGCTGCGGGAGTCCTCGAGGTCCATGCACTTGGATGCTTTGGGCTCTTCCGCGAACGAACCGTATACTTTCAGGATGCGGAGGAGCGGATAGGAGGGGTTTCCTGCAAACTCCCATCTTCTCTTCCGTCTGTCCAGGTTCGTTCGCGCGTCGAGGAAGGGCTCGCGGGAAGGGACAGGAGGGTCCCCCCTAGTCTGATGGAAGTCTTGGAAGAAGGCTCCGCCGACTTGCGGTTCGAACCCGCAGTCTCGCGCTCGACGCTCCCGCTGCTGTGGCAAGCCTGCTCGGTGCCGCGCGCGGCTGCGGCTGAAAGCGTCCTCTTCTGTTGCTCCCCCCCCACTTCGACCTGAGCACCTGGTTTCTGGAAGGGAGCCCCCTGCCAGCTGGAGGCGTGCAATCGGTGTCTCTCGATTGTGTCGGAGGTCCGACGACATCTGCTCCGCCCCTTCAGAAGTGCTCGGGAAGGAAAGGAGAAGCCTGCTGCCTCCCTGCAAACAAAGAAGGCTGGCTCCCTACTAGTTCGTTCGTTACTTGGAGTCACGGCATCCCCGAAATCAAGTGGCAGCGAGAGTACCAGAGATACCAAGCCGACACCTCGACAAAATCAGGCGCCTTGTGGTTGCCCCACCCAACATCCAGCGCAGCCGCGATGCACGCTGGACCCGTAGAGGAGGGCATCCTCCCGACGGAAGTTTACGCTCAAAGAGAATCCGGACCGACATCAGCGGACGTAGAAGGAGGTTTCTTGGAAGTGATTCCATAACCTTTCATGCGCATGAGGAGGGGTTGCGAGGACCCCCTCCTTACGCTCCGCAGACAGTGTCCTTCCGGATCCAGCAGGGGCATCATGTTGGTCAGGATCCCAGGATCTCCGTGGTCCGGCGACGGTCACGCGGCCTGACGTCTGAGGGCGGAAGAGCGAGCCTGAGGCTACCGCGTTCTCTCCTTTTCTCGCGCGAGCGATAGAGGAAGATTCTTCGCGCGCGCCAGCACATCCACAGAACGCTCGGCGAAAACAGTCCGCCTCCTTCCCCCCCCTCCGGAAAGAGGCGGCCTGCACACTCTCCCTCTTTCCCTGCTTCGGCCATGCTCCTCCGGCATCTTCCGCTGGTATCCTCCACGCGGGCTACGTGGGTTCCGCTTCCGTCAGAAGAGACCACGACGACGACCGGGGATGCCGAACTGCAACCATCCTACGTTCAGCTGTGGTCTCCATTCGCCCCCCAGTCCTCGCTGCCAGTTCTGGTGCTCCCCACCTTCGTTGACCTGCACGCCTGGTTTCTGGAAAGGCATCCCCTGCTAGTCGGAGGCGTCCAGTGGGTGTCTCTCGACTGTGTCGGAAGTTGGACATCTGCTTCGCCCCGAAAAAAGGCGACCCGCCTGGAGATGAGCGGCAGAGTCGTTAACATCCACTCGCGAGGTCAACCCGAGTGCAAGATAGCGGGCTCCTCCATCAGTCGAGACGCTCAGCCACTCCCCGATCGCCCTGCCCCTCCCTCCGCTGCAACTTGCGAACGGGGGGCGCCGCGAGCTGTGAGGGATCCGGGTAGACGAGCCCATCCTTTACCAAAAGTGGGGAGGCGCGCGCCTTCTGAGGAGGCGTGGGACTTTCTCCCTCCCTTGGCCCCTTTATTGCTGTTGTTGCCGTCGTTGTTGTTTCACGAGCGCGTTGGGCTATCGGTGCGTTTGAGACTTGCGACCGGTGGCGCTCCGCATCCTTTTTTTCGGTTCAGAGGATGCGCCTCGGAAGAACCACCAGCCAGCCGTATCCATAGTTACACCTGCGTTTCGCAACGAGCACTCTGGCAACCCGTTATCATTCAGGAACGGCGGGTCGTGTTGAGCGGGTGGCGGCGACCACATGCACGGGTGTTGGATTTGGATTCCGGATGACGGCGGGCGGCTGACGTCGCCGGCCGAAGGAGTCAGGGAGGCGGAAAGGGAACGAGGGCCACCTCCCCTCTCTCTCGAGAGAAGCCCGTCCCAGGGAGGTTCGGGATAAGGCCGAGAGGCGAAGCCGGGAGGTGACGGAAACGCCGCCGCGGGACTCCTGCGTGCCTCGGAGCGCGTGCACTGGGCTACTGGAGGAGAGTCCCGTCCGTCGTCCGAAAGAGGCCGAGCGCATCGCACGTCCCGGAGGGTGAACTGCCCGGTGGTGGGCGGTCCGGGTGACTGGTTGGTTCGGGGAAGGGATTCCCCGTTGAACCAAGCCCCCCCCCCAGCTCGAGTTTCGGTGTTGCCACGGGACCGAAAGGTCACCTCAAGACGACTGACCGGGCATGCCGCGTTGCCGTCGATATGAGCGGCCGAAACGGCCTTCTACTTCGTGCAGAGAATCTTTTCCATGCTGCTGCTGCTCCAAAGCCAGTAAACGGCAACCGGGATGCGTCGATCTTCGTGGTTACCTCTGGTCACGAAATTTCCTCTTGTGAGCGCGCTGTCCAGGCTGTTATTCGTGGATGTGAGAGATTTGAATTGCAAGAAAGAAAAAAAAAATCTTGTGCCACTTGTAAGGATGAGCGAGCACCAGTGTGAAAGACATCGAGTGTTCGTGTTCAAAGTAGGTTCCTTTTGCTCTGCTCCCCCATTATGAAAAGGCACGCGGGAAGTTATTTTTTTTGTTGGTTTTTTTTTTCTTTTTTGCGGCCAGTCAGAGTGGCCCACGCGCGCGACAGATCGCGGGACTGATCTAGAAAAAGTCTCGTGTCGGGCGGGCACCTCGAAGCGGGCGGGAAAACTGGAGCAGATAAACCGAGGTGCCTCCTACTGCGGATAGCAGACCTCAGGAGAGTTTTTCCCGCTCGGGGGGGGGGGGGACTCTCTTTTTCTTCTTGCAGTCCCCATTGGTTTCCAAGTAACGACCGGCGCCGGTGGCTTTTTACACTCGGAGCTGCTTGCCAGCAGTTCCGAGTGCAAAGAGCCGGCCGCCTTGTTTTCGGGCGAAGGGGAGGAGGAGGGAGGGAAAAAAAGGAAAATCAAGCGGCGAGGGACGTCCAGCTGTTCACTCCAAGGCGGAACCCTGCCCGCTACTACGCCACTTCTGGAGCCTCCTTTCTCACCAAACCGCTCTCTTGACCGCTGCCATGCGGAATGCATCGTTCCGTTCATCGTGGTCCGGAGGGCTTCTGCAACGCCGCCCAGTAACCTCTCGAACCGGTGACCGGGAAGAGAGATGGTAGTCCACTACCACGACTCCACTACCACTCCCTGAAGCGGCGCTCCTTCTTTTCCTCCTTCCTTACTCTTTCCATTCCGTATCCCCCTCCCTTTCCCTCTTTCTTTTCCCGCCTGGTGACCTTCGGGAGAAAGGACGCGGAGGCTCTGGCTGTGGGAATCGGAAACGTCCTGTAGCGCAGCTGCGGATGGAGTTCCGAGGTCGCTGCTACGATCCTCTCAAGTCTTCCTTCCTTCCCGGGATCCGGAGCGGCGCGTCCCTCCTCTCTGAGATTAGTTTGGGAAGCTCCCAGGAGAGGGAAGCAGAGCCCTTACGACCCCACCTGGAGGGGTTTGCGGCCGCGTGAGGCCCCACTTCGTCTCTCGGGCGACGGTGCGGCCGGCCGCCGGAGCCGAAGATTCGACCGCCCGGAGGATGTCCGTCACCCGTGGTGCAGGCTCTGGGGAGTCGCGCCCTGTCCACCCTTTTGCCTCGCCTGGAATCCCGTTGGCTCCTCCTTCGGATCTGCTCTGGACCGCAGCTGGAAGCAGCACTCATGCCCACCTCGCGCGCGCATCTTTCCATCGCTGGGAACGAGACCCCTTTCGGCACCCGAAAGGAAAGGGGGGAGAGAACTTTAGACCGACTCCCTCTCAGGAGCGATTCGGCTTCGACATCGTTCCGACTCCATACCGAGGACTTTTCCGGGAGCAGGTCCATTTCGTTTCCCTCCCCTCCTTTCCCTTTTGAGGGGGCAGAGCAGAAGCCGAGCCGGAAGAGGGCCCTCGGGATGTGCGCCCGCCGCGCTGCTGCACTGGAGAGGGACGCGAATGCCAGATCGCCTGCGACCGGTCGCACATCTTGCCGGTTCCAGGCGAGGGTGGACTTGGCCCACAGCCCGTTCTCCAGAGGTAACCCTGACTCGGCTCTGTCCTGCTGCACCCTTCCCTCCGCTTCTCCCGGGAGCCGCGTCCTCTGGAGGGAGGCGGCGTTCGCCCCTCCAATGCCCCTGTCCGGAGACGCCTGTCCGTCCGCATAGAAGTAAAAACGGAAGAGACAGGAGAGGAAGGGGAGGAGGAGGCACTCCGGGAGGGGGAGGAGGAAGAAGGAAAGGCTCGGGCGGGCAGGGTTCCTCCCTTCCGTTTATGAGCCTTCCTGGGGCTTACCGAGTGCTCTCCTCCTATCTGGACAGAGCCAGAGGGCGTTTCGTCTGCGAAGGAAGACGGCAGCAAAGGACGTCTCCCCGAGTCGCCCCTCCGACTTGTCCCAGACTCTTAGCACAGCTGAGGGGACCGCGCTGCCAGGAAGTCGGAGGGGCATTCCTTCCCCCTCCCTCCCGGCTCGCCCGGCTGGTGAAAGGGCCCTCGTCCGAATCGCCGGGACAGGAGATCCTAGTGCGCGCCTGGGAGGCGAGGACACTCCTTTTTTCCCTCTCTTCGCTGCCAGAGAGGCCGGGAACAGTCCTCCCTACGGGGAGGAGGAATCCGTGAAGGGACGAACGGACTCCTTGCGGGAGCGGAAGGAGGGACACTTCCTTCGTCCCTCCTCCCCAATGGTCAATCCCCTGCTCGCCTCTGAAATAACACGCCCCGAAGGATCAGGGGCTGAGAGGGACGGGGAAGGGCGTCACGTGACCCTTCTCACCAGTCTTCTTCTTGCAGCTGTTCGCCATGGCGGTGCTGACCTTTGCCTGCGCCCTCGGGAAGCCTCGGTTCCCTGGGCAGGCCGGAGACTGCTGCGGGGTTCCCTGGAGGGCGATGATCGCCGTCACCGACGTCGGCGGTGGGCGCGTGGTGGGAGTGCCGTTTGCGGGTGACCCGGCAGTGGCCTCCGCCGTGCTCCCTCCGCTGCAGCAGCAGCAGCCGCAACACATAGGCAGCGGCGTTGGGGAAGTTATCGATGCCAGTGGCATTGGAGGCGGCCCGGTCTACCAGGCGGACGAGGCCATCTTCACGGAGCACTTCGAGAGAGGTCAAGGCGGCTCCCCGGCAGCAGCGCTGGGGCTGCTGCAGCCCCCCAGTGGCAGCAGTGGCGCCAACGGCGGACGGGGACAGCGGAGGGAGCGCCCGTTCCCGCTGGAGGCTGCGGGTGGTTCCTCGGAGAGCCATCCCAAGAAAAGCCCCTTCGTCCGGTTCTCGCCCCTGGGGAGTCTCCCTGAGGAGCACAGCAACGCCTTTTCCTTCATCACCGACCTGGGCGGAGCCGACGGTGGTGCCGACGGGCAGAGCCACCACCCCAACACCATCATCATCTCTCCCGGGGAGATCGCAGCCTCTGAGGACCAGGAGGGTGACCTCTTCTCTTTCCTTCCTGACGTCTCGGAGGTCGCCGGCGTTTCTGAACCCTCCTCGCAGGATGACTCTCGCCGCCAGTTTTTCCTCCTCCAGGAACCTGGCGCACTCCCGAACCGCCTCCTTGCCACCAGAGGAGAGGAGTCGCTCGGCAACCTGCACTCCTCCTTTCTGCAGTCACTGGACCACGAAGGCTTCTCCGCCTCAGCCGACGGCCAGGTCTTCCCAGAGGTGGCGGCGGGAGGCGCCAGTGGCGGCTCCGCTACCGCGTGGGACGACGCCCGCCCGCCTTCCGCCTCCCTGCTGCATTTCGGCGGCGGGAGCGGGAAGGACAAGAATGAGGGATCGCTCCGGCCACCTCCGCCGCCGAGGGCTCAGGAGACCAACTCCGTGATCGTTGCCCCCCCACCGGAGTCGCAGCAGCAGCGGCAGAAGCAGCGCGAAGTCGCGACCTCTTCGCACCCGAAGCCCAAGCTGGTCATCTCCGGGGGTGGAGAGCCCGCCTCTCCCGGAGAACTGACGGTTCCCTCGGGGCACCTTCCTCCTCTCCCCTTCGAGGTGTCCGTGCAGCCCCCAGTACTCCTCTCCGAGGGCCAACCCTCCAAGATCCGGTCGTCTCCGGCCAGCGAGCCCTCCCTCCTCCCGCCGGAGGGCGCCAAAAATGAGAGGCCCCAGGAGACGGGAGTGAAGATCATCTCGGTCAGAGACAGGGACCCTCCCTACCGCTCCCAGGAGTCAGACCCCCAGACCCCTGCCTCTGCGGTCCTCGACCACGCCTTTGAGGAGGCCACCAACACCGCCGTCTTCGAGCGAGACCTGCAGAACGCCGCCTCGGGCGACATCCATAAGCACGTGTTTGCCTTCGTCGCTCAGGACGAGCCCCAGGGGGAAGTCATCCGGGTCAAGGGACCACCTTCCGAGAGGGAAGTTCACTACAAGATCCTCTTCATCAAGCCTCCCGCGCCTGCGACCCCGCAGCTGTCCCTGCCCGAAATTCCCCCAGGTCCTGAGGTTCGTACCATCGTGTACGTCCTGCAGTCCCGTCCCCAACCCCTGAGGGTTCCCACCATCCGCACCGCGGCCACCGCCAAGCCTCTCCCGCCCCAGGTGTTCTTCGTGAAGTATCCCTCCAGAAATGGGAGGCTGGCGACGTAGCGCCGGGAGGAAGAGGACGCACACGAGGTCATTGGAAGGTCAAGGAAGCCCCCCTCCCTCCCGCCCGCCCGTTCGTCATATTTCCGAGGGATGAAGGGTGTGGGCGAGGAGGCGAAGATGTCAGCCCCGTCCCAGCTTCCTTTCTTTCCCCCAACCCACGGAGGCCCTCGGAGCGAGCTGACTCGAGAGCTGAGCGCACCCGAAGGAGGGCGTCCGGCTCAGGCGGCCCCGCCGTCCCGCGTCCTTAAGAAGTTCTGGAAAATAAAAGGAGGGGAAGCGGAGGCTCTATTCCAGCCCCAACCGGGGGAAGGTGGAGGCTGGGGGGAGGGGATGAGAAGGCGAGAGTTCCATCCAGCTTCGCTTCTCTATGGGAACTCCTTCCGGGCAGAAGGAGGTGTCCGGAGAGGACCCCACCTCCAGATCCCTTCCCCCGCGCCTCACCTGAGACAACCAGGAGTGGCCGCACTCTGACCCTTTCGGTTCTCCCTCTCTCCCTCCGAGGCGATGGGGCCACTCCCGAGGGCAGGCGAGGAAGGAACGACAGGAGCCTCTCCCTGAAGAGAGAGGGAAGGAAGGGGGCACCAGGGTCTCCCTCTGGGAAGTCCCTTGACGCCGTATGTCGTCATCCTTAACGTCCCCCTTTCTGAGCGCCCTCCTGCAAGGGAGGGCTCCACAATCAGGAGGTTCGGGGTGAGAGTCGTTGCCATTTCCCTTCCCTCTTTCCTGTCTTCCCGCCGCCGCCTCCCGCCCTCTGAGACCTCCTTTCCAGGGAGAATGCCCTGTGGTGGCAAGAGGAAGGAGGGCCCCCTGGTGACGAGAAGAAAAAGACGATCCTCCCCGCCAGTTCCACTCTAGAAAGGACGACGGGCAAGGATCATCCACGTGGAGGAAGCATCTTCTGCAGGGGAAAAGGAAGAGCTTCATTCCCGGATCTTGGTCTGGGAGAGGACACAAAAGGCACCAGGATGCCACCCACGCCTACGGCAATCAAGAGGAGGAGGCGGTGGTGGACACCATCCTGTTTGATTCATGTCCTGGTCTCAACGTACTCCTTCGTGCACCAGACGTGTGTGGGGAGGGGGGGGGGGAAGAGAGTGCACGACCCACACTCCCATGAGAGGAGAAAGAGGGATGCACCACCAGTCCGTGGTGGAGCTGCCAAAGATACCGAGGAAGTGCGCGACCACGGCCAAGGCTCAAACCCGCAGAGGAGGTCACAGAATGGGGACGAGTGCCACGGCCTCCACGGCGTCGTCGTCTTTGCCTCCCAGCGACTGCCTCAAGATTGAGGGAGGCCCCAGTTTCCAAGGTGAACCGCAGGAGCTGCCGGACGCCACATTCGATCCAAGCCCCGGGGTCGCTTCGCAAAGGAGCCGGCTCCTAGGGACCACAGCGCGCAAGGAAGGAGAAGGACGCGGGACGGGGAGTCCCCAAGGTGCCGCAGACTCGAAAACAGACCCTGAAGAGGAAGACGAGGTGGAACAGAAGTGGGATGCTCCGTGTGGATGGGCGAGCAGGAGGAGTCCTTGGAGAGAAGGCTCCCTACATCCGGACGCGGAGTTCCTGCACAGGGATAAGGATCAGCTTCCGGCGGAGTTCCAGAGGCATCGTCAAGGGAACTTCCGAGAACATCTTTCTCCTGGAGAGGGAGGAATCCCTTTGGATTCGATTCCGAGAACGTGGGAGTATTCTGGAGTTCCGAAGGTGCTCTGCTGGAGGCCCACGGAATCCGTGCTCTCCGTTGGAAGGAGACCTAGCAACGAGCGAGTCGATTCCGATTCCCCGAGCGAGTATCGGGCTGCCCGCGGGATGGAGGGAGAAGGAACGTGCCTTGCGCTGAAAGGCACATCTGCTTCGTTCAAGGTTTTTTGGAGGCTTAGAAGCTGCGGACCGAATCCGAGACTGATGCGACCACGTAGGACCCGGTCGCTGCCGGGATCTCTTAATACTCGACCGCACCCCTACTGGACAGCACAGTTGGGTCCGATCTCCCGAAGGCCATCTGAGTGGAGCGTCTTCCGCGGTCCTGAGCTGTCCCGGCAAGGTGGTCCCAAGTGAGAACGACTGCTATCTGCTTGCCGAGCACTACCTAATCCTCCTATTCGACGGTATGGCGAAAGGGGAGCGCAGAAGTGGGCTGGAGAAGGGAGAAGCCGCGAGGCTGAAGATGCTCTTGGCGTCGGTGGAGGGAGCAGCTGTGAGACTGAAGATGCTCTTGGAATTGGCACGAAGATACTCCATTCCTTTCTCACAATCACTTTGCCATGGACCTTGGGCTATTCGGAAACGCTTTTCCCAAGCATCCCGAAAAATCGCCAGTCTCATAAGAATTCTTGGGAATCTTTCTCTTTGCAGCTCATCTGCGCCGCCCATCTGCAAGTTCCCTTCCTGACAGCCTCGCCTCCGCACGTGGGTGGCGCTTTCACCTGCGAAGTGCTCGCACGATGTATCAGCATCTCCACTGTTGCCATTCGCCGCGTTCAGAAGGGCCCGGCCTGCCCTCTAAACGCGTGGGTCTTCTCCGGCCCGCGAGCTCCGCACTCCCAGTGGTTGCCGCTTTCCGGTGTCTGGAGCGAGGGACGGAGACCCACTTCCCCTTTCATCCAAAGCGGAAGGAGGCGGAACAGGGAATCGATCAGCGCTCGTAGCGTTCCCGAACAGCCTCCTGGGTGAGCTCGCGGGGGTCCCTCGTTCCCAGCGGGGCAGACGGAAGAATCCGCTTGTCCAAAAGCGCGCAAAGATTCTCCTAAGGAAGCTGAATTTTCGGTCTCCACGGGGAACCATGAGTCGGCGAAGATGGAAGAATCGGCCATCTCCGTTTCCCCGAAATCGAAAAAGAAGAATGAAACGAAGATGGAGGTCCTTTATTTTTTTCTTAAAAAAATCCTTATTGTCATTACAGTCACTGAGATTACCATTATTGTTTTTTTTGTAACTGAAGCTGCAGCCTCAGATCGCGACTGAGGAGAACCCATGGAGCAGCTGGTGCACGGCAGCAGCAAAGAGTAAGGCGATGAGACTCCTAGCAACGGTAGCCAAAAATGGGACTGATGTCGAAAAATCAGCAAACGAGGATGAGCGAGGGAGCTTTCTTGAGCAACCGAGAGGGGTGGAGGAGAGCAGGCTAACAGAATTCAGGGGGGGCACAGGCAGCGCTCTGGTGCTAAGGTGCGGTCATCGGCACGAGGGTTGAACGGGTTGCACCGCTTACGGATAGCATCTATCAGTGCTTACTGATAGACCGCCTCTGGCTCTGCATGCAGCACGTGGACAGTCCGGACCAGGAGGGCCGCAGAGGGAACACGACATGGAAGAGAGGGACAGAAACTCCCGGATTGCTCACAGGGAAGGAGGTGAAGTTCGCCGAATCCTGGATGAGGGAGCTCCACCGCAAGCCGCTTCCCGAGGCTTGCAGCGGCCGCTGGGGGGGGCAGGGATGTAGGAGATCTCTCAGGTAGCTCCAGGAGGGCCATCCTCCCTTTCCAGCAACACAGTCAACTCCGGAGCGTGTTCCCAGATCTTCCGTGAGGGAATGACTTTGGTGGAGAGCGAGAAGACCGGCGTGGGCAGTCCTCTCGGGAGAGCAAGACGAGATGACGACCCGGTGCTGACCGAGGGACTTCGCTCCCCAGAGACGCCCTTTCGCCCTCTTGGACGCGTACTTCATGCTGGTGAAATTTTACCTCTATCCTTCTTCCCCTCCCTCCCTTCGAGGAAAACTTTCCCTCCAGGGGAGAGGGAAACCAATCTCTCAAAGTCCTCAAAGAATCGCCTGCCGGAACAACGGAGCATGGAGACGGGCGGTCCAGCCCAAGCGCCAATTCTCTGCCGCTTTCACCTTCACAAGTCTTCCGCGGAGGAATTTCGAGGATGGAGCCCCACCGAAGGCAGCAGCACCTGAAAAGAAGGTTCCGGAGGAAACGATGCGAGAGGTCTCCCTCGGGTCGCTCCCGCAGGCGGGCGGGAAACATCGCGAAGGGTGTCTGCGCGTCCGCTGGACCATAAAACGAGAGCCCTTCCTCCGCATTCCTCCGATCGGGAACGAACGCGAGACCTCGACAGGCTTTTCGAACCTTCACGCCGCCCGGCTTCACCGCGGCAAGTGCTTCAGTCGACCTCTCTCTTCTGTCCTTAGCAACGGGGATCGACTCGACGGACTCCGCTTCTGGAAGATCCCTCGAGGCGGGAATTCAGAGGGATGTGGCCGGTTCCGAGAACCATCTCCCCCTCCCACATACCTGGATTCAATCTTCCGAGATCCCGGAAGGCTTCGACTGCTTGCTCCGTCTTCCCAAAGTACCCTTTCTCCTTTCTCGCTGTCCTGAGTAGGCCAGCTTACCGATGCGAAAAGCGTCCAGGGAGAACGTCCGCATTGCTCGAGAAGCCGCGCACCCGTTTGAGGAACGGACGGCACGGCGCCCGTGGCTCTGTCAGCATCCAGAAGGGGGATCCACCTGCTCCATGAGAGCGGCCCCTCGCAGGTCCTCCGTGCGCGCGCGCACCAGCCGGCGGACCCTCAGCGTCTCTAATTCCGGATCCAACCCGCGCCTTTCGCGAAAGAGGGAGGAACTCCAGCCAGATCCGGTTCTTTGAACGCTTGATATAGCCTCCTGGGGTTCCACGCAGCTTTTCTTGGTCCCCAGGTCTTTCAGACAGCTGCCTGCGATCCAGCCGATCGAGGCTCACCTCACTGGACGTACTTATCTCAAGAGATTCCAGGTGTCCCAGAAAACGATCCTGTGGACGACTTCCCGTTTGTGTGCAACTCTTGATTCCATACGGACGACTTGGACCCCGGGCGCTTGCGATTGTTAGCCCGACCTCAAGAAGAGTCCTTAAACCTGGTTCAACGCATTCATCCCGTCATTTCGCCGAGCATCAAAAAGCGGGAGGATGAAGCCACAGATGCTGGAAGTCAGCGTTGGGAGACTCTCGACCCTCGGAGTCTTCCCATAAAGTGGCTACAGTTGGCGATGCCGATTCTGCCTCGGGACCTCCCTATTTAACACCCGGTTGCCCAGGGGCGTTTCCTTACCCGAAGAGAAAAATGGACAAACGAAGGTACACGACTTCTACTACCACGTGCCGATGGCCAAGTGCCACTTGGTCTTACTGTCCTACGAGCTCAGCATGCTGAGGACTTCCATCAAGGACTTGGTGAAGCTCGGCTTTGCCTTTGACCCCCAGAAGCTGCAAGTCATGATAACGGAAGCGAAGATTTCGTCCAGCACGGGAACAGCGAGTACCGACTGCTCGTCGTTGAGGAGATAAAAGAAGCGCTGAAAGTGCCGCGGCCAAGGATTCCTAGCGAACAAGAGGAGGGTTGAAGGAGTACCTGAACAAGCTCAGGAACTATCACTTCCTCCTGAAGCACGATCTGGACCATACGACTGGACGAAAGACGAGGAAGGAAAATGGAACCCTCCCTGAATGTGAAGCTGAGTCCGGGGTCAGCCTGACTCAGGACATTGTGACCAAGGATCTCTGGCCGGCTGCCACCGATACGAAATAAACAAACAAAGGAGGGCATCAGTCCTACGAGACTTTTCGAGTTCATGAAGGGGAGGTGGGGTCGCAAGTCGGGTGCACGCAAGGACAGCAGCCTCTGCAGCTTGCTTGCAACGCAGAGGTCGCGAAGCCCCGACGTGACTTTCTCTTGTTATGAAGACGAGGTCATTCCCCTGCATTCACCCTCGTACGGCCCTTGGTCCTTGCTGGGGCGCCTCTTGAGTGCACTGGAGTGCCACGATCCTCCTGGCAGTGAAGCGGAGACGCATCTCCTAGAGGGTTGCATTGTTCCCTGGCCAATGCGGGGACGTTTTTCGACAGCCCTCCAGTCCGACCAGTGGACAGTCCCAGTAATGTTGGCAAGAGCCTCTTCGTGAGGAAAGCACCGCCCCCTGCCGCCGCAATTGCAGCCCTCTGCTGCGTCCTCGGCCTGGTCGCGGCACGTGGCGGCTCCGAAAGAGCACGCGACGGCAGGAAAGCCGTCCACTCTGAGATCCTCTTTCTGAGGATTGTGACGGAAAGGACCCAAGTCGGGAAGTCACAAAGAGAAACTTGCCGGCATCCTACACAGGACAGTGATTTCACCCTATCCTTCCATAGAGCCAATTTTTTCATTTATCATTTCTCCCCTCCCTTCAACTTCCCTCTTGGGCCATTCCCATGGGATCTCTGGAACTGGGGGACTGATTCTTATATCTGGATGTGTTTGTTGTCGTCGTTATTTCTGCGATAGGCTCCCCGGAATACTCTCAGTCCAGATTGCTGGGTCATCTATTCAAAACAGGGAAGCAAATCCAAACAAACAGTTTGTGACCGACATGTGTCGAACCGTACCAAAGGGATTGCTCCCAACGCGGGCAGAGCTAAGGAGGAATGGAGGGAGGACAAGTATCAACAGCAAATGAATAGGGAATGAAATGGAGGATGGATGAGATAGTGAAACTCAGCATAATTCCCGAGGGTCTGCGTCCGATGGAGGAGGGATGAGAGGAAGTAAAGGGTGAGCTCGCCATTATAGGGCCAGCCTGCCCACAATTGTCCGAAGGCTACGCTCACATCCCAGAGTGCGTCATCTTGCCACCTCTCGCATGTAGACGGTGGGGATCTCACACACCATTCTCCGGGATAAGGCGGTCATGCCCTTCCGCCATTTTGGTGGTCTCGCGGTAGAGATTCGCCGGCGAGGAGGTAATGGACAAGCATACGGAGGCACACATTTCTTTAAGCAGTTCCTGAGGGGAAGGAATTGTTTCAGCGATGCGCTCCCACCATCTCTGGACCAGCCTTCCACGGACATGTGCAGAAGTGTCTCCACCATACTGCAGTGGGTGCACTCCTTAGGAGAGTCCAGTAACCACCCATTCTCTTTTTCACCTTCCATAGACGTCTTAAGGATGTGTGGAGTCTTGAATGGTGTCGCTCTGGGTTCAGAGATGTAGGGGAGCACTCTGAGACGTCTCGCTGAAGGAAACGTTTCCCACGGCGAGATGCTGGACGCGACCGATTGAAAACACTCAGCGTCTTCTTGCAATGTCCGCTAGACTTTGATCGACGCTGACCCCTCTGTTAGGACACACTCGCTCCCGTGAATCCAGCACCTCTAGCGCCTCCGGCTTCACAGCGAAAATTCATCCCGAGTCGCTTCCGCGCGCCTGCCACCTCCGCACGCCATGAGCGAGTTTCAAGCTGACCGCGGACGGCCACGTGGAAGAAGCCGTCGTCGTGGACCTCTCCCCTTCGTTGTCTCCTTCCCTGCGGTTTCCTGCGCGCAAACCATTTCCCCTCCCCCCCCATTCGCGCACCGCGAACGAAAACCATTCGGCGCGTCGGGCAAGCTGACCGGCGGCAGTCGAACGCCGCGCGAAAGGCAGCGCGCGTGGCGAGGCCTCTCTTCCTCCTCTGGCCACGGGTCGCAAAGCCGTGCAGGTGGAGCTGGAAACGGCGGATTGCTGTGGTCTCGCACCGAGGGCTTCCCGACTGCGAGCGAGCGCTCCGCTCGTTGTTGCTTAAGGAAAGGAGTGGCTTCTTCGGTCGCCTGGATTCGCGACCCTCGGTGCGAATCCAGGCGACCGAACATCTTTCTCGAGTACCTGGCTTCGAGCCCGCGCCCGGTACTCGAGAAAGATGGCGTCGCTATGAAGCCGCGCGAAGAAGGAAGAGACCGACGCACGCATTGCGGCGCATTTCTTGAACGGACCGCGTCCGGCCGCGCGTTCCCGGGGCGGAATACGCGGCCCTCTGCGACAGGCACGTTGCCCGACGCCGCTCGAATCGGTGGATCGATGGAATTCGTTGCGATGCCAGCTGGTGCTCAGCTGAGCCACCGGAAATCTCATTCTCTCTCTCACTGCCGTGTGAAGACAGGCGTCAGCAACGAGTCCCCTGGCGTTTGGAGATCGGCTGTTGCTGGCTGTGTTGCTGCCGACGAAGAACCCCAAACTGAAACTGTACCATGGTTACGCAGCGAGGAATCGAGGGGCTCTGCAAGCGATCATCCGCTCTTGCATTGGCGGTTCGTGAATGAATCTCGAACTCACCTGACAACTGGGTGCGCCATTTTGACCGTGCAAGATGATGCAGCGAGTATGAAAATCCTCACGGCGAGATGATGGCTGCGACAAGCATCTGGGTCTGCTGGAAGGGAGGCGTCCTCTTGCCTTCTTGCATGTTGCACCTCCCGGAGCTGCTATTGGCGGCCGGAAGAAGCATGCGACGAAAGCTCACATCTTGTGACGTCTCGTCGTCCCGATGTAAGCATGAATGGCATTTTCGAGAAAACCACCAGGCAGGACCACCTCTTGAGTCGGACCGGGTCGAACGTTTGGACAATTCCGAACTTCTTACTTCTTCGAGTCATCCCTGTTGCCACTCATCTCGCCTTGGTCTCCTGTCCATGAAGAAATAGGAGAAGATGCCTCGTTCGGGATGCCGCATATACTCAACCACTGCATCCGGTGTTCTCGTCTGCACTGCAGGAGACGCGGTGACGATTCCTGGAGCCCCCACCATGGAGGCAATCCATAGAAAAAGAGAAACGGTACTCCGTGATCAGCCGATTCCGGGGGTTCAGCTGACCCTGAAGCCAGGTCTGGTGTCGCGTCAAGAAAATCGGATCAGCGTCTTCGACGTGTGTGCCGTCCGTTCGAAAATGCTGCAGCGCGGTTCCGAGCAGCTGTATTTGTCAAAGAGACCGCCTGCACTGCATCTAACGCCATCCTGGATGGCCATGCGTCACTGAGTCACGTTCATTCTGTAGACTCAACAAAATCTTCAGATGATTTCGGCATGCGTGAGTCGGCTCGAAGGTGGCATCTCGCTGCAAGTCAGTTGAAGTCGACCGTGCTCGCTGCCTGATGTGCCTTGGAAAGTCTGCAAGCAAGCAAGCACGTTCATCTGCCAGAACAATGTCTAAGAGCCTGATATCCTCTGGGCTCCATCATCATTTTAGCTTGTGGTGATCTACTTTAATGCTCTCATTAAAAGAAAATGTCCCTTTTCTCTGGAGACGAAGAATCATCTGGATGAACTAAATCAACATGTGTCAGCAACCATGGCACTTTCCACAAGTATCTGTTGGTGATCGCTTCTAGGAGAATGAATGGGAAAGCGATGCATGGGGGTTGCTGAAGAAAACAGGGAATGTCCAGATGGCATCGTTTGCTCTTCGGAGAAAAGGAGGTCTGGGAACTTTTCTCTTTTTTCGTTCCGGAACGCGAGAGCATTTTATTTATCTCAGAAGAGCAGCATACTTTGCTGCGCCGTCCGACTAAGGTTGCTGTAGAATCTGCTTGGCAGCGTTCTCAGTCGCTGCAAATTACCGAAGCCACGCCGATGAGACTGGCAACGTGGTTCTGCCGAAAGCAACGAGAACGTCGGTCAAACCATAAACTGAAAGTTGCCTCCGGTGTCAGCTACGGGGCTTCGTGGTTCTCCGTTCATGTGACCACGGAAGGACCACGGTCTCTTGTCTCTCAACAAGGGAAAGTCTTATCCGGTAGCATTCGTTTGGTGTAAGCGCGGCGTGCAACTGCTTCCTCCATCCGCGTCCAAGGAATTTGATCACAAAAACGAGCGCATCATTAGGCGCACATGCAGCTCCACACAGTCAATCGGCGACTCTGATAAGAGCTTTGACATCATTAAAACGGAATTGCTCTTGGCGGGTTTCACACACACAAAAAAATCTATTAGTCACCTGAGCTAATGATGTCACTTTGAGAAATCACGTGCATCTTCTTAATGAATTTTCTTTTGTTTTTTTTTCTTAGCCAGTTATTTTTCTCTTCTTCTTCCTCTGTCTGTTTTTTCTTTTTCGATGAAAACAATTGATAAACAGTGTCTCTCTCTTCCTCCTCTCTCCTGTGCTTTTACGAAGTGCATGTCAACGTTTTCTGGTAAGTCATCCTCTGGCAGGGCTCACGGGTCGTGAAAGTGAAACCTTCGCTCAAGAACGACTTGGTCTTTGCGCGACCTTTCCGGAAAACCTCCGGCTTCCCGCCGGAGCATCCTCGCTGGAAGTGCGCTGGTGCTGCTGGGAATCCTTCTGGAGCCGGTTCTCAGAGGGACCCGTTTTCCTCCGAGCATCATCCACCAGATGTGACGTCATCATGGGACCGAACTCGCCGACCGTTGATCTGAACTCTTTCCAATGAGATCTTGGCTGCGGCTTCGGGCTGTTCCTCTGCTTCCCAGCTACTAGAAGTTCTTCGGAAATTCGCAGTTCCCATCTAGCTGATCTCCGAAGACTGCGCGGCGCCCGTCCCCCTTCACCTTCTAGCGACTTCGGTTAGCCGTCCGCGTTCTCCCCCCTCCCCCCGATCCTGGAAGGAACTCCCCAGACTCGCAGGACGTCCCATGGTCTCAATGAATGGGAACGCGCAAATCCTTGCCGAGTGTCCAATACTCACTCTCCTTGCCCTTGGCTGGGATTCCCTACTTCGTCTCCTCGGCATCGAACCTTCACTATCAAATGGACAGTGCTTCAAGTCCTGCATCTCGGTCTCCTTCGCACTCTTGCTTGCCTGGGCCAGGAAATTGCAAGATTTCCAAGATCCTCTGATTGGCCCGCTTGGGTAGGAGATTCATTCCTCTCTCGAATCGTCTCTTCTCTTTCCCAAGAACGTGATCTCTCCTGCGGGATCCCTACGAGCGATCGCTACTCTTGTTCCTCCCGATGCCATCCGGCCACTCTTCATGAAAGAGCTAATCTCTGCCCTATTGGTGAATGAGAGGAGATACAGGATGATGAGTGCAACTGGAGACCACCCATCCGGCGTCGAACGCGACCAAACTCGTGCGAGTCGAAAGCTTCATTGGAGTCTCGAGGGCTCTTCTCCGCTGACCAGGTGTGGCGGTGCCGTGGGCGTGACGTTTACCTAGCGATCGTCACGTCCACGAGTCGGTGAGTACGGGAGGGCGTGATGGCTCCCGATTCCGGTAGAGGGGGGGTCGTGAACAGAGGCTGATAAAGCTTAGAAGTAGCAAGAGACATTCTGGGAGCTAGCCAACCCCTCCGGGAAGTCCTCCCGGTTGCCAGCATGGGAACGCTACGTCTTCCTCTTCTGTGTGGCTGATCTGTTCCGTGGTCGAGGTCCGCGTGATCTGTGCTGGAGCAAATCGCGCCGGCCTCAACCTGACTTATTTTATCCCATCCGGTGACCCACCTCGAGTCCCGTTCTTCACCCCTACAAAAAAGGAGACGAGAAAAAAGAAAGGAAGAGAGAGAGGAGGGTTGCGCGGTCCACATCAACAGAGTGTTGAGGCAGGTGATGAAAGTCGGGAAATGTCAAGAAAGACCATGGCTGGCGGCTTCGCGAACGAAGCCCTCGAGCACATCGCTGTAGGAGCGCCCCGTTTGTTGTGGCGACCGCCTCCACAGCCCGCCACAGCTTCCCTGGAGATCGGCCAAGTCCTCCTTCCCGGAAGGAACGAAAGCGGTGACCAAGTGACACGCGATCTGGAAGAGAGCGCCGTGCAGTCTTCACTGTCTCGTCCACGCGAAAAAAGACTCTCTGGTGCCCCTGCTCTCGTAGCATCGCTTCGGCTGCGCGGACACGCCAGGATCCACCACGAGAAGGATTGGCAGGCATGGTCGCCGGAGATACCAGTGGACCCCTCCTCCACCGGAAAGTTCCCTGTACATGGGATGTTTGTCTGGCCCCTGAATCGAAAGCGCTCGTGCTTTCAGGCCGGTGTCACGTGGTCAGTAAGAGAGACGCGTAGATCTTCCCCGCGTCCCTCTCGCTTGTATCGTCCACTCGTGTTTCTCTCCCACCTCCCTTTCCAGTCAGCCTCATCCTCTGCTCAAAGCATCAAAGGAAGCTCCCCTTCTGTCCATTTCCCGATGTGGCGGTCCAAATGCAGCCGCCACGTGCCCACCCTCTCGGCCGCTCCCACGTCGCAAGGAAGGCTAACGGAGGCTTGCAGTTGGTTCAGCCAGCCTCTTTCCCTCTTCCAACACGTCTTCTCGTGAGCGCCGTTCCCCATCCGCCCTGACACGCTTCCTGCCTCTCTGAGAACTTTCCAGATTTACTTGAACCTCGATCAAGAGTGGATTCCTCCACCTTTCTTTCTTTCCTCCTTCCGCTGCATCCACAGAGCACCTCTGACTGGAAGGACCCGATTTCTGAGGCAACCGCCGGATGCGACGTTGGGAGCGGCTCGCGCAGAGCAGACTCCGGTCGTGCCGGATCGCGTACTCCCTGAATTCCCCGCGGGGGACGCAGGGAAGAGGAGGACGTCGCGTTCCGGAGAGCGAGGATATGAAAACGAGGCGAGCCGGCGACGAACGAGCTGCTGGAGAAGCGTGGTGCGTCCCGCCGCGGTCTCCGCTGCTGCTACCTGGTTGCGGACGGTTGCCCGTCGCTGCCTGCTGAAGGAAGCGGCTTCGGCAGCCGTTTCCCGTGGAATCGCCTCGCCTTCCGCAGGGAACTGGGAAACTTCCCTCCTCCCCGGAGCCTTCGTCGTCCACACGCCAACTCCCGGATCTCCGAAAGTGGAAGGGGTCTGAGCTGGCCCCCGGGGCCCTAGACGAGCGTCTCCGCGCTGGCGATTCGTGTCCGTCCAGACCGCGGGATCTCCAGCCTGAACGACCGCAGGGAAAGCTCGTGGGGAACATAAGAGAACGCTGAGCGGCGGCTGCCGTATCAGGTGGGACCGGTCGCTCGCGCGGCAGCGGCCGAACCGCTTTTGCTGCCCCGGAGGCATAGGTTCTCTTAAGCAAAGAGAAAGTTCCTCCAGGAAGGGGCTTCCTCCGTTCCACATGAGAGCGGTGATGATGCTTGCATACCAATCCCTCCTCCTCCTCCTCCTCCTCCTCCCATTCCTGTCTAGGAAAGAATCCTCTCGCCTGCTTCTCTCTCCCCCCCCCTTCACATCTTCCCACTTTCCCCCGTATTCTTCGTGACCCGCGATGAGTCGCGCGCCTGCACGGGCAGCACTTTCACGCAGTAGCACGACGGTGCCCTCCGCCATCTCCGGCACCGATTTTCCGCAAGCTGCTGCTCCCCCGTGGTCACCTGGGGAAGGGGAGAAAGCGAAGGCTGAAAAGAAAAAGAAGAAAGACGTCGGATGCCTCCGCCTCATCGGACGGTCGGAGGGTACCCGCGACCCGGCAGGAAACCAGCGAGTGGCTCGACTCGTGTCCGCTGAAGCGTCCCTGCTGTTCGCCCACGCGGGTCTGAGGCTGTGTTCCCCCGCTCCTGCTTTTCCCGAAGGCCCGAATCCCCGAAGGCGCTCTCCCGGTTGTTCTCAGAGATGGAAGCTCGGAGTGGGCAAACCCCTGGGAGGTAGCCGAACCTCGCTTCATAGAGCTGGGCACGCGCCACTTGTGCTGGGGTAGGGATTGGAAGATTATCAGGTGAGGCAAGACTCCTTCTGCTCGGCAGGATCGCTTCTTCTGGGCAGGCTGATCATTTCCGTGGTCGAGACCCGTGTGACCTTTGATGAAGCAAAGAGCGGTGACCTCAACCTGAGCTACCTTCATCCTATCCGATGACCCAACTCGCATCCTTCATCCTACTCTTTGCCTTACCTGATTATCTTCCAATCCCTACCCCAGCACAAGTGGCGCGTGCCCAGCCCTATGAAGCGTCCAGAATTTAGGCGCTTCCAGCCCTGTAAAGCGCTCAGAGTTCGGGAGCTTCCCAGTCCTATACAGCAATACGGCCGACTGCCTCGAGCATTGAATTTCTTCGCATAAACTTCAACACCTCTCGAGAGACTCGCGTATACTACTGTTCTGACAGTACATGCAGATATGTACGGTAAAACTTCCCAGCAACCGAACCTCTCTAAACTGGGTCGGGACGAATCTCCATCCACGGCGGTATCCCGTAGGCTTCGCCTCTTCCATGACGAAGGAGGCGGTCCCACCCGCAATGAGAGGGCGCGGTTCGCCCATATTTACTCGCCTTTGTTCATCTGCTTTGCTCCTTGAACCCCAAATGCATCCCCAACCACCCCTGTCGGCCTTCGCGGTCTCCTGCTCAGCTGGCCCGCGGGTCGCTGGTTCGCCGCCGCCTTTTTCCCCCTCTTGGACTCCCGGAGTCCCGAAGGAAGGTTTCCACCGCTTCGCGCGTTTGTTTGTTCATCTCCCTGACGCATGCCCGGCGTCCCGACCTCGACGCAGCTCTTCTCGGTTGAGAGGGAAGTCGCCCGGGCGGTCCCCAGAGTCTGAACTCGCGACCCGGTGGAATCCTGGAGTCCTGCTTCCCCTCCTCGATTGAGACCCCTCCTGCGGCCGTCTGTCTCCCGCGCGACGCGCGCGCGGACGCGGTTTTTCCGACGGAGGATGCGCGGCAGACTCTGCGCGCGCGCGCGACGGGGATCGGCGGGGGAGGAAGTCGGGCGAAATGCCGGTTTCTTTCTTTCCCGCCCGCCCGCTTTCGGGCGATCACCATTTTGGCGGCGTTAAAAATAGATTCCGGATGACCGAGTGCCGGGAGGCGGGTGGCCGCGGAGGAAGCACACCTGTGAGCAGCGGAACACCTCTTTCTCGGAGCCTCCCTGCAGAGGCGCGCCGCCCCCCAGGCAGTTTGTTTGCGATGCGCGCCGCACGGAGCCGCCCCAAACAGGGAGGAGGTTGGACTCCGCACCGAGAGCAGAGGGATGCAGCTCGCGTAATCCGACAAAGGCATTCCGGTCACAGTATCTCCCCTCCCCTTTCCCCTCCCTTAAGGAAAGGAAGAAGGGAGGGAAGATGGGGATTTGAGGTTAAAAGGTCAGCCGGGGTGCAGCAGCACGTCTTCCGACTGTTCCTCACAGTGGGAAGATTTCACGAAGAGATCGATTGTTGGATGTTTTTTTTCCTACCGGCTGCGTGACGCGGCTTCGCTCGGGAAGTGCCGGGGGCGGGGAATTCTTTCCGAAGTGAGCCCTGTGTTGCAGCGCCGCCCCCCTCCCTCCCTCCATACTTAGCCCCCTTCTTGTCCCCTTTCGCGCTGCGCACTTCTACCGCTGAGCCGCCGCCGGCGCCCTCCGCCTGCGGGACCGACTGGCATCGACGAGGTTTTGGCGGCCGCCGCCCAAAGGCAGTGGGCAGCCCCGCTCTCTCGAAGGGCGACCTCTCCGCGCCGCAGGGACCTTCCCGTCCGTCCACCACGAAACCTGGCGCAGCACATCTGTTCCCGTGGGTCGGCCCCTCTGCACGCGCTTCAGGTGCCGAGGGCGCGCGTTATTGCCCCCCAGGGAACGGAGGGACTTCGAGCCCGGCTGGCCCAGAGATGGCTCCTAGGGTCCATGAGGTTTCGCCTCCAGGAACAAGTGACCGCGAGGACTTGGCTCAGGACCGCAGAAGAGCTCGTTGAACACTTCCGGGTTACCCGGGAGAGCTGCAGGAGAGTCACCGGCGAATCGGCTCGCTCGGAGCAAACAAACGGCTGCGCGCCTTCCCCCGGCTCCACTCCGCCCCCCGAGGGCGCTGCCTGTTCCCAAGAGAACACTCGTCCGTAATTTGGGGGGAGCATGCACGACTTTCTGGTGGTGGTCGCTGCTCTGATTCGCTCCAAAATACCGTCATCTGCGCGAGGCGGCTCCCGATTGTGCGCAAGCAGGGTCTCTTGTTGGTCCACGTTAATTGGCGGGTGATGCTGCGCCCCGCAGATATCATCTCTCTTGCTGCCGGTGCGATACACTTTTCCCGGATTCTTTCGTTACCCCCCTGGAGTGGCTACGGCTCCTGCTATTTTCAGAACATCGCAGCGGAACCGGAATGCTTTCCTTGCCCGCGGCGGCTTTTGACCTCCAAGATCCATGACTCCGCCGAGAGAGAACGAATCTGGAGACGCAGCGCCCTTCGGCCGCCACTCTCGGTAGCACGGCGAGTGCCTCTTTCCCTTGTAGAGGGATAGCTGTGGCCGAGGCGTACAAGAACTGGTCGCTCAGGGAGCCCCTAGTAAGCAAGCAAATGCCTTCCGGGCTGCTGGAGAGGCTCGCCGAACTCGAGAGCTGCAAGCGAGCGCACCGCAAGCGCCTCAGCACGCAGAGCGAGCAACTCAAAAGAGAAGCGTCGGAGACGACTCCGAGCTCCCTACTTTCTATCGCAACTGCAGCGGGGTCATCTGCGTCAGATGGAGGCGGAGTTGTAGGGTCGCTGATGGCGACAAAACCCCGGTGGGGGTGACGCAAAGTTCCACTGAGGTGTCGGGAAGCGCCTGGGCGAAGACCGCCCGCAGTCGCAAGCGGCTCGGTATCTGTTCGAGGCATCCAGGGTCATCCTCAAGGGATGATCGCCTCTTCCCAAGGCAGACGACCCGAAGCGCCACCGAGGGGCAAGGAGCTAAGGACGAAGAGTCAGTCTTAATGGATTCCTCACTGGCCCGCTCCGGGTGCGTCGGAGGCCCACAGGCGAAGATGCGCGAACGCCGGCCTAGCAAGAGGTTGGGGTGGCGGGGAAGACGCGCGCGGGGTCCGACCTCCAGGGCATCGTCCGCGATGCTCTCATAAAAGGAGGAAAATTGTCGGGGAGAGGTCAGCAACCGATGCTACAGCATTGCCGTCTGTTTATTGTTTCGGTCTCGAGCTCAGAGGAAGATGTCGGTCGTCAAGGAAGTAGACCCTGATGGTGGGCACCCCTGCCGTCCTGCTGCTGCAGAAGCTTCGCCACCGTCCTACAGTACCTTCCACAGGTCGCCATCTTCAGCGGGAGCTGAAACCGGAAGCTGAGGGGGACAATTCCGGGGAATCCTTCGGAGAACGGCGGCCTTAAGAAGGATCTGAAAGGGGGACCAAAGGGTCCCAGCGGGGGGGAAGGAACCGGGTCCCGGAAAGGACCCTGGAGGTCGAGGGACCCGCCTGAGGGTCTTAGCGGAAAGGTTCCGGGAAGATTCTGAGGGGTTTGAAACCCTCCGGGAAAGAGAAGATGGAAACGCGACAGGAGATTAAGGAACGCGAGTCTCCCAGAAACGGTTTAAGAGAGGAACCGCACACTGCCGGGCACGGGGTCTCCCTGTCTAGCTTCTGCACGAAAGTCACTTGAGAAGAGGGTCACAGAGCCTCGCGGACATCCCTGCATCCTCGGAGACGAGGAGGTTCCCTTGGATTTCTCTTAGGGCTCTTCCCTCGATGCTTCCGTCTCCGACCCCGGACACCACCATGAACACCAGAGCTTAGGGCTTCCTGATGACGGGGAACACTTTGGCTCCTCGACGGGTGGGACTCCCTCAGGAATGGGAGAGTAGCGCCGCCCGCGGAGCGCGCCTTCCGCCTGCGGCGTTGACGGGAGGTCGTCGAGCGCACCTGGTGCTGGTGGTGGTGTTCCCGCGAGACCTCAAGCAGAGAAGGGCTGCTGATGGCTTCCTCTTCGTCCCTAACAGCCTCTTCCCCTCGCCAATCCATACAGCTTCTGGCTCCCATCCACGAAGAGCCGCGTCGAAGTGACTCTGGCGGGTGGGGGCTCGGAAAGACTCCTCAGGGCAGCAGTGTCAAGTTAAGGAGCCGTTCCCGGTGGGAGAACGTCAGCAGTAGGCGGCCGGTCGGTGTTCTATTTTTTGAGACCCGCTCAGTTACCCCCCTCCTACACACATGCACACACCAGATTTCTCCTTACACACCGCGACCTTTGACCCCATGCATGAACGTAAGACTGAGGTCGAACTCTTGCACGCAATTTTTTCGAAAAAACTGTCTCGGGGCATCCAGAGCGAAGTGTTGCTGACCCCGACGGCTGACCTGCTCCAATGGCGCGAAAAGACTTGCTATCTTTCCGAGCCCTCGAGAAGGTTAGGAAAGCTGCATGGAAGGCTGCAGAAGTGTGGAGATGGCGAATCTTTTCGATGACCTGGGATAAACGGATATTCCACCGAGTGTACGCAAGGTGTCACGCTGGAACAGGCCGCCAATTGCCGTCCCTGTCCGGAAAGCGGAGACTGTGATTGAGGGTTGACCCGACCTGGCCGAAGAAGCAGTATCTTGTCGGCAGCCTGGGTCTACGAGTTGTCCCGAACAGCAGCGAAAATTCGGAGGAAGGAGCTGGCCGCGATGATGCTAATTTCTTAAGCGTCCCAGGTTCCACCCGAGCGACGACGAAGAAAGGAGGGAAAGGATGAAGAGAAGGAGGAAAGCGACCAGCAATATTAATTCCCGAATTTTCCCCAGTCTTCACCCAGTGCGTCAACTCTATACGAAAACTGCTCTGAACTGTGGTGCGCTGGAACTCACATCAAAGGTGTTTTGATTGTTAAGTTGCTACGTCTTGAACTTTGACCTTATTTTGCGTTGTTAGATCATCCTGGGTTATTCGGGAATAAAATTCCTCTTTCCCTTCTAGCTCTGCTCGGCTCGGAAAAAATCTCAAAACCAGGAATTTCATGCAGGCAGCATTGGGAGACTTTTCTGGCTCGGCACGGGAGGGGAGTAGGGAGTTTCGGGTGAGGAGAGTGAGCAGCGCTGCGGGTACCTCCGAGGTGTGGGCACCCTCTTGGCAGCTTCTTCTTGCAGCGGAGAATGGCAGCGCCGCGCGGGAGAGGAGGGAGTACTGCAGGGTCAGGAGGGAGGGCACCGTCGACGTCGGGAAACCGGGAGGAAGGAGGGGATGTCCTCCGGAAGCTGCGATCCGCCGTCCCTGGACGGGCGCGGGGCGCGTTATGGGATTCACAGGCACGGGACGCTGAGCTGCGCCGCATGCTCACGGGGGGCGCACAACGAGCGCCGGTTCGGGCGATTCGCAAAAGACCATGCGACCCGCGGGATGGCCTTTCTTCGAGACCAGAGATGGGCCTGAAGAGACGAGGAAGGGAGCAGTAAGCAGCGCCTTCCCTCGCTGCCTACTGCTCCCTTCCTCGCCGCTTCCGGTTCGGCGTTCCCCTGAGTGATGGCACAAGCACTCTTCTTGGCCACTAAGCGGCGGGAGAGCAGAAAGCGGAAACAACAATCCAGCCGTCTCCATGGCTCCCCCTCGAGAACGGAAAGAAAGAAATCCAGCGGAGAACAAACTGCCTTCGGAGCCAAATCGACCAGAGTTGTTTGGCTGGCTCCCCTGGACGCCTGACTGAGGCCACCCGCCCCGTAAGTGGGAGCAATGCTCGCGCCCAGCGCCTTTCGGCAGTCCCGCGTACGGCGCGACGCGGAGCTCCGACCCTTGGAGGGATCGGCCGCCCCTGGGACTGCCTCTCCTCCAGGAAGGGCAGCTCCCGCCGTCTCCCTCTTCCCTCCCTCCGTCCCACCTTCGGACAGCGAAAGGGGGAGCGCGCCAGCGCGGCTCAGGACACCTCTGAAGGACAACGTATCCAATACTCCCGAGGACGCGAACCAGTCCTCTTACGAGGAAGCCGCTACACGGAGCTCAGCCGGGAGACGAACATCCCGGCAGACCTCCGAGTGTCCCGGGTACGGTGCTCCAGGGAAGGGGAGGAGATCGGCTGCTCCCCTCGCCGGTCCTGCAGAGCCAGAAGCTAAAGGAGGGAAAGGACGGGTTCGATCTCTCACCACCGAGGTCTGCCTGGATGTCTTCACGACGACGGGGACGGAAGGATGTGCGTTTCCCCTTCGCTCCTCCTCCTCCTTTTCCTCTCCGCTTTCCCGCAGGCTCCCGTCGCGGCCGCGGCGCGCAAAGTCGCTCACAGCATCCTCAGCCGCAGGCGTGTCAGTTTCCAGATGAAGGCCTGCGCTCTGGCTGCCGTCGTCTCCCTCCTCCTCCTCCAGGAGAAAGCATCCTGCTTCCCGGCCGCGTTCCTGGTAGGACCCGAGGAGTACAAGGTGCTGACGAGGGAGCTGTGGGCGGAGGAGCTCAGGAAGAACTTCGGGGCGGAGCTCAGCACCAGCATCGGGAGCCAAACCTTCGACCAGTAAGCAGGGGACCTTGTGGGCACCTTAGCAGGGTCCGCGTGTGGGCCGCGAAGCTTCCAAGCCTCCCTCCCTGGGAGCCGGATCGTTCTCCTCCTGGCACCTCCTAGGCCGCGCTCGGGATCCCAGGCGAGGGCAGGCACCGCTCGGGAAGAGCAGGAGCTGACCTCAACCTCCCGCTAGAGACGATGCTCCTCCTCCCTTTTTCTTTCTTCCCCTTCCCTGAGGATGAGCCCAAGAGGGCATCCGGGATGACCAGAGGGAGATGGGCCGCCCGACCCTTCTGCTCACCGCTGGTGTCCCTCTGCTCGAAGACCCTGTTCTCCTGGGAGCACTGGGAAGGCACTATGAGAATACCGAACGAGGGAATGCACTGGCCTCGGCACCACCGCCTCAGGGAGTTTTGTGGAGATTCTCCCGGCATGCTCACCAGCGCCCGAGAGCTCTCTATAGGTACCGAATTCGAAAGGGGATAAAAAAACACGAAGTGGTGGAGACCTCTCTCCCCCCCCTCAGACTCCCCTCATCTGGGCAGAACTTCGACTAGTCCTCCCAAGCGCCGCTCCTCTCATGCCGGCACACCTCTCATGCTGACCACGCAGGGGATTCCTGGAGAATCGCACTCGGGCTCCACCACACTCCTTCTCCCCCTTTCCCCTTCATCTCCTTCTGCGAGGCCGCTGTGCCCCTGCCGAAGCCTCCGTGCCGGTGTTGAGTGAGATATGCCCGAAACAAGTCCAGCAGGAGAGCTGCAGACCTTGCCACGCGCGCTCCCGTTGCGGCGGGGAACAAGTGCCCGAGCACGCACCGGTACCGAGGTCCGCGGCGCGACGGTGGCGCGGTGGACGGGAAGCGGCGAGGAACCCCCCTCTGTGGACCTATGAAGGGCGTTCCGTGGGCGCAGAGGTTTCAGTTCTCAGGACCCAGAGGCCACCTCCTCACCTGAGGGCGAGCTGGCAAGCGGGTCCTGCGCATAGGGCGCGAAAAATCGAAAACGAAAACAAAATGCCCTCTTAACCAGCGTTCTCGCGCTGCGGATTTCCCACGGAAGCGGTCCCACGCCAGTATGGGAATCTGGACATGGTTCGCCCTTTCCGGGAACGACTCCCGAGCCGCCGCATCCCACCCTGTCTGAGAGCAGCGCTCTCTCGTCGGCATGCCTGGCAGCAGAGAGAATCTCGCGTTTCCCGGGGCGACGAAGCGCTCGGGGTAGGTCTTCCAAATTCCAGAAGGTCGCCCGAGAAAGGGACGGTTCCGGGAACCTCCGGGGCTTTTTAGGACCTGAGCAAAAAGTTTCCACTTCGGTTCGATCAAGCACCCAAAGGGGCTGCCCTTCCTCTTTTCTTCCTCCTCCCTTCCTCTTCCTCCTGTTCTCCCAGCTGTACCTTTGAAGACTCCTACGCTGCCACGAAACGAGCAGTTACGCGCTCGTTTGGAGCCGGTGTGTAGGCCCTTGTGTATACATGGACTCCCCACAGTTGTGCATGGATTCGACAAGAGTGAGGGGCTGCCCGACTAGCCCGACGCTTCCCAGCCCTCTTTCTTTCGCTTCCGAAACGCCGGTGACCCATCTGCGCACGCAGGTGAAGCGCGCGTGCAAGCACACATAACAAATGGGTCCGTTCGCAGTGTACGCTCACGTACTGCAAAAACAGGCTGATGAGAATGAGCTCCTGGCCAGGCCGATCCAAATGATGAAGTTCACTCTTCCATTAACCCAAATTCACGTGGATGCAGCACGGCAGCCATGGCGTGCCACAACATGAAGCCCTGCCGCTCGCCCGTCATGGCGGAGTTTCTTCTGCATGAGGAAATACGAAGCGCGAGCTCAGTTTCATTCATAAAATGAATATCTGATTTTCATTCATGATGATACCGAGGAAGAAGTTTGATCCCTAAGGTTTCGAGAATCTAAGGGAAGAACCTTTCGAACACGTGCTATTAATCCCTTATTCTCTCGGTGCCTTTCTGGTAGCAGAGGAGTCCGTCCATCGCTTGCCACAACAACTGCATCTGACATGACTGCTACACACTAAAGTTCTGCAACCAATTGCTGCAATCCACAAGAAGCATCAGGGAGCTATGTGATCAAATGGCTAGTCCAAATGCTGGTGCGATGCAAAACATTTTTCCTTTTTCCCAGGGAACGGAGCAAGTGCCTCCTGTGCTACTGCCTGTCTCAGTAGCAAGAACTGACGGTGTGTGTGCTAACCTGCACCATTCTTCTGCCTACTGACACGCACGTTGCTGCACATTTATAGGCTTCTAAGCTTCAACATTTTTGCGAAATTTCCCAAACGTGCTCACAGAGCAACTCTGGTCCACTGACTTGCTTTGCAGCACTCTCCCCTTCTCCTTCCGTCTCCCCTCTTCTACTTCCAGTTTGCATTCTTTAATCACCTTAGCCACAGAGAACGGGGTCTCTTCACCAGTGTAAGGGTAAGCTCTTCTCTTGCAAATCGCTGCTCGATCACGAGCAAAGTTGAAAGCAGTGTTTGCGGGTGGTGACAGTGGGTCTTTCTCGACTTGAATCAGATGTCAACAACCAACCCGTGCGTGTTTCATCTTCGACACTTCGGAACGGTCTCGGTCGCATGTTCGGAAAAGACTCATTAGCAGCCTTCTTGAGCATTCTCAAACCATTCTGAACCACAAAGCGTAACAAACAAATTCTTGAGCATTTCCGGTATACCGAAATCTTTGGCAGCTTCTTTTGCGTGTCTTCGCTTCCTTTGTCCACTTTTTTTTTTGCCTGAACGAAACGAGAGCACCCCTAAGAGCTTCTCGAGACTTCCAGTTGTTCTACGTATCCAACACTTCACTCTGAAACCAACCTTCATTTCTATTGTTCCATCGCTGAGTAAAAATGCTACTGCATTTAATACTGGATCTTTAATCACTTTCTTTTTCTTCTTTTAATGTTAATGTTATACAAAGTTCAGCGGTAAAGACTACTATAGTTTCTCCAGATGCAAAGAGTATATGAAAGGGAAGCTGAAGCAGTTGGCAGAGCACGAGTTTTTGCAAAGACTCTAGAGAAAAAGCATGATAAGATTATTGTACTAAACAAATATAGAGAGTAAATAGAAGTGGCAAATAAAAATTGTATCATCGTCGATGATATAGTTGATTCTGGTGGAACATCATGCAATGCAGCTCTTGCTTTCAAAAGTCACGTGGCAGAGTCTGTAATTTCATGCATTACACATGATGTGCTTTCAGGAAATGCAGTTGAAAAAATCTCTTTCTCTTCTTTAGATAAATTAGTGATATCTAACATAAGATTGGAGTAGCTTTAGCTTCTTTCCGCGCCTGCAGCGCAGCTTACAGCCTTTCGGCTTCAGCCGGTAGTGGAGTTGAGTCTTTGTAGCATATTGGCCAATTCAATAACTTTTGGCTCCTTTTAGAAGAATATCCATGTGATTTTGCTAACCTATTAGCTTTTCTCCCTATTGAACATGAGTAATGCTTACAGCAGCAGTAATACGAGTAAACTAGAAAAATTACTAACTTTTCTGAGGATCAGTTTAACGTAGATTCCGATGTGGACCAAGAAAGTGTTGATATTCAGGATGACGAGGTAGAAACCGAAATAGAGTCTCATCTCTAGAGAGGTGAATGGTAGAGGAACTCGTTCGCTCTTCGACCAGTACCAAGCATCAGAACATCAGAACAGGGTCGAAAGCATCCCTCTGCTCCTGTTGGCCTCTGAAAACAAAACGGGAACGGAGACATCCGGCTTGCAAATTCTGTCCAGAACACAAGAGACCCAACCAAAGTTTAGATCTCGAGAGATATCAGTGTTGCTAGGATTTCAGGAAAATCAAGAGAAGTAGGAGTGTGCACGGCGACATCAGAGACGGCAGGAAAACGATCTCGGATGTGGTGACTGGAGAGCTAGCCAGATCCTCATCCCAGCTCCATCGCCCTGCCACATAGCCATGGGGCGTAAAACAATCTGCACGGATGCCGGACGCCATCTTTGACAATTAGCAAATCTCCACATGTTCTCGAATCTTGGAATTTTTTCAGGTTTTCGAAAAGGATGCTCTCTATAGCAACATCCGGAAGACTGGTACACAAAACTCCCTGCAAGAGACGCACGGCTGCGTCCCATCACGCCGATTTCCGAGGAGTTTTCGGCTAAGAGAGAGAGAAGACATTTAATGGGAAGATCTGTGCTGAGCGTCGCGGAACGATCGATCTCTGTTTCCGTGGTGAAGTCGCGGCTGCTGAAAACTGCTCTCAATCGTGAGCACGGTAAAGAAAACTGAAGGAAGATGCACCCTCTCGCCCACGAGGTGGAAAAAACTCGTCCAGTAGCTCACTGAGATTTGTTGCTTGGGCAACCTGCAACTCAGAGTACTTTTTAACGTAACTGGCTTCAACGTAATCCTTACTGTGCGAACAAGTCCCAGAGGAGCATTCCAAAACGCAGCTAACAGCACAGCTGCCGACTAGGCTGTTTCTATCACATTGATGGTCATGCTTGTAGACGCGGCATCTGACATAGCTGATTTTTTTTTAACCGTTCCGCATTCTCACATCGATCTTTGTGAATTTCTCATTTGTATTTGCCGTGAGGTTCGAAAAAGCCACAGAGGAGTTCACCTAGGATTTCGAAATAAAAAAGAAGCTGGCAGTGGTATTTCCGCATCCAAACCTCAGCAATGCTCATATGTTTCTTTCGATCTTACCATTTCGAATGGACTCTTCAGCGGACACGGTTTTCCTCATCGTATTGGCTCTCCTTTTTCATGACCTTCAGTTACGAAATGGATGACCGGGGTCTGTTGACAGCCGGTGAGCAAGACGCTTTGTCAAGACTCTTTTGCAATAGGAAATTCCTTTCTAGACAGACATCGGGTGGGGGGAGGGACATTTGTTTTCCTCTCCTATTTTACCGCGCGTTCGCTACCGCATGGATGCTCCATGGACGACTTCCAGGAACACAAAGTTCAACCCAGTTCGCCTCACTCCAGTGGAACAGCGCGCTCCAAACTTCCGAACGATCGCACACGCTGGTGTAAGGAAAGCAGCTAGAAACCGAACCAGCAGGGCAGAAACCTCCGGTTCGATCCCCAGCTGGCCCTATCTAGCATGTAACCGTGGAGATCCGACACTGAACGCACCGATGTCCGGAAAGAGCAGTTCAGCACACACACGAGGCCGCGGGAATGGATCCGATGCGAGCAGCGCCCTATTCCCTCTTCGTTTGGTTTATCGGCCTCCATCCGGAGATGAAGAAGGCGCTCGTCCTCAGAGGCCTCTTCATTCACCCGCCGACGGATGGTCAAGCTAACAGAAGCAATCCGGGGACCGCGAAACGTCAACCGCCATCGGGGGATTTGGCGCGTGCAGCTTCATGCCGTGAGCTCAATTGAGGACGCGCGGATGCAAAATGGATGAGTCACTTTCACGATTCATGCGAACCTGCCTGCTTGGCTATCTTCCCGTGGAGTTCGGCTGGAAGAGTCCCCACCGACCTTTCTCTGCGCGACTCCGAGGCGGGCGGATGCCAACATGAAGATTTGCTCGAGGAGTTCCGCGTCATGAGCTTTTGTCTCTCTCATAGGTTCGTCTCCAGGAAGCCGACGTCGGAATACATAAATTCCACCTGGGTGAAGACCTTCATCAGGCTGCTAGAAGAGCAAAGGCCTGAATTGGAAGAGGAATGCCTGAACCATTTCAGTAATACGGAAATTTTCGAGATAATGAAACGCTTCCTGGTTCGAAAAGGTGAGTTCGCATCTGTCGTTCAGGTGAGCCCTGTCGGTCTATCGGTTCCTACGGGAATGCATACCCTCGCCGGCAGGCGCGGCCGTCAGCCCACTGGTAGCCACTTTCAACTGGCTGTGAGACTCCTCTAGATTTTCGATGAGGACCGGCTCTGATCGAGCTTTCGTCCGCTTCCATCCCTTCACCGTTCGTCGACCGTTCTCCTGGAATGCCGGGACTCCTTATTTCAAAACTCTTCATCCAGTCTCTGGAACGGCTTTTTACCAACCGGGGGAGCATCTGAGAGATGGGATCTTGTTTGCCCTTGTACCGTACCGTCCGACTGTCTCCAGAGGGGACGATTCCGGCTCTGCCTGCTTGCACCTGAGGTCGTGCTCGAAGCTGCGGGCGGAGCCCTCTGTACCTCTCTGATTGCTGTCCGGGCACTCCATTGCTGCTTCCTTCCTTTGCTTCCTGACCGACGCTGCTGAAGTTTGCCTTCCTCTGCAAGCAGTGATTGCATCCTCTTCCTATCTGAACACTCTAGCATCCTCTTGCTCTTTGCGGATGTTCTCGTATAGGATGGAGAGAGAAAATGTATTTTTTTTTTTTTGCAGTGAAACAAAAACAGACACGCAGCTCAGCTGGGGGGAGTCTGGAAACGTGAGCGGAACACACGCGTACTTAGAGCACATCAGGGTCAGAGCCCATTTTGTCTGTTGTCCAGGGAATAACTGTTCATCTCATCATCTTTCACCTTACCGGACTAACGAGAAATTTTTTTTTATTATTATCCAACTCCTCATCCACACGCTCTGACAAAAAGGATAAATGAGTTTCCCTTGCCTTTGGAGAGCTGAGAAGTGATCATGAGATCGATCAATCGGAACGCTCCCCCGTACGATGTTTGGAGATGGAGGCTTAACAGGCCTCCCGCACTGCATCCCCAACAAGGAGACCGATGCTCGGATACGGCCTCCGAAATTCCTAAGATGGCACTCAAAAAGGCTCGACAACCTCCTTGTTTCCAACTCGTAAGGGAATCAGGACTCTTCAGAATTGGTTCGCTCCCGGTGGAGCAGCACGGGGCGGCTGCCGCTCGCCGAGTTCGTCGGAAACCGGGAACCAAAGTAAAGAGGATCTCGAAGATGAAAGATGATCGAATCGAAGATTTTTTTCTTGAAGGACTGAACACCCAGAATCTCGTAGAATCCGAGGGATGAAAGGAAATGCTGGCTTGGTGCACTGTCGAGATTCCCGAAGAGGAATCAGGGGGCGTCTACTGTCTTCCCGTGGAGCTCGGAGCTCAGAAAACTCTCCTGAACTCGGTTACCTCTGCTTTCCATGTTACTCACTTCGGTAAGCGTCGGGGAATCTATAGATTCCTCGTCTGCATCGTGCTGCTTGGACCTCCAAAGAAAAGCCATCGACAAGGTTCTGTTCCTTCACTCTCACAAGGCTACGGCTACGTGCTAGTCTCCCCAACTTCCTCTAAGTGAGAAGAAATCTGCAAAACGGACGGCTTCTCTCCTCCTCCCCTCCTCCTTCCGAAAGAAAAAAAAGAAGTTCGCTTTATGGATGGGGCACTTCGTGACTTGAACCATCCAATCAGCTCATGCCTTAGTAGCACAATCATTGGTGCTACGGACTAACGGCAGCGACAAGCAGAGAAGGAAGCAGCAGATCCCTCCATGAGCTAGCCCTCACGTGAAACGTCCGACATACGAAGTGCAGGTGCTGCAGAACAGAAACGAATGCGTTTCAAAGCTACGCTGGTCATCAGCAGGAAGTGCAGATGATTCACAAACCGACAGCAAAAGACCCCTAGGTAATCTACTTCAAATGGGAAGAGCTCCGCTGACCGATTGCTACTCATGAAACCAGAGGCACCGGTCACGCGGGAAACTCCTCCGGAGAAAAGAGAAAGGCTTTACTGGGAACCGCGCGAAAAGATAAACAAGGAATCTCTCCGTAGGCAAACGTGTGGGTCGCGACCTCCTGAGGAGTCGTGGGTGAAATTCCGGAAGATCGCAAAACTTCAGTCCTCTTTTCTTTGTCAAGTCATTCGAATCAAGCGAGTAATTTGTTCTTTCATTTAACTGCAGCTGCTCTCAACGTGATTGTCCTGTACACATGAGAAGGTGTGTGAAAAGCCATTCCGAGCAGCAAAAACAACGGGATTCTCATTGTGTTAGCATGGTACGAAAATGCGTTGGAAAAAGATGAAGAGTTCGTGTATAATGCGCTTTCGAAAAAGAGACCGTGGTTGGATAACTTTCATTCACACTGTAGTTTCCGGTTTTAACGATCGAGTGCATCAAAGGGCTCATCACTTAGTCAGATGCGCTTAGTTGCCACGTCACCCCCCTCTCCCCCAAGCACACACACCAAGCACACACTTCAAACTTGAGATAAAAGTCAAATATTTCCTAATGCCATTGACATCGGGATTGTTACAAGGAGCTGCAGATCCAGGCTTACCTAACCTGATGCGTCTCGCAAATCTGGTGCAATGAAGGAAACCCTAGGAATCGGTGATGGCCTCCATAAAGCAGCCTCCTTCGTTGCATAAAATAAAGTAGCTGTTACAACCAAGTAATAGGGTCTGCTGATCCTTCGCTCTCTTGTCTTCGCACGCCTGAAACGAGCAAGCAGATGGCTTTGGGTAAATCCTCCTGCTCCCTGTATCTGTCACCCCGATTCGTTTGCCCGCTGCCTCAATCCCAATTCTTCAGTGTTCAGGAGACCAACCTCTTTAACGGATAGAGCGAAACCCGTGCCTGGCAAGCCAGCAGAGAGAGGCAGCATCGTCTGAATCGACGAGCGCCCCGCCTTCCAAGTGCTCCTGGGACGGATCCGTCTTTCTTCCATCTTCCTTCCATGCGTGTTTGTGCGTGTTTGGAACTACACGTTGAGTCGTTGCAGTCTCGAAGGGGGAGCACAGAAAAATCGCTTCAAAGATCTGCTAGGAGAGGAGATACCAAGGAAGATAGCTGCGTGCATTCAAGAAAAGTAGGAGGATGGATAAGCTCAGAGACAGAAGATGCTGGAGACAGAAGATCCTGTCTCCATACGCATGCCTTTGGAAACAACAGTACTAACGTCGAATGCATTTGCGAGACTTTAACGACTGGATGAAGATGGATGTTGGATGCATCATTCCTCCGACTATGGAGAATTCCATTCCATTCTATCTCAATTTAGCTGTAGGCCCCTTTGATCTTCTGTCCTTTCATCCTTCTAAAGAAACCTGTGTCAGGCTAATTTCTTGAAGATGGAAATCAGAGACCTCAGTTACCTATTTTATCCCTTTAGCTGGATCCCCAAGGCTGGTTCATTCACCTCTTAAATACAAAAATTTCAAAGTGTGTGGTTTTCGATCTTCCAAGGAAGTGATATTTGAATCACAACACCAACTTCCATACCAGTATCCGGTGAGTTCTGGGGTATGGAATTTAATATCGAGATTCCATACCAAAGATTCGGGATTGCATAAAGATGGAAGGAATTTTCCACTAAATGAGCATCGCTGGCCTACTGAGTAAGGTTCTTCTCTACTCTTTTTCTGTTTCAAGGTGAACTTGTTTCCATGCTCCAACGGCTCTTACGCGGAGCTTTCAGTCTCCACCTTGTCAAGGTATCGTAAAGCATTGCCACAGCTCGTGGCACCGATTTTACGACATCTGCCTTGCATGTGCATTATGGAGACCTTGCGATCCGAGTGCTTTCAGTTTCAGCATTCCTATTCACTCATTTACAGATTTATGGTGTTTGGTTTTCCCTCTAAAGGTAAAAAAAGGGAAAATTTCCTAACCCACTTGGAAACGCTGTTTCAAATTGTCCTTCCAGTGTGAAAACTTACATTAACGCACACAGTTAAGCGTGAGGGGAGTGAAAGACTTTGCCTAAATTTTTCGTCTGCTATTTTCTTCTTCTCCAGCTTTAGCGCACCTATTTTGGGAGGAAAGGAAGGAGGAGTTCTCTTGCTTTTTAATGAGTTTAGCACCTCTCGAGGATGGTTTTCTTTCTATAAGCTACTCCTCAGAGAGATCTGTTAATCTTTTGGTGCCAGTGGTCTTACAAACGCGAAGAGTATGAAGGAAGATACTCCTATTTGATGCTTAATACGCACGCACACGTGCGTGTTTATTAAGTGTGTGTGTGTTACGTGACGTGTGCGTGAAGATCAGCTGAGTTCACCACAGACGGCCCTAAATTCATTTCTTGAGCACTTACTTCCTCACGATTCCATCAAATCATGGTTTGCAACTGAAATAGTGTATACTTATTGTATACGAATCAACTAGTCATTCATGATTTTTTCCTTCCAGGGATGACAATCGAAGAGATTCGGAAAGTCTTTAGGACCCTCTGGTTTACTTCTACTTACAAGGGTGAGGAGAGACCAAAAAGTACCGGCTTCAAGCACGTTTTCCAAGGAGAAAACCAAGCAAGGAGCGTGCAAGGGTTTCACAATTGGATAAGATTCTATTTAGAGGCAACTCTTGGAAACATCCAACACATCCAAGTATTACACATTGATACGCTTTCAACGGTAACAATCTCAAGCATTTTCTTCATCTATCTGTGCTTCTGGACCTCGAATTCATGAATATTGAGAAAGATGGGAGCTCGTTCAAATTGAATTCCTAACAGATTCATAATTAACCCTAAAACTCAGTTCGCCTCTTTTTAACATTCGTATTTAGAAATAAAACTTTTGATTCAGAATTTTATCGCGACTCATGAGGGCAAATGCAATAACGGGTTCAAAATGTTTCCAGTGTTTCTTGTAAGAATGGAAAGAATAGCTCTCAGATTGCAAGTAAAGCTTAAAATGACTATTGTGTCGCAGATTGGAATCGATTAGATTCTAATAAAGGAACTGGAAGCATCACTCACTTTATTCGAGCTTTCATAGAAGCCTTCATTAAAAGAAGGTTGTGTACGCGACTCGTTCGTTCGTTCTTGAATCTTTCGAAGTTTTGAAAAAAAAAATAGCGTTTATCAATGTCAAAAAATAATCTGTCCATTATACCTGTCCAATAATAAATTACAAAAAAATTACCAGTTATCAAAAAGCAATGTCAAGTGTATCGAAGCAAGTTTGTTTTGCTGCTTTTCTTTCTGAGAAGGCAATGAAAAAGCCCTTTAACTTAGTCAAAGACCTCAGTTTTCAGGCATTTCGATACATTCTTTGCCATTAGAAACGATTCTATAAATATCCAACAGATTGTGGCTTTGAGCAATTCACTTTACCGTTGAGCTTTTTCGCAGGACCAATTTCTCTGGCAAACGCGTTTTCCACACACGGAAACCCTTATTCCTCCTCCAAACCGAAGCTCTTCGAGCTTCCACTGCTTCGACGGTCGCTCCCCTTTGGCTAGCTCGGGTCTGCGCGGATGCTGCGGAAACCCTAAAAATTCAAGCTTGTTATTCTACTCGCTCTTTTTTTTTTCTTTTTTTCTATAACCTTCCCCACGTTTGCTCCTGAGACACTTCCCCGATATAAGTAAAATATGTAGTTTTTCCTTGTAGTTATAATAAAAAATAATCAAGGATTCTCTCGTGAATGGCATATCTTTTATACATTCAACGTGATGTGTTGATGTCCATGAAAACGGTACACGTCACATGTCCGTCTCACACACATCCATTCGTACTACCCTGTGATATTTGCTTCGTGTTCTGCCATGCCGGTACGGAATGAAGATGAGATGTTTTCCGGTAAAAGTATCATGGCATTCCAAAAACGAAAACAGTGTCATTATTCATTCACCGAAATCACCGAAGAAATATAATAGGATATGTAAATGAGGGAATTACTTATGCATGCTGTTACTTCTTGACCGTATACTTCTTAATTGTATAATTGCCAGATTTTCCTTTCCTCCCAAGATGACTTTTCCTCAAGAGTATCTGTATTTCGCTTTTAATATAAAAGGGATTGGGCAATTGAGGGATCATAAGATGAAAGCAACTATCTAGGTGGGGGGGGGGGGAAATACATTCCCACCTTCTAACTAATTCTGTAATGGAATTTCAAAAGAAAAGATATGAACCAGCGAATAAACAACTCTTAAAGCAGTAATTTAAACAAAACAGGAATAGGTTTATAGGTTTTTTTTTTATTGTTTTTCCGTTAAAAGAATACTTGATACTCAAATACAGAAACCTTTGTGATTACCAAATTAGTTGTCAGATGAGTTTCAATTTATGAAATGCATTCAGTGCGGTTCCATCGTAATTTTTCTCCAGCAGTTAATTATCTCGAAGCGCTAATAAGGAAGGTATTTTAGCGAAAGTGATAGTTGGGTATTGCTACTGAGATTTTCTTCATATCAATAAACAACAATTACATTTAGACCCGATACAGTCTTAGATGATGAGATAATTAGATATGATTTGTTAGAACGTGTCAGATACAGTGTCATTTCATCAGCAACATCGCATCGGTAACCTTCTCGTTGTTTCTTGGCAAACTTTGTGCCTATGTTTTCCTTTAATTGCCACCGATATTTTTTTTTTCCAAAGGAAAAAGATCAACATGAACCAAAGAAACCCAGATTACAAAAAGCACACTCTTCTAAGGCCAAGAAAAGCATTGGGAAGTCCCGAAACGTAACAAATGCAAACGTTGTATGGTAACCGGCATAAAAATTTACTTGGAATCAGACCCTATATTTTGAACGGCTCTACAGTCTATGGAAGACTTTTAAAAACAATGTCAGCACTATTTAAGCAAGGAGAAAATCTCTCTTCAGGGTTGTGCAGAAATCCCGTAGCATTCCGTCCCACAGAAGTAACGCACATGCCTTTGTCCTAGCAGCTCCGTGAACTCTCGAGATCACCGTAGAATTAGTGTTATGTACTACTTTTATCCTTTTTTGCACGCACTTGGTAGAACATTACGAAATCGACTTGGTCGGACGATTTATTGATGAATCGAAAATTGCCGACGTTGTAGCCACGGAAAACACGAACGGGTGTCTGGCAACCCCCTTTCTCTGAACGAACATACTGGGATGTAGCAGGCGAACCATGACGATTCGCGTTAAGAGTGAAAATGTAGTCAATGTCCGACCTTAAATTGTAAGAAATGAAAACAATTTTTGAAATTTGATTGATTCTCGTGTGTTTGGGGCAAGCATTTCTTTGTTTCGAAAAGATCGATTCAAATATCTGCACTAATGAAATCAAAGTGAATAATGAATTGAAAAGGGGTGCCAACTTTCTAGTCACGTACATCGGCTCGAAACTGGTATGGGTGTTTGCCTAAAATGAAATGAGCTCTAGCCACAGAAAAACCGGTGTAATATTCTAAAAATTAATAGGTAGCTAATCCTGAGGCACCACAGTTATTATCGCATGGGGGAATCCAACACGATCATTGCACCGAATGTGAAGTCACTCATCTACAGTATTGCTCACTGATTCAAATTCCATTCGTTTCGTTGCATGTGCCACTCTAATAAAACACTCTTGAGAGTGCAATCAGTATTTTAAAGAACCATTGATGAAAAGTTGTATTGCCAGCAAATTTAAATTCAGCAAATTAGCAGAGTCAACTACCAAACATTTTATTCACAATCATGTTCACTAATTGATACGTAAAGTTGGGAATCCACTTTGGAATTCCACATCGGACTCAATCGTTTCAAAATATTCAGCTGCTTGCTGGCAATTTCTACACATTCTTATTTCTAAAATCACGATGAGCTCTTGCAACTCCATTCTCCAAAATGAGTAGTTTGGTTTTCATACTGTGGTAACAGAATTCATTGCTTTGCAGACAACGAACAAATACTTCGTTAAGATGAAGTTCCTATGGAAATCAATGGAAAAAACGATGTCGAGCATGTTCTTTGGAACCACTCCTGAATATGAGCTGGCCATATACACTCTTTGTGCTTATATTTATCCTGGACCAACTTGCAAAGTATCGTGCGGACCTTACGACGTTACCATAAATTCAATAACTGCAATACGCGATGGTTTTGATTTGCTGACCACCTCATATCCTACAGAAGCCAGGTTAACACGCTCGTAATAACCAACTACGGAATCATTGAGCAGACTACAAGGTCTTAATCCCTTTAAGAGGAAAATGAAGATTTTGTGCAACTTGGTTATTTTGGTCATCCATGATTTCAGAAAGATCATGAACTCTTTGATAATTATTTTGCACTATTTTGGATATCTATTTGGGTACGCATCAAAGCTGCTTTGAAGTAATGAGCCTCAAATGTACAGAAAAATTCCTTATCAACAATCCTACATGAAAGTTCAGAAAATGTACATAGACCCTGCTTTAGTTCTGAATGTTCTAATTGAGGAAAACATGGGAATAAAAACAATAAAAAAATGCAATATCCATCATGAGGAGGAGGATGTTTATTTCTTTTGAAACTCCACCATGGAATTCAAAGTACATTTATTTCATGAACATTCTGATTTGTATGTTTAAACTTCAGTTTTCTTTTTTGAAAACTTCACGCACTCTGCAATTCAGACCTCTTTTGCATCGAGCTAATTCAATTGCATAAAACTGGATTCTAGGCACCACAATGGAATTATCTGGTGTATAAGGGAGGTGGCTATCTAATCTTAACAGAGTTCCCATGTTGAAATCAGGCACAAGCGTACTATAATTCTCACAAAAACTTCTCCATTCCTAATAAACAGAAGCTGTCATATAAGACAAATCAATAATAGTACCTTTTTGGCTTCCTCATTTTTCAGATCATCTTCATTAAGCACATCCACTTCAAGATTAGGAAAATGTTCGCAAAACTGCTTATAGATCTGACTATCATAAGGGGTCAATTTGAGAGTAGTGGAATCCACTGAACTTATAATCTGAAAGCAAATAGTCATCATAACTGACTATTTGGCATAAACTAACATCAAAATATGTGTCAGCGTGGTCACCTGCAGATCTGGCCCATAATTCCTCCACTTGAGACTACAAATGATTGTTTCTCTGGATTAAACATGAATCACAACTTACATCATTAATAAATTCTTCTGCTGGTCTGGAGAGAAGTGTATTAATATCCATGCCTGTACCCTGCTTACAAATAATTTGAGTGAAATTTTGCATAGATGGAGTTGTGGTCATTTATGAATGTCAGATTGACTCCCACAGTCAGCATGATTATTTATTACCATATTTGAAAGCACTGTGTGGTCTGAATACCAACTTCCCCGGAAATCTCAAACCTCTTTGCCTCACTGAGAAGGGCAATAAAGATGGAATGCGCACATTGATGCCTCGAGACTTTGGTGTGTGAACTCTGAAGATGCATGTCAGATCAGGTGCACCAGTAACTGATATCCATCCTGTCAAATAAATCAATTGACCTAAAGTTAGATATCCTTTCAGACTTTTACCAGCTGAACTGAGCTGTATGTCTGCACAGCTTTGGAACCAAGAGCTGCATGTTATTTTCACTTCTTTGGGCATTAATCCTGGCCAATCATGTAGGCGTTTGCCAGCCACTGGCACCCTCAGCAAAGATTTTCCAAGAAAATCTTTATAAAAATCATCAGCAAATTCAGTGTCCAAGATGCTTACTGGAAGTTTACTGGAGCTGAAAATTGTGACACTGACAGAAATAATTTAATGGAAGAGACAGTAGTGCTCACATAAGGTAGGAAGGTGCCACTGGTCCTTCCAGAACATCGACTCGAGCTAATCCAGCTAAGAAAAGTGACCAACCTTTTCTTATAATGAAAGAGCGTGGCTGGATGACTTCTTTGGGAATAACTAGCATTAGTTCTTGCACAGTCAACAAATCTAATATTTGCTCCTGATGCAAGGTACCAGGAGTGTCATAACACCAATGACTTCGTAGAAAAGCTGGATGACTGAGGTCAACAGTTAGCTGTTTGCTTTGAATTTGAGGCAAATGATTCAAATTAATCAGTGGCAGTTCATCTCTTTGTTCTTGTTTAAATTTGAATGTCTGCCCAACATAACCTGGATTTCACTTAGAAAGTCACTCAACTGAAATGATCCTTTACCAATTAATTGCTTGTAACGATTCTCTCTTATGCTTTGCTGCTCATTCAATTCCTTTTCTTTCAAATATTGTTCATAAGATTTTCTTAATCGCATCTTGCGTTCAACATAACGAATACTGTTCATTCTCAAAATAGGAAACTGGTACAAGTCTCATTAAAAAAATATACAATGCATCTCTTACTTTGAGCAAATTAAGTGTGGTACCAGGCCATGGGGAAACTGTAGCCCTTTGAAGAATATCTGCTGCCTGACTTTTACACAAATCTGATTGTAGAAACACATTAAACAAGGAAGATTTTCCAACATTTGTGCAACCCATCAGATATATGTCTCCTGCATTTATATTGGTCAAGTGGTTTTAGTTCTCTAATTTACCTTTGGTTCCCCAATATTTATGAACAGCACCAATGAGTTCTTCCACACCAAAACCTGTCTTTGCACTCACTAAACATACATGAATAATATTTGCATGCTGGAGATAAGAATTCTTAGCATACTGTAACAGATTGGACCGAATGCGTTCAAGCCAACCTTCTGAATCTTGTGGAAGCAAATCTACCTTGTTGCCAACAAGCAAAATAGGTATATCAGTACCTGGAGACAAAATTGCTATAACTGTACCCTGACCTTACATTTCTTACCAATAACTTCTGTGAGCTTTGGCCATATACTACAGGGTGTATCTAGGATGTCCACCATTAACATGATCAGGGCTTGTTTATCTCGGATACGCGATATCATTTTAGAATAATCATCAGGAGACACTTGCACCGATAAAGTCACATTGTATTCACGAAGAACGAAACACCGCTGGCAAATTGTTTGTTTTAACTGAGTCTCATTCAAACGTTGAAATTTTTCATGGGGGATAAACCCTGGTAATCCAGAATCACGGCAGTGTAGTAAAGCACCGCATCCTCCACAAGGTACTGAGCTCTCAGGAACTGACGGATCAGCTGTGCCATAAGAAATCTCACATAAGTCCCTCTCATAGTCCGTCATCATTTCAAGCTTATCAGGAATTTCTACTTCCAACGGAACATCTAGTGGGCTGAAGGAAGAAACTGACACTTTTTTCTTAAGTGACTCAAGAATGTTCATCTTGAGGTTTTCTTCATCTGAAGCTACCATTTTCACATCCTGAACAGTTTGAAACGGATATTTCACGGGGACAGAATCGGGGTTTAACTTCGCAAGATTCTCCTCCTTGCTTTGCTTTATTTGCACGGCCAACATGGACAATGGTGCAGTTGCACTATCACGTATGTGCTGTTTTAAAATCCTCTGTTTCACTTTTTGGGGGATGCAGTATTTCATTAGATGCTGTTCAAAAACCTTTGAATTGAAACGCAAACGGTAGCATTCTTCAAGATGTTCACGATCCCAGTCACATTCGGCCTCATTATTTATTCCATGCGAGTTCCTAAGAGGTAGTGCTAACGTCCTCACCAAAATATTCGGATTAAATATGCGATAAAAAGATTTTGAACGAAGCAAGCAAGGCATTTATAAGTTCCCAACAAAACCATGAAAACGTAATATCCCTTTTCTATGTACAAAGCACATGCATCGAGACTCACGGTGATCCAGGATTCCACAAGGGATCTCAGGCTAATCACAGTACCAAAAATGTGTTCCTTTGCTAGTATGTTCAAATTTTATTGTTCATGGTGTGGAAAATGTCAAAAGATGCAAAAAAAAAAAAAAAAGTGATATAGTTCATCACAGGCGCAAATTGTCTAAAGCTAACAAATTGCATTTACATGTAATAACAGAGATAAATTTGGAAATACTCTTTGCTTCTGAGCTATTATTAAAAGAATTTAATTTTGGCTCATATACTTATCTTTCTGGAAAAAATCAGGCAAAAACAGCTAAAAACAAAATTTTACTGTTTAATATGTATGTGTTCTTAAGAGAAAGGGCAGTTTGCGATTTCCTTCTTATTGCTCTTTCTCTTGAGAGAAATTATTTTTACTTTGAATTAGAGTTGGTTCAATCCAAAAACAAGCTGGTTAAGATGGTTGAAAGATTATTATTGTCATCAGCTACTATGTTTTTCTTTAAACTTGCCTATTTTTTTCTGATAGATTGAAACTGTTTTTTTTGTCTCATTAGGTATCTCTCAATACTTTTTCCATTCTTTTTTAATCTTTCAAAAATATCGAACAATTTGGAACCAAAATAGAATTGAAAAAAATCATTAAAAAAAGAGAAGATCGAATGCGAGGGTAAATATCAAAAATCATCATGAATAAACAGTGAAAATACAAAAAGGATTCAAACTGCAAAGAGAAGAGACAAATGAATAAGTTACGTAAATAAAGTATGTCATTCAAATATTGAACATTACATGAATGTTGCATTATCAGGACGGAAATAAATAAACGAAGATGCTGAACAATTTGCTCTTATTCAATCAAAAACAAACACTGCATATATTTATTGATCATTTATCCTCTTCCAACTTTAATTGACATTTAATTTCTTGTTTATTACAATTTCTTATTTCTCTAGAAAAGTAGGGTTTCCAATATGATTTCTTATCGATACATTCAAAACTCCCTTATCTTGTGAAGACAGAAATGAACAAATACTTTCAAAGTTTTTTGCTGAGGAAAGATGTTTCTCCGTTTATTATTCATTGCTTCATTTTCACAATACTGATTTAGCAAATCTTCTTAAGCCACTCTTCACATGTTGATCAAAATAACTTTACCGCTATATTCCTTCAGACTTCATTTTCTGTGCAACATGAAAACGGAACGAAGCCAAATCATCAAAAGGAGGACAAAGAAAAATTGTTAATCATAGCAATAATGCATTAAATTGCAAAACGGTATTAGTACTGAAAAACGGAATAAAAATCCCTTGAATATAAATGCTAGGTGTGTATTTACGACTACAGAATTGTGCACCATCACTGCTCTAAAGAAAGCATCATTTTAATGAATGATGAACGAAGAAATAAGGGTAGAGTTGTTCAGTTATTTATCTGTAAGTCTTCATAAATGTCATTGTTATCATATATGATATCATATTTTCCAAATAAGTACAGTCTTACACTAATGCTGTTGATCTTCACAGGCAAAGTCTAGTCTTCTTAGATCTTAATATTTTTATAATTCGACTTATATAATTTATCTCTTAGTGAGGAGCTGTTGAAAATCAATTGATTTTCACGCTAAGATACTTTACGCGTGTTAAAGTGACCGAGTAACATTACAACGCAGTCCTTTCTGCTCTAAACATCAGGAAATCTCTTTCAATAAAGTCTAAAATTGACCTGGAAAATTTTTGAAATTCTCAGAATCTTATTAAAACCTATGGGATATCCACATTCAGGAAGTCTCTTTTGGAAAATCACTCGAAACACTGCTAAAAGTTGACAAGAAATCATCTCAAAAGGCGAATAAATTCTTAATAAGTGGTCCCAAATTTATGAATTAGGGTGTGTAACTATGGACTTTCTAGAAAGAATTAATGAGAACACCAAATCATCTGAGAGTACGGAAATATTCTTGATTAAAAACCACAATGAAGAAAATGAATCTAGCAATACGAAGTGAATTATAAGGTCCTATCCTGACAATGTCGAGGTCAAAATTGTCCAAATCAGCAAAAGATAGCAATTGTAATGCAATGAAATTGATACATCATTTTCTTTTGTCTTTTTTTTTTTTTTTTTTTTCTTCATCTGTCAAAGATTATCCGAAACAGCGCAGATTTGGTGGGAACTGTTTTCGATAAGACGGTTTCAGTGCTTTCCTATGTAAGGACAATCACTGTTTAAAGCTCTCTCCAAACAAGGCTACCAGCTGAGTTCCAAACGGCTGAGAAGGAAACCGGAGAAAAAAAGTCTGCCAACTCCTACGGTAATGGTAGTGCTGATAGAAGATGTAATTTCTAGAGGAAACATTAGTTCGCGAAAGAACTTCGTTGGCGAGTCACTCAGCCACAGTCCAACTTCACTAAAGAGAGAACAACGAACTTTGATATACGCTGTCTAGTCTGCAAAAGCTCCTTTCTTATGCGCTTGAACCAAGTCTAACAGAAAGGAATACGCAAATTTGCCTTTTGTTGCCATGGTGAAAGAAGACCACATGCTAATTTGAGGCTAATGGAAACTCTAGCAAAACTTCGCTGCACTTGTCTTAAAACTTAGTTCTATCAGACTATCTCTTCGATCAAATGAAAAATATCATTCGGACATGAAAGATGCTGATGGGATGAAAACATGGTTCTGACAGACTTCAAAGAACTTTTTATCGAACACAAAGGTTAATAAAAGAATACAAAACCTTGTTTAACTACGGTAAAAATTCACAGAGAAAAATGCGTTAAATGTAACTAAGATATGACGGTTCTTAAACCAAAGTTTAGCTCGTTGGGGGTATTTTTAATAGATAAAAAAAATAAGGGGTTTAAATCTTTTAAGTGATCTGGTATCGCTTTAATGTCGGTTTTCATTCTAAGGAAATCTTGTCACATAGAAAATTTCCCCCAGAAGAAAAGAATGCAAACGAGCATGGTAGTCGTTTATACACATCCCCAGAATCGAGTTTTCTGAGCATTTAATTTATTTAGTAGTCCCATGCTAGAGGAAAAATCCGATGCAAGTGTGGAGTATGAAGTCGTCTCGTTTACGGAAACTCTCGGAAGAAACTTGAACGAATGTTTCCGATAGATAAACAGAAAGTATATGTACAGTGTAATTCATGCCTCCAAAGAATTGAAGAATGCTACATAGGTTGACATAATTGACATAAAAAAGAAAGAAAGAAAAACTATAGAGAAGTAGTTTGCAAATGATACGTCTTGAAATATCAGAACAATAACTCCCTAGTTCAAACACAAGAGGTTGATGACAGAAAAAATATCTATTCATACATGCCAATTACTTATGTTGCCGATGTTAGCAGACGAAGTTTTTTTTACTTCTCAGGGAGTGTGCATTCACCACAAATACCATATCTCTATCTTGAGTGAAGCAAAAGGAATGAACCTGATTGGGATGGGAGCTCAGTATGATATACTCGTAGATTAATGTTCCAATACGCAATAAAGACCAAAAATCTGGTCGAAAAATAGCTGTGGACTTTTGCAAAATCAGAAATATCAAAACGAAGAAAATGGCAACGATGTGATCTACCTTTTATAGAATGTTCATCTGTGAATCGAACTCAGTACTATACGGAAAACAGTGAACACATCTAGCTAAAATGTTTGGCCAACCTTAAAGCATTTTTTCTAATCAAAGCTATAAAATGATTAAATTTTTGGAGGAGAAGATGAGGAACTAATGCTCCCCCTCAACACGAATGCGAGTAGTTTTGTGGGTAAGAAACCGCTGCAATTTCTTAAAATCAGAAGATAATAAAGATAACCGCGTAAATTTTGATTCAAGAATTTGGCATCCAAATTCCAAACACCAGCTAAGTCACTTTATTTGGAATCAAAATATACACGGCCTGATTTTTCTCCCAATTCGAACCTACAAACTCTCATTATTACTCATTTCATTCCTCTTAGCAAGTTCCTCTCATATTTAAACTTACCATAAATGATCCAAAACTAAACATAAGGCAAACCAAGAAATTACCTACGATGTCACAGATCACCATTCAAATCACATACAACATAATTAATTTTTATAACTATAAATCCAAGATCTTTTAAATCCGTCATATGAGCCCGGAGAAGGCATCTACACCGTCTCCGGGTTAGTACAGTATCCTACGGCCACCTCCCAGAAATGTAACCATCCATGAACATCACCATGTACATTTTTATACCAATTAATCCCGTATGCATGATTTTGCGCGATCAACTCCAACATCCCGTGAACAAAACATATTAAACAAACACGTAATCATAATGAAACTTCCTGCGTTGAATTTATACCATCTTTTAAATATATAGATCTCTTTAATCCCTCGCACACTACAGCCAACAAACTGGAAGATGCATTCATTAGCCACCATACTCACAACTCAATCGTTCCCAGTTCACCAGTCACTAACTTTCCATCAGTAATCGCTCATATAGCTCACTGAATAAACCATATTAAGTTTGTAATCGACTTGCAGACAACACATCCCCTTAATTACATCAACCACAACACTAATCCTAAACATCAGCACCCTGTCGGTAACTCTTTTAAACCTCTGACTCTGATGCACCTATTAACCACAACATCTACAACAGGAATCAGAAAGAACACATAAAACACAAAAGCAACTCGAAAATGTATGCAAAAGTTGACTCCAGCATAATCAGCATTACCATATATATTAATTCTCCATTCCTCAAATCAAACCTGCCTTGCAGCTTAATAAAGAATAACTATTAGTGGCAAATAATAGCTTATCCCATCGATTATTCTTCTAAAAAACTGCTCTGAGCTTGCACCTCGTCATCTGTAAGAGCATTACTCTTCAACATCAAGTTCCGATTATCCATCTACCTCTATCTAACCATTTACTATATTTATGTATCAAAAACATCTGTTTTTTTTTTTTTTTCAATACCCAAGTAACAACATACTCAACAAAAATAATGGAAACAACCCTGGAGCTAATTTTATCTAAATATCTATGAATAAGCATGCCATAATGCAAACAAAGTAACACAATCAACATAATCTCTCTTCTCTCACACGGATTCTAGATAGAAAAGAATTAACATCTCGTAAACATATTCCCCTCTCACCTCTTACACACAAAAAAAAAGACACCTTGACCTACAAATCACTGTCAATTGCAACCACAGCCATCTCTTCCAAAATGTATCCCTCGTTAATGCAAAACCTTCAGAAACTCAAATAAAACGTAATCATACCTACTTCAGTAATGATTAGCTCTAGTATAATATTGGTGTTCTATACCCTGTCGCAAGCTCTCACAATGAATTAATTACTAATCCCCCTTGTATGCTCGTCACCTCACCATCTACCGTATTCTGCTCTCACTCCAACCCCATGATTACAACTGTCCTGTATCTTACCGCCTTCTTATTAGCCAATGTCACAGTGAGACCAGAAGAAAACCCTGCTCATTAGCTATATTCATTAGTTCCTTATCTTGTTGGCATCCAATCCTCTATTTTGTCTCTGTGGGAGGGATCTGCATCATATCATTGTATATAAGCCCTTTATTCTATTAGGAAATTTCTTTCTGTAGCCCAAAACCTCTCATTATAATCCCCTAATCATCCTGCGATCTACTATTTCTGCTGATCTCCGATCACCTAAACCAAAAATGCACCTCACATCCTCCAATATTCCCGTCTTCATTCTTCATGTCATACTTCATAAAAGAGCTCACAATCACGCCACATACGATTCTCTCCAGCTGCAACTCAGTCCCGACTTTGCAACACTGAGAAATCCCACCTAAAAAAGCATTCCCACACATTAACAAGGTATGAGCTCCAATGTCTTTGGAAACATAGAATGCTTTTGATAATGCTTAACATGACTTCTTTCAGTCACCAAATGAAAAACAGGAATCATCATCTTTGTACCACCTTCACACCAAAGAAATATCCTTAACTCGCCTGCACTTATATTTTAATATTATGTTTGCATTATCTTCCAAAAACATGATCTAATTATCTACTTCTACTTTTATGATCTAATGTGTAAGCTCGAAATATTTGTCTTATATTTGAAATTTAGGCTATTCTTGTACCTAGGAAGCCAGAAGATAGAAGATATAAAGATGAATCTCAAGCCAATTCCACTTGTAGTACTTCATGAAGCTATAAATGCTGAGATTTTGGGGGCACCGTACAAAAAAGGGCCAACTCAAGATCATGACCATCAAGGTAGTCACGTAATTGAAACCGTTTGACAACTAAAAGGTGAGACGCACGAAGATTTTTAATACAGTCGAGTAGCAGATGGTACGCCAATTACAGATAATTGTAAAACTTCTTTGGATGTTTAGAGAATCCTTTCAAGGTATAAAAAATTACATGTGGCCACAAGACGTACTTTAAGCAAGAGTTTAACCCGGAAAATGACCTAAAGGATGAGACTCCCAATTGCACTTATATTCACAAGATAAGTAACATGAATTTAACTGCTGACTATATATTTGGAGTCCTCCCATTTCGACCTTTCCACAGTAAGGAGTGGATGAAGTTCAGAATTGTTAGATGTTTAGAATGTCGCCAAATCATGCAGTTTTAATACACCTTATGTGGATGTCCAACCATCGATCTTGTGCCACAGAGATTCTCAACCAACGACGAGACTGTGATTTGATTTTCTTTACTAAGTACAACAAAGACATACGATGGCGTGACCAAGTTTCGCTGTCAAGTTATGGGTGGGTCCTGTCAATCCACCCCGCCCACCAACCCACAGAAACACGATAACAACCTACCTTCATCCCTGTAAATACCATCCGTAGCACTGTAAATTAAAGGGATTTTCTAATGTGCGATGTACACCATCATTACTTTCAAAGATGTGCCAATTTCAGCTAATAAGTCCGTACTCCATTTATGATTCATCTTTTTGGACTCCCCATCCTGTTTCAGCTTGGCGGACGGGCAGTATCCTAATCGTGGACGGAAACTACGATGGGATCACTGTTAGTTGAAAATCTACTTTTCTATCAATAGTTGGCCTCAGTTCCTCTGTTTCAATCTCCACAACTAACTGACTGATACTACGCTCGGAACAGAAATGAAGCTCATGCCATTATGTTCCATCATCCCCGAATACCCTTCGCCCCGGGCGTACCCGGGTGACATCCCCAAACATCCTTTGTTCCACTAATTCTACAAGAACGTTCTTCTTATTTCAATCAGCAGCATCAACCCTGTTCTTTTTAATTCCCCCTTTTTAAACCATTTCCAATCCAAACTACTATCCCTTTCCCATCCAAACTACTATCCCTTTCCCATCCATCAGATTAATCACAACCCTAAAATTGGGAATGATCCCATGCCATTAAAACGATAAATCATTATGAATAACATATCGAGCACTTATCCTGCTAACATGACGAAATTAATTCCCATTTATGAAATTTTTTTTTTTCTTTTTATGCATCACCGTCTTCACTACTTAGGGACATCATCTCCTCCACGACAGTTCTATCAGTTCCATCAAGTTCCTATTTGATCAATAATAAACTCTTCATGAGTCTCCTGATTAGCATGAATAACCTCCATCAGAACTCATCTAAAAAACTCTATGGTTAACATAAGTATTTATTAATTCTAAGCAGAGCAATCATTCTTTATGTTATTCTCCTTCAACACCTTTTCTTCGGCCTTTATTCTCATCTCAAACCTTTGAGGAGTACCACTAATCTCAAATGAATATCCTTAGAGGCTCTTTCTACTCCTACATCAATTATCCCCATTGCATCTTTAATTTCATACATTATCTATCGTAGGATCAAATTACCAAAACTTTCACTTCTTTCCCTTAATAAAGCTACGTCTTCATACTCCACATCGCTATCTCCAATCTTCATCACATTCTTTTCCTATTACCTTCGCTATTCCATCTTTCCATCTGACATTTAAATCCAGTTATTCAAAAAAGTTGCAATCTAGCATCACCACTCACTCCGTTTAAAAGAGATTAAATCATTAGGAAATTTACAATTATGTCCTTTCTCAGGCTGCTGACTTACAAATTACTTAGAGCATATCCCTCAGATTCAAATTCTAGGTGGTGTTATAAGTTAGACAGTTAAAAAAACTACTTTAGCTCTTTAACTGTTTAACTCTTAACATCAGTTTCAAAAATTCAAAATGTTATGGGCGTTATGCAACAGAGACTCGGATACAAACTACAAAGACACTAGCACAATGTTCACCTTAAAGAGTGTGAACTAGCATCCCAGGAATCTTTCAAAGATTTATCATTCTCCTAGAATTCTCCCAGCATGATGCTTTCATTAATCATAATGAACTTCATATCATCACAGCTCGCTCCCTAACCATGACCTTCTTCCTAATTGTGTTAGACTTAACAGGGTGACACTGCACAATTAACCAACCCCACTCTTATTAGGTTTACCAGATAGAACACTTCCTCAATTAAACAATATCAGATTTTGAAGCCCTTTCAGACACACTTTTATAACACATTAATAATCAATAGCCTTAGAACATTCTTCTTTAAAAGACCAAGAGTTGGATGAAGTCTTTACTCAAAAGGTCCTATTTAACTTATCCACAAGAACTTAGCCAGTTTCTTACTCTGCTGAGCAAACATCTCCTAAGGGCCATCAACTTCACCACCACCATCCCTAACATATACACTACAAACATTGCTATTCCAAAGATTCACCATCCTTTCATGATCCAGAATTTTTACTTCTACCTTACTATTCTTTGCATTACCCTTTTGGCAGACAGGAACTACACCACCCTTCAACCAAAACTTCAATACATCATATTTCAGCACCACAGAAGCAGGGGATTCTGTGCTGTTCTGAGACTACCGTGATTTTTCGGTAATCGTGAACACCCCAATCTTCCAGGATTAAGAATCACATCAAATGTCACATCACAACCAACAAATACCTCTGAAAACTTACGTGAGTTTACAAATATACTGTGCACTGATACTGATTATATCGCTTGAGTTATAGAATTCTTTCTTGAATGTACACATTATTGCTAAACAATGGATTAAGTTATAGGCAGCCATGGATTATGATAACAGAGAAAACAGAATACACCATTTAACACATGCATCCATGCATGAAACTGCTACGAATTAAACATTGAGCTATCACTGAATTCAAATATATATTCACAATTATATAGTGCCATTGGGAGTCATTTCTTATCTTGACATTAATTACACTTGAATACTTATTATCACAATGATTACTGCATTGATCTATAGTAATAGTTATTGACAATTACTATGCCACTTTGATTAATGACCTGTACATGCTGCATTAACAATACAACTGCATGAAAAATTGGAAGCTCTACTTCAAACAAGAATTCGTTACAACAAGACCTCAGAATAAATAATTTCTATTTCATGTATTTTACTGTGCAAATATATATATACAAAAGAATCTTATGTGAAAGTAAAAAAACTAGACAGCTTCAGCTGGACTTTGAAATTCACTTAGTGCTTTGATTGGTTGTATTGTTCTCTTCTGGCTGCTCTTCCGAATTTTTGAGCGAACTTCCTCTGGCTTTTCACGTCTGACCAAAGGTTTTTTTTCAGGTGCCTTCATTTTCCAAATAACTATTGGAGACTGAACTCCTGAAGCATGGCGAGGATATTTTGTGCTTGCTACATAACATGCTTTCACAGTTAAAACCACAGCATTCATCAAGTTTTTAGCAGCTTGTATGAGTGATGTTGCAGAATCTAAACCTGATACGATTAATTCTCCACTTACATTCTGCACATCTGCTTTCACTTTGGATGTAATATTTAACTGATGGCAATACAAAGCTATACGCTGCAGATATGCCAGCAAATCTTTCTTTGTGCTTGATTCTGGACACTGTTCCACAATCTGTCCCGCTAGCCTATCTAATTTTGTGCCAGCTTCTGAAATTTTCTTTGCAGCATTTATTACGTCCATTGTTGTTTTTAGAGGTCCACGCCCTCTTGTAAAATCCGTCATTTCCATCATAATCATGCACATATGCTTTGCCAGAACAATAATGTCATTTCCTGTATCATCCCATTTGGCTACTTCCATATCAAACTTCATTTTCTCTGTTCGAAAATGTTCGACTTGCTGGGCTATTTTTTGCTTGTCTTCTTCACGAAGACGTCTCATAGCATCACGTGCAGTGGTGACTCCACTGACATCTGGATATTCATCAATTAATTCTGTGGTATGAGCACTTGATTTGCTGCGAGTATCATATGTATACTGTTCATCTAAGACAACTTCCTCTGGATCAAGCTCATCATCATCCTAATAAATGAACATGTTACAGATATCATAAATTACAAATGTGTACAATACCCTGTTCATCAATACAGCACGACGTATTTCTCGCACACCATCATATACCAGGCGTGATGCATCAATGAAATCATTTTCATCAATATCACGAGGTGGTCGACAACTCAAACCATCAACAGCCACCTCTACACGTTGTGCGAAATTGGGCATGACCTGATCACGAAGAACTTTTACAGCTTCTAAAACACGCTCTGTGTAGATGCCTGGCTCATAATTATCCATTTCAGCAGAGACAACATTTGCAACACGAGCAGCACGACCACGTATTGCACCTGCAGTTCTGTCTAATATATCTGCATCACCCTCTTGAAGAGCATCAACACATTTGTTTACATCATCCAGAATGTGGCTTTCTGTTAACACACGTAAGCATAAAGAATCATGATGTTAAGCTACTTGCCAGATACTGCCAGAAAATCATCAATAGTAGTAATATCATCAACTGCTTCTGTTAGAATTCGAACTTGATTCTCCCAAGCATCTTTAAATGCATCCATATTTTCTTGTGCACAACGCTGTTCATATTTTGCAGCAAGAACACGTGCCGCATTAATTACTTGTGGGCAAAGTGCCTCAATGTGAGCTGCTGCATGGCGAACCATTTTGACTCCATCTTCTACATTAGACATGGAGCATGCTAAATTCGCTACTTCAACTAATTTGTTGGCATGCTCAGTGAACACTTTTGCATATTCTTCAACTTCTTCTTTTTTCCCTTTTTTTGCTGCTTCAACAAGAACAAGCAAAGGAACATTTGTTTCCAAAAAGCTATCTGATACATGATCCATCACTGCTTTACGCAGCTGTCGTCTCAAATCACGTGTTTTTCTGCACATGTGATCAATGGCACAATCCAAGGATTCCACTGGTTCTTTTTTCCCAACCTGATGTCAAAATGTTTGAGAGAAGACAATAAGTATCCACTTACACTTGCCATGTATTCACTGAGAAGATCTTGCAGTGCCTGACGCACTGCATTACATTCAGCCACAATACGATCACGGCGTTCATCCCGAGTGCAACTGGAGTCTGCCATCAAAGCTGCCCCACTAATTATGGATTCTAGACGCTCCTCCAAAGAGGGGCGCGTACGCACTTCATTGTATGCCAATGGGTCCATGAAGACAAGTTTATCAAAATCATCCAAAGCTGCCGCTAATTCACCAGGACCTTCATAAGCATTCTGAGATGTGCTGCCTGATGCTTTGCCTTGGGCAACTTGAGAAATTGTATTGACAGCCTCGCAAACTTGCTTGAGAATATACTCTCGGTTTGCAGCGGCAGCTGCTAACTCTGGATAACGAACAAATGCCTGCAAACTATTAAAAAAGAAGCATCAAGGTCTCGCATTGTACCTTAGATGCTGTTAGCAGCATCATTGAATTCTTTTTCAGAATAGCACGTGCTGCAGCCAGATCATCTCTTAATTTTGGATCCTTCAATTCCTGCTGACGTTTTGCAGCAGCCTGAATTAATTCCGATGCATTCCTTCCAAATTTTCGAAAACATTCCAATATTTCTGCTTGACTTTGTGCTTTTTTCAGATGTTCCAAATCATCTTCGACAACTTGCAAACTTTTAAGCAACCGATGGACATCAACCATATCAGCAAGAATAAGTAAACGGGTAACAGATGATAGAAGATTTCGTGCAGCTCGAACCATGTCACCACGTTTTGCTGAAGAGCATGGATCATCTGCAAACTCCCTTGATGAACGTCCCATATTATCCCCTAGAAATGTTTCAAATGCAATTAAAAATTTCCTCACTTGATAAAAATTAACGTATGGCTCACAATAATTTCATCTAGAACTAAATAATTTCATTTCCCAATTTGTATGACATATGAAAATCCAAATATACATTACTGAGATATCCTACATTTTAACAAAACATTTAAAACAAAAACCATGTAGTAGATAATTTTGTAATCACAAGAACAATAAACCATCACTGGTCTATCAATTAAGTTTTATTTCACAAGATACCTGTTTTTTTGACTTCTTCAACTGCTGATAGCATTTCATTCTGAATGTCCGGGTTTTCTTTGGCTATCTGCTCGCCCTTGGTAATGAAATTAACGGTTGCCTTGTCAACTGCTGCTACTAGCACATGTGCTCTTTTAGAACGACCCTTTTTTTTGCGTGACGGAACTTTCGAGTTAACTAAAGTTGTGACCTGCATCACAATTAGATAAAAATAGATACCAAAACAAGGGTTTTTCACGACAATTTCAAAGCTAATAAACTTAAACAATGGACTTTCTTTTGTCTCAGCTTCATTTTTTGTTGATCACTACCTTTTGTAAATACAACTTTCGTAACTATTTACAACAGATGTTCAGATTAACTTTAGAAATTCGTTGCTTCAAAAAAGAAAAGTTTACAAGCTTAAAAAAACAAGCAAGGAACAAAATGCAAAACAAAGTCACAATTCATCACAATTAGCAGTAAGCTAATCATGTTAATTCACCTGTAGCACTCAATTGAGAATCAACACTGAGAATAAAAATAGAAAAAAAGATATTTTTAGAAATCACTGAGAAAATTATTAACATTATGAGGAAGAAATGCAAACTAGGGAATCCAGATAATGATAATCAATGCTTTTGTAATTCAAGATTCTTTCTGCTAAAGCAATCATGAGAAAGAAAAAAGTTAAGCTTAAATCCAGTTAAATCAAAAACTAACTATATAAACAGCTTTAACTAGGCTATAAAAAAAAAAAAAAAACTGGAATTCATAAAGGATTTCTATTAATTCACTGACCACTAAAGCACTTGCACAAATATCTGTGTGTTCCAAGCAATCATGCAAGAAAATTTCAGAACAACACAGGGTTTTTAGATATAGGGTCTACTTTCAAAGCAAAGCTTCGAAAATACTTTCTTGCAAATACCATAATGAAAACCAACTCCAATTTTTAGAAATTTAAAATAGTTTAATTAAAACTTCCTTAATACATTAGCATGCATGATAATAAATGAAAAAGTGATTTCCTTGAATGAAAGATTGAGAACATACATTGTGCTCGCCTTTAAAGCTCACTTAAATTTGAAGTGGAAAATAAAACAACGGCATTGGGATTGTTCTTAAGCTTGGAATATGTGAGATTTCCTAATTGGTGTTCTAACAGCTGCAAAAACAATACATTCAACTATTGAATATAATTTCAATCACATGATACAATCTTCTTCCATGAACTGTTGTGAAGATTGGTAAATCCTAAAGCACATCATAAACAAACTCTCATAAAATACCAAGATAAACAACAAAATCAACAGAAAGTCTCATACAACCTAAAAACACAAAATTTGATTTTCGAAGATGCAATCAACATGAAAGATGAATAAAATATATAGTTAACTATAATAACTGAACAGATTACTACATCTATATATCTACTTATGAGGAAATTACATATTATGATGATAAATCTATGTGACATTTATACATGATGAGACCTCATATATAAATGTCAAATTTATCTGTTACATAAAAAGCATAAAAGATAACACAATAAAAGACAAGACACTTGGAATCTACATTGTTGAAAGTGCATATAACGAAAATTAAATCAACAGATTTCATGGAACTTCTGTAATTAAAAGACAAACATGATTCTTGATTTCCTTTATTGAAATATCTAAGATCCTGTAACACATATCCAAAAAAACAAAAGAATACCTAGTTTACAAGAATGAATCTTGTCAAATGCATATTATATTTTGACTAGATTCATTCCACATTTATACACCTACAATTTTCTTCAGAATTAGAAAAAGCATGTGGTTTAATATAGAACAAAAACGAAATTTGTGATTCAATTAAGAAACTATACATCAAAGAAACAAAATTCTGTTTCCAGTTTGTTGCAGATCCGTAAAAGTTTATGAAGATTTGATTCACAATCTAAGAGATATAACATATCTTGAAAAATTCATAAGAGATCTGATGGAAACTTTGAAGTTGGGAATTTTGTAAATTAATTTGCAAAATCTTCGAAACAAAAAAATTGCTTATCGACTTATAACAATGTATGCTTATATGAATACAGTCTATGCTGACAACTTAGTTTTCCAAACTACTTTCCATTCGTTTACTAATTCACCTGTAGCACCAAGGGCTTCAAAGTTGCTTCTACACTTCGTGTTCGAATTTCTAAATTTGAAGGATCCCACTTGAAGAAAATTCGGTTTTCTTTTCCAGGAGGGTTTGAAATTTTATTTGTATTCATTGGAATATTTTAATTAAGACTACAATAGGCTAAGTCAATACAATATTACTCTGAAAGAAAGCATGCATATTAACAACAAATTATGTTACGAAAGTATTTACATTAAACATTGTTATATGACAAATTATGAAACACATGCTTGTAAGAAATGCATTGGATTACCTAAATACGTAATAATTTTCAACACAATATAAGTTCAGGGATCAATTTTTAATATTGACAAATAATTCGTAACTCTGCAAATTGTGTAACCAAATTTATTTTTTGGTTGTTGCAAGTCAACATGGCTAATTATATCAACAAATAGTAACTTTAGACCTTTTAAAACAAGAGGAAGTTAATTGTCCATTACAAAACACGTTTCCTTAACTAAATTTACCTGTATTACAAAAATATATAGTTTTTCATATAGGTAGCTATAAACTTTTTGAATCCCATTGTGTACTGATCGCTGAAATTAGCTTGAAGCACAACGGAATTTAGTCAAACAATCTCAAAGATGAGCCCAGCCCAGAGATGAGTAACACAGATAATCCGACAGATGACATCACAAAACAAGGAATCAACCTCTACCGAATTATAAAAGATTCTTATGTGAAAGACTGTAACAGATTTCTTTACTAATGGAACAATAACTCGTCACGGATGAATTAAAAATTTTTTGCTCATATTAACTGGTCATTCATTATCATGAAATTTAAATGAAAGAATTTGATAACGTGATTACTTGAAAGCAACGAGTGGACACATTTGAATTAAGTATGTTAATAATAGTTGCTATAAATTTGAATAATTTTGAACTGTTGTTTGCTGGACAATAAATTCTTTTAAATGATTCATATTAGAACATGCATACATATCTTGGAAATGCAAATGCTGTTTTTTCCATGATTACAATTTTCAAGTTTTTGGTGTTGTCAATACTCAACCCATTTGAGAATTGTGGTTTCTGTTTGTATTCGAGACTTAAATTGAACAATTAACCAAAAATCAGTTCATATATAATTTAAGACTGAGACATTCTTAATCGGGTAAACCACCGATACCGATACATTGGATATTAGTTTCCAAGCATTTAGAAATAATGTCCCTTTTTATAAGTTGCAAAAAGTGCAGTTCGGAAACCTCTTATTATTGTATTAACTGGTAAAATTTTCATCTAATTTTCATTCTACTATCATGAATTAGAAAATAAATTTTGGAATGGGAAGAAAGAAAACTGGGAATAATGATACGAATCGTACAATCTGGATATGATAATTAACTTAATTATGAAATGCATCATCGTTATGAATAAATAAATAAATTGCTCATGATTGATTTCACAGCTTATATTAAACATTGCTGACGAGGCCATTTAATCTTAATTGTATCATTTTTTGATAAAATAACTTTTAATGCACATAATTTAGCGTGTACACTTGTAAATCATTAACCACTGCATATTCCGCGTTTTTTTTAAATATCTCTGTTTAGTGGTCAAGGCAGTCGTTATATCCCCCTCTTCCTGTGCTTGCATTACGAAATAAAAAAGCGAATCATTTGCCATGTAATATCCTTACTTCACAACTCAATCTTATTCAACATTCTTACTAATTAAAACATTATTTCACATAAATTATTATTAATTAAATTCCATTCATATAATACCTTAAAAATTAACATTAATTTAGTGTTAAAACCCCATAATAGCTACCTCTAAGCCCATAACTTACCACTATCACTTTACATTTACAAAAAAAACAAGCTTATCCCTGCTCTTTTACTCATTAATAATTAGAAATATTAATTTGTCAGCATATCACCTCCAAATAAACTTCAACTATACTTTATCACACATAGCAATTACTTTATTTAACTCATCAACATCCGAACATTAAATATAAATTTTTAATTAATTTCACTCTGATACAAAAGATAACTAACCTTAGTACTTTTCTATTATTTACTTAAATCCTTTTCGGTACTTTTCACTATCACTATAAAATAAAATTTTCCACTAATAATTTCACACTTAAATCCAACAAAAATTTAATATCAGATCATATCATCTTTTCTTTTTGATTTCCAAGATTACATTTGTTCCATGTTTAGTTTTATGTGAAATATGTTTGATTGGTTTGATAATTGTATAATAAAAGTGAACTCGAATGTAATCATGAATCTCTCCAAAGTTGATCAATTTATTCCATAAAATTTACTAAACTTTAGAATATATGGATATTATGAATATAACTGTACACTGACTAGTAAACTAATTTGTAAGAAGTAGTGTAACAAAACAATGATTGTGTATATTTGTAAAAATGTGGATCTTCTTCAGCCTTTAGTCTCAGTACTTCTTACATTCCAATACTTCTTTTGTAGTCCAGAATTTTCACAAGCACAATTTCCATTTGTCGAAATCACGTACTCCTTGAATGTTTGCAAACGTGATGACTAGAACTGTGTATTACGTCTAAGATTGTTCAACCTTTTTTCATGGTTCACTTTTTCTGGTACTTAGTTCAACATAACAAAAAATCCTAATGCATTAAATGTATCATAACTTTATCAGGATATACATGCTTTTATGTATTCTTACAATTCTTAAAGTTCTCATAAATTTATAGAAATCATTATAGCTCGCAGAGCATTACTCATATGGCACCAAACTGGAAAAATTCTGCAATCTGGAAAAACCTGAAGAATCCAGATAACTGATAAAATGAGTTTTCGGAATGCAATTATATGCTTATGATATACATTTACACAAGCGGGAAGAAAATTATCCGATTTGTCTAGTTTTTTTGTTGGATAGAAGCAACTTGTTTAATTCTTGAAACTAGAATGAATAACTGGATTCCTTGATTGTTTGGAAAATCTACAATTTTGTAGCAGTTCAGCGGGTATGAAACTGTATCTGGTTTGAAATGAGTATAGCAAGTGATTTTTGTAAGAGGAGCTTGGATACATCAGAGCATGTTCGTGAATGAACATAAGCTGGCATCTGATTTTTCTTTCGCAATTTTCGAAAGAGCACATAGCACAATGTAGTATTTCTTTAGCAGTCGGACTGCTCGTTGAAGATGATCAGCAAGGAGATGTGTTATGAAATGCTGTCAAGGCACACAGAGCGAGACACAGTCTTTGATGAAAAACTAACCTATCGTTCAGGCCCGCAAGCTTATCAGACCTGTCCCTTCCTTGGTGTAAAAGAGCACAATTGGAAATTGGAAACTGTCAGCCTACTTGTCTTATTACTCAGAGCTTTTGGAAAACCTAATTACGTCAGCAATTACTTCGGTCCAGCCGGTCGGCGGATGCGTGTGTCGGCGTGCACGATGCTGATGCTAAGCGAGCCGTAGATTCGTGGAGACACGAAAACACGGCCGACAAGATAATCTGGGTACTAGCTGGAGTCTTCTGATCCAATTTCTTTGGGTGTGTACTTAGGAGTATTACCACTATAAATCCATCCTTCTCAGGAATACACAAAAATCAGGCATGTAAGGAATTTTTTTTCCAGTCTCAGTGTGTCTCAGTGTTTTTTTTTTCTTCTTCTCTCTCCCAAAATGCTGAAAATAATTTTTTTTTTTTACATACCTTGTTTTGAATGTTCAGTTCGATGCGCTCCTGTAAAACAATTTGTTACGTTTTCTTATTAAGAGCACAGTAATGGATAACAGATTAATTGGTGGAATCGTTTGGCAACTTAGATACGATTAGAATTTATTGGATTTGATAGTTTTCCAGTTTCCATTCCTCATGTACCAAAAAATGCAAAACTGGGATCCTGTGATCCGCAACAGAGCATTACTAAATGATCTTACTTGTATTACAGTACCATGTTGATAGTATTAACAGCGTTTTTCTAAATAAACAGATTATTGCAAACTCTTTACATTAAGTTGCATGTTTGTGTACCTTGCATGTTTGTACTCTTGCATGTTTGTGTACCCTTGATTGAAGCAAATTAATTTCTGCTGATTTTAGTTTGGTGAATTTTTGTCCAGAAGTTGAAGTTTTAATTTATGTATGTACGTTTCACTGCTGTAATCAAAAATCTGAAGACGGCATATCTGATAACTATGCACTGAGCATTTTAACATAAGTCGAAGAAACACGTGAGTCGTAATGCCACATTTATTTTGAATTTGTGAGTCATATTTGAGTCTTACAGATAACCAAAACTTAAGTATTTTTTGATAAGAGTTATCTTTACATGCTTACATCAAGTAACCTAAAGTTATCACTGAGCAATCCATTTTTAGTGAAACTCGAGTTCTCAGTTTTCTGCAACAGAATTAGTAAAATGATCCACAAACGTAATGATACAAAAACTTTTGCATCAATTTCTTTAAGCAGCAAAACGCAATAATAAATTTCGAGTGCATTACATTTAAATAGATAAAATGTGCAGTGAGTGTACTTCATGATTGTCATGTTCCTGAAACAGGCAAATTATTGTGAATTGAAAAGATTAATAATTCAATTTATTTTAAGGCATTCTGCTTTCAAATTTTCAAGTAATTTAATATTTTGCATTGCAAATCTCATTTTGTACATGATTTTGTATTTGATACACGAGAAAATGATGAATGATGATGATGACATATTGCAAAAAGCTGGCTTATATATTGATGAAGTGGGCAAACTGCATCTACTGGAGCTAGATGCCAGTCACTATGCTGAAAGATTGCAGGATTCATTTCAAGAATTCATCAGAAGTGGGTTGCTTCTCATATCTAATAATTGCTGAAAAAGGACTTTAGCAAGTGAAGGTTTCCAAGACAAAATAGAGCAATTTCTTGTCTCTATAAACAAATTTGCCAAACTGATTGAAAAGGAAAAGGCAGCACTGATTGCAACTAGACATCAAATAGAGATGCTAGATCAGCATCAGTCGATTGAAGAACAACAACTGTATGCACTTCTTAGTGAAAGAAAAACGGAAGTAGAACGACTACATATTCAACATCAGTCTCTACTAATGTGCATCTCTGAACAGGAAGAACTCATCCAAAAACTCAAAACATAGTTATCTGATCATTATACTTAAAATGAATCACTATATTTTCTCAAAGCACTGTTACTCTAATAACATGCTAATCAGCTCTGGCTCACAGCACTGATTCTCTTCCAGCTTCTTAGTAGTACCCCATCTCTGAAGAGTTGGTACTACTTTCAATTTTGTATCTGTACTCGTTCTAAAAGCACTTTGTGGATTCTTCCAACTTTGCTTAATAAAGAACATTGCCTCATAATGTCTGTTATTTACCTGCTGCGATCCCCAATACCCACTTCCACATACAGTACATCTTTCTGTGATTCCTGGAGTGCCTTCTCTATGCAGGGAGCAGCTACCACGCCATAATGTACAGGTTGTTAGTGAGAAAGACATTACCAGATACACAATCAGCACACCAACTTTTGCCAGTTTCATCATGAGATCCAGTAAAAAGAACCAACACTGCCTTATTGCTATTTCTCAACTTAGGGAGCACTTGCTGGAAGCTATCAAAGCCTTCCACGTGCACACGTTCTACTACCATAGCTGGAAAATATAAATAAAGGCATGGACAAGAATAAGATAAAATCCTAAGGATAGGGCAATGTCAGACCCCACTGCAAAAGTGCAGCCCCTGCTTTGCATTGAATGCCCGTTGGAATACTACTAGTAATAGATTATCACAATGGTTTTTCATTTTCTAATTTGGTCCTCAGCCTTAATTTATCTTCAGATTCATTTAAATCTGTAGAGGAACAAGGCACTTGCATAGTACTATGGTGATGACTCTCAAAAAGAAGCACATTAAGAGTCTCTTCATAGATGCGTGCATCTGGAAATTCAACTTTTGTGTGCTTTTTATCTGTGGTATATGTGATGGATGTGCAACACACTTCTGCCCGACGACGACCTTCCCCATAAAAATGCCAAACACAGATCTCTGTATCTGTGCAAGCATCCAACACTCCTTTGATGAAGAGAATACGCTTGCTAAAGCGTAAACACAGTTTTTCAAACAATTCTAGATTCTTGAGCAAGTTGTCATCTGAATTGCTGGTGTAAGAATATTTGTTGTTGTGCCGATTCATAAGCAACACAACAATAGGCTGTTAAAACAGCAGTTATGTGTATTCAAAAATTGATCCTTACCTTGGTGTTGGAAATTAACCGTAATTTGTGTTCCCTTTGTGATGTAATTAAAGGGACACGACAGACTTCATCCAAACAAACATCTTTTTTTTTAAGAGCATTTTCACAAGCATCTATTAATTCCGTTACACAGTAATACTTGGCTTCGGCCAAAAGTTCAGCAACTTCTTGCAAATTTTCAGAAAGACAAACAGTACCATCACGAAGAAAATTCAGAATGGTTCCAAAGTGTTTTCCAGAGCGATCTATCAAAATCCATCCTACAAGACAACTAATCACTTAAAATCATGCAATTCAAAACTTTATTAAAAGTGTTTAACATGAGCAACCTACCATTTCAAACAACAAAGTTTTTAATCTTAAACGAGTGTGTACACAAATAGAATACACAACTGCATTGCATATGCAACACATCTCAAATATCTGTTAAAGACAACAGTGAACACTAACAGTGCTACAAATTTTACAAGCTGTAGAAGCAATAAGTACAGTTCCATTAACAAATACCTAAGATTTTCACATTATGTTAAATCATTATTGATTCAATTTTGTCGATTCTTACTGATTAAAGCATTAAACCTATCTCATCTATTAGGAACTGTATTAACATGATACAATAATCATTGAAAAGTGACAACTGACTTTAGCAAAAGGTCACTAGACAATCAAGACAACTACATGAAAACAACGGAAAAGTAATCCAGGAAGTTTCTGAGTTCTGCTTTAAAAACTTGCAAAAGCAAAAACATGTAGGGCTGCAATTTGATTTGCACTATTATTATGCAAAGGAATTATTCAAACACAAAGGTTCCAACAAATTGAAAAAAAAACGAATTATAACTGATTGTATAATAATCTTGTTAATACGAACATTTTCACCTATTGTTGCAACTAAAGGGGAACAAAGCATTCGAGTCTTATCACATCACCATATTAAAGCTATCTGGAAAATACGCATCGGAAGCGGGCATTAGATTCAAGGAAGACCTTAAGGCAGAAAACCGTCAATAGCATGATCACTCCATCCAAACTAGGATGCAACTTGGATATCTAAATTGGATGGTCAAAATAATAAGCAAATAAGTAGGCATTGCTTTACCTTCAGAATCTGTTAAAACTTCTAAACGCCCACTGAACATAGCTCTCAGCATGTTGTCATGTTTCGTCAAAGTTCCAATTGTGGTATAATACAATGCACCACCCACATTTAACTTCACATACTGACTAGGGTTTCTTTGCAATATGTCTCTCTCATTTCCTGACATAATCTATTCCAAATTGAAAAAATGGAACTTTTTTTTTTTTTCCAAATTATGGAATCATTCTTGTTATGTAACAACGTGGAACACTTTCAGACGTGTGAAGGGCAAAATTCACGCTTTTGTGTGCCTTCATAAACCCACAAAAAATCATACGCACACAAAAATTCACCCGTCCTCATAATTATCATGTACTCTTCTTAATCCAAAGCACTGCACGTTACGTTAATTATAAACATTAAATCATTAAGCTAGGAAGCGACTGTTGTTAATTACGTGAGCGGACGCATAATCAGCTGAGGTTACCATCCAACAACGGCTCCCCCGTAGCTATAAATCCTACATAAAGACAAAATAAACCGAAAGCATTATAAATAGTGTTCAGTATTCTTTAAAATCAAAACAGTATTTGAGCATTAATACACGCAACAATTTGAACGCACACGGATATACTTTCAGCAAGTATCTCAATTAGCTTGCATTTTGCAGACTAGGATATCGAAGCTGCATTTTAAGCGTAAAGCATTAAAAAACCAAAATGATTATGTACACTATTCGTGCCACTCTTGTACAGCATGCTCGCGCACTATGCCTGTATCTATGGAGGCATTTGATCAAGAACGTAAAATTAAGTGCATCACAATGCAACTCGATACCCTGTTTTTCCACGTATAACGTATACCAAACATTAAGATTGGTACACGGGTAAGTAAACAGAGAATTGTATCGCCAAGGATGGATGCAAGCATTTAGTTTTCCAAGCTACAGGAGAAAAAAGCATCGGATCGATCAAAGAATGATCCAGGTACAATAATTTTCGCCAATGATTTTAAAAATATGATCCCTAATTTTTAAACAAATTGGGCAGACAAAAAACACTATCTATATGTTGGAGAATTTGAAATTGAACTTCTATATTTGAATGAGGCTATTATTTCATAAAGGCTCATGTGAAAATTGAATAAAAAGAGTTTTCTGGATTGTTTGATTTGGCATTTGTAATAAATCTGTAAAACAAGAATTTTTCAGACTAGTGATTGATCTAAAATATAATGAAATCAAAGCGGACGCACATACAAAAAAAAAAAAAATGAATTACTCATAATAAAATTAAAAAGATCAATGAAGTGTCACTTAACTTTGGAAAAGCTATATACGAAACAAATGTACTCTAAACCAATATACACATCACAGTTGTCCATCAACGGCAGACTTGATTTTAGTACATTTCCAGAATTATGCTTATCATATTTCACGCTGCAAGTTATCTATGATCACATGCTGAAGGACAAAGTGCATATGGATCAGCAGCTTCCTAATAGATGAACTTTATCATTGTAAATTCACTAATTTTTTCAGGGAATTAGATGATATTTAAAATGGTTCCACATAATGAAAGATGAAACCTTTCTGTAAAATGTACTGAATGTTGGAATTCACTAGATATATCTACAACCAAAATAATGTAGTTTGAGACGGTGATTTACAAGAGAACGAGAATTTAATACAATTAATTCACATTAATATAACAAATTTATCTGCTTTTGTAAGCTGAATAATATAAACAACCTCCGGTTCTGATTTTAAGATATTGAAACTAATTGAAGTTTTGGGTGTGAATGCCTTATCATTTCTAAGATAAACTGGGTCCTATTCTTAAGTACAAGTACAAACACAAAAAGATGACTGACAGCTTGAAGTAAACCGATGGATGGTTTTTCAAAAGGAAAAGAAATTCATGCACAAATATGGTTCGTCATTTATGTTTCAAAATATGGTGAAGGCATAACATATACATTAAAAGGCTATTTTATTCAGAAGGGAAATGAAAAAAACAAACAAACAGATGCAGACATATTTGTGAAAACACACAAGTTTCTCAATCCAAAATTGCCAGCAGAACTGATAATAAAGAGAATTTCAGACACATCCTCCCATCGTTTGTGATTATACTTGAAGGCAATTATTGTATTTCTATGATTTTGTGGCTGCTTCACTATGCGATCACATGTTTTTAAGATAAAGGCATACATAAGTTTTTCTGTTCCATAATCACTGTATTTCAAAGAGGTAATGTGTTGATTTCCAGTTTAAGCTCTGCTCAAGCATCACACCAAAATTGCAGTTTCCGATCTTTTAAGAGCGTTCGTGGCTGCGGAAATTCATTCTCCTTTATTTAGATTTAATTTGATAGTCAGAAGGATCTCCAAAAGTATTTCTGCAATCCACCAAAAAGCATTTTATGAGAGACTTCTTAAGTTGATTAACGAAACGAAAAACCATACTGGCATGTAAAAAACACGAAGTAAAATTGCAAAAAGCAAAATGAATAATCCTTGTGCTACAAGGTACGCTACCAAAAAAAGGTTCGGTACAAAATTTCGTTCATATTAAAGATTCAGTTTCTGAGTGCGACTTCATTTGCTAATCTCCGAATTTTGTAGTCCATGCCCTTCTAGATAGGAAGTGTCCATTCATGCATGTATTATCTTTGTATCATTCCTGTGAGCAAGAAATTTTTCTCCACGATCCCAAGCAGCTGTCCATGTCGAAAAAGATTTTCGAAAGTTTGCATCGAAATTTGCTTTTCTAACAAGAAGCTGGTTGACAGCGCTTTGCATGCATTAAAAAGGATGCAAGGAAAACGAAACTGAGATTACAGAAAACACACACACATAACCTGTGCGAATCAGAGTATGGCAAACCTTTAATTTTAGGAGACCTGAAAGGAGCAATGGCGCGCTGGTGTAGGATTACAAAAATAAGGAATGCATTTGAAGACGTTTCGGATATCTCACAAAAGCTTGTAGATAAAAGGAATGTGTGAAATCATCATCTTGAAGAGTAGGAAAAAAATCTGTAGTTCACACTGTCAATTTCGACATTTACTCATAAATAGAAACTTGACAGCAACCAACCCATCCGTAAAACCTCTTGGCTCAGATAAAACCGATAATCACGAATCTTTTTACGTACACGTTGTGATTCTAATTTCTTATCAAAAGAAATGTAGATCGCAAAGTCTAGAAAACAAGAAACAGTTGTGTTATGAGCAAATGAAAAACATCATTGCTTAACTCTATTTTACTCATGATTACTCCCTGATGTACTACCTTATTATCCAGATTTGTTGGTCTTTAATATCAAAGCACAATACAGCATTCTACAGTGAAGACAATGGATGTTTCAAGGAATACCGATTTTTAGATGTCTGAAAGGTCTTGTGCAGACCGCACATTTAAAGCGCTGTTTTCAACAAACAGCCATTAAAGCCAATTCTTTTTGAAATGCAACTTTGCTGACTAGGAGTCTTCAGCATGGTTCTCTTAATATGTCAGTTTTGTTTTGCAACAGCATCGACTCCATCATGATTATTACAGGTGGTGTGTCTTTCACAGCGAAATACCTTTGATTGGCTACAGATGTAAGTTGCAAGAACTCCTCAGTCTGAAAGAAAGAAATTCTTAGTCCACAATCTACGGTCAAGCACCCAAATTATAGAAAAATCTACTCACTTTTCATTAGAAGTATTTATTGTATCGCAACTGTATTGTACATTTGTAACGCTACAGGATTCCGGATGAATCACCAAATTCGGCGTCTCCAAAGCCAGGCAGTCGTGAGAGTCCTCTAGAAAACAAACTCTTAAGTTCATCTACTAAAAGCTGGATTCAAAACATTCACCAAAATTAAAAATGGCAAGCATCTCGATATGCAGCTTGTTTACTGCATTTTCCTGCCTTTTCTATCATGTTTGGAGAAGAATTCTCTGTTTCCTTTCGTTTTTTGTCCTAACACTCGAGGAAGGTCATTTTTGGAAAATTCTCAGACGCTAGCAGGTATACAAGATCTCATACCTGCAGCAGAGATTTAGCATTATCGTAGTTTTGATGTTTTCCCTTGACCCTGGATTGATTCGATTTGTATTGTGTTGGTACATCCAGCGTCGCGGGATCCAAGAAACGCGTAGAGAGGAGCATACGCTAATGAAATAAAGCAGTTGACTACTTTACCCCATATCAAGTTTATTAAATGAGTGCTCTGAGTCTAAGATGTCACATATTCTTTGGGGTAGTTAACAACAGCAGCAGCAGAACATTCCACTGGCTCAGTATTTGCTCGATAATGCTCAGCATGCTTTCTGATCTCAAGATTGTCCAAGAAGAAAGGAACAGCATTTGCTCGCAGCCGTCAGGTGTTCGAACTCGATCTCTCCGTTCCTGCTTTGAGCAAGGGCAGCACCGTAGGTCATGGGGTTTACCAAGCCACCATTTTTGCCAGTTGAAAACCCCATCGCCCCCGACGGCTTACGCTGATATCGAAGATGTTCAGCAGAGTTCTCGGTGGGGAGTCGTCTCCTCCCACGGACTCTGAGCTCCAACTGCGGACGCATGATCTTTTCTTCGCCTTTCGCAATTAGGTGCAAAGCTCTCCTCGGTTTCGCATCTCATCGGCTCTTCCAGAGGAAGCTGCGGCGCCTTCGGGAACTTAAACGTCGATTTGCCCACAGAATTCTTGCTTCTTGTATAAACAGAGAATCCGATTGAGAAGTCTTCCAAACCACAATTAGGGCAGCTGTAGTACGCACAGTTTCCCGTAACTGGCGAAAGTGGTTCTCTCTGCAAAACTGGCATAATCATAAAAAATGCAAGTTACGAAGTGAGAGTATTTATGCCATCCCCCACCCGCCCACCCATGCTTATTTTCCATTTTAGATTTTTTTTTTTTTAAAAAAAAAGATGCCTACATTCTAGTGAATTGCCCTTTTTCTTTAGACATATTTCCCAGGTTCTGGTTCCCTTTTAAATTTCCTGTATGATCATTCGGTGTCATCAAACAAGCTGCTCGGGCGGGTGCTTCTCATATCGCCTTCCTTTTCGTAGTTTCGAAGCTCCTTTATAAAAAATAGTGCTCTATCCAGAGATCGCTCAAACAAGGTGCTCATTAAAATGATGTAAACTCCAGAACCTGCTTCCATTTGAGAATGTGGTGCTATCTCGATGAAAGATTCGAATTTTTTCGCAAACAAAACTTTCGGTTTATAGGAAAAATCTTCGAAGGACATGATCGACTATACTGAATCTGAATAGAAAACAGCCAGCCATGGTAGTGTGGGACACAGTGTCGGCGCTTCTTTGACAGCTCAGTCGACGCGTGTTGATATCCTACCGCAAAAGCTCGGACTTTTCCGTCCGCGCCTTTACACTACGAGATTTTCCCGTGTTCGTCTCTTCAATCCCTAATCACTTGTGTGTTTGGAGAAAACACTGAAGCATAGTTTCAGGAGTTTCAGGAGTTCCGGCATCATGGGAATGTTGACATTCGTATCTTCTCCAAACATGACAACAAATTTCTCAGGGCGAGTGAACTCTATCGGCATTGTTCTCCAAAAGCACACAGTTTTTATAAATACGTTGAAAAACCACATTTAGGAATCACATACCAGCTGCTTGGAAGATGTCTCTCGAAATACAAACTTTTTCTTACTGTTTCTCATTTCGTTGCTTTTTTATTAAATTTGATTTCACCGAGATATCGAACTCTTGGTCTTATTGGTATACAAGTTAGGTGCATCCATGGTTCTCAAATATGATTTTCCATTATAATTTCAAAGTTTTGAACGTTTTGAAGCTCAAAAATCCAGCCGATTTCGATTTTCTAGTTTAATGGGAGGACGTCCACTCTCCCAGGCTCATTTTTCGAAAGTCAATCTTTGAAACTGGTGACAAAGAACTCAGTTCGCATATTGGTCTTAAATTCTTCTTGATTTCTTCGTTGAGGAAAGAATGCAAAGTATCAATTTGAGCATTTGGCGGATTTGTCAAGTTAATTGCCAGTACGGTTAATTCATTGCCGTTAATTTGATTGTAACTTGGTCAGCCTGCAGTGCTGCTTTCGCGGAGCAAATCTTTGTTTTCCTTTTCAGCTATGCCTGGATTTTGCTGAGGAATATTCCTTCCTGTTGCTCCAACAAGCAGTCAGCTGTGCGCGAAGAGGAGCAAAACTGATGGCAACTTCAGATCCATCCGATATACATCGTTTTCTTGCCTTGGAAACAAGCGTGTTCCTCAGGCTCGAACGATTGCATCCCGTTATCGAATGAGAATTCCACGTGCTTAATGAAAATAGGAACAAGGAACCATATCAAAGGCAAAGTAAACAAAAGAGGAATAAGGTTCGAATTTAAGGAACCCGGAGTTCCTGCTTCAGCCGAAGGCGTGGATTTTCAGTTGCGTTCTTACTACCGGCGACCAGTAACATCCTGGGCAGGCAGCAGAGGCTGCTGTGGATTTTGTTTTCTGCGGTCTATGAAACTGAGCTGACCTGCTGATGCTGTGGTCGCAGTTCAAGCTTTTCCGCTGTGCTTCTCTGGCACTCCTAAGATGTGTGCTTTTGTTATCTGTGACCTGGATGATATTGCCAGCTTCCATATTTTTGCTCCGTAAGTTTTTTAAGGATTACTGCACTCACTTTGTTTGAACAAGAGTGAAGATGCACATTCTACTGAAGCACCTATTTCCTGAAATTTCGGTCCATAAACTTTTACGTCTTCCGTTTCAAGTAAACTTATTTCAAATACCTTGGATCTAGGCTCATGGAAAATATTTTTCAAGTATCAAAAACAAAAACTGTTCCTGGCTATTGGTCTGCGCTATTGAGGGATAGCTTGTGAGAATCTTCTTTAAGTCACAACGATAGCAATCCATAAATAGGTAAAGGAAACCCTAAGGAAGCAGGTTTTCATATCTTAATAGTGTTTGCGCAAGAAGATGAAGGAATTTTTTGCTTTGTTGAAGTGAAACACAATATCGCAAGGAGTGTTTCCTTCGGAAAATAAGCATGGGAATGCCTAAACCATTGCTTTTTGACTTAGATACCGATCTTGAGGGAGTAAAAACGTTGCTGAGTCATTAGTTGCTTGAAACAAAATGGCACAATCGAGCTGACAACTCAGTGCATGTAGAAAATGATGATCGAAAATCATGTAACTGCACTTTCGTCTCTTAACTTTCTTCTTTCATATGTCAACCTTTCATTATGTTGGATCTCTCTTTTTGCACCCAATGTTGCACCTTGCAAGATGACAAGTCCTCTAGACAAGACACAATTCCTAGCATTTTTTTTGATTGAAAGCATTCTCAGCTGAAGAGGAAAAAGGCTCTTTCGTGATGCTTATAATAAAATTAAGAGTGAAAATCATTCAACTGTTAAATTTTCACTCTTAATTTTATTTCATTTCTCTTGTATTCCGTTCTTGATATCCTTTTTTTTTTTTTTCTACGTCTTTCAGCAAGATCATTGGAATGACATCTGAATATATGGATAAGGACAGTTGGGCAATCTTCTTTCCGCGTTTTGTTGGAATATACATTAAATTACTGTTGTACCTTTTGAGCCTCGAGGATCGTAAAACCAGACATTTTACATAAATTAAAAGCATCCTACTTACGTCACAATGAAAAATTCATAACCTTTAGAGCAAACCGTCATGGAATGAGACAAGCGATTAGACAGTGCATTTCTAAGAACTGTTGCTTTTGATTTTCAGATTAATGCGAATATTAGAAAAATGATCGTCAAGAGCCAGAATTGTCAGAAGCTGTTTTTTGGAGATCAGTGTGGCTGATGGAGAACACAAACGTGTTCTGTCTTGCTGTTGCGAAGATACCTGGCCGATACACGAACATCGCAAACTCGGAGTTCAAAAGTGGAATATGTATCTCCAGCTCATTGTAAGAGGTCTGGAATTCTGCATCGCTTCTCGGCCTTTTGGCTAAGATCAAAGTGTGGCATTCCGCATAAGGCATTCGTGATATTTTTTCTGTTCTTAACTGAATTCGTATTCAGGAGCCAATTCGGTCATCACCTTAAGGCTACGCTGTTCCCATGAGCTGTGTCCCGTGTAACTGGATCAAGTCTGAGGCAGTTGCTCCTCGATGCTTCCCTATAGGGAAACATGAACTGACATGGAGGACGAAACGACACTTTCTCACATATAGGCTTCCATTTCTTAATCTAGAACGTTTTTCATTCTGATGCTCGCAATTTTTCTTCGCGCTGGGATTAGACATTTGTAAGGTATATTTTTGCCGGATCTGCGGAAACACGAATTCCATTTCCATTTTCAAGAGATACCAAACGCAGTCTCTAATCGACTCAACTGATGATTCAGTGAAAAAGAACACAAATTATTTTTGTCTCGAAATCTAGAAAAGAAAAACTATCTGGAGCACATGCAGCTATTTATAAAAATCAGGAATATGTTTACTATACGAATAAGTATGCCATTTCGGAAACTTTGAGAGTTTCGTGACAAATGTTTTTTTCATTTTTTTATAGTAGATGTGTTTTACCATTTGTGTTTATTTCCGAAACCAGGCAGATGGATTCCGATCTCTTCACAGATTGCTTTGCAGTGTTGTTCACTGCCGAACACGTTTCATGCTTCGTGTTTTCGTTCGGATTCCGTGTTCGAAGGTTCTGATCCATATCAGCATCCCCTGGGAACTTCTCATGTTCTCACCGAAGGCAAAATTCTGTTTCCTGAATGATCGTACCTTTTCAGCTTGAATGTGGTGATGATCTCCATCCAGATACGAGCGATATGCTCAAAACAAATAGTTAAGAATTGTATTAGATTTGACAACGCTGAGGGGACATTCGTTCGGACTTCGAGCGTTTTTTTTGTTTTTTTTTCTTTTGACCACAAACACCTGATTAAGTAAAGTTTCCTAACCTCCGACATGACTTGATTCGTGTCGTTTAGAGTTTCTGCTTATTCAAATAAATTCATTCCTGTCTTATTATGAAAAACTCGTTAGCATCCCGCAATGTTTATAAATTAACGAATAAAAGAAAAGAATCGAAAATCTCAGTATTTCTGTTGTTATGGATGATTTTTGTAAGCAGAAGTTACTCTGTCTGAAGGGTAAAAAGAAAAAAAAAAATCCATCTTACAAGGGTGACAACTGACGGGCTTCTAAAACGTTTCACGGAGGACTGAATCCTATTTAATATGTTAACGTACAGTGTGGCATTATGAAATTTCTCGATCCATTCCAAAAGCACGAGGAAAATAGCAAATTCCTTGGAGGCTGTTTTAGTTTTCGTGCACACGAAATAAAGGGAACACTAGAGATGAAAAAAGAAAGCTTTGAGAAATGGCATTTGAAATACAAGGTGCATGCAAAGGTTCAGTCCAGACTCGTGGTGAATGTGTGTTTGCAAAGGAATTTCACATACTGAATATCACATACTGTTCCTATGAAACCCGAAAGTGCTGAATAGTGGGTTTGGCCCCTTTTGGATTTGTGTCCGAGCCACACGACTTGAGCCTGTTGTTCCGAGGTTCACGAACAGAAAGCGCGCGTTGCTACGTAACGTGCAGCTGGCTGGGAAACTTCCTTGTAAAGGACTGTGGAGGCGTGTTGCTTGCAGTTTTGGTTCCCGAAACGATGCATTCGTGTGCAATTTGCAGAAACAAGTTTCACGTGTAGCATAGAAACCTGAAGATGATCATCTTCTGTTTGTGCAGATGGAGGCAACCATTCTCGCGGAGACTGCTTCAAGGGAAGTCGAAGACTTGTGCTACCGATAAGTATTTCGGTCATTCAAAGACTTCGTAACGTTGAACCAGTAACAGACAAAGGAAAAAATGATCACAACGCAATTCGAATAGTAATTTTCAAGAATACTGTTAAACATGCAGTGTGAAAATGGTTTGTTGGAAACGATTGCTGATAGAATCAGTGAACAAGATGTCTTAAGCAATAAGTATTCTTTACTGGAGAATGTATCAAATTCTATTTGGCATGCGTTTCATTCCCTTGATGTGAACAAAAATGGAAGAGTGGGAAAGAATAAATTAAAAGTAAGTTTTTCATGCAACTAGTAGCGAGATATGACAATTTATTTAATGTTACCTTTATCAAAAACAATAATTTTCGAAAGGAAATTTTTGATCATGGAAAGTAATCACTTGCACTTTAAAGGTTTTAGCCTCTAGCATGGGATCCCTTCTGAATGTTTTTGGTATTGAAAAAGGCCTTGAAGATTATTCCGATCTTCCGAATCTCTCATTTGAACAATTCAAGAATTATTTGAGAGGAGAATTATTTGTATCATTACCCAGTGAGCTGGGTAACGAGCACAAAAGGCAACTTGAATGCTATGTAGATGAAATGTGTTGGTTGGTGTGTAAGCATGTACTCCTTATGCGAGATCATCCCATTTTACCAGAAACAGCAGTGTTCAACTTATTTCGTTTGTTTTGCTTATTAGCTCAGGATGAGCCACATTCTCAATTTGGAATAGTAGTTAGTAGCTTGAGTAACATGCATGCTTGGTTTGATGGTATTGTCTAAAGACATTTTTAAATCTTATGGTCTGATAATGACAATATGTTTGTTAGGTAGTAATGAATTCAGAAGAAGTGGGTCATGTCATTCAGAATCTAGTGCAGAGTATTGGAAAAGAATGGGACCAGCAAGACTTTCTGGAGCTGTCTCAAGCTATTTTAGATTTTACTTTCTCAGTATTTTTGTCTCTTCTGGAACACCACTATCTGCTAGATGCTGACAGGAAAGGCATCTGTGAAGCCATTGATGATATTTGTGATTCATTAGTACGGGGTGTTCTAAAGAAAGTGAGTTGATTACAATTTGGACAAAGTTATTGCTTTAGGGCTATTTGTGTAAAAAAGGGGATATCCTAAAAACATTTCGTCAAGGTTGGTTCGTCCTTTACACAGATGTTTTACTGTGTTATACCAATCACCATATGAAAGAATGCAAAGAGATGATCCGTTTAAGTCCTACAATTCGTACACAGCCTTCTAGCTCTAAGCATGCCACCTTCTTCTTGTTCACAGATACTCGCAAATATGAGTTCAGCGCTGTTGATCACAAGTAGGTCAATGTTTTGTGGAAGAATTAGTTTTCACAATTTTAGAACCCGTTTGCAATGGCTCTATGCACTTCAACAGGCTGCATCATGTTGCTGCTTACCAGATTCACCCCAGAGATTGCAAATCCAGCGTCGCAAATTAGAACGATCACAGGCACAGTTACAGGCATATTTGGAGATGGAAAAACGTAAGAGCCAGCTCTCCAGCATGGAACAAACATTGGCTGAGCTGCAAGCTGAAAAACAGGTGATTTCAGAGAGCATAATCACTTTTTAGAATGGATGAAATGTTAGGCGCGTGCATGTGCAGAAAGAGAAGCCCATCAATTAGTCTTGCAACAAGATGAAGAAAGACAGAAGTTGCAGGATCTGTTAAATATCCGTAGCAGTCTAGAGAAATTATTGGAAGAGAAGAAGCAAGCTTTGCAAGATGAGGAAATTGTGAGGACATTGCAAGCAAGGTAAGACCATATCTTGAATGAGCAAAACTGTATTCTGGGTAGAGTGTTAAGTGAAGAATGGGAGAAACGAGAGGAGTTAGAAAAGCAACAAGAGCAGCAGAAGCAGCTACTGGAGCAAGAACGGCGTAAACGGGAATTATATGAGCAGATGCAACAAGAGAAGGAAGCACAACTGAGAGAAGCACAACAGAAACTTAAGTTACTGGAAGAAGACAGACAGCGGTTAGATGAAGAACTGAGGGAAGCAAGGCAAAAAATCTTGCATTCTGAAAAAGCACAGATGGTGAAACTAAAAACACAAGAAAATTGCTTTGTGCGCCATGGAAGCTGGAGAGAAAGTGCACCACGACGTGAAGTCCCTCGACGTAGTAGTGTAGATGACATGGATGTCAAATTATTAGTCGATAATTCTCTCCTTTGGTGTGGCAAACATCCGTCTTTGCAGTGACAAAAGCAATCACATCCGGTGATCAATTGACAGAAATGCTCAACATTCTGATGTATTCCATTGTCTTCCTGTGAACTTTCTAGCATCAAGAGATGATATTTGTGCTGTCTGAGTATCTTACCCATATGTTAGTTCCGTAAACAACATATGTATATTGATAGTTTCATTATAATGGCTCTGTGATTTGTGATTTCCTTGTGATAAAGAACATTTTTCCTATTCTAAAACAAAAACAAAACCAAAAAAAGAACTTTCACCTGACAGTGGCTTTAAAATCTGCTAATGAGAATTGGATCTTGAGTTTTGCAGAGTTCAGATGTTTCTTTGACTGATTTTCTTGGACTTTTACGACGACTTTGGTAGTTTTCTGAATATTTTACTTGTTGAAACTGCTTGTTACAAAAAGCGAATGCTCTGCTATATTCTCTATGTATTTCTTTAATTTAATTATCCTTTATATTTCATGTCATTAGCACACAAAAGAAATTGGATAAAGATTTGAGCTTTGAATACTGCCTATTTTATTCTAAGGAAATGTAAAAGTTTCCCAAAAATTAATCAAGAAACGAAACAGTAGCTTACAATTTATGTTTAAGATACTTGTTTAATGTACAGTGTTGTTGTGCATGAAACGAGCGTTGCTTCGATCTGTTTAGCAAGCCATGTGCAATGTGAAGGATGCTTGAAAATTAAAGTGGACCAAAGTTAAAGGAAGTGCAAAGGCCTGAACGGGCATATCTTTTTTTTTTTTCTTCTAATCCTCACGTTGTTTCAAATCCTCATTCCCTTAACTGAAAATCTTTGTTCTTGATTTATGACGAAGGTTGGCAGTTGTTAACAAAGAGTTCTTTTGTTCCTTTTTTGAGAGGTATATCTAGCATTCTAAATGATATGAAGCAAAATTTGTATGTCAGGTAAGTATGTCACGTCATTCACATGTGTAATCATGAGTGTTTGTGTGTACCTGCCATCTAGTATTTGTTAAATGCCAGCTTCTCAGTCTGCGTGATACGGGCTATGTTTTTCATTGAAAAGCTGGGAAGAGTAATTTCATTTTGTGAGCTGTTCGTCTGACAGTCTCCCTGGAGGCATCCAGTAGTTTCATAATTATTTTACTTGTTCTGAATCACTTGTTCTGAAAGTTTTGGTATGAAGAAAGCTTGTTCCTGAGAAAGGCAGGGAATGTATATGTCGACCACATCCGGAGTTGTGGATTTTCACCATTCTATAACCAAATTTCGAAGTCGCGTCGCTTTGCCCGCGAAAATATAAACTAAAGTGATTACTGAAAATAATGGAAAGGAATACTTAATCAGCCGTCATCGTTTCAAGTTCAGAGAGCTTCCCCATGCACAAATTGATACATTATACAATTCATTATAAAAAAAAAAACCAAAAACTTTTGTCACCGAAGAAGTTTGTGGCATAAGATCGAAATTGAACGCCAGGCCGAAGCGTCCCGCTGTGTTAAGCACTTCGGTTTAGTGACCCGATCGGTAGAAAAAAGAAAAAAAGTCAAGGGCTTCTAAGTGTAATGAATAACGGCACACGAAATTTAGGAAAGACCTATTGCGGACAAGTTTGCAGTGCCACCCCGGAGCTGTGCGAGAGTGTCATGGATGGCTGCTCGAAGCATCTCCCGAACAGCAGGAGCAAGAAAGAGCCCTCAACATCGTCCCCGTGCCGAAAAGCGTGACGTAAACCTGTGATGCACAAGGATATGCATTGGAACCTCTCAAGCAGTGAAGAAGTTTAAAGAACTTTGAAGCGACAAGCAGCTACTAAGCTCATTTGAACTGTGGACTCTACCATCTGGATCCGCGAGTCCAAAAAAACACTGCTGTCTGGCTTCACAAAGCAGTTTATTAATGATGTACATTCAATATGAATAAGCTTCAAGTCTGAATCGTGAAAGCAAATTTGCTACATTTCTGTTGACAAGACGATCGGAACCACATGATCATTCATGGGGCAGATTCATCTTTTGAAGGCTGGCTTTGAAACGAAATATACCGTATGACAGTACCTTCCTTCATTAGTAGCTAAAAGTACACTAGTAAATTTGGCATTCAGGTAGCTTTGAAGTGCACCTGATTTTCTTCTCGTGTTGGAGGTTTACGAATTAACAGCATTAGAGGGGCATACAAGAAGTTGATAGTCGCAACAGCATACAGCATCCCGGCAAACCCCAAAGCCCTCACCATGGAGCCACTTAACGCAGGTCCTAGAACAAGAGTAGTGTACAGAGGTTGCTGAAAGCATTTGGAAGTAACCGTCACGTACCTATAGTGAAACCTAAACAAAATGCCATGTCTCCAATAGCGTATACCCCTCCATATGCATGTGAATGGCGAACGTCTACCAAGTATCCCAAATGGGGCAACATAGAAGAATCTACCATGCCGATGGCAAAGCCAAGACAGAAATTCGGGGGAATCAGGTCCTTGAAACTCTTCGCTGAAGGAATCTAACGAAAAAAAAGGATAACAAGTAGCAATCCAATAATAATTTTGGACTTGTGCTGAACACTCACAAATGACAAAGACAGTCCAACCATTATCAATCCTAGCAGCGAGCATAACCATCTAAATTAAAAAAAAAAACAGAACAAAAGAGTTAACTAGTACAGTTGAGGTTCATTTGGGCTCATTGATCGAACCTTCCTATTCTGTGTCCAAGTGGGCCAAATATGTTCGTCGTTAATAAATAGGAAATACTGGCAGGAAGAAACGCAGCTCCAAGCTGCCATCTGACAGCATTCATCGTGTCCATCATGAAAATCGGGAGTGATGGTTCCAAGACGCCAATTCCCATGTTGCCAATGGTAATGGCTCCTGGAATGAAATCATTGTGAGAAATATATATATATATATATATATAAAACAAGAATCGCTGGGAAGGATTTTTGCTAATGCTGGTGAAGCATGAAATAAGATTGGGGAAACGTTCACGGTGCCAGTCTTGGCATGAGCTATCCAGATGCAAGACTGATAATTAAAGACAGTGCATGCCTAGAGGGCGATTTCCTTGTTCCCTTGAAATTTTTTCCTTTGTTTATTAGAAATGTAATCGTAAGGAACGTTCCCAGAAATGCACGGACTTTTGGAAAAGCTAATTTTAACGTGTGACAACTTTGATGCTTCAGTGAAGCCGATCCCCTATCTCGGTACTATTCGTGAAATTCAACACTCCAGGTGATTTGGATATCTTGATCGAGAATCAGCATCCAATTTCAAATCTTTTTCCAGGGCAGCCGTGTATCTGTAGACGCCGGAAAATCATTCCGCTTTGATTGGATCTCGCCGAATTTTCTTAGACCATTACATTCGGAATGATTCGGATTCACTCTGCTGGCATCTTGCTCATCTTCGCTGCTGCAAATTGCAGCGGACAACGTGACTCTGATTAATGTGAACTCGTTCCGAAAGCCGATCTGTCCGCGAAGCAGATCGTGGATTTCGGCGAACAATGTGGACATCCGAGAAGATATCGTGTTTGACCTCCCGCATGTGTGCACAGTGCGATGTTCAAATGGAAGCATCAAAGGGTACGACCCAAATGGTCTAAAACAGTTGAGAGGGAACTGGGAGCAAAGTAGGAAGGGACAGAGGCTGGTGACATGGCTGAATGATATGGATGGAAGATGGGGGCATCCAGTTGTCGTCGCTCCCCTTGCATCCATATGCGAAAGTGCTGGATTTTTCTTCTTCCAGGCGCGCGCAAACCACGTTCGAATCGAAACCTCGTTCGACCGGAGAGGAGAGATGCATGTATGCTGCTGCATGATGGTGCGTTCGTAAGCTGGAGACTGGTGGCATTGGTTTCGAGGCAAGTGCACACAGTGCCGATGTGATGCTCCTGGCAGCACAACGGAATTAGGAGGACACATGGGATTAGTATAAGACGTTAGCCTTCGCGGCTCGTTTCTAAAATGGACGTACGAAAAAGTCCATTTCATTGATTTCTTGATCGTGGCAGGCGATTATCACAGGCATTCAAACGAATTGCTACTTCAATACGTAATCTCCCTATACCCTACTCTCGCATCCATCCGAACAAGTTGTTCATTCGTTTGATGGCACATTGGGGAGGTACAGAGTAAGGTCGTGTCACATAATTCGCCACTGAAAACGTCCTCTTTGTAAATACCAATAGATTGGGTTTCTTCAGCAGAACCATCATAGCTTTCAAACATTGGATCAAAGCACCCCCTCCGTCTGTGCAAGCAGCCGTTGTGGCTAAGGCTACACCAAGCCAACACTTGCAGCTGCTCAAATTCACGGTGTAGTCGCACAGGCTTGGCAAAATATTTAATAGCTCCAATAACATTATTGTACCAGGCAGTGTACGCACCGGTAACTGCCCTCATCAATTTCTTCTTTGATCAATCATCGCAAAATGCCCTTCTTAAATCACCTCTTCCCTGTAGGCTGCAATGTCATCGTCCGTGTCTTCGTTTTGAGGTGTGTTTCACTTTATTTAATCAGCTCCCGGGTTGTCTTTCACTGTTTTCGCTTCACTGCTCATCTCGTACCACCACCTCGACGAAGACTCGAAAGTCCACATTCATCGGCTGTTTCATTTGCTTTCACAGGGACTGTGTGCCTTCATCCCTGTTGTGTCCCAACCAATAATTAATAGCTACGAAGAAAGCAGCTGTGAAATTTGGCTTCAGTCACAAAATTCATAAATATTGAAGAAAACGACTCGAAGTGTGATTGGGGTGTGATTCTGTTACCTTGAAAATGGTCCAGAGTGCTAGTGTATCCTTTCGGAATTATAATTAAGTTTTTACAGATAGAAGAGATAATTTCCAAAATGCAGCTTGCACCCCAATTGCTTAACTTGACCAAGTTACGTGGACGGCATCGACGTATTTGAGCCGCACACGTTCCCACGAATGTAACCCGTCTCGGTCTTCTCAAATGAGTGCATCTTCCCGGTAGTGAAAACACAGATCGAAGGAGGCTGGCAACGGCGGCCTCGCGAAGATTCACGTCGTCAGCGTACAAGTGCTCCTCCCGCTGCGAAGCAAAGTCCTTTCTTTGTCCTTGGTACTTCATGATTGTTTACGAGTGAGGTCACACCAGAGGATGGTTGAAGATAACTCAGTTCCCCCCTCCCTCGGAATCGATCGTTCCAGCGGTGGCTGGATTCAGATTGAGCGCGATGCTTCGTTTCCCCGCAAACCTTCAGTTCCCGGGTCGGTAGTGAGCACGATCTTTTCCCCGGTCCGCGATCTCTTAGGAACTGTCGCTTCGAAGCGTTCTCTGCTTTCCATCATCCAGAGAGACAGAGAGGGAGAGCGAAAAATAAAGCGTTTCCCTTTTTGGAGAGAATGAGGAGGAGAAGAAGAAGAAGAAAAATGAAATTTTCTTGATTGCGCCTCGTCATTCTCCCTCCGACCGTGCCGCCATCTTTGCGTGATGCGCAATTACTCGGTTCAAATTTATCGCATTTCCCAGATCGTGATGGAGACCAAAACATTTTCCCTCCTGGCAAGAAACGACCTCGCGCGCCCCGTGATCCCGAGCGATTAAATATACATCTGGTGTGTGTGTGTGTGTGCGTGTGTGCGTGAGCGCGCGCTCCGAACATTCCGTACGGCGCCTCGGAGCGCTCCGTGCTCCGGTATCTCAGGTTCTGGCGGGGAGCAGCAGCAACTTCCTCACCCGATCTCGGTTGGATCGCGCTGTTTGCTGCTGCTGCTCCTCCCAGAATCTCGGGAGAAAAACGAATGGAGGACTTTTCTTCTTGCTTGTCTGTTTGCCTTTCGCTCCCAGAGGGAACGCCGTCGCTGATGGCAATCGAACGGAAGAAGAACCGCCGGCGGAGTCTCGGAGAGCCGGTGGTGGACTTCCCGTTCCTGGAAGCGGCACCCTGCTATCGGCTTTCTCCAGAGTTTGCCCAACATGACGATCGTCTCCAGGAGCGAACAGCGGACGTTCGGTGAGCGGCGGAGTCGTTTCTACTGCTCGGCAGGGGGCGTCGCGGAGGAACCGCTCGGAACGCCGGGATCCCGGATCGCCAAATGAAAACATAGCCCACCGGCTGTGATGATTATGTACGGATCCCGGACCAGCTGGCTGAGCGTTGGTCCTTCCTGCTTCGAGTGCCGCATCCCGGGCTGCAACACGAGCAACTGGAGCACTAAGGGTGGGTACGGATGCTCTTAGATCAGCGACGCCTGTCCCAAGGACTTACTTCCGTTCAGGAAGGTCAGCGTGGCCAGGATGAGGAAGGGGGCACTCTTGCCCACATACTGATACATCACTCCCCCGAAGGGCGGTCCGACGAGCACCCCAAGTGCCAGCCCTCCCAGGGCGATACCCATGGCGTTCCCCCGTTCCTTGTCGTCCGGGTAGACTTCGGCAAGCATGCCCATGCCTGGAAGGGAAGGAGGTGGAGGGAGGTCGCGGAGGAACGCTTTACCTGACACGGTGGAGAAGGAAGAGCCGAATCCTTGTAGGGCCCTCGCGACGAACAACACTGCGTAGGTCCTTCCAAAAGCAAATACTATAAAGGAGGAAGGGGAGGGGGAGAGAAGTAACCGAAGGACTTAACTCGCGCAAGTGAGCTGCGGGGGTAGGTTGGTCAGCACGCGAAGGAGGACACGAGGAGCTGGAGCGGTCTCCCGTCTATGGGTGGGGAGAGCCCGGAAACGCGCGCGGGTATGAGGACGGGGGAGGGAGGGATCATGCCAAAGCTCAGGGGGAAGTGCGCGAGCGCGCGCGCAAAGGTCGGCAGGAGGAGCCGGATTGGCCATCTCCGAGTGACTTTGCGCGGGAAGCGACGTCTCCTCGGACCCCCGTCTCCCAGTCTTCGTGCACCGCTCTGTCCGCGGCGGGCACGCCGACGGAGGTGTTCTGTGGTTTCCTCCCTTCCCCACTTCACCATCGGTCAGCGACAGCAGCAACCGCCAAAAAAAAAAAGAAAAGAAAAGCAAAAGAAAGAGGGAAAAGAGAAGGGAAGGGAAGGGGAGCAGAAGAGGGAGGAAGCTCTGGAAAGTGCCTGGAAGGGGTGCACGCGTCTCTGCGGGCCGTGACCAGAGAGGAGAGTCCCCCCGCGCAGATGCGCGCGCGGTGAGAACCCTGAGAACGTACCCAAGGTCGAGATGAAGATGATGACGAACCCAGTGAACATGGGGATCGAGTACCCGATCCTGAAACGAACTGCCGCTCGAGAGCTTGCCGCCCCCGCGGGCTCCAGTTCAACCTGTTGGTCAGCAGGCCTATGAACGGGTTGGTGATGATCTGAACTACGGCCTTGGACGCAAACATCAGTCCCACTCCCAGGTTCTCCTTGGTCAGCTCCTCGTGCCTTCTGTGGAAATCCGTAGCTGAAAGTGCGATCGTTAGGATTTTGCGAGGGCGCGAAGGAGGCGCGGGAAGACAGGGAGACGGTTCCCTTTTTCTACCACGTGTCCGGAGGTCGTTATTCTGCGCGCGGGAGGCATTAGGAGGAAGAGGAAGCGACAGGGGGGGCGCGATCCCTCTCTTTTCTTCCCGGAGTCCGGTTCGATCAGCTGATCGCTTGCCCACCGCCGGCCACCACCTGCCTCCCGATGAAGGGGAAGGACGGACGCTCTTCGCCCCACGGATTCGGGAGAGGGTAAGGGGGTGGGTGGACACCACGGAGATGCCGCGCGTGATCGCCAACCGTTCTCAGTCACAGCTTATTTTCTCAGGGAAGACCGCGGAGAGCGAGACTGCAAGGGGAGTATGATGACGGACCAGTTCGGAACTTCCGAGAATCAATCCCGAGATCATTTAGTCGGATGTTCAAAAAGCTGCAAGATGGCCGTAGGGAGGGACCGGAAGAACCGCCCTGTCCATGCTTTTCCGGCGCAAAGACGGACTTCAGGAGATCTGCATTTCAGTCGCTCGCCCTGCAGTTTTAAATCGCCTTGCTGGGCGCCATGCTGCTCGCACAATCTGACGTCACGCCGCGAAGCCGGTTGAGCCGCTTTCAGCTGGCTCTCTCTGCTCCATGACGGGGAGAGCAAGGTGTAGCCTGGTGAGAGGAAGACATTTCGATCACAACACTCGGGAGGACTCGAGCCTGATGAAAAGGCGAAGCACAAAAGAACGCAACCCAGGATGCCCTTATGAGGGATTCTCCCGCTGAGAAAAAGAATGGTCCCAGTTCCTAAAGAATGAGGAAGGATCGTTTCCTGGCACGTATCCCCAATACAGGTTTCGTCGATCGCACCCACGTGTCAGATCCGGAGCCACGAGCGCTGATCAAAACCAGGAAATGGAAACGAGGTCCATGCAAGAAGCCAATTCCAGTGTCGAGACTCAAACCGGAAATCCGGAAACGGGCTGAGCGCTTATAAGACCGAATCGAGTCCGGTCCTAAAAGCTTCCCAAAAAGGGACCGGGTCTTTCCGACGAGACCTAATGGATGCGAGAGCAAAGTGATCACTGAAAGGAACACCTGCAACTGCAGCCGACAAACTGGTCATCAAACCCTTCTTGCCTGCCGAAAGGCTGGCAGGCAAGAAGAGGGGGGGGGGGGAACCAATCAACTTGCGGCGCTTCCTCCCAAGGTCGAAAAAAACGAGCGTCACGATGAATGGCCATCCGTCAAACAATATTTGGCATTTTTCTTTTCCACAGCAACCAATCTGAACCCCGGAGCCGCTGCTCTGGTTGCACCCATGGCAGTAAACGATCTGCGAGAGCGCCGGAAAGTTGACAGTGCACGCACACTCCGAGAGAGGTTCTCGGCTCTCGGGAACCTTGAGAACGGACAGGGAGGGGAGGGGGGGGGGCACATTACGCGCGGCCGGGTTCAGAGAGCGGGTCGCGCCACTCGGCCGAAGCGCGCGCTTTGGATTCTTCCACGGGGAGCTCCTGAAGTTTCGTAGAAAGCGAAAGCGGGAAGCTAGTGGGAGGACTGCGCGTTTTCAGATGAATGGCTTGGCCGAGGGTCTGATCCACCGAGAGGGGGCGGCGGACCAAGGACGTGATGTCCGACGAGCTGCCGGACGTGCATGTGCTCGACCTTGAGCTCCCCGGCAGGATGCTGGGGAACGAGGGGGAAAGCGGTGGACTGGTTGCGGAGGAGGCGCCCGTCGGATCGAAAGGGAGAGCCGAACCGCTGACTCTTGGAAGGTCCGTTTGAACGAGCGTCGGGCCCCGCAGAGCGTTCGGGCTTGCTATCGAACGGGAACTCTGGAAACGCCGCAGTCTGCAGGGGTTCCTGTCCGTCTCCCACGGAAGAAGAGGAAGGTGCGGGGACCTTCGAGCTGGTGCGGCAGCCTGAATCTTCAAGGTGAACGGCGCTGCTCTGGGGGTTTACCCGCGCCGAAGGCGCCAAGCTGCATCCCCAAGCACACGGCGCGTGCTCCGAGAGAGAAGAGACTGTATCCCAACGGGCTCGATCATTCAATCATCCCGGGATGCGAGGAATGCTGCTCCGCAATCGGCACGCCATGGTTGCTAGCGGCACCGACAAAGTGCGGAGGAAAAGGGAGGCGGGCAAGCTAGGTGCCGGTGTGACCGCTGCAATGAGGAGAGCTAGAAGGTCGAGCTCCTCGGGATGATGCCTTGCCTCTTTCCGTGGATGAAGAAGGGCGGTCAGCCCCGCGAAGGTTCCTCCGACAGCCGGGGATGGTCAGAAGCGGATGTTTTCGAAAACAACCGCCAGCGTGCGCAGTTCGCTGCCGAAGGAAGCTTCCAGAAGAAAAGGAGACTTGAATAAAGGCCGCGTCTATAAATCAAGACTGGTGGAACAATGTGAGCGGCCGTTGAGGGATGCTACGTCTCATCTCGCGGAGTTGTTTCGGCGAGAGCCAGCATTCGGTTGGAATCCCACTCGGAGTTTGCCCACGTCGGCGACGCATCCGCGTGCATCCTCCTAGCAAGGTGCTTTTCGAACTCCTTCCGCTTTCGGTTCCTCCCTCTGTTTGGCTTCCCTCGGCCACCAGGGGGTGCCGCGTCCGTCCGAAGAGAACTGAGGGCTCTGCTCCAAAACGGAGCAGGAGTTGGATGACCATTTACATTCGAGTGCCAGCGTTTCTTCCTTCCGTCTGATACGGGCGCTAGTAAAGGAATGAGAGCGACAAACCGGAGAGATTCTATTCTGAATGGGGAGAGGTAGCTTACTATGTAGAAAACGTTCCTAAACCTCTAGAAGTGCTTCCTGCAGGAAGCGTCTTATGAAAGCAAACGCACGCAATTTGTGAAGGTAAGAAATCCAAATCCGTGAGGCGGCAGAAGAGGTTTGGAACGAGAATGGGTCCGACGGAGGGGTTCGAGACTGGCACTCCTGTTTTAGGACGCGAACCAACGAATCGTGCAAGAGCGAGAGGAGCGCGCGAGTCGCTGCAAGGCTTCAGCTTCTCGAAAAGGGGAATGGGAGGCAGCGAGTCAATTTATGGTACAAGACTATAAGCGGCGAACAGGAATCCCGTAGCCTTGACCAGTGCTGATTGCTCCAGAGCGTCTCGGCGCTCGGTCGTTCTGCCGAGTCACGCACTCTCCGAGCCAGGCGTGTGGCGTGACCGAGTGCGGCGTTCCTGGAGCTCGCATTCCTGCTGCGATCTGCAGCAAATGGGAAGGGAAATCGGAAGTATGCGAGGAAGAGACGGTTGTTTCCCAGCGACGTGTTGTCCGCGCCGTCCATGCCACAGGAACAGGATTTCTTCTTTTCCTTTTTTCTTCTTGATGGTGGGATCCGAAAAGATGCCCGATCGTAACTTTGTCCTTCCAGTTTTCTCAGGGAAGGCAAATGCTCCTCCGTTGTATTAAGCGGACTCTATGCCATCGCGTCGGACGCGATTTCGATCGAGATGGAACTTCCAGATAACACGAGGGAAAAGAGTTCGGTGCCGCTGTTTTCGTAGAGCTGCGCGGTTTCCTTTTTCCTTTTCTTTTCTTTTTTTTTTTGTCTTCACGAGATCCTTCTCCCTCTCTGCTGTAAATAGCGAAGCTTCGCGATAGATGTGAGGCACACACCAGACGAATGGAGGAGTAAAGGACGCCGTCGGGAAGGAGTTGCACACCCCAGTAATTCGGGATTTCTGTGCGCGAAATTTTTTCCAATCCGTATTCCCAAGTGAGAGGAGTCTGCGTGCATCACTGTGGGCACGGAAGCCGTGTGCACATGCCGAGGGCCGGATAAGTGGTCAGCGATGATGAAGGATGACTCCAAGTTTTTGTCCATAGGCCAGACACCATCCGCATTGCGGGATGTGTTTATGATGCGACCAGGGAAAAGCACTTGTTTGATACGCAATTACAGTCGCTAGAAGAGACGGACCAAGTGCTTGGAAGAAAATGCCCAGCCACATCAGGAGCCGCCGTCTCATCAAGAAGTCGGCTTTCTTTTGAGACAGGCGGGCCCCCGAGGCTAAGCCTGCTCTTTGCCAGAACACGAAGCTTTTCTGGAGAGCGAAGTACCCTGCTTCCAAGACCCGTTCTGCCCGCTCCGCTTCTGCATGGGAAGCATCCAAAACCAGCGATACTCAATCTGCGGCCCGCCAAGCTTCCATGTGCGGCCCATCTCATTCACAGTCATTACGTATTTTCTTTCCAACTTCTGATGGTCGGGCGGTGGTTTTTGTGAAAGGCGAATCCTCGAGCGGTGGGCACCCGCACGTTCAGCGCTCCTGCGGGTTGTCGTTTGTTTGCTGAGTGATTCGGTGCAATGACGCTGTTGCGTACAGTTTCGTCTATCATACAGTCCATACGCGGAAAGAATACAGTCTGTGCTTAACCCGCCACGATTGGAACGAGATGTTGAAAAAAAAATCTGAAGGATCGGATGTGAGCAAATACTTACGTCCGATTCTTCAGATTTTTTTTGCATAAAATGGATGAATGTAAAAAAAAAATTCATGCTGTGCTAAAGTTTGTAGAATCAATTAAAATATGTATAAAGAATTTTTAATGATTATACTATAATCTATAACGTGCTGTATACAGCTCGCGTAATGTTGCAAACTTATGGATGTGTCCCGGATGAACGGGGCTGCAGCTCGCATCCTCGCCACTAGCTTGACTGATGCGAAGATGGGGAAAGGAAACCACGGAGCAAAGAGAAGAGCTGGAAGTTTCGAGCTGCTTCTACTCGCGCGTGGACAGTTGCAAGGGATGCGGGAAGTCTGTGAGAAGTGCTGCAGGCATCCGAAGTCCGGGGGGAAGGGGAGAGAAATTTTCGTGAATGTGCTCAGGGAAGTACGGGAGCTGCAAGAAGAATTTGAGGAAAGGAGGTCATTTTAGCAGGAAAAACGCAAGCTTGGAAGACACGAAATTATGATCTAGTTCCCCCCTCCCTCCCTTCCCCAAAACAACAACAACTTATTTTGGGGAATTCGATGAAGGACGGGCGCAACGGGCGCTCCAAGTCGCGACTTCCGGCTAGCACGAAGTCTGCACCGCGATTCTCGAAAGTCTTCCCCGAGCTCCGTCTCCTGGTCTTCTCGGGAAAGTCGGTTCTCGGAGAGAACGGGAGGCCCGCGGGATGTGCAACCCTTTCATTCTCGAAGCACGCATTCGGGGCGACGTCCGTCCAAACAGGAGATGCGACGCTGGAGCCGCGACGGACGGAGTCGGCTTTGCGAGAGAGATGGTGCGGACGCTGCCCCGGCGAGCGCGTTCGGCTCCACGCCTCGCGAATTGCGGAGAGCCTTTCGCACCAGACCACCGCCGCGCGCGTCGAACGGGTACGCGCGGCGCGCGTGACCTTTCCTTTTCGTCGTGCGCGCACATCCTGCGCGGCTGCGAAATGTAGAGGGCGGGAAACGATGGAGAGCAGTGTGTCGGAGGAGGGAGGATGGGGGGGGGGATCTGTCGGTCACGGTCAGTCACCTCACGAAGAGGCGTGCTGCGAGCTACAGTTTTCACACACGGAGACTGCTTCTTAATACCTGCAGCTCTTTCTTCCTTCCTTCCTTTGTGTTTGCGTTTCTTTCCTTCCCTTCCGGTCCAGCTATTCGGCGAGGCGGGTTTACATAGGCGGGTCTCCCAGCGAAGAAGTCAATTCCGATTTCGAAGAATTTTCGAGAGCTGCACAAAAAAGGCTCCGCAGGCCGCAGGCTCCCCACATCTCATCGGTAGGCCCATTAATCTGTGAAGGGATGCACCTTTTTTTTTTTTTTTTGTCGCACACGGGGGAGTGGCATCTGAGGGCGAGCGCGCTTCTGTGGAGATTCGGGAGCTGCGGGAGTCCCGGGAGTGTTTAGTGATAGTCCTTGCGGGACCTGGATGTGCCCCTATTTGTTTACTGGCTTTCCAAAGAAGCGTGGAGCTTCGGATGCCATCCGCTGACTGCGACCTGGTTCTTGATTTTCGGTGTGATTACCACGAGGATTGAGGGAAGCGCAAGGTCAGGACGACGCGAAGCGATGCTGCCAGGACGGAAGTGGTCCTCGAACTCACTGCGGAAAAACTCCGGTCGCGGATCGGTTAGCAGGACTCGCCTGGTCACATGTGAAGATCGCAGCTTCCGCTTTTGCTGTCTGCGTCCTCTCACCAACTTTCACACTCAAGGCCAGCCAGCCCGGCATGCAAGAATGCCTCCGCGAAATCGGCGTCCATCTGCTGCCCTGCTGGCCCTGCAAGAGCTGCCTGTGCAAGGCTTACATGACCCTGACTGAAGGGCGACGGCGGATCGTCTGAAGCGCGAGACGTTCTCTGCTGCCAAAGGAGCTGCCCCGTCTCTGTGGGGGTTTCCTGCTGTGGAGCTCGTGGTTAGCGTGTTGAGGGGCTCCATCTCGTGTATTGGGAACTCAGAAAACACACGCACTCGCTCTTCGCCGCACACCTTCCAGATGCCAGCACCTCACTCGGGACTTTCCTCCTTGCCTTCTTTCGTGCTCCCGGGTACCGAAGCCCGTTTTCCGACACGAGGAGGAAGGCAGTCCTCCCTAGTGCTGAATTTCTTCCCCTCCCACCTTCCCCTACTCCTGTCGTCGGTCGTCCAGGAGTTCCGCAGAAGAGAAGTACCAGTTGCTACGTTTCGCAGTTTCTCCGGAGAAAAGTCTCATTCTGAGGCTGCTCACGAGACGACAGACAGGCTCGAAGGCGAAGCGATGCTTCCAGGAACCTCTTTTATCGCGCTCGACTGCCGTATCTTCTGGTGGGTAGGCGCCATGGACTCTTCCGGCGGCGCGGTTACGCGTGCCACTCGCAGAGTCGCCTTCGCAGAGCCTCCTATGAGAGTCTGCGCGGCTCCTACGTGGCCTTCTTCCTTCTTCTTCCTTCTTGTAGAGTCCACAGTTGCTGATCGAGCTGCATCCTCGATCCCGGCAAGCGACAGGATCACCACAAGCAACAGGGACAGATGAGAAGGGAGTCTCTAATCAACCCCTCTCCGGGAGACCTCGCCTCCCTTCCTCCTCGCTATCCAGGAGGTGAGACGAGAGGCAGCTCGCCCGTCGACATGGCAGCGGAAGCCAGACTTCCGTGCAACGCCCGGCGCATACGTCGCTGGCTCGGCGCGCCCGCGGGTAGAGCCGTCGCTTCGATGGCCGGCTCTTGCTCGCTGGGAGAGCGAGGCTCTGACCAGGGGAGCGTCACTTCCCTCCTCCTCCTCCTCACCTCATCTTCTCTCTCGACTTCATAGCCCCCCCTATGTGGCTGCGAGCAAACGCGTGTAGAAGAGGTGGACATTCTCGGCGGAGGGTCTCGGCGATCTGACGGGTCGATCCCGACTTTTAGGGAGCTCAGGAACTCTGGGTGAGCTGAACGAAGGAAAGGAGGGTTGCGCGTCCCTTCGGGAGTCTTCCAGGGGCCTGTCGTCCCTCGCCGTCTCCTGTGCACCATCCGGACACCCCTACTTACTCGATGAGATTCGTCCCGTCCCGCTGCCTCCACCGCCCTCGTCTGGAGGCAGCTGCCTGCAGAAGGCGCCGTAGCAGCGAAAGTGTTGCCTCCAGGGGTCGTACTTCCGGTCATCGTTGTAGTCGCTGCCTCTACCGAAGGGTGGGGTGGTGGTCAGGTTGGAAGGAATGGTGACCCCTCCGTCTGGAAGCTGCGCCTCCTCCTCCAAAGGTCTCTGGACCAGTTCATTGAGGGTGCCGTTCTGCAGCCGTCCTTCCTCTTCCGCCTCATGGCTGATCTCGTAGAGGAACTCCGGGATGATGGGAACTGCAAGAGAGCGGTTCAGCAGCGCCACCTCCCGGAGGACCATCGCGGCCCCACGCTCCCGGACCAATTACCCCAGGGAACATCAGTGCTAGCGCTCCACTCGATCCTTTCCTCGTGAGAAGGAACGTTCCCAGAGCCCAGGGCGGGCGTCTCCGAGGGGCGTCCTGTAGGACCGCGCTCTGCCCCGCTTTCCCCGCACCACTCCCGGTTTCTAAAGGAAGTTCCCGGAGAGATGGGGGTCAAACCGGACCCGTAGGGGCGATCGAGAATCTACGGGAGAGGCCCTCCTTCACCCCCCTCCCACACACACACAAACCTTCCCTTCGCTGCTACGCGAAGGTGGATGAATAACCGCTCCCGCGCAGCGCATGACCTGACTGCTGCCTCTCGGATCGCAGGCGAGGGGGAGGAGCTTTCCTCCCTTTAGTAGGGACCTCGTCGGAGTCTCTTGCACAGGGGAAAACGGAACGCTTGGGAAGGGAAGAGGGGTGAGATCCTGTCCTGAGCTAACGGAGGTCCCTTTGTCTCTTCACTTGCACTTGAACCACCGCCTTCGTCGGCACTTCGGAACGTCGTCCACGTCCTTGACCTTTCAGGTCCGAGAAGAAGACAGGGAATTTCTGGACGGGGAATAGGGGGTAAGACGGCGGTAAGCGGAAGTTCGTCACAATCCCGCTGGTCCCCGGAACAGCTTTTCCGATCCTTGGCGGGACATCTTCTGTCATTGCTTGGAAGTACATCGCCTTCGGGTTGGCTTCTCTTCTCCCTCCAGAGATGGCGCTAACCAGCGGGATGCTAATGCTGTTGCCTCTCGCCAGGAGGGCACAAGGGAGAAGGTGCGATGGAACAAAAGCGGGTGATGGGGGCAAGGGAAGGGGGTTCCCACCCTTACATCGGCCCCCTATAGCAGGGGGAAAGAAGGGGCAGGGAGGAAGCGGTCAGAGGCATATGGGAGGAAGGAGTTGCTCCTCCTTGAGGGAGATGAAGTGGCTCGTGCGGGCATGTTCCTGGGCGGACGCTCACCAGGGGGATGAGCTGTTGGGCCCTTCGCCAGGACGGCCTCTGCTTTTCTTTCCTAAACTCATCTTGGGAATTTCCACCGGGATAACTGGGGAAGGGCGATCCGGAGGTCGCTGGACTTCCTCCAACTGTCCCTTCCCGCGCGCGGATCACGCTCGAGAATCTTGGATTTCTGGATCACGAGAAAGAGGGAAAGTGAGACTGAGGAATCTCTTCGTCACTCCCTCGTGCGGTCCGGCAGGGATCCTTGGAATGCTTCGAGGAATTCCAGACGAGAGTGAGAACGGGACCCGGAGATGACCGGCCACTCATCTCGTGCCTCCCTTCTTCCAGGAGTCTTCCCGATGCCCACCATCTTCTTCCCGTGGAAGGAAGGTCGTCGTCATCCGGGGAACTTCGAGGGCGTGAGGACGCCCCCTCCTTCATAGGGAGGCTGCGGTGTCCTGCGCTGCTCCCTGGCCGCCCTCGGATTCCTGACATCCCATCTGTGCATCTCCACGTCACGTCCCCTCCGGCCGTCGCCCTTTGCCGAACTTCCGGGACTCACGCTTCAGGAAGGGTCGCTCCTTCCCGAAGCAGGCTCGACTCCTTCTTTTCCGACTTTTTCCCTTCCGGTCTGGCGGAGGAAGGGTGCCGTCTCTCGTGCAGGTCCAATTGCCTTCTGAGGCACTTCGCTTCCCCACCCGCGCAGCTGACCCCAAGCCAGTCTTCCTCCGGACTCCGGAGTTAATGCCCCCGCGCGCTCCTGACGCCGGGTCTCTCCCTCCCTCTCTCCGCCCCGCTCACCGACTGTCGTCAAGAGCATGTTGTCCAGCAGCAGGGCAATGGCGACGAGGACGAGGACGAGCCTTCGGGATTCCCGGCACTTTCTCAGGAACCCTACCATCTGCGCGGCCGACAGGATACCCATCTTCATCATCCGTGCGCCGAGAAGGACGGCTGCAACAACGAGAGCAACGGCGGTGCTAGAGTGCATCGTGCGGTGATGCCCCCCGTCCCTGCAGAAGTCCCCTTCCCTCCTTCGCCGACCCGGAGAGGGGGAACTTCTCTCGACTCGGACCCCTCGGCAGGCCAGGAGCCACCGATTGGAGAAGCTTCCGCCTCTCCGGAGAGGAAACCATGCGCGAGTAGCGGGGGGTCCCAGCTGCCGGAAACGCCACCTCCGGGGTCTCAAGAGGACGACCTCGCGCCCGACCCAGGGAGCACCAACAGGCTGACAGGCGGATGTGCGCGCCCCGAGGACGATCTCGTGTTCGGCAGTTTGGCCTCCAGCTGATCCTCTTCCCCGGCTCTATCCATGCAGCGTTCACTCACTCATAAGTGGCGTGCGTGCATCCCGTTACCTGGAGTGAGGAGGCACACGCACGCGTGTGATCTCCAAATGTTTTCAGAGGCCCACGATACCCTCCCTCTACGTTTCCGATCGAACACGTCCGAGTGTACAGTCACAACCGGTTGCAGATCCGGATGCTGCTGCCCACTCCTCTGCACAGCTGAAGCGACCTCATTAAGAAAGATGGTGCTGCACTTCGGCTGGATACTAGGGAGGAGGAAGAGAGAGGGACTTAGGGTACAGACGAGAAGCCTGGCCTGTCAGGAGTCCCTACAGGGTGCGACTGCGACCCCGGGGACTCCACCCCAACCGACACACCTAAAACTCCCTCTTCAAGGATCTCCAATGTCTTCAGGAAGAGCGAGAGAAGCCTATTAGAGTGTGTCCTCTTTGAGACTTCGCTCTACCCCGAATGCCTGAGTGAGGCCTCGGCGTTTCCTCGAGCAGCTGGCGGCCTGGAGAAGTCAATGCGGTCGTTTTGACTGTGGTCCACGTGGCTGGGTAGGTAACGCCTTTTCTCTCATCTGCACTTTATCCACGCTTCCCCATGTCGACCAATGTCGACGAGGTTCCTGCACTTCCGGTTCCCATCCGCCTAAATTTTGCCCCCGGTTCCTGTCTTTTACTTTCCGAACTCTGCCTGATCTCCATCCGGACTGCAGATCAAACCTTTCCTTTCCTCATTGCAAGGGGAAGGTGATGTTGTGGAAGCCGAATTGAAGCAGGAGAAGCTTCTGCTTCTCTACCAGGAGAACCCGAAGGGACCCACTTTCGATTCCCGGCTGGTGAACGGGGGCGTATCCGGTCGCTGGTGAAAGCGTCCTTCCAACGCTCATGCAAAGCCTGAGCCATCTCAGCACCATCTTGCGGAGGGACTCATAACCCGCGCCACATCCAACTCGGCCGCGATCCTTGCGGAGATGTTTGAGCCAGCAACGCTAGGTGCCGCGCGCGGATTCCGTGATGGCCACAAGGCCGGCACTGAGGGCAAAAACTTGTCAAAGGCCAGTGCGGGGAGCACTCCACATCGACTAAGGAATGTGTTTCTTCGAGTACAGTGCCGGGTATTCGAGCTTTCTGGTCTGGTGTTCGAGCAGCAGAGCCAAGAATCTTCGCCGCTGTTTTTGCAAAGTGTTGGAAATTTCACTCCACAGTGGTAGCTGTGATGCTTCTTCCAAGGGACGAAACAGAAGCCATGTCCACGACGTATCTGAACGACACACACGCACACACAAAGCGACTGGTGTGGGACGGCCACGTGAAACGGAGAAACGAAGACCGTCGCACGGGAGTCGGTGGGATCACGAGGTCACGGGAAGGAATCTTTGATCTTTCACGCGATGTGTGTACTCCACCCTTTGGACCCACTTGCTGGAAAACGGCAAACTGCTTTCAGAGGGCGCGACATCTACAGCGATTCCCGCCGAAGTGCTTGGCGCCATTCAGCAAGATGGTGCTGCGCACGGCCGCGAAGATGCACAACGAGCTGCTGCTACCGACCGACCTACCGTCACCGACCACGGACGTCGACAAGCTGCTCCCTCTGAAGAGGCTCTCGCAGGCTTTTCTCCGGCGGGTCTTCTCCGGAGTTCCCCTGCATTTCGCTCGACCGGTGCCCTCGTTCGATCGTCGCCTCCGACGGCGATCGAAAGAGGCGAAGGGGAGCAATAGGGGTGCTCTACACCATCTCGGGTTCTTTGCTTGAGGCACGAGAAGTTTCCTCCTATCACCTCTTGTTCATCTCACGTTCCGACCCTTCAGTCTGGAGCCACGTTCCGACGGAGAGAGCTTCGATTCCTTGCCTAGAGGAAATGTTCCGAGGGAAGCTGACTGTCCTACTCTGTGTCTCGCAAGCAGGGGAAGATGGGCGATGATCCGGGATCCTCTCACTTGTAGCGCGTCCCATTTTCATCAATGCTCCCGCTGCCTCCCGCAGCTCCAAGGGAGGAACCGCTCAGCGACCTCAGGAAAGAAAGCCAGGGAACAAACCGAGAAGGAAGAAGGCAGGAAAAGGCCAGCTGCGCTCTCCAATTCCTGCATTCAACGGCGAATCGGCGCGATCGGGAAGGAAGGGGGACCTAGGGGGTGCGGTTGCCACTTCCACGACGCCTCTCTGCGAAAAAAAACGGAAGGTGCGCGCGGTCCAGTGTGAGAAGATGGAAGGAACCCTGTCCTCCTTAGGTGGGAGAAGGGAGGCAGAAAATTCCCTTCATCTCCCCAGGTGGTTCCCTCTGAGGCCGCAGCACAAGTTGGATGTATCGAAATGCGTCGAATCTGGCATTAAAAAAAAAAGAAAAGGGAGGAGACAAGTAAAGGAGCGATAGGATTCTTTCTTCTCTACCCGCTCGGCTAACAGATTCAACCTCTTCCTCCCTCCTCTCCGGGTCAATACTCCTAGGACCTCCCTCAGAGATGCAACTGCAGCCTTCCTCTTCGGCATAGTGAGTGCTCCTCGGTGTCCTTCTGGCCGCGTTCGGAGTTCGACGACTCTGAGGAAACCACGTGCTCCTCCTCCAGCTCTGTCGTTCGTTTGATCGATCTTTCCCTGGTCAGTGGGGATCCTGGCTTTCCCTTTCCTTTCTGAGAAGTTTCAGAGGTGTTGCTTTCTTGGCAGGCTGCGTGCCTCCTCTGTCCGCCTGATCACGGAATCCTTTGCTTGAAGAGACTTCGGAGGTATCTGGATGTCCATCCCTACTTCCTCCCACGAGGAACCTGAGAAGGCGGGACATTCGTTTTCGGAGGCCTCAGCAAACTCTTCTTGCGTCCCTCCTCCTCCCCCCCTTTAAAGGAGGTGGAAGGGAATGCTGGAGTGTAACCTCCTCGCCATCGTCCAAGAGCGACTACCTAATCACACCAAGTGCCGAACGATCTCGAGGCGGAAAGATGAGCGCAGCATCATCCGTCCAGGTTCCCGAGCAGTCAGTCTCCTTCGATCCCACTTCTTACTGAGGGACAAAGTCGGTGACCGTTTCTCGAAATTCCGAACCGCCGCTCGAAGCCGAACGGGACAGCTGGAAGCCTGTTTTTGCAGGGGTCAATTTTCCCGTCTCGAGCAGAGATCTTTCCCGTTCCGGAAGGTATTTGCGCCGGTGATCACCAAGGAAAGGACACTGCTCAAGTTTCTCCGAGGGACCAGTTCTTTCAGGAGATGTGCGGATCCTCTTCGGTCCGGAAGCAGTTCCGTTTACGATTGCAGACACGGAACCGCCTGCACATCTTCACCCCTCACAGCCTTGAGATTGAGAAAATCTCACACAGAGAAGGGAGGTGATGACCACACTGCCCGAAACATTCCAGCGTGTGGTTCCAGCGAAACATTTCAGAAACTTTTTCTTCAGCCTAACTGACCCAGAGGAAAATCTGCATGGATAGGAAGAAGCTGGGATCAGTAGGAAGCATTTCCTGCGCAGTTTCCGAAAATGTTCCCGCATCTCAGTTAATGCAAGTAACGCAATGGCGTCCCCCTCCCGCATCAAACACGAGGCGCATCTCAAAAGTAAACGACGATCCGATATAAGGGAAGAACAAATAAGAGAAACAGAAATGTATTGGTGGTTCGAAACGCATACATCCCCATTTCATTTTTCTACGTAGTCATCATTTTTTTCCAAACACTTTTGACACCGTGGAAGAAGCTTTTTGAAACTCTTCTGAATGAAGTTCCTCCGGCTGGGAGTTCAGCCAGTCCAGCAGCACTGCGCTTTTCCACTCGTCCCTTTCCCCCTCGGGTCGTCGAGCCACTTCTGGAGGTGCAGCAAGACGTGGTAGTCACTGGGCAGGACACTGTAAGGTGGGTGATCCAAAAGTTCCCATTTGAATTGTCTGGAATGTCTGGAACGTGAAGACAGCATGTGTTGCCAAGGAGTGCGTTGTCGTGAAGGAGAAGAACACTTCCTGATCTCAGCATTTCACGCCTTCGGCTCTGAATGGCACGCTGCAGTTTGGAAAGTGTTTCACATCAGACTTGCAAAGTGGTTGTTGGTCCAGTCTCCAGTCTCATAAATTCCACCAGAAGCACACCATTCCGGTCCCGCACACTGTTGTCCGCACGTTCCAGACATTCCAGACAATTCAAATGGGAACTTTTGGATCACCCACCTTACAGTGTCCTGCCCAGTGACTACCACGTCTTGCTGCACCTCCAGAAGTGGCTCGACGACCCGAGGGGGAAAGGGACGAGTGGAAAAGCGCAGTGCTGCTGGACTGGCTGAACTCCCAGCCGGAGGAACTTCATTCAGAAGAGTTTCAAAAAGCTTCTTCCACGGTGTCAAAAGTGTTTGGAAAAAAATGATGACTACGTAGAAAAATGAAATGGGGATGTATGCGTTTCGAACCACCAATACATTTCTGTTTCTCTTATTTGTTCTTCCCTTATTTCCGATCGTCGTTTACTTTTGAGATGCGCCTCGTACTAGCATGATGCCACCGGCCTGGAGATGTCAGGTTCTCAGGTCTTCAAACGACGCTTGCCATTTCATTCGTGTGCAGGAGATCGATTGCTGCGAAACGCAGCGTTCGGTTTCATTTACGCTAATGTATCTTCTACGAATCACTTAGCCCGTTGCATTAATGAAGAAATTTTACTTAAGAAACGATCCCAAGAAAGAGGCATTGGTGGAATAACGGTTGCAATCAAACGGAACCCTGAAACAGATGCGAAGCTGCAATTTTACTCCCAAGGACATTCAAATCAGAATCCCCTACCCTCCACAAAAAAAAGAGGAAAAAAAGTTGACTGCACCTGTACGCTCATAAACGAATCTCTTGGAAGACTGAGAATTTGTTCCGCGATGGGTTTGTAGGTAGATGCGTTGCCTGCAAACCCATTCTAGAACACCGCCTCCTGTAGGTGTTCACCATATTTAGAACCGATCGATCTGGTAAAGCCTAAACTTCTGTCCCATGGGCAAACAGCCTAGTGCGAGTCTTGATCTTCTGGGAGCAGAGAAATAATAAAGGAAAATTCTTTCAGAGCTTTTCGGAAGGGCATAAGACGTAAACTAAATCTCTCGTCAACTTTGGCTGTTTATAATCGTTTCGAGTCATAAGTGGTTTAAAAACTTAAAAGTGATTTTCTCTTGAAGGAAAATGATGAAAGCACTGAATTCGGTCCAATCGCAGTGTTCTTGAGAGCTAAGAGGATTCCAAGACCAGCAGCAATCAAAGTCACCTTCATTATTTGTGTTATCGAGGAGTTTCGCAAGAAGTCTTTTCGTCATTATTATTAGAATCGTCGAATTTCTACCAAAAAGAAAAATCTCAAGCCTCGATGAACTGTTTTAGATATGGTTGAATTTACCCCCTTACACCAGAGGAACACTGGGGTGAAGAAGAAGCCGTAAGCAAAGATGCCGATAACGGGTACGCGCTCATACGGGAAGCATAGACGGCAGCTCAGCCTCAGTTTGTAAGAACAGAGGTTTGGCAAGATGATGGAAAAGGAAAAAAAAATGTAACCCCTTCGAATGAAACGAATTCAAAGCAGCAGCGTCTCCGTCATGCGGTATTTGAATACAAGCACGGAACACAGTCATGTAAACGAACAGAAATGTTTGCACTCTTGTATCTCTGGAGTATGTTATGGTATATATATATATATATATACACCATAACATACCTATATATATATATCTAGGACGCGGAAAACACCGGTCAGATCCTGGAATCTACGTCGTCGGGGGGGGGACAGGCTGGTAGTTGCAGCCTGAAGCGCGGAAAGCCACCTCTCCACGACGGACTTCGAGTTGGAGCTCAGGGTCAGGTGCCTGATATTGCTGCAGACCAAGTGGATCGCGGACCGCTCCTCCGATTCGTGCAGGAAGACCTTGCAGTGTTCCAGTGGCAGGGAGCCCATGGGCAGGACGTCCTCGCAGGCCTCGAACCACTCCAGAAAGCCGTCTCGCAGGGAGAACCACACGCGCCTCTAGGCGCTGTGGTTACGAAGCAGCAGGTGCCCGTTCATTTGCTGACTGGTCCTTCCTCTGCCACATTCCCCCACCGCCAAGGCAGGGGTATATATATATATATATATATATATATATATATATATATATATATATATATATATATATGACATGCAGTGAAACGGGGCATATAAAACTAAGATGCACGCATATTCCACTTGACTCCCATAAACGTCCACAAACTGAAACTTTGCGCCCGACACTTTTCCGAGATGAAGGGGAACAAGTGACAAAAATCTCTGTTGCTTAGCGATCGAGTGGTTTCGTGATCAAGTGGTAATGCAAATGCGAATCCCGGAAACAGCTGATCATCTGGAGAGCACGACGGAGGTCGCCGGATCAAGAAAGTATTCGGAACTTAAATTAAGACCGTGAAGCTATCGGCTATTGACGCGTTCGTCGAAACGATTTCGACTGGCTGTTAAGAGCTCCAAAAACTCCACGAGGGAGCCATCCTTCCTCGTGGTGAGAGGAATCCTTGTTGAGCCAAGAGTATTGCCATTCGATGAAGTTGCCGTGTTCTGCAAAACGCGGATTCAACGTGTTTCGAGGCTCCAAGAACGACGTGGAGTGCTGCTGAAGAAGTGAGCTCTGGTAATTTTCCAATGCCCAGTTCTCCAATGGCGGTTCCCTGTTTGGAAAAAAAAGTGGTGGCCGGAATTGACCCCAGGCGATCAGACACACACGCACGCGCACGCATGAGCACTTGAGTTTTGAAACCGTTCCGGAAACCCATCCCTAAGCTTTTTGCATACACGAAGTACTTGAAAAATTTATAAGTAGATGCAATCGGACCCACGAACAGGAGTGCTCAGGAGTGCTGTTCAAAGAAAGGACGACGTCCCGAGTATGTATTAGACATGCCGTAGACTTCCTTAATATCGTGTAGGATGGTAGTGGTGGAGAAGAAAAAGCGTCCGCCAATGCAGCTTCTTGAAGGACCAAGGCAAAGCCTTGCTGTGAGCACTTTCCTTCAGGACCGGGAACTCCGCTTTCCTTCTCCGGAAGAGACGAGGAGCAAAACTGAGTTCCACAGCCTCCACTACCTCATTTCGGGAGGGAGCGGCCGCGGATCACCGCAACTCGGTTGCAGGGCAGCTGACAGCAAAAGATCAGGCACTTCAGAGTTCTGGAGGTTGGTTTCTGTGGGGTTCGACACAAAGGCCCCTCGTGCGCTATACACGTCTCCTCAGAGTGCGCAAACGCTGTCGCCTAGGTACGCGCGTAGCAACGGGAGTGGCAGCTTTCCAGTGGTGGCTTTTCCGACGTCTCCCTTAATTTCCACGTTCAGCACCTAGAGGCGAGTGGAGAATCTGTGGCGAAGACAATGCAGCCTCCCTCAACATTCTCTGAGTCTAAAACCGGGTCGTGCACACAGTTTCAGAAAACCACTGGAGCGTCTCTAAGCTGCACCGGAGGACTCACTGGCTGCCTCGGAGCAGATGAAGGTCCTGATGGGGACCTTTAGACCCGGTTTGGATAATCGCCGACGGGAATCCGTGTGCGGCCGATTAATGGGGGCGCCGTGCGCATTTGCAAGCGATTTCGTCCTCCGTGTCCAGAGGCCAAGCAAAGTAGGACAGTCCCTTAAAGTCCGTAACGGTCTGGAGGAGGCGGCAAGCATGCGGCATAGAAACTCGGATGCAACCTTCGCCTCCGCTTCCTGGGAGCACGGGCTTCATGAGTGGGGCTCTCCCAAGACCGAAGCTCAGCACTGAGGTCGACATCCCTTCCCTCAAAAAAGCCGTTCGAAACGGCACCTGCGAGATTGAAACTCATGCAAGCAGCATGAGTGGGGAAGAGGGGGGAAGGGGGAGGAGGAGGATTCGCGACGGTTGCAGTTCGACGTCTTCCCGGGTCCTCCCCGTCAGTTTGGCAAGCCGATAGTTTGTCTTCTCCTCAGAGAGTTTGCACTGGATCCGCCTGCGGTGCTCTCAGGATTGCATCAAAAGCCAGCAAGTCCGACCCTTTCCCGCTCCGCTCGCACTGCCCTCCATCTAAAAGGCAGTCTGGGCAGGATCCGAAGAGAGAAGGGGCCATCGAACTGAGCAGCCGGAAGAGAAGGGGAGGAATCTTCGCCTGCGGTGACCGATTGCTGAAACGCCCCAGGATCGCCGTCTGGAAGTATCAGCGGCCGGGTCGATGGCTTCGGTGCGCGCGCACCCCACCTTCCCAATGAGACGGGCTGCTGCGAGGCGAAGTGGGGCATCCCGCTTTCTCCTCCCCCTCTCTCGAAACGGCGTCGGGGAAACGAAGTGATTAAACGCCCGTGCCGTCTCTCCAGGGGCCGCGCTATGATCCACCAATCCGAGAGCCGCGGAGTCGAGGATGCATGGAGGAGGATACCCCTGTGCGTCCTCCTGTGCCGCAGTGGTCCTCGGACGACACCGTGAGACTCCCAGATACGCCCGCGAGAGGCTGGGACGGACCGCATGCGCTCGTGCGCGCTGCCGAGAGTCCCGACAGACCTCTCGCAGGCGAGGAGTGACTGCGGCGCGGATCGCGTCAGTCCCTGGAATCAGCTCGGGATCTTCGAAAGAAGGCACGCTCCATGGTAACGGTGGGGAGGTCGTGCAGAGCACCTGCTGCCCCCGGTATGGGGAGTTCGGTGCGGCAATGGGCCCCCTGAGATGCCCGGAACACTCGGCTCTGTTTTGGCTCCCGAGGTCAGGACTGACCAAGCTCGGAACACGACTCAGGGAGTCTCGCGAGTGGCCTCGACAGTCATCTCGGTCTCCGCTTCTTCTTCCGCTCACCTTTCTACCTGGTCCAACTCAATCGTCCGCTGCCGACGGACTCTGGCGTCGTTTCTACGGACGAACGCCTACTCTGTGGTGGCGCCAGAAGGTCAGTGCTCCACCTCTGCACAGGTGCACGGTCACAAGAGGCAGGTTTCCCTCAGGGCTCGATGCTCTGGCTGCTGCATCCGACAGACGATCAGGGTTCGGTGCGGTTCCTCAGATTCCCTGCAGTCAGATGAGTGAGGGAATAGCGAAACGCTACGCGGCGTTGCCAGGGAGGCAAGACTCGCCCCACTCCCGACTCTCGAGTCGAGTGACGACGGAACGATGTTCCGCAGGCTTCATAAGCAAGATGGGAGCCGCTTGCAGCCATGCGCGCCAAGTGTGCCCATCGTTACCATGGAATGCTCCGTCGGCTCGTGCAGCCTGTCCCGATCTCTCGCTATCTGTCGAGGAGCCCCGCGGCGGTCTGGGGAACGTCGTGGTCGCATCGGGGCATCCTACTCCATGCATCCGCGTCCTTCCGCTCCTGAGCGCCAGGTCACCCTTTCCCCTCCCAGGAATCGCGGACCGAGGTAAAGGATTTTTTATGAGCTAGGAGTGGGGAGTCCCACACATGGGATGTTGGCTTCCAGGGTGAACGTCGGATCACCGCGGTGCTCCTGCAGCGCTCTCCGGCCGTGATCTGGCTGCCCCTCCTTTGGGCAGCAGAAGGATCGGCCTGGTCTCTCCCTGCCGAAAGGATGCTTTTGGAGAGATGCGGCGCTAAGGCACACAGGGAGCAACGGATGCCGAAACGGGACTTCCGGTCACGGAGCGGCCGTTTCCTGCCTTCGAAGGTTTGCATCGGTCGTGTGAGGCAGGGTTTCGTCGGGGAATTCCTGCCGCTCCCAAGGACCAACAGCAGCAACTCTTGACCTCCCCCTTTGAGGAGGTGCCATCAGTCTTCGGGCCACCATCCGCGGCGATGCGGCCCTCGTTTCGAAAGTGCGCGCCACACCGGGCACGTGCCCGCGCGTCCTGACCCGCCGCTCGCTCCATCTCCGGAAAGGCAGAGCATCACCCGGAAGAGGAAGGTTATGGGAGTAGGGAGAAGTGATGGAAGAAGGGCTCTTTCATGCGTCCTTGCACTGTTCACGCGATGGTCTCTTCCCCCTGGTACTAGGCGAACGGAAGCTAAAAAGCGCCCGGGGGATGCTGCCAAACCGCCTTCGCAAAGCCCTGGACTGAATCGGCATCCCCTCTCTGAGACAGGAGTGTGCGCGCCTCCTGCACGCCCGCCAATTGCTCTTCGAGAATCCCGCAAGAGCCTCCCAGGAGCCGGTTGCCTCTCCTTCCGCGTGCACATGGACCCCAGGAGAGTAGCGTATTTATCCCGGCAACAGAACTTTAAAAAAAAAAAAAGGCGGTTCCGGAAATGGCAGCGAAGAGTGGTGCTGGAGAGAACTTCGGTTGCAGGAGCGTCCCGACGGAGTGAGAACAAAAGCGCGGGTTTTTCCAGGAAGGACCCGCTTGCTTGCCTCTGACTGGATTGCCGAGGAACCGTCTCCGGGACGTCTTCTAGCGACTGCTCACCCCCAGAGAAGCTTGGCTTTTGCGATTTCGGAACGGCGTCGTCCCCTGCATCAGAAGGAAGACAGGAATCTCGGTGGAAACGTCTCTGTAGAGAGGGGTGGTGGAGGACGGGGTCACCGGCAGCCGCCAGTCCGTTGCAAGAGGATCCCAATGCTTGGCGAGGCAACGGAGCGGTGGTGGTGGTGGTCTGTGCGACCGGCCGCTCACGAAGTGGGAAGTTTCACCGCCATAGTCAAAAACACGATGGCTTCAAGCCAGCTGGGTTCACGGCCCATTCACGAACAGACTCTCCGATTCCCCCCTTCCCCATCCTATCCTCACCTTCGGCCTCCTGACTTTTGCTCCCTCTGGTCCCGTCCTGTTCCTTTATTGATTGAATGAAGGGGTTACATGGAATGAAGGGACCGGGATCTTAAAGATCTTCACCGCCTCCTTGTTCCGCCCACCTTCTGCGTCTGAGATCGTGGAATTGTCTCCGAAAATCCTCAGTCCGCATCCGCATTGGTTGGTACCAGTTCTTCCTGCGCGTCGTTGTCCCGAGCGACTTCATCGAGAGGATTCCCAGTCTGCAGATCCAGAACATGCCGCGGCCATATCGGATGTTCCGGGCAACCACAAGGGCAACTCATTTTTGTCGAGGCATACCTGCGGGATATCCGATGCTCGCACAATCATTTCGGGTTACCCTGGTCTCAGCATCGACAAATATCGGATTCATACTCTGACTTAGATCAGCAGTCAACCCTAATTCCAGCATATCATTTCCTCCCCATCCTCCCTCTTCTTCGATTCCTCTGCGTAGCAAAATACTTCCTCTACCGAGAAGCTGCATTGCTCATCTGTTTCAACTCCTATTTTTTCTCCTTCTTCCCCCATCAGAATTCCGAAATCAGCAGCAGTACCATCCCACTGCTAACTACTACGCAAAGCGAACAACCCATCACGGACACCCCCGATCATCGCATCGGGGTGGCAGAAACCAATCCCCCTGTTCTTCATCTCTCCATCAACATCCGTCACCGTCACCGTCCCAGCAACTGGACGGCCAGGTGAAGAGCAGGAGTAGCGGCACTGAAGTCGTGTCGCCCGTTCTGCAGATGGAAAGCACTTACTCAGCTGGAAGCCTAACGAAGTTGCAGGGATTGAAAGGGAACCCTAAAAGAACGCCTCTCGAAACTGCTGCCTCCGAGAGGCGGCAGCATCTTCCGGAGGGAGCCCTCTCATGCTTTGCACGTGCCTTCGAGAAAGAAGCGCGGTGCGAAGTCTTTGGCGATTCTCCGAGAGGAGCTTGGGGATGGGCATCAGGCGCCTTGCAGAGGGTAGCAAGCCATCCGAGTAGGATTGATGGGAGTTTGAGCTGGACCAAGTGATATGCTCCTTTTCATCAGGCCGCAGCGAGGCGATTTTTCTTTCTCACGATGCTGCTCGCATCCTGCTGCCCTTTTCGCGGTATCCGGGACCGTGATATTGATGGAACTTGTGGATGATGGATGTGAGAGCTGTGAGAGAGATCCAGACCTGGAGCCTGGAGTCAATCCCACTTTCCGATAAAGGTGTTACAAGGTTTCGGAGTGCTTGACGAGGGCACAATCCAAAAGGGATGGAAAGATGGGTACGCGCGAGAAGTCAGCGATGGCCTGGACCAAGGTGCAACGAATGTTCGCATCACCATCGCAACCCGAAGACGCAAGGAAAGCAAACGTGGTTTCTCCCTTGGAGGTAAAAATGGGCAGTCTTTCCGCTGGAGCTCCTTTTGAGTTTTGTTAAAAATTCCAGCTCGTTCCGAAACCGCTCAAAGTAATGCGGTGGAAGATCATTCCAAGATGCGAAAAATTTTCGTTTCCGCATCCCCATTTTAAACGGCAATGACGTGATGGATGCGCGCGCGTTTACCGATTCACAAAACGCGCATACACAGAGCATCCGTGAGGACCGCTCAACAGATTTTCGGGAGGATCAAAGAAAAATGTCTCCGAGGGAGCTCGCTATTGCTCTCTCGAGTGGCACCCTGTTGGAACCTGTCCAAACTTGAGGCCGCCCCCCCTTCGAGCGCGTTTCAAAGTCCCTTCAGCACGCGCGCTCTTTTGTACATTGAGTAACCGAGTCCCCGAACGAGAAATCGGGATAAAATGACTCCCGAGGAGGCAGAAAAACTCTATGCTGCGTGGTGCTCGCGGAGCGGCAGCTCTGCGCGAACCAAGAAAAGCTGCTCCCCAGCATTAATTCATTTGATTGAATTGATTGTAAGTCCATTTCCCGCAGCGGCCGTTTCCACGGAAACAATACTTATCCATTACGCTCCTGTGCTTAATTCAGTATCTTGGAAATAGAGTGGGAAGGGAATCATCGACAAGTCACGCGCATTATCATAAGCATTCAATGGTACGATAAACCGCATTTGGTATGATTATGAGTGCGGAATCTGGAGCGGACAATGAGAGATCCTGCATCGAAAATCAGCATCTCCAGAGATTTTTAATGAATGGATCCATAGATTCTTCCAAAATCGAAAATGATTTTAATGCTCTCCGCTCGCAGCTTCTGTTGCTCTTTCAGCGTGGACCTCTCGAAAGGAAACACTTGGCCTTCGTGAAAGTCCTGGTTTTGGGGGGGAGGGGGAAGGGGGGAAAGGAAGGGGAGGGGGGAACTTCCTTGGTAAGCAGAACACCGAGCTGCGAGAAAGAAAGGCGCTTTCCGCCGGACCGAAAGTTCAAAGACGAATTACTGATTTCCGATTTTCGTCCTGGAATTTTTCTTAGGTCACCGTCATTCACTGTCGCTCGCTTCCTCTGCCCGAGAGGCAGAGAACTTTTATTTTACTTACATTTGAAATACTCGTTGATGCTCCATCGAAAAAAGGAAGAAAGATTGCCTATTGAAATAACGGAGTTGTACTGACAAAAAACATTATGTGTTTCATGAAAACACCCTTCCCCTCGGAATAACAAATGATGTGAAATTCATGGGGTTGTTAATGCCAGTAGTTTTTTTCTTTCTTTTCTTTAATTCTCACTGTTAGTTCTAATTTGCAGCCACCAAATGAATTCGGCCTTTATTTTTTTTTTTTAAAAAAAAAAAAAAAAAAAAAAAAAACGGAAAATAAATAGAACTTAAGTGAAAATCGCAATCATCGTCATCAAGAGGCTTCTCATTTTTCACTCCAGAGTGTCCGCAAGCAACAAGCCACGTTCACAGTTCTTCTTACCCTATCGTAGGTGCATGGCGCAGACCATCCTCGCAGGTCGAAAACCTATACGGTTCCCCACATTCGGAAGGATGCTGACAAATTCGTGCAAGAATTACATCCAGATCTCGTGTCTTGGAGCCTCTTTCAAACACGACCGCTTGGCGAAAACGGGTAGGCGGCGACGCGAGCGCGCGTACTCTCAGACTGCCTGCTGGTGAGACGTCGCAGTGGCCACATCCAGTCGGAGGACCACCAGAATCTTGCCGTCATACGAGAGGAAAATTAGTAGCGGTGGTAGCGGGTGCTCCTTGCTCTAAGTGGGCCTGACGTCACGCTTCCATTCCGGAAGAGAGGGAGGACGGGCACTGTGGCGTGAGCATTAAGCGGGGGAGAGATAAGGGAATGCTGGAATGCCGATGGGCGAAAATCTCTCGCTCCAGAAATGTGAGGTCTTGCTGCCTTGACGCAGTGGCGCGCCTTCTCCAGCCTCCCTCACGCGTGAACGGAAACCCAGACTCTCCTGAACAAGTCGAAAATAAAAATAAGGAAATCGCATTTCGTGCCCGATGGTCAGCCAACCACCTATTTTGAGCAACAGGAAAGATTCGCCTCCTCCTCTCGTTCCATTAGAAAAAGTCAGCGGCAGAGTTAATCGCATCTGGTCCGGAAAATGGGAATACAGACGAGCGAGCAATCACCGCACGAGCTGAGTGGAGATGACATGTTTTCAATATCCCATTTATCAGATGGGAGAGAGTGCCTTGCTGCTGTGCAGCATCTCGGTGTACTGACAATTCGCCACCAGTGGTTTCCGTTCACAGCGAGTTCCGAAAAAGGGATGCCGCAGGGAGGAGTCCCGTGACAGGGGGGCGAAGCTCCAGTCAGCTAGGCGGTCCTCGCTCTCAGAAGCCACGAGGCAGGATCTTTTCCGCCTGCCTTTTTGCGAAGCGGACAGGCTCCTCTTCGTAGCGTTAGCAGCCAGGGGAACCTCGAAGCTTGCGTCCCGATCGTCCGAAACAAGAAATTCCGGGAAGAAGTTTCTCGCAAGAGTGTGAAATTCTTGTCAGCCCGTGTGCCTTTGCAGCTCTTCATCCGGTGGGCAGAAAACGAAATGCCCGCCGCGGAACAAAGGAAGGAGGTGTTGAGTTATGGTTTTTTTTTTTTTTTTTTTCTTAGAAGAGGAGAAGGAGGAGTCGGAAATGCTACGAATTCGTTCTTATTTCTCTGCACTTTTCTTTAGTTGTTTCTGAAGACGAGGAAACCCTCATTTACGATCGAGAGCGCGAGCGACGCCATCATCTTCAAGAGAAAGAGGAAGATACGGAACAGATCCGGGAGCACGTGGGTTCTACAAGGCTTAACTTTTAAGGAGGAGTTTTCACTTTTTTTCCCAAGTATTGTAAGGAAAGAAAAAAAAAAAATAGAAAAATTTCAGCAAGAGTCCGTTTCAGGAGCACCGGTATGCGTTCTAGCTCACCTGCTTTGACGATCTGGAGATAACTACACCTCCGGTTTCCGCGTGAGTCAGAACATTCAATCAGATGAGGCACTTCGGAAAAAAGGCTAAATCGGGCTAACACTGGGCCGATTTGACCCAAGGATTCGTGCACTCCTAACGAAGACGTACTCGAAGAGACGACTCAACAGGTGGAAACGAGCAAGCTTGAGATCTCATTCAAAATGGCGTTCCGCTTAGTCTCAGTGCGACTTGGTTCCTGCCCCTGTGAAACAGTTGTCTCTTCTCATGAACGAGCTGAGTGATGGAAAACATTGGTCTTAGCATGGAAAACATTGGTCTCATCTCGAGAAAAAAAAAAAAAAGAAAACAAGTGATTAATCTCGAGTTGCTCTGCAGAGATCACAGGTGATTTTCTCGTTGAAGTCAAATCATTTCACCTCTGCACCAGCTGCCCGTTCCAGGAGGGAGCGACGCTGAAGCATCTGAGTACTGAAACGGGATCAAAACTTCGCGAATGCACAAGGGGGCAAATGGGCAAATGGAACCTCGAAGCTTAGGATGAATCGAGTCGGACGTGCACAGCTCCTCTGAGCAAGGGTGGTCAACTGGCTTCAAAGATGAATCCGCCAATCGAACCACAAGAAGGCGGGGAAGTCGGAAGAAATGAAGCGAAAATCCGTAGACTTGGGATGATGCACATTGTCAGGGATAGCAGCGAGATTCACTGAGAGGCAGCAATGGAGACTAGGCTCGGTCACTTATGCTTTGTAACTGAGCAGCGACCGATGAGTGGCAGGATAAAGAGAATGGCTGAGCAAACGAAGATGGAACAGCCGCAGTGTTTTCAAAAGACAACAGTGGATTAGAAAGAAAGGTGAGCTGTTGATGATTTCATTCACCAGCAATGCTGGAATGCTCTCAAACAAAACGAGGGGAGACCTCAGAAAACACGTCCCAACGATGGCAGCTTAGAAGCTGAAGACATGGATCACGATGAATCACACTGCGTACTGAGACACTTCCGTTGAGCTCCGATGTTTTAACAGTATACATGACCTGGATTAATGTTTACTCGGAACCATAAGAGCGAAAGCATCAGTTCCCAAAATTTCGAAGGATGCATTCTAGAAAGTGCATCTCGTGGCCGCCGTGGCCGGTCAAGTCTTCTAAAGCAAACAGAAACGCATCAATGCAAGCCGGGCGGAACGGAAATTGAATCATTATCTCATCATCAGCAAGCTGTTGTTTCACAAGAATAACACCAGCGCCGGATCTTGTGCACAGCATCCGTTATCCTTCCATGCACTACTTTGAAGAGTATTACCGTTATTTCCACTTATTCCATTATTGTTTTATGGATTTTTCTACATGGCTATCCCATTAGCCATCTCATTATCATATTAATTATTAAGTAAATTTTTGCTCATTCTGTTTGTGTAGCAAAGCAGGAAAGAAAAAAAGCTACAGGTAATGACTAATGGCCACCTTTGCTGCTGTGGTAAGGATGAATGCCACGAGCTGACCGCAAGAAGTGGCAACACGTGGTCTCAGCCTCTTAGAGTTACGTTCAGAGACGACAACTACATCAGCTATTTAAGTCTAATGTAATATGAGCTTTAGTAAAATGAAGATCACTTTGTCATACCTCACCATCACGAGACATGCAACCGCGAAGCGCCTCTCACATGCGCACCTCTGTTTCGGCTCGATAAGTGCGATTTACTTTATTTTCTTTCTTTCTTTCTTTTTTTTTTTTTTTTTTTACTAATTCGCGCCGTCAGCTCAACCGTGGTATCCTGGAAAGCTGCTACTTGTTTACGTTTGCGAAGCATTTCTGTTGCAACAACCTCAAAGACTTACCTTCAGGTTCGACTCATCCTGGACAGGGATTTTCTCGGATAGGCACATTGCAGATTCGTCACCAGGAGCATTTTCTCCAAGAACGTTTCGACTTCCATCTCCCTCAGGATGGTCGGCTGCGCGCGTCGGCGTTTCGGCCAGAAAAAAAAAAAAAAAAAAAGGCAGTAGCACACTGTGGGCAGAATAGTTCTCTCAAAGGTTTATTCCTATCGTCTGCAGTCAGGTACTCCAGCGAGCAGGTCCCAAAGAGGTCCCGTTCCCAAATGAAAATTTCCATTTGCTCACTTGGCAGGACGACGGAAGAAGACATGGCAGTTCAGAGCTCTGTACAGTTAGAACATCCCTGAAAACTGACAGAGGTTTCACGCCGTAGAAGAAAAAAAAAATACATACATAAAATTCCAACTTTCCTGTAATTCTTGCTCACCATGCGAACGCAAGAAGCACTGGAGTTGTACCACGAAGCGTCCACTCCTGATAGCCTGAAAGGTTGATATCGAATGAGGATGGTGGCGAGAGAAGTGCGTTGCATTATGTCGGCTTGATTCCGAACTGCAGACATGGCAAAGAGTGTCCCTGTGTCTGCTAGGATTCCATAGAATCTCAGGCTATTTAGACAAAAGGGTTTACGGGCGAGGATGAGCTGGCGTCTATGTACCTTGCACCGATGGTTATGTACTTCCTAATGTTGAATACATTGATCTCCAACAGCTGTTTCTCGCAACACATGATGCTGCAAGCATCCTCGCTCTCCTGCGAATCTCGAACCAAGGTTCGAGAGTTACGGGTTTGGAATTTCATCCAAAATGTTAAGGCTAATATGAAGCGTCAGCAGATATAAAGCTATGTGAAATTCCACAATGCAAAGTTCTAGTTGTCCGCAATATTCGAAGGGAACTCTACGTGTCACTGCCCTATGTGCTATTACTACGGAAATTGCATCGATGCTTTTTTTTTTTTTCTCCATTAAGAGGTGAATCCTCTGTGCCGATAGCACTTGCCTAGCTCAGGCGGTACTTTTACATTTTCGCTACAGAAACAGCACACCTAGTTGTTCGATTGCCCGTGAGATGGCGCAGGTGAAACGCGCAGGATCTCATTGAATGGAGGTGTCGGAGACTCCAGATGCGCTCCCTCCAAGCACGAAGGATTCCAGATTAAAAGCAGTTGGGAAAAAAGCGCCAATTTGTAAGGGCTCTGAATCTTCCTTATCCCATGGGTTTCTTGGGGTAATACCGTAATGAACGAGGGCTATTCTCATGAGCAGTGAGCCCGAAATCAACTTGTTGAATCATTATTGCTCCAGAAAATGTTTGAGGCTTTCGGCATATTCATAGTAGTACTCTCGCAGTAACTTAGAAGCTCAGACTTACTCCGAGGGTAGTACTATGAATGTCCCACGATGTCCACAACCTACATTCAATCATTCTGATTCCAAAGCAATTTTTTTTTTCCTTCTCGAAATGAAGCTTTCCCCGTAAAACCGAAACTGGAATCGAATTATCGGAATTATCGTGGGATCCTCGGGATTTCCTGTATTCGAGAGAGAAGTGGAGAAAACTCTCCAAATAATAGACGGAGTAGCATAAAATAATCCAGTGCTCCTGAACCGGGAAAGCTTCCGCGCACCTTTTGCTCTTTGCACCTTTTGAGCGTTCCAGTTTTTGTCGATGGACGTTCAGGAATCAGGCGGTTTGTGAGGAGTCATGTGTCGAGGAACGCTTCTCAAATAGGTTTCAAAGGTAGGGAGGAGTTGACGGGTCTAATGCTCCGAGAGTAGAGTGTCATTCTATTGTCTGTTGAGAAGGGAAAATCTAAGAAAAATTTCAGACCCACTCGATCCCTAGTTTGAATCCTGGATTCCTGGATTCGAGATCCAAGCGACTTTAGACCTCGTGATGCGCCGCAAGAACCTCAACATGTGGTTCAATAGCAAACCCTGTGAGACGGCAGATTGAAGCTCACCACAGCAATCCTTGTAGAGCAGATTGCATGGTGAAACACAGCAGAAGAGTTCGCACCAGCAGTGAAAAAGAGTTCATGCACCCAGAGGCTTCTTCCCAATAAGAAGAAGAAAAAAAAAAAAGCAAACACACACACACATCAGAAGGAATGCATTTGTAAAGAGAAAAGCAATCTCAATGTTATACATCTGTAGTGATTAAAACGCGCTCCTTTACTTTGCTGTGCCATCTGCGAAAATTTAGTGCATCATGTGAAATCACTAACCGTGATGAGGAAAGACGAAAACAAGGGACCCTGTAGCCAGACGAACGTCCTCTCGAGAAGAGAATGCTCATTTTGATGCATTCGCCTTTCTATCGAGAATCCACCGAAAGAGTTATTGCTATGCACTTGCAATAGATCAATCTTGATATTTGACGTTGGGCATTTTCACCCGAACATTAACCAAGAAGAATCGACGCCTTTATCCAATTATCTACAGATATGCTCCTACGACAGAAAACGTTTCCAGTGGCTTTTTAGCACTCGCCAGCAATCCCCCCCCCCCTCCCCGCCGACGAGGAGCACCCCCTTCGAATTCAACATGTGCGATGTCTCGCTCTAATGGAACTCGATTCCGCCGAGGTGTAACCTTGACAACATATCTGCCAGAGAAGGCAAGCGGGTTAACGGCGAAGAAGATCGAAAGAATCTAGAAGACTGGACTACTCCGCCGTAGAGGCTTTGCTGACGAGTACTCTAGAGAGACTCTTTCTGTCCTCTCGGAAGGTGCTTTCCCAGGTGCACGTTTCGAAGAATGCTGAGTTCCTTCCATCAAGGAACTCACGAATCAACGCCGCTCCGTCTTGGTCGGCGGCAAAGGAAACACCTGAATTTGTTGAACGCTGGGAGAGTGACGTAGAAGACATCCAGTACATCACGAATAACGGAGTCGCGGATTTTCTCCGGCAGCCTCTTGCTCCCTGGGAGGTATGGAGGGTAAAGGGTAAAGGGTTTTCTATGGAGACCACGAGTGCTTCTAGAACACATTTGGGACACAACTCATTTGGGTGAGGGTGAGGGGAACGGAAGAGTCCTTGATAGGTTCAGTGATTGCGAGGGAAGAGGTGGCAAGCTAAGAAGAATGAGATGGCGGATGGACCTTTGCGGTTCTTGAGACGCGCTTACGTTGCTGCTGGCCTTCTCGAGAAGATGATGGGGGCGATGGTTATGGAATTTGGATCGATATGGAACTGTTCATGCAGGGGTTCAGAAGTTTGGTTAGTCAGGTGGAGGAGAAAGGTGGGACCGTCGCGCTTCTTATTGAGACATGGATGAATTGGATGGAGAAGAGGAGAAGCAGGGAATGGAACGAACACTGAGGTTAGTTCTCTGTTCAGTAGAAGGAGCACTTGCGGATGTTCCAAACGAGTTGCTGATGCTGGACGACAAATCGGTGGCGGTATGGAACAGCTCCTCGTTCTGCGTTTAGTATTCGTGCCGGGGAGAGACTGCAGGGAGAAGACCACCAGGTGGGGCTCGCAAGAGATCCTCTGCCATCTCACTTTGCGGCCCCCTGATCGAGTTTTCCGCTCGCTCCCGCTGCAAGCCACCTTGTGAGACGAGGAAGGATGAGATTGGGGTCATCCTTGGGCGGGCACCACGTGATAGCACCACGGAATGAGACTTTGTTCCTGTTGCGACTTCTGTGAGTCGAAGAGTCCGGGCACGCATCTGTTTTGCCGCAACGCCTTTCGTGGCGAGAGACACCCAAATTCCAAAGGAATCAGAAGAGACTGGCAAGCGCTACGGGCAACAGCCAGAACGTTTTCACCTGGGCTTCCTCGAAGAAGACCGAAATCGAGTCTCTGCCTGCCGAAATGCGATCGACGGCTGTCCAGCTTGTTGCGCTTTCAATGTCTCTCCAAAGCAGGATGAGGATGCTGCACGGCCTTGGGTCGGAGACGTCAGAGTCCCACAGCAGCGAGCAGCGCGTGATAAATGATCAGATTTTTGGCCCCGCTCCTCTGCATCTGTCTCCCTGATCAACCTGGATTCTTCATGTCCTGATGGACAAACTTAACCTGCAGAACGAGAGAAAGATGGATCGATGCCTAAAGACTACGAAGACGTGGTTCGGTTTAAGATCGAAGAGACCACCGTCCACAGTACAGAGTCATGAAACGTTCCGTCTGCGAGTACGGTAACCTTGAGCGCAGCGTCTCCGATACGCGGATGCGGAGCCTGCAGCATCCAGATGCGACATCACTGGGAATCTCAGAACGCCATGAGGGCAGAGAGAGTCCACACGCTATGCTGCGCATCTGCGACCTTCCATTAACTTATCGGCCATTCGAGAAAGGCGAAGATTAATTATCATTTTTGCGAGGGATGCTTTTCAAGGGGCCGCGCGGGCTGATGTTTCAGACGGACCGGTTTCCAGCAGCACTTTAGCAGCGGCTATTCTAAATATAGCCCGAAAGACTGGGATGATTTTCGAGCTCTATAGGCAAAAAAAAAAAAGCGTTTGCTGAAACAGCTTGGAGTTTGCTGAAGGGATCTAACTGGTCATTCATCTTCGCAGAAGCATATCTGACTCGCTGGTGCCTCATCTGTGAGCATCCGGCTGTTCGCGGATTGATGGCTGCGTTGTCGTCATTTCGAGGGTCACTTTGAAGGAAAGGGAGTTGTACATTCCTATCGAATTCCAGTCGTGCCCTGGAGCGGTGGCCATTTTCGCCCTCGTCGGGAAATCCCGCATTCACCGCTTGGATCCAACCAACTTCGATTCATGCACTTCCTTCCAGCGTTCCCTTCTGCTCCTCATCAGAGCCAAAGAGCTGACCACCTGATCCCTTTTGAAGAGAACGCCGTCTGCCGCCGCAACGCGATCCGTGGGTCAAACGGGTTCGCCGTCAGCCGTTGCTGCTGGCTCGGAATTCTATGGCGGACCGGGGGGAAGAAAGAACGCGCCCCGCAATCCTGTGCTGCTCCCGAGCAATCCTGTTTCGGACGTCTCCATCCCCGGCGAGTCTTCCGGTCGCGTCCGGGCCCATCACGCACGGCAAACCTCCCAGCCAGAGGGCGCTTTTGGCCGGTGAGGCTGCCACTGGGGGGGCAGTTCCAAATGTTCTATTTGTATCCCCTAGCAGTTGTACTCAACCCTTTCGGGAAGTGCGATCCGCAGACTCACGGACGGAGCAGCCAACTCTTTGGTGGTCTCCGGGAGGTTGCTTTCCTGAAGGAGGACAAGAGGAGGGGATGGAAGCAATGGCTTCGTCGTCTGACAATCCCGCAATCCGTGCACCCCGAAGTATCCAGAGGCGATGAAGGACGAAGACAAGAAGGCGTCGAGGACGATCGGTCTTCCAGGACTCTATCCGGGGTTCGATCCGAGCGGATGCATGTACTGCTGTGCAGAACGGAACGAAGAGACCTCGGCCCTTTTCCCGGCAGCTTGGCCAATCTAATTCCTTGACACAGCAGACTGATGCTGGTGGAAACTCTCCTGGGTTCTTCCACTTCGTTGCTTTCCTTCCAGCTTTTTTTTGGGGTGGTGGGGTGGGGTGAGGGGTCTCCAGTGCTGAAGAACCGTTCGCCTCCTTGGGGGACTCTTGGAGCTCTTTAGCATTGTCCGCGCCACCCGAGGACGCGTGTGACTCTTCAAGTCGTATGAGGTAACCCCGTAGAGACCACTTTATGAATCCAGGATGACTCCGGAGGAAGGAGTTCGTTCCTCTTACGCTTGGCAGGGAATCCCGAAGGGAACCTCTTCCTTATTCTCCCCGGAGAGGGTTACTCCTTTTCTTTTTGTTTCCAAAGGGAACCCGGAAAGGATCCTCTCCTTGTTTCCTCTCCTGAAGGGAACCCCGAAGGGATGCTTCCCGATTTCCCTGAAGGACGCACACTTCTTACACTCTGGAAAGGCAGTCCCTCGAAGGGATGGCTCCCTTTTTGCCACCGGAGGGGAACCTCGAAGGGAACCTGCGCTCCTTGATTCTTGGAAGGACTCCGGAAGCTCAACTTCCAAATCTGGACCAGTCAATGGGGACATCGGACTTCCACCAGTGCCGTTTTCAGAAAGCACTGCAAGCTCTCGGCCCGTTCCAAAGAAGCAGGTTTTACCTGCTAGAACGGGCTGCGGTGTGAAACACGTTCGTGCCCCCCTCCTCCCCCCCGTCTCGTTTAGCAGCAATAGGAAGCAGACAGGACCTCCTCCGGATCTGGAGCAAAGGGAGGCCTCGAGTCCGCCTGAAGAACTGGTGGGCTCCTTGCCGGGACGACAGCCTAAGCCTCCTCCTGACGCTGGAGCGGATGGAGCTGCAGCTCTAGCTTCGAACACTTACCCAGGAGGCTCAGGAGAAGGAGCAGCGTCCCTTACAGAAGAGAGCTCAGTTCCCTCCCCCTCTCAAAAAAAAAAAAAAAACACTTGCCCTCGTGGCAACCCGCGGAGCACCTGGTGCCAACCGGCATGCCTCCTCGTCCACGCTGTCGGTGGCTTTCAAGCCAGCGACAGCGTGGGACGCGCGTCCTTCCTTGCGCGACGTCCACGCAGTCTCATCCACTGCGGACTGCGCCTTCAGCAGATGGCCACGCCGGCCAGGAAAGACGGATGAATCTTGCGCCGCCCTGCTAACGAGAGTGCCTGGTTGCAGAGAACCGTTCTCACGTGGGCGAGGACCCAGAAGCCAAGAACAGAACAGGTGCGACGTTTCCTGCACGCGCGTAACAACAACTTCACGCTCAGGGAGACCCTGGAAGATCTCACAGAGAGTGCATGGGCGGGTAGAATCTCCCTCGCCGCCGCGCTGTCTTCCCTTAGGTAACAGATGGACAGCAGCCTTACGACTAGATGGGGGGTCACTGTGGAAATCTCCGTAAGGAGAAGAGGTTTGGTCAGTGTACGACGGGTCAGCTCATCGACGCTGCGACCCCGAGTGCCCAACCTCATGGACTTTTGCGCTGGGGTGTGTTACTGGGTGGCAGGAGTCAGCGTTGATGCTGCTGCACTGGGACCTCCCGTGCAACGCTCACCGGCATCTGTGGACACGGGGGGTTGTGGACCCAAACTTTGCAAGGTGCGATGAACGGGAATCCCTCCCGCACCTTTAGTGGACTGTGTTGTCCTCCGGTCCCTCTGAGGATGCTTTGCCTCCACCCTTGGAACCCACGGCGGCGACGCCAGAGACGTTTTAAAGCATCTCTTCCTGTGCGATGCCCTCACGCCGTCCGCATCCCTATCAGCACTTTGCTGCCCACGCGGCATTTCCGGAAAGGCAAGGAGCCGGGACAGAAAAGAGAGGTGGAGTGGATCCGAGGAAGGACGGCGCTCCAAGCTGCTGCAGCGAGAGGAGTCTCCGACAACAGGAAGGATCGGCAGCAGCAGAGGAAGAGGGTGAGGGTGGGAGCGCGGTTTTCCCGCGCCAGAGCGGGAAAGTTGAGCGGGCGCTCCACTCGCCTTCCTGCGGCACACGCCATCCATCTCCGAGGTCATTTCGCGGTGGCCAAGTTCAGGCAAGTCCTGAGGACCGTGGTGACTGTGCTGATGCCCTTAAGTCCCGAAGTGCAGCTCCCGTCGCGGAGGACATGCGCCATAAGCACTGCGGGACCCCACCCGTGTCGCCTGCCCACGTTCGAACCTTCCTATTCTTCCACTTTCTAACGCCACGCCCCCTTCTCCTTCCTCACAGACGAGGGGAGACACTCGCGCCACCGAGAGAAGCACGACGCTGGAGGTAGTCTTTCTGACCACGGATGATAGCTTTTTCTATACTTCGAGAAAATGCCCTGGAGGTTCTTCCGGACCTTCTGCTCCGTCCCTGACACACGAGGGAAAGCTCCCTTCCCATCCGGGGCAGAGCCGTTCACTCTTCGCCATCCTTCCCGGAGGCAGCGCCCCCCCGCGTTGTCGTTCGATCCAGATGAAAAGGAAACAGAGGTCATTGCAGGCCCCAAAGGGCTTCATCCTCTTCGGCTCCCCGTTCTGTTCCAGAATTCCAACTTTTAAGAATTCTACAGTATCCCATGTATCCGTACCTCTTGAGGCCGTGGCCTCCGCGCGTGGTGCCAAGCGTTGCAGGTTCGAATTCCACTGGAGGAAGGTTCGACGCCGAGAATGGGGGATGCATAGTGGGTTTCGAATCCCTCTTTGCAAGATGACGCTGGTTCAGGTGCTGCACCGGTGGAAGGAGGGCGCCCCCATTGACTGACCGGGATCGGAAGTCAACTCTTTGGAGTCCTTCCAGGACATCAGGGAGCCCTTTAGGGTTTCCCTCTGGTTGTACAGATGGAGCCAAGTACCACCGAGTACCATGGAGCTGGTTGATACCCTTCTCGGGGGTTGTCTCTCCGGGGTGTAAGGAGTGCACTGATTCCTTCATGGAGCGTTCTTCAGAAAAATTAAGAAGCGTCCCTTCAAGGTTTTCTTCAGAGGAGGAATCAAGGAGCGGATCCTATTCGGGTTCTCTCCGGAGAAGAAATGAGGAATGCCCCCCTTTCCCTACAGGGGACCTCTCCGGAGAGAATAAGGAAGAGGCTCCCCTCGAAGTTTCCTCCCGATCGTGAGAGGAACTGAATTCTTCCTCTGTAGCCTTCCTGGATTCAGAGGGTGGTCTCTACGGGGTCACCCTCTGACTCGAAGAGTGAGCACGCGCCCTCAGTTGGCATGGACAGTGCTGAAGAGCTGAGTGAGCCCGAGGCGGAAGATTCCTCAGCACTTGGCGAACCAAAACAAAAAAAAAAGCTGGAAGGAAAGCAGCGAAGCAGAAGAACCCGAAATTCTCATCATCTATGGCTCGACATCTTCAATACCCTTTTCTTGGGAAAAGGGTATTGAAGCATCCACAAGCGCGAAGAGTTCTCGCGGCAGCGTTTCATCTTCCCGGAGGGTGCTTCGGTTCCCTGGACCAGCACGACCTCTCGCTCCCCCGTGCCTTTCTCGCTCTCTCTCGCGAAACTTGATTCCATCTTCCTGGCGCTGGAGATGCAGCTTTTCAGGTTTTTCCTTCCTTCTTTGCTCCACGTCCGCCTCGATCTGTGCCGCCGTTGCTGCGCAACGTCGGGTTCCGCTCATGTCTGGAGAAAGCGAAGTGGAAGCGAGCGGCGTACGACGAAGCCTCTTCTCCCCTCTGGATTCCCACGCGAACCGCAACCACCGAAAGGTATTCGCCTTCCTCCTCTTCACCTCCACTTTCAGGATATGCGATCTGCGTCCCCCCATCCCTTCTTTGCTTTCCCTCTGGGAGGCTCCATGGAACTTTCGGTGCTCGCTGTCCGCTCGGAAACGAAGGATAAGCAAATGGCTGAGGGGAATCCCGTGTTCACCCTTCTGCTAGAGGAAGGACTCTCTTCCCCCTCTTCCAGAAGAGAAAACATGTAAGAGAAGATCCAGGACGTGGCTTGAGACCAGCAGCCTCCCCCTGGGCTTCCTCTCCTAGCATCTCAGCAGTTTTCCGCGGCTGCTTCCTCTGGGTTCGACCAGGCAGCAAGATTCTGGAAAAAAGGGACTCCCCAGGACGACTCCTGAAGAGGCGAACCCGGAGACAGGAAAGAGGTGGCTCCGGCGACTCGGAGCGCTTCCTTGGACCCTCAACCTCCAGGAGAGCAGGCCCCGGTTCTTCAAATGAAACGCAAGTACCGTGCGCGTCAGAAGCCGTTTTCTTGGTCATCCGGCATGCTGAGGTTTTGACGAACGGCCAGAGGCGATGGTTTCGCCCTAACATCACTCGAAATAGTACCAATGAAGACTCCCAGCAACTCTTGCCGTTGTGCATCTTCATTCAACGCAGCTCCCTTCAGCGGTAACCAAAAGTCACGCGTTCAGGAAGAAACCGAACGTTCGCGAGGAAGCTGCTCGTACCGGTAGATCTCACGCGTCATGGCTCCTCATCCGGAAGGAAGCTTCACGCATCTTTCAAGAGCGAACACAACGACAACACTCGACACACTCCATCACGGAACGAATGGGGAACATTGCACACCTAGACCGCCAAGTTTCCCTATGCAGCCGTCGCGGCGTTGCTAGGGCGACCGACTTGCGTTCGAAGTATGTCCCTGGAGATTCGGGTAGGAAGGAGCGAAAACCGCAGGACGAAATTTCGGCCGCACGGCTCGCAAGTCCTCGCTGGTGGACTCAGCCATCCGTAGAGAGTCGTTGAGCACCTTCTCGGGAAGGACGGAGTCACATGCACGCGATACTTCAGGTGTGCAGAGGCGCAAAGCAAGTAGATATACTTCTGAGGGGGGGGAGGGGGGGGAAGGAGAACGAGGGGGGAGGGGGCAAGGAGAGAAAGAGAGAGAGAGAGAGAGAGAGAGAGAGAGGAAAGCCAGCTCCATACTGGAAAAGAGAATTGCAGAACGCACGAGATCCTGGGAGAACACTTTGAAGAGGATGCATGCATGCACTGTCGATCCATGTGTACTTCTACGGATTCGTACCCTTGCATGCCCTCTTTTTTGCAGCACGAGGTCTTCCGGAGAACAAGGAAGAAATAGAGAACCCTTTTTTGCGAAAACCAGTCTCCTGGAATCTGCTTCCCTAGTTGATGGTCCGGGTCGTTCTCCTCGTGTTTGTGTTGTGAATCGCATCGGCGGAATGAGGAAGATGTAAGCAAAAAAACACGGAGAGTCCTGTGAAAAATTTGTCTCGAGGCTTGGTTGCTTGAAGAGCTTCCTTGGCAATTCCGATAAAAGCCTCATGAAAATAATTACCAGTCTCTTTCGCTGATTACGCAGCTGCAGAATCCAGAGCTACTGTATATATACATATGTGTGCATATATTTGGTTGTGATGTGATTCCTTCTCTTTCGCTCTAACTCTAGTCCTAGCCCGTGACATTGGTTACAGATATTGATACTGTCAATTCCTGATAATGGGCTTCCACTGAACACAAAAATACAGACGAAGGACTGAATAAAAAGAATTGCGGAGATGCGTGTTTTTTTCAAACGTGTAGCTGAAAACTTCTGACGTCACAACGCACCTGATTGTTTGAGTGCTGCTGGAAGAAAAAAAAGACCAAGTGAACAAATGCTTAAAAAATGCAAATTTTGCGATTTGTTTCCTCGAGAAATAGGAAATGGGTTATTTGTAATGAAACAAAAAAAGCTGATGTTCAAGGTTGTTTTTTAGCTTCTGACTTTAGGAAATTGGAAAAAAATGCATAGCCATTCTTAACTGATTCGCACGTTTACATCACGACTTACACCCTTTAACGTCATTATATGAATACATTACGAGAAAAGATTAGTTCACGATCTGAGTTTATGTTCATGTTTAGTTTATCTTCATATTTGTGTAATTTAGTGCAAACCAGAATATATTTTCTAATGAATCCTCCTAGTATGAAAATAAACGAGGAAATATTTGACAGAATTTTAGTAAAGTAAATCCAATATCAATATTGTTTAGAATACCGTTTCGTCTACAAATACGATATTTCTGTTCATATAGTCTCACAATACAAAAAATTTCATACAAGCTCCAAAAACTTCGTAGTTTCTTCTCATGTATGTCAGATTTATTACCTACACTCCTGTTAGCCATGATCCTATGAATTTGCATTCCACAGTGGGCATTTCCGTTTTGTCTTCAAACAAATTTTACATCTGATCCTTTATTAGTTTTTAGCGTGATCATTTTCGATTTTCACTCTTTCTCCCTTTTACGGAGACCTCAAATACTTTCATAAAGTGGAAATACAATGCAGCAACATCTTCAACCTGATGCTACTTGTCGTTAGTAATAACGAAACAATTTCAATAAAGTTTCAGCTCCAATACCTGCAAGCTCAGAAATCCGGAATCATCTTTCACTCACACATGCAGTAACTCTGAGTAGTGATCACAGAGAAAATGGAGAACAGTTAATGCATCACTACAATCTCGGCGATTGTTACTCAACGCTGACGCAAACTCCCGAGAAACCTTGGCAATTCTAAATCCGCAACCTGCTTAATCATGACGTCTCGTAAAATCCACCAAGGTATGATTTCATTTTGGAAAAATAATCTCACAAGAAAAATCGCAAGCACCTCATTTTCCTATGTTGTTTCCTGACAAATATTTTCATATTTGGAAATATTAAAATCATGAACTTTATAAACAATTTTAAAGTGTTGCAATAACAGTTACGAACAAAACATCCATTAATTGTTGTGTTAAATCTAATTACAACTATATTTCACTTGAGCTCAACAGATATTCTTATTTCCATAATACTTTCAGTTTAATTCGCTGCTAAATTAACATGCTTCCGCTTTTGTAATAGACATAACTTCCATATCTAAATATGTTATTATCTAAATATGACTTTTTGGAGAAAATACCTCTTGAACCAATTGATTGAGCGAACGTTATTTACCTTTCCGTCGGAAATGTTCAGCTTGAAGCTGTCTCAGAATGAGGTGATTACAGATAAACAAATCTTTGCATCTTTGAGATGTGCACATTCAAAATATTTACATATTGGATCAAAGTTTGAACATTTTAAAGCAATGAGCAAGTAGAAAGGACCACTATTTTCTTTGAAATGATAGAAAATGCCAGAGTTCTCATACAGGAATCATTGCTTTTTATTTATTTATTTTTTTCCGAGATATAAATCAAAAGTAACGAAATACATTTTCCACTTCATAACTGTCTGCAAGTAAACACAAACATCAAAGGAAAAATGTGCATATTAGAGAAAAACAGTATGACTTTTGTTTTGCATTGATGCTTTCTTTTCCTGATCTCCAAATGAAATCGGCGTTGTTTGTGTGCTTTTCAAAGATGAGTTTTTAATTTTTCTTTTTTAACCAGGGAGATACCCACCCATTTCTTTGTTCAGAAATGGAATGTTCTTCCTCATAATAATAAATTTGCAGGCAAATTTGTGAATCTAAATTGCGAATCTCCAGCATAACCCTTTGCTTCACTGGAAAAAATCAATTTCCATCGAATGAAATATCAATGGCTATTTTTTAAATATGTTTTCACAAGTTTCAGTTTCATAACCGAAACCAGGTCCGCTATTCAGAGGCCTCATTTTTTTATGTGGTGTGAGGCTCTGAGTTGTAGTTTGCCTTTATTCTTGATTTTCTAATATCCTGGAGATCTCTGAAACCTTTAGCCAAACCTTTGGCTACCCTGAGATCCTGATTTGGTTCCGGCAATATGCATCGCTGAGTGCCTCAAGCCCAGGCTTCCGACTTTAGACTCAGACAGTGCTTTCACAACTTAAGTTGGAATTACTATAGCTGATGCCAAGCACATGAACTTGATGTTTGGTGAAATCACCCTTTCATTTTATCTCATCAAACCGGCCAGCCGTATTGTGCAGGAAACCGCGCAGATAATTTTCTGCTGTCCAAGTCGAAAGAGTGAGATGATGATGATATAACGTTTTGTGAAGTTTCTTATCAGAATGCTAACCCATCTTATATGACTACATTTCGTGTTAATGCCATTAACGAGGAACTTAGTAAATTATTCTCTTTCGACAGTATAGCTGAAATATGAAAAACTTTGCATCGTTGATGACTTTGGCTTTTCGGAGAAGTGCGTTTTCTGAAATGGGAAAAGGAAAAAAAAAACTGTTTTTTCCAAACAAGGAAGCAGCTTACCTTTTTCTTTTATTCCTGAATTTATTTGCTGTGAGAGCACAGCAATAAATTCTTCGTGTCTTTTGAAGTTCCGTACAACCAAAAGTACTTTCTATCGTAGGGGAACGGTCATTTATTTACTTCATTCTGGAATGATTCTTTATTGGGATACTGAGCAGTCCGTCAACTGATGCATCCTTATGTAATACAGCTTCCTTGCACAATTGCAACAGTATTTTCTTCCTGGCTAAATAATCGTAGAATGATGCCGTAGAAGTTTAAAAAATCGTAGAAGTTTCTCTGTACCTGCGCTCTTTTCGACATCAGCTTCATTTGGACTCGATTTGCGATGAGTTTCTGCGTGCTTTCGTTGCAATCGCGATCTTTCTGCCTTCGAAGCATCCGCAAAGTGTGTTTCCAAGACCGTGTTATTAGCAGAAATGTGATTCCCTTGCATCGATGGCATTATTTGATCATTCACTGCTTAGCTCTTCAAGATTCCTGTTCCTCCTCTTGTCGAAGGTGTCTGGAAACCAGAATTTCAACTGTCAAAGACTCCCAGTCCGTGCCAATGATTGATGATGAGAAGATTCCGATTTTCCGTTCGTTTCACCATTCGCGTGTTAATGCATGAGCGCAGTCTCCTTTTATCAACTCTCATATCCTTTCATACACGGAATTTCATGTCCATGAACTACCGCCATGTAAATCATTACTTAGGAATTGCATCTTCGCGATCTCCTTAGGAAGGCACGTTGCTCTAGCTGAAGCTCAACCTGTTGATATTTGATAATAAGTGTGATCTCAAGAGAGATCCCATTCCTTCGCCCTTGCTGACTGAATCTTGCATCTCAAGTAGCGTCGTTTCCTATGAGGTCTGCAGTATGGGATAGAAGAAGCAGGAGCGAGCTCCCTTAGCTTTTCTTGCATTTCACGGAATTCGAGGAGAATTGAAAGGCGCCTTGAGAAACTTATTCACGTTTTGGGAACTGTGATTTCGTTCGTTCCGCACGCACATGCAGGACGGAGCTAATTTTACGCATCATCAGGAGCATGCAATAAGACCTGTGTCACTTAATGGGTCAGTTGTTGCACTGAATTCCCAGCAATATCGTGTATCCGATTCTTCTTCAAATAAATCCCCAAAAAGAAAAAAAAAACTGGACTTACTTCATCCAACTGCTTGAATGATGAAAATATGTCTATGTAGAATTCTACAGTAGGCGAAAAAAATCTCGGCATCCAGGTTTGCACTGAAGTTCTCCATCACCAGTGATAAACAGCAACAGTCTGCAATTTGTGAAATCCTCTACGGAATTTATGTTCCGCCGGATCCATACATTTTCCTATGGCACCTCCGAACTTTGATCGGCGATGCAAAAAATACTCGTTCCTGCAGCATCCTTCTCGTGCCTGTCTTGGTCTTCACCCTTTTTCTTCTTCCGATGTTTTAAATCAGCATTGCATCATCATCACTGATGCCTTTGTGTGCGGGAACACTGTCATTAGTAGGACTGGAGCGCAACAGTCTCTGTAGCACCATGGATTTCCGAATTACGTATCATCTTCAACTGACTCATCATCATGGTCACGAGTCAGCAGTTGTGCTTTCGGGAAATTTGGGTTCTGAAATTCCCTTTCTCATTTGCAACAAACGCAAGAGGTTTTTCTCATTTTCAAAATGCCTGAGGCATGATCAGCTCATTCCAGAGAGCATCACCCTCAATGACCGACACTGCCCTTCTCACCTTGCGATAAAAACCTCGGCGCACCAGCTACATAGACGACCCTGTGTTAGGACTCAGGGGAGAAATAAGCTTGGGTTTGCATACCTTGAGCGGGAAAGATCAGCAGGATGAGTCTCTGCACAGCTTGTTGTCGAGCCTTTTTCAAGGCAGTTTACTTTTAGGACCGAAATCTCAGTTGTCATCCAAACGTTTCAATGGGTTTAAAGAAAGTCTCTTTAGGTTCCTGACACATCCCGGCTGTTTCTTCTTCTTTCTTTCTCTTTTTTTCCAACGAGAGATGAGCTTCGTCGTGCCATCCGTATTACACTCCCGTGTAACATGCATGGCACCCCTCCTAGCATTGTGGCTCATTACGAGTCATCTCCTTTCATTGAAAGTCTGTAACAGCCCCATCCCAAGGCACGGTGTCACCGGCAGCCGCAAGGAAAGAAAAGAAAAAAAATTCTCTAAGTGTTTAGGCAAAGCTTCAGGAAGCCATCTTTTCGAGCTCTGTTGCTCTTCATTGTCCTCCTTGAAATTTATGAGCTGCAAATTTTTGCATCCATCGAGTTGCGGCATGGAGACCGTTGAAAAACACAAAAACACGTGTAACCCGTTACTCTAGTCGGATCTTAGCACTGACTACGCTCTGCTAGCAACGTGCTTGAGAAAAACGGCCTCGCGCTTTTTCCCTCCAGAAGCGATTCCTCCGTTCCCTTTGGTTTTCGAGGAAGCCTTTTAGCACTCGCCGTTCAGAAACCGCCTTTCCGTTCCGTTCGATTCTCGCAGTAGCAGCCTCACTTCTTCATTCACTGCTGGCCGGTGCTTAAATATTTTGCAAGACAGAAAGCTGGAATCACGCTGGTTCTCCGGATTTCTTGGCTCTGCGTACGTCACACCCGAGGTAATTGAATGCCTTGTTTTCAAGAGTCCAGGTTTTGAGCGCTACGCTGTTTGAGCCCGTCGCGGTGGTTAGTAGGTGTCCAGAATGTTTTCACACACAGACGAGGAGTGGAAAATGGTAACCACTCTGTTTGCATGGGGTTGCCGGGACACGGAGGCATTCGCGACTTGTTTGATCCTCGGACGGATTTATTTGAAGTCGCTGACGCAGCACTTCGCGCCGCAGAGTTCAAAGTTTTTCCGGGCGGGAAGTCTTTCTGAAAAATGACTGACCCCTGCGACCTCGCGACATGCACCGGCCCACGGCTTTGGATCATTTCGCGCTCCTGGCGACGGCGCCTCATCGAAAAGCCCTGCAGGCAGCCGATGGGCAATTAATTGGAGTAGGCATCATTGCCTTCATCAAGCTGAATCCCATCCCCTATCTCGGAAGTAATGCTAGCGGCGATTCGGGCTTGGCTCTACGTTGCTGAGTTGAGATTCGACTGATGGAGCAAAGTATCACGAAAGCCCCTGCTGCACCAATCGGAACGAAAGAATGATTCCTTTTACAACCGATGCTGACATTAAAGACTCGATCTCTGTAGACCTGTTGACCGCCTTAAAACCCTTAAACACTTCTGTGGTGTTTTGGGCTGGTCAGCATTCATCTTTTGAGTGGATTTTGGCGAGCATAGCGGGATGAACCTGAGCAGCCTACGCGTTGCTTTGGGAATTCGTTTGCTCTCACTCATGATGTTTGTTTTTTCTCTCTTTCTCTCTCTCTCTCCTCTTCTTTCTTGATTCTTCAGATGTGATCGAACGGAACCATGTTGCTAAGTGTTTGCTTCTTCTAGTCATAGCACAGTACCAAGAATCCAGAAAGACGTTTGCTACCTGCGTCGCCGAGATCGCCGCTCGCAACGAAAACTGTGATCAGCTAGTCGAAAATGGAACCATCCAGCTGCTCCTACCTCTGCTAGGGGACCCTATCCCTCAGATCAGACGCACTTCCATGTTAGCGATAGGAAGGATTTCTGGATGCAAACCAGAATTCGCCGAGCTGTCAGCTACTCCACCAGTGCTGAAACAGCTGGTCCTGTGCACAGCACGGGATGATGTAAGTTGCTAGCGATTCTCTCCCCTTGCTTCATCCACCTCCATCTAAACCGTTCGTGCATTCAACCTTCAAATCGCACGTGATGAGTCTGATCTTAGAACGACGGTGCTTACCCGCTCCCGTTCCGCCAACGCTTCCGCGTGCGTGCGTTCGATGCGCTTCAGAGTGGATGCCTGCTTTTTCTCATGAGAAGCCAGTCTCCCCCCCCCCCCCTCCTCTTACAGAGCATCCAACTCCCTCATTTTGTGCCTCACTTTTGGACCGAGGCCGACATCCAATAGCATCATCGAGTTCGCCATGTCATCACAAGAATAAGAAGTGCATGGCTACATTAAATAGTTCTGAAGAGCACGCAATGGAGCAGGTGGCTTCCAATCTCCTAGGATTGGATGACGTCCCGCGATCTGCGCTGTCCTGCGTGTTACCTGTTTGCTTGCAGAATGCGCTTGTGTGGTTGCATCTGTCTGTGGAATCAGATAATTTCTCCTTTCCACAATTCCCCGTTTTCCGTCGGTACAATCCAGGAGAACAGGGTCCTAAGAAATGCCTGCGCCATTTTCTTTCTTTTCTTTTCCTTTTTTTTGGAATTGGGAAAAGGCAATTTCTGCTTTTGGCGCTTCTAACTAACGATTATTCTGCTTCCGCCATCTGATAAAGAGGTCATATTTTTGCTAGTAACGGATCATTCTCAACATCAGTACCGCTTCCCCGTGCGTCCCATTGTTTTCGTGGCGGAGGCTTGCGTGGTGAGGTGAGGGAAAGCGTTCCCGGAGAAACTCTGTGGGATCGGTTGGCACGGGAACCGAGAATTGCGCAGTTTCGGCATCCCGGACGCTCGCTTGCGGGCGTATCGCTAGCTGTCGGGGCGGTTGCGTTGACCGCCCCGACATCCGCGGCCTCCAAACGAAGCCGCGGCCGTTCCCTCTCCTCTCTGGAGGAAAGTTCACCCGTCAGGCCGACATGATGGCAGCAGGGGACCGACGGGTCGATTCGCTCGGACCTCGACAAGCCGAGTTTCCCGGACATCCTCCCGCCGACGGACGCGCTCCAGGAGGGATCAGCGGACGCAGGTGCCGGAACTCGTCACTGCAAGCAGCGGCGCACATTTAGCCACTCTCGTAAAAAGGGTGGAGGGAGAGGCCTGGGTGTGAGGGGAGCGGCAGCGGTGCGCGAGCTTTGGTCCTCTCGCTCGCTGCGAGAAGCACGATAGAGGATCCCATTTCGTCCGTCTAATGCAGGGAGCTGGGGTCCTGGCGCTGGGAAGATGGAGCACATGCAGGGGAAGGAAACGGTCAAGCAAGGGAAAGCATTCTCGACGACGGTTCCCCCTACCACTCACCCTCCTCCGCACACGCGCCGGGAGCAGCTCCCGGTTCAGCAGAATCATGACCGTGACTCGGTTCGCAGGCAACTCTGGAAGAGCAGGATCTCCCGCGACCTCCCAAGAGTTTCCTCTCCTGCTGATGTGCGCACAGCCTCCCAGCTGGGAGCTTGGAAGGCATTTTTGCACCTCGTTTGCAGGAGGAGCGGAGTCCGATCCCGTCGCCGCTCGGAAAGTTGCCGCTGGCTAGGGAGGCATCGCCAGACAATCCCGAACGTATGGGGGAGAGGTCGGAGAGCACAGCCGGCGGTGACTGATGCAGCACGAACAGCCGCCGGAGACCGCTCGGAGAAAGCAGAGAGGGAATTTGTCGGGGACAGGCCTCTCACCCCCGTCGTTACCCCCCCCCCTTCCGGTGTTTAATGCAGGCGAATTTTGGGAGCAGCGGGAAAGACGGTGGAAGGATGAGCTCAGGAAGCGAACGCCGGGTCTCTCTTGAACCAGGAGAGGCTATTTGGAAACTGAGCCGTCGCTAAGCGATCAGTTGGCAGCGGAAGCTCAAGAGGACGGGACGGGACCTTTGGACGAAGTGCCTCCTCCGCGACGCTCTCTAAGAATATCGAGCTCTCCGGATAAAGGGGAAGAGAGGAGTAGGGAACAACAGGGAACGTTCCTCCAACGGAAAGAAAGTCCATCCGCTAAGGGAACGCGTTTTAGGAGCGATCGGCCGCGAGAAAAACCGGACCTTCGGGACCGAAGGAGGAGGAGTCGTGTCCACCGTGTACGCTGCCTTCTCCGTGGTCCGGCAGAGTCAAGGCTGGTTCCAAGAGACGCCCAGCATCGTCGGTTCCCTCGCCGTCCTCGTTCTGTGCAAGCGCGGATCGTCCTGCCTGCCCTAAGAGTCCAGAGCCAGGAAAGCGCTGAGATTCCTCATGAAGTACGGGGCAATGCACTTGGGCGGGTCGAGGATGGCGAGGGAACCCCCGGTGCTGGGCGTTTCTGGGACCTGGAACCTTGGCTCTGCCGGACCACGGAGAAGTTGGCGCATTGGTGGACACCACTGCTCCTTTAGTCTCCGCGGCGCGGAGACTGAAGGAGGAGGAGTTACGGTTGCACAGGACAGAAGCAAGAAAGGAAGGGAAGGGGATAGGGGGGGGGGGTAGGCGGGAAGGTGACGAATTCACGGGACAAAAGCGAAAAAGAAAGAAAGAATGGACTCGCTGCAGGATTCTTCGCGGATCATTTCGTCTGCTGCTTTCCACCTCCCTCGGTCCGCGCCTCTCCAGCCTCCAGTCCATTAAAGGAAATGAAAACTTCGTGAAGAGAATCGCAGAAAAGAATCCTGGAAGGAGCTCTTGGATCCCACTACCACCAGGGAGGACGGAGCAGTAACTTGGGGGCTTCCTCAAGATTATCTGTTTTTCCTAGGGTTTGTCCTGGCGTGCTTCTCAGACAAACACGACTTCCTCCTCCCATTTCCATTTCCCTTCTATGCTTATCCGTTGTCCAGCTCGTTTTTCTGCGCTACCTTCCCTCTTCCGTTGTGGCGGCAGTCTCGGTCTTTTTTTCTCGGGAAGAAGAAAAAGAGAAGGGCGACACACGGGTCGTCGTCAAGTGCGAGTGGCTGAAGTGGAGCACGGAGGGGACGACGAACGGCCCCCTATCGTTCCGAGACGAGTGGCTGAGTTGTAGGAAGAGGTGGGGCGATGGGGATTCGAAAGAGCAGCACGCTGCCAGCTTGGCTGGAACAGGTCGCAGCAACCCGAGATCCTTGAAGCGCCAGCAGGGAAACTCTGCTCATCGACATGCCTCTGGCACTGACGAACAGCATCGCGACTGCGATGACCATGAGGATGGATGTCCACCATCCGCCAGTGTGCTGAGAGCGCCGGCGAGACTCCGGGAGAACAACGGACAACCGAAAGCCAAGAGCGAATGGGCCAGCCCCGTGGCGACTGGCGCCGCCGCGGCGTGCCGATGGACATCCTGGAACTGCGCAGACAAGACCGTGTGGGACTGCGCTGCACGACTCAAGCCTTCACACGAAGCAGCGACCTCCGTCCTCTTGTCTCACCACGTTGTCCCCACCTGCCCCTCAAGACCGTGCGTGACCTCCTCTCCGCCCAGCCGAAAATCGAGATTGAGCAAAGAGGGGACGGAAACTGTACTCGGGCTGAGAGAAGCTGGCGTACGAAACTGATCCTGCCCGCTGGCGGGTGCGACACGGATATAGGCCATTCGCGTTCCCTCCATCGGATATCCGCAGGGTTTTTCTTCCAGGGACCCACCCCCCTCCCTTCCTCCCGCAAGCACATTTTCCGAGCCGCATTCCTCGGGCCTTTCGAAGAAAGCATTCCGCGAGCACGGGCAAAGGTGGTTCGATGAGGAAGGACTTGGCTCCCTGGGTGCGTTCTTCGATCCCTCCCGCCCGTGCGGACTCCTGACGCAGAACCATCCTCTTTCCCCGCGGCGGCGGGCACGGGCTCACAGCTACTCCTCCCCTCCTCCTCCTCCTCCTGCAGGTGGTCGAAAAGAATCTGGGCACCCAGGGGAGACACGTGCTCACTCGCTCCACCCGCAGTTGCCGATTCGGGAATCAAAAGAACCGCGCCTACACGAACCGAAGACCGAAGACGCGAGACTTGGAGCTCGACCGCTGTCCGCCTCTGAGTGCTGCAGTCGCTTGCTCTCCCCGATTTATTTTTACTTTATATTTTTTTGTTTTCAAAAAAGAGAAAAAAATGAAATGGAATGAAGAGGCGCACTGGCAGTCAACTTAAAAAGATCTGGGATCCTCCGACGTATTTGGGGAGAAGAGGAGGAGGTATTTGGGGACGCTTCCTTTTCCCATCCTTGAAATGTTCACTCTCGGGGTTTCGGCTTGAGCGCGGAAGACGGTGGGGTCCATTTGCTTCCTTTGTTGCTATGGGCTGCTGCAGCTTACTTTGTAGCACCGGCAGGTGCCAGCCGAGTCGGGAAGCGGGTGAAGTACCGGCGTGCGAGGAGTAGCCGCCACGTCTCTGGAGAGTTGCGCGAAACCCTGATGGGGTTCCGTGACCCATGTGGTCAAGGTTGAGCTCCTGACCACCAGCAATCATCCGAATACTACGGAACTTCACATTCGAAATCGATCTGCTGATAAGTTCCGAAGTGTGCGTGGGCGGATGCACGAAAAGCGGAGAGAGGATACCTCCAGGATTCAAGAGGAACAGGACAAAGACCTCTCATTGATGCCATGGATTGGAGTCACTGGGTTTCACGGCACGGTGCGCACGTTCCACAGGTCCTGATTGAAGAGGTTGGGAGGTCGGGAACGTGGCGGCGTGAAGCCGTGGCTAAAGCCTGAAATAGGCAGCGACTGGGTCTGGTCATCAAAGAGGAACGGATGAGATGGGGAACCAGGAAGGAGAGGAAACGTGGGAAGGAGTCATTCGGGGTGCCTACATCAGAGGCGATAGGAATGAGCTCTGACAAGAACGCGAGAGCTCCGTATCCACTTCGCGGACGCTTCGGGTCCCCTCCATCATCAGCACCATCCACAGCAACAAGAGGGAGCGGAAATCGGTGAGAGAGAAGGAGGAAATCCGGTTGTCGCCGCTGACCGGGCACCAGCTGGCTGTTGTGACTATTCTGCAGCGGCTGGCTGGAATCCTCTCGAGGGTGTTACGCGAGTTGCCTCTCTGGAGTTCTCCGGTTGCCTCCGGCATGTCCCCTAGCCGGCTTCGCGTACTTCCCTGGCAGGAGGTCGGCAGGAGGCAGGGAAGAAGAAATAAGCGAGGCGTCGATTACCACCACTTCATCTTCCCGTTTCCCTAAGGAGGATCCTCCACGGCGGCGGGATGGGCAAGGGGAGCAAAGAAGAGCGCGTTCATTATAGGTCCATGAAGAAGGCCACTAGGATCGCTCGGGATGGAGCGTTCCGGCTACTCCTCCGGGAGCGCGTTTGTTTGTCCTCCTCCCCTTCCCTGCCTTCCTCCCTTGCTGAAGTGAGCGCCGAGCGAGTCCGTTACACGCCAGTCTCCGTAATCTATAAGAATCGTTCTCTTTTCTGAGTGCAGAGGGGGAGGGGGACCTTATCGGGATGCCAACCGGAAAGGAGGGGAGAGTAGAGGGAGGAAGACAGAGAGAACAAGACTCCCGACTGCTTGCCCGGAAACCTTGAGTACCTCCTTCCTTCGCCGTTCCAGAAATTCTGCAGGAAAGCTGCTATCCTCGCCATGAGGTCCATCGCCAAACACTCTGCCACCCTTGCGCAAGCGGTGGTCGACGCCGACGCCCTAGAGGCGCTGTCGTTGTCTCTGGAGGATGTAGACTGCTGCCTGAGGGAGGAGAGCTCGTCCACTGTCGGAGCCATCGCCAAACACTCCGGATCCCTGTCTCAGTCCGTCGTGGACGCGGGCCTCGTGCCCCTGCTGGTGGCGTGCTTGCAGGAACCGGAAGCGGGATTGAAGATAGAGGCGGCTTGTGCCGTGGGCCACATCAGTTCCCACTCTACAGAGCTGGCGCTCGCGTGCGCGGATCATGACGCCATCATCTGCTTGGCGTCGCTGGTGACCCATAAGGATCCGAAGGTCAAGGTGAGAAAATGAGGCAAGGCGAAAGCAAGCGAGAGAGGCCAACGGACCGAGAGATGGATGCCTGCTTCCCTTTTCGGTCATTCCCGGGCAGCGCCACGTACTGTCGTCATTGACACAGATGTGCAGACACTCCATGGACTTGGCCGAGATGGTGGTCGAAGCGGGCATATTCCCCTCGGCGCTGCTGAATTTCCAGGACGAGGACGTCACAGTGCGGAAAAACTGCGCCACGCTGACCAGGGAAATCGTCAAGCATTCCGCCGAGGTGAGACGGTCGGTCCGCTTCGGCTCTGGCCCCCGTGCAGGCCTCCTGGGAAAGCGACTCTGCTGCTCGCACGCAGGGCAGGCGCTCCCTTGCATCTTTTCCTTCTTTCCTCTCTCGTGCTTGGAGGCTGCTGCTCCCCATCACTCGCTGACGATTGCGGATCCTGGTTGAATGAAAGGAATGAAGGGTAAGGATAGTCTCTCTCCGCGAAGCGGGGCAGCACTGCAGCCAGGACTGCTTCTTCGCACTGGGAGAACTGAGCACTCGGCAGGGAACCGGCCGGGCGTCGCTGCGTCCTGATCCTACAGACTGCTCTTCCTCCTCTTCCCCTCCTCTTCTTCCTCCATTATTCTTTCTACTTCTCCTTCCACTCTCGCAATTTTTGCGCGTGTTCCTTCCTTTGCTCTTCTGCCGGTGAACCTTCCGCTGCGACAGTCCTGAGCTCGGTGCCTCGTCGAGCAGGCGTTGAGCCCGAGATCAGGCCAAGGAGTCCCGGATTTCCCTCTCTCCTTTCCTTAAGACCTCGACGGAACCGCTGCCGTTCCAGACCCGCACCGCGCGCCGGGCGCGCGAGACAGGGCCGGGCGCAGAGGAGCGAAAACTCGTTCGGCGTGCTCTGCCCTTCCTCGAGACGCGTCCCTTTCCTTATGGCGGGTGGCGGTGGCGGCTCCTTTGTGGGCACCTCCTTGTGACAGGGTCGAGGGCTTCGATGAACCCCCCACGAGGGAGGGAGAGAGGGAGGGAGGGAGAGGAAGCGTCTGCTGCTTCCCCGAAGGGGATGCGCCGGGAGCGCGCACTTTCCCGGCAGGAGAGAGGGAAGAGGAACCGAGAGAGGCGTCGGCCATCACCTCGGCTTCCCTCTTCCGCGGGGAGGATCCTCCGCGGCGGCGGGATCAGCGGAGACAGCAAAGAGCGCGTCCACTACAGCTCCACGGCAGATGCGACCTTTGTTTCCCGATCTTCACCGGTGGAGAGCCAGGATTACGCCGGCAGGGGTAGGGAAGCATCATCTTCGCTTCCTTCCCCTTCGAGGAAGTGAAGCTCTCCTTCTCGCTCCTGTCCCCTTGCTACGAAGGGGGAAAAGGAAGTGGTCAGCACCCCTTGGCTGCTCCTTCACGGCTAGTCCGCCTTCCCACTCCACCGGATTTCTGGGGAGGCTCATCGGAACTTGCACATCTGTTTTTGCTCCCCCCTTCCTCTCCCCTCAGCCATGCGCCACCTCCCTCACCGTTCTTGCCTCTCTCCAGTCGAGCTCGTCCACGGCTTCGCTTCTCCGGGGATGGAGGGGGGGAGAAGGGAGAAAACAACAAGGCTGTGGCTGCTGATGATGATGATCTCAAGTGCAGTTTCACGGCACGTGGTGCCGCGAGAGCTGGCGGAGGCAGGTCGGAGATCTTGGTGCACGGGAAGCGCGTCGGAAACTCCATGCAGAGAAGAGATGGGCAAGCCAGTGGGAACGGACGCGCGCGAGACCGAAGCCTGGTCTCGCTAGGCGCAGGTCGCAGACGCTGTCACTGTGGGAAACGCGCGGGAGGAAACCCGAACGGCCTTCTTGTCTGCGCCCTCCCGTTTGAGACTGCGTGCTTCACCACGAGCAGCCAGCCACCGCGTGTTGTGTGATGCACAAGGGAAGGAGGGAGGGAGAAGGAGGGGCTCTTTTGAAGAGAGCGCGACGACGCTACCGTAAAGGATGGGCGGTGCACACCGGCAGTCGCTTCCTGGATGACACGCTTCAAGACGGACAGAAACCCGACGGACGCGGACGCAAAAGGATCTTCCCGATCGGCCATCCATTTGGACGCAATGCGATGCGTCCTTAGCAGCACCCGTCCAGTTAGGATGAACGTAGTGGATGCGGAGGGTCGCCGCCGCGTGCGTGGCTTGTGATGTGGCTCCGTCCTATCCACTTCTGTTTCCACGGAAGAGGAGAGACATCTCGGGTCCGCTGCACTTCCCCGAAGAGCACTCACTCTGAGCCGCAAAGACGGAAAGTCAGCAGATTCCGTAGGACGATCTTCGAAGAGTCCGCAGTACTGGCTCCCAGCTGTCAGTGTGCACAAAGGAAGGGATGGAAGGGCTACTCTCCATTGCTCAGGAACGAAGCGGTGCGTCCGAGGTCCTCGAAGACGGCAGCATCGCGCGAAAGACATGGATTCTCGAGCTTGCAGAGGATTATTGAGTCGGTTTCTGAACCTTCCGTGGGAAGATGGGGAGCTCCAGGGAGCTGCTTCTCCTCCGAATTCGGGAGAGATCAAGAATCCCGGAGCAGCAGGCGCTATGGAAACGAGACTCCTCAGAGAGGAAGTAGCACTTTGCCCTTCCAAGTTAACAGTGGAGCTCCTTTAGAGGAGAGCAGAGCATGGGTACCGATAGCTTTCGTACTCTTTCCAAGGAAGGTGGAAGAAAAGCGCTCGTTTGTTTTATCCGCGGTATCTCTCAAGAGCCAAGAACCCGGTTTGATGCCCCGAGCACGAGGAATAGAATATAACAGAGACGTACCACGAGATGGTGCACCGAGAGGAGTTGCGCTCCAGAAGACATGAACCCGCGCTCGAAATGTTTCGGAATGAGGCAGGTCACAAGGACATTCGCGACGGCGGACGAGCTCTACGTGAAGGACAGCAGCGTTCCGGACAACTCGCCCAGCTCGTAGCGAACCAGTTGATCTCAAATGACGCGATGGGGAACGCGCGGTTCAACTGAAAGGCAAAAGGAAGAGGCTGCTGACAAAGAGAAGCAAAATCCTGCACTCTAATTCGAAGACTCTTCAAGAAAATGCCCGTTTCTGGTGGTGAGGTCACGCTGTGTGAAGAATCCATACTCTGTGTGCCTTCTCAGAAGATGCTGTGAGCAAGCACAGTCTTTGAAGTCCCCGGGCTCGACAGCGTTCCAAAAAGAGGGATCGCAGCAGGAATCATTCGCGGGGCTCAAGAAGTGCAACCCGTTCGCTGTCTAGGATTGCTAATGACACCTTGATTGATGACACTTTCCGTCATTTGGTTTCCATTGATGATTCCCAGGCAGACATTTACCGTCAGGAGGAAACACAAGGGCAAGGAAGGTATGGGGCCCACCTGGGCGGCAGCCATGGTAACTGTGGCTTCTGTGCGCAGCACCGAACGTTGCGGATTCGAATCCCACCCGGGGAAGGGTCGACGCCGAGAACGGGAGGTGAGTCATGGGTTTCGAGTCCCCCCTGCAGGATGACTCTCGTGGGTCCTCGAGCTCCGGGTGCGGCACTGGTGGAAGTCGGAACCCCCAGATGCCCCCGCTGACTGGCCAGGATTGAGAATCAACTGTCCGGGTCCTTCCAGGACAACCAAGAGCCTTCGGGGTTTCCCTTCGGTTGTGAAAATGGAGCCGTTCCATGGAGCTAGTTAGTACTCCCTCGAAGGGGGTCGCCTCTCCAGAGTGTAAGTGCGTTGCTCCCTTCGGAGAGCGCCCTTCAGAGAAATCGGGAAGCGTCCCTTCGGAAGTGGAAACAAGGAACAGACCTCCTTTCCGGAGGTCCCTCTGGAGAAGAAACGAGGATTGGCTCCCTCCGGAGAAAATCAGGAAGAGGTTCCCTTCGGAGACAACCAGGGTGGAAGGTCCCTTTCGGGGCTCCCTCCCAAGCTTGAGAGGAACAGATTACTTTTTCCGTAGCCTTCCTGGATTCACAGGGTGGTACCCTTCCGGTGTACTCCTGTAAGAGTAAAGCTCACTCTCGGATGGAGTGGGCAGTGCTGAAGAGCTTCGTGAGACTCTCCCCCCCTTCCCCCCTCGAAGAGCGAACGGTTCTTCAGCGCTTTGCCAATTAAAAGAAAAAGAAAAAGAAAAACCCAGAAAGGAAGAAAAAGCTTGAAGGAAGATATCTGTGGAATCTAGAAAACTGGCTCCTCCTGGGCTGGATCTAGTAGCTTCTGCTACTAGTGAGACATCGGATCAGATGGGAAGCAGCAGAAGCAGATATGACTGTTTACTAAGAGGGGTCAAAGATGGAAAGAAGGATAGGCCAATCGAATGCTGCTATTATGAGAGACCAGCCCGCGCAGCTTTTCGGTTATCTAATCTAGATGATGCAGACAAAAGAAGGGAGACAGTACTTGTTGATTGTAAGGGGAGGCTTGCAGCTAAAAGAATCGTGTGCTCATAAGCTTTCTGATTTTTTTCTTCCTTCCCTTTCTCATCATCCCCCAAAACTTATCGATCCGTTAGGGAAATTTTCGAGAGCGCCAACGCGAGGAAAAGCGACGCCACTTTCGGGTCTTGACGCCAAATTGTGAAATGTTCTTACGCGCTTTGCGAGTTACATGCCCTGCGGGGGGAAGGAATCGTGGGGATGATTACGCGCGACGATACTCTTCCATTTGAACCATCTTGCCTCAGTGTTTCATCAACGAGATACAATTATGCGGGTGAACTGGCTGCTAAGGAAACCTCTCAGTGCACGGCCTCACTGGCGAATGCTCACCCATGGTTTGGCAGAGAGCATTCGAAAAAACAGCATCCCTTCTCTAGAAACATAATCTCCTGGAATAACTTTAATCTTCTTGCTCTTCGGTGAAGCACACAGTTTTGTTCCGTGTACACAAACAGGCCCAGAAATAATCTTGTCCATTAATCAATTGGAAGAGTAGAGTTCCGATTTTCTCCCGAAGAATTTCCGATTCTTATTAAAGGAATTTCTGGAGCATCCTTCTCCTGCGTCTCCTGCTTCTAATCTTGTAGATCGAGCAGAAAAAAGTAGATTAGAAGAGGTGTTCATTATCAGCAAAGGTCCACCTTAGGTTCTAGTTGGTTGAAATGTGCGGCAGTGAATTGTCTCAGTGTCAAACACCAATGTTTCGACAGTGAGACACAGTGAACATACACGTGTACGCACTCACGTGTGTGTATTTTTTGTTTCTCATTTTAGCTAGCCCAAATTGTGGTTAATGTTGGTGGATTAGCTGCGACTGTGGAGTATCTGTATACCTCTCCTGAACATGCACGTCTCCCTGGTATCATGCTACTCGGATACGTTGCAGCTTCCTCGGAGCATTTGGCGATGGCAGTGATTGCTTCACAGGTCTGTCATTTCAAAGGAGAGAGAATGCAATTTCCTTGTGTTGCGCAAGGAAGACTTATAGAATTCGCCATATTCTTGCTGAGTTATGTCATCAGGGTTTTTTGTCCATATAGGCTCCGTTTTGTTCAACTCTTCGTCTTCCACGTACTTTTCTTTAACATTCTTCTTCTTGGTTGTTCCATCTTCTTTAACACGATCCTCTTCCTCATCTTCTCTTACATCTTCCATTTTTGATTCATCCGTTCCTTCTTTCTCTTATCTTTTTTTTGGTTTAAGGAACTAAGGGTATTGTGACGCACTTATCGGTCAATGTGCTATTCGCTCGCACTGAAACCAAAAAAAAAAAAAAAAACGAGTCGCATTTTCATTCACAATTCGCAATACGTAGTAGCTAGGCGTTTCGTAACTCACTATAATCAAGGTTGCCAGATACATCGCCTGAAATGAACGTATCCGGGGAAAAAACAAAAATGAATGGAATCTCCGTTTTCGGGGCTTCTTTGGTTTTTGTCTTTTCACTCCAATCGGATCGAAAGAATAACTTTTTCGAATTTCACTTTGCATAAATTACTATGTACCATATTACTATGTGTTTTCTCTCAAACTGCTCCACATTTCTCCAGCCTCTTGTCTTTCCATTTTTTTTTTTTTGCTTGCCCTCCCAAACCGAGTCTTCCCAAAACTTAGAAGAAAACGAAATCTCTTATACGAGCGTTTTGGCTGAAGGCAAATACGAACTCAGACGCGATGCAACATCTTGAAACTTGTAAAGTATCAGTTGAAACACACACACACACATACACGGGTCATGTATGTTTCAGATAGATGTGTAGTAAAGGAAGGACAAACCATGAACTAACTTTTTTATCATTTAAAGCGAACTTTCTACAGGAAAAAAAAATTCGTGATGGGGTGATTTTTGAGAAAGCTGAGGGGAAAAAGAGTAAGGTGGGTCTAGTCAAAAGACAGAAAATGGAGAAACCTTCGTTCCTCGTCGTTTTGATGAGTAATTCGTTTCAGTTATTCGTAAGGCCTGATAATGCGTATCCAGTAATTCATGGGGTGGAATTGAACAAAACAACCAAACAGCGACCAAGTAGAATTTGATTGCAATCTCGATCATGAAAGTTAAAACAGTAGGAAAACAGAAATAGCATGTAAAATGGGCATCTGCTTGAGGATAAACGACGTTAAGTTGCTATGGATACCTAGAGTGTCGTACCCTCTTGATAAGAGTTGAGGTGTGTCACTGATATATTGGGAGGAATCTTCAGAATACAGCAATGTTGAGGAGTGACTAGAGATACTTATGCGTGCATACCAAAATGTTTGCAATTCTCTCGCAGCGCTCTTTCGCGTGGCCCTCGAGAATGTTCTGGAACGGTAACTGGCGTCCTGGCTACAAGGCTCGCTGTCCATCTAACGCCTGACGCACTTCAAAGAAAACAATGAAAATCTATCGTGAATAACTCCCGAAACCATTCTTTTACCGAAAATTCTTTTCCGGTGGTTACCATGGCGCTCGCGAGAAGTTTCCCTGTGAGTTTATCTGATAGCCGTTAGAATCAAACCTCACCCGGTGGATAGCGAAAAAATGGGCAGTAGGAGGACTGTGTGAGGAGGGAGGAGAAGAAAAGCCAAGGAGGGACAGAGGCGCTAACGGGTCTGTCGCTGCTGCGTGGCATGTGGAGTTTAGGGAGGAGCTGCAAGAACTGCGCTTACATGTCGGGCGCCTCCTTAGCGTAACTTTTTCTGGATTTCTATGGCACGTTGCCAATTTGCGCAACCGGTATCCCTCCTGGGAATGTCAGCGCTGGGAAGAAAGAAAATCCGTGCGACACGCTCCGGAAGTTCCATGATGCTTGCGGCCGAGGAATTTCCCTTCACAGGAGCGAACGGTGAAGCCTCCGATCACCTTGCCATGGATCGGTTCAGGGCCGCGCGAAAGGCAACGCGGGGAGGCATTCCCTTGCGGAACCCCCCACAAAACAACCACCAGCTCAAAAACCTCACCGGTGGAGCCGGGAAAACAGAAAAAGCGAACTCCGACATCCGTTGATAAAACATTTTGGGTTGACAGTAATCACTGAGCCGTGGACCCACAAGCCACGCAACCAGTGAGCAGAGAATCTGTAAACGCGACCAACCACACTCGGTTGATGGTTGGGGGTATCCATCTCCGTAAAACTTTTCGGGTTTTTGTCTGCAGAGCCACTGCCACAGAGCAGCGGATTTCCCATGGATTTCAAAGCCATTGGCGCAGAGATTTAGAGGAACAGAATTGCTGAATCTTCTAGGCAGCCGGAACCTCTGAAAGGCGAATCATTTCTTTTCTCAGCGGCTGTCAATCTGTTTTCATAAGTCATCTCCCACTCTATCACTCACATCTTGGTAACTTGCATGACAAGGCTTTACAACGAAGAAACAAATTGCTAGATCCTCCCCCCCCCCCCCACACACACCTACATCCCTCTCTCTCTTTCTCTCTCTCTTTTGATCTGTTGATCTGAAACATCCTATAGTCGTTTTCTTTTGCGTTTTGGAATTTGGAGTCTTTGAAAATTTGGCTTCTTCATGCATCTGTCTTCCTTGAAAGTCGACGTCAGTTCGAAAGAGTCTTCCGAATACTTTTACATCTTGTGTGATTCTTTCCATCACGGGCTTTATTGCGGCACAAGGAATCGGAACGTTGCTGATTTATGCAGCTACACCGCTTATCTCGAACCGAACGAGCATCTCGCCAACAACTGATCCGGTGACCCTTTCTCACAACGATGCCAATGCTCTAGGAAGTCACCTGAAACTTCCGTTTGTCCAAGAACCTTCTTAACGAGTTCACACAAAGGATGGGACCGATGTGAGTAATGACACAATATCAGCCAGGATGGGAAAAATCCCAAGATAACACCCTAGAGGGGGGCGGAAGAGAAGGAAGCAGGCCAATTTTTCGACATAGTCAGTCGAAATAAGAATGGTTGGAAACACGTATAAGCGAGAGTCGAACATCTTGTTAATGCTCAGTTATGATTTTGTTTCGAGGACAGAATTATGCAAAAATTCTTTGAATCCGATGTTCGATTCTGTTTTCTTTCATAAACATCCATGCTTTGCGTTACTCTTCTTGGATTGTTTATCAGCATTTCTGTCACACTTGCGGTACGCTTTTGGTACACATCAGCAGCTCTGAGTGCTTTCTACCTCTTGAAAATTTTCGATTGTTTCTTGCTCATCATCATTAAGGAGTGGTTGTTCTGTTTGTTCCTTCCAAAATCATATGTAGGGAGGTTCTGAGCACAACCCTCGATGTCGTAGACTTGAGTCCCAATGTCAAAGATCCAGGAACTGATACGCACGATACAGTTGCTGTATTCATGTGATCCAGTGCTTACGATTTGCGAGTAGACTGAATTGTTCGTACAATAAATAGAGCGCAAGGATCCAAAAATCGCTGTCTTTCTGGGTAATTATAAAAAATAATGCTGCTAGAAATCGTTTGTCTCAGCTAATCTCAGATTTACGCTTCCTCGTAGCTCACGTTTTCCACGAAAATCGACACATCTATTTTTCGAAACCATTCGGAAGTCAGCACTGCGTTTCATGATCTGTTGGGCTTCTTTCGAAGAGGAATTTGTAACCATTCCTAATATTCGCCCTTAAGCTCAAAACCGACAGAAAAGTATGATTCGGCGCTTGATGAGTATCTCGGTATTCCGAGTTGGCGTACTAACTATTGAGCAATATGGCTACGGATTGCTATGCAAATTGGATATATCTCAGCAGCATAATTGCCAAGAGATGATGTTAACGTTAAACATTAATGAGTAATAGATCGCCGCGGTGGCAACCATTTTCCTGGTTGCTCCCTAGCTGGGATTAATGTACTTCCATTTTTCGTCGTTCATTTGTTCCATTTTTCATTTTCCATTTGCAATCACGTTCTTCCGGTTCCCCTAGGAACTTTCCATTTTTTCCGTACTTACTCAGTATGATTTTGCAAGCTCAGCGCGTTTTCCTCCTTTTATTTTTCCTAACAAATGTTAAGCACCCATGCAAATGGGAAACCTTCTGCTGCTGCTTGCGCAAGAGCTCTGCGATAACTGAACGGGCAAGGAGATCATCCTTTTGTGCGAAAGACAAAGTATCACGAACTGTTACAAGGCAATGGGGGAAGTTATAAACTGTCCAAAAGAAAAGTGCCACAAGCGTTGTTCTCGTACAGCATCCGCAACAAAATGGGAAAAAAAAATTTTTTTTTGCACGAAAGTCGGATTCGAGAGCAATAGTAGCATGCTGAGCGTTCAAACATCAAACGAACTCTTGTGTGCTCAATTATACAGTAGTCAACTTGCCAAAAAAAAATTCATAGGCAGAATAGGTTCTTAAATTCAGACGATGGGACTAAATATTATTGATAGATTTTCAATGCAGACTCACGGTTACGTCATTCAAATAAGATGTGATGGTACGACCATTAGAGTGATGTTTTCTTGACATACCTTTTCTCAAAACCAAATCTCGCACGAAACGAAATGGTTGGATGTTTTTACTGTTTTGCTAACGAATATCAAGAAACTTGGAGACTCTCCATACGTTTAGGGTGCCTCAGTACTCACCAAAATTCTGAAAGAAGAAAGCCAAGACCACGTTCTGGGTGCAACCGCGTGGTCCATTGGTCAACTGGGAAAACATACAGCAGAGCATTCCAAGCATGTGATAAAAACTGATCCCATACCAAGACTGATTCAGGTAGATAGCAAATCTGTATATTTTTTAAAGTAAGGAACAACCCTTCCTTTGGCACCTTTCGTTTAACATTTAGTAGTTTTGTTGCTTATTCTCAACTGATTGCGCCGACAGCATTCCACGGAAAACTTGGACCATTCTGTACTTTTGCCCTTCATTGACATCCTGATTTCATGGAGTTTATGCATACACAGATTGGATTACTGTGCAGTGTACAGATTTCCGAGGCATGAGATGTGTTCGCTTACATGTGTTTGCAAGCAAACGATCTCAACTGCACTATTTATTTCCCAGACGTCGGTTTGCTCCTCAACCTGTAGCTACTCTTCGGAGCGGTTTCATAGATTCGCAGCTTCCTGACTGGCTCCCGACTGATTTAAACACATTACTTGCCGACTGATTTAAACACATTATTTTCACTTTCGTTCTGTTAACCTCCTCGAATTTGGTCCTCTGCGCCAAGAATCGCTGCCTCCTCTTCTGTAAGTACGGTACGTTTTCTGGTCTCTCGCTCTACCAGATTGGCTTGCGGAATGTATGTGGCTGTCAACTTGAATATTGAAGTTTTGTTCGAAGGTATGTCACATGCACTTATATGTGCTCTTTCTTTCTTTCTTTCCTTCTTTTTTTGCTGTTTCGATTCGTGAAGGATATAGATTTGTCTTTGTGTACATAGGCTTTGCAATGTATACATACAAACACACAAAAATTGAGACAGCTCTCGTATAACACAGTAAATCAGACCCGTGCAACGCAAACTTTCCTTTGCTTCAGGTTAAATAATCAGTAAGTACTTTTAATTATTTTTTTTCGTCCTTTTTGCGTTAAAGCGAAATGATAAATATTCAACCGCCATAACGCTAAAGATACATTCCATTTTTTTTTTTAAAATACCATCGCGTTATCCATGTACAACGCATAGGGCTCGTTTAACGCGGATTCGTACAACGCGGAACGTGTCCCTTGCGTTGCACGGGAACCATGGATATATATATATACAATACATGCAGTACGAATATATATACGTATACACATTTCTGGAAGTGGAAGCAGGAGATTTTGCCTTCTTTTTTGACTTGCGTTTTCTTGTGATGTTCGTCTCGCCTTTTCCACGTGTTCTTCCCGCAACGAAGTTTCGTTTGAAGGCAGGTCACATGGAGGCGAAGGCTGCCAGAGGATTTGTTTTCATTTCCTTGGTTTCTGGGGATATCTGTTCCACTTGGTTCAGAAAAGGAAAAAAGCATTCCATCTGGTTCCCTGACTCAGCGTATACAATGCAAAAACATTCTAATCCACCTAATGGAAATGCCTGAGAGTCGTTCGACTTCAGGCTGTTTTCGGACCATTTCTTGAACTGTTTGCCTCCTTCCTGTCTTCTGCTGATCATGCTGCTTGACATCCGCATTTCTTGTTCGAAAACATGTCTCCAAGGAATTGTTTCTTGGATCGTTTCTTGTTGCACTTCATGATGCTATGCAATCTATGATAGCTTCTGTAAAAAAACTCTCCGACGCATAGATAGGAAGGAGAGGGAAAAAGCGTGTAGTCAAGGCAAAAAAAAGTTTGGAGCTCTTGTGAAAGTGTTGGCATGGCAGCGAACGATGCTTCAACACAGCAAAAACACCCCAGGTAGTGGGAAAAGAGAAAAACCTGCACAGACGTGACCTTACATAGATTCGTGCTGCTACCCGTAGTATCTGTCGTATTCAACTTATTATTATGTATTTAATTCACTATTCCGGTCTAACTGAATCCCGGTTTTTTCGAGCTGATATCAACGTTTACCTCGAATTTCGACTCGAATCCCATTTGAAATCGAAGAAAATTCACTTCCCTTTCCCTTTCCATCGCTCCAATCACTGCAGGGTTGATTAATCGCTCATTCCAAAAGGTCCCCATCATACCCGGGCATTTAATATGTATCGTTCTCTTAAATTTATTTTCCCTATGCCTGGACGTCCTTAGAGGATGCTGCGTATCGTAATACGTGATTTAGCACTTGGGTTCTCAGCTGCGGAATTGTAGATCTCGATCAGCTGATCGAAGAGTCGCGAATTGGAAGAGACAGCGCGTCATTTTCACTCCTTTCAAGGTCCCGATATTTCTTTTAACAACCTCATGGGCTGCTATATAAAGACATGGCGTACACGCAAGCAGACACAAGTACATCGGGATTGGAGTAGGCACTCACAATTTGTAGATGGGCTTGAGATGATTTATATCGAGCAGCTATAGACAGAATTCCGATTAATTTTTGAATGGAATGATAGGTTGAAAAATCGCATCTCCCTGGGTCTTCACGATTTCCTGGCTTTCAAAACCAGGAAAACTAATGCGTTTGCTTTGATTCCGATGCACATCCCCCCCCTTCTCAAATGCTGAATGCGTGTCTCTTGGTTTCCAAACCTTTCGTGATCAGCAATATTCGAGCTGAGGAATTTAGGATCATTTGGAATCTTGCTCTCCAGATGACAAACTCATCCGGTGCCTCACAGGGGGATTCAGTATGGGCATGTGCATAATTTAAGAGCTTACATTTAGTCATCATTAATAACCGGATTCAAATTATTCTGTGTTAATGAGACGAGAGTGCACCTCCCTATTAGCTCGGGTTCCAGCTTCATCTACAATTTAAACGCAAGAAGTATTGGATGGGGGGAAAAAAATTACATTTCGCCTTCACACGATCCCGTGTATCGACTGAAATACACACTGATGCATTATGGAAACACTATAGCAACCATGCATCAATTGGAATTAAATTCCACTCTCTCCCGGTGGTAGAAACACAGAAACTACTACGAATGAAGGAACGAATTTATGTAAAGTCTTCTTGCAGTTCTTCAGTGGACATCGGTTGATAATTTCGTGTCAGTTGATGCTTTGCTGCATGATTGACGATTCTTGCTAGACGAATTGCACGAGTCCTGTGAAAGAAAACAACACCATAAAGTTTCGGAGCTGTCTTTAAAAAAAAAAAAAAAAGCATATAGATTTTCTTAAAAGAATCCATTCGGTTCTTTGCATCTTTACGTGATAGCCTGAACTGAAAAATTGCTAGCTTAGTAAATGAATGGAGAGGGGCATACATTCAACGGACAGTAAATTTTTTTTTTTTTTTTTTTTCAAGTTTTTCATTGAAGCACAATATTTCATGTAGTCCTAACTTCCCAGTAAATCATGGCTAATATTCAACAAATTTCGAATTCTAGTACTCGTAAAACCTTTCGTTTGGAACCAGCGTTCTCAATGGAATATTTGGGGAAACCGATTGGAAAGATATTTAAAGGGAATCACACCTGTACTAAAAAGTCACATAGTCGGATTTTGAAAACGGTAGACTTGCTTATCGAAGCCATGATATGCTGCCCTCGAGGTCGTGGGATTGCTATATTTGAAGATATTTTGGAATAATATTTTGAAGATATCTTTTGGAATAATCAGAATGCATTCCAGAAATCGCCCTTGGATTTCGGACGATTTCTGTGAAGTCACCTTTGACAAAAGTGCGGCTGTGAACTCTGCCTCTGTCCTGAGAACAGCCGGAAGTTCCAAAACAGATCGCAACTAAACGATAATAACAACTAATTCTTAGCCTTGTTGATCGATTATTACTCTCAACATTATCACTTCGACACTCTAGCCAAAGATCCAGAGGCACTTTGATTACTCTTGTGATTACCCCCAAAATCTAAAGATGCATGCAATATTTTGAAAATGACGAGCAATCGAGCTCTATTGAATTGGAATGGAATTGGCTGTAATACAAGTCTTCTATACGGTGCCATACCATTCCATAACATTTTTTCTAAAACGTGTACGGATCATGTATTCTTGGCATTTAATCTTTCGGATGTTGATGTTGCGAACAGAAGATTAGATATTTGATGCATTGAGCAAGACTTATGAGGAGCTTGAAGACATACACAAAGAAAGAAAAAAAAGACTGTAGAGATTTTCTATACAAAACTAAAAGAGAATTCTAAGGGATTTGAATGCATTGAATGTAGCAAAGATCTGGAAGCTTGCTTTTCATCCTACAATCCTAAAATCTTCGTTTTCAGAAATTAATCAGCAAAGCATGGCAGCTCTTTTGAGATACAACTTAGTCATGGCTATTAATAAACTTCCTGCCCTCCCATCTATTTTCCAATAATATTTCCCATCTATTTTCCTTCAGGAAATTTACTGCATTTTGCATGGAAATGAACTAGAACAAATTCCCCAATACTTCCTTGTTTTGCTTTGTTTCCCCTCTTGTTTCAGCTCCTAACATTGCTTTCAATCATATTGAATGAGCAGTTATCTCACTTGTAGCAAAAAATACATCTCTTTGTCATGGAACAAAATGTGAAGCTGGATTTCATATGATTCGTGTGGGATCTCACGAACTAAAAGGACTGATCTACTGAATTAGTGAGAACCTAAAATACCACGGATGTTCTCTTGCAATAATCTTCTTTCCTCTTTATTTCACTCTCAGAAAAGATGGGGAGCAGTGTTTCTAGTTTTACGTGTTTTCCAGCTGTTTATGGATTCCCAAAGGTCCATAGATTTGAGGAATAAGTGCCAGAAGACTCTGAAGCTCCTCTTAACGAAGTGTACAGAGCCACAGTACCTAGAGCAGTTACTTTACAATGCTCCAGCCTCCATTCTGAAATACGTCTTGTCACAGTTCGCAAAAGTAAGTGGCTATGCCCTCATGAGAAATTCACATCCACGTGGGCTTTTGAGGAACTTTTGATAGCTGCACCCAAAGTACTTTGATTCACTAGGTCATCGCGCGCCAAATGATCGCGACGGTGCATTTGCTTTTTATCACTGAAATTGGGAGCAAACCGTCGGTTACTTACGGTTCACGAGCTAGGAGTGTCTTCCGATGCACGGCACTTTTGCATCTAAATCACTCTCACAGCATCACAGCGCATAGATTTCTTATACATGCGTTTTCCGAGAATGAGTCCATCTTTTCTTTAATTCAAGTTGACACGAAGCCTTCCATGTAGCAAACTGTAGCATTCCTGGAAGGATTGTGAAATCGTCGAGACTTGAAACAGAGGAAACGTACAGCATTAGGGATGATGAAAATATGATATAAGAAACCGAGCTGGGACAGTAGTTGTAAAGAACGCATTCCTTCGTGACTAAAGTCCACGCTTGTTGTCGATAAAGTTCATTTTTCACAGCAGTCACTTTTTCTCAGATAATGATTCTGTAGGACGGTTCCATTGCGTTTTGAGTGTCACGTTCTGAATTCTCTTTCCGATCACACAAGATGCTACGACAGTATTGATAAAATCACGCGATTTTTTTTGCTTTTTTGTCTATCAAGATATTCTAAACGTTCGCGGTGTAGCGGCCTTGCTTCTACAGAAACTTAATTTCAGATTCTGCCAAACGATCCCAAGGGCAGAAGAACGTGTTTGCTTTCTGGGGGTTTTCAAAGAATTCAAGAGCTTAAAGGGGAAAAGGATGACGAATTGCTTCAGTACATTGAAGAAATAAATGCTTGCTTTCCTGAAGACGTAATAAGGTAACAGTCACCATCTATTTCCCGGAGTCCACCGATTCCTTATCGAAATTTGCATTGCAGGTATTATACCCCTGGTTATCCTGAAGACCTCTTGGAACAAGTGGAAAAGTTTGTGCCACCTCTCAAAACACAAATGTCTATCGCACGCGAACAGAATATCGATCCGATCACTATGTAGCACTGCAAAATGGTTGTAGGAGCTCATCTACCTCAAAAGAATGACTAATCACGTTTTTCATGTATTGAGGAAACGAAAATTTTCCCAAGTAGATGCACTTTGAAATTACTCTTTGGAATACATTTACTTGTATTTTCGTAGTTATTCAAAATATACATAAGTAAGAAGCTTCTGAATGTACTGCTTGCTAGCAATCCTTGACCATTGTAAAAGTATGCCTGACCTCAACGTAAGGAAGGCTCATGAAACAACACACGATCTCCTGAATGCTAACTAGCCATACAGAAAAACAGTTGGCTGCAAGCTCCGACAACTTTAACATCTCTCCATAAGTCTGCTGATACCAGGAAATCAGAGAAGGTGCTTAAGGAAAGGGAAGGCCAAGCCTGATTCGACAACAACGAAACGTGTACGAAATGTTACAACAGATTCACTTCCTGCTGCTTATCAAGCCCATGCAGTACATTTTACAAGAAACGTGCAAGATGAGATTTCCTTACTCGAATTCGCGTTTTCGACCGTGGTCTTGCAATCTAAAAAAACGTGTCTGCAGTACACCAGTGCTCGTTCGTACAAGGAAAGTCTGCCTCTTTTCGTTTTAAACATCCAGTCATGCAAAGAACGCATATGCCGTGATCATCTCACAGATCTTAAAGCCGTTTTGCGATACTGAAGCGTCGGAGTTCCCAGGTAGCAATTCCTTCTGATTTGGGATCAGTTTCCATCAGGGAGTGCGTTGTGTCATTTGCAAATAAGAGTTGCCAATGCAAAGTTAACCCTAGAAGAAGTTGTACGAAAGTTTGAAAAACGCCCTTTAATTTGCAGAGTTATTTATATTCCTTATTCTAAAAAGTAAAGTATTACTTCTTAGTTTATTGTAAGTGTATGCATTTGCAGATAATCAGGTTTAGGAAGAAAAATCAAAAAGAGAAAGATGATTTTTTGCAGTTTTGTGCATTATGGTCTGGTTTTCGGCAATCATTTGACAATCAGTTTTTGATTTTTTTAGGTTTCATATCTGAGAAAATTTATAACGAATCATGATCATGTGTTCAGAATCGAAACAATAACAAAGCATTTAGCACTTTTGCTTGATGTGAGATACTTTTAATGGAAAAGTTTTAAATGTTTACCGTTTTATTTCAAGCAAATGGTCGCTTCGAAAGTAACGTTTGTGTTGTAATGATTTTTTGGAAATCTTTCCGTGGTAAAATACAGGGGATAACCTGCTGTGCATTCATATGAACGTCCTGCATCGTGTATTCCTTTGAAAACCCTCTGGCAGTTTGAGAGTCTCGTTTACACATCTCATTGAAATCTTCCAGAAGCTTTTCAAAAGAATCCCTCTTCATGGTTTACGAAGTCACATACGCAATACATATTGAAGGCCTCGTTCTTTCGAAATCGTATGCATGTTTTTTATCAAAAGCAATCTGTGTGTGTGTGTCAAAAATCTCGAGTTTCTGGATACTAAAAAGACGGATGAGCTGAACGTTATTCATGGACCGATGTCGTCAAACTTTGCAAGATCATCCGTTCTTCCTAGCTGATCTAGTGGCAATTTAATATTCCCTTCGAAACACAGCATGCGTTTCGAAGGTCCATTCTGCAAAGTCAGGGTTGCGAACGGTAATGCAGTAAATCTTTGCAGCAGTCCACTCAGTTGCACTTTATTGTAAGAATTTTTTTTGTGATTCATGAATGAGAAATTATGCTGAAATAATAATGGTGGGTTAGTTCGTGTTTGTGAATGTCGATGTACCTTAAAGGCAGAGCTTTGTTATGTTTCAATGAGGTGCACTCAATCAGCTTACTAATTAGTAAGTTAGTTGATCAATAATTACAAATACAGATTTCATCACATCGTAGGAGTATTTTTATTTTACATTACATTGACGGCAAGCGTTTCTACAAATGGCACGTTTGCTTTCCTCTCATCCAATGGATGTCATAGGAGACCTTTGTCAGTTTTATTTAATCTCATAATAAGTTTGTTTTGACTGGCAATGAGTTACCATTACGCAACCGAAGGTTTCGGAAAAATGTGGAAAACCGATGGCGAAATTCGCAGAATTTTTTGGAGGTCTTTGAATTGAGCAGTCGAGGAGCGTGTGGGTTTTCGGGTCACAAGTAGATTCCAACCGTGTTAAAATGCTCGCGGGGATTTTTAGCTGTTGAACGTTGGTTTTTCATTTTTTTTTTCACATCTCTTCGTACTGTCCCCTTTTTTTTTTTTATCATGATTGCGTTTTTCACCGATTAACACATGGTTCAATTTCTTCGGACATTCATTGAATGGACATAAAAGACATGAACCTTCGTCATCAATTTTTGAAAAACGAGAAAAACAGTATACGACCATCCCTAATGGTTCATATCATCGTGTTCAAGTAACGTAAGGTTGTTGCACCCATAGTAAGTTCAACCTTGTATTTTCCAAAGTCCAACACTGCTGGTAAATATTTTTAATCCGTTTCAATATTCCAGATACCCTTTTATATTTGTAAAAAGTCTGATGCCCATTGGAAGTGCATTTCCTCATTTCATTTCAAAAGTTTGTTAAAATAAGCAGTCTGTGTAAAAAATTATATAAAATAATTTGAAGGTGCAAAAATTTTTGTGATTTAAAATTACTCAACTTACAAGATTGATTACCTTATTATCATGAAGAAATCTATGTCACTATGATGTAATTGGATGCGTTGTTTCATCTGGTTTTAATTTCACAAACGTAAGTTGACATGTGTTAACTGCACCAGAATTGTTATGTGGAAATTCTAGAGAATGTTTCAAACCATTTTGGGGGTGTATCGTGATGTAATAGATTGGTTTTGGAGCCCAGCCATCTGGCTTCCTGCAAATACAACTTGGAATGATGTTAAGCCAAATGATTTTGTGAAATACACTGATTATCGTGATCTGTACATCCCTATCCCAATGGCAATGTTAATACTTGTTGTGCGCTTTGTTGTTGAAAGGTAATTTACATGTATGCATATATGTGTTATGTGTGTCACACTTTATTTGCTTGATGCATGATTTGTAATGTGTTTGTATAATCTAAGCATTACCTCTTGTTTATTTCAGAAAACTGTTTTCTCGTTTTGGAATTTATCTTGGCATTAAACCTCCAAGATATAGGCCTCTACAACCAAATCCTATATTGGAAATTGCATACTCAAAATACAAATATAAAAAAAAATTACGATATCATCAGGTTTGTTTAACATATTTGTGTTCTTATCAGAAAATGTATTGTATGCATTGTATTGGTGGAATGGAGTTTTTTGGAGTGATGTAATATTTCTAAAGTAGTTCATAAAAGTTAAGAATGATCAGGGATAAATAGCTTATTATGAAATTAATGATATTCCATAGTTTCTTAGGTAAACTGATCAGTAATGCAAACTGAATTCAAATGAGCATATTTAAAGATCATATTCATATTTGGATGCTATACAAAGTATATTTTTAGTGTCTTTATGCTTGTTACCTTATTCTTCTTTGTTGAAGTGAAAGCGTATTTTAGTTATTTCTGTGCTTTTTGTGGGAATGGTATCAGTTAATGTTCATGTTTAGCAGTCTTCCTTTGTCTTTCCCTGTAATGGTTTAATGAATTCAACTGTTTATATTTCAACTTTACATTTGGAATTTCTGTCTCCTGTTTTTCATGTTTTTATTTTTTATTTTCTTTTGTTATTCATGTGATTAAACTCAGGTGTATCCAATTAAGTAGATTTAGACTCAGATGTGTGGCTATTTATCATGAGCTACTTATGAACTTGAGGTATGTGTTGACTGAAGTCTTTATTCAACATTTTTGCAAAGCTTTGCAAGTATTCTTGCTTCAGTTAAAACTGCATGGCATTTGTTTCAAAGAAGTTGAGGCTGTATTTTTCCATGGAAACAGTTTACAGGATAAGTAACAGTGAATATCAGCCAATTAGATGAAACAGCATAGCAAATGACAAATCAACTTTACATCGGTTATCATGTACTTATTGAATGTTTGTATTTCTATTTTATGCCATGGATATTTAAATGTGATGTTTTTTAAAAAAAAATGTAAAGATTTGTGGGTCCTTTTCTACAGCACCAAAGAAATCTACATATAATATTTGGGGATTCTTCGATCAAACATTATATTCATCAGTGTGATTATGTGATTTTTAATTATGCTGAATGTTTATTTAATAAATTGTAAAGGATTTGGGGTTACAGTCTCACCTCTGCAATTTTTCTTCCTTTATTTTATTAGTCTCTTGAACTTCTGAAATTGGGTTACATCATTTTGTTTCACATTTCAAATGAAAGATGGAAAAGAAGGACTGTGGTTTAAACTAATTTATGTGAGTGGTGCATAGCAAAAAATACACATTCACAGATACAGTATTCTTATCACAAACTCAATTCATAAGAATCCATTGTTTCATTCCTTGATACTGTGGGATTTTAGCTTGTTTCTCAAGCATATAAAGTTGCTGATCACTAATTTGCAGGTCATTAGCATAAGATGTGAGACTTTTCCCTAAGTTCATTTCATCTTGTGACTTTTGTTGATTGATTCTGGAGTTAGAAAACTTTTATAAGATAGTGTGATATTCAATTAGCATTATATTGATGGTGTATCATGGTATTACAGTTTATACTCGAATGTAAAAGATATCAAACATGCATAATGTAAAAGATAACGCAATTGTGTTATATTCATTAATTACATAACTAAATTACCTTGCTTTTAATCAGTTGGAGTTGAGTGCTTTAACACTGCAGGCATCACTGCAAATACCTAGTTATGAAATTGTGCAAAGTTTTTGGTGATTCAACAAAAGTTGGTGCTTTTTCCTGGTGACTAAAGTGTACAGTTTTTTTCTCTTACAATTGTGTATTTGAATAAGGACTTTAGTTTTAAATAATGCAGTCTATCAGTATTTTTTTTTTTTTAAAAAAAAAAAAATTATTTCACTAAAAATGAAAACTTACAAAAGTGAGATATAAGCATTTTGCAGACCTAGGCTTATTAATGGTATTAAATATTCTCTTTTCAACAAAGCTTTTCTTAAGGGTTTTCTCATATAAAAAGGAAATATTATTTCATGTATATGCAGGTTTTTCAGCATCTTTTTGTGCCCCTTTTTTTTTTTGCCTGAATGTACATTTCTGCATATTTAATTCAGAAATATAGAATGAGTAGCTGGCTACTGTGAATATCATCATGATTATTAAGTTGTAGTTTCTGTTGACAACAAAATTATGAAACTGGAAAATCGATGAAAATCTTATGTATCTTTTGACATTCACTTTTTCTGTTAAGGTACAATAATTTGGTTCAATTTAATTTCTTAATAGGAAATAGATAAGACCTACTAAAATAGGGAAAATTGCAAGCTTCCGTGCATTTCTTGCATTAATTAAGTCTGTTGTCAGTAAAACGTTTATAAATTGTGAAATTTTTTTCGGATTCTAAAGGACTTAGTTGACTTTTTGAAAGATCCGTAATACTGGATACTCTCTGCATAATGTAAGCAACACCTCATTCATTTGAATGGTTCAGACATTTATTTTCGATGGTATTTTAATGAGCAGCAACCATTTAGGAATTCCCAGTCTGATTCGATTTTCGAGATGCAGTCATACTTTTCCTTGTAGTGATAGTAAACCGATTTTCATTTGTTCAGCAACATGAATTATAAAAGGGAATGATTAGATTGCATTTTTTACGAAAAGGGAACAATCCGATCAAGACTCATATGGAAGCTATCATCATAAAGTAGCATCACTACTTTTCCATGAGAAGAATATATGTTTAAAAGTAGATTCCAAGAATTCACGAATTTAATGTGATTTGAGCAGCATTTGAATGCACTACAAAGTATTGATATTTCTCAGTTGGTGTTATGTGAAGGAATACCGACTGTTTATTCAATTAGATACGTCCATGCACCATCAGATGGTCATACACGTATGTATACGTGTAGACGCATAAGTTTTGAAGGAGCGAAAGTGTGTCTCATGATGGGTCTTTCACTATCGTGCAAAACGGTTGAAGCTGTGAAATAAGTTCTTTGGAGAAATGCATGAATGATTCTAGAAGTAAATAGAAATGTGAGTAATTCAAGTAGAGATTGAAATCTCAAATCTCATTTACTAGTGCCCTCTTCAAGGAAAGGCTGGGAAAAATTGTTATTGAACTGAAAGTTTCATTGCAACTCCAAAGGGCAAAATTGTCTCTACAAGTCGTGAAAATTATCACTAAAGTTCGAATGGAAATCACTTTCGAGAAAGCTTATTTGAAGTTTGAGACGCTTTGAGTTCTTTGGATTGGCATGGAATGAAGAACACGTTGTGTCCATAATGGGATTGGGGGACAGCCTTGGGTATAATTTGTCGGCAATTGTTTGTACCGAAAATATCCCGAGTTGCATTTGAGTTCTCTATGTATTCATTCGAACTAGAACCGGGATTCGGTTTCCCCCCGTTTTGTCGATAGTGTCGATTGTGATTTGGCGCTTCGAATAGTGTGATCACCAAAATGCACATTGGTTTTCCCTGCCGGAAAGCTGATGAGCGAGCATGCTATGCTGTGTCCTCATTGCGCGACGTGTACACATACCGAGTACAGGATATAGCAGAGGGCCGTACGTAAACGAAGAAAGATTAGTAGAAAGTAAGTCTGAAAACTTAAAGAGTTAATGGAAAGCAGTTTGAACATGTGCATTTCAAGTTTTGTTTTGTTTTGTTTTTTTGCTTGTATCTTTTTCCTATGGATGCCACCAGCGTTTGATCACACACACAACGCAATTCCGGAAGTTGCATAGGTTTCACTCGGTTGCTTCATGTATCCCAGTGCATGTGCTCGAGTCCAATGGATGTAATGTGCAGCACAGTTTTGCCTAGTAATGAAAGAGAATATCTCACCATTAAAAAAAAAAATTTGATACTCGATGCTGCTTGCGTGTGTGCGTGTGTATTCTTGGAATTACATGTTCTTTGGATTCCTTATAACCTACTATTCCTAATTTCCTCGTGGGAATGTCGTCCCGTAAACACACCTGTGAACATGAGGTTGCTTCATTCAGCTCCATGCTGATTGCGTCTTCATTCAAGAATAACGTAACGGCTGAATGAAACGGTCACGTTATCCTTGCGTGATTCGAGGTTCACGTTTCCTTGCATTGTAAGTTGTTTTCTCCCTTGAAGGAAATTGATGTATTCACAAAGGAGCGAATGAGTAACTCCTTGGAAAGGTCTTCACTTCTCATCCACCATGGCGCTCATCCGAAGTTAGCAGCTCGACTTGATTTCTTTTCGTTTTGCATGCCCGCTGCGAAGGTTTTGCACTTTTGTGTTCTGAACTTGGTCTTCGTATTTTGCCAGAATATTTGGGTAGAACGGTATCTCAGTTCAGATTTCAGTTACGCCACCCGAAAAAGACTCATTTGTGCATTCGACCGACATTTTGAGAAACAAAATTCAGCAAACGAAACTCGGGTTATTTGGATTCCTTCTTGTTCCATTTTGTTTCTTCTTCTTCTTCCTGCTGCTGCTGCTGCTGCTGTTGCCCTGATTCCCAAATGAGCCTTTCCGCGAAAACGTGTACATATAGAATTTGTGTTTTTTTTAAGTAAACGGTGGCTTTCCGTTTCGATTTATTTGTGTTTTGGAATACTTTTCAGGGAGTACATATCAGTAAGTGTTTATAAAATTAATGAGTGTAGGTGTGTTCTGTTTCGTCCAATAAATTCATTAGTAAGTGTGGCATACACGACACCTTCCCAACAAGTTTGGTTACAGGGCGATAAACCTCCATCAGTATTTTCTTTACGGGGGATGTTCAGAGTTTTTATTTTCTTTGCTTCAAATGCATTCACATCCAGAAGTAACTTGTCTCCCTCGTAAACACGTGTGCATCAGCACAGGGTGGAAAGGTTTTTGTTGGGATTTCGGGGCATTTGGCTCCAGAGGGTCGCCATGTCTTGTAGTTGGTTTTCCTTCAAGCCATCCTGGAAGCTACCGCTGAAGCAAAGTTGCTCTTCTCACTTCCCCCTGGCCGTGAATCTAAGCTTCTAAAGTTCAAGGGGTGCACTTTTTTCGTTCCAAAATTGCCTCGTTTTGCACACTTCAGCGAAACCGATGTAAATTTTCTCCTGTTGATGTTTTTCCATGGTTCCACTATTGGAAATCCGTCTTTCTGAATTCAAAACACTTGTCTTACCTTTTTGTTCACCGTGGTCTTTTCTCTCTTGGGAAACTTGCTTGGTGTCCGCAAGCAATGGTCGTTATGAGTCCGTGCTGTTGTAGTTGTCATCGTGATTTCTGGGCAAAGCTCGAGAGAATGCCATGCCAGTTCTTTCCCAGAATCTGACCGTAAACAAACGAACAGCTTGAAATCAATTTTAACTCTGCAGCAGTTTTGATTTTCACCTCACGGTGAACTTCCGTTTTCTCGGAGGAAGAATGCATGCAGAGCTCTACCCATGGCAAGAGGAAAAGCGTCCCCCTGCCCTTGCCTCGTACCGTCTAAGGTTCGTCGTTACAAACTTCGCGAAGATTGTATAATCGTACACATGTGCATGCGAGGGAAAGCGATCGTTATCTGTCTCTGTCTCTTTCCAAAACATCCGGAGATGCATTTAAAAAAGGGGACTACGGTTGAAACCGTGCGCTCGAAAAAATCCGTGCCAGAAATGATCGCGTAACGATGGGCAACACTTTTGTTGCAACGGTTGCCTACTGTCGGTGGGGACAGTCAGTCCGTCAGGATGACTCGTGTTGTAGCGTCTGCACATATGTAGAAATGTGTAGCTGCAGTTGAAGAACGTGACCAAGGAAAACCGTTGCTACCAGGGTGAGCTGCATCGTGCTTCTTAGCAGCAGCATCTGGGTCGCGAAATTTTCAGTGATGCTGTGTGCCAAAGAGGAAACGCGCTCTTGCGTAGAGCGCATCACCGTGGTTTCTGTATGAGTAAGAGGCATCTAAGTGAAAGATGTAGATAATTAGAGAGAGTAGATAATTAGAGATTCGTTCTACCATTTTGATGTTCCGCACTCTTGCCCGCGCTTACGGACCATTTCCCGTCATGTTGAGCAGCGCCAGTTTCTCGTTATCAGAATGAGCTATCCGCATTCTGTGGCAAATGCAAGCAATGAAGGATACATATGTGAAAGCTCAAGAATCCATTAAACCATATCGGCGGACACCTGTCAGCTGCAGGAGACTGCAATCAGTTTGCGACTTGTGGTCGCGTGGTAAAGCTGGTCCAGTCGCAGAGTAGCATATTATCTTGTACCTCCGCGATCTTGCGCGCGGGGGGGGAGGGGAGGGGGAGGGCAGAGAACACGAACTTTGGTACTTGAGTGGAAGCAAATGCTGGTATGGAATCGAGCATTCTGTAACACTCAGATCTCTCACCTCAAAAAAAAGAAGGAAACAATGAATTGTGAAAAATATCCATAAGGTAAATCGCAGTATTGCGAGTAATCTCTGAGTAATCGTTACTCCAAAATTTGCTGTTCGTCCGTCATTTTTGTCGGGATGTAATAATTGTATAAGATATATTGAAAATCACTATAAGTGTCCAAACTTGCATGTGATGACAGAGTCATTAGTTGAGCTAGAGGTTTTCCTTGAAAATCATAGCATAGGCTGTTGTTGATTTTCTCATTCAGTAAAACAAATGTGCTGTACGAAAACTTTTATAGATTGCAAGTTTGAGCAAGCAGACGGACTGGAGCGAGATCAAAATACAAAGATGGCTTCGAATACGGCACTCAAGAAGCAAGGTTCCCACACTCTCCAAATTTTGCGAATCCATGTGAGTACCGAAAACAACGGAAAGAGATCGCCCAATTGCATTTCCCTTTTGAATGAATACTGCTTTGCATGCATTCAGAGAATCGTCATCACATCAGTGTTCCAGAAAGACGCTTTGCGTTACCATTGCCTCCCTGCGTTCGTTATTCAATATGCATCCTTTCTACTCGTCAGTGAATTTGCGTGAATTCCCTGCCTATTTTAGCGCTTTGAGTAACGCGAAATACTACTGAATGTGTGAGCATGCTGAAGGATCGTGTCGGTATTCCCAAAACATGTATTGGCGAACTGTAGGACACCGTCTAGAAGAGGTGCGTTACTGTATGATTAACTCACGCTTGACTGTCCAGCTTGGTTCAGTTATGGAAAGCTATCGATGGACCTCGGTTTTTCCTGTAATGTGGCATTGGTTCCCATTCGTTTTTTTTTTTTTTTTTTTTTCCCCTTTCCTTCTTCTTGCCTTTTTTTGGGGGGGGTATTGGATGAGCTCTATAGTCTTCCTAAATTGAGCTTAATTACAAGTTTGCTCAATACGCATCTTTGTAAATACGCCTGTTAGTAGAACTCTTCGGGCTCCAGAACGGGAATTTGCTGTAAAGTTCGTACTCATTTGGTATACTTTTTGAAAAGAGCAGCGAGGACTGAGAAAAAAGAAAAGTTTCACGCGTCGAATTTATCGAGTTTCGTCTACATTGAAATGGACTGCTGTAACCACCGTGAGTCCTGGATGTGAGAAATTGCGATTTTTTGTCAGCGCGACCAAAATCGAAAGGAGCAGCAGCACTGCTTTTCCATCATCTCAGATGTAGGTATGGATTCAGCTTTCTGTTTTTTCCAGGTGGAAGTTTCTTTATTACCTGTTCGCCTTTCCCTATGGAATTTTCTGCCTCTGGGATAAGCCATGGTTTTGGGATACAAAGCAGTGTTGGTACAGTTATCCTCATCATGTAAGATAAGGCTTTTTCATTTCTATCACCTTAAGAAACGTGGCACTTTAGATCTGTTTTATGTTTTACCGATGGCAATTTTATGCAAGACAGCAAATAGAAGAAAAATAGTGATTTAAGGCTCCTGGAGGTGCTGTTGTTTCATATCAGCTATTTTCCTCGGTAACAGCGAATCCGTTTGCTAGAAGCATCGTGTTTCCCCTTTCCTGTGTCGTAGAGGTGCGTAGGAAGCAGGAACCATCACTTTCGGGACATTTTATGCATTGCGAACCAGAAACCACGAAACCAAAAGTAGGATGGCCAGCTTCTAGTTTAGATATAGCAGCACGCAAATTATTCGCTTTTTTCGAAATGTGTATTTCCTCCGTCCTCCGTGAAACTGTTCGCTTTGTTCAGTATTCTTTAAAAGAGAAAAACATCCTCGTATGAGAAGTTAGCCTGGTGGCCAGCTCGAGATTTATGTGTGTTTTTCCACTTGGAGGATCTTCGTCAGAAGGGAAACACATTTCTTGCCGTAGTAATAAGATTCAGTAATAACCGCAGCTCTTTGTCTGTCTGATCTTTGTCTATCGGATTCCAAAGGAAGGCGCGATTCCTGTGACCAAGGTCCTGCGTGCAGACCCGGGTTCGTTGCGGCCTCCATAAGCGGAGCACACGTGGTCGCGTTCGGCCGGCCATCTCGCCCTGTCCGCCTCGCAGCCTTGGGCAGACCGGCCCCGCCGATCGCGTCTGAGGTCGTATTTGACCACGTGCTTCCTCCCGTGACTACGAAAGACGTGTGTTCTTAAATTTGTTATCGCGGCTCTCATAAAATCACGGGAAGCTCATCTGCAAACGTCTGATATCGGAAAATGTAGTTTGTTTATTAGGGTTACTTAAGGACTTCTTATGCCACAGTCCACTTGCATTTGCCACCTTTAATGTGACCACAGTGATGTTTTTTAGGGGAAAAAAAATAGTAAAAGAAAAAAGTGAGAAAAATCAGTTTTGTTACATTTGCTAGTCCAAATTGTTTCTAGGTAGTTCCGTTTTCCATCAGTCAGACCCGTTATAGCTCCCACCAGTCAATTTGTCGTTACACTTATGTTCCTTATTTACGAATTGGATGGTTCGGTTTGTGTTCTTGCTTGAGTGTGCAAACTACTTTGGAGGAGACAGACTAGTAACAGCTTTGAAACTCGAATGATCGACCCTAGTCCTCAACTCTAATTGATAGAGGTCTACGATGTTGACTTGGCTTACATACTAAATGAAGTCATGGAAATCCCCCCCCGTTTCTGTTGCAGAATCCCGTAGTCAGACGAGCTTCGTTCCTGCGTCCTGTCACTTTGTCATCGCTTCCTGTGCGCTCGCTCCGAATGGAATTCCCTTTGACACGAAGCGACAGTCACGTGTTTCCGTGTTCATTATTCAGGAGAATCGATCTACCCGAGTTCCCTGTATCAACACAGCTTCTAAAACCCGAGTACTAATTAATAAAAGTTTGTATAGTCATTTGGACGCGCAGGTGGTAACACCGTGTCATCCGAAGTCATCTTTTTCGTGGCTTCCGGTAATGGGCCTCCCTGTCCTTGGCTCTCGCGTCTTTAATGGCGAAATAGGGTTATCTCGCAGGCGAATCAAATGCAGATCACAGCATACTTGTAGAGAAAGATTCTACGTCTATTTGGCCATTTGGAAAAACCAGTTGGAATGTTTTAGCAGAGAGTTGGTGAGATTTGGTGGTGCTGATTATGGCTGGCATTTTCCGATCCTACAGTGATTTGAAGTGTCCTCTTAGAGGACACCTCAAATCGAGGTAGACGCACACACACGATCCAATTTGAGGAGAAATACATCAGCAGCGTTTTGTTGCAGAAGACGAATTAAATGCAGATCACGGCAATCAGCCTTGCACTTTTATTTCTTCTTCTTCTTTGATTTGTTAATGTGTTTGGGTAAACAAGAGAATTTGTTGCTTGAAAGCTAGTTCCCATCTCTTTGTCCTTATTGAAAAGTAACATCAGCATTTCAATCTCTATAGTAGAGAATACCGTTTTCTGACTTAGTCTGGGGACCTTTCGTGCACGCAGCTTGGCGCTCACTTCTTCCGTGAAGAGACAGTCGTCTCTCCGAGTGTATATGCTTGCTATTGGGAGTTCCAAGTGCTTACGGTCCAGCTGAGCAGGACACGGGTCGGTCACTGATCAAAGCTCTCCCGATGTGATATAACCTTCCTAATCTTAGCGAATTGGCATTTCCGCGCAAGATGAATTTGAACAAATGTTGCGTTTCTTTTCAGTCTGTAGCGGATGGTGTTTGGTGGTGGTATATGTTTGAGCTGACATTTTATTGGTCGTTGACCATAACTCAGTTCACGGATGCGAAACGCAAGGATTTCTGGGAAATGTTTATCCACCACATCACGACAGTGTGCCTCTTGTGCTTTTCCTGGACATGCAACCTGACCAGGATGGGAACGTTGGTTTTGTTGGTACACGACTGTGCCGACATTTTCTTGGAGGCAAGCCCCGTTGCTAAAGAGGGTGGTCACCTTTTCCTTCTTACAGAGTGCGAAAATGGCCAAGTACGCAAACCACGAGACTCTGTGCAGTGCCTTGTTTACAGTGTTTACTGCACTCTGGATCGTGAGCAGGTTAGGATTGTATCCGTTCTGGATCCTCAGAAGGTAATGGCCGGCGCGTTTTCCCCGTGTGCAACTCCCATGCAATGACTTTGTTTTGCTTTCAGCACCGCAGTGGAAGCACCCGCGATCATACCTCTATTTCCTGTGTATTATATTTTTAATAGTTTGTTGTTGATTCTGTTGTTACTTCACACGATATGGACCTATTTCATTCTTAAGATAGCAGTTAAATCTATTGTCGCCGGATGTGTAAGTACCTTTGATAGCACATGTTCTGTTTTTTTTTTTTTTTTTTTTTTTTTGTGTGTGTGTGTGTGTGTGTGTGTGTGTGTGTGTGTGTGTTGTGAGCATTTGTGTGAATGCCCCGCTGTGTGTTCTCTCTTGGAATGGGATGTTTTTGGTTTCAGGTTCAGAAAGACGAGAGGAGCAGTAGTGATAGTGTGGACTCTAGTGATCAGGAAAAAACTGATGAACAGAACTGTGTTGCGCAGCCCAAGCAACGGAATTGTCTTGTCAATCAGAATTCCAATATGAAACTGAATATATCCGAAGTACCTCGGACAAACGGTCCTAATTATGTGACTTCCGAAACAGACTGACCCTTCCACATGCTGGTCGTTCAACCAGTGGACAATGATCAGCAAAAATAACCATATTTTTCACGTGATTTTCCATTTTTACAATTCGAACCTTGTGTCGCGCATTATTTTTGTACCAGTTGCATTTCCCTCATAATTTGTGCGTCTTTTTCCTCTTCTTCTTCTTCTTGTTCTTTTCTCTTCTTCTTCTTCTATATTTTTTTTTTTTTTTTTCTTTTCTTGTGTGTGTTCCCTGAGACTTTCAGACTACAGTAATGAAAAGTTGACTTGGTGAACTCTGTGGCACCGACCCCCCCAGCAGAACGTAATCAGTGCACACGTCCATCGGTTTACGGGTGCAAGAACCAGCTGCGTCTGGTGTCTTTAAGTAAGAAACCTACAGTGATTTGTTGTGCAGTACATTGTACTTATTTTTTTTCTTTCTCTCTCTCTCTCTTTTTTTCATTTTGTAATTTAAAATGCTCGGCTCTGCGCATGGGTTGGCTGTCTTTACCATTTTTGTGAAGGGATCTTTTTCTTTCGATGGCATTGCTCTGAGACGTTGATCTACCCCGAAAATAATAATTATAATAATAATGTCAAATACAGTTGTTAGAAAAGTAGACAGGATTTCTGGCTAAATTCTCCCATTCGCATGGCTCGAACCGTTTCTCTCAGCGTGATTTTTTTTTTTTTTTTCTTGCACTCAGGAAATCCACGACGTCCTCCATAACCAGTGTCCCAATGAATCCCGTGCGACCTGCTCTCCCTGTCCCTCTACATCGTTACGTACATGTACGATGGCGTTGTGTATCCGCACGCTGTGCGGTCCGTGTTTTCTTGGAAGGGTGCATGAGGACCTCAGCACCAAGTTTTCCGCAGCGTACCAAACTTATTTATTACTAAATAGTATGTGTATTTGTTTGTTCCTTACATTTCTAGTTGATTGTTTAATATTCGCAAGCAATGCGCATGTTGGCTTGTACAATTTAAAAAGAAAAAAAAAATTAAACAAACTTTTCATCGGACTGAAGGAGGAAAGGAAAAGACACTAATTTGTCGTGGATTTTTTTTTTGTTTTTGCTTTTTTTTTTTTTTTTTTTTTGCTTTTAAAGTCGCACTTTCAAGTAAGTGCGGGGATAGGAGCGACAAGACGAACTGTCTCAAAGTAGAGGGGAGAAAAGGAATGAATGTGGGCGTTCATGAGAAAAAATGAGAAAGGATTTCTCCACAGCCGAACGTGAGAAATAGTGTGAAGAACGAAGGTAGGGTTCTCATTCGTGCAACGGAGAGCGGACCCCCCGCATCGGGGGGGACCCCTCCGGTTCAAGATGGAACAGGAGTCTTCGCAGGCACCTCTCCAGTTGTTTAAAGGAGAGGACCCCTCCCTGTTGAGGGAGTTCATAACCGTATTTATTGAGTATTCTGAGTAGGTTCCGACATGCACTAAAAAGGGAGCTAATGCCAAACCTACCCAGAATACACAAGATTTTGAAAATGGCTGAAAAGGTTCCTCCTCCTGTCTGGTAAACTGGAGGATTTGCTTCTCCAAGAATGTTACCGTGGGCTTAGTTTCAAAGGATGATGTAACCGTTCCATTGTGAAGTTGGGATGAACGTTTTTCCATTCAGTTTCATTTGATCTCAGGATAATGGAGTTCCAATATATATATATACATATATATTTTTCGAATGAAACGTTTACAAATTTTTTTTATCACTTAGAACGATGTACTACCCAAGGACGTGCAGATTGATAGCATCAACTTTGTTTTTCATGATCTAAAGATCTTTCTTTCTAAACTGTAATGTACACTAATATGCGAATACAGCGTAGTCCTCGTTTTTCCTCACAATTCCTGTTCCTTCCGATGAGTACAAGTTGAATGGAATTGAAAAAATATATACAAAAAGCATAGCAGCATTGTGATTTTGGTGCGAACGGTTCGCTTCAAGTTGTTGAAAATTTGGAGGACTGTAGATCTTCATTTATGTGGCTGTTGAGAACGCTTTTGAAGTTATGCAGAGATCGTCCTGCTTTCCAAACACCCGCAGCAGATTTCTCTTCCGGTTCTGCGAAAGCGGATCTTTTGTTCATGTAACGTCCTTTTTTTTTTTTGATGTTCATCGAAAATCACTTCTTTTCTATGTTGTTTTCTACATTACTTTCGTAAAAGTTTAATGTCCCGAGTGCTTGAATTGATCGTAACTATGAGCAGCTCACAATGTGTCGTCGTCAAGGGGATGCCTCAGCATGCTGAGCCATGGTATTCTGCATCTTGTAGTACGTGAAAGGTAATTCCCATGGACCATTGTGGATTCCACAGAGTGCTTGGACACATTAATCGAGCAACCTTGTTTCTGTCTGCTCTCGTATTCCAGCACTGGCAACGTGAGTGTGAGGATTAAGGGGGAAATGCGGGGAGAGAGAGAGAGAGAGATGAAAAGATCGAAAAATCAAGCGAGTGCACAGCGTTTTCGATTCCTGTGAAATACTACGGCATTCGTCTCCCCTAGCACTTCCTTGGGCACATTCATTGCACACAGCTTGCCATCCTTAATGGAATCGGAAGGGGAGGCCAGGAAGACCTCAGTATATCCGGCTCTTCAAAGCACCACTACGTAGTATTGAATCGCTTCGCCATGTGTATTCTGGTATAGAATAAACATTTCCTTAGACTTCAGTGTTGTATTTGTTCTTTTTTTTATCTAAATATTTTAAGAACCAGGACTGCGTTCCATCTTTTTATGGTGCGAGTTTCTGCAGAAGGAAAAGTTTGTGAACTGTTGCTAAATAAAGCATTCTGTGGTCATCGGATAATCAAATGGTTTAAAAAAACATCAAACAGAGAAATCAGAAGAAAATCTTATGCACATTTGGAAAGAAACACTCCTGAATTTCGTTGCAAAGGTACTTCTGAAAAGGAAAAAAAATGCTTTTGATGGGCTGCTTCTCGAGTTCTATTGGCGTATTTGTACTATTTCGCAAAATTGCATGCATACTTTTACTTTGAAGCATAATGCGTCTTCTAATGAAAGCCGGGAAAATTTCTCCTAAAGTGGAGTAATGCTCGAGTTTGTGTCAGTGCTTTGTCGTTTTTTCCCGACCTTTGGAGGATTATGGTACCTCGTTCATGTATTGAATCTTATAGTCACAAAGGCCAAGTGATAAAAGATGGAGAAGGTGCGAGGTGTAAGATCTTCCAGAAACGTACTTTGCCCTCATGACGGGCAGGTTTCGTTACTTCCAGCAGGAAACTTTCGCTCAATAACCCATAACAGTTCTCGTTTGCAGTTTCTTCGTTCTGGTTGACGAAGTTCGTTTTCCGAGCTACGGGTAAGGTCTTTTAGCTGCAAATCGCTGACAGACTTTGAAAACACACACACACACTTTATGAATCATCGTTATACGGGAATTCCAACTGGAAGAAGATATGAAAAAACTATAATGCAGACAACACTAAAATTGTTTGTTGAACATTTCTGAACCTGGTAATGGCCACCTCCGCCTCCTCCGAATGCATTTGCGAGGCCGCTCTTCAGCAATAGTCCACTGAAAATCAGTTTGAGACTTTCTCTTTGCCAGATCTTCATGAATATTTCCTCTCATCTTTTTTGTCTCCAGACTTTTTTGCTTGCCTTGGCCACAGATGTTCATGGCTGGAATCCGTGCTCGAAGACGATGGAGGTGGTCTTTCCATCTTCTTGCATTTGCGGTCATTTCTCGAAGATCTTGATTCGTGAAGTGTATTATTAAGATATCAGTTTTCATTGCACAATAATGTGCTAACCAGTACCAAAGATGGCATTCAGAAACTCTATCCTACATTATCTGCAACTTATTGGAAAAGCACAAAATTCTTTCAATTTGTCTCCCTTACCACTGAAGTCCCTAAACTCTTCCTAATGTAGATGCTGATTCGATCTTTTAACTGAACGAATAGCTGGTTACGTCGTTTTCCAAATTTACTGCTGGGAAGCACTTTTTTTTGTTTAATTAGTCTACATATGATACACGTAATAGATCTTTGGTGAAACAAGAAAATCTACTGATCTTTTTGGGTTAGTGGATTTTTCTTGAAACACTGCAGGATGCCTAACCACTGACTGGATCCCATGCAGAGCAAGCCTCTCTCACTGGACACGAGGAAGTGTGGATGCCCTCTGCGAAAGGTGTGGCGTCCAACAGACTCTGCCGCACCTTCTGATGGACTGTTCCGCCCTCCGACCCCTCTGGGAGCATCTGCCGACGATTCTAGACATCCCCGAAGGCGGACCCAGGGACATTACTGAACGCCTCTTCGTGCGTGACGCTCTGCCCCCAGCCGCGGTCTTGGCAGTCCTCTGCTGAATCTGCGGATTCATGGCGGCCTGGAACGCATCGAGAAGAGGCCAGAATGGCAGGGGTGGTGCGATCCATTGGACACGTCTCTTTCTGAAGACCTCATGCAGATGGCCGCACCTGGACAATGTAAAGACGCAACTTGTAGATATCCTGGACAGGATATAGAGGACGTCTCCCTGCGAGCAGTGATCCCTTCCCTTCCCTCCTTTTCCCCAGAACATCTCCCCCACCCTTGTTGCCCTTTTTGTTTCTTTTTGCTTGTGTTTTTCCCGTCCCACTCGCCGCGGAAACGGACCTCGCTGGTGTCCCAACCGGTGACTGACAAGTTGCCATGACGTGGTGAACCAAGCGGTTTACAAGAGAAACATTTGCTTGCGCTTTCAGATAAATGCCCTGGCAAATCTGGGTGGCAAACCACTGACTGGAGGAAACTTTGATTCCGAACCAGTCTTTTAAAAGTTTGAAATTCGCAAATCTCCAATACGTATTAAGCGTATTCTTGCCGGAGGATGCTGGAAGATTATTTTATAGCCATAACATGGAGTCTCTATTTCTATGAGTTACTCCTGGGTTCTTTTCATGAGGGTGACTTGTGAGTTCGTGGAGTCGTTTTAGGAAAATTACTCAGAATTGAAATGTATCGATTCAAAACTGCAAATACATCCTCTACACATCACAAGTGCTTTTACTGTTCAGATCAAAAAGTTTGCAGAGCTGATGTGTTTTTCACAGTACAAAGCTTTCGGTTTCTTCAATGTGTTTGTGTTGAGGCTAACGTGTTTCCGTTATACTTTTGTCATACGTGATGATATTATATTTCTTTCTGGGGGCATTCACAGAGAAGTGATTCCCAACTAACGTATGGCAGGTTATTTCGATCTAATTTTTGAAATTTTCGAAGAAAGATTTTTTGTTGAAGATTGAATTGCAGCGGTTTCATGTGAAAGCGTTGCTCTTCCCGGAGGCAGACAGAAAACATATGCCACTTCGAGGCTGTGATTTTTGTTTCCTTTCTAAGTTTAACAAGGACTGGAGCCTGCAAAGATGTCGACGATTTTCATTCTCTAATGCTGTCGTACGGTGTACATCGTTAAAACAGATGGAAAGTTCAATCTTTTCACCTTGCAAACACTGGGATGCATTCCAATGAAAAGTTGTACCAAGTTCAGTGTGTATGCATTGTACTCGAACATCGTACAACCGCTTTGCAGATCACGTGCGTAACAACAGTCCCTGGTATTTTGGGACCATGTACACAAGTATCGTTAACGTGTATGTAGAGTTCAAAGAGTGTACGTCTGCGGGTATTTCGAGTTGATCTGGCAGCCCAGCCAGGGCTGTAAAGGACGTGGACGCGCACTCGGTTGGGCACTTCGCGCTGCAACCCCTACGCCCGGGACCTGCAGAGATTCGCCCCACGAACGTTGCCCGAGTGCCATGCCACCACCATGCACACCCTCACGGGTGTAGGCGCCCACAAGAAAGGGGAGCTATGACAAAATGTGGAAAATGGAAGATTGCAGCCTTCGCTTTCTTCGTACTCTGTGCCATCCTGACCGTGTGCACGTTCTTCTCAGGTGAGATGTGCAGCAGGCCCCCTCCCGTTTTTAACCCCGAATTTCAGTTCCAGGCATCACCTGGAATCCACACGAAGGATCCCGGTACTTAATGAATGAAGCTCCGCCGTCGGCAAAAGCAAGCCACTGCATGGGTGTGTTGGTTCCCTTTCGAGAAAGATTTTACGAACTCACTCTCTTTCTACCCTACATGCATAAGTACCTTTCGAGAAAGAAACTCTGTTACAAAATTTTGATTTTGCAGCAGGTGAATAGCTTAATTTACGTATCCAGAAATTGCGACATTAGCTTACTTTCAATTACAAATATACAGCAGATAAAAGAAGCATTAATTGAAATGTTGCAAGTTTATGGCTGTTTTATTAAATGACGTTTATATAAAGGCAGATGAATACAGATTCAACAGAGCCTCCCTTATCAATGTTGGTTTTTTATTATCAGCAAATTGCTGTGATTACATTGCAATGCATGACGTTGATTTATTGCCCCTTAACCCTGACTTGGATTACACATATCCTTACAGCGGTTGTTATCATGTAGCCTCTCCAGAATATCACCCTAAGTATAGCTATCCTACATATCTTGGAGGAATTTTGATAATAACAAGGTAACGTAAAATTTGATTATTGCTCTACTAATTCTGTATTAATAAAAGAGATGCATTCAAAAAAGTCAATGGATTAAGTAATAGGTATTGGGGTTGGGGATTGGAGGATGATGAATTTTACCTACGCTTAAAAGAAGCAGGAATCAGCATCAGCAGACCTAGAAATCTTTTAACTGGAAAGAAAGATACATTCAGGCATGAATTTTATTTATTAGAAATTTTCTTTAAAATAAGTCATGGATTATGAAATTTAGTTGGATAATGAAATCTTGAAACAATTTTCTTTATTATCTAGACATCTGCATGCAAATACTATCCTCAGAAAACGAGATAATGTAAGATGCTTTAACCAGTCAGTTGTCTCCAGGAAGCATGACAAAGTAACAGGACTGTCCAACATTGAATACCATATTGTGGCTTCCCATCATATTTCCATAGACAATGCTCAAGCTGTAGTTTACAATGTAAAACTGAAATGTGACAAAAAAGGCACTCCATGGTGCAATTGTGAAACTGCTCCTCCAAAAATGTGCTGACATAATAATCAACTTGACACTTGATCTTGGATAATATAAAATTGTTGTTAAAAATTTCTTGGATTCAAAGATGAAACTGGAAATGGTTTCACATTAAGAGTCACAGCGTTCTTGCATCTCATCCTCTTGATCTGCTTCATACCTTTTAACAGCTTTCTGAAAGTAAAATAAACAAGTAACACCTCCTTGGGAATTTGAAAAACATTTCAGCATATCATTAGAGTCAATTTTCAACACTACTATTAATAAAGCTTTTACTTGATGTAACAGGCATTCATTAAATCGACAATTTTTTTCATTTTAAGGAAAGATTGCATTTTGAAGATACTCCTCAGTTCCTATATACACCTAGGATGTCCCACAAGCATACATGTTCAAATTCTGTGCCCTATGCACTTTAAAGTTAGTGATTTAAGCACAAAAACCTTGCTTTTCATTCTTGGCTCAAAAATGGGCACACCTTTTTGTTTCTTAAGCCACTCAAAAGTGGCAAAAGAAACACAAAACTGTGTAGTATCTAGCTTATGTTACAACAAAAGAAAACTGACAAACGTCTAGATTCTAGATTGCCTTTTCTAGATTGTGTTCCAATACGTTGTAAATTGGTACTGGTGGAAATGGCAAAATTCAAAACAATTGACTTAGTATCTTGCACTGCTCTATGTATTTTAATTTATTATATTTTTTTCTAATGGAACCTTGAAACACAAATCAGGGCAAAGAAACAACTTTTAAATTCAAAGCCAAAGTTATATCCCCTTAAGTCTGTGCTGACTACATGAACTTCCTTCAACTTCATTCCCACAAACTTTTTCTACTCTTTTACCATTTACACGATAATACATTTGGTATTTTGCGATCTCTGCATTGTTCAATCAATTTGCTGCACATTACGTTAAATGTCAATGCATTTCATACAAAAATGTGCAATGCAAAGTCTGAAATCACTATACCTGATAAATAATATATATTGCTCACTTCTAGCATAAAATGAACAGTGTAAATTAAGAAAACCTCAAATATTAATTCTTATGCTACCCATGCTCAAAAAGTTTTTTTATATGCTTTACAAAGTAAAAAAAAAATTGTCATTTATGAAAATATAACATACATCAACTTTGTGCAGCAGTACATCACAATACTCATTTAGATTTGAAAGTGCCCTTTCTAACACTTCTGTAGGAGAACCTGAATAGGTCTCTATTCTCAGCAGGAAGTTTCTTTCAGAAGGATGAGGTACTGTATATCCACAAAATTTCACATCACTGCTGAAAAACAAAAAGTTCACATTCAACTACTTTACAAATATGCAATTTGACTGTCCAGAAACTACAGTAAAAAACACAAAAAAAACAGCACACACAGACACATACACATTGCATTTTTGCATAATACGTTCTTACAATAATTGGGCAAAATTGTTTTCCAGAGTGTCATTGATACTGTAAAATTTAAATAACTTTTCAGGTGAACTGCAAAGAATAGGTACCAAATTATCAGTAACTGAATTTGAGCAGCAGAACATTAGAATATATCTAAAAAGCTATTATATCTGTAAATCTACATTTACAGACACGGGTTTCATGAGGGTGGACAAAACTATCTTGGTGAGGGTGGACAGTCTTGTCAAAACTCATGTAAACTTACTTCTCCTCTAACATACATTGTAAGCAAAGAAGTGAAATTCAAAATTTTTGATTTCACAACTTCTGTTCTTGGTGTCTGCCTCTTACTTGATAAATTAATTGAAAATAATTCTTTTTGAAGCCAACTTAAAGCTTGCATTTCAATTTAACTGTGATCCATGAATTAATAATATAATACTTGGAATCTAATATGCAACCATTCATATCTTTGATCAGTCTAAGCTTTTGTGACTTATTAGGTAACAGAAAGATCTGAAGGTACTTCCCTAATAATTATTAATTGGGCTCACTAAAGAAAAATAAAGAAATGCAAGAGAACAACAATGAAGAAACATCAGATGTACCATCAAAGGTGAGGTCTTTTGATTCAAATTTTGTATTGGTGCTTTGAAGAACCAACAAAACTTAACAATGGAATCAATTGTTTTGACTTCATATTAAAGCTTCAAGATTTGTTTATGGCTTGACAGCTTTATAAAAGTGTATACTATCTGTCCTTTTCTTCCATGAAATTCTCTTATACAACTCTAGTCAAGTTGAGTAATAAAAATTTATTTATAGAAAACAAAATACAAATCGCTACTAGTTATTCTTATTTCCGGTTACCAATCAGATAAATCCAATCAAAAGAGGTAGTAGCTGAAAAGTATATTTTCTAGACATGATTATTGAAATAGACATGCAAACGTGCTAGTTATAAAATAGGCTCAATAGCTTCAAAAACAATTTTCCTCGAGTTGAAAAGTCATTTTTATAAAGTTAAACATATGTATAAGGGTTTACATTTTTCATTACATCAAAGGGCAGATAACGAATCTGATTCTGGAGACTTTTTAGCTACATGTTCAATGAACAAATGAGAATTCGGTTTTGTAATTCTTGAAAGTAATTGAAAAAATCCTGATAATCTTAATTACTTACTCATGGTTAATCATCCATTTCAATGCATTCCCTAATGTATGATCTTCATTGTAAAAAATAAAAGTTGAGGTATTTGCGTCACTTTCGCCATCTGATGTTTCCATGTGTACCTTGGGTGTGAGAATGCTTTGAATGACAAAAAGTTACAGAATTTCCATTTAGACGACCAGTCCCTGGTAAAATGAATCCAAACGCACAACCGACGGTTTCTACTACTATTTTGTTATCATTACAATAGACTTTCATAGATGCACGCAAAGAAGACTTTGAACACAAACAGTAAAATACACCTTCTCACGTATCCACGCTAAGAATCTGAAGAATGGAAATACCTTTTCCAGTCGACGACCACTTGCTGCATTCATCGTTGATTTTTTACAATCTTGTTGTTACGAAACGGTTCCGTGCGGACAACTTACAAACGTGCAACCCACTGCTGGCATGCTATCCACGATCAGCTTTTGAGAACATGGGGAACTGCACTTCCCGAAGCAATCCCAATCAGTTAAGCAAATGAGGCGAACAGAATTCAAGAAGTGTCAAGACAAAGCCAAGCAGGGACTAGACTTCCGGCGAATGCTGCATGTGCAACTGCATCCCGCAGAATGTGTGAACTTACTGATAGTTTCTTTTCAGGTTACATGGAACTAAAATTAAAAACTGAAACCATCATAGGATATGATTCAAATTTTCTTTGCATTCCTTCCGCTGCTGCCCTAATCGGTACCCGCACAGTAATTTCTTGCCCAATTTGAATTTTCCTGCTTTCCTGAGTTCGTGGAAGAGCCATTTTGGGACAAAGGTTGCCTCGCAGTTTTGTCAGTATTCGATATATCACGTTTTCGATTGCAAGCCCAAACACTGAGATTTGCAAGATTCTCAGTCATACAGAGAGTGTTTCGAGTGAATTTGATTTTCAAAGGGATATCTGTATTCACGATTTACTGTGCCGAATATTTCCCGAATACGATTTTTGACTACTCTTATTTGCCCCAGATTAAAAGTATTCTCCATAGAGGCTGCTTTCGGAAAAATGCTTCTTACTTCTGCATTTAATCGTCAAAATTAGAGCACTGTCTTATGTCCTTAAGAACATAAAACAATGCTCTCACAATACAACATAATTTCCATTTCCATAATAATAAGCAATAACGAAACAAACGAATGGTTGCAAAGTTCGTTTCAGCCCCACATTCCATGAACTGTAAATTAAAAGATCAGAATTTAGAAAGAATTATTGAAAAAGAGCACAGTCAAAGAGTTGGTTATTAGAACCGACGCTTCGAAGTAAGGAGTGATGATTATGATCTCCTGAAGTTGTACACAACTTGGGTTGGTAGAAATTTAACGGTTTAATTAGGAATCTCAAAAAATGCGATTCGTAACTACAGATTTTTCAAGTTATCTTGAATATTACATTTATTATGTATAACCTTTTGGTCATTTCGTGGCTTCAGTGTTTTCCTTTTATGAAAACTTACTTTCTGAAGGATTTTTTTGAATGCTGTTATTTTTTTTAATTTTTTATCAAATTGCCATGTCAGAATATAGAAGAGATAAGTGTCATACTAATGAGATGCTCTGTTTTCTTCTATTAAAATAAAAACAATAACTTGATCTTTTGTTTATGTTCTAGACATCTTCTGGGGAGTCTTTACTCCTGCCTCTCTTTTTTTTATCACATTAATTATTTTATTACTGTAAACACTCAAATGGTAGGAGCACTAAAACTTTATGGGGAAGATTCTGCTCATCTCATTTTGTCCTAAGTCTTGCTGCAAATTTGAAACTTTTTCTCTCTTAACTTCATGTGTTTCAATCATGTCTATTAATATCGTTTGTACATAAATGTATAATTGTGCATAAATTTACTATCACTCAATAATGACAATGTCAAATAAAGATAACAGTAATGTAAATATTTCTAGTATAATTATCAACTATGAAAATAATGAACAAAATTAATCATCACAGAATAGAAATAGTACAAATCAGTGGTAGTAAAAACACAGAAAATAATAGTCACAAAATCACTTGTTAGATATTTCTAAATTTTTAAGGTGTGAAATAAAATCACCTTTGTTCTTGACAGATAACAATGTTCATGTTCGAAAAATTACTGAACATCAATTCTGACAAATAACATATTTGACAGTCTTGTCCTTTGATGAGAATTTCATTTCCTTTCAAAGTGCATTTAAATAGTCCAAAAAAGTCGAGCCACAGTTCCAAATACATGGTGCATGACTCCAGAATTAATCAGTGAGAATTCTAAACACCTAAGAATTTACAACGTTCATATCATGTAATTCTCATTATGAGAGAGTAAAGGATATTTGCAAAGCTGAGAGATCATTTTGCTATTACTAAATTTGGTACATTATATTCAAAATCAGAAATGACTCGATGTAACTTAAACAAAAAAATGTTTTTTCTGTTTCGAAATTCTCTTGAAAAAATATTTGTCTATTCTGCATACAAATCAGATCTACTCTGTCTTTGGTCCTACTAAGACAGGTTAACTTCTGCATTATCGAAATTCGCCGTAGGCAGATGCGTCATGTAAAGTTACAACTATTGAAGCTGTCTCAAAGGATGATCCCATTAAAAAGCATAGACTCCCATGCGTAGAGCGACTTGGACTTGCCTCTTTCGTGCAAATGTTGACTGGGTTTAAAAAGATTTTGTGAACTATGAGATTGTATTGAAAAGTATCCTAAGAGACAAGAGGTCTCCTCCGACAAGTGTCATGTGGCAATTTACAAGCTTATTGTCAGCTACTACCAGGACGGTGCTTTTGACTCGGCTAGGAGTCGCATGTTTTATTGTTTGTTTCTAAAGCCTGCTTAGCTGCTGAAGATGGTCATCACATGAAGGAGACCAGAGAGAGCAGCAACTGACTAGTGTTACCGAGCGCCAAGATCTGAGATCAAGTCGTTGAGAACTGGCAAATCAGCCAGGGCACGCTGCTTCAGATTTTTCACCTACTCTCTTGTAGGGGGTGATCAAGGAATTGAAAGTTTTATCTGCAGGATGGCTGACAGAGTATCTGCAAGAATGCTGCTTGTTTTTTTACAAGAATAAAAGCAGGATTCTTATTACTGACGTGCAGCTTCCTTCTAGAGAACATCAGTTTCGAGTTTCTGCTGCAGAACTGCACCGTCACTTTGCAAGCATCAGAACTTTGGTTAATTTTATATAAACCATCGGAGAAGTCGTAAAGATGATTTTGGAAGCAAGAACATACTTAAACAGTAGTAAAATCCCCACTGAAAATGGCAAAATTCGCAGACAGGCGATAGAAAATAGAGAAAGACACCAAGCTGAATGCTACAATAGGAGAACCGTAGGACATGATCTGCATCATCCCAGTGGTGTACAAAGTAGGCTTCGGAAACAATAATTTAGTAACAAGTAACTCATTTCCTAATAGAGAACGAGTATCGAAATCAAACACATGATGGCTGGTATCAGCCCTAAAAAACGTGGGAACAAGGGGTCGATTTGCCTACGCAGTCTGAAATGTACAATTAGAAGAGTCACTGCAGCACTGTTCGACAACAACAACAAAAAAAAAAAAAAAGGCCTCGCCAATTTCCACTCGCTGCTGTTTTAGATGTGCTCATTTGGCAAGTAAATGATGCTGGAGGGTGTTTAAACGCAAGTGCGACACTAACCTTTGCGCAATCTTAGTTTTCTCCTAACATGATGGTACAACTAATTTGTAAGATAGAAGGCAGGTCTTTTTTCAGTGGAAGATGTTTTTGAGTTTACTGTGAGACCATTACATATGGAAACCATTCAATTCCGGCAAAACCCAATAACCTGCGATATTGCTTCGAAACGTCTCAGGGCCACAGGTCTTCCTATACTGCCTGATGAAACGTGGGCAGCACGCAGTTCGGGGAGACTCACATTTCTTTTATATGTTTGCAGTTGACTGTTCTTTTTCAAGGTTTATTTCAAATTAGTCGCTAAACTTCTTATTCTATCCATGCCATTTGTTTCTTCAACAATTTCATCCACACATTAGACTGAGAGCGTTAGCCAAATACGGGATTATGGGCATTTACTTTCTTCAGGCTGTTCTATGTATTGCTTCTCCTTTACCCTTAAGTCAACTCAACGGTCATTTATGTTATTTTGGTCTTTCAAATGCTATAGACATCGTGTAATCAGATTGTTTCGATAATCATTTCTTGCCTGAATGTGTTGTAATCAGGCATTCCAATAAGAAAATCAGCACAAGAATTCAATCAAAAGTTTTATTTTTCATTTGCTCATTAGATAATCTCTTATTTCCTGATACACGCTAGCAATATTTTTCCTTGATGATTACATAAAAAATTCTCTATATAAAATATCTCTATATTATCATTATTCTTGAACTATAAACACAGAAATGAATTGAAAATACTTTATGTTACTAGCCAATACGGAAAAACTTGCACACCAACAAGTCGAAGTAAAAAGATTCCCAAACTTTTAACTTTCCCGTCAAAAGGTAACTAACCATGGCTTCAAAGCATCCAGCTACTTCTGTCAAAAAAAAAAATAAGGAAACGATTCATAATAGAACTTAATGTTAGAAATATCTCGAGTGTGTTTCTGAGGAGCATTAGAAATCAAAGGATTTTATCTTTTTAAAACGGCCTTCAAACAAAAAACTCTCGAAAACAAAAATCCATCATGTTGAACATATACTGTTTAGGTCAAGAATCTTCATCTTTTCTTTCTACATGTGAAAACTTGATGCAGCAGAATAACCTGCATCTCTTCTCCACTGCCACTGACTAGGACGCCACTGCAACATACAAAGCACCATTTGAAACTTTCATATAAAGTGCACAATAACAGTCAAAAATTACAAATTTTCTGAAAGAAAATGAAATTTTGTTGGAACTGCACATCCAAATACTGTTTTGAACTGAATTGCAACAGCAAAAGAATATTTAAGAAAAACCATCGCAAAAACACTAACAAAGTGCATGGAAATCTAATGTTGAGAGCAGTAGATTTTGTCAGCAGAAAATGAATATCAAATCATAGGAATCTATTAATCCAATATGAGCATGACCAGTTAATAGAATGTTATCAACAACCATAAGTTACACTGGAAAAAAAACACTGCATCTTAAGCTTATGAAGACAGTTTTGTCATTGTTTAGTAGCTTGCTTAATACATTTTTCTTATTTTGTCTATACCAGAACACAATACCAGCAATAATGGCAGATTAAGCAATGTAGTAATATTCTCCACAAGTTCATGTTCACAATATATAATTATTTTGTTAAGTTATCACATTCAACCAATTGTAAAAGCAAGATACATAAACATAAGTATACTTTAAAATTGAGCAATTAACAATCCCCAGTACTTGAATTAAAATTCACAGATTGAAAGTAAGGGAAAAAACAAAACAAAAACAAAAATTGGACTTAGTAACTTTCTCTTACCCGTATTAGAAACTGTCCACTCGGTGTATGTGGATACCTATATGCATATACAACCCACAAAGTCGATGCTAGCAGTAATACCACAATTAACAAAATGCAAATAATGGAAGTAGCACTGACATTTGCCCCTGATTCTTCCAAAACTTAAGGGATGTTATTCCTTCCTGCAGCTCAATTTGAGATACTCACATGGTTCATGCTTTATAGGACCTGTTACCATCACCTTTGGTCTATCAGTTTTAGTTTCCTTATTAGATGTACTGGAAGGAACACTAGCAGGTAACTCAGATGTTGTAGTTAAATTTACAACTGCATATGGATCTTTGGGTAATAAATACTGCAACTTTTGAAACAGTAAAAATTATCATACTTGATGTATTGGTAGTAACACCACTGTCACATAACCCAGTCTCATTAACTCCATTCACGTAACACTTATTAACATTCCACTCCTGATAATGGCGATCAGTTCCAGCAGAGCATCGTTCAATAGCAGGACACCAAACACACTGAAATAAACTCAAATTACTCTTCTTTAAACATCAGAAAGTAGGCTTGCATGCTCTAACGAAATTCCTTAGGATTTTTTAAAATTAATATGTGCAAGTTTTATTACTGGAAAACTTTCAAAATAGCAAAGAATTCTGATAGATGATTCAAAAAATAAATACCTATTAATCAATGGCATTTCACTCTAACTATAAGATAAGCAACGCAAAGTTGTTCTCACCTTAAAGCTTACATTAGCAGAAAGGCAAGCTGTACAGTTGTGAAAATTTACACATGTTGGCAAAGCAGCAAAATACAAAGCTGTCCAATTGCTCACATAAGCACCTTTCTTATCAATGCGGTGATATTCGTAGATAGTCTTACGTCTAAATTCTATAAAGCACTCTCTTGAAAAATTAAGCATAAACAAAGAGATGCATTTTCTGTTGCATGATGTTTCTGTTGCTCTTTTATTTGTTGGTGTATTTTTTTATTGTAGATATAAAAAAAATAAAATAAAATAAAAAAGAAGAAACAAGCTGAATGTAGTTATGATGTTTCTAGCAGGCTGCAATTAAATCATGCAATTTTTGTTGAAAGGTCATTACAGTTGGAAAAGTTCAAAATTGTCTGTTGTGAAAAAGAATTTCCAGTGATCACTTGGGTTATATAATAATCTAATTTATACTAATAGTGACAAAATCAGAAAATAAATTTCTTTAAAAGTAAAAAAAAAAAAAAAAGGGTCTAACTCTGATTAACAAACATTCTGAATTCATATTCACTTGCAATTTTGTTTTCAAACCAGTGAATGTATTGTTGTGGTACAAGTAATGACTTGAAAAAATAACAAACATACCAAATGCTGTTTTTTCTACAATGTAAGCATCAGATATGCCAACTTTAACAGGGTGATGATCTTCACTAAGATTCATTATAGGGACAGGAATATTTTTATACACAAAAATGATATCACCATTGCTTAATAAAGTAGTTTGAAATGTGAAATTTCCAAGACTGCGGTTACCACTAATTCCAACATTCTTCCACAAAACAGTAAATGCAGTGCCTTGGGGAAAAAAAAAAAAAAAACGCATCACTTAAACATGCATATTTTCAACTTTCACTAAAGTCAGGCAAGCTTTAAAAAGACAAGGCAAACCATATCATACATAAGTTTACTTCACGAAATGAAATTAACTGAAAAAATCTGTGTTTAAGAAGTATTTTTGCTTGCTTCCTTCAAAAACTGCGTTATTACAAAAATACTTTATTCTTCTTCAATCAGTTTACACACACACACAAAAAAAAGACATTTCAAAATGCTACATATTGTTTTTACATTATACTTGTATAAATATTTTACTCTAACAAATTACCTTTCATAGATTGTGATAAACCTGGTCAAAGGAAAACCAAGTGCACTTTAATCAAAACATAATGCAAATCAGTAAATGATGCTGACAAAATATGGCCTCATAATGAATTTAAAGGAAACGAAAAGAGTACAAAAGTAATATTTAAATGGTAGCTGACTTCAAAACTGATTGAAAAACAGATTTTTCAAATAATGTTCATTACGGAGAGGCACAAGATATACTATCACTTATCACTATAATAACAATATTTGTAGGTAGGTACAGTCTAGACAATGCTTGTCATATTTGTCTAGAGAATTCCTCCAACTTTTTTTTTTAAATACTAAATACCCTAAATTTACCATTGTCATAATGTTGGATGACTGACATATTAGATGAATTTGTATCAAAATTGCCCATCAGTGGAGCTATGTACTGAGTTGCAGCAAGCCACTGATGTACATATGGACCAGTATAAAGAAAACCACCTGTAGCAATAGTTACATTCCTGATTAAGTGGCCATAAAATGGAAAATCGAATGATAGTGGAACAGTCTGAAACACAAAAGCTATTGTTTTTTGTTATGTAGTGATTAAAATTTCAATGGTTAATTTTAGTTTTTTAATAAAAGGCCCAAATAGGAAGCAGAGTCTCACAGAAGCTCTTCTATATGAATGGGATAGTGTCTCATGAGCTTCAGCTGGTATGCTACCAAATTCCACCCATAGTTTCTGAGCATCTTTTGGATTTTGAATAAAATAACTGATGTAATATTTGTGATTCATAGATGCATCCTAAGGTTAAAAAAATGAGGAAAACAATAACATTAACTTTGAACATGGGCACCAACAACCAAATATGTACTGAAAAGGCTAAAAAGAAACCTTACCTCTGAGAAATTTGAAAAACTTTCTCCAATATCAGAGATTGGGACCGTATCATTTTCTCGATCCTTTTTAGCTTCGATTTCATTAGCTTGTGTTGTCACATGGCTCTCTGTAGATGGCTGTTCAATGTCTCCTCTAAAAGTCCCATTGGAGACTGAAGCTTGTCTCGCATGCAGGATTCTACCATTTTCATCTGAGCTTGCATCTACCGAAATTATTGTTCCACATATCACTATTCCACACTTACAAACATTAAAAAGTGTACAAATTATGTCCAAAGATCTAAAACTTTGATGTTCACACAATACAAGTTACGAGAATGATAATTACAGCCCAGAAAGAAATCTAGCCAATTTCGCTGCATCTTAAAAAAGATTTATTTTCATTACGATGAGGAAATTATCGTGCAGTTTCAATTTTTTTGAAAACAAAAACTCGATATATTGTCAACGGAGTCCCAATCAAAAATGATCGTGACCATTAAAAGTTCGTACGTTAAAAAAAAAAAAAAAATTAATTATCATGCTGAAGATTTCAAAGTAAATATACTACCAGCCTTTTTCGTGGTACGAAACTCAATTCATTCGAAAAAACGTACATTTTTATGAGCAGTGTATATATTTCATGCCGTTTTTTCATTCCTGTAAACGATCCCTCGTAACTCGGCACGAATCATCATACTTTAACTTATAAGTATAACGACTTGAACTTACCAAAATGTGTATGGAGGTTCTCAGGCGAAGACAACGCTACATTGCATAAACTAAACAGCAAAAAATTACATAAAACACGGTGTCTGTACATTTCAAATCAACAACAACAGTACCATTTCTACAACACAACCAAAACTAGCAGATTTCAGACCGCTAGCGAAATTTGATTAGTGAAATGATATGCGACAAAAAAATTGACATGGGAAAACTTTGGTGCACAATTCCGTGTTCAAGGTTTTGGAAGTTGTAGGGGAAAGGACAAACACACACACACACACATACACACGTACGAAGAAAATACTTGAAAAATGCTGGAGAGTTCGAAAATGCCGACATTTTGAAAAATCAAAATCTCGGCCAGGAAATACTTTGCATTCGAGTTGGAAGTTTATGTACACTAAGTGTGTACTCTGACTCCCTTCTCTTTTCGGGTTAGCTAGCTAAACTTGCCTTCCAAACCCCCCCCCCTTCCCCGGGTTAGCTAGCTGAACTTGTTTCGAAACTGGCCGGGAATGCCAGGAACTATGAAAAGACAGGACTATGGAAAGATTGTGAGCACAGAAAGGTTTCTTTATGCCTTAAGGCCATGAAATTGCTGGGTTTTCACGAAACGGCTTCACCGCAGATTCGTCACGGCAAAGGAACGTCTCAACCAGCGCAATGTAATCAACCAGTAGAAGGTTTTTTGTTTTGTTTTTTTTATTTTTCCAGTCGTTGATAGTGAACTACATGTTCCCAAAGAAGCATTTACTTTCTCCCCAGAAGAAGCACGTTGGCATTACTGAATCGTCGAGCCACAAAGCACACAAATACGGCAAGCACACCATACCGCGTACATCCCCGTGCACTACGGGAAGCTCTCTCAAGCCGTAGGCTCAAAGTGTGTCCTGACAGAGGCCGATGCAAGATTCCCTCGTGGGAAAAACAGGGCTGATTTCAAGGTGCTTATTGCTTATACAAGTGGCATTTGCCAAGCAGCAGCAGCAGCAGCAACAACAACAAAAAAAGGTTGTCCGAAGCAGACATTCAGACCGGCGAAAAAATGATCCGTTTCCAAAAGCAAACCTCTCATCTCTTTCGCATATCATCTATGGTCCAGCGTTGGAGTGGCAGACCCAGTGATGCTTGAAAATGCATTTGAAAAGGAGATCCTGTTTATTTTCCTGGAATTCTTGTGTCTCGAGATAATTACAATGGAATGCTTGTAAGATTGTGGAAGCATTAGCATGGTTTGGGGTTTGGAACATTTCTGCACTAGCTAAGCTGCTTCTTCAAGACTTCTAACAGATACGATTTTAATGTTCGTTTCTCAGAAGTTAGACGCCAAACGGCTGTCCACTACTGTCTCAAAGTGCCTCGATTTCTTTTCTGATTTCTTCAAGAGGATCTGTTTGTAATGTAGATCCTGAACACCGCACTCATTGGGGTGTGCTTCTCCAAAACAATTTCACCAAGGCTGAAGGGCTCGGAGTCCGTTCCTCTCACGCTTGGGGAGAGATCCCCTCGGAAGGGGGGGATCGCACCTCCCACCCTGGTTGCCCGCGTCGAAGGCTTTGTAGCTAAGGCTTCCGCGCGTGGTACCATGCGTCGCGGGATCAAATACTCCGGCGGGTTCCCTTCGGAGAAGAAATTCCTACTAGCCGAACCTTTCCGGGTTCCCTTCGGAGAAAATGAAATGGAGAGGACCACCCCCCTCCCGGGGAGTGTCCCTCCGGAGAGAATGAGGAAGGAGATTCCCTTCGGGGTTCCCCTTCGGAGACAACCAGCGTGAGAGGAACGGACTCCGAGCCCTTCCTGGATTCATAGGACGGACCCCCATCCGGGGAGTGTCCCCTAGCCTGAAGAATTACGTTGAATAATTACACTCCCCCCTGCGGGTGGCCGCAGGCGGAGTGGCGTGGAAACAAAACTGTGTGTTTAAAGAGCCACGTGCGCCGCGAGGCACGCGATCGGTTCATGAGGTACTCAGCGAACCAAAAAAATGAAAACCCGAAAAAAAAAAAAAGCGACGACAGAAGAAAAAGAAGAACCCAAGGATTTCCATCATCCATCATTTCCATCGTTGTTCTGCGCGTGCGCAACCATTCCCGGAGCAACGAGAAAAATACTGCTACTGATACTGCATCTTCCTGGACGTTCGGATAGCTGCCCATCTACCGAGAGTATCAACCCTCTCGTGATGCTCAGGCATCACCGGTGGTGGTAAGCCGTGTCCTTCGGTCTACTAGGCAAATCTGGATTTGGAAAGTGGAGGCTGTGCCCAATCATGAATGGAAGACTCAGCAAAATATTCCGCCATGTTTTCGGAGGATCGATTGCATTATGTGTCCCACGTTCCTCACTGTTCGTACTCTGCCTGCTCGGTATGGTCGGCTGGAGGCTGGGAGGCGGCTCTCGTCTGATGACTGAGCCGTGAATCTCCTTGATATACTTTGGAGTTCTTCACGAGGAGTGAAATCTCTTGGCATGGATCCACCCGTTTGGTGCTCCAGATCGAGGACCTGGCAGCTGCGCTGATCTTGCTGCTGGAATCTGCCCAGTTAGTGTCAGGGAAAAAATGTGGCGGCAACTCTGCTCTGTTAAGGGACGCCACAACATTGCGCCTATTGTGATTCTTCATCTGTGCATCTGTTGTTAACGTCAGCGCTTTTCATCTCGAAAAAGGACCCTGTGAACAATGTCAATGAAGTGCTGTGGCGGCCGTATTCCCCCAAAAGAGAAATGGGACTTTATGTTTGGGTCCCAAAGGTTCCTTTGATTTCTGCAGGATCTTCCTGGAACGTTTTCTGCAGAAGCTTCCTATCGAAGGAGCTTCGATGTGCTCCTGAAGGCGCCACCATTTCCTGCAATAAATTCTCACGGGTAACTTCCGAGTCCAGGTGCCGAATTCCAGGAGCAAAGTCAAGATACTCTGAGAGGGCCAGGTGTCGGCACCTTTGGATGATATCGCGACTGGCATCTGGAGCCGCTAGACTGACTAACGAGGATTCAGACGGACGCCGAGGAAACGCTGTTTCTCTCCAGATGCGTTAATCATAATTTTACTTGGGATGTTGCATCTTTACGATGCATGAAATGCAGGCGAAGAATTGACCAAATGCCTGTCCTTTCCAGACTAGAAATCTGCAAACTGCTGAGGTTCCAGTATTGACTGCATTTTTTTCAAGAAGGAAGAAAAAGCGCGAAGTTCCCAGCTGAAGCTGTTTGCCTCGTCCTGTGCTCTCTCTATCGGTCCATTCCTTTCCAGTTACCAGGTAACTTCGTGACTCCTCCTGCTGAAAATTTCTGATATTTTAACCCCCGAAGGCTTTCAGATGTCCTTTTTTTTTTTTTTTAGCCCCTTAAGGCTCAGTTTTTTTCTCGCCACTGCAGAAGTTGCAAATATCTGAGGGTGGCATCATCTGAAGAGCCAATGCGAGAAGGATAAGGGGATGAAAGGTAGGTGAGAAACTCCTATTCTTATTCATTCTGCACACGGTCACGAGGGGACATCCTCGCCCTCTTTTCCTTGTTCAATGAAGCTTTTTTTGGAGCTATAGTCCGGTTTCGCATCTCCAGCTGTCAGCGAGAGTTTATCTGTGCTGACATCTGCTTGGGGCTGGGCATCCCGTAGAGAACGATTTCCTCACCAGACGAGAAGCAATACTTCTTTCGAGTGCGCCTCCCAAACCCTCGAGAGTCTTTACCTTGTTGCATTAGTTACGAGTGTCCGCTCTTGATCTTCTGCCATAGCTGTCTGCAAGAACAGATCTTTTTCCGGAAGATCGCGCGAGGAAGCTCATGAAGATTTACAGTCCATAAATTTTTCTCCCACGAGAAGACGTGAGAACTCCAAAATCGTGTTCGCCATCCACCCTTTCTCGGATGTGCGAGGGCACTCTGATTCGGGTGTTTTCAGGATCTCGGAGATTTCCTTAGAGGTCGGTCGAGTGCCGTTTGCACTTCCAGAGCGAATCCTGTTGAAGAATGAAACACCTGAAGCTTGTTCCCCGCAGATCCCCTCTACGTTTTACCTTTCGTGGCGTTCCTTGCTTTTTGAAGGTCATCGTTCATCACTTGGCATCAGTGGTTTTGATTTTCACTCCTGGGAACCCTTCCAGAGATTTGCACAAGAATTCTACAAGCGATTTCCAGGTATTTTCGACATTGTCTACTCGATGATGAGCGATTAGATTTCACGTTCTTGGAACTGATGCTCTCTTTGCTTAAGAAGGTCTAAGTAGCTATCTATGAGAAATTGCAAGAACCTGGTGATCCATTGCAGATTTTTGATATTCTATGTGCACAAGCTGCACTTTGCCTGTAAGCTCTAGGTTATCTTTTGCACTCACTGTCCTATGAAGTCCTATGACATTTCATTCTGACCTAAGCTAGTGACCGAATCACTGAAGCCGATGTTTGATTCCTTTCTTGTATGCAAATAAAATTTTCGTTATAATCCTGAAATTACTGCAACCTCCGACAGGACTCAACTCTGCAGAGATTATTCCGAGGAATTTTTTGCTTAATCCTCAGGTACTGTCCGGTGGGCAGCGAATGGTGAGGGAAGGAAGAGTTCATTAATGAAGATTCTATTTTTGTGACGTTTTACCGAAAATGCTGTAATCGTTGAGGATAAACACTGTGGAAGGTAATATTCCTTCCGGGAAGCAGCGAAAGAAAAAGCAGTGAATTAGATATATTTCCTACAAACTGCATGACCACTGACAAACATCACTTTAAAGATTTGACTGATACAATGTAATACATCCTAAGGGAGTCCTGAAGCTCCCTTAGATTTGTGATAACTACTCAGGGTCATCATAACTACTCACTTATTCATGATCGTCGCGATTCATCGTTTCTCAGATAATCATTTAAAACAGAACCCGAATAGACACGAAAAGCAGCACGGTGGACCTGTAGTGTTGGTATATGACACGTACCCGGAAAGAATCTCCGAATGCAAAGTCCTGCTGTGAATCAGCTGATATTCCTACTCTTCCTTCCAGCTAGAACCAAAAAGACCAAATTATTTACAATAGGATCAACCTATGTGATCCAGTCTGGTTTTTGTCAAGTCAAGTAGCCTGGCCCAGTTAATAACGATCATTTCAAGTTGTTGTAGACGGGTATGGCACTTTCTGGATTGCAAACTCGTAGGATGACACGCATCATGCTCCATAAATAGATGTTTAACAAGAGACTGGTTCTCTGTGGCTGCTTTAGGAACAGACCAAAATTCCCTCTCTTGAGTTTGCTTGATAACTCCGGGAGATCAAGGAGATTTACCTATCTCACAAGACATGTCAGTGAGTGCGCCGTTGGCGTTTCCTGAATTATTTTTCCATAGCAATGGTTCCGTCCGTGCATCTCAATCAGTTCTGTCTCTGAGCGAAAGATGTGACTTTACACAATGAAATATTGATATTATCTTCGCGTTTCAGCAGCTTCCCCATGGAAGCTTTTGAGCACTTGAGTGAGTCTGCTGAACAGAAACGCAGAATTTCCTTTGAGGTTTTCAATCATGGAAAGACCTGTTTGAATTCAGATGATCTCACGACTGTGATGTACCGTCCTTGAACTTTTGAATGATCATGACGATTTAGAAGGATGCAAGAACTACTCATGTGAGAGCGAGGCAGTGCCATGGGGAAAAAAAGCACTGACAGACGTGAAAAAGATTAAATGTAAGAAGACCATCCCTGCTCTTCGCCGACGGAGGAGCATCGGCTTCAGAGGTGTATTTCTGGGAACCTGAGATCGGAAGAGCTGCAGGATCCGAGAACTTGGTCTCCTTCGTAGGCAGCTTACATGAGGAAGAGAATGAGATGTGAGCCAATATCCGACACAGCCGTGAGACATCTTGCGTTACTGACCGGGGCGAACAACAGTTATCGAGTCCCCGGCGCACTAGTAAGATAGTGGAAATTCTGGAGAACTTCTCCAAGATATATTGTGTGCAATAAAATCGATCGGAAGCTACGATTCAGTGGCATGGAAAATATCCAGTTAACCTAACGTTTTTCGAGCAGTTTTCACCTTGTGCTGGAACGCCAGACTAAGTGCAAGCGGTTCATGGGGGAGCGTCCCGAATATGGGGGTGGGAAGCAAGGAGAAATAAATGTGTTTCCTTCGCGCAATCTGTTCGGAAGCCTTCCTCTAACTGTTGTAAGCAATCCCTACTTGAAAGAAGGGATCGTGTGGCAAGCTGACGTGAGCAAATGCCCATTCTTCCCCCTTCGTCCTATGAATCTGGCCTGGTAATCATCCCGAGGGAGGTTAGCGCTATCTGTGCTGTTGTGTTGAGATGAGAAAAAATGATCGCGAACGTGTGATGGTATTTCTTTGAACTCTGACCTTCCACGGGTATAGTGTGATCCCATGGCAGTGTGTGAGCTAGCCCATCTGAACACGTACTTCCCTGCTCAAGTATGCCACCGGATGAGTCATGCTCGGGATTACAAAAAGATCTGGAGATTCGCCGAGTGTGTTTGGCTGCTCCCTAGATACGATGCCTGTTGGAGAGGGAAGAAAAGGAGTGCAATAGGGAGTGAGTACCATTTGGAAAAAAACATGATTCTGCGTGTTTCTCTATGAAAGGTGTGATCCTGCGTGTTTTGGGCTGAACCTGAGCCATGAGCGCGGATACGATTTGGACCACTCAATAAATTCTACCTAGCGATTCTTCTTAATCGCGATCAAATGAATTGTAAATCAAGTTTCATCGTATCCCAGCTCCCTCAAACCCTCACTAGTCAGCGATCAACGTCTCTCTAGAAGGAAGTTACCCACACGACTTTGCGTTGCTCACACTGCTGCGATGTTGGCATGGATGAAGCACGTGGGGAGCGTCCGGGATTCTCCCAGTGCAGCAGACTGCCATGGCTGTTGATGGATGATTCACGACGCAACCAGGCATCTGAGTCAACTACTTATTTTGGAAGAAGAGGGAGGGAGGGGGGAGGGGAGAGGAGAAAGGATGCTCAGCTTCCTTTGCTGTGAGCTCAGACTGGAAGCACTGCATTGTTGCAGTGATTCTTTTTTCCTTCTTGAGTTGCCCTTGGCCTTCACGTAATTTGCTAATGCGACAGGGTTTGCTCGGATCGTGACTCAGAGACGGCTTCTCCATCAGATCAGCATCACGTTGCTAGGTTCTGTCCAGATCAGCAAGAATTCGCACCGGGAAAGGAGGAGAATCGGAGTTGAGTTTCAGCAGCCGAGTTGAAAGAAAGTGGCAAGCTGTCTCCGCGCGCGTTTCATTCAGCTCCTTCCAAAGCACTGGACAGGGAAGGAACCGGCTGGGAGTACTCTAGGGAAGTCTCCCGTCATTTGAATTAGGCGAAGCAAAAAAAGGATCTTCCGCAGAGCTAAGCAAGGTCTGTGGAAAATCCTTTCTTGTTTTCTTTTTTTTTTAATATTTCATACGGACCCCTTCCCATTTCCTCAGTCGGACTATTGAATGACCATCATGACTCCGAAGCAAGGTAAGTTGAAAAGTAGATTGTGAATCTGTGTACACCAGTGAACTTCATGGTAAGGAAGTTGATTACGATGTAAAACAACTCATAAGAATGGTGCTAAGAAGCTCCCCATTATTCCTTATGATCTCCTTGTACTTTAAAGAGAGCGTACTTCAAAAGGCCGCCTCAGCCGCTTATTGTTTGGAGCATGCTTTGTTTTTCTCTTTGGACACTACATGATGACCTTTGGAATAAGTCTTCACCTATTCAGCATTCTCACTAATATGAGAATTCTATTATTATACAACTAAACTGGAATAAAGTAACCTATAAGTATTCTGCATGATGACATGAAGTGTTCTTCCAATGATATTTCTCTCACGAAGCTCAGACTCAAGTTTGTCTAACTTGCTTTTGTTTCGTGCCACATCCAGAGTTTAGGTACATTCACACAAGCACGTTAGTTCCTTAGGAAAATAGTGGTTACATGTTTTCAAAAATCTATGTGTTTATCTGAACTTTCAGCACTTGGATTTGCGACAAGGTTGCTTCCTCTCCAGTATTTTGGAATTTTATAGACTGACGGCTTTTCTACGCAGGTTTAATCTGCTAAGCGGGTAAATTTTTTCCCAAAACGCACCCACGAATGGGGCGAAAACGAATAGGTATGCGGCAAACGCACAGCAAAAGTATCTGTTGGTAGATTTCGATGAAACAGAAAAAAAGGTTTATTCATGGAAATTTCGTTATCGTACAGAAAACAAGAAGCTTCATGCATAAGAAGAAGAGAAAAACTCATATAAGAGATTCCACTTGATTTTTCCGTACGATCTTTTCCGAAACAAAGATACGCCACAGAGTGGCACCTCCCAGGGTGAGCACCAACGTCGCGTTTCCTTACGAATGCCCTGTTTTGAACACCACACGATGCATCTTCCCGATGCACTCGTTTTCGATGGTGTACATGGCATAAAATTTGGAGAATGTTTTCCGATGAGACGTTAGGCTTGGTAGCTGGTCGACCAGCTGTCACAGTTTCTAGAGTTGAAGATTCCTCAATAATCTGTTCAATACATTCGAGCAAAGAATCGAATCCATTTAATTTTCCATTCTTTTTTTTCATATAATATGAATCCGAGCACATGACGTCTAAAAGACGGGGAAATATTCTCCTTCTTTAACCTCTTTCTTGCCAACGCATGGGCTGCAATTCTACCATCGCTTCTATCCACTCCATCCATTTTTTTTCCCATAGCCAACAACCACTTCAAGCTTCTTTTTTTTTATTTTTTTTTTTATTTTTTTTACCACACCCCGTTTCTCCGTTTCCATCATTGGCTGGAGCCATGTATATTGTACTGAGGAACAGTACATCCCTTTTGTCCCACCACTTCAATGACATGATTTTGTCATTATATCTCGCAATGTACCGACCTTAGAAAAGTTGTTTTTATATCCTCAAAGATACCGAGTCTCCACTGCCCCATTGTACCAATAACGTCTGTCTTACAAGTGTATGGTTTCGGTGTGAGTTCTACACTTGTGTACCAGTTACCCAAATAGAATGTATATCCCTGGGCTAATAGGTCATGAGAGAGTTCAAGAACGATGCGAGTAGCGGTCTTATAACGAGAATAATTTTGACCCTGTTGAAATTTCAAATTTTCTATCCAGATTGACTTTTGCATAAGACAAAAGATTTCATCCGAAAACGACTCCTTTTAGAAGGTATATCTTCTTCTTCCAAGGCAATCTCCGTTCCCATAACAACGAGGATTCATCAACACGAATGTCTTGTTCTGGGATGCATAAGGATTTGCATTTAAGTTGGATTCTTTCTCCAAATAGCTTCAATTTTAGAAATTCTGCTTCTTGAGGTCATTTTTCGGTTACCTTCGAAATGAAAAAAAATAAAATGACGTTTACATCCTACATCGATCACTTTTTGCCAAAACGAATCATTTAAAGCCTTAATTGAGGAAAATTATTATTTTCCTCAGTTAGGGCTTCAATTATGTAAAAAATATATGAACAAACTCAGTACGTAAAAACAAAAGGAAAGAAGAATCATTTTGTTTGGTTGGCATGCCTTACATCACTTCAAAAATGTGTTGATTAAAAATTAATGAGGTCACTGCACATTGCAGTGTCGATCAACATATAAAATCGAAATACACAAATAAATGAGATTGTTTTGACTTTTTTTTCTTTTCTACTAAAATTCCGTATTTCGATAGCAAGATGCAATTTTTCCACATATTCGTCAAACGAACCACAGTGACATCTTTGCAGAGCGTAGGCACGTGTCGAACTCTCTTAGGTGAATGTCCAGCTCCATTTTACAGAGATTATGCACAAATAACCATCATACAGTGTTCAGAAACTATTTTGAGAACTTCCTGTTTCATTAATAAATGTGTTTTATCACTTGATCTATGTGTTTTCATATGAAGAAGTTTCGTAGTTGCCTTCTGAAAGGCTATCAATTTTGGGTTTTAATCCGCAACCTTCTGATTACAGATTGATATTGTTTTCCACAGTGATGAGAAGTGCTTAAAGTAAGTATTATGTACATAATGCTTCCACTGGAAAACACCTCCCCCTCCGAAAAAAGAAAAGTACTGAAGGAATGACAGCTTTTAGTAAATACGAATATATATATATATATATATATATATATAAATCAAATCTCACCATTCAGAAAATTTCTTCCTACTATACAAAATAGCACGCATTTTATGTAATTTAAATATGTTGTTGAATTTTTCATTTTGCTTTTCAAGCAATGATTTAGTGCTACCTTAAAAAATTTTTCCGATGCAAGAAAAAAAGAAGCATCTACAACCTACAAAGGAAAATTCAAATCTTTCCCAGAGGGCAAACCATGTGGAAAAAAAAGTCAAAAAGTTCGGCATCAAAAAGGGAAAAAAAAGTAAATGTCGAAACCACAAGTGATCCACATTTCAAACACATTCGTACCCTGAAGTGCCGCTTCCGTACAGACACTGCGCGTCACCATGGAAAACAGAAACGCGCGTTCCTACATCGGGAAAGAACGTTGTGCAATCTAAAATTCCAGGATGTGGCTACGTCTTCAGAAAACTGGAAACTCCAGATTCCGTGAAACAAACAACTCGCCCATTTAATTAAGTCCCTTGGTCTAAAATATTACTGCTGCAAATGTTTCGGATGATTCGTTGCGGGGATCGTGGGTTTCGTTTCCAATGTTCCAAATGGTGGTGGTTTCCAATTACGCTTAATTCCATAGAACCGACGTAACTCTTGCCAAGTGTCTATTACTTTCATGCAAGCTCTAAACTGCCTGTTGACAGTATGTGGCTGTATTGCATTTCTTCCCTAATGAAATTTTGAAATTTACGTGAAAGCCTACTGAAAACACGTTGTTATCTTTAAAATTCGGTGCAATCGGCGTAGAGATATATCAAGTGATCTCATTATGCCCAATGTATTTTTTACTGCGATGAAGTATTCCACATTTTCCTCGTCAACAAATCAAGGTTTTCCTAACGCTTTTTATGGGAATATGTTGCAATTCATGGCTTCCAACGGTTCTTCAGGAACCCATTGGCAAGCGGAAAGAAACCAACGACGTTGGCACCAGCTGCTCCATTGGGCAGCACCATTCTTTTGCGTTTGATGCATTGCCTAGTAATACTTTGCTCAACGAGCGTAGTTCTTTAATTTCGCTTAGATGTTTCTTAGAAATTCGTTTTCTATCACCTCACATCAATTTCCATATTCACGTCTACATTTGGAAGTAAAGCTGAAATGTTTCAGATATCTTTTCAACTCATTATGCTGTAGACTGAATACATCAGTCATTCGTTCACTTTAATAAAGCCTTACTTGGGTACAGAGTGACTAATCATTAAGAAATGAGTCCTAATACCTGAAATAATACTTTACATTTTCGTCCTTACTACTGTCATTATCACCCTTATCACAAACCAACATACCAAAAAACAGTTAATGATAATAATATTCATTTGATGTGATTATCATTAGTGAACTATCCCCCAAAGTGACACCGCACTGTACTCTCCAACAGCAGCAAACACTTGACCAAAGTAAGCACTATGCCTTACTGCACCCTCAGTTGGCATAGTGCTTATGACTTTACCGACTTCAATGCTACGTTTCCCTTCAGGAAACGTTCCTACGTTTCCGTTCATGTCACCGTCAATACAGGTGAGACAAGAAATGTCTCACCACGTCAAGGACCTCATATCAACAGTTCAAACTCATCTCCCAACACCAACTTAACCACTAGAATCCAGGTCCCAGTAAGCCTCCTTCCCCAATGACAAACATCTCATATGCAATCTTGCTTTTGCTTATGGCTTTTTATGAGGCCTGGTACGAATCGATACGTTGAAGGAAGAAAACCAAATCATAAGAAACAACAAATGTGAAGAAATCAAGCACACGTGCAGTGGTTTAGTGCAAACATTGATTCGGTTGGTGCAGTGTCGCCATTATTCGGCTCAAACAACTGCGAACGCACAAACTAATAAAGGTGAGTTCCTGCATTGCCAATTTCTCGTACATCCGCAGCGCACCGAGAATTTCTGCGCCATCTCATCACTACGCAGCAGCATTCCTCATCCGTTTCAATGCCTTCGCAACGCGTTGGCGCTGCGTGAGGCACTGCCCCGTCATCTGGCGATGGCAGTCCTCCACGGGCATCACCGCCGTGCACCGTAACCCTCCTCCTCACCCTTTCGCTACGGGGAAAACGAAGATGGTCCGTTACTTTGGCAAAGACGCGGAGAGTTTCTGAAGCACGTTCGCGCTCCGAAGAATCGCGCGCCCGCACCGCTCGTGACGAACTCTTCGTGCAGCTTCCCCCCCCGGAGCTAGAGAAAATCCAGTACAACGGATCACAACAGGAGCAAAATTGTGCTATCGAGAGGTAGGCGGTGCTGGCCCGAAGCAAAGATGAGAGCCGATGCAGCGCACCCGCTCTGCAGACTTTAAGAAAAGATGGAATCTGAGCTTGGACTTGGAAAATTTCAGTGCCCTCTGCTTGGTTCTCACTCTTCGGAGACTCAGCGCACCGTCCAGCTGACGGGCGAGGCGGTGGTCTCAGCAGCTGAGAAATCCACAGAGTATTCGAGGAAAATCCTCAAAGGAGCCCGATCGCTCAAACATCTCTTTGGCCATCGATGAGACGAGAAAACGCTTACGGAAAGATCCAGCCAGGAAGACGTCCAGCCACCGAGCGAGAGATGCGGCTTGATCCCTAAAGGATGTTCCACCCAGAGGCAGCCGGACACATATCCTGAGAACTAGTCGCATTTTAGCAAGCAAACGGAGAAAGAAGGGATTCGGATGCGGAAGCCGTGTGTTAAGAATGGTCTTGTCCGTGTACCGCACCCTCTTGGAAGCTGTGCTGTACCAAACAGAAGGCCAATTTCAACTTTAAGTTGCAATCGGCGTTTACAGTCTCGAATCATGCAGCCACTTTCGTGGCCGCAGGCAACTCGTAAGGCTGCTGCTTCCCTGACGTGCAAGAAGCCTCCGTTCCTGCCACCCGTGCATGGAAGAAAAAATGTGCATCTCATGTGCATCTTCTCCATCCCTCGATGGAGGGCGAGCTGCTTACGTGCAGGGACTTTGGACATTACTGCACTGTTGCGAATGGCTACCGCGTGTTGCCACTGCTGTTGATTCGTAAGATGCGCTTGCCACGAGCGTGCTGCGTGGCTTGACCAAATACAGCAACGGCATCAAAGGATTTCATGAAGCTGGCGACAACCCTCAGCTTCGACACTGTTGTTGCCAAAAGTGAGATCAAGACAAACAAGAGAATAGCAGCCATCTGGGAGAGGGGCTGACCTACTGGGCAGATTCGAGTCTCCGGGAGAATACAGCACAATCGGATCCAGTGGGTCTGAAGACGAAAAGAAAGCTGCTGAAACGTGTCCTCTGGAAAGCCCATCACAAAACGGCTCCCTTGAGAGATATTCAGCCCTCTCAACTTCTAGGTATTCAGCTTGCCGAACTGTGTCGTTCAAGAGAGGTTTGGAGATGGTGAACAGGGCAGTCTATACGACGTGTCGAGGAAAGCCCAAGCCGCAGGCAGTGAAGTAAATTCGAGTTGCGAGTAAACAGATCACGCTGGAAGAGTTCGTTTCAACCATCATTTTATTCAGGAATGTTAGGCACACGCACTTCGAAACCTATATTCTTTCCACGGACAAGAAATGCCTCTGGCAAGACCGTGATGTCCCCAGTTGGTGCACCCTTTCTTGAAGAAAATCGATTCGTTAAGAAGTAATTTGTAAAGGTAGTCTTTAATGTTAAATTCCTTATAAACATCTCAAGATTCCAAGTTCTAAAGCAGCTATGAACATGTATTTAATACCCTCCAATGAATCTGCATAAGCGTTTACTGTTAATTACTATTAAGACTGTCAGTGGTGTACTCGGAAAAGATTTTACAGTACGTTTCTTTTTATAGAAAGTTATCTTTGCTGCCAATACGAAACACGAAGCTCCACTATCTTCTGTCTTTATGTCATTTGGCTTTCACGATCCGATCCTAAGGATTTTTTACGCAATGCTCTGCCGTCATAAGGTCAATGCTCAACATCACGAATCGTAAAGACTCGTTTCAGATGCAATGCTTTGTTATTCTTTCATTTTTCTGAAGAAATTTATTAATATATAATCTGTTTCTTGAAAAGTTAAAGGCTTTTTCCGATAGTTTTTTCTGTTCTGTGGTGTTGCAAAAGATACCCACGTCGGAGTATGCTTAGTATTGTGCCTGTAAGTTGTTTTTAAGAGTATGTTTTCTTCTATACTCAGCGATTTAAGCCATCATTTAACTTTTGCAAAAATCGTTTCATGGCATCATGGTTTAGAAAAATGCATCCAACAGGTTCTGCCATTACATTTGCCAACAACCTGCTATGGCCTAAATATCTATCCATTTGCCTATATTTTCTACTCCCAGTTCTATCAGTTTCCTTCCTAACTTTCAATCCTTTGTCCTGCTTTTCCTTCGAACTTGATTTCTTATTTACTTTAGAATGGTTATCAATATAAACTTTCAAAGTTACTGCAACAAAAGTTGAAATTGCCTTGATTTCTTTTTCATGAACAGCTTTCCTGTTCCTCTTACTTCAGATAAAATTCGAAAAAGGAAATCTAAAAGGAAACTTCAGGAAATCCAACATCTGATATCATTCGGGATCTTATCCAGCAAGTATGATGTTTCAGATTAAGGTGAATAATACCTCTGTAAGCACCAAGCAACGACAGAGTGCAATGTTGCAATACTTTCAAAATCAATTTCTTAAACATGCAAAACAGGAGGGCGTGGAAAAAGAAAGAAAGAAAAAAAAGAATACAATTTCAATTCAGTTTGAGCTTGTTTATTAAGTAGATATCTAAGTAGAAGCAACTAACTGTTTCAGTTGTTTAAGGACTGTATCCAGCAATCGCTTTTTATCTCTTTCACTTCTTTTAAGCACTGAAAGCATTTTGCCTTTATCTGCTTCCCGAATTCTGGAAAAAAAATTACATTTAAATAAATAACTCCTTACATTAAATCATTAACTAACTTTTCCAAGAGAATTATACAGTACTGAGGGTTAACCCTGAGGTATTTACTATTTTCTTTTCCATAATCACTAAAATATGTTGACCAGTCCCAAGTCATGAAGAGATCGAGCAGTTGACGGAGGTCAAGGAAGCACATCTGCAAAGAGCCTTCTTGGAACCCTGCAACTGGCTCAGACGCTGCAAAGTCTGTAAAATTTTGTGAATAAACACTCGAAAGATCGTCTCAGCTTACGTTCACACTGAATAACATCCAAATTAACTTGTTGTAGAGCTCCCAATGACATCTGCTTGATGTGTTCATCTAATAAGAATCCGAGAAGACGTTTGGCAATTTGTTGGCAAACACACATGCAAGCAGTTTGACAAACTCTATCCTGGAAAAAAGAATACAATTCCTAGATAAAATATTACGGAATCGGAAATACCGGTAGATCTTCAAAAGACTTAAATGTTTCTTGGAGAAAATCTATCAATTCAGCTATATATGGGGAGCACTGACCACTAGGTTCATGTAATAACCAATTGTACAAAGAAATCTTCACAAACTCATCCACTTTATCTCTTAGGCATCGATAAATCTGTTGTTCAGTTTCATTTCTTAAATCTTGGTACGTACTGCGGGCATGCAAAGAGATTGTCTGGATGGTACTAGCATCACTTGTATCATTTGCACTAATTACAGGATTGGCATATATAGTGATTGAATGCATCAGACCTTAATGAGCTGTTCATGTAATCTTTTAAGCCTTCTTCGCTAGCTTCCTCCAAACACTGGAGACTGACACTTATCTGCAAAAGATGTTGCAAATTATGTTTTGATTTCTCGAGAAATTCCATCACACATCCTTTGAAACCTTTGGTTAAAAGTAGGTTAATTGCTTTTCTCAACATATCTTCTGCTTCATTTGATCTAAATACACAAATGCAACAAACAAACCTATTTGAAATGCTTTCAAACATAAATTACCGGAGATTTAAATCACAGGAAAATTTGCAACAGTCATCGATGAAATGAAGTAACTGTTGTTGAATAGCTGGAACCATCATTGAAAAAGGAAACTTCTTTGGAAATGTCACCTAATACAACATATTATTTACAATTTATGGACCTAACAATTTCCATTCAAATTCTCAAATCAAATACATTGAAAATTACGATCAGTTTCTCCCGAAATACTTTCTTAATTGACGATCGGAAACGTTTTATTTTGATTACATGCCAATTTTGTTGACACTCAAATAAAATTCAATGAAGAAAATAAAACATACCAAAGATATTCATGGGAATAAAAGAAAGGCGGCACATGAACTGATTGCAGATACATATTGACATGTATTCATAGAGATTATTATCTAATAATTCCCCTGGTAGCCATTATACCATGGAAATGCTAAGGATATGTTTTCAAAGAAAAAAAAAATCCTAGTTTTTACTCTAAAATTTTTGCAAGAGTTTTGTAAATAATAAAGGGAAATGTGAATATTAGAACACAGGTTAAATGCTACCATTAGTTGTCTTTTTTTTTTACTGAAAGAATAGATGCAATACTTCTAATCTGTTATGTTCTATTCATTAATCTAATGTAACCTCACAGTAAATTAAGATATGTCTCAATATTTAACCAGGAGTCTCTCAGTAGATGTCAAGCACTATAGCAAGAGGACTATTTTATTTCATAACATCAGGATGTAATAAATAATGCCAACCAGTAAACAGCAATTTTTACCGTTTTCTCACTGTGAGGAAAATTACAAAAATAACGAATATTTCTTGCAACACTACTCAAAAATAAATCGTTTCACACTAAATTCAATTAAAAGAACAGTGTCAGTTGAAGATACACGTTTGTCTTGAATAGAAGCACAGTAAAGCATCCAAAAAAGTTTACATTCTTTTCTGTCCCCCAGAAGTTTCTAGTTATAAGCGTTTTGGCTCAAAAAAAATAGTTCTCAGATTTATACGAATGAAAATTTTCCAGCAAAATAATCAACAAAATAAAAAAGGATAAATATAGAATCATATTCAACAATACCGTTTCCTCGTTTTGCAGGAAAGGAAACTGGGATATTATTTCATTGTATTCCTTCTGATTGTGTGCAAAAATAGGTTGACAGTAATCTGCATTACAGATTCTTGCAAACACCTATCAGTAAAACAATCAATTTTGACAGGTTTTACAAAATGTTTCACTAATTTCAATTTCAGAAACTTTTGAACTTGAAGCAAACAGTAGTCATGCACACAACAGGCTATTTCTTTGATAGTTTGAAGTGAAAAGATCATTCACTACAAAAATGCAACATTTGGCAAAAATTTTCTGGAGGGAATTAACATAATTTTCAGATTTTTTTTTTTTTAAAGAAACTCATGCTTATAAACAATTCAACAAAAGCAGACGAGTAAAAGTTTTCAAATATGCTAAAGGAGCAGAACAAAAATTTATGCTTTCTTCACACATAACATCAATGCACTGTAAAAAAGTGGAGGACCTCCCATGGTTTTAAAAAAACTATACCATAAGGAACTATTTATAAAAAATAATAAACAAAATACTTTGGAACATTTACAAATTTTTCATCACAAACAAGAATGAAAGAAAAACTTGTAAATTAGAACTCATGCAAGACAAATGTAAACAAAACGGAAAAATTTCATTTATTTTTAAAGTACATAAACAGTTACAGGGATAGTTTCAAACAGAAACAGTTTGATTAATATGCAAACTGAATCATAATATGTAATTTATTTTAAAGCTAATCAGTTATTCAACTTCTGCTGATTTTGAGCACTTAAAAGAGGCAGAGAAGAGCATTCTGATCCACATTAATTTAAATGACATTACTGATATGCTACAAAATCTGTGCAGTTGGCAAAACAAACACATCTAGAAGCAAAAAGTGCAACGTAATCATATCTCCAAAAAAGGATCATGAAGTCACAAAAACACACATAACTGTATAAATATGGATATATTTATGCAAACACTTGCCTGCGTGCATTCTTGCACCAAAATTTCTATATAGTGATCTTGCATATCCAACAACACAGCGCTTAATTCTTTTGCTGAATAGCCATATGCCTGAATAATTCAAAGTGATACATAAATCACATGAGAATCCACATAGTCATGATTAATTTAAGCAAAGATTTTCTTTTAAAAGTTAGTACTTGAGATATACATTACCTCCATACACTGACCAAACATAAGAACAAGATCTTTGATTTGAATGATTACATCATGACTAGCACACTGTGCCTACAAGAAAAAACAGTGTGACTTCTTTGATCTGTAAAATTTTCTCAAAACTACACATTAATAAAAAATCAACTAATCAACTCAGATGTACTGCAATACATCAAATGCATGAACAAAGCACTGTAACATGGAAAAATGAAATTAAATTACAATTTTAAATTATAAATAATCAACAAAAGAATGACAGACGTGGCTATGTGAATTGTAATTTCATTCTCTCTTACATACATAAGAAAACAGTTGTGAATGCTGAGTAAATGAAAGAACTAAAACAATTTAGTCAATCTGCTTCTAATTTCTCATCAACATTAACTTACGATTGGATTTTTGAGAGCTGCAATCATCTTTGAAAGAACGAATTTCCACATCTCGTCCACATAAGTTTTATTTACTAAGTCAGCTGCTGTGTTCAGCAAATGATCTTCCACCATGAAGAATCCCAGAATACCAAAGAAATATTGCTGATATTCTTCAACCGTGTTCTACATGGGAAAAATTATGAAATGAAATAACTTCCGATTACGATTTGCAATTATTGGATTTTTACTGCATCAGTTCTTGCATGCAATACCATTACCTTAGTTATGTGTTTCATGAAACTCATACTTTATGATACTTTCATTGCAAAGTGTTTTTTTTTTTTTTATGATTTTTGATAATTTGCATAAAAAAAAAAAAAGGAAATACATGTTAAAGGAAAAAAATTCGGGAGTGATTTCTCAAGCTAAAGCTTGCATGAATTTCTTATGCTCATTTCTCATTTCAGAAAAAGAAAGGATAGTTGATAGAACTACAGCAATTTACACAAAATCAGAAAACCTTTATCCTTTAAGGTTACTGTTTTTTGCAGCTCAAATTCTGAACCTCTACAATTAACAGTAAGACTACAATAATGAACTTTGGTATTGCATGCTAGTTTTTTCTTCACATTAAAAGGCACTATGCATATGCAGAAATAGACTTCAGAAATTTTTGTTCATAAGAGTCCATGAGTGCTCTAATATACAAATATTCAAGAATTCATATTGCCACAGAACATGATTATCACGAATTTTTTCAAATTTGATCTACCACCCATTTTATGAAAACAATTTAAAACGAGCACTGCAATTGAAGATGCAATAACAAAAATGCATCAATATGAATGAAAACACAAAACATATCCCAAAATCCCTCAAATTGCATCAACATGCATTTCTTCAGTTGGCAAATCCAGAAGCAAATAAATAAACATGAATTCATTTGGAATGAAGGGGAAAAAGAATTTGGCAGCAAGCTAAACAAGATGAATTTTGTAAAATCTCAATGGAAGAAATAAACCAATACCAGAATTCATTCAAGAAAACTGTTTGTGAAAGCAGTCTGGAATCTGTAGAATAGATAAATAAATAAAAAAAATTGATATTTTCAAAAACAAACAAATGCAAGAAATAATGAATCCTGATTCAATTTATCATGTGCATGTCTTTGAAACTATCAAGAGCATTCCAGTCCTAAACATCGTACTCTTTGCATGCCTTAATAGTACACTTTTAACAAGCACTTCACAAATTTTGGTGTGAAATGTAAAACAAAGTTCATGCAAACACCAAGCATTTACTTGCAACATAAGTTTCTGGAAGAATTTTCTGTGGGAATATAGATTAGTTAAAGCTACTTTCTTTTCTTTAAAGTTCAATCATAACTTAAAATTTCACTGCCTTGCAAAACCTTTCAAGTCTTTTGAAATGATATCTGAATCCACAAACCATATCATGAGACAATCTTCAATAAGATCATTATTTATTAACAAAATCAAAACTGAATATCTCTCCATAAGCAGAAATATGAGTAAATTTTACATAATCACTAGTACTCACCATATTTAATGGAGGCTTCAGGGTCAGTTTTACCTGCTGCCATCTTTGTTTCTGATAATAGGCTATAAATGAACTTTTGTCATCCTACAAATTTACACATTTTTTTGCATTCATTCATTATTAAACTTTATTACCAGAGCAGTATGGATGTGAAGACATCTGTACACAGGTGAAAAATCAATTAAATCTGTAGCATTGACATCTTCATCATCATTCTCTTGAAATGTTTTTACTTCTATCTCTTTTTGCTGTATGGACATCTGAGGATAAAATCATTCATTCTGTTTTAAAGCATTACATAGTTACAGTAACACATAATATGAAAAAATCCTTTCTAAATAATATCTCATATCAAAAAAAAATAAATAAATAAATGGAGAGAAAATAGGAGCTCTGATGACATAAATAAATGCAACCAATGTTCCTACTTTTTGAAACATTGGTACTACTAGCAGGAAAATGACTGTTTGATTATAGAAAACTTGAAAGAATGAAAAATTAAAAGCAAGTTGTATGACTGTAAGATATTTCAAATTTCCTTGCTCTAAAGTCAATATGCATTCCACACTAGGTTCCGAAATTTATGTACCTCAATTGCCTAATAGTTGAATATAATCAGCAACTTATCATATGAAGGTTGCAAAATCGTTATTTGGACCAACTCTTACCTGGTTGACAGCTATGTGACCTATTCTTGGAGAGATTTCACGTATATTTTCCAAAAAGTCTTTCAATTCTACCAAAGCATCAGCCTTGATATTATCCTTTTTTTTCTGAAAACTACTTAGCATCAAACTAAAGAATCTATATTTAGGCAAGTATTTGAGATCATGATCTTGAAGTTGGTTTAAAATTTTGAGACCACTATAAAATCTGAAATTACAAATATTTCAGCCTGATACTTGAGAATTCAAAAACTTTAGTCCTAACACAATATAGATGCAACATCTCCCAACAATGCAACATCTCCCATTCTTAAATACATTAACTTTGCAGAAAAAATCTTACTCTAAAGCCAAATATAACAATCACTAACTTCCTATCTCGTACCAGCTGCTTCATCTTTTCATAAGTCAGCAAAACAGACTGTATTTGTTTTAATGCATTTATTACTAATGCAATGTTATAAGAACGCTGGCGAACTTGCTTCAATTCAGACTTGACATTACAAACAGATTTTATGGATTTCTGCAAGCCATCCTCAATTCCTGCCACTTCTTCCTGAAACCATACTCTGAAGTCAAATTTTTGAGATATTGCATGCAATCAACATAAAATCAATCAAACACAAATTAGACACATATGTGAATACCAACTTCTCATTGATAATATTCATGATGAATAAATGATTAAAGATTTTTGTCATAGTGTTTAAACCATTGCTTAAACGAAAAGAAATTTTTGGGGACAAAGATAAAACAATACTGCAGCATAACCAAAACATCTAGCTTCCAGGGAGATTCTTCCACATGTTCTGTTTCAATTCTTTCCATTTAATATCCAGTTTGTTGAATATTTGTAAAAATAATGTACATGATCAGAATTTCCGCATTTTCAAAGTTGAAAATGCGGAAATTGCCTGGCTGACAGCTATGTGACCCATTCTTGAAGTGCTTGTTGTCCAAGTGTACAAAACATGTGATACTCTCCATTCCACGCTGTATTTATTTATCTCAACACAAATAACCTTTATAATTCGTGAACTGAGTGAATTGCCCCAAAGTGCAAAGCATAATTTGAGACAATAGTTTTAAAGAACTTATCATGATAAATTATTGCAAACATGATTGTCGACTGAATATCTGGTGAAAATTATATGATGGGTTATACTATCATTGTATCACAAACCTATACATTAATGTTAAGAACCATGAAGCAACAACTGAAACTTTTACATTGTACTCTTAATTGTACATTGTACATTTTTCATCCCTTAGAGAAACAAAATAATACATCATGGTTTGTACATGTCCTGGCATTACCAGGATGAACTGTCAGTGGCCTCCAGTAGGGTAACGAGGTGGGAATGACTGCAAGAATTCTACGAACATTTATTACACATACCAAAATTGAATAAATTAGGAAAAAATCTGTTATTTATCCATGGTGAGATGAAGAGTGTTAGCACACAAGTAATTACGATGGGATACAGGAACAGGCTATGACTTTCCAATTAAAAGTGGCCTACATGCTTCACAATTACAGTTATCATAAACAGAAATCTACATGAATATAAACTTATCACTAAACTCAATTTGCATCTAGTCACATAATCTGTTTCATACATAATCACTAATATAAACAACATAATTATTTTTATAATAACACATTGATAGTATAAGGGAATAGTAATACCTTCAGCTGGACAAACTTGGTACGCACTTCAAGCAGCTCCTTCACAAATTCAATGAATCCCTCATAATAATGACTACATAGTTTCTCAATTTCTTTATCATGGTGCTTTATGCGCAAGTCCAATTTCTGCATAAACTTTTCATGATCATTTCCATCGTAAATCGCTCTACAATGCAATAGGCTTACATTATTACATGTTCCAGTTATCAATAAACTCTAATGATGCTATACTACAAAACAGCACTGCATGCTTTGTCAAATAAGCAATACTAAACAAAAGAATTAGCAATATGGTGTTAAATAAAAACTGCACTACTCTTTGCTCTTTTCATTTCATTTATGCAAAATACTTCATGCTATGCAAAAGTTAACAAAATCATGGCAATTTCGTCAACATTCCAAACACAAAAATCTTGCTAAACTTGAATAATATCGTGCATATTACCAAAGCAGTACGTCATTGCACAAGCAGCTAAAAATCATCTAAATTTAATATCTGAATGCTCTTGCAGCTAAACTACTTCAGTTGAAACAGGCATATTCAATATCAAATACCTTATAACAGTGACAACACTTCCTATTAATGCATCCTCTGATTCATCTAGAAAATGGTCAAATTTCCCGCAAGAAATATTCGTGGCTTGATAAGATAAGATATTGAAATTCTCTCAACACAGAATTTAAAATACATTGAAACAAATAAGTCAAGGCAGTCATAAAGTACACAAGCTCTTCATATCTTTTAAACATTCGTACATACATTTCTGTTACTTATATCTTCAAAGTTATTGAGCATTGTATTATAATAAAAAACAAAAAACAAAAAATACCTGAATGTTGGTCCCCAAAATTCATCAATTGTTTCAATTTCTGTTAAATATAGGTCATAAAATTCACTTAACAGTTTGTTTTCGTCATAAAATTGTTTTTGATTCTTAGTAGTATTCGTTTTTATACTCATAATATATCATTTGAGACTAAAACATTTTTACACTATGCTGTGAAGGTTCCAAAGTACACTCACACACACACACACTACAACAACAACGAAAAAAAAAAAACCAAGAAATAGAATACGCACGCAGTCAAATTTCCCAGTCACTTAGCAGTTCATCAAACTTATAAACGTAGTAGAAATAAATGTTGCACAGCTGCAGGATTTTCCAAAAATCTTTGGCACGCGGGAATTGAATCGTTTTTTCTCATTAGCTCGTAAAGTTCCAAATAATTTTAATGTACGCAACTCGTACTCCGTACAATTTTTTCCCCAACGCCTTGTACACACATTTCTGCTAAACACATCACCCATTCAAAGCCCTATTAATCATCATATCTTAGAAAAAGGCCCCACAAGAAGTAAAATGCTGGTTTCCCGGACTTTATTAATGCTTCGATTTTGAATGTTTTCTCGTATGTATGCTTTTGTAAGCAAAAGAAATGAAAAGACAGTTCGATTCTTTGAAGTGAAACAGGGCATTTCATCTTTAGTCGGCAAAATTGTTTACTGTGTATTGAGATAACCCCTTTGCAATTCTAGAGACGTGGAAAATTTTCGGATTCGAGGTTCGAGGTTAAACTACGAATGCATGTAACGAGCTTTGCTAAACGTTTGCTTACCAGAAGCGTTTGTTATAATCGAATCCATGACTAAAGAATAACCAAAAGCAAACTCATGTTTAGTTCAATACTTTTATTTGAGGTTTTTACTTTTCACAAGCTTCATGAATGATCTCGGGGAAGGGTGGTTTTCAATGAGCGACAAACTGGGGATTCCCTCGTGCATAAATTCCAGTTTTGCTGCCATTTAGAATTCGTCGATGTGCAGTGCCAGAATATCCAAGTTAAAACGTTCGTGATGAATTTATGTTTAAGGATTTCACAAATTTGCAAAACTGTTGAGGTGGCGCAAATTCGGTGGGCACTTTGTACGAAAGGTATGAATATGTGTAAAACTGAAAATGTGGGCATAAAGGATACCTTAATATTATGCCTTCTCTTTCCATACGCAGAGAAAGATGCTCGAAAATGCCCAAAAGATAACGATGAATTTCTCAAATTGAATAGATATACATATATATAACCGCTTGGTTATACAGCAGCGGCAATCACAGCAGCGCCGATATAATGTTTGATAGTAAATGATTCACTTCTAACAAAGTTGCTTTCCTATGTATACTGTTATGGGTATTACAGTATGAAGAACCTGAAATCATGAACGAGAGATGAGAATGGGGCAGGGTGGAGATGGATCAAGACGGCAGTGGACTGGAATGAAAACGGGTTTGGGCTCGAAGCGTTCGCGTGCTGGGCTGAGGTGAAGTGGAGCAGCGGAAGCAGTGAGCAAATTCGGTGAGCACACAACCTTCGGTTTCCTGGAAAACGGGCTGCTACTCGCACACGACCAGAGACGAATTTTTTAAGCTCGTGCGAGCGACGTCATCATCAGCAGGAGGTGGTGAGGGAAGAGGGTTGGGGGCGAGGGAAAAGCAGGAGGAAAATTTGTCCGCGAGTCCCACCGTTGGAAGTGCTGTTGGAAGTGCCCAGTGACCAGGGGCGAAGTGATCCGACCTGGGAAGGCGGCTTGACACCTTCTCCTCTCCTCTCCTTCCTGTGAGGATGTATCGTTGTGATTTCGAGTGTGCGCGGGATCGCGCCACCAGCCGCGCCTCGTGGTCGCAGGCGCGGGACGAGTCGCGGAAAGCGACGAGTCCGGAGGAGGTGCACTCGACGGGAATTCCCTCCTGAGCCAGCAGGTCCGAGAACGGTCCAGGTGAGTGAGTTCCGTGATGCTGCAGAAGCTCAGCAGAGACCAGCCCTTCTCCAAGGCAGTTGCATCCCAAATCTCTCCGAAAGACTGAGGAAAACGCTCTCGCGAACCAAGAGACTCGGGAGGCGGGTTCCGAGACGTCTGCAGCCGCATCCCGGAAGTCTTTCTCCGTCGCCGTCGCTCCAAGAGGTCGTTGCCGCCGCCGTCCCTTTTATCCCCTTCCTGAAACCTGGAAACGGGTTTGTACTCCTCTTTCAACGGTTTCGTGAGGACAAATGGCCAAGCTCGCTTCTGAAGCGGGCAGTGGCTCCTCTGGAACGCTTCCCTCAGCAGTCTCCACGTGAATCTTCACAGCTTCAGCATCTTCCCGCCTAGAGGGAAATCTGACATGACGCACTTCTGCTCCTCGTGACTCCCAGCTCACCCCCCGGCGACGCAACGCAGATCACCTCCCTCTTCAAAGTCATCACGAGACAAGCGGAGATACGAAAGCTGCAGGATACAGAAAAGCCTCCCAGCGATCACTTCTTGGGGAAGGGGATTTCTTCGGGCATCTTTCCTTCCAGTGGCCCCAAGGTCTCGTGCTGCAACGTGTTCGCCGCCGTGGCACGCGTACATGGGCGGCCTCCTCTCCTCTGATGTGCATCCCTCTGTATTCTTTCTGGAGCGGGAGGGGATGAAGCTCGATCCGGAAGCAGCATGGCTACCATAGGAAATCTGCATGGGTCTCTATTTTCGTGCCGCTCGCGGCCTCCCTTCGGCACTTCGCGGGGAAGGGAAAGGAGGGAGGGGGGGGGGGGAACCCCGCTGCTCGTCGGTGCCCTCGGAAGGGCGCACCGGCAACCAGGGGCTCCTCGAAACGCGCCGCTTCCCTCAGCATCACCCAACTATCCTGCCCAAAGCGAATCCAAGCAGCGCCGCCTCCCTGAAAGCAGTGCGTGTATCGGTGGCACCAAGGCGCGCTTGGATTCACGTAGAAAGCGGCGCCAATGTCGACCAGGTTCCTTTCCTGAACGACCGCGTCGGAGGCTGCGAGAAGGAGGAAAAAGTGAGGGGAACGCACGCTCGCGGGGCGGGGGCTTCCTCTCGAAAATCTCCCGCTCGTTGCTAGGGGGAATGCTTCCGACAGAAGCGCTCCTGCATCTCGGAGCAGGACTCCCTCCAGTGGGCTTCTGGACCCAAGACCCAGAAAGTCGTGTGTCCGCACCGATGCCTGACCTCTTGCTTTCGTGACTCCCCTGAAGTTCTTCTCGGGTCAGGAAGCTTCCGCGTTTCCAGCCATGCGACCATCACGTCCCAAGTCGCAAGATCGCAAGACCAGTAGCCACTCCTGTTCCCATTGGAAACGGACCCGGGAGCAAGGTATCCGTGGGAAGAACCAGAGCATCAGAAACCCTGGTTCCGGCGCATTCCAATTTTCCGTTCCCGCCAAGGTTGACGCTTGTCGCCCGGGGTCAGCTTCTTTGCTGACGGTACTGCTCGAGGTCACAGGGAATGAGAGCCTGACAATCCTCTCCAGGACGCTTTCGTAGGCGGCGGTGGCGCTCGGAAGAGTCCTCCGGCCCTCCCGTAGGTCTTCCAGGAGTCGCCGCGCGTATCGTGCTCCACTCCTGAAGGAACAACTTACACACATCCGCGCAGCTTCCTCGTAGATTTCTTTTCTTATCTTTTTTTTAATCCTGTATCTCCTGAGCATTCGGTTGCACAAACACTCTCCGTAGTTTCCTTCATCTTCCCCCCCACCATGATTAATTGCTTAACTGCTTTAGGAATACACAAACCAGGGCCTATTTGATCCACGAAAGTCCACCTGAGCCATTCGTTGCAGTAGTCAGATCGTCACGTTAGCAAGAAATCCTTTCGGGCTCCTTCCCTTTCAAGAGTGACGTCAGTGAGCTGTCTCGGACTCGTTTCCGCGGCACGCACGTGATTTGCCGGCGGTCTCAGAGGTCACGTGCTTCGTATACGTCAATAAATGGCCGCCGTTTCTTGCCGGGTATTTTCTGCTTTTGTCGAGACCGGGGCGCTTGCGTGCCACCCGGTGTTCTTTACTTTGTGGAACTCTCAGGAGCTCCTGAACAGCCAAGCAGCAAATGCATGGGTCCGCAATTTTCCTTCGACTGACCTTCCACTTGTCGAGGCTGGCCACAGCCGAACGTATGCAACTGACCGGGTTATGCAATTAAGAAGAGAGTACTGCACCCTACACGACACTAGCAAATGGCTATTATTCGGATCGCAGTTTTCCCTAATGATGGATCACGCGGAAATAATAGACTAATGGAAACCAATGGATAATCGCTGCAACTTCATCCATTATTAATTGGTACTAATGTGTGCATACCTACTGTTTAACGAAGGCACCGCGCACATTAACCTGTCAATAGCAAATCGTGATCGTGTTGTGTACATGACGCGAGTGTACGCACATATGCATATGTGCGTTTACCTATCCATAACTGCGCGTGCGTGCGTGCTTGTTCTAGAGCGTACAGTTTCCCGAATCCAACACAGCGAGAAGATAAACTGGAAGCTGAAAATTAGCAGACATACACAGAGAAGATGTAATCAGAATGAAGAAAAAGAGTGAGAGGACAGTAAACAGACAGTGAGGGAGACACAGAGAAGAAGTTTTCATCAATTTTTTTTCTTTCCTCTTTTGATTTGTGATGCTGACCTCAGATTCCTTTTTCTCGCTGAAGCCACTTGGTCTTCTGGAATGGCTTCCCTTTCATCCGAAAATATAAAGACAAAGCTCGTTTCCCAGACGTCGAGTAGAAAGTCCTGGTGTCAGCCGGAGGATGCACTGCATTCTGACGATGGGTGCAGCGAGCCAACTCCCCCACGTGACCGAAGCTGCCGCGGTGTTCCCCCATTCTGCAGCTTCGCAAAATCGCTGATGCGATCTCTGAGATGCTTCGCTAAGCGGAGTCGGAAGTCGTTTGCATCGGGTCCTGGAGTCGGACCCTCACGTTGCCTGCGTGTGGTTCGGCTAGAGTGGCGGTAGAGAGTCTTGCTTCTTCTCGGGAACCAGGGATGAAACCAGCCAATGCACTGCTCCGCCCTTCGAAGCTGCTGCGCGGATGATGATTTATCTTCCCAACTTCTCAGAATGAGCAACGCGTGCAGATCTTAATCCGATGCGTCACGCCTTCTTGCGCACTGATTTATGCAAGCAGTGGCTTCGGCGGAAAGGCTGGGGCAGCCAAGGAGAGCCGGTACGGAAAGGGAGGAGGAGGAGTAAGGGAGGAAGAAGCCGAGAGGCGTGCCACAGAATCTTCTGCACGGCTGGCCCCATCTCATTGTGTCGGGACGAGATGAAAGTCTTCTCTTCCGAAAAGAGCTAACGGAGACCTGCTCTGGTGTGCGAGAACTTTGAGAACGTCAAGCCGTTGAGATTCTCGGAAAAGATGCGGATTGGAGCACGCTGATACACTGTTGCTATGAAGATGCTGCGAGCTTCATGATGCGTGAGACCTAATGGCTCGTGTGCTTCAGCAACGTCCAGAAAACGTGGATCCCCGTTCTGTGTGGACGTCGTTCCCCACTACCTTGACGAAGACAGGGAAACACAGGAAGCGAAATCCAGCACAGATTCCGATATTTCCCAGTATCAAGGAATCAGTGGAACTGCAGCGAATCTCTGGCTCCGTGGAGTCCCCCTCCGGGAAGAGCTGAAGTATTGGCTCACGGGTCGCTCGCTGCTGAAGACGTTCCCCAACGAATTGCGTGCGGACTGGTGGAATTCTCGCTACCTTGGTTACGCTGGCCCGTTCTGGAAGCGTACGATGACGATTAATCTTCTTATCTTCCAGCGTTGTTTGACGAACGCAAGGGCTGTAGATGCATTCAAGGATCGCTTACTCAGCTTCCAATCTCTTGTTTTCACTGGCGAGGCACCGGTCATATTCATCCAGAGTGCACTTTGCCAACTGCAATCTGATGTTCCAGCCTTGTGGGCGGGGAGCCGCTAACATTCCCGCCTTTCCCTGTTCTGGGGAATCCTGATGGGAAACCGATATGGTCTTTTGATTTCCTTGAGCTGAGGGTGCGTGACGTTATGCATCACACACATTCTGGATCGCGGCGTAGCCCATCGTCATGGCGCTGGTCCATTAATTTTTGAAAGCCCTCCCTCGTTCACCAGCCTTCAGCGTCGTTTACAAGTCGGCCAATCCTGCTTTGCATCACGCTCCTGGTTTGCGTCGTTGCCTCCTGTATCCCTTTCGTACCACGTCGTCAACATGCTTACAGTATTTGTGCGAATTCCGGCACGCGCGACAGCCTGCTAGCAAACACCTCTGGTCGGTTGGCTAACAGAGAGCCTTCAGCGGTGAATGACTACCACCAATCTTGAAGCCCATCGTCCACAAGCTGTGATAGTAATCAATCTGCACTGCCAGTGTCCTTCGCTATCACTCCTCAAACTTGAGTTGAAAAATTGCAATCGCCAAGTGAATCAGAAAAATTAGGTCCCTTTTCCATGGCAACTTGAAAGTTCAAGGGCAGCTGTTTACGAATTTCGTAATTCAGCTAGACGCAGTGCACTGGAGTCCCTTGGGAGACTGCAGTTTGATTCTGGAAATGATCACCAATGTCCTCTGCTCAACTTGTGACAATAAAAAGAAAGAGGTGCGGGGAGCTCTTGTCATTTGTTATTATTTAGTACAATGGTAATTTCATCCCTTGTAGATCTCCGTTTCTGAACCGCAAGGAGCCTTGGCGCTTGATTTTTCGAGAGTATCATTGACCTTGAACTTGTCAGATGAAATTCTTTTCATGCAAACGTCGAAAACAGTTGAAACCTCCTTATCCACTCGGTCCGCGCAGTCGGAAAGAGGGTGCATTTCCCAACTGTTTTTGTGCCTACTCGAAAAAAGGGTGGCTGCCTTCAACAAATGCGCGTGGATCGATGGCGAACCAGGAGAAACAGCCGCCGAAAAGCCATCGGCTAAGGTTCGTCACAATTTGTCCAAAATTTTCGGGACTCTTAGAGATTCCTCTAAATGAAACCAAGATCTTGCCTTCTGTGCATAGAACGGAGAGAACGGATCTATTCCCCAAGTCATTGGGTTGGATTTGTGATCATCATTGTGGTGACGTACCGTTGCTGTGGCGGTGTACCACTGTCGGAAGCAGACCCAAGAAATTCACTGCAACTCGCTAGAATGATTGCGCGTCGGATGGGGTTGTTTTCCAGATCATTCTGAACGCTAAGCCTCATAATTATTATTGCAGTCCTTGTAATAATAGACTGAAGACCTGCGAGTTGCCATCTCTTCCTATTACAAGCAAAGAAGTACAGTTGTCATGCTCCAGGACCTCTGTTTCTTCAGAGCGCTTTCTCCTCCTCCTCTTCTTCGATTCTCTTCTGCTTTGCTCACTTCTCTCCATATGCGATCCCAAGCGAACACGGCAACGCCTATTCTGAGATGAAATTTCCTGGGATCTTCAGCCAAATGAGGCTTTGGAAATCCAAGTGCAAAAAAAAAAAAAAATGCTTGAAAGCATTTCTGTTACGGAAATGAAGGGATTCCACCGGTGGGTAGTCAAAAATCTAGAGCAGGATCGATATTTCATCGTTCCCGAGTGTTACGGATATTTTTGCTATAGATCGCCGTTACGAACCGGAATGGGCAATGAAGATTCGTTCAAAGGTACCCAGGAAGACCTCCTGTCTATGCAGTCTTGGATGGTTCCCAAATAATGAATGGTGAAAAACTCGAAGCAGACATTTCCTCCTAGAAAGTCTGGATAACTCGCTGAATAGAAAGTGGGAACGCCTGATACATAAACACGGATGGAATATTCTGACGGCAGTGCGCTGCGAGCCGTCTCTCCCCCCTCCCCCCCATCGAGATAACTATCTGTCCGTTACGGTTCGCAGTGCTTTTGCCACGCAGTGCCTCAGCGTAGATTCGGAACCGTCAGTGCTGGAAAGCAGGATGTATCACGCCCGGGAACATTTCCGAGGAAGGATTATGGGAGGATTTGAATTCCTCTAAAGGTGGATTCTGCTGCTGTGGTAGAAACTGGAGCCAAGTGCTGAAGAACCGTTCGCCTCCTTGGGGGAAGGTGGGGGGGGGGGGGGGAGGGAGGATCACAGAGCTCTTCAACGCTGTCCACGGCATTCGAGGATGCGTGTGGCTCTTCGAGTCAGGAGGTGACCCCAGAGACCACCCTATGACTCCAGGAAAGCTATGGAGGAAGAAGTCCGTTCCTTTTGCGCTTGGGAAGAAACCCAGAGGGGAACCTCTTCTTCATTCTCTCTGGAGGGGTCCTTTGTAGGGAGGGGGGGCATTCCTCATTTCTCCTCCGGAGGGAACCCGAAAAGGATCCATTCCTTGTTTCTTCCTCTGAAGAAAACCCCGAAGGGACGCTTCCCAATTTTCTCTGAAGGGTCGCTCCCCGAAGGGAAAAGCGCGCTTTTTGACACTCTGGAGAGGATCAAACGGTTCCCTGTTACTCGATGGATGGGCGGCCCCATTTGCACAACCGGAGGGGAACCCTGAAGGGAACCTACGCCTCGATTCCTGGAAGGACTCCGGATGGCCAGCTTCCAATCGCAGCCAGCCAACGGGAGCATCCGATTTCCAGATTCCACGAGTTCGCCTCATCCGAATAGGCCAACCAGAGTCTTCCTGCGGGGAGGGGGGGGGGGAACTGGAAACTCACAACGCACCCCTCGTTCTTGGCGCCGATCCTTCACCAGGTGGGATTCGAACCCGCAATGCTTGGTACCACAACGCGCGGAGGCCGCAGCAGACACGCGGCGGCCGCCAACGCGGACCACTGGCGCTAGTATGGACCCATCATCGTATAAGATGATGTACCAAAAAGGGATACTGGGAACTTCCCTCAGTCTTTACTGGTGAAGGAGGTAGGGAAAAATTCGCTCTGGCAGGGCAAGTTCCGGTAAGGCTCAGAGCTCCACGGGCTGAATTAGGGCGCCTTTGAGCTTTGGACGGTTTTGAGCGCTCTTGAGAAAGGCGTTTGCATCAAGAGGGAGCTTCGAATCGCGTGCGATGGATCGCGCACCGCGCTCTTCCGCAGATGCCATGGCTCGCGCGCAATTTCGAGCCAGGGAGTTTCCAGCAGCCGTCGCGGGAAGGAACCGAATTCCCTCAGGCACGGAACTTCCAGACCGCGCCGCACCGTCGTGGTCCATTTTCCCCGGGCAGGAGACTTCAGCAGAGTCGTGCGGGAGCCGCATCGCTACTTTCGTAGGACTGCGTCACGTGGTTTTCGGTTTCACTGCCATCGGGTGAGAGTGTTTCCTAGCTGCCTTCGGAGCAATCCTATCCGGAAGCGGAAAAGGGGGGGGGAGAGACGCTTTCATCGAGGGAATGAGGGGACCTGCTCGATCTGCGAGGTAGCTTCAGAAGATACAAAGCATCCCGGATTCCGCTTGCTTCCCGTAGGGGCAGATCGGGCAACAAACACTGAAATGAAGAAAGAAGAGAAATGGGCTTCAATGATGGATAATCTTTGCTCCGATAGGAGTGCTCAAGCAGGAAGTTCCAGTTCTTTGTTTCCAAAGAATATAAGTTTTCTGCCACGCTGTGCATCCAGAGGAATCGCTGATCCGAAATCTTGGAAGTGTTTTCTCGTTAAGTCGGGAGAGCAGAGAAGGTGAATGCAGGCGAATCAGGTGGAATGGTCCTCATTCCTTTCCTTTTTTGATTTAGATCCATTAAACTGGTGTGTTTGGTGTGTTCATCTGGTCATCAAATATTGGCTTTCATCTTTTGTTGCAACTCCCGGATCTCGTATCTCTGAAATGATTTCTGAAGCTGAGACTGCATTGAAAAAAACAATGGAAGAGGACACACACACACACACACACACACACACACATATATATATATATATATATATGAGAGAGAGAAAGGTCAAAACAATCTCTGGTTCCGAAGGAAGCAATGTAATGATACGAGGTAAGATAAGATGGCAGAATCCTGTGATTTCCATGCGGAACAAACAGCATGAGTACTCAGTAGTCCTCTTACATTCTTCTACATTCTATCCAGCCTCATCCCTGGAAAAGGAAGAAGAGGAAGAGTTAGCTTCCCTACACTAAGTTTCCACCATGCCCTGAAATCCTATTTTTCGGAAGTCTAGGACAAGGCAGGATTTCTGTAATGCTCGGACACTCAGTGTTCTTCGATGGATTTTAGAATTTCACACGAAAGGAGAAAAGGGAAGAAAGAGGAGGAGGAGGAGGAGGAAGAGACGTCGCGTGGATTTTCTGGATGCTGTGTGGGTGAGAACGGCAGCAAAGTCAACTCGAAGCATCCTGTGTCCGCTTTTCAGAGCTGCATCAGAGTGCTGGCAACCTGGAAAAGAGAAATGCCATCCAAAGCTAAGAATCCGACAAGACCTGCAGCGGCTGCACGAGTGAGTGATCTTCCAGGTGGGGATGTCTCAGATTCCAAAGGCTTCGATCCGGAGAGGACAATGGGCAGGCAAATGAAGGACCCAGAGGTTGAGGCACAGAGCATCGCTAGTACATGCGAGTGAACAAGAAGTCTCTTTGGACAGCAACCAGGCATGCAGCTTACTCATCTCACATGCATCCTGAATGAGTCATCTTAAATATGCAGGTGATCCTTTCCCCTGTATTTCTTGCAGGAGAAATAGAAACATGAGGAACATGGAGCTGCACTGCACGAACAAACTCGCATCTCGTGAAACTAATCACGGCTCCAGAAAATCAACAACCATGACAGAGCTCGTTCTGCGATGGGAACCTCTGTTGCACTGCTCTTTACTGTACATCATCGACCTTATTTTTTCTGGGACAGATATCCTGTTTCTGACCCAGAAAAAAGAGGCCTACAAAAAAGAAAGTCCCTCAATTCAACATGTAAGAGCATTGAGCCCCTTACTACGTCAGAGGAACGTGGGATCACGAGATGACCATCCCTAGCAGAGTGATCCTCGTTCCCACTTAACCATTGCTTCCGCATGCTCCTTGGGAAAAGGAGGAACAGAAGAAGAGGGCCATGCCACTACCGCCCCCCTAACCGCCTCAGCACTGTCCTCCGTACGGAAACCACAGCTGTCAGCCGGCAGGGTGGGTGACCGCGTGCTCCGCAGCCGTAACGACGGAACCCCTAAGCGAGCGGAAGACGGGACACCTGCACCGCACTTAGGTCATAGAAGATGTGGTGAGTCTGACCGATGACCTCTGTCCTTTCCTCCCTTTTATTCATTTATTGTCCCCTCTGCTACACCCTCTCTGACCTTCTGTGCAACCGACCTGAGAGTCGGTGATCCGCTTCCCTACCTTTGACATTGCCGAGCAGTCTAGTGGACTTACCCATCCACATTGGTTGTCTTGTTCCCTGTGTTTTGAAAAAAAAAAAAAAAAAACGTTTTGGGGTGACTGGGTTGGAAACAGGAAGAGGAGGAGGATAGCGGTGTCATCTCAACCTACAGCCACTGCTGCACGGGTACGACACCTCTCCAAGGAGTTCCCATGCGAATCCACGTTACCTTTTCAATCTCTCTCTGTGGATACCAGAGACCTCGTGCAAAAGCACGCTCCGCGCAGACCTCCCACCTGTGCACCGCTTCGAGCAGGATTCGAGCCGGGCAAGAGCTCGGTTGTACAAGGCTCCAGAACGTCCCAATCCTGCGCTTCCGAAGAACCAGGAAAGCCTTCCTCATTCTCAAACACTGAGTTCTGTTGTCCCTGTTGCTCCCTGGGGATACGTCGCGGCACATGCTCAGCATGAGCCAGGACGCCTTCTGCGTGATGCGTCGTCATGGAATCAAGCATACCTTTCTCAAAGTAGATCCACAGACTATATTTATCCTCAAGCTTTCCGTGATGCCACCTTTCTTAGTCCTGAGGAAGCAAGTAAGAAGACAAAATTTTCTGCTTGGAATTTTGAAACCGTCCACCGATCTAATGACGCACACTTGAAGATATACATGAAACCGTCATCAAGCCTGGCAGGGCATCATCCTCGCTCTTTCCCTAACGATGAAACCGCCGGCTGAAGAATTTTCTCGATTTTTAGTTCAATGAGAGCATACCTTCTTTTGTAGTTTGCAGACATTGCGAAGCTGAAGAGGGATGCTACCCTCACAAGACCCTCTTGGAGTCAGACGCACTTACGAGGACGATGCAGCAGCTACGGAGACTGCCCAGTTGTGCATGTCGACAAGAACGGTTGCTTCGTCGAGGTGCGGGAGCGGCGACTCGAAGCACCCTGGAATGACAGCACGCGGAGCGGGAGAAGCGACGAGATTCAACGCACCCGATATCTCTTGGGAAGCAAATCATTCCTAGAAGCTTTGAGGAGAGCAGAAACTTTCACTTCGTGACCTTGGACCGAACTGCACTTACACGTGAATCCAGACCAGGGAAGATCGAATATTCTAGAAACACGTGGTTACGCAGAAAACTGGAGCCGTTTATTTAGGAAGCGCCTTACGTTGCCAGAACGAAAAATCTATGATTTTTGTCCCACCTTCTCTGGACGCCTGCGAGGCAATAAATGCCTTCTGGTATGTCCATCAGGTGTGCCGAGCTACATATCAAGCAGCTAGAAAAATGCTGCTTGCATCCTGAGAAACGGAGCTGTTAGCACCAGCTTGCTAAGCACTCCGGAACTCATCAGAACAGCGCTGGTTTGTTGCATCAAAGAGCATCTCTCATGAACATCTCTCATGTAGCGAGAGAAAATCGAAGTTCTCCCATCAGCACAATAATCACGTCGAATGAACAACACATTGGGTCCTTGCTCCCGTTTTCAGCGCATCTCAGGGGGTCTTCTGAATGCTTCTTCAATCTTTTGATAACTTGAACTGCACGGCTCCTTCAGCGGTGCAGAACAGAGAGAACAAGTGCCTATGACATGACGCTCCTGGTTATCTGTCAGTCTTATTGCTCCTTGCCATTTTTATCAGAAAATGCTCCCATGTTCCTCTTTTTCTGCTATTTCCATCATCGGCGCTTAAAGATTTCCCCTTTAGAACTTCTGTTCCGTGATTTATTAGATCCTGCATCAAAAAACACAAATGCCTTACAGGATAGAAAACTCGCCATTTCCAAGTGCTCATTCATGCAGCGGGGATGAGTAGCCGAGGGAAGGGATCTTGGAGACTTCCATGGAAACGTGCTAGCGCATTCTGTGCACTGAAGGAGAAAGCCTTATCAATATGCCTGCGGCAAACATACGTATCCCTGCGAAGAACCGCTTTGAAGCAACAGTTGTCAAACGATATGTCGTTAAGAGTGCTCGATGTTGGAGCACACCATCTTCTTATGCTTGGCACCTAGAAATCCTCGACCCCCCTTCCTTGTTTGGTCTTTGATAGCTGTGCTCCCGGAAATCCTACGAGCAGTGCTCGTACTGGCACTTCTTGGGAAGTGAAGCAGAGGCGATGAAGATTCGCTGAGGCTGCTGCCCGTCGCTAACTTTCCCCGCCATCTCGAACACTGCCGAAAAGTTCATTCCGTTTTTCAAAAAAGTCCGACACGCCTTATCTCACACTCAGATATAATACATGTTTTCTAAAGCTATGCCAACCTGGAACATGAATTCGCTCGGCAAATGGCTTTACAAGCACCAGACGAGTTGCAGTAAAGAGAAGGAATAAGGAGCAATGCCTTCAAAACGTGTCGAACACTCCTTCCTGAAAAGAATTCAGAGGTGTTGTGCATGGATGTGGAGTAGAAAACCTCAGCTTGTAATTTCGGACATCTATCGAGATAGGAACTCAAGAAAGGTACGAAGGGAAGGAACTCAAGTAAGAATGTAAACAGGTTCAAACCATGCCACAAGAACAAATGGAAATGGATGGTGTGCAGCACAGTCGAAAGCTCGAGGGCAGCCTCCGGGTGAGGCTAGAAACAAGCCAGGTCTTGAAACATTCACGGTCAAAGTTTCGATTTCTCTGAAGAACTTGTACTCTGGACAGTTCCCCACCAAATAGCTGCAGAAAATCCGGATTTCCGAAGTGTACTCTGGACCCTTTCTCGATCAAACAACTTTGCAGTCGTTGGCCCAGTCGTTTAAGCTTTGTAGTCGCTCGATAAAGGGAAATTTTGTTGCTTTTTCTCCTGAAGTTGTTACTTTCCAATGTGCAGAAGATTCCAATTTTTCGACGGTGTGAACCTGATCTGGAGAGCCATAAAGGATTGCCCGCGCTTCGCAATGAGCATGCGTATTGCACACACGTGTTGAACTCGTACTCATTGCTTTGCAGAATGGCCGGAATTTACAGAGAATTCCCATTGGACGTCGACAGCCACCACCCTTCAGAGAACTCCAGAGAAGTTCTTCCCACAGAGACCCTGGAACGTGCTTTCCCATAACCCATCACGGAGGCGATTCATCCACAGTTCTGTTTCATACTCACAGGCAATTCATCCACGAAATTTACCACCCGTTCATTTGGCAAAAAAAGCAGTACAACTTTCGGAAATAAATTGCCCCTTCCTTGAACAGCATCTCGCGGCGTCTTCGACAAGGAGTTGAAGACGCGCGAGGAAGGCATACCGTCGCGGTAGGAAACGCACATCTCCAACGGCTTCTTGATGTCCGGAAGCTGCTTTGCAGCGAAGGATACCAGAGCGGCTCTTCTGAGAAGAACGGCGAAACGGGAAGCCAAAAGAACCCGGAAGCAGCATCCGTCCAGAGAGAATTAGGGGTACCGAAGAATGAGAACAAGCTGCCCAGGTCCTCGTTCGGACCCACGAGTATCCTCGACGATCCCGTCGCATCACTTCGTTCGAAACTCTGCGGCAACCGATGAATCTTCGGGAGAACCCATCGCAGTTTCCGCCGCCGAGTCTTCCTGGCTACCCGGTCGGTCGCAAGCTGGAAAGGAATGCACAAGGAGACGTCCGGCACGGGATGCAGGCAAGGCGTCATGTGGGAGGGGTCTCTCGCGTCGTCCACGCCTTTTCCGATTCGCGGTCCTCCTGCGTTCGCGGTCGTTGACACCTGTGCCGACGTCTGCGTTCGTGGACACTGTTCATCTTGGCCGGAGGCGGTCGCACGGAGAGCGAGCTCAGCACGCAGTTCGGCGGCGCGTCCACTTCGCTCCTTCCGTCCTCGCGCCGCGGCAGAAGAAGCACCTCAGCGCAGGCCACCAAGGATCCTACCTGCCACCACCAGCGCCCTGGCAGGAGCCGCCAGTTCCTCCCCCTGCCTCGAGGGACAGCTTCCCGTGTCTGTTCGTAGGTCACCATCAGCGCCCTCCCATTGTCGTCACGTGGCTTCTCTGGGCTGACCGGCAGGGCGTTGCCAATCACCTTGGGGGGAGGGCAGAGAAGGTGAAGGGATTTTCGCGCACAGGGATGCAGAACGGGCGCCTCGCCGACCCGTGCTGCCATACCGAGCACGCTCGATACTCCGCGCTCCCTGAAACAACCGCCGCTCTCACGCCCGCGCGATCCGCGGGCGCGCGCGAGTTGGCGGGTGCCGCCACTCCGCGGATCCGCCCAGATCCACGGAAGTCCTTCGGTGGTCCGCGCAGTCAAGAACGAAGAACTTGCGGTTCCTCCCCTCTTCCCTCCTTGCGTTTAAACGCTCCCGTGTTCCCTGTGACGTGGAAACAGGCGGTGTTGCTGCTCTCCCTGCACCGGGAATCAGCTCTGGCATCTCGTCTCCGGGAAACCGCATCCTGGAACTGCTCCAGGTGCGGGTCGATGGAGTCGATTCCGCACCTGCTTTCGGACGGCGTTCTCGCCCGGTCACGCCGAGGCGTCTATTTACCACAAACAAGCCGGTTGGGAAGTCGACTCCCGGCCGAAAAAGTTCCAGGGGAGGGCCCACCGACGCGCAGGACGCGACATCGAAAAAGACGCAACGGGAGGAAAGGGAGCCATGGATGAATCGGAAAGGGAGAGTGGGACAGGCGAACTACCGAGGAGACTGGCCTATCGGCGCTCTTGTACCGGGAGCACACCGCCCGCGATCTGCTGCGGCGGTTCTCCGAGTCCGACTCGGACTCTCGACCGGCGCAGTGATCGCGACGACGCCATCGTCACGTGCCCGAGACGCAGGCGCAGCGAAGGGAGGTCAGCGTGAGGACGGCCGCCAGGTGGCCTCACCTGGGAGTGGAAGGCAGGGAGGAGATCGCCGGCGCCCGTTCCGAGAGACCGCTGCCAAAGACGCCTGTCCTACCCTCCCTTTCCGACTCACTCATGGCTCCCTTTCCTCCCGTTGCCTCTTTTTCGATGTCGCGTCCTGCGCGTCGGGCGAGAACACAGTCCGCTTAGGCGCGAGGAGTGCGGGAAGGGGCAGCAGGAATCTCGACATGGAGGGAATCCGCTCGGTGCTATGCGGCGCAGGGCGTGGACTTTCCGTGACCCGGACGCTCCTCGACGAGGGAGTCCCGTGCCTCTCTCTGTGCGCTGGAGCATGCACATGCGGCAGGCATGTCTGCTTCTGTGGAGCATGATCTGTCATCCCCAAAGTGGATCTCATTCTCGGTCGGGTTCTTCGGCAAGTCTTTGCTCGGGCCTCCTGCTTCCCATGCTGCTCTTCGGTAGCTTTGCGATCTCCTGCCAGCTGGGGTTGCGGAAATCGGCGCTCTTCTTTGTAGAGCATGTACAGAAAAAGTGTGTACAGTTGCATCTCTTTTCTCCGTAGATCCTATCTGCGTTTCCCTGTTCATGCCTGCTGATGTATTCCAATCTCCACGAGAGGGCGGCCCAAGGTATTTTGGAAGTATCCAAGGAACATCTGTTTGGAACAGGAAAGGAAGAAGGCTTCAGTGAATTTCCTGCTTTTGTCCTCAAGTGATCCCTGCTCAGGATAGCAAACACGGAAAGCAGAAAGTGTTTGGAGAGCTGCGAGAGTCCCTCGGGTCTGTGAGAGTCTGGCTCTCGACGTCAGGGGTGCTCAGCGGCGCGCTGAGCTGCAAAAGCATCCCTCCGACGAATATCCTTCCTCTCCTCGAGCGGCCTCCGAGAAAATGCAAGTGGGCAGGGGAGATGACGTGATTTCCTTGCCCCTCTTGAGCTCACCCTTCCTCTTCTGACCTATTGACACTTCTCCGCACCGTAGGCACGGATTCCATTTCTCTCGCGCGGAGGACGCGATCAAAAAATACCAAAGGCGTGCCTGTTGAAAGAAACGGAGAAGAGGGGCGCGCAAATCGCTTGTTTGCTCTGTGCAGATCATGGGGGGATTGTGTTTTTCTGAGGAGGGGGGGGGGGGGAACTAGTCACTCTTTAGGGAAACTTCTTGGAACGTCCCTGAGTACTGTTTCCCGGGTTTGGATCAAAGAGCGATCCCAGATCCCGGCTCTTTCGCCGAACCGCCCCTCGAAGAACGCATAATGGGGAGCAGCACCCGGATTTGGAGCTCACAGCCGCATTCCCGGAAGGGGGAACGTGTTTTCCGGCAGGCAGACTGCAGCTCGCTCACGAATGCGTGGAGCCGTAAACACGGATTGCGTGTCCGATAGCATGCGTGCCCTTCATTCCACATTCCCTGTCTTCCAGAGAGCCGCGTCTCGAGCCTCGTCGTCGACGAGGCACGAGCGAATGTCCACCTCCCACCTTCCTTTTCGTCTCTCGCAGCCCCCTTCGCTGCAGAAGGGCAGGCACGAGGCAGAACGCTCGCGGGCCAGGAGACCTCAGTTGCCCTTCGGTAATGGTCTTCCCCGAATTTAGTAGGCGAGTAGCAACCTGCGTCAGCAGAGGGGGGAAGTCGCAGAAATCCCTGAACCGGGAAATGGAGCAAGGAGTGGATTCCTCAGCGTCACTCCTCCGTGGAGCCGAGGCCACGAGGGGAAAGGCTGAAGGCGAACGCAGCAAGAGCTCTCTCCTCGTCTGTGAGGAGAGCATTAGGGAATTCGGTCTGAAAGGAGTATGTTGCTTGGATCCTGTGATTTGCAGTCCATGTCGGTGGGTAGCACAATTGAAGGACATGTGAGAGGAGAATTCCAGTCATATCTTGCTAATCGGAGTCGCCCTGCAGGAAGTTTCTTCTGAAGCTGCAGAAGCGCGTGGGTTTCTCGTCCGCTTCTCCGGTTGCTCACCAGCTGGCGTAACGAGCTGATGAACATCCAGAGGTCAGTGCATGCACCGTGTGCCCTGTGACAGCGGACAGATCGCGCAAGCGTGCCTGTGAGGTGCGGCGGAAGGCAGGGGGAGAGTCCGGGCTTCCTGATATTCAGCGTCCACTACGAGTTGGCGCTGAAGGCAACGTAGACGGCGCCGAAGAACTTGCCAAGCTCGTTTCCCGATGCCCTGCCCGTGTTCTGCCTGCGTCGACGATTTGTCGCTGTTGCCGGACGTCCACCCACGGTGCTCACTTGGATTCTTCGTGCCGACTCGTCAGGATGCGGTCACCATCGACTTCACGGCAAGTCGACGGCCGCTCCTGTAGTTCGTGTGTTACCGGATCCTCTTGGGTATCCTCCACAGACATATCTTTAGGTTCCTTGGCATCCCTTCCTGAGCAGTAATCACGTAAGGACAAATAGCGGGAAATTCACTGAAGCCTTCCTTTCCTGTCCCAAACAGATGTTCCTTGGATACTTCCAAAATACCTTGGACCGCCCTCTCGTGGAGATAGGAATACGTCAGCAGTCATGAACAGGGGAACGCAGACAGGATCTACGGAGAAAAGAGATGCAACTGTGCACACATTTTCTGTACATGCTCTACAAAGAGGAGCACCGACTTCCGTACCCCCAGCTGGCAGGAGATCGCTGAAAATCGAAGCTTCCGAAGAGCAGCATGGGAAGCAGGAGGCCCGAGAAAAGACGTTGCCGAAGAACTCGACCGAGAATGAGATCCACTTTGAGGATGACAGATCACGCTCCACAGGAGCCGACATGCCTGCCGCGTGTGCATGCTCCAGCGCACAGAGAGAGGCACAAGACTCCCTCGTCGAGGAGCGTCCGGGTCACGGAAAGTCCTCGCCCTGCGCCGCTTAGCACCGAGCGGATTCCCTCCATGTCGAGATTCCTGCTGCCCCTTCCCGCACTCTGCACGCCTAAGCGGACCCTGGAGTTTTACAGTCTCTCCCTGTGGTCTTTAAGAAAGAGACTGTAGTTTGTTGTGGCTGTTCGTCACGCCTGGGGTCTCAACGAACGCATCCAGCATATTTTTCAAGAGTGCTGGACGTTGGAGCACACCATGTTCTTCTGCTTGGTGCCTGGGGATCTTGTATCCCCTTCAGCACCTCCTTCAGCTGTACTCCTTGTCACTCGTGCTCCCGGAGATCCTTCCACCAGTGATCGTATTGGTGCTGTTTCGGACACGAAGCGGCGAACCCATCCTCGGTATTGGCTCTCCTTGAGCTGAGTGTTGTCGGATCATCCGAAGCCGTTGCGAGGTTACTCGAAGGGGCAGAAGGCGTCCAAATGATAATGACTCCCGCATCTCCCTGGAGCTCCAGCTTCAATCTGGTTCCAGGTGTCGGCAAGCTGGGGGCCAGTGAATCCCAATGTTTCCAGCTATCCTTTCTGATCCAGCTCGCTAGTCTATCATGCCTGTAGGCGAGAAGGCCGGGAATGCTGACGTAGCGATCTGGAACATGAGACGGGTATTCTTTCCCACGTCACATATGTTTTGCTTCTTTGGCCTACGCCATTCATGTGAATAATGCTCGAAGAGTTCTTCATGTTGAGTCGTCCTCCGTGGTCTAGTATGGAGAAGGCAGAACTGCTGGAGTGGACTCGCAACTCCAGAAAAAGCAAGCCTTCCAGCGTCTTTCATACCGAACTTTCCCACATGGACCGGAAGCTGAGAAATGAAAAAGAAAGGAGCAGAGAAGGAAGATCGGCATTCGTTTTCGGAAGCAGTGTCGGGATGAAAGTGTTCCACGAAACGGACCACTCTCTGCACTAACCGGTCCGGAAGTGAAAGCAACCGAGAAAACGGTCATCCTCATTCGGATGTCATGAATAGGGACGGGTGACAGGAAGCGAACCCCATGAGAGCACATCAATAGGGAATGCCAAGGAAAAGATGGACTGACTGTGAAGGAAATGGCGACGCGAAAAATTTGAAGGCTGCCATCTGAAGAGCTGCAGAACGCGGAATAGTCGGAGAGGACGAGGCCTCGAGACAAGGACGCTCAAGCAGCAGCTCGGTTCGAAGTGCAAGGCATTCAGGGACGGAAAAGTCACCTACCTGCAGCCAGGATCCAGAAGGCGCGCTAACCGTTGTTTGCTTGGTAGTTGGTCCTCATGCAAACATTCCCTGCCGGTACGTCCATCGAGCAGGATTGCCACGATGTTTGCCGGACGGGAGACAAGAGGTAAATAATCAGCGACACTGCGCGAAGGAGCTGCTTATTTGCTCGGGGCGCCTCTCATGATTGCACTTCACCCTGGTAGCTACCAGAACTTCGAATTCAGCCTGACGAATTTGCTGCTGCACCTCTGCCCGCCTCCGTTGCTCAGAAATGCTCGCATCGAGGGCGACGCATGTCCCTCCAGAGCTTTCCATGAAGCGGTAGAAACTGGAGCGGTAGAGTGGAGATTCGTCTTCTTCCTCGGGAAGAAGAGGTCCTCGAAGATGGCTTCTTCCTGAGCTTTGGACACTCCGTGACGCCGACCTAAAACATCCAACCGTCCTCGAAGAAAAATGGTGCCATTTTGTTTGTTGTTGTTTTTGTTTTGAGCGTTGAGCAGAGGAGAAATGCCCCTCTTCTTCAGTTTCCTATGCTTTCGGAGTCTGGAGGTATCGGAAGCAACCAAAGCTGACCTCAGAGTATTCCTCGAGAACCATTCGCCTCCCTAGGGAGGACTCGCTCTTGAACGAGGGAAGCTCTTGAACACTGCCCACGCCACCCGAGGGTGAGTTTTACTCTTCAGTTTATAGGGAATAACCCTAGGAGGGGACCACCCTATGAATCCAGGAAGGTCCCGGAGGAAGGAGTCGGTTCCTCTTACGCTTGGGAGGGAACCTCGAAGGGAACGTATTCCCTATTCTCTCCCGAGGGACCCCCCGGAAAAGGACACTACTCGTTTCTTCTCCAAAGATACCCGGAAAGGATCCGCTCCTTGTTTCCTCTTCTGAAGAGAACCCTAGAGATACTGAACCCCTGAAGGGACGATTCCCATTTTCCCTGAAGGGTCTGCTCCCCGAAGGGAGAAGCGTGCTCTTCTTACACTCTGGAAAGACAGTTCCTCGAGGAGGCGGCTCCCTTTTCACAACCAGAGGGAAATCCCGAAGGGTACTGGCTCTCCTTGATTCCTGGAAGGACACTGGAAGGTCAACTTCCACTCCCGGCCAGTCAACTGGCTGTTTCCGGCTCCCACCAGTGTCGCACCTCCAACGGCGCGGTGGGCAGGAATCCCTACCGCACCTCCTAGTGGACTGTGTTGCCCTCCGACACCTTTAGGGACGCTTTGTTGCAACCCTTGTAACCCCCGGCGGCAATACCAAAGACATTTTAAAGCTCCTCTTCCTGCGCGATGTCCTCACGCCGGCCGCATCCCTAGCAGCACTTTGCTGCCCACGCAGCGGGACCGTAGCTGCATGGAGCAACGTCAGAGGAGGCCAGAACGACAGGTGCGCCATCTATTTTGCTGTCCTCTTCATGAGGACAGCGTCAAGATGGCCCCTTATGGGAACCATAAAACAGGAACTTGCAGGCATCCTTACAGGGATGCAGAGGACGCCCTCCAGCACACATTGATTCCTTTCAGCATCCCCTTATTCCATTTTTTGACTGTATATTTTTTGTTTAAATTTTTTTTTCTTCTGTTTGTCTCTCCTTCCCCTGTGCTGTCAAGGCGAACCCCGCTGACCTTCGCGCCAGTTCCGGCAGATTCCTTCTCGTAGTTATAAGTAACGCGGCAGTATCAAACGTCCTGCCACAGATATTGTATGTTTAATTTATAAATAAATACATAAAACTAAAATAAATTATCCATAAATTAAAATTTTATAAATAAACTTATAAATAAGCCCCGGTGTGACCGGGTGTCAACTAGTGACGCACCCACAGACCGGGTTTCCTGAGCACAGAGTCTGACCCTGGTTCCTTCCCATCCGTTCCAGTCCGGCGCGAGCCCATAGGGAAACATGCTCGCCACCGTAAGAATCCAGTCCATCTCATCCCTATTGACTGATTCGCTTGGTGGTCTCGTGTCATCGCCCTTCATCGTCGACCTCCCCCAGGGCGCTTCGTATCTTTTCGCTGCGGGTCGACACTTGCTGGACTCTTTCCATGGCAAATGCGAAGACTCCAGAAATAGTGAAAGCACTCTTCCCTCATTTTTCCCGTATGCTTGAACTTTTTGAGGATAGATTATCCGTTTTAAGGCAAACACCAAGCTTAATGTCTGAGGATAAGCGCCGGCGCTGATGTTGCAGCCTTCAACCCGGCATAAAACTCGAAGAGCAGGGATCGAAGCTATCAGACAGCGGCCTTCCCGAATACCCTGAATGCGATGTTCCTCCCAATCCCGATACGTTGGAAGTGGAATGCATGGATGTGGAAGAAGAGGGGTCGAACCAACTCCTGCGGTGAGCCCCAATCCAAGCCATCAGATTCATAGGCCGAAAAAATTTAGAATGAGAGGATGGACCCGTAGTCTACACGGCAAAGACCGGAAGCAGTAGAATCACGCTTTCATTATTCTTCTCGTGCATTCCCGAGCCTCGTCATCATCCATTCCGGTCCTTCAAATGAGTGGATCGGCAGGCTGGGATGGGATGATTCCGGTGCATTTGGCTTTCGATTCCTGTTAATTAAGGAGGCAGGAACTTTCATTTCTCTTCACGAGAGCACGCATCAGGCCAAAGCAAGCTTCGCCTTGCTCACTGCAATAAAGGGTGTTGCCTTGAATGTACAGGAAACATCTCTGAGAAGCATTTGGGGATAGTTCTGCTTGAGCGTGACCACGGTTCGAGCACAATGAAGCTTTTTCTACGTCCCTCAACACTTCCCTCAGCATTCAAAGCCTTCATCTGCCAAATGGGAATGACAAAATGCATGCTGTTCTCGGGAAAGTGCTTAGATAAGACATGTGTGTTGTACTGGAAATCCTAAGAAAGAGGTTTCTGAGTTGAAGAGACGCCGTGCAAGATTGGGTCCAATGAGTAAGTGAGCAGCAGCTGTTTCCAATATGATCAGAAAGTTGGACCACCCTCGAATCGTGTGAACAAACAAACTTTCGGAAAACAAGCAGGTGGTTGTCTTAGGATACGCCTCCAGCGCGTCTGAGTTTTCTTTGTCTCGCGTGTCTCCTGTGAAGTTCCTTGCTGGAGGCGCTCTTGCTGATTCCTCAAACGATCACTTCCAATGGCAGCCAGTAGATATCAGTGGGGGCACAGGGAGTACAAACATTATATGACCTTGGTCCCCATCGGCTAGAGAGGAGAGGAGGCTCGCCATCATTTCCACTGCTTTTTTCATTTCTTTCCTTGACTGAATAGGGGTGCCATTCATGTGAGATTCCTGCTTCGCAGCAGATGCCTCAGGAGATCATTTCCAAAGATGTTGCGTGAGCACGGAATACCGAAACACACCAGCTCGTTTCGGACGTGTTCCGTCTGGTGTTGAGGCATAATCTTAAACTCTCATGATAGACAGCGCCGCATCGCTCTCTGAGTACAGGATAACAAGCATCCTGCAACAAGTGCTCTTCTTTCCTCTGAGACTCTTTTAGCAGAGAAGTAGCGAACCAGTTATCCGCATTTGCCTTTTTTTTTTTCAGGACTTTACGTCGAAAGACCCTCAACGTCTCCAAAGACGTTGGAGGTCTATCGAAGGAAAAAGCAAGATCCAGAATGGCGGCACTTTCCTTTTCTTGCAGCTGCATCAAGTCGGTCTGAGGTCTGGGAATCAGCGGCGCCGGCTACGGGCTGGTCCCAGGTCACCATCCTTTTGTATCTGAAAGGCTACTCAGAGGAGTAGCCTTTTGGACGTGTGCTGCCATCTCGTTGTTCCTCAGCGCGATTGGAAGCTGGCTGCAGATGTAGTGATTCAGCATGTTTGCGAGCAATTCCATCCATGCCTTGACCTTCGACGCATCACATCCTACTCTCCGTTGCTAGTGGACACAACTCGTACAGGCAGCTAGGCTGAGCTACACCGCATGTATGAACCGGTGATCAACAAACTTCCGCTTGCTCTCCATCGAAGAGGAGTTGCTAGGATGCGCGTGCTGTCTCACCCTTGATCGGGATGCTTGCTCATCAGAAAGGGAAACGCTTTTTTGAGCTGGAGGATGCACGGATCGGAGTCAACTTCTTTCTCATTCCAAGAGGATGAACCTGCTTTTCTCCAACGGTTATTCAGACCTTGGAGAACGACAAGGTTGGCGTCCATTCTTCCGGAGACCTGGCTGCCAACTGTGCAAAGACTGTTAATGGAACTGCTGGATCTGCTGAATTTTTTTTGGATATCGCTGGTCAAGAGCTTCCACAAGTCCTCTTCCATTGGCGTCTGAAGCCGTTAAGCTAGGAGGTAGTCTAAAGGCGGGCACGACTTTTTAGGCAACGTTCCAAGGTCAACAACGTTTCCAGCAACTTACCCTCGAGGGTAAATATGCTTTATGGAAGCAAAACAGTTCCGCTAGTCTAATTTTAGACAAGAAGAAAGGGGTTAGTTATGGGTCGTAAGAACAAAAGATGCACACAGTCTTGTACAATGTAGCGGATGCGGACACAATGCAGCCATTTGGCGAATGCAGGCACGATGCTTTGACTACCTCCTCTTTCTATTCCCCAAATCTTCACACTGATCTCCGACTACATTCTGTTGGGAATTACATGGAATCCTCAGCTCGTGGTAGACGTGATGTACTGGAAATGGTCAGGTCTTATTCGATTCGATGAACAGGGTTTCGAAGTGTTGCGGCAGCTGATGTGAAGGGTTCCTCCAAGTGAAACTCTCTGCACTTCATTCTCGAGGCGTGCTCTGCAGTCCGACGATTATGATATCGGGAGACAAGTCCTTCATCAAGTTCTTTGAATGAGAGGAACTTCATAAGATGCTGCGATTCCTAGAAACGTGTCCCGTCGATACTGACTATGGGTTGATTAGAAGTGACAGTCTTTCCTTGAGAGATGCACGCACCTTCAGTTTTCATCCTTGACTCAGTGTTAGCGGAACTAAGATTAGATCGATGGCCTTGCTCAGTTGGAAATCATTCGAGGTTGTTCTGCGTCCTCTCCAGGGATTTGTGATCTGAGGTGGAGTGCAAAGTTTTTGAAGGAATGAGATCTCTTTATATATACTTAGGAGCAAGCGAAGCAGATCACAACGTAGTCAGGAACAAGATGGCGATGCAGGTGATAATGGAAGAAGGAATCCGCATTTCTTCCCACCTCCACGAAATGCTCGAGTCAACAGCTTTTATGAATTTCTGCACACGGCACTGATCATGATCGGCACTGGTACGCTACCTTAGCCACAGCCCTTAGCTATCTGGAACAATGGCTTTTCCGTTGACCAACTTCCGAAGTCAGCACCGATCTTCTTTCCTCTCCACAAGAATGTTCCCTTAGTTTACAGGTCATCCGCTGCCCCTATGTTTCGTTCCAGGACCTGAAGCATTCGCAATGCTGAAATCGAACTTCACTGCTCTTCAATTGATAGCTGATTCACGCTCTTCGATGGAGTTGTGATCGTCTCAGGTATCGCTGAACCTTCGTCATTTACAAAACGGGATCCCCTAGAGAGATACATCGTTCCCACATGGGTAAGTTTTTTATATGCATAAGATGAGCGGCATGAGATCACCAAAACGAAAAACAAAAAACAAACCAAACAAACAGGAGGAGGGTTGCGATTTCAGGTTCAAAGTTTTGAGCTGAAGATTAGAAACCTCGGCACTTCCTATTTCAAAAAACCCACAGACTGAGAAGAGAGTACTTCAGTTCTCATCAGGAAGAAACGCCTCCGTTATGGAATGCAAGATAAGAGGTACATTGAAGGATAAATCAGTGAGCCGGGATTCCTCCGAAGATTCCCTGGTTTTTATTGGGGAACAATACCTCTCCACTCCTAAGGCTGATATTCCTCAGATTGATTTCACCCTTTCGTTCGGATGACAACGTGCTATGTGGGAACACTGACGTACGGTAGTAGTGCGTGGAGCCAATATTTGCGTGGACATGAAAGGATTCTAGATGCGTTGAATCGCTCAGGTGATGGATGCTATAGAGATGGTCACTTAAATCTAAACGGTCTAACTGATTTCCCGGTGAACTTGAAATACTTCTAGCAATAGATTGCAATCTATCTTGCTATTGTTTCGTTTTAGAAATGATCTTTTCAGGGACTTCCGAAACCAAACAAATATAGACAGAATTGTATAGCGAATTCTATAGATAGGTCAGTAGCTCTGTTGTCGATGGCAACACATTGCAGGCTGTTGCCTCCACTACGTTTCGAGTAAGGAACTTCAGATGTTTGAGGAAATAAGTCGTTGACATGGACAAGGTCATCACCAATCTAGCAGAGTCAGCTAAGAATGGATAGTGAGAATACCAGCCGAGTTTCGTTTACCGATTCGTAGGGGATGCTCACGGGTTATCGAAGAGTGTACATGGAGGTTCGTGGCGGCAGAAATTATCGTGGTGTTCGACGCTTGCCTTTCTTTCATTCCAGTGATGAATGTACATCAATATACGTTACAAGCAATATTTTTGCTTTGTGCTGTTGTCTGCATCCTTTGGAGAGATAGGTCTCGTGAATGCAATCTTTGAGCAGCGAGCATCGCCATCAGAGATTTCTGGACATTAGTGCTCTACTCCGAGCAACTTTTTGACCACCAGTTCAAGTTCCCTTTCGAAAATTCAAGATGTGCCGTTCACGGAGGATTCCGAGGACCTGCATCCCGATCCTCAGACCACCGCCCAATCTGAGGATTAGATTGGAGGTCTCGAGGTGTGCCCGAGACCGCCAAGGCAGGGGATGAATCTGTTCACTTTCAGGTTCGGGAACGCGCCAGAGGCTCTCAGACAGCTCCAACGTATCCTCTTGCTTCCGCATGGGTCAGAGAAGATGAACGTCATCGTGTTACCCGTTAGATCGAATCGTTTGTGGACTTTACCACAGAACGAGGAAAAAAGATTGATCAAACCATTCAGCAGCCCGTTCCCTACGAAAATTACTGCCCTCCTCTGCTTCACCCTAGAATGTCTGGTTCTCGTCGGAGTGGAAGGAAAAAAAAATATTATCCAGTAAAGCCAGTGATTAGGGGTTCCGAAGTATGGACCATCTTGAACTTGGGTGAGATGACTGAGAAGTTTGGCTCTCTCTAGCGATGGAGCCCGGGTCGTCGGATCCCCAGCGGTCTCATTTTGGTAAGCAAAACTGGCTCCGAGGGATGAACCAAACAGTAGGTAAAGACTCACCCAATGCGGAGCTCGTCGGATCCCACGAAAAATGCTGGTTGCTGAGGACAGCAGGATCGCAGCATCTTTTGTCTGCGTTTGGTTTTCGCAGCACGTGTTCATGGGGGGCTCAAGCAACGACGGAGGAATTCCCAGCATGGCCATCCTCGAGCCGCTCCGTTCTGCTGATAGAATCGGTCCAAACTGAATCCACGATTGGTTCAATTGGGACCGACTGACTCATCTTGTGCCTCCAGCAAAGATGTTTTTAGAGCGTTAGATGGTTGAGAAGACCATCTCCTTCCTCAGCTCTTCTGCTTTCTTCTTCGAAGCCCTTGGCTTCTTGAGTACATCGTGAGTATATTCCTAAGTACATTCTGAATGCTCGCAGAATCCCATGATCTCAGGAATCCCACGGCGACTTGTTTCTGGAGTTATCCTTCGAGGCAAGCCAAAGAGTCGGTCCAAGACAGTTGCTTTTGCTTTCCAACCTTGCTCCTCTGGTGCCGCGGCGGAGTGTCCTTGTTGCCACGCTATCTCGAAGATGACCGGTATGCCTTCTCGCTGGGAGAAGGGAAGCGAATCTTCTGAGATCATGGAAGCAGGAATCCTCTGAGGAGTGCTCAATGTCTCTCCTGTCGAAGTACCTGACCCTGAAAACGCATGGCGCTCAAGAGTGGAGCCTGAAGCCAGCCGCCGAGAAAGAGCCACTTCTGTTTCCGCCTTCAGTATAGATCTTATTTGCAATCACTGCAACGAGATCTTGCAGTTCTGTTGTGGCAAGGGGTTCCATGAGAACAGCCTTTGTCTATGGTTTGGATGATTTTAACTCCCCGGAACTTGAACGAGAACGCGTCCTTGCACAAGTTTTTGTAGGTATCGCTTGGGAACGGGAGCTAGCTGCATCCGTTTTCTTATGGAGCATCTCGAAAATTTCATTTCGTTTTCAGAAATCCAATGAACGCCGACCGGTAAATTCATTAAAAGCCACGGACAATCACATTTTTCACATAAAGACGTTTGCTGCACACAGAAGCAGACGTCTTCAATAAATGCCGACTGGTGCATTTGCAGCAAACGTTGCCGAACGGGAAAAGTTCCTATGACAACGCCACACACACACACACACACACACACACACACACACACACACACACACACACACACACAGGAAACAATGAAATGAAGGAATTCAGAAAAGCTGAGACAGTGTTCTCAGAATGATATAAAGTTGCTGATATTTAAATGATACCGTTACAATTCGAAGAGATACAGTGTGGAACATGAGGGCATTCGTGCTTCACAGAGGAGCATTGTACGTGTTCTCGTTCTCGGAGAGAGAGTGCTTGTTCACGCCCATGAAAACCGAGGTCAGAGCTCTGAAAGCTTCAGAGAATGGAACACAAAGGAAATAAGAAATCGCCTTCCCCATGGTTTCCACAACTGTGTCTGAAGAGTGCCGCCTACCTTATGAGTGTATTTGGTCACTGAGGGCAGTCTGCTCACTGAGCTAAAAAGGAGTGATTCAGATGTGTATTTTTCGAGTCAGTTCTAGCATCCTATGCTGAAGGGGGAAAGAGAAAGGAAAAAATTTGCAATCAATCTACAATCGCTGATGTGCTCTCTCACTGTGGAGATGGTTTCCCGTGAGCTAACAGGATGTTCAGGAGTTCAAAGGTGCCTCACGTGACCCAGAGGATTTGGTTGTCACCACCAGGGACCTCGAAATGAAGTTCATGGCTGCAACACGTCTCTCTTGGAATCTGTCGACACAGATACGCAGAGCGGTGTGATGCACACCAAAGAACTCTAGTCGACAAAGAATACCAGGAGCACTGTTTCAAGCGGCAACTCCTCCTCGACTGCACTCTTGTTGCTCTGAGCAGGAGCTAGCTGGAAAAGAAAAAAAAATACTCTCTCGAGGAAGGCTAGGCAAAAGGCTCTCTTTCTCCTCTTTGTAATCTCGTACCCCTGCGAGATGGGATTCTGCTTCCTGCCTGCTACGAAATGGTCTTCGAAATGCTTCGAACTTTGATCTTCTTTCAGCAGAGAAGAGAAGATCAGACAATATTCTACAGGCATGCAAACAGTCTTGTCCTCAGCGCAAAAGAGTCTTGGAAAAAAAGTGGTTTTCATGTTTGATCCTCCTGTGCGAAAATCAATCCGTGAACCCCTTGAAGAGCACCCTTCCAACACGATCGATGTGCTTCTCCGCTGGAGTTGCCGGATGGGAGACTTTGGGCAACGCTGACTTGATCAACGCTCATTCGGTGAGCGAAGACACCGCAGATGTCTTCGCCGTGCACTGGGTATCCGCCGGCGAGGTGGGAAAGCGACCATACCGAAGATGAAAGCCGGACGGAGATTGCCACGGGTTTACCCCCGCTGACGCATTCACAGATGCTTCCCTCCCTTTTCCCGCTCCTTTGCCACCCTCCCAGGGAGAACACACCACTAAAGAGTGAGGAGGGGAGGGGGGAAGATGATCCCGTTGACACCGGAGGCATCCATCAGAGGCATCCTGTCCATCAGGTGACACGCGACATTCGTATCGAAAGTGTCCGAAGTCTTCATGGAGTCCTGCTGCAATTTACAATAAGGATAATTGGAACAAAAACCAGTAGGAGAATTCTTCATCACTAAATTGTGGAAACTTGGATTCCGGTACAGGGAGTCAAAGACTTAAGGGAAGATCGAAATGGAATCAGCTCGTATCGCATCTCTGCTCTAACACGAGAGTGGGCACTTCGAGACATCAAGGATTCATTTCATCAGAGGTACATGAGCTTAAGGATGTGAAGAGACCAATATTAGATTTCGGCAAAGCCTACGAGTGCCTAAGCGAAGCTCGTGGCTTAGGACTGCTTCCATCGAAACTCACCAAGCAACAGATCACCACGAAAGTGATCCCAATAATGAACTGAGAGTTGTCCCAATGACAATACCTAAATGCCACGAGAAGATTCCACTTTCCTCGCCTGGGTACTGCCAGAAGTCGGGAATATCTGAGAAGACAAAATGGACATCCATCAACAGTAACATCAGGAAACTGTATGAAGGTCCCAGAAAGGGCAGCCAATGGATGCCTGTGTGCTGGTACATCAACGAGATATCCTGACCTATCCAATCTTCTGATGACAGCTGCTTCAACTCGTTAGGCTTTCTAGATCCAGCGACACAAGATTTATTCGAGAGGGCGTTGAGCTACAGGCACCTCCAACGCGCGGATTTTGGTCTCAGGGTTTTCACATCCCTCGCGATTGATGGATGTCGAAACAGACTCGGTAGCAACACAGGAAATATCCGGACGACAGAAAGGCGGGTATCTGGAACTGAGGTTGAGAGACAAGAGAGAAAAGTCTGATAAAGAAGAAACATTCAGGACTTCATTCGGAAACAGCCTCGGTGAGCGGATTCTCTCAAGTGAATGCAAACTTTCGGGCTGCTGAAAAAAGCAAACGTTGGGTCCATCCAGCAATTCTGCCTGTGTTTGATGTTTCCTCCTTGTCAGGAGAGATTAACCTACGTCTGAGTCCGAAGAATTGAGGAAAAAAGTGGACCAGATTTCGAAACACAGAAAGAAATTTTTTTGCAACAATTTCATTTCTCTTCTTCAGTGGTGAGCTATGGATCTCTTCGTTTGCCATCTGCATTCTTTCTGGAACTCCTGCTTGTTCACTGCTTATCCATTACACTTCAAGATGATGAAGTTGGCTACTCGTGACTTTTCCTTATGTTTTATGCAGGGAAATACAAGTTCATATTGGAGAGTCGAGTGGATTCCAGAGTAGTCCGCGCTGCTCGGTGACAGCAACTGAAATCCATCTATCACAGAGATGATCACCATGGTATGTAGGTATTCGCTTTCTTCAACGGAGAAACTCGATCATATCCTAAAATTTCCAACATTTCAGTGACCTCAAATTTCTTACATTCATTCGATCAGATTCCAAACGTCCTTCCCAGCAAATGCACCAACAACAGTTATGCTTTCCTTTGCTTTGAAAAGCCGTGCTTTGAAATCTTAGCTTCCTACGTCTCTTCTGCTCACTTACTGATTTTTTTGGTCCTTGGAATCCGGAGTCCCATTCTTGTCTTCGTGATGATCATTTTTGAGTCTCTGCTCAGACCCAGCTGTGCCTCGATGGCTGTGCATTCTGAGAGTCAATTTCAAGGAGCAGATATTTAAATAAATTCTCGTTTCAACTTGTGCTCTTTCCCACGATGAAAAAAATGTCATAGCAGATTTTCAAGTCGGAGGACCCTGTGATTTTCTCGAAGGTTGTTCATCTCATTATTCAGAGTGCATTTCTCGAAGTCATTTCTCAGAAGCAGAGTGCATCCCACTGCGCTCTGCTGTCATGCTAACGTCCCAGGAATGCGCCTTCAGATGTCGGCTGAACAGGCGGTTTCTTCTGTAGCTTCCTTTGAAGCAACAAAAAAGTTTTTTTTTCTTCTTTCCATCATCAGTTGACTTTCAATCACAAGAATAGATGACGTTATTCGAAATTTCGAAAGCTGATATCAATGCGAGTCATCTATACTTGTTTTTAAAAAACAGCAACCGCAGCAGCAGAAGCAACAAAAACATAAATATAAAAAAAAACCACTGAATTTTCTCCGTGGAAGACCCAGCAACCTCCCTCCCTCTTCCAAGTGCCACATAATCGCATCGCTTTGAGTCAGACACAAAATTCCATAGATAATTCCGCTTCTAAGAAGTGCAAGACTTCATCAGAAAATGCCGAAGATGCCGTGGCATTCGACACGAAGGTGAATTGTGCAGAGAAATCAAACAGATGTGAGTAAAGTAAAGCTGCTAACACGAAGCCGTTGCGAACCACCCTATGGCTATTCCACCTACAGCAGTTGCGGGAAGAATCCAGTCGTTCACTCCAGATGCAGACCTAGGAGTGTTCATGTCCTATGTGGCACCTGAAAAGATCAGCAGGCCGAGCAAGGACATCAGAATATAGGTCCTCCAATATCTGATGAGCAGTGTCCATCTTCGTAAGTCCGAGTGCCCTGGACTTACGAAGAAGCCGAACTGAACATGATACCAGCTCTCTGGTGAGTACACGTTTGGTCGGCTCACAGCGAGCCAAATCACCTCCCGCGTGCGCATGCTCCAGCGCACAGAGAGAGGCACAGGACTCCCTCGTCGAGGAGCGTCCGGGTCACGGAAAGTCCACGCCCTGCGCCGCATAGCACCGAGCGGATTCCCTCCATGTCGAGATTCCTGCTGCCCCTTCCCGCACTCCTCGCGCCTAAGCGGACTGTGTTCTCGCCCGACGCGCAGGACGCGACATCGAAAAAGAGGCAACGGGAGGAAAGGGAGCCATGAGTGAGTCGGAAAGGGAGGGTAGGACAGGCGTCTTTGGCAGCGGTCTCTCGGAACGGGCGCCGGCGATCTCCTCCCTGCCTTCCACTCCCAGGTGAGGCCACCTGGCGGCCGTCCTCACGCTGACCTCCCTTCGCTGCGCCTGCGTCTCGGGCACGTGACGATGGCGTCGTCGCGATCACTGCGCCGGTCGAGAGTCCGAGTCGGACTCGGAGAACCGCCGCAGCAGATCGCGGGCGGTGTGCTCCCGGTACAAGAGCGCCGATAGGCCAGTCTCCTCGGTAGTTCGCCTGTCCCACTCTCCCTTTCCGATTCATCCATGGCTCCCTTTCCTCCCGTTGCGTCTTTTTCGATGTCGCGTCCTGCGCGTCGGTGGGCCCTCCCCTGGAACTTTTTCGGCCGGGAGTCGACTTCCCAACCGGCTTGTTTGTGGTAAATAGACGCCTCGGCGTGACCGGGCGAGAACGCCGTCCGAAAGCAGGTGCGGAATCGACTCCATCGACCCGCACCTGGAGCAGTTCCAGGATGCGGTTTCCCGGAGACGAGATGCCAGAGCTGATTCCCGGTGCAGGGAGAGCAGCAACACCGCCTGTTTCCACGTCACAGGGAACACGGGAGCGTTTAAACGCAAGGAGGGAAGAGGGGAGGAACCGCAAGTTCTTCGTTCTTGACTGCGCGGACCACCGAAGGACTTCCGTGGATCTGGGCGGATCCGCGGAGTGGCGGCACCCGCCAACTCGCGCGCGCCCGCGGATCGCGCGGGCGTGAGAGCGGCGGTTGTTTCAGGGAGCGCGGAGTATCGAGCGTGCTCGGTATGGCAGCACGGGTCGGCGAGGCGCCCGTTCTGCATCCCTGTGCGCGAAAATCCCTTCACCTTCTCTGCCCTCCCCCCAAGGTGATTGGCAACGCCCTGCCGGTCAGCCCAGAGAAGCCACGTGACGACAATGGGAGGGCGCTGATGGTGACCTACGAACAGACACGGGAAGCTGTCCCTCGAGGCAGGGGGAGGAACTGGCGGCTCCTGCCAGGGCGCTGGTGGTGGCAGGTAGGATCCTTGGTGGCCTGCGCTGAGGTGCTTCTTCTGCCGCGGCGCGAGGACGGAAGGAGCGAAGTGGACGCGCCGCCGAACTGCGTGCTGAGCTCGCTCTCCGTGCGACCGCCTCCGGCCAAGATGAACAGTGTCCACGAACGCAGACGTCGGCACAGGTGTCAACGACCGCGAACGCAGGAGGACCGCGAATCGGAAAAGGCGTGGACGACGCGAGAGACCCCTCCCACATGACGCCTTGCCTGCATCCCGTGCCGGACGTCTCCTTGTGCATTCCTTTCCAGCTTGCGACCGACCGGGTAGCCAGGAAGACTCGGCGGCGGAAACTGCGATGGGTTCTCCCGAAGATTCATCGGTTGCCGCAGAGTTTCGAACGAAGTGATGCGACGGGATCGTCGAGGATACTCGTGGGTCCGAACGAGGACCTGGGCAGCTTGTTCTCATTCTTCGGTACCCCTAATTCTCTCTGGACGGATGCTGCTTCCGGGTTCTTTTGGCTTCCCGTTTCGCCGTTCTTCTCAGAAGAGCCGCTCTGGTATCCTTCGCTGCAAAGCAGCTTCCGGACATCAAGAAGCCGTTGGAGATGTGCGTTTCCTACCGCGACGGTATGCCTTCCTCGCGCGTCTTCAACTCCTTGTCGAAGACGCCGCGAGATGCTGTTCAAGCAAGGGGCAATTTATTTCCAAAAGCCATCTTTAGAGACTGGTCCAAGTGGAAATGTCTTCTCGTGAAATGCTCCCTGTTCCACCCTGCGAAGGAGTAGTGCGTCTCTCCAGCAAGCCGCATTCAGAGATGTTTCGTGCTCTCCGAACGCATTCCTGGATCCCATGCAAGTGCGTCGTCAGCTGCCACCTCTGAGTTTTTTTCCGAATTCTCTTCGAGAGAGATCTTCCATGTCAGTGTGCCGTCTGTGTAGAAGAGCGAAAAGGTTTGTCGCCGAGATGATGGTTTGGTCAGCACTGGTCTGCTTTGTTTTGGGTCCTCGGCATGCTCTACGGGGCTCGAGAATCTCGAATTCGGAGGAAGCGAAAGTATCTATTTGGACGATGAAATCTGTTCTGCTCGTTAAGCATTCTTGCCATGAAATATTCTTTTTTTTTCTTTTTAAAAGAAAAGAACAGCAATGAGTCCTTGAATTCTCTCAGTGTCCTGTGAAGCGCATTTCATAAAGTACAAATCCATTCGAAGCTTTGGATGTTTGTTGCTGATGATTTTTGAAGGAGTACCTCAAAGTTGAAAGATCATCTTTGGGAATCTGGAATTCCGGATTTTCAGCTGCGTCTATGCAGAGTCAATTCATAGGCGGGATGAAATTGGACCAGTGGAAGCTGCAATCGTGCGAATGCTTGGAAAGAGATGGAAGTGTGCATGTTACACCCGGGTTTCCCCAAGTGTTGCTTGGAAGGAAGACCGAGACACCTATGAGCAGGCGAGCACTGATGCGGTGTTGTTGGCTTCCGGTTCAGGTGATCACAAACACGAACAAGTGAGTAAGTTCAAAAGGTGTTGAAGATGCACGTCCTTGCCTTCCTAGGGTTTGAACTAGGGCTTGCTCGAAATCCACTAGCTGACCACCCTTGCCGAGTTCTTTGAGATCTCTTCGAGCATCTTCTTCGGAAGGAGGCTGGCGACTGAAGTCGAAGACAGGAATATTACCAGACTGCCTCCTATCATTCCATTCCCTCTACTTCCTCGCTCCTATCGATCGGAATTTCCTGGACCCCAAGAATTTGCCATTCGATTTCTTCCGCATGTTTCGATGGGCAAACTTTACGAACACAGAAAGGTCACAAGGTCGTTCGGAAGACTTTGAATTGGAATTTCATTTAGAAAAACAAAATAAAAATAGAACACTTATCACCAGTGAAACTTCGAAAATAAACAACACGGGAATGATACTCTGATGCTAGCAGTATAGGAGGGAGAAAATTATACGAATGCAATTAATGTGAAAATAAATTTGCACCTGAATTCCAGGATGACTGCGCCCGGAACACATGCTGGACGTGATGCATGACTGCTGCGATCATCATGGTATTTTCGAGATTTGAATTACATCCATGAAATGCTTTGGTGCTACTCTTATCATTGCAATTATGTACCGCTCTCAGGATGTGTGCTTCGTGCTCAACTCTCTTGGCAAGTTGGTGGAGCACCCACCCACCCTTCAGTGGATTCCGCCTTTGGGGAATGTAAATCAAGGTTTAGACTAGAATCTTACAGGGTCAATTCGTAACACACAGTTTGTTCGCATCCCAGTGTTTGTCGGAGCAGGCAGTGAGAAACCCTTAAAGTCTGCCGTTAAAAAAAAAAAAAAGGATTTGCCATTTGGCCGCGATTTCACGATGACCTCAGGTCCAATGGATGTTCCGTGGTTCTGCGAATGAAAGCGGCGCCACAACTCATCAAGTTTCCAGTGCATGGTAGGCAAGTCGTGGCTCCAAGTTCGTTGAATTGATGCGCGCTATGCGGATATCTCGGTGCGTTTAGTGAATGATTGCGAGACCCTCTAATGGAGTCTTCGAACCCACAACGAAGGATGAGCACATTCATTGTCATTGGAACGTCATTCTTACGCACCATCTATCCGATGGTGAATTAATGACTCATCATTCTTTGCATTGAGATGTTCTGAAAGCACATTTTAGATCCCATAATAGACGCTGAGTGCTGAAGAGCTGTTCGCCTAGGAACACGCGAAGCCCTCTGACTCTGTGCGGGCCGCCCGAGGGTGAGTGTTACTCTTCAAGTTATAGGGAATAATCCTAGGAGGGACCACACTGTGAATCCAGAAAGGCTCTAAAGTCAGGACTCCGTTTCTTTTACGCTTGGTAGGAAAATCCGAAGGGAACCTTCCACCCTAGTTGTGTCCGAAGGGAACTCCGAAAGGATCCTCTTCGTCCCCATTCTCTCCGGAGGGATCTCCCGAAGGGGATCACTCCCCATTTCTTGAATTTCCACCTGGATGCCCCGGGACGTTTCTTAAAATTTAAAAGAAACTCACAAATTCTGATGGGACACGTGGTGGTCCTACCACACTCTGTTTGTCCACGGACCCTCCGGGTCACCGGTGCGCAGAGCAGCGGGGGTCACCTCGGCAGCGGAGGGAGAGGGGAGAAAACAAAAATAAAAATAAAAGGAAGAGTAAATAAAAATAAATAAATACTTTATAAATAAATAAAAACTTTGGGAGGGTCGGGAAGAGACCCCTGGGAGTCTGCATCCTTTATAGGATGCCAGCAACCAGGTCCGTCCGAATGGATCCCAGGCGGGACCATATATACGCAGAAATCGAACTGCAAGCTGGACGGCGTCCCCACATTTCTTCTTCTGTCGGCTTCGTTCCAGGCTGCCGCAATCCCGCGGATGCAGCAGAGCACTGCTAGGGCTACGTCCGGCAGAAGGGCATCCTGCACGAAGAGGAGCCGTAAAACGTCCCTGGGGGTGCCAACCGGGATCCGTAGGGGCATACCTAAACGTTTTCATAGGGGCCGGAGGGCCGCACAGTCCACAAGCAGTTGCGGGAGGGATTCCTGTTCCCAGCACCTGCGACAGTCCGGACTCGCCCTCCCCACCGTAGGCGATGTTGCAGGGATCCCAGTGCGACAGCAAAAGCGCCGACTCCTGCCACTCCAGGAGGGGGACGCTGCTGTTCTTGAGCACTGGGGGCCACTCCAGGTCTTCGCTAAAAATACCGAACAGCTCTCTTCAGAGGTGCAGTCTTCGTGGAAGGAACTCGGGGTTGCAGCATCCGCCAGCTGTCCCACGGTCCATCACTCATCAGATTTCGCCTGCCTGCGATCTCGCAGGAGACCTTCCACCTCAGCATCTGGCTGCTGCCCAGTGCACTCCTTAGGAAGGGCATCGTTGCCTCGAGGTGGATCGCTCCGCCCACGCGGTCATGCTGGGATTCTCGAGGATCTTGTGGGCAAGGGAGTTTGGGCGGTGGAATTTCTTCTCCGGAGGGAGCTTACAAGGGAACCGCTCCTTGATACTCCTCTGAAGAGAACCCCGAAACAACGATGCCCAATTTCTCTGAAAGGTCACTTACCGAAGGGAACAGCATGCTTCTTGGCACTCTAGAGAGGCATCATCATCAATCCATCAGCTCCATGGAGCGCGATGGAGGGTCGCCCCGTAGAGGAAACGACACGGACAGCCGATGGACGCGCTGGTGCTCGAACAGGAAGAAGCCTTTCATGCTGCCTATCTGTCCCACGTTCCTGTATCCGTGCCGGGCCGACACTCGGCCGGCTTCCTGGGATCATCCCGAGATGTTGACGGCGAACCGATTGGTGTGGACGTCCTGCCTGGCGCAGGTCAGCGGGGTGCCAGGATGGCGAGCGGACCGCCACACCGGAGGAGCCAATCCACGGCAACCATGGCACGGAGGAGGAGGTGAATGCGAGCCCACGGGGGAGCGCGCAGTGTTCAAAACGACGATGGCAGGTGCAAGGGGGGAAGAGTGCTCCTTTTTTGCCACCGGAGGGGAACCACGAAGGGAACCGGTGCTCGTTGATCCCTGGGAGGACGCCGGATGGTCGACTTCCAATCGCAGCCAGTCAACGGTGGCATCCGTTTTCCTCCTTCCATTAGTGGAGCACATCTGAAGCCCACAGGCCAGCAAGCGCCATCCTGCAGAGGGGACTCTTAGCCCCCGACGAACCTATTCGATCCTTCCCCAGGTGGGATTCGAACCCGCAACGAATGGCAGCACGCACGGAGACCTCAGCCACATGGCTGTCAACGTGGACTCGTGTATGAGTAATTTTTTCTTTGTATGTTGCTTACTACTGGAATTTATTTGATGATTTAATAAAGTTGGTATGCTTGATAGAATCAAGCTTTGCATTGGTGTATCCGGGGTTTATGGGTAGGATTAAGGTTTCTGTGAAGAAGAAGATGATTGCTGATTCCACATTAAGGCAGCAGAGAATAGTATTTATGGGATTGAGATTAAGGAATAGGATTTGAGGTTGAGAGAGTGCTACTTTATCATTTTTTTCGTAGATGTGACTTGCCAGATTGGAATTTCATTTTGACACACGTCGGCCTGTTGCTGTACATTTTGCTCTTCCCGTGTTGTATTGCATCCAGCTTCACTTGACAAATTGATTCACTCTTTCATTCTGTTACAAAAGTTCCAGGAAGAACTCAGAGCGGAGTCGTCTGGAGGGTGCAGCCTGATCCATGGGAAATGATTGTGTGTGTGTGACTTGACGCGAGGTCCTCTTTGGAAAACGGGATGAAATAAAATCATCAGGTCAGCGACCTTTACTGCAGTCAGAGACCGATTGCTCAAGAAATGTTTTAAATTTTAAAAACCTATGGGGCGCTGGGGGAACATGAAAAACGGACGATCTTTCATTTTGATCCTTTTCCATGCTCGCGAGCGTGGAAAGATTCTGCCGGAATCGCATTCGTTTTAGGGGAAAATTTCTGGAATTTTGGCTCCGAGTCTCTGCTAATAACGCAAGAGATTACGCCGTAATAAACGCAAGTATAAGAACACCTGAACGTATTGGGCAACACAATCTCATCTCCATAAAACGCTACATTCACACGCAAGCCCACGACACTAGACACTACACTCAAGGTTGCGCACAGCAAAAGTGCAAGAGGGCATCAAATGCACTTTGCAGGTGAACATCACCTGAAGAGTGCCAAGACGACGTAACCAAGTGCTTCCTGTGATGTGAACATGGGCTCTTGAGATCTGAACCGTCCACGGTTCTAGGTATGCCTAGGAAGAAGTTTCTGAATGCCTGGCTCCACATGAACTCGGTGGTTTTCTTCGAGGTGCTGGAAGCGACCTGGGACCCTAAGAGTGAGCATCCAAGTTATTGCTGCCTTGTTCTTGTTTGCATATCTGCTGACCAGGCAGCGGGTCCGACGACCAAAACATTTCTCTCGGTAAGAAACGGGAGTGGCAATCTCTTCCCCTCTCCCCCCTTCCCTGGAATACATGCACTCTTCAAGGCAGATACTTTTGTCCACATCTGCAAAGGCAAAGAAAAAATAAATCATCACTCATTTCGGAGGGTGTTGCAGGTGCCTCTTGAATCGAAGTCGTGTCGTTTAGTCAACATATTCGTGTCGTTTAGACTCGGGTCAAGGAAACTGTCCCACTGTTAGTTTTCTGCGAGTCCGACGTGTGTGACCAATAGGAGTGACTTTTGCGAAAACGCACTCGGTCTCTTGCTAAGGAACCTCTGAACATAGAATAAACCATACTTCGTGAGAACTTGTCGGACTTTCTAGGGAACGGCTTGCAAACCAGAGACCAAAAGAAGCAACTATATCCTCCTATTTTCTGACATTTGGCAGATGAATGCAGATTTCTTGGAGAACTGATAAATGCAATGTACAGTGGATGAAGGTACCTCTATTGTCCAAATGCATCCTTCAAGAGCTGTTCAAACATTTCAAATGATGATTCAAATCATTTTCGATGATTAATCGTACCTGGCAATGCTTGCCAAATCGTACCATAAAGGGATGATGATGCACGTAAATGGTAAACAAGGTGCGGGCTGCGAGAAAGGGTGGCAAACAACAAGAATTCTAGCATTCTTTCTCCATGGGATTTCTGAGCCACATCGCACACTCTTACAGTGTGCCTTCAATATGGCAATGCTGTGGGGAAGCTCGAATCGCACTCTGACGGATCGTCGAGACATTCTGAGAAAGCGCTGGCAGCTTTTCAAGACTGAAGACAATCTAAGATGCTGAATGGCTCATGCTCTCGTGGATAGCTAGCAAATGGGATCAGTTTAAGAGAGGTCCTTGGACGAATTCCTGGAACGGAAAACAAGACATAGATATATTCAAGCATGGGCACCATGGAACTCTACTCGGCAACCACTGCTAGCCGGAAATGTTCCTTCCGCTATATTGCAGCGGCAACCTAAAAGGATGCTTTTCTTTTTTTCTTTCGAATACTGCTAGAATGCGTCGCTATTCGAGTCTAATCTCCTTCCTCAAATGCGGGCGGAGACCCCCGTTGTCATTTTGTCAGAAGAAGCGCGCTCACATCTCACATCTTTTTTAGGTGGCTGGTAATTTGAGGAGTTCCGCTGCTTTCTAGCTTGAAGAGGATCCATCCAGTCACCTTGGAGCTCGCGTGCGATCCTTCTCGTTTTGACATTTTACGCTACTGTGCTTTGAACGTTGCAACATCTTGCCAATCTCCTGATGGCCCAAGAACATTCACATGTGGGATTTCAGTCACTGGAGGGATTCCGCGTGCACCAAGAGAACCGGAGACGCTGTCTAAAAGAAAAGCATTCCAATATGGGCCAACGTCTTTTCTAAGCATGCCCTCACACTTCTGTATAAATGGGGAGCAAACTGGTTCTGAGGGGCAGTCAGCTCCATAGGGTGCATCCAGGGTAGGGAGCTCCAACAGGTTGAGTAGCTGGTGCATCACTCGGCCGCAACGACCCAGAGTCACCGGGTTCAAAGTACTTAAACGTGACCTAAAAGACCAGTGAAACAGTACGACTGAGTTGCACCAGCACCTGAGAAACCAGTCAGCTACTGAGAAACATAGTCAGATGGAGACTGCGGACTAGAGCTGTTGAATGTCAAAAGACAACGACGACCAGAGGTGGTTTCTCTTCAGCCACGCCGGGGCACTCTTATTTGGAAGTAAACAAACGAGTTTGGGACGCAGTTCTCGAATAACACAAAAATAGAAGAAGGGAATTCTTCGGGAGGGCTCACTGACACGCGGGTCGGTTACTGGAGCGGCTCGGAGCAGAATGGAGGGGAGAGATAAATAAAAGGAGGGTGGGACAGGAGTCTTTGGCAGCGGCCGCCGCTCCTTCTTGCTCAGGACAAGCGCAGGATGCCAGAGATCTCCGACCCGACGTCCTCTTCGGGATGAGGCCATCCTGATGCCGTCCTTATGTGGACGATTGCCATACGGGTAACCTCCCTTCACGACGCCCGGGACTCCGGCGCACGGCTGGATGCGACGATGGTGCGTCGGATGCAACGCGTCGCGGCAGCCACGGCGCCTGTCGAGAGTCTGCGAATTCAGCACGTGAAGAATCACCTAAGCAAGTCCTTCCTCAGGAAGCGGGACTGTTGGAGACACAGCCTCCGCCGTCACAGCTCGTGGAGGACACCGCAGTAGTCCAGCAACAGGTGCGGGAACGACTCGATCGTCCCATCCCTGGAACAGTCTGGGGACGCCACTCCCTGGTATCGACGCTGGTTGCATTGGCAACCCCAGTGCAGAAACAGCAGCACGTCCTGCTTCCACCTCAAGGGAAACACCGGAATGTTTAGACGCAAAAGGGGAACCACCAGTTCCTCGGATGGCACACTCAGGAGCTCGATCCTACGAAATTCCTTTGGCCGGAAACGAGGGCCGCTTCCTCCAGGCAACTGGTCTTCCAGACGCCCAGGAGTTTTTCGACTCCAGCAATGGTGCAATCCCTGCGTCGGGTGCAGCGTTTTTGTTTCCACCCTGCCGATTGGCTGCTGTCATTGTCGTTGGCTGCTGGCTGGCCCTCAGGATGATTGTTTGCCCAGAGCTGTTGCAAGGGATGTCACGGTTATGCGTGACCACTCCTTGCAGTCCTGAAGGACCATCTCTGAGCAGGTTGCCAAGAAGAGTTCACAGGAGGAAAAGCTCATCTGGTCACAATTCCATGGTCAGAACCCGCCAGTTTCCTGCCGCCAGTTGCTCCGGTATGTCAAGTAGGAGGAGATCGAGCCAGTTAAGGCATACAAGTGAGGACAGTTGCCCCCAAGGGAAGCTGAATCCTCCCATTCTGTGTCGACGGCATGGCAGCAACGATAAAGGTTCTTGGCTGCCGGCGCTGCTCCTAAAGAAAGATGCGGGCTGGAGCACGCCAGGGATTCACAATTTAGTACTGTGCCAGTTTCCGGGGTTGTTGCAATTGCAGTTCAATCTTGACCACGGTCAGGACTCCCAAGCCGGCACCCTGACTCGGAGTCGTTCGGTCTTCCAGGATGATCCGGAACTTTGCAGCTTTCCAGAGAGCTCTCCTTAGGAGATGCTGCGCCTGGAAGTTCGCAGAATGGAGGGAGAGAGAAAACAAGTGTTCCCAGCTGTTCTCCTGTTCCTGCAAGTGGAACCTGCCATCGAGCAACAGGCAACCGTTTAAAGCCGTTGATACTGAGACGTTTTCTCAAAAATAAACAAACAATTCCCCCCCCCCCCCAAACAAAAAGTCTAACGGGAATGACCACCAGCACGCAGACCGGTGTTAGGGAAGATTGAAGCGGGAAGGAAGGGACAATAAATATGCAAAAAAAAAAGGGAGGGTAGAGACAGGCGTCTCTGGTTCGATTCACTCCTTCCTACCCGTGCTGGATTTTGGCGTTCATCCGTAGCGACCTCTTGCAAGTGAGGGCGCCCTTCCGCACGTAGGCGGCTTCCACGCGGGTGACTTCCTCTGCGGCGCACGGCGGGCTGTGACTATGGTACGCACCGACGAAAGGTCGACCCATTCGCACCCAGGAGCGCGCGGAGTCGCGTCGCCGGTGGAGCCTTCCTCCCACCACCCTCTCGACCTCCTCCGCGTCTCCAGCCGAGATCCTGCGGATCTCTCGAAGGAGCGTCAGCTCGCAGGGCGTACGCTGCATCGCGCCTTTTCCCATAGTCATGGTGGTCCGTCGACGTTTCACGTGTGACCGCCAGAAGGACGCGATTGCCCGCTTCATTGCTGGGGATCTGGCGGTATGGCGCCCGCTTGGCTCTCAAGGGGCGCTCTAGCGGAGAAAGGGGAGGGGGGGAACTTATATGAACGAGGTGCTCCCTTCTTCCCCCTTCCGGCTAGCTGGCAGGGCTTTCCGAGCCTTCCAGCTTCCGCGCAGGAGCTCGCATCCTGTTCCCTTCGTTGGTACAGTGGAGTCCGAACCGCTTTCTCCTGCACCGCTCGGGCGAGCAACGTGCTCCCGCTACAGGAGCGCTCTCTCCGCTTCCGCGTCGGGTGCGGAAAGCTCGCGCCATGCCGGCTGCTCCGCGAGCCGCCGGACAGCCTTCCTTTCGGCCTTGGAAGCCGCCGCGCGCGCTCTGCCGAGGCGGCGGGCTGCTCGGAGGCAGGCAGAAACTTCTCAAGGTCGCCGCTCGGAGCCGTTGCGAGCGCACTGCCCACCATGGCCGCGTCGATCCGGCTCCTGGAGACTCCTCCCCATCCCGGCGGCTGTCCAGGAATCTGCTGTGGACCACGTTGACCCCCTTTGCTCCAGTGCCGTCCCCCCCCTAAGGGGAGCAATGGACAGCCAACTGCCAGGGAGGTAGGAAGTGACCTGCGTGATAGGAAGCAGTGCAACTCGGGAGCTGGCGGACGCCGCGACCCCGAGTGTCTCACCAAAAGGACTGCTACGCTGGAGAGCTACTACAAATTCCTCCGGAGGAGGTACAGTGACCTCCAGCGTGTTGGAACGGTACCATCCTCCCCCTAAAGTGGCAGGAGTCGGCGACCTTGCTGTTGCACTGGTGCCTCCCGTGCAACGCCTGCCAACACCATTGGACCCGGGAGAGGAGGTGAGGCCAAACTGCCGCAAATGCGGCGAGAGAGAGTCCCTTCTGCACCTGCTCATGGAGTGTGTTGCCCTCTGCTCCATGTGGGAGCGCTTCGCCTCGTCCCTGAAGATACCCCATAGACGTTTGAAGTGCCTCTTCCTTCGCGAAGCCCTCACGCCGGCCGCATCTCTAACAGCACTCTGCTGCCTACGCGGGGTAGTGGCTGCATGGAGCAACTCCATAAGAGGCCAGGACGACAGGAGTGCCATCTCTATTGCTGTCCTCTTCATGAGGATAGTTTTCAAGATGGGAGTCTCGAAAGGGACTTGCCGGCATCCTTACAAGGATGCATAGGACACCCGCCAGCACACAATGATCCCTTCCTGACCACAGCCTCTCCAATTTCTTGTATTTTTTTGGTTTTATTTTTCTTTCTGTTTGTCTCCTCTTCCCCTGTGCTGCCGTGGCGAGGTTCGCCGGTCTGCGCGCCGGTTCTCGGCAGGTTCTTCCTGTATGTTTTGTAACGTGGCATTCAAGCCACATTTCAGACACGCTAGAAAACGCAAAACAAGAGATAGTACCGAGTCCATCTTGCCACTGACATCTAAGTTTTATTTATAATAAATAAACGCCCCGTCGTGATCAGGTGTCAACCCATTCCGACAGCTGTCAACCGGGGATGGCGCGTCCCACGACCACCTCGCACTCCCGCGTCTGGTTTTGCTGAACGCGGATTTTTGGATTTTCCTTCGCCTTCTTCTTCCTTCCATAGGTGACCTGCACGCACCCTCACCACCCTCGGCATCTGCTGCATCACTGCCCGAGAGCACCGGTGCGGAGTTTACCGCCGTCTGCAGTCTACCTGGCTCTTTCCCTCCTGACACCAGCGCGCGCTCTCTCCAGTTTTGTTTCCCCCTCCCTTCTTTTCCCAATACGAGGCCGACAGGTCGAAGTGTCTTCCAGGGGGCATGCGCGCTTGGTGTCCCCTTGCTGCCCGCACCGGCGGCATCTGACATCAGGGCGTCTCCGTTTGAAATGCCTCGATGGGTCACAGTGGGCACGCACATTGGGCTTGCCCGCGTGCACAGATCGGTGGATTCACCAACGACCTGCAGCTTATGGAGCACCCATGCGCACGGTCACTCGCGCTGCCGCAGTTCCTCTGAGGCCATGAAGGAGTCTGGCTTTAATCACAGCGCGTGGATCGCATTGTATTCAGAATAGGCGCAGTTGACCGCCTGTTTGCTCATACGTACTATGATACCGGCGAGGTGAGCGACCGGGAAACGGTTGTCCGCCACCAGGGAGAGCTTTCACCCCTTGGTCACGAGCAGCGCTGGCAGTGGACTCTGCTCTGAGCCTGCATCTTTGCAGGCGAGCTCGACCATCTGTTTCCCCCGCTCGGGACCGAGAACCCCTCAAGCCTTGGAGACGTCCGACTCACCTCCTCCTTCGAGAAGCTCACAACCGTACCAACGAAAAGTCGGCCCCCCTATACCGCGGACACGGCTTATATCTCTGGGGCATGAAGACCCTAGCTTCGGCTGCAAGCGATGGCGCTGCGGCCACTTTACTCCACAGCGTCCCTCTTGGGGTGTCAGTTCTCTGGAGGTCGAATGCTCGACCCCCCGTCGTTCTTGGAAGCCAGACTCCCCGCAGGGCCTCCAGGCGTCGAAGCCACGGCGTCGCCGCTAGACTCCAAGCTCAACAACGGACACGTGGTGAGAGCATGAAAACACGTCTAGCAGCGCTGCTGCCTCCGGAGGTCGACGAGTCGATCGCGCCTTTGGTGGTTGCGTTCTCTATGTTTCCTTCCATCGCCGCGATCGATCGAGAGTTGCCTTGCAGGATAGAACTCCCTTTTGCAAGCGTGGTCATCATCGCGACCGTTTTTTTTGGTCATTTTGCTTTCCTTGTCTTTCTTCTTTTCGTTCATCGTCACTTGCCATCCTGCAGCATCGGTTTTTCCTTCGGCTCTCTCGGAGGGATTTTCCAACAGTTCCTGGGCCGGTTTGGTCACGCTCCCGTTCGGTTCTATTGGTGGGCTTTGCAGATAGGTCTTTCTGGACACACGCTTTTCACATGGTCTATCCTCCCGCAACGGCGACAACTTATCTCGGGATGCCCTCTCTTCAGGTGTCCCGTTTCATTGCGGTCACTGCAAACTTTCGATTCCCCTTGCAAGCCTGCAGCCAGTGGGGGAGCTTTTTTCCCGTCGCGTACGAGGTGACACGAGCTGCAGCCAAGCCACTGAACAGTCTTTCAAATTCCGGGGACAGATTGGTCTCGGACCAGAACATGTGTACCGTCGCGAATTCCAGCTGGAGTATTTCCTTCTCGTCCATCCGTTTAGGTAGGCCACCGCCGAATGCTCTGCCTTGACTGGAAAGAGTCTTCTCCCTCGATGCTGCTGGTCCTTTTTCAGCATCCGTCGAGAAAGTCCTTCATCCTTTCAGGTGAGCTCCATGACCTGCTCCCCAATGAGTACCAACTTCCGGCTCTCTCTTGTCGATGTTCGGTTCACAGAGCCTTTCCGCAAAAAAGCGCGCAACAAGAAACTAGGACACGGTCTACCTCATGAGTAAGGTCAACCGGTTCCTTTGAATCACGTGGGTCCTCACTTCTGTATGGACTCCAAGTCTTCCCGTTTTCGGGAGCCTATTATTCGGGGGTTCGCAACTCTCTCCCTGCGGGTAGGAGCAACATGACGTTGTCACTCCGCCTGTGTCCCTCGCTGCCGGCGGCTGCAGGCATCCCTTCCGGTTCCACACCGCATAAAGAAGTGAAATCAGAAGAACCCACGCTGAAAGACGTCAACAGAGCTCAGAAAAAAAAAATCGCACTCGTTCCCCTTCCACACTCGCGCGCCCAGAGCAGGCAGCTGGACTTTGGGCACCTCGCGGAGCGCGCTACTTTGGCGGAAAGGCGAAAACCTGACGATTTGCGGGTGGGACAAAGGGCGCACGGAGCTGCGAGGGACAGCAGGGCATGCCCCATCCTGCTCGCAGTTGCAAACGAGGGTATCTACCAATGAGAACCGCTTTGCAGAGCTGCTCGAGGAGACCACACACACAGGCTGCCAGCCGACTTTGCGACAGACTGGAACCCTTGGTGGACAAACTGGAGCTGCTGATCCGAGAGACAGGCATGCTTCTGTCCAAGCAGAGAGGCCAGCTCCTCCCGAGCAGCTGGCGCACCATCGTTGCGAACGCAAACAGCAAGTCACTCTCCAAAGTGTGGAACCTGAGAATAGGGAAGGAGCCCATGGTCGGGGCGGAGCAGACCTATGCTGTCCCAGGACGAACCATGGATGCCAACCTGCTCCATGCTCATAACTGGTTTGGACTGCGGGAAGCCACCGTCGCATCTGGAAAGAGCGCGAGATGAGCGGAGACTTTGCTCTTGTTTCCACCCGAGAAACAAGAGCTAGCTGTTGCGGTCGACCTTCAAAAGGTCATCAACCACCTCGATCAGGAGCTCCTCCCTTAGCTTCTGGAACGATTCGATCTTCCACCCAGCTTTCCCGGCTGCCTGCTCCTAGCGCAACGCTGTACAGCGGTCTGATCGCCGGAGGCATCAAGGTCGGACGAGGAACGAGACGTAGACATTTTGGGTTCCCTGGTCTTCAGTCCGCTCTTCAAACCGGTGCTTAAGGCGTCCTGACACGCACTCCCGCCAGTCTCCTGTCCAATTCCAATGGTGTGGTGGCCTGCGCAGACGACCTGCTCCTCCTGTTGCTGGCGCTGACTCCAGCAGACTCATTCGAGACGCCCTTCAAGCTCATTGGCGGGGTACCGGCGTGAAGGTGAACCCGTAGGAGTTGATGGTTTTTGGCTCGATGGCGAGTGTGGACCGGTCTTCTTCGGGAACAACTGTGGGACTACCTGGGCGTACTTGTGCCTTCGCTCACTTTGTGGAAGCGGCGGTCACGTGGGTACGGGAACGGGGATTGTTCCTTGGAGAAAGGTCATCTCCAGAAAGTAGAAACAAGAAGACGGAAAGGCGCTACCTAGCCATCTTCGCACTCGCAGCTCCCGACCGTACAGGAAAGGTGACCTGACTTTCTGTAACTGCCGCGAAAGGCCTTTTGTTTTCGGATACGATGGAATCATACTTTAAAGGGGAAGAGGGGGGGGGGGAGAACCGGGCCATCGTTCCTTTATCAGGAGTTTTCAGCAGCGCTTTTTCCGCATAGCTGGAAGCTCGGTGACGAGGAGCACCTGTTGAGCTACCGCGGTCCTCAAACGTGTTGACTTTCGGTCTACGTATGGGCAACACTGCGAGGTGCACACTCCGTTCATCCGCGGTTTCATGAAATCGACACCGGGAGGGAGCACCCGCAAAGTTGTTCCATTAGACTTTGAGCGCAGGCATCTTTTTCCCTCCCGATTCCCCCAGAAACCTTTCGTTGCTGGAAAATTCGAAACCAGGGAACGTGAACCGATGGATTCCTCCGAGGTGGACACCGCAGTTCCACGTTCCCTTCGAATTTCCAGGTTCCTTCCGTTTTCTCCGAGTTCGCGAGGCCTGAAGGAAACAACTGAAGGAACAACAAGAGTAACAGCCGGAACCACTGAAGTGGACCCCGGTGCTGATGAACACACGTACCCTCCCATTAAAGTGGCAGGAGTCGGCGCTCATGGTGCTGCACTGGGGACTCTCCCGTGCAACGCCTGCCGGCGCCACTGGACACTGGGAACGGTCGACCCAAACTGTTTACGGTGTGGAGAGCGTGAGTCCCCCTCCCCCACCTATTAATGGACTGTGTTGTTCTCTGGCCCCTTTGGAACCGCTTTGCCGCAGCCATCGGAATCCCCTGCGGCAACCCCAGGGACGCAATTAGAACCCTCTTCGTTTGCGGCCTCGTTAGCATCTCTGTGCTGCCATACGCGGGATCGTTGCCGCATGGAGCAACGCAATGGGAGGACCCGCGGTAAGGGTGCCGTCCAATGCGCCGCCGAATTTATGAGGATGGCGACAGGATGGGCCCCACCTGGACTCAAATGAAAAAAGAGCATGCCGGCATCCTAGAGAGTTTGTAACGACCCCCCAGCAGACTGTGATTCCTTCCCGTGTCCCCCAGATGTTGTTGTTATTTATTTTTCTATTTACCCCCTCTTCTGTCGTGGTGGACCGTACCAGTCTGCGAACCGGTGACCAGGCAGGCTCGGTATTGTTTGTTCGTGCGTGGCTGGGCCACTGGTCAAGCCACAGACTCTCGACTTGCTTTGTTCGAAAGAATAAACGCCCCGGTGCACCCGGGTGAGAAGCGAGGCCTGAACAGGTTTCGCGGAAGTTCACGCAGACGACGGATGAATTCAATGAGAGTGATCCCGTTGTCTCGTTCCTGGAGAAAGTCGAGCAGGAGCCCGGATAAATGGCTGCCAGCGAAATGGTTGTTCTAGTTGATTCCACATCAGATGACTCTCGGTTTCGTCTGCGCCGGTTCGCGCTCCTCCTCAGCGACGTCAGCTGCCGTCGGTCCGCGAGATGTTCGATCAGTTTGCTTTTACAGCAGCAGAAGCACGCGTTTTGCATGCAGCACATGCCTAACCTAATAGAAGGGAGGGATTCGCTGGGGGAACTTGCAGGATCGCCAGCATCTTCGCCAAAACGGAACCTCGCGCTCACTCAGCATCCCACCCGGAGAGTATGCGCCCCGCGTTTGCGTGCGCACGTGGTGGTGGTGCGAACGCAGCGGGCAAAGCGGATCGACCATTTCCAGTAGGCTGGGGCACTCGGGCATCCCGGCGGAAAGAACCGCACGTGCTCCTGCCGAGCTTCCCGGCTCAGGAATACAAAAGTTCGAACGCTTCCCGACACCTCGTTTGCTTATTCTTTTCTCCCTTCTTTTTTTTTTGCTCGGATCCGTCGCGTCGCCCGCGACAGCATCTGGAGTTCCTTCTGCGGTCAAGCGCTCCTGCGAAGAACGGGAAACTCGTCCGAGGTAGCGGCACGCACCCGGTTTCGACGTTCCTGCCATTCCTCTTCAGGGGCTCGTGTTGCACCACGTTCCAGATAATCCCATGATTAGATTATTCATGCGATTCGGATCCTCCGTGGCTCAGAGTTCAGAAAATATTTATCCAGTCTATTATTTTTTCCCGTGTCCATCGATACGCCCCTGCTTGCTTGATAAATACTCCTGCTGGTGGGCTTTCCGGACGCCAAACCAAAGCAAATCTTCCAGGCGATCGGCAGCGAGGATCCAGGCCCTCGCGAACCGGAAGGACGGTAATCACGTGATTTGCAAATTACTGCAACAATGTAATAAGGAGGGGAGGGAAGTGATGCCCGGAATGATCAGCAGCCTTGATCCTGGAAGGCATCCCACGTTTTTCTCCCGACTGTTTTTCCGTTCGCCTGGAACTTTGTCAATCCATTCCGGTCCATTTTCCTCCCCTTTCCTGGCAAAGCATGATTTTCTAGATCACGCAGGCACGTGTGTGGTTCAGAAAGTGTGTTGACGTGCGATGCAGCACACTACTGAGGTCCTCCGGCCGCTAAACACAATTTCATGCATAAGAATCGACTGTTTCGGAGAGTTTGCCTCCCTTCTTTCACCGGCGGTGGTTCCTCACGCCCGTTCAGGGCTATTCAAACCGACCGTTCTATCACATTGCTTTCGATAAGGATGGGAGCATCTGAACCACTTTTCCTGTTCGCTCGCATCTTCCATGGTGGTTTCCGAAAACTTGGAAAGAAGACATTCCAGGAGCGGATCCTTTCCGGGTTCCCTTCGGAGGAGAAAAAATGGAGCAAACCCTCCCTATCCCCCCGGGAGTCTCTCCGGAAATAATAATAAGGAAGGAGGATTCCCTTCTGGATTCCCCTTCGGAGACAACCAGGGTGGAAGTTCCCTTGCGGGATCCCTGCCCAGGCGTGAGAGGAACGGACTTCGAGTCCTTCCTGGATTCATAGGGCGGAGCCCTCCCGGGGTACCCTCTATCTGGAAGAATTGAGCACACCCTCTGGTGGTATGGAACCGAGCTGCGAAGACAGAAAAGGAAGGATTTCCATCATCTCTTTCCGTCTTTCCATCATTCGTCCTCTCTGCTTCTGCGCTTCCGATCCTTAAATTTCAATGCCTTTGAAACGAAAAAAAGAAAAGATGCCACCGAAAGAGAAAAAAAAAAAAAGATCGGTCAGCAAAAAGCTCAGATAAAGGCATTCCTGGTTCTCTGATTGTGCATGAGAAATGACTGTTGTGCAGGTACAGAAATGCGTCTGGGTTCCCCAGGAGCTTTTCGCGTTTTCCGGTCCTTTACGAGTGCCGAGCCACGAGTGTTGATCATGGAGAAACCAGAAAAAAAAAAAAAAAAAAGGAAAAAATGCCACAAAGCTGGGAAAGTTTCCGCCAACTGAAAATCAGGAGGCGTAAAGACATTCCGGCATCTGGATATACAGGACACACACACACACACACAAAAAGAAAGGTTTTATGAAATTGTTTTCTCCCAAGTGTTTGCAATTTGTTCATGTTCAAAGGATTGAAGTGTAGCAATCCAAGTTGGTACAGAAATTATTTGAAACGCAGTTCAAGAATACGGTAAAATGGCATTCATTCATCCTTCGTTTGCTGGATACTTTTTTAACTGGAAGCATACCAAGCGTTTCCTACCTTCAATGACCACTTCAGTTTGGCAGCAGGGATCCGGATGAATAGGACAGAATGTGCCGGTTTTACGTGCTCGCCTGGAGGAGCGAGTCACGGCATATCCAGTCACGTTGGTGTGTGATTTGGGAAAGCACTTAGAAGATGAAATCATCACCTCAACAAGGGATCCCAGGGAATCCAAGGTGAAAAAAAGGGAAAAAGAAAGAAAGAAATTTTTTTTTTTTCTTGTCCGAAATCAGGGGAAACCTCCCGTGACTGGATTTCCGTCACCATTTCATAATTCGAGTAATGCAGAATCGGGTCCTGGGGCGTGCTGATACAGAGGCGAAGAGCTCATTTAAACGGTGACGGCAGGACCACGTACCTACCAAATCGAACTTTTAAGACCCCATAAAAATGTCTCGCAAGACACCACTTTGCCGAACACAAAAATCTTGCGTCTTCAGAAATCAGATCGCCTTCCGTGTTGCCATCTATTGAGTACGTGCTAAGACTCTTCGAAACCGCGATGGGGCTGTCTCCAGATGCACGTCTCACAAAGATTTCATTAGTAAAGCAGCAGAATTGTGGCAATCGACTTTTTCTTTTCTTTTTTCTTTCTTTCTTTCTTTCTTCCTTCCTTCCTTCCTTCCTTCCTTCCTTTCTTTTTTTTTTTTTTTTCTACCAACCCTGATTTGTTTACAATAGCAATGACGTTTGGACAACGAGATAATGCTGTAAGGGAATTGGGAAGTAATTAGGGAAGGCGCAGCAGACGACTGGGTTTGGCAGGAATACATTTTAGACTTTCAATTATTCCATTTTCCAGGGCAGGAAATGCTTAGAAGATAGGGTGAACACTCAGAAGAAAGCAACGATCCAATTCTAAGTAGGAAGGGACTCCTTGGTATTTACGATGCATTTTCTAATGCACGCTTGGACGGTCTTGAAGAACAGACGTGGCGTTCGATTTTCTTTTGCACTTCTCCAGTCTCCTCATCAGTTTCCTCTTCCTGGTCTCCGGACAGCGCGAGGAAAAGAAACGGTGCTCTGATTTGGAATCGGGGAATACCAGAAGTCTCCCCACCAAATGGCACACACCCCAGCTTCGATGGTTTTCAAAGTCGCTCTTTTTTCCTTCGCGTTTTCGAAGGGGGATCACGACCGTGTCTCGCGTTGATCAGAGGAGTTGCGCAGGATGTCATTAAAGACTATCCACTTAGACGAAACGTGCATTCGAGGAAGCGTCAGTTCGAAATACGGTGACGCACTGCAAAATGCACAGCGGGCGAATCGTGTAGGTACGTATGAGCTGCAGAAGCACGGACGGAGGCTTCTCAACACAGTCTAATAATTTGTAGGGTCCTCAGCATTGCTGTAATCACGCTAAGCAATAATTATAATTACTGACGGTCCAGGGGCGCGGTTTCATCGTAATTGGCACATGAAGGCGATTCAACGCGACCTCTTTTCATACTTCTGCTTTTGGAATTCGTTACTTTGCATAAACGTATCATCGTAAAACATCCAGGCATGTGAACACCTGGGAAAAGTCCTTCAGGAGGCAGGAGGGATTTCATGCCGGTAAGTCAAAACGCATGGGCACTTTTAGGAGTGAGGAGGGCACTGGCCGGGAAGAGCATCTCAGGCTCGAAATCTTAAAAGCTGCGCAAATTAAATTCGGTTTCTATTAAAGGTGCACTCAATTTATATCGGATCCTTTCAGCAAGGGGGAGGAAAAAAAAAAAAAAAAAAATGAAACGAAGGGATGAAACTCTGAGGAGGAACATCTGCGGATGCGAGACTCCATCATGAAAACGGAAGACCATGTTTCCACGGGAAAATTTTTTGCAGATCAATTTGCTTTGATAGGGCTTCTTTCTGATTTCACGGAACAGGAATCATCCTCCCATCTCGAAGATAGCAGCAGATGTGTCTTTTTTTTGTCTGCTATACTTTTCATTTAGTCGAAGATGCGATGTGGAGATTTTTGCAAACGAGAGATCTCCTGCTAATTTGAACCCTCCTTTTGGAACGAGCTTCTCAGTGTCAAGCAAGAGGGGTCTTTTGCGATTTGAAACTTCTTGCAAATCAAACAGCTGGTTTTAGTTTTTGGAGACGCCGCTACTTCCTGCTGAGAGAATGCTGCATCCACTTTTTCCTCTGTTGATGTAAACAACTGATGAGCACTCATGACAGCATCAAACACGAGTTTCCAGCACAAACGTGCTATAATAACATGTGCTTTGAATGCTCCATTGCGCAGAAGAAACAGGTGCGTTGGCACAGAGAAGGGAGAGGAAATTTCGTGCATTCCAGATGCTCCTTTCATTCTATTCAAGCGCCGAGTATTCAGCATTCCACTCCAAACCGAATTTTGGATTTTCTGATTTTATCTTCCTAGTTCGAATGAAAATTCCGGGATTCGGAAGCCGAATTTCGGGATGTCCGCGATTCTTCACCCGGTCACTCCGAGGCGTTCCTTTTGTGAAAAAGATAAACCAGTAGGGAACGCGCTGGTTCCCAACCGAAGACAAAAGAAGTGCAGGAGGGGGCGTCCACCGACACCGACATTCCGCGAAAAGTCCCCAGCGGGAGAGGGGATGGGGGACGAAAATTTTAAAAAAATGAGGAAATCAGGTGGGATGGAGCAGGGATCTTAGAGTTCGCTCCGTGTGCAACGGAATCGAAACCAAAAAAAAAAAAAAAAAAACACCGAGGAAGCTACGGAGCGAACGGGGAGGATGAAGATAGAGAAAAAAAATCAAGGGAGGCAAGGAACAAGGGTCACCGGTGTCTGCTGCTCCCAACTATCCACCAGCCGGTGCCGGCTGCTGGCGATCTCCTCCTTTACTTCTTGTTCGAAGTGAGGCCACCTTGCAGCCGTCCTCAAGCAGGCGGTGCTGCCATCCCGGTGACCTCCCTTCGCTGCATCTGCGTCTGCAAAACATGGCGGACCGTAACCGTGACACAGATGCAACATCTCGTTGCGATCTCCCCCACTTCTTTCTAGTGTGACAATGGGAATTGGTGGGCCATCGGCTCCATCGATTCCTGTAAGAGGATAAATGCCCCTGCGCACCGGGTGTGAGATCACCGCGCCCGTACAAAATTCTTCCAGAGCCGAGAACCACCGCAGCAGGTCTCGCGGGCGATGTCCTCCTGGTGCGGGAGTGCTGCTGCCAACCTCTGGCACACTTCGGGGATGCAACCCCTGAGGAAACTCGGGGCCACCGCTCGTTGCACCGGAATCCCCACTGAGAGAAGAGCAGCGCAGCCCATCCCCAGGAGATGGGGAACGCAAAAGCGTCTAAACGTCAAGGAGGGACCCACAAGTTCTTCGGAGGTGACACCCGAAAGTTCGCTCCACCGAAGGAGTCCCGTCACCGCGGTACGCAGAGTGGCAGCATTCACCGAATGGCGCGTCTTCCAGCCGCCAAGGGGTTTCGTTCTTGCTGTGATGGTGCAGGAAAACTCCCACCTCTCCAGAGTTCGGCTACTGTCGTCGCTTGCCCTGAGGACAGATGGCGCTGCGGCAGGAGGTGTGGCGTCCAGGGTAGAATACTCCTCCGCGTCTTGCATCACCACTTCCAGAAGTTGAGGCAGGAAGTGTCGCAAGGGGCAAAGTTTCTCCGGGTGCATTCCCTGGAATGCAGCTCAGGGACGAAGTCCGTGATGGCCCTCGCTCAAGGAGGCCATCTTGAAGGCATGATGAATGAAAGCCCAACTTTGTCGGGCCTTCACCCCTTTCATTGAAACGACGAAAATGTTTTTTTTTTTTTTTTTCAACATAATCCCACCTGCGTTTGCAATGAGGAAAGCAACCACCTGCTTGTAAAAACGCGGCACTTCGCTTCGTTCTGCTTCTGTCATTGCTTTTCGTGATAAATTTCGTTTGGAATCTGTCCAAGCAGCTGAGACATTGATCTGATTCAATCAAACACGTGATTTTTGCAATTACTGAGATTTCCAATGACACTTCTGCGGAACAGAACGAGGGATGCGTTGTTCGCACTCATTCAGTTTCTTGGATGCTTCAGAGAACTCGTGAGGTACTTTGCCTTTCCAGCATGAAGATCTGTTCGGAAAAGGATTGGTCAGTGTTCTCAAGAATTCAACACATCAGTCTTAGTTACGTTATTTGACTCACGGGAGCTTGCGATTTGCTTCCCTTATTTAATGGAAAGACGTGAAGACCCTAAAGGAAGTACATAAAGCAAAAAAAAATAAATTCCGGATGCAGGTAACTGTATATGAATAGTAAGCTATGCATTAGAAGGATAGTTTGATTGCGTTCCTCAGTGTCCTATTTAAGCGCTTCCATTTGTACGTGCTTAACACATTATGAAACGTCGAATGTTCCAGGCAAAAGTTTCCCTGAAGTACAGTTCTCTATTGTATTACCTCATCTGCATAAAAAGGGGATTGCATTATGTGATACATTCGAATTACATGTATCTATTCTCAAGAATTACAGAATAACTGTCGAATTGGATGTTCGATGCTTGCCATACATTCCAGTTCAGAGCAGCGTAATTTAGGATTCCAGGCACCCTATCTCGAATGTGTTATGACTCCAGCATCGTATTTCTGGAATACTTAAAGACCCTCTTTTCCATCCGTCATTATCTGATTAAACTCGGAATTCCTTCCCTCTCCAGAAACGGCGGCCGCGTCTCCAGCAGCTCCGGAATGGGGAAGAAAATTCTCAAAAACGTATCCATGTAAATCTGACATCGCAACGTCCCTATACGTGGAATGATTTTGGCCCGCATCTCGAATTTTCATTGTTCATCCATCACTGTTGCAGCTCAAGGAGGCTTGGAATGATTCATTTCGCGTCTCTTCAACTTCCGCGATCAGACCACGCTGATCACAACTTTGCATCGTACGTAACCGATGCCGCAAACACGTCATGCGGATGATGCCCGAAAACTCAGAATCATGTCTGGACGAGTACTCTCAGCATGCAGCTTTTAGAAGTACGCAGCGACAGTTGTCTCGTGTACATGTCTCTCGGAGCACGTCGTGCTCCCTCACGATGCTCATCACGCTGTGATGGTGCCGGTTTTATAGTCGAGCGCTTGGAATTGCGAGCGGGTCTCGCGTGCGCCTCTCTCAGAGGAGGAGCGACTGCCAGTGGAGCTGCAGCAGTTTCCTGGGGGACCGCAAGAAGCGACTCGACGTTCCTCGCGGACGGCGAGAGCTTTCCTGGTCTTTCCAATGTCCTTTCATCGAGCGAAGCTCAGATCTGAGCAGCCAGCAGCGTGAGTCACCAGGCTGCGAGCATCTGTGGGTCTTCGAACAGTTCAAACTCTATTTTGCTTGCTCTGAAAAAGCATCTTCAGAAAGGAAGGGCAGCTGCAGGGTGGAAAGCAAGGTGCGGTTGACGTCAGCCCGCGGAGGAAAGAGGTTCGCGCGATCGAAGGGAGATGGATCTACACTCACCATCGTGAGTCCTTCAGATTCGAAGCTCAGTGCCTGTCCGTTTGGAGCAGCCCTTCGAGGATATTCCTCACCCGCCTGTTTTTCCATTGAGTTTACTAAGCACGATCTTCGGTAGAGCCGAAGATCTCCTAGTAAAATGTACACAATTTCAATCTTCTAGGGAATTGTACACTATTCGCTAGGAGTCGCGGGAGGACGCTGTGATGGCAAATGGAGTAGTTCTTGCAGCAAGGATGTCGGGCTAAGTCCATACTTTGAAAAGCACTCAGCAGGATTTGATTTTTTCCCCTGCAGACGACGAGTTTTTCTCGAATTCATCCGGTTATCGATCCGCAGAAACCCGTAAGAGCTAGGAGCAGGTTCACTCCAAAAGGCAAGAAGGATGAATGTTTAACACACGGCCGTTCCGGCGGTCTCTCGTGGGGCAGCTGAGCAGCGAGTTCCGATGAAGAATGCTTCCCGCTCAACCTCACGGGGAAGTTGCATCTCGGAGAGCCGACATCGGAGGAAAAGCTGCGTGAGAAGGTTTGTGTTCGCCTCGCGTGGGTGCTACGTCTGATGGGGAAGGATTCCTCCGACTGCGCGAATGTAGGTGGTTCCTTCCCCTGAAGTCCAATTCATCCGGCAGCAGCCAAAGCATTGGATCGAAGTTTCGTTTCCATCCACTGACACACGTAGCGATTCGATGCACCAGAAAGAAAGGGTGCTAATGACGAGGATCGGGGGTCTCCGGAATGCTCCTGGACAGAACGCTAATTTCTTCTGATGCCTGCGACATCTGCTGCCTCAACTTCTGGAATTGGTGATGCAAGACGCGGAGGAGTATTCTACCCTGGACGCCACACCTCCTGCCGCAGCGCCATCTGTCCTCAGGGCAAGCGACGACAGTAGCCGAACTCTGGAGAGGTGGGAGTTTTCCTGCACCATCACAGCAAGAACGAAACCCCTTGGCGGCTGGAAGACGCGCCATTCGGTGAATGCTGCCACTCTGCGTACCGCGGTGACGGGACTCCTTCGGTGGAGCGAACTTTCGGGTGTCACCTCCGAAGAACTTGTGGGTCCCTCCTTGACGTTTAGACGCTTTTGCGTTCCCCATCTCCTGGGGATGGGCTGCGCTGCTCTTCTCTCAGTGGGGATTCCGGTGCAACGAGCGGTGGCCCCGAGTTTCCTCAGGGGTTGCATCCCCGAAGTGTGCCAGAGGTTGGCAGCAGCACTCCCGCACCAGGAGGACATCGCCCGCGAGACCTGCTGCGGTGGTTCTCGGCTCTGGAAGAATTTTGTACGGGCGCGGTGATCTCACACCCGGTGCGCAGGGGCATTTATCCTCTTACAGGAATCGATGGAGCCGATGGCCCACCAATTCCCATTGTCACACTAGAAAGAAGTGTGGGGGGGGGGGAGATCGCAACGAGATGTTGCATCTGTGTCACGGTTACGGTCCGCCATGTTTTGCAGACGCAGATGCAGCGAAGGGAGGTCACCGGGATGGCAGCACCGCCTGCTTGAGGACGGCTGCAAGGTGGCCTCACTTCGAACAAGAAGTAAAGGAGGAGATCGCCAGCAGCCGGCACCGGCTGGTGGATAGTTGGGAGCAGCAGACACCGGTGACCCTTGTTCCTTGCCTCCCTTGATTTTTTTTCTCTATCTTCATCCTCCCCGTTCGCTCCGTAGCTTCCTCGGTGTTTTTTTTTTTTTTTTTTTGGTTTCGATTCCGTTGCACACGGAGCGAACTCTAAGATCCCTGCTCCATCCCACCTGATTTCCTCATTTTTTTAAAATTTTCGTCCCCCATCCCCTCTCCCGCTGGGGACTTTTCGCGGAATGTCGGTGTCGGTGGACGCCCCCTCCTGCACTTCTTTTGTCTTCGGTTGGGAACCAGCGCGTTCCCTACTGGTTTATCTTTTTCACAAAAGGAACGCCCCGGAGTGACCGGGTAACAACATTTCTTCCGATACCGCCAAATCGTTTCCAGAAGCTTCCAGCACCCGACACGCGTATATGGCAATCGTGCCGTTGGTGCAGCGTGGCAAACAATCCATTCGTCTTGATGCTTGTAAAGACATGGACAAACTTCTCGTGCCTTCTGTTTTCTGGCAGATGGGGAACTCTCGAAAAGAAAAGAGGGGGGAAAATCGCGATCAAGAACCCACGGTCACGCATGGGCACAGGAGCAGGGGCATTAGGGAAACGACTGCAGAGCGAGCGCCTCTATTCTAACTGCGGTCTTTTGTTTTCGTTTCGATCAGTTCAACGTCCATGTTTTCTCGGAAGGGCAGAACGCCCGCAACTCTTCGAGATCGGAAAGGGTTACTCCTACACCTTCCTATTTCCAGCTTCCATTTTCGTCTCTAGGAATCACCGTTCTGCTACCTTGGTTGGCTTGCTGGCGGATGGGACGCCACGAGCAGATGCAGGTGGTGACCGAGAAACAGGTGCTTCCTCGTTCCAGGGGCTGATCCGAGTCAGCTTCGACTGTTCATCCGTACCGCAAAGCGCGGAAAGCGCCCTTGCTCTCTTCCCCAAGCGAGCGGAGGGTCGGAGCGCTTCTTTCTCGGGCTGCTCCGCCGTTCCCCGAGAGTCACTCTTTGCCTTCCAGCAGTCAGCCTTTGACCGGAGTTGCACTTTGCCTTGCAGCAGAAGTACTGACTCGTTGCCACGCGAGGAAGATACAGGCGTCCGATCTTCCCGGGAACATGGCACGGGAGGCAGTTCGGCAGGCAGCACAGTGGGTTCGATTCCATCCGAGTAGAAGCCACGAGTTTGGGAGGGCTGACGAGGTCAGTGGCGAGGGTGGAAGTCGAGGGCGAACTCCGCCTCCCTCTCCGAGGGTGGAATTCGTCGAAACATACCTCCGTCCCTCCAGAGACAGATTGTCTCAGCCGACGTCGTCTTCGGAGCACTTCACATTGGCTCCTAGCTGCGATTCAAATCTCACTGACTTTCCTCGCGCTGACCTACCTCGCCCACCCCTTCATCGCGCCACCGGAAGATGCCCCGAGGTCCGCGCAGCTGGCGCTCGCTGGCGGAAGCTTCCGGAGAAAAATCTGCACTCGAGTTGAAATCCCTCTCTTCCTCCTCCGTCGCCTCCCCGCTTCACCCGGGGTCCTCCGTGTTTCGACTGCTGTTACGGGAGCGGCGCGGAAATCTGGGCACGGAGGGCGCGCCACTTCCTGACCGCAAGATATTCCGTTCTTTGCCAACAGGGGTGGATTCCGACCCGTCAGCCCACGTCCCGGGATGCAGAACCTATGGCCTTGAATCCTCCCTCCGCTGGTTGCTGCCGTTCGCCGCGCAGGGCGAAGAGAAGCGCCATCTGGACCCGCACGTAGAGCGCGAGCCGCGGGGTTCGAGTTCCTAGCCGTCCCGCGCGCCCGCTGCCGCGTTCCCTTCGCAGGAGCGGTCGCGCGGGAAGGCTGGCTCCGCGAGACGTGCGTTCATCCAGGAAAGTCCATTCGTGGCAAAAAGTGGCTTCATGAGGAAGCCGAGCGGGATGTTTTTCCGTCCACCTTGGAGAGGAGACCTTGAAGACGGCACAAGCACCCCTCCCTTCAGCTGGTCTCGCTCCTCTCCCCCGAGCTTCTTTCCCCAAACTCTTGGTGATGCTGCTGCTGTGCTGGACCTCCCCGTGCTGCGAGCACGCGGCATCGTAGCCGCTGGTCGCGTCCAGGAGGAAGGGGAGGGTCATTTTTTTTCTCGAGGAAATGAAGGGAGATGGTAGGAAACTTTCCCCACGGAACTTTGGGGAGCTGCAGAAGGAGCAAATCGCTAACTCGTGAATCGGTTGCGCGGGAAGACCGGAAGGGCACCGCAAATGCTAAAGAAAAAAGAAAAAGTTGGCCAATGAAGACGAGGTTCATCCCTCCCTTCGTTGCCTGTTGCAGGTGGGACCACCTCGCAGTGGAGGAGGTGGCGAAGAGCATGACCTGCCATCGTTGCTCGCTCGCCCCTTGTCCTGTTATGGCACAGTTCACGGGTTACCACGGGGGAGGCGGGTGGACTGCAGCCCGTTACGCCAGTTCAATAGGGGTGGCCATAGGGATTCAAGAGGACTCTCTCTGGCTTAACCTCCTCCAGGGCATCCGAAGTCCAGCAGTAGGTGCAGAAAAGGTTCAATCTCCCTGCTCCAAGGCACGATTTTGGCACGCGTCTGCTATGGAGGAAGTTTTATTTGCGCTCATCAATAGTGGACCAACAAACAAACAAAAAAAAAATAAAGCTGCAGATCAGTGGACTGGACCCTGTGAAAGAATGAGCTGGCGAGAGCCGGACGACTCAACAGTAACGGTTGGATCCGTCCAGGGAAAAGAGAAAAAAAAATGCAAATGCTTGAGTTGGTGGCCAGTATGGCTACGGTCTTCGCGCGTGGCACCAAGCGTTGCGGGTTCGAATCCCCACGTGGAGGATAGACGCTGAGAAAGGAGCACGTCGTGGGTTTCGAGTCCCCCCGCAAGATGAGACTGGTTGGCCTATTTGGGTGAGACAATGGTGGGAGCCGGAAACCGGATGTCCTCGTTGACTGGCCGCGATTGGAAGCTGACCCTCTGGGTCCATCCAGGAATTAAGGAACCGGTTCCCTTAAGGGTTCCCTCCCAAAAGCGTAAGAGGAAAGGACTCCTTCCACTGGAGTCCTTCCTGGAGTCATGGGGTGGTCCCCTTCCAAAGAGTTACACGCACCCTCAGGTGGCGTGGACAGAGTCAAAGAGCTTCGTTAGCCCCCGACGGAGGCGATCGGTTCTTCAGTACTCTTTGAGAACCAAAAAAACAAGAAAAGGAACCCGGGGAAAGAGGGGAGGGCGTACAGGAAAAAAAAAAAAAAAACTGCCTAAGCGGGGAAGGGGAGGAATAAGAGAAGAAGGGTCACTAGTATACCTGTTAAGCGTCCCCATCCTTTTCAGGATTTGGAAAGTTACACCCTCGAACCCTCCAGGTGGAGCAATTCTCAAGGAGGTCGTGGCGCAGTCCGGGGAGGTGCTGCCCCTCGTCCAGCGGTGCGGGCATTCCAGCCTCCGACGCTCCCGCGAAAGGACTGCTCCTCTCCGGAAAGTTCCGTTCAGCAGGCATGGTGCCGACTCCTCCACTCCCTTCCCCCTTCCCTTACTCGACTCGAGAACTCCACGCTTCCCTCGAGATCTGGAGCTGCTCCCCGTGAGCAGGGGTGCACAGCGAAGAGTGCTTCGCGGCAGCTCAAGTGGGCGTAGGGGTTTCCCCTCCTTCGACCTCGAAAAACTCCCTCAGGAGCTGACGAGGTCCCGCTTCGACCGGAGACGGACTTTTGCCTGGCTCCCGCACGGTCTCCGTGTTGCGTGACCTCCGGAGGATGACGTCGAAATGATCCCTTCTGAAAGTAGGAGATAAGCAGCACTTCTACATCACGCGCAGACTGCAGTTATTCATTTTCCTTGTTATTCATTTGTTGAATTCATCCCCTTCTTCCTACACCTTCACCGCTCTGACCCTCGAACGCAGAAGACTTGAGAGTCATAGACTCCCATTCTTTCAGAACTTCAGTGTATCACCTAGGAGCCAGTTTTTGCCACCTCGCCATCTTGGCATGCTGGAACATTCCCTCAAAGCACAGAAGTGAATGAAAACAAAGTTCGGGAATACACGGGAAGATGAGGGAAGGGTACCTCTACCGCATCGGGTCTTTTCCCTGCAGACTACGGAACTCATGCTCCTATTCTAATTTTCCTCAGCCGGAGAATCTGGTAGCTCCGATTGGGGTTCACCACAGGGGTTAGTCCGACCCCTCTTCTTCCACATCCATGCAGTTCAGTTCCAACGTAGCGGGATCGGAGAAGACATCCCATTCAGGGTATTCGGGAAGAAGGACGCTGTCGGACGGCTTCGATCCCTGCTCTTCGAGTTTGATACAGGCTGCAACCTCAGAGTGGGGGGACGCAGCGTCAGATGTTTGGCTGCATGTTCGTCTCGGAGTTCCGAACTTCGCATCGGGCATCAGCTGCCGCAGCTGACCGACCAGAATTTGCTCGTGAGGAAACTTTCGTCACAGGGATTCTTTATGTGCTCTGAATCGATTTGCTCCACTTGTAGGTCGAATTGCCATCTGATCTTTGAGTTGTCCGGGGCATGGCTGAGGCTCTGCACTCGGCACCTAACATCAGACACCGAGTCCACTCTCCCGGCGAGCGGCTAGCTGCGACAGACTGGCAACCCTGCTTTCCAGAGTCTTGCCGCCTACGAATTCCCTCTCCGGTATATAGCTGCCCTAGTGAGCTAACATCCGTGGATCTCCTGCGGTGCCTTGGATGCTAGAGCCTGGAGGCAGGAGCCCGTGAGAACGTGGGCCGAGATCACCATGGCCACGTCAGAAATTATTCGGTGCCAGCAATACCGCCACAGTGCCGGAAGAGCAGTGGGGCACTGGGCAGAGAGCTACACATGTTGATCTGCCCATCAGAACCCCCTTCGCTGCAGCGGTGTTCTCCGCATTCGAGATCCATGATCGGCGAAACAGGAAATTTCCTGCAAAATCCCAGCTTGCAGGAAACCCCTTGGTAGCTGGGCTGCGCATCCGCTTGCTGCAACACCCGTGACCCCTTCCAGAGGACAGATTTGCTGGGGTAAACTCTCCGCCCCCTCCCCCTTCTCGAAGAGCTCGAGGTATCTCCGGTGACCACAGACAGCTCGTTCCTCCTCCTCTAGTGCGCTGCGGTTGGTGCTGCCGATGTTTCATCGGGGACTCCTGTGCAACTGGCGCCGCTGCCGCTGGACGAAGGGACTCGTCGCGCCAAATTGTGCCAGGTGCGAGGAGAAGGCGGTCGCCCTGTTAGTGGAATGTGCTGCCCCCGGGCATTCTGGGTAGCGGGTCGCCAGGGGGAAGGGGAGACCAAGTCCCGGAGAGGGCGGAACAGAGGCACCTCAGATCACCCAGAGTAGGTCAGAAAGCTGGCTGGACTTTCGGGGCAAATTCTCAAGCCCGGTGGGAGGAGAATCTCGAGCGAGGGGCGTGTCCGCAGCATCCGTTCCTCTTTCGTCCAGGCGCCACGAACGCCCTTCCCCTCGCCTTCCCAAGCTGCACCTGCATCGGCGGGTAGGGATCGCTTCTCTCCCTCATCCCCTGGAATTCCTGGTGGCTCTTGTCACAGCGGAGGGCTTCCGACCATTCTCCCTATATTGCTCGTCCTGGACACCCGGTTTCTGGAGGTCAAGCGTCTGCCTCTCCCGGAGACTTCCACTGTTGCTTCGATGCATCACCTGCCTGCCTCGAGGCCGATTAAGACCTGACATTGGCAAGTTGGGGAGAGCAGGTCCGGAGACCAAAGTCCGGCCGTGGTCGCCTCACATGGCATCCGAAAACGCCCATTTCAGCTCCTGCCTACCCATTTCCATGGGACAGCAAGAGCGGTGCACACGCGGAAGGATGCGAAAAGGGATGTTTGACGATGGTATTTCCAGTATTGAACTCTAAAGGAGAGCTCCTACCAAGTGCAACAGCGTCGAAACAGGAAAGCCTGTTCTCGTTGTTGTTGCTGTACCCTTTCTTCTAGCTCTTCTTGCTGCTGTCCTTCGCTTCTCGGTGTTTTGGTTAAGATCAAAGTGCTGTCCTTCTTGGTGTAGTTCTTCTTGTTTCACTTCTTCTCCTTAGTATATTTCTTCTTGTTATTCTTCTTCCTATTGTTGTCCTTGTTTTTATTGTTTTCGCTTCTGTTCCTCTTGTTTTTCGTGTTCTTGCTCTTGTAATCCTTGCTCTTCTTCACGCTGTTGCTATCCATCTTTGTGCCGTTGTTGCTGTTCTTGTTTTTCATTCTTGCTTTTCTCGCTGTTCTTCTTGTATTGGTTCATGTTCTTCTTCTTGCTGTCCTTGTGGCTGTTGCTTTTGTTGTTCTTTCTCTTCTTAATGCTGCTTCTATTGATCTTGCTTCCCTTGTTGCTTTTTTTGTTCTTTGTGATGCTGATGTCCTTCTGATTGTTGCCATTTTTCTCTTCACGTTCTTGTGATCATTGCAACTTGGAACTCTTCACTCTGGTCTCTTCATGTTGCTATTCCTGTTTCCTTTTCAGTTCTTGCTCTTGACATTTTTGTGTCCGTTCTTGATGCTCTCGTTGCTTCCTTTTCAGTTTCTATTCTTGTTAGCCGCACCGCCGTCAGGAGACAAAAAGGCTTGCTCCTCCAGAAAATGGTGCTCGATTTGGGGCGAGTAGGCTGTCCAGCTTCATCATCACCGTGACTCCCACTTTTTGATCCTGCTCTACCTTGAGCGTGCACTTACCACTCTTCATCCGCTTCCAAGGAGATTTCTCTGGGCATCCTTAGAGTCCCGCCTGGCTTTCGGGGAAGAGGTCAAGGACCAAGGTCACGGATCACGATATGCCACGAGCGGCATGCTTACGGGCGGGAGTTCGAAAAGAATCCTCTGTCCTGAGGGACACGTTTCTTGAACCTTCTCCTCTTGCTCTAAATCTTGCTGGTATTGCTGGTCCTCTCCATTTAGGGAGGTCTGGAAGCTGACGTGTCCCTTCCTCCCCCTCCATACTATCTCCTGCTCACTGGGCAGAAGCTCTCAGTCTCCCCAAGGCAATGGGTTGACCACCAAGGAGCTAGGTCCTCGGAGAAGAATCTGCGAGGACAAATCGGGTTCCAGTCTGCGCGGATGTTCATCCTGGTTTAGACGGAACGAAACCATACCCAACGAAACCGTTCCAGGTGCTCACGCTATCAGAAAGAAAGGGCAGGGGGCACTCTCCTTGTTGATGCTGCCAGGCCTCTTCGGGAACCAACACTGGACACGGGAAGAACACGTGCTTCTCGCATCGCCCTTGGCGGTCCGTTGTCACGATGGACTTTCGGTCCGAGAGCTCGACCGTTCCGCCCCCGGGAACCGCCTTCTTCCCGAGTCAGCGTCAGGAGAAGCACAACTTCAAGAGTACAATCCTCAGCATCGCACACCGGACCCAGAGTCCAGTTCCCTTCCCACATCAGTCGATCTCTTTTCCTTATACTAACACTTTCCTTATACTTATTTCCTATACGCTTTATACTAAGGCGCTGCACGGGTAGCGAGGGACTGCTTTCGTTGCTGCCCCACTTTCGGCACACCAGAAAAGGGTTTGGCTTCCCGCTGAGGCAGCTGTCCTCGCTGCTGGCAGCCCAAAGTTGGATTTACTGCCGTCCCATGAACATTAATGCATGGCGGCAGGAATCTTTTTCATCGTGGGCCGCTTCCGAAGGAACGCGCTCGGAAGATCTTCGACGCCTGCGACTTCTCCACAGTCATTCCTTGGACGAAGTCATGCAGGACAAGAAGTCGGATCATCTGGCCGCCACACCACTCGCCACAGCGCAGTCTGCCCTCAGGGAAAGCAACGACAGTTGCCTACCGGTGAAATGGGAGTTCTGCACAATAGCGGGAGTGAGTAAGCTCCTCGGCGGCTGGATGACAAAGGAGCTGGTGGAAACCGCCACTCCTCGGAATCGGGAGAAGGGCCTGCTTCGGTGGAGTGAACATTTAAGTGTACCCCCCCGAAGAGATAGTGGTTCCTCCCGTTTGTTTGGATACCTCCGTGTTCCCCTTAAAGTGGAAACAAGATGTGCTGCTCTTTTTACACTGGGGATTCCACTGTAATCGGCAGCAAAGCATCGTTTCCGGGGGAGCTGCTTCGCCAAACTGTTTGAGGTGCAGAGAGATCGACTCTTTTCCGCACCTTCTGCTGGACTGCGGTTACCTCCGTGAACTATGGCGAAGGATGATTTCAGCCATCATGCCGCAGGGAGGCACTGCCATTGAGGTGCTGCGGCGCTTCTTCAGCAGGAATGGACTTTCGGTAGGCGTGATTGTCGCAACCATCTGTTGCATTCGCGCCATCGTGAAGGCCCGCTACTCCCTGGAGTTGTCAGCGCAGCGAAGGGAGGCTCACCTGTTTGCAGCTGAATTTATGGAGAAGGCTGCAAAGTGGCCTCACCTTTGTGACGAGGTGAAAGAGGACATAGCCGGCATCCATCGCCAGTTTACAGACTTTTGAGAACGGCGTAATCCGGTGACCACTGCGACCTGTAACCCACCCATACCCCATCCCCGTTCGCTCTGCTGAAATCCCGGTGCCATTAATTTTATCCTGGTGCCTACCAGAGCGATCCCAAAGACCCTTGTCCCGGCGTCCCCCATTAATTGTTTTTCTTTTGTTTTTGTTTGTTTGTGTTCCCCGTCCCCACACACCGTTCCCAAGACTGTTATTCTGGCCTGCGTGCCAGCAATCTTCTCTTGATCCTTGTTCAGTCGTCAGTTGGGAGCCTGGTCCCCAACTGGTTTATTTTATATAATTGTTCTTTGTTTATATTATATGAAATGAACGCCCCGGAGTGAGCGGGTGAGAACTCTCTTTTCCTAGAATTTCCTAGGGAATCTGTCCCGGTGACCGGAGTCGCGGTGAGTGCACTAAGGAGCGTGGTCGCAGACCGCTGGGCAGTCGATCAAGTAGGGAGCTTCTTTCCCGTTCCTGGCTGTGCAGTGCGGGATCCCGAAAAGATGAGATTCTTCTGCGAGTTGGCAGCTTGTTGAAGATGGCCTTCTTGGAGACGGCTCAGGTGAACTTTGGAGAGAAGATAAGAATGCGACATCAGCAAGGCGTCTTCAACGTCGGAGAGTGGCATCAGAGAGGAAGCATCCCACTGAGACTTTTCCATTGGTTCACCGAAAAAAATCTTCCTGTGCTGCAATAGTTCTTGAGGATCTTCGAAGCCGCAGATGCCCATCTCCAAAAGAGTCATTTGAGAGAGATCCATCTCCTCATTCGCAGTTGCGAGTATCGACCTTCTTGCGGCATCAGGACATCGGGTAGATCCACAAACTGATGCGTTTGAGGAGAAGAGACAGAAAGTGTCTAGAGGAACGGACATCAGATGGGGTGCACCATCTTATGAACTTTCCTCCAGAATTCGGAAGTCAGCACCGTTTTTTCGGCATATTGATCATGTGGAAATTATGAAGGTATTTCCATTATCTCTTTTATTAGTGGAAGAACCCTGCTACTATCAGGAAATAGACGGCTCCCCTCTCTACAAAGCGCTGTCTCTTGCATCTTTAATGCAAAAGAGCATGGACGACGGGAGCATACCCGTTCCTTCCTCCAGCTGCCATTTATTATTTCAGGAATCATTGATAATGGTCAGAGAGTCACTTAGAGCTCTAATTCACTGCCTGATGCCTAGGGTCTTACAACTACGAGATCCTCTGATCTCCTCGGATAGCAGGAAGACATGGCGGTTTGGTGTCATCTCTTGCATAACTTGCTCAGGCTGATTCATATAGTAGGAAGGCGAAACACCCGCCCACAACATGGGCAATTCCAAATTGCAGTCTGACTCGACTCTGCTCCAGTGGTTGGTAGCACCAACTGACGACGACCATATTCGCTGCATTCGTTTCAGGCAGTCACCGATTCCGATTTGAAGATGCACATCGCAGCTGAGGTCTTTCATTGATGGATGATTATCACCCGGTTATGCCGGGGCACTCATTACTTAAAGTAATAAAATACATTTTTGAAGTAGGACCGTTGGCTCTACCACGCGCAATAAACCTGCCGAAGAGCGGAACACAGACTGGCGAGGTTCGCTTCGGCAGCATTGGGGGAGGGAAAACAAAACACACAAAAAATAAGCAAACAAAACGGGGGAGGGGAATTTATACACGGGGAGAAGGGGAGGGATCGAGGAAAGGATCACGGTACGCTGCCCGGCGCCCTCTGCATCCTGCTCAGGATGACGGCAAGTGCCGTCCGGATAATGCCCAGGTGGAGCCATCTCGAAGCGGTCCTCGGGAAGATCTGAGTCCAGTTGATGGCGTCCCTCCCATTCTAGCCTCTTCTTCCCGCGTTCCGGACTGCCGCCGTGGTCCTACGGGGAGAGCGGAGAACTGCGATGGACGCGGATGGTGGCAGAGCGTCATTCGCGAAGAAGCGTTTAAAAATGTCCCTGGGCCGCCCGCCGGGGTTCCTAGGATCGTCGCGATGCGATCCCCAAAAGGTCAGAGGGTCTCACGGTCCAACAACAGGTGCGAGAGGATCTTCCCGCACCTGTAGCACTCTGAGAGTTCACGCTCCCCCGAGTCCATTGGTGAAGGCGCTCTTTGCATGGGATTCCCCAATGCAGCACCAGTAGCACCGACTCGCCATTTGAGAGGAGGTCGCCAGGGTGATGGAAATGCTTCGCTGCCTTCCTTCCAGATTTTTTTTTTTTGGTTCGCTAAGGACTGTGGAGCCATTTTCCTAGATGCTCACGAAGCCTCTTCACACTATCCGCCCGCGCCACTCGGGGATGCGTGCTAACTCTTTAAGTCAGAGGGTATCCCGTGAGGAGACCACTCTATGAATCCAGGAAGTCTCTAGAGGAAGAAATCCGTTCCTCTTACGTTTGGGAGGGAGCCTTGATGAAGAACTCTTCCTTATTCTCTCAGAAGAGACGCCCCAGAAGAAGCTTCTCCACTGTTTCTTCTCCGAAGGGAACCCGCAAGGGAACCTCTCCTTCTTTGTTTCCTCCTCTGAAGAGGACCTCTAAGGAATGCTTCCCAATTTCTCAGAAGGGCGCCCCCTGAAGAAAGCAGCGCTCTTCTCACACTTTGGAGAGGTATCAATCCACCAGCTCCATGGTACGAAATAGAAGGGCCCCGGGCGGTCAGCTTCCAATCAGGACCAATCAGCGGGGCCATTTGGATGCTCCCGGCTTCCATCAGTGGCTCACCTGAAGCCTACTGGCCAACCAGAATCATCCTGAGAGGAGGCTCGAAACCCACGATGCACCCACTTCTCGGCGTCGATCCTTCCCCGGGTGGGATTCGAACCCGCAACTCTTGATGTCACCACGCGTGGGGACCGCAGCAGCCATGCGGCTGCCAACGCGGGCCATGTGGCTGCTGCAGTCCGTTTTGCACGAACCCTCCGATTCAAATTAAAGCAGGACATTCAGACTCGGCCAGGCTGTCGTACCTGGAAACCACCGTCCCCAACCCAAACGCTTAATTCCTAGAAGAAGCTATTGTCACGTCGCTTCAGATCTAATGAGATGCACTTTAATTAGAAAGAGCAGCGAGGAACAGGGCGCATCGAAGCAAAAGTATCCTGGAACCTGCGCGCAGTTGCTTCTTTATAGCCATTCGCTCCGAGCTGCTCCTCCATAAAACAAAGTCGCCACCTCTATCCGCCTCCAGAAATAGCAGGCGTCACCATTACGTAGAATTTTATGGAAACTTGCGCAAGGTAGGAGCAAGCTAATCGAAACCTGAGGAGGCTTGTCGAGTGCTCAAACCAGTCCGTTTTCCGTCCTGCCAGGAGGGCTCCAGCAGAGGAAGAAAAAGTTCGTCAATCCGCTCGTTCCCTGGGAGACGGGAACTTTCCAGAACTCCGTGCAGTGGGTGCTGGAAGCATTTTTTTTTCCAGACTTGCTCTGGAGGAAGGCGCTTGGGAGCACTCCGATGCGACCGTCGGTCCCAAAGAGCGCTTTCCCAGGGATCCGGTGGGACTGTGCCAGGATCCGGAAGCCTCTTTCGTCGCTAAGGCACGCTGGGGAGCTCACTGAGCACGCGTGTTCCATAAGAGGATTGTTCGCCGTCAGCTAAGAGCATTACACCATTTCACGTGGATCTCTGCTGTCATCACATGCTTCCAGCCCATTACTTTAGTTTTTTCACATTAAATACTGTGGGTATGTGAATTTAAAACTTTTACAAAATGTATTTCATCACCTTCTTGTTAGCTCTTACCAAATGGCAGAACGTCTTGTATTTATTGATATTCCGTACATTTACAGCATCCTCAAATGGAAGCACATCTGAATTTTTCTTCCCAAGTTATAATCATGAATATTATATAAAATACCAAGAGCAGTATAAATATATCTGATTAAATAAAAATCATTTGATTCAATGTATCTATACAGTGCTGCTTACATTGACAGATACTTCCCATTAAATCTGTACCTTTATATGCACACACCAAATACTACAAAATTAAAAGGTTAAAAGTTATTTCCTCTTTACTAATACTTAATGGAATCCACTGACACTTTGACCTTCGTGATCTCTTCGGCTCGAGGATGCACCAGTCGGTTCGGAATTCCCGGAGTGCACGCACTGGGACCGAAATCTCCTGTCTTTGCTTGGTGGGAAGCGCACCGTGTTTGGGGGGGCGCTTCTGCGAGGGTCGGACGCCCGCGCGCCGTGTCGGCAAGGTCCCGTCTTTCTTGACCAACGTGATCGGGGTCGCCCTCGACGAGGCTTCGCAGCAAGCGCCGTGACCGGGAAATTCCCGGATGTGGAGCGTTTCAAAAGCAAGGCCGTCCGAACCCCGAGGTCGGATCGTTAATTTCGGCCGAGAAAGTTTTAATGGTGCTGCTTAAAGCTGCAGCGGAAGGAATTTTTTTTTTTTTCCTAAGGACAAGATACACAAAATCGATTTGGAGCACTAAAGAAGAGAAAACGATGCAGCGGGAAAACGCTACTGTGTAAGCAAGCACTCAAAACTGCATCAGTAGCGGGACACTGCAGTTGCAGCGAAGTGAAGATTGTGCTACTGGGAAGCAAAAAAGAGATGCATCGGAATTTTCCTCAAGAGAAACAATTCTTAATTCGATTCCTCAGTCTGCCTGGCGGTGGGGTGATTTTATTCAGTACCCTTATCGAAGCAGCAATCAACCAATCACAAATAACAAACACCGAGTACTGTTTTTTAATTTTTTTTTTTTGTTTCCCTCTGCTGAAGTATTTACGGTGGAAGGAGTCGTTTTCCGCTTGCTCTGGAACAGATAGGGGATAGTGGTGGAACAGAAACTATCTAAATTCTTTCATCGTGTATTCTGGAACACTTGGTTGTCCGCTTCCTGGATTTTGCGCTGGATGCAGCGGATGGTGCTTCCTGGATTTCGCTCTTCAAAAGTCTCATCAACAGGTCCCCTGAGGAAACCTGTATAATCCTGCAAAGTTCTGTCATTCGTCTAATGATGCTTCGCAGGAAGAAGACCTCGTGGGGTTGTATACGGGGATGCCTTGTTCACAGAAGAGACCCTGAAGGATCACGGTTCAGGGGTGCGTTGGTAGTGGTTAACCCCTTTCCAGTCTTGGGATAGGATGCAGGTGCTAAAATTCTGCAGGTGCTAAATGTGCGTGGTGTCTTCGGCGGTCCAGAATGCACTCATCAGTCACGAGGATTCCTGGTCCAATGTCGGAGCCTAGCGCCGCACGGCATCCCTCCGTGATAAAACATCAGGAGGCGGTTTTGGATCTCTGGCGGCACCTCGGAGCTCCACAGGTTCAAACAAGGAATACAATTCGATCAAACTGCGACCACTTGTTATTCTCTCGGTATTATTAAATGGAGTTTTTGAAGAGCTTGCGCAGCATGCGTATTTGTGCTCCTGGAATTTGCTGACATCCAACCCTAATTTGCTTGCAGCAAAAGTACTCGTTCCGTACCAAAAATCCGCCCGTGATGAGCTCATTTTCGTCGTTAAGCAACGATGTCACACTGGATGCACCCTTTACTGAGCATACATACATCAAGTGTTGTTACTACGTGCATAGAAAAGCTGTGGTTACTCTTTGGAGTTTGGTCTTGGAGAGATACAAGAGATATGAAGATCTCTGCGTTACGTGAGTGTCACAAGGGGTTGCCACAGATACGCAACGTATGAGGCCTGCTCCGGTTTATTCCACTGCGGCAAAGGTAGAAAGTCCACTGTGTGACAAAATATACTTATTTCAGGATCATCGAGCAGGTTGCTGGTTAATCAATGGTCATGGGATGTGAAAAATCCTCAGGAAGGCTTCCACTTCTGCTTTTTCTGGAGTCTTGACAATCTATGGCAACGTCCTTATTCGAGGATTCCTGCATGATTTCCGCAAATCCACGTGAGGACAAGTTCTAAATCACCTCGTAGATTTGACAAAGGGTTTCGTAAAGAGAGGAGAATTGTTCCACAGTATCAGCAGATGATGCAATAGTTTTCTGAAAGTCGTCAAACACTAGCTTTCTTTAATAAGCAGTCCTGCCGGCACATGAGGTACTTTAAGGCATAGCTTTTGAAAGAGAGAGAGAGAGAGAGGAAAGAAGAAGAAGAAGAAAAAAAACGATTAATGAATGGTTGCTGCAGGTAGTTTCGCCCAAGACTTTGAGTTGCTCTTTGTATTTCATGCAACCAGCCAGTGGGAAGTCATTGCGGAGTGAAAATGCCTTCGAGCTGTGAATCTCCCCAGAGATGGTTCAGGTAGGTTTGGAAATGCTGTTTTATTTAAATGCTCCCAACATTTCGTCCGTTAACTGCAGCCATTGCGATCTCGTGAAGCCTACAATAGTATGAGGCCATAGACCTCGTGAAACATACCGTAGTGCATTTCTGGTCCTGAAGAGACTGAGATATTCAGCGGACGAGCACAGGTTCCGATGATGCTCTATTGGATTTTGCGAGAGAAGTCGAATTTCCATCCCCTTACGAGTTGCCTCCTTGCACGATGGCCCGAACCTTTTCCTAAAGTTCTCCGCAAACTTCGGTTTACTTTCGCATCTTCCCAGTTCTTCAATAATTCCAAGATCAACTTTACCAGGTTTTTTCTGCATTCTGAAAAACTCAAGACTTTTCATTTTCCTATAATTTTCTCGTATTCCTGAGCAAGCGACTTGAGCGAGAAGATTTTCCACTAAAATCTCAACGGCTTCACACCTTGCCTCCCCTATTCACATCCACAATTTCTGCTATTTTGGGGACAATTTCGAATGGAGCACACAATATTTTCAAAAATAAAACACAAGAGGAAAGCTGGATGGATTGACGTGACTGCTGTTCCGATGATCTGCATCCTGAAAGGAGAATTGTCGACGAGATTGAGAAGTCCCCAACATGATGCCAAAATAACGAAGAAAGAGGATTCCCTTTCCGCGATTTCAGACGTTATGTGGCATTAAATTTTATCCAGAAGAGTTCGAGTGTTTTCCGGTGTCATCTAAATCTGCATCCTAAGCGAGTGAAATCCAAAGATGAAGGCCAGTTCACTTTCAAACTTCTGCAATCAGCATGTAAAAATAAAAACAAAATCCCTCTTTTGAGGAGCGCCTTTTCTCGTTAGTCTGTGAAGGGTGCTCCACGAGCATGGAGTTTCGTCCTTGAGAAGATCAATTCGTATGTGGTTGATCAATCATTCGTATGTGGTTCGAATTTGCTTCTTCTCCTCCGCAAAGATGAATTTCCCGCTGCTGAGCGCGAGTTCTGACCACGTGCATCTTATGGTTCCTGATTCCGAGAGACGGGACGAACCTGCGAAGATCTGCTGTTCTAAATGTGACGTAGTTGCTTCTTCTTGAACAACCCAGCCACCCGCCCCCGTCCGAAGCGGAAAGGGAAAAAATCTCAAGCAGTTCGCGGACTTCGAGCGCACAGACACCACTTGGACAACTTCTCACAAGATCGATCATGACGTTTCCCCAAGAGGGCTCGCATATTTGGACATTGGACCTTTGTAGAGATTGAGGCTTTATGCGAAGAGCCTGAAATGAATATTTACTAGCATCTTCTGGTAAAGATCCATTGTCAGGTGATACTCTCATCTCCTCCATCCTCACCCGATGATCCAAAGACCTTTTATTTGATCACAGAAATCGCTAACGAGAGAGTTTCAGAAGCTCTTCTGCTCCTAGAGTGATCCAACAACAACTAAAGTGCTGCTTCGTTCAGCTTGATTGCAGCAGATTCATCGTTTTGACCATTGTCCATTGCATTATTCCTCAGATGCTACGATTCCCGAGACACGTTGCTATGGAAGGTGAGCTATACCTGTCAAGGACGAAGACAGGGGAGGAAACTCTGGTGGAGGTTCGCAGCGATCCCAACGTGCGAATCGGTCGTAAGAGCTGGGTGTAGGGGGCGAAAGACGAATCGAACCATCTGGTAGCTGCTGGTTCCCTTCGAAGTTCCCACAGGATAGCTGGCGCTTGCTGAAGCGGAAAAAGAAAGGAGTCTTATCCGGTGAAGCGAATGATTAGCAGGCCTTTGGGCCAAAAATGACCTCAACCTGTTCTCAAACTTGAGATAAATGAGAAGTCCGGCCTGCTCGGAAGCTGGTGCTCGGACTACCCAGTCCATGTATCGAGCCCAGTGGGTCCATTTCGGTAAGCAGAACTGGCGCTGTGGGATGAACCAAACGTGGGGTTATGGCATCCAATGCGACGTCCATCAGATCTCATGAAAGGTTCTGGTTGCCATGGACAGCAGGACGGTGACCATGGAAGTCAGAATCCGCTAAGGAGTGTCGGCCACGACACACCTGCCGAAGCAACGGCCCTGGAAATGGATGGCGCTCAAGCGTCGAGCACAACCGCTGTCGTTCCTGCATTCCGGACGCGTTCCCGAGGAGGGTAGGTTCCTCGGATCCCGGCGAGTAGGAGGGTCGCAACTGTGCGCAGAGGGGTTCAGGTACGAGCTCTCCGCCCTTGGTGCAGATCTTGGTGTTAGTGACAAGCACTCTAGTGTGATCTCGGAAGTCTGATGTGGAGGAGGGCACCATGGAAACAGCTTTTGAGCACGGTCCCCAATCGATTCCAACTACACGGAGAAGTTCTTGAGTCTTTTCCTATCGGCTGAAATTCCTTATCATCATGGTTCCTGTTTATCATCTGTTCCTCTCTTTTCCTAGAGATCCAGAGGTTTTGTGTAGATACGACAAACTTCAGCGACAAAATTCCAATCCTAGATTACGCTTCCAATTTGCATCCAGAAATTACAATATCTATCCCTGAATCTCCTTCGTGGATCCGGTCCTTTACAATTCGCGCATGCTCCCTGCTGTTCTGTTCTGCTTAGCAAAAGATGAGGCTTTCGCTCGTCCGATAAGATGAACTACAACTCATGTAACACCGGGATGATAAGTCTCGAATGGACTCCTTCGGGAGCTCAGCCCCATTGTCAGACCATAACATCGTGGCATTATCAGAATATCGACCACTTCTCAAGGGTTCTCCCGAACATTTTTTGTTTTTGTGCGTGAGAGGATGACGTATGCAGTCGAGTTAGAGCTTCTGGGATTTTCGGGAATGATTTCGTTAAGTTTTCATGTTTGAGGAAACGGTCACATATTGAATTCATTTCTGTAGCGACCACTGGTTCAATTACCGGATCAAGGTTCGGTTTTGACGACGGGGATCATGGAAACCTGAGCATTTATTTTTAATCCTGCTTTCACAATAATGTTGCTGGAGAAGACTCTTCACAACTTCCAACATCCTTCTGTTTTGCCGAAGACTTGCAGACTGTCCGGTGATCCAATATGTGTTCCCGATAAATGTCCCGTCCATGCTTCATAATGACCCTCCCCTTTACGTTTTCTATCCGAGTGCGAGGAATCCCAAGTTCTCTAAGACCCTCATCGTTCTCCAGATTCTGGCCTCCCAGGAGTCCTCCACCTACTCACTGCTGCTCCCACTGAAGCCGGTCGCCGGACAGGAGAGACAGGTTCTTGCGTTGCGACTTTTTTCTTTCACGTAATCTTCTAAGTGCTGTGGCAATGTGCTCACATGGACAGTCAGCGCTTAGTGAGGCTAGGGTGACCCTGGTTCTGCAGCATCAGCTCCTGCTGCTGGATTCTTAAGCTACCTCTCAGTATTAATGGGCTCGAGGCCTAGTCAACTTACATTTTCCCTGATTTCACTTCCTTCAGGAGGTTGATCAGATGGTCACGCCACTTAGCAATGAAGTTGGAATTCCTCACACCACGAATGAGGACACACGCCGAGGAGCTCCCACCTCAAGCACCTACAGAACGTTTGATTCACTCCACCTGCTGGAGCCGCGAGCACGGGCAGCACGCTGAATTGAGCAGCGTGCATGGAACGGGTAGCAGGAGAACGCAGACGATCCCCGGTATGAAGAAGTGCTCGGTTGCCCGCCACCTTTGAATGTCCGAGCGCTCTTGAGTCCTTCCGGGATGCTGGTCCATCCAGAGGTCTGCATTGGCAGCTGCGTGGCTACTGCGGTCTCCACGCGTGATACCAAGAGTTGCGGGCTCGAATCCTACCTGGGGAAGGATCGACTCCAGTGGAAAGGGGTTCGTCGTAAGCTTGGAGTCCCTCCTGTAGGATGACACTGGTTGGGCAGCAGGCTTCAGGTGCACCACGAATGAAAGGAAGAAACAGGATGCCCCGTTGACTGGCCGCGATTGGGAGCTGACCGTCCGAGTTCCTTCCAGACATCAAGCTACCCTTCCCTTCTGAGCTCCCCTCTCTTTGTGCAAATAGAACCCGCCAGCCATTGAGTTCCAGGGAGCTGGTTGCTGCCTCCCCAGAATGTCAAGAAGCGTGCTGCTCTCTTCGAGGAGCGGTTCCTCTGAGGGTTCCCTCCGGAGAAGACATTCAGGAGCGCATCCTTTCCAGGTTCCCTTCGGAGAAGAAATGAAGAGTGAACCGATCCGAGGGTCCTTCTGGAGAAAATAAGGAAGAGGTTCCCTCAGAGTTTCCTCCCAAGCGTAACAGGAACGGAACGGACTGCTCAACGTAAGTGGTTCCGTCCATTCTGGGGGAAGAGTTCCTTGCTTTAGGCAGAACTGGAGCCATTTCCTATATTGCGGAAGGCTCCCTGGTTGGGGAGAGACCCAGCCACGGTGTTTCCTGATAGGAAAGCAACATCAGCACGTTCGAATGTGTTGGGGGGCTGCTCTTCGGCTCTTACAATAGGACCCCGCCATAAGTACCTGCTGATTCGATGATGGCTCTTTTTCCTACCGATTCAACTTTTGCTTTTCGCGTTTCTCCGCGGAATCCAGCTGGCTTCTTACACGAGTACTCCGAGGTCGTTTTACGCCGTAGGAGTCTGCAGCCTCTTCCGATGGCTGAGAAATCCCGCACTTGACTCTTTTTTCAGAAGAGATCCTTGCTTTATCCGAAATCTGACTTTTTCCTTTTCCCTTTGTAATTTTTCGCCACATCTCTTCTGTCTGACCTTTCCTATTGCACATTGGGATCTCTTCTCAATGTGCAGTCCTACCCAGTCTTACCACCATCCAGCCCAGAGATGAATGGCGCACCGTGGTGTACCGTCTCGATTTCCCCCAGGAATCCGGATTCTTATCTACTAACAGAGGAGGCTATAGCTTGCATCCCAAGTCCAGTGTCGGTGATTGGTCTGTGGCGTTCCAAGATAAAGGAAGATTTCCAAGATGACCTCATGCTACTGAGAAAGATTTCTTGCTACTCCTAAGGATATCACTGTTAGTGCCTTATCACATGCTCAATATTGATGCAATCGGGCATTCTTCTGCTGGCTAGTCTAGAGGAGGATAGACAGCCCGTAGTTGCAAGGTGCCCCGTAGTGATGTCATCAAGCTTGCGGCTTCCATGTCTGGTGGGAGAACTGCACTATCCCATGTAGGAGGTCAGGCCGTTTTCGATGCTGTGTCATCACTCCCGATGTATCTGCCTTGAACAGCTAATGCTACTGGAGACACGCGATTGTCCAAGGGATCCATGGAAGTGGTCGAAATTCGTCTTTCTTGGTTGTCTTGAATTTCGTCCTGACAAACCATTTCGTGTGATCTGCAAGGCCTTCCTGCTCTCAAAAGACGTTCTTCACCTATGATTGTGGTGCGCAAGTCCCAAGGATCACAAAGATCGATACGGCAACCGGCAGATTTCAGTTATCAGGATCGCAAATAGGGGAGGAGTATTTCGCTCTGACGCCCTCTCTACACATCTGTGTATCTGCAGCTGTGTATCCAGGGTGGCCTCGCGCCCGATTTCCACTTGACGCGTTGTGCTTTTTGTTCGGGCAATGCGATTTTGAAACAAAGTTGCAGCCCTCTAAGGAGCATACCGATGGCGTGAGGATCAGGTATCGAAATATCAGGCCGTTGTCACGGGGGTCCGCAAGCCCCATTGATTCCACTAGACAGGGTATTTGCGGGAGTCAGGGACGCAATCATCCGTGCCTCAGTTCTCTTGTTTACTTTATTTGCCGTAATTCTTTCCTCTGCATCTTGTCCCTGAAAGCCCTCCCACCTTCCTGTTTTCGTTTTACCTCCTTCCTTTCCTTGTCCCCTTATCCTTGGAAGGGGACAAGTTCCCGCGAAGGGACAAGTTTCCGGGGAAGTGTCCGTGAGGGACAGAGCCCCAGATACCTGTGGGCGCATGCCAGGCAGGACGGACCGGAAGGTTCAGCTGTAGGGACTTCGGGACTCAGCAGCGCAGGTCTTAGTCTACAGCAAAGTCACGCAATCAACGCTAATGAACTGAAACACTTTTGGCACTTCCACCTGCATAACGAGCAGTCAGTCTGGATGAATGAAGTACCATCATCACCAGGAGCTTGGCGGTGGTGATGGAGAGTTTTCTTACCTGGCTTCGAGGCCATGATAAGATGCTGCTCTTGAGATTGTGTACGCTTCGACCCCAACAGCGAGTGTTCCGAGGCAACAATTTTAAACGCTGATCAACGAGCTTCTCCCGACCCTGGGAAGTGAACGGTTCACAGTCACAGAATGCAGACTGCTGGAACATGCAGGATCTCCCAGAGTCGCAATGCAGGTGTCGCAGCAGCTGCCAGTTTCCACGCCAAAGCAAATAAACACGATCTGCGTGATGAGGATGCTTCTGGAAACTACTAGAGCTGCATGGCTTCAGGAGCCCAAAGGACGCCATACTGAAAATCCAAAACGTGGAAGAGTCGATACTGAAAACGGACATTACGGCACCGCCAATTTCGTTCAAATGGTTCTCCGGCCAGATCTTTTCTGTATTCATATGACCTCTGGTCACAGGACAGCTTAGGGTGCTTTGTGACCGAAGGCCACATGCAGCGAATGCGGAAAGCACGGACATCTAGTTTTGGCCTGCCCGAGTCCAAGAAGGGGATAGACGCTCGAGCGATGACGCTAGGACCATAAAGTCTGGTCAAAGTCGCTGCAGAACCAACCGATCATTCTAAAGTAAGCCGACAAAAAGGTGCAGAAAGCCATGCAGATAGAAGCACTGAAGCGGAAGTGACAATACTCAGCATCTTTCAGCAATCTACTGAGGGAGGAAGAAAGTACCGAGGTACAAGAAGATCCAATTCCCAAGCAAAAAGAATAACCCATCGATCCAGCTGAAGGTTGCAGCAAGGGTACAGTTCAAGAGGAAAAAGGTCCAGCTGATTCAGAATTCGGAAAGGGAAGGCTCATCGCCCTCCTCCGGAAAGGGGTCACACTAAACATTCTTGTGGAAGAAATGGTCATCGACCTCGAAGCAATCACCATCAGACGAATTAGGACTTGAAAGAAAAGGACTCTTTCACGCTTTTCATGAAAACTCTTACCATGACATGTCGCGAATTCTGGGAAAGAAATGGGGTGTATCTGCGATGACGATGCAGAACTATAATCTGGAAACAGAACAAGAGCTAGTACGATACGCAGTGAGAAAGTTTATTTAGTTGAGACCGATAGGAAGAAAGACTGGGAAAGACTGTTTCCTTGCTGTAAAGCGATTGCATCCAAAGCAAGCTTTGGAAAAGAATTGGTGTACTTTTCGTAAGGAACACCACAGAAGAAGGCGTTCTTTGCCATCGTTGTACTCGTTTGTTTGAAAGAAACCACCCCATCACCGGTCAGAATGGGAGGAATGGAGCCATATTTTTTCGTGCTGAGCGCTTGAAGGCTTGCCGCAGCCCTGACCTGAAAATAATCAGTGAATCCTGGATGCTGAGCCTTGTTGGAACATGAGTTGAAGGTGCCAAACTGCTTCAGCATCCAGTTCAGTTCTGGTCTCGTGGAATTTCTTTCCATGAATGAAATGCTGAATTGTCGATCAGCTACGAGCTACCACCCCCCCAAATTGTTAGAATTTCCTCGTATCCACGGCCTAGACAAGCGACTCAAGCTGAGGATGCTGTGAACAGTATCTCCTCATTCTTATTATTACCCTGAACTTTCCATGAAGAAATCAATTCCGCAATCCATCCTTTAATTCACATGGCGTTTCCGAATCGAGTTTTTGGTTTAATTAGCACAATAATGCAAGGGGTACCAGTGTAATTATTCGTTAATCATTTTCGAAGCACTCTTGACAGTGGATGCCACAAGATATCCCTCTGTCTTGATGGTCCGCCATTCACCCAAATATACCAGAGAAGTTAGCGTTTTTTAATCAGCTACCAAACGAGAATTTTCCCTGTTATCCCCGTGCCTTTTGCGCAATTTCGGATCCAGGAGACCCTTGGGCACATTTTAGTGTGTAAATTGGAAAGCGAAATAAATGCTCGATTTTACAAGTGTACCAATTTATTGGGACACTTGGAAAGAGTTATTTAGCCACAGACTTTCCGAAGAATTCCTCAAGTGGACGATAAGCATTCACACTGCACGCATTCACTGTCCAATGTATCCATAGAAACAGGTACGCTGCACGTCATGTACACAGTCAGAAGAAATATACTTGAAATGCTTGGAAGCACTCAGCGGATAAATTCCGATGTCAATGATTACTCATGCACTTCTGTAGTTAGCAGATTTTTAGCGAAGAAGTTCATCGTAAACGTGTGAAAGTGTAGCGAACAGAGATTCCTCTCTCTGCACCACAGCGCTTCTTCGAAGACTCCGACTCCGAGGGGTTCCTTAAGAAAGGACATCCCGGTCTTACCAGAGGCATTTCTTGTCCGTGGAAAGAATATAGGTTTCGAAGTGCGTGTGCCTAACATTCCTGAATAAAATGATGGTTGAAACGAACTCTTCCAGCGTGATCTGTTTACTCGCAACTCGAATTTACTTCACTGCCTGCGGCTTGGGCTTTCCTCGACACGTCGTATAGACTGCCCTGTTCACCATCTCCAAACCTCTCTTGAACGACACAGTTCGGCAAGCTGAATACCTAGAAGTTGAGAGGGCTGAATATCTCTCAAGGGAGCCGTTTTGTGATGGGCTTTCCAGAGGACACGTTTCAGCAGCTTTCTTTTCGTCTTCAGACCCACTGGATCCGATTGTGCTGTATTCTCCCGGAGACTCGAATCTGCCCAGTAGGTCAGCCCCTCTCCCAGATGGCTGCTATTCTCTTGTTTGTCTTGATCTCACTTTTGGCAACAACAGTGTCGAAGCTGAGGGTTGTCGCCAGCTTCATGAAATCCTTTGATGCCGTTGCTGTATTTGGTCAAGCCACGCAGCACGCTCGTGGCAAGCGCATCTTACGAATCAACAGCAGTGGCAACACGCGGTAGCCATTCGCAACAGTGCAGTAATGTCCAAAGTCCCTGCACGTAAGCAGCTCGCCCTCCATCGAGGGATGGAGAAGATGCACATGAGATGCACATTTTTTCTTCCATGCACGGGTGGCAGGAACGGAGGCTTCTTGCACGTCAGGGAAGCAGCAGCCTTACGAGTTGCCTGCGGCCACGAAAGTGGCTGCATGATTCGAGACTGTAAACGCCGATTGCAACTTAAAGTTGAAATTGGCCTTCTGTTTGGTACAGCACAGCTTCCAAGAGGGTGCGGTACACGGACAAGACCATTCTTAACACACGGCTTCCGCATCCGAATCCCTTCTTTCTCCGTTTGCTTGCTAAAATGCGACTAGTTCTCAGGATATGTGTCCGGCTGCCTCTGGGTGGAACATCCTTTAGGGATCAAGCCGCATCTCTCGCTCGGTGGCTGGACGTCTTCCTGGCTGGATCTTTCCGTAAGCGTTTTCTCGTCTCATCGATGGCCAAAGAGATGTTTGAGCGATCGGGCTCCTTTGAGGATTTTCCTCGAATACTCTGTGGATTTCTCAGCTGCTGAGACCACCGCCTCGCCCGTCAGCTGGACGGTGCGCTGAGTCTCCGAAGAGTGAGAACCAAGCAGAGGGCACTGAAATTTTCCAAGTCCAAGCTCAGATTCCATCTTTTCTTAAAGTCTGCAGAGCGGGTGCGCTGCATCGGCTCTCATCTTTGCTTCGGGCCAGCACCGCCTACCTCTCGATAGCACAATTTTGCTCCTGTTGTGATCCGTTGTACTGGATTTTCTCTAGCTCCGGGGGGGGAAGCTGCACGAAGAGTTCGTCACGAGCGGTGCGGGCGCGCGATTCTTCGGAGCGCGAACGTGCTTCAGAAACTCTCCGCGTCTTTGCCAAAGTAACGGACCATCTTCGTTTTCCCCGTAGCGAAAGGGTGAGGAGGAGGGTTACGGTGCACGGCGGTGATGCCCGTGGAGGACTGCCATCGCCAGATGACGGGGCAGTGCCTCACGCAGCGCCAACGCGTTGCGAAGGCATTGAAACGGATGAGGAATGCTGCTGCGTAGTGATGAGATGGCGGGCGAAGGCGCAGAAATTCTCGGTGCGCTGCGGATGTACGAGATGATGCAGTAGTGACTGGCGGTGTGTTGCAGTCGAAAACCAGAAAGAAAAATTCCTACAGAATTTTTGATAGGGACACGTGGTGGCGGAATGGAATCCTCGAAGTGTCGAGCGGAGCAGCGCTGAAGATCTGTGCGTGAGTTTCCTGTTCATTCGGATGTGAGTTCTTTCCTTCGTAAGGAGAAGGTATTTCCCAATAGGAAACTATCGCATTTTCAGCCTTCGAGTGCCTAATTTGAAAGGGTGTTGCTGAAGATGAAACGGTGTTGTCTTCCGTGTTTACAAATGTCTCCTACATGGTAGACTTCTGGCGGCTGTTTGCCTTTGATGTTTTTATGATTTTGCAACAAATGAGCTTCCAAATTAAATTCTTTCGTCGCATCTCCGGTACAGTTGAAAAGTAAACTACTGGTTCATGGTTGCCGTCAACTGCTTCTACGGGGAAATACTCCCCTTTTGCGATTTTTGTGGAATTCTCGGATGCGATGCGGTGTTCGTGGTTTCAGCGTTTCTCATGTTCTCATTTTGGGATACTCGCATTTAATGTTTTGTTTCCTTCTTCCGAACTGTGTACATCAGATGCTAATAAGAAGAAAGGATGCCTCTAACGCCACAAATCGCAGTGCTCTTCGAACTCAGATAACAGGGGAACTACTGTGGAAGTACTTCCTTCCTTTCGGGTTGTGGGCTGCCGCGCATGTGAAGCATGGAGCCAGGCATTTCGGAGAAAGTCGAGAATCACAAAACGCTCTGGTGAACTGTAGATCAGCATCAAAAGAATGTGTTCAAGTTTTTGTTTGTCTTTCGCCCCGAGGCCTTGGTTTTGTTGTACACAAGCAAATATTAACCTTGTCAATGCGCTATGTGAGTTCGTGTCTATGATTGTACTGAAGTTTTGCGAAGGCTCACACGTTAAAAAGATGCTTCCTACTATTTCAGCAAGGTCATAACCGACACGTGCAAACCCAATCACCACGACATGCATTTAGATTCTAGTTCGCTAGAACTTGCATTCAGAATTTTAGAATGCTTGTAATAGATGTAAAGTAACTGGTAAGGTCCATTGTTATGGATAAAAGGCTTCTTAAGTATCACTGAAATCTGATGCCCGTCACCGATTCGTGAATCGTAGAACTTCAAAGGGCAGACTATGAGAACCTGCAAGAACTTTGGAAGAATTCTCACGTAAAATGCTAGTAATTTATCAACAATTTCAGAAATGATTCAGAAAAATAGAGTCAGCTGCAGATTTCGATGGTATCGTTTTTCAGGATGAGCAAAATGGAAGAACAGTACGTAGGTTCACACAAATCAATCACACGCAAGATGAATGCTAAAAAATCAGTGTGGATGAATTGCTTACAGGAGATAAGAATGGCAAGTTCAGGCTGGCAAAGTATTTTGTTTCTCACCAAAAGATGAAAAAGGATCAAGATTTTGCAGATGGTGACCTGAAGGACTTTATTATCTGTGCCAATATCGGTTTTCATCTAGAGCAAGAAATTTTCCTATATTCGCTTCCAGAAGGATTGCCAATGCATCCTGCAATCAAATGCAATAGAGGATGTCTACGAAGAAAGAATGAAGGCAAAGGATTGTTTATTGAAGGTGATAATTAATGGTCCAAGAGATCACGAAGAATAAATAAATTCTTTTCATAAGAAGTTGAGGCACTGAGAATTTTGCTTGTGATAATTAATTCGATCCACAAGGATGGAATGTGCTCATTATCAGTACATCTGAAGTTTCCAAACACACACACACACACACACACAAATCGAGGTATCTATGATACCTTGCATGAACACAGGTGAACGATTCAAGCCAAGCAACGGCTCGAGTCTTTCTGTGGTCGAAAATTCAGTGTTGGTTTTTTGGAGAATCTGGGCTAAAACATAAGGAAGAAAACGCCATGGCTACGAGAACGAAGAAGAATTTTTCTAAGTGTACTCAGTGGGCTTCGGGATAGTTTCATTCTTCTGCTGCATCTTTCCACGGTGGCGTTTTCAAGCAGTGAGATAGATCAATGCATCATGTGTGCTTCAGAGAACAGCTTCTTTCCGTCGAGACAACAGTCGTAGTGCGGCAGGTCCTCTTGACCTGTGAGGGTGTAGTTCGCGGAGATTCGATGATTGCCATCAGAGCATCCAAGCTGAAAATGATTGCACTCAGCTGGTACTGGAAATAGAATTTTTTTCCGCTAATTTCAAATTTGGGATTGCCGAACTGTCGAAATGGGAGTCGTGATCTGGTGCAGCGTTTATACGAGGGCAAACCAAAAGGAAAGAACGATGTATTCTTTCACGGTACATCGAGGACTTTTTATCTTGACCCTGTAAATTTTTGTTGTCTTTTCAATGTGGCCAACTCTCTACTACCACTGCTTTTGATGCATTCATCAGCTTCTGAATGCAGACTCGTCATAACCACTTGGTGTACTGCATCTCTGATTCCGTAGTTTTTAAGAAGCTGCATCCAGGTGGAGCTTTTTTTGGAGTTCTCCAAAGATGGCAGAACAGAAAGAGGATATTTGGGAGGAGAAAGTCTCTCCCAATGTTCGAGCTTTTGAATCATTTTAGCGATTCAGTCAATTCAGTAAGGTCATGTCCTGTCTAGTCATATCAGCAGCGTACATTTAGACAACAAGTATTTGCTCTTCCTGTGAATGGAAGATTGAATTCGCCTTCCCGATGTTGCACAGCGTTTTGTGCTGTTTCGAAAACTTCAGAAGAACCTTCGGAACATGCACTTCTTCCAGAACGTGCTTTCGAATTCTTGTATGCAGAGGGCGGGGCTGGTTTTCAGCACTGTTTTGCAGCTTGCTTTCAGGATGGTAGCGATGGGAGCAGTTCCTCTTCTTCGCTGTGGTCTCTCAACATCTCTGGGTATTCTTATCCAAGAGATGAATCGGAACCAACCTCGCACAAAGGAGACTGCCTTGCAGATGATCAACCCTCGTCGAATGCTTAGCTCTTCGGCAACGGATGAAATGATGTTTTCGTGAAAGAGAGCATTAAACTTGATCAGCACAATTACGGTTGCTGAATTCATCTCAAGAACTGATGAACTAATCGTAGCCGCTGCTAAAATTTTCCATTCATTTGTGCACTAAAATTTAGAGGTGGTAGAACTGCTCTTATTCTTTCTGCGGGACAGTTCTACTTCCATCTTGATGCGTTACACTCTTTTGCACAGTCTTCTGGAACTTATTTTAGAAGGTACTGGGGCAGGTCGAAAAGCAGGGATACCATGGTGACAATTGGAGCGTACAGTACACGCAATGCTCGTTTCCGGCCAGACGCTTCCAAAATTGCCTGAGCAGTGCAAAAGATATGCTGATCTTGGGAGTGTGCTATAATATGGAGTATCAGGTTGAATTTCATGGAAACGCCTCATCCAGTGTTTAAAGCCATAAGGAGTGCTACTAATTTCCTCGGAATTGCTGCCTTGTCCACTTTCGTCACGAAATAATAAAAAGATTGTTTTCTGGCAGCCAATTCCTTCCAACAAATTTCCCCAGGAGTATTTGGACAAAGCAATAGAGCATCTTCTTCATCATTGGAAGCACAGGCTTCATTCTCAGATAATGCGTTGGGAAGGCTTGAGATGCAGTGCAGCTCTTTCGAGAACTCGGCATTTCGCCTGATAAGACGCAGCTCACATATTCGCAATTCGTTAGAGTGAGCTCTGCGCTGTGAGTGAGTTGGAGTAACGCACCATATATCATTCTGGTACTCCCCAACATCCTATCAACCAATTATGAGTTGGTTGCCAAATGACGGAGATCCAATCTTAGTGGACTAAGGAAAATTCTGTTTCGAAAATTTCAACCACAAAAACAAAACAGACAAAGCATTTGCGCCTCATAAGATACAAAGGGAGTTCACGAATTCAAGAGAAGAGAGGTTTTTCTCGTGAAGCATTTGAAGGCTAATGTGACCGTTTGAATATTGTCCATAGACAATATAGTACACAAACAGTGGAGCGAGAAACTGATTAAATCTATCGAAAATATATTGGTTTCATTTTAAATAATGCAAGAATGTGGGATTAATTTCGAGATTACCGATAATAACATCGATCACAATGATAACACGTATATATTTATGGTATGAATTCAGGAATGCAGCACGTGTGTGGGCTGTTTACGTCTTTACATCGTATTTTTCGAATGCAAAATTTGCAAGCATTTTAATAAGAGCAAGTATCTAGGCTACTAGTGGTTATTAATATTAACCCTCGCGCAGCTCATGGTGATGCTGCTTTCGGATGCTGGGATTCAGAGACTCATCACCTCATAAAAACAATCGTTTCAAATCGTTTATACATATAAAGTCATCTAGAAGTGCGATGACTTTGAAACGAAACATGATGGATTCTGGAGTCCTGTCTTCTTCAAGGAGGATTTCATGTTCCCTTCATGAAAGAATGGTTTTTCGAGAGAAAGAGGTTCTTCAATGTGATAAAGGGCTCATAAAATTGCCATGCAAGCGATCAGAAAGTAGGGCATCAGAAACAAGCAGGACTGTCCATCTCTGCACTTGAGTGGGGACACCCGGACAACGTGCGAAAGAGCATCAGAAATGCGATGACTGACTGTGTCTGGAAAACATAGTCAACGAAGATCTGGAAGCACGGGAAAGAATAGGGGCTTGAAGCAGTGCAGAGGAGGCAGCTGCAGATCTCATGAACAGAGAAAGATGGATATCTGATCTTCTCAGAGCAGATGACAAGAACATCTCAGAAAACCATGCGGGTGAAAACTGTCGCATCAGTGGTGAGCACATCTGTGGCATGCAGATTAGGAAGAGAAAGGTCGTGGAGAGAACTTAGGAAAGTGTGCGCCATACGTCAGTTCTGATTTCAACTGGGTTTTAAAATCTGCACCATGACTGCATTTAAGGATGTGAATCAGCAGCTGTATCACATCCATTTGTCAAATGATTGGACATCATTTTCAAAGCTGACTAACGAGCAGAAAATATGAGGGACCAAAGAAAATGAAAGGAAGAGTTCCGAAACAAAACGGATAAACGCGAAGACCAGCAGAAGCGAGCTGAATGTTGGCTGACATCGAGCTCAATGTAAGAGAAGGAAGAGCAATCATGCATTGAGGCGTTTGAAATGAAGATGAGGTCCGCATCAGGTCGAGGAAACATTCGATGGGCCGACGATCTCTTCCACTATAGCAGGGATAATGATTTCTGGATCGAGGTCATGAGATGCATAATATATCCATTTTAATAAATGAATTTCTCCGAATGATTAAGATGAGAGCTTCGGCCTCCCCGCCTTCGTTTAAGAACGAAAGAAACGAAGATGCGAAATCCTTCGTGATAAATAATTCACGGAATGCAGTAAAGAATAAACCCCAGGAGTGGATAGACCAACGCATGCCAGTCTTCATTCTAAGCAGCTTTTTAACAACCTTGCTATTTTCGCAGTTTTCCAAGATGAAGTGCCGGTATAAAAATGCATCGAAAAACCGAGAGGATGCTCAGCTTTCGATACAGAGGCGATTCTTCTGCTTTCCTTCCAGCTGTTTCTTTCTTTCAGGTTTTCTTTTTTTTTGGTATTCAAGGAGTACCGATGAACCACTCGCCTCTTTAGGGGAGACTCATGAAGCTCTTTAACACTGTCCACGCCACCTGAGGGCTCCAATCTAGGGGGAACTCCATAGGGACCTCAAGGGTTAACAAATACTCTTTCGGAGCTGCGGTGTTCCTCTAGCCTGATAATTTCGTTTGCAATTTCCCACGAAACAAAGGCGCCATCCTTGCCCGATGAAACGCCGACCGCACATGCGCAATGAGTCGTACATTCGATGAAGAAAAGTCCCGCTCCTGCAGCGTACAAGAGTCATTCTGTCCCTACTCTCGATTGGAGGATGCAAGGTTGGCGAAGAAAAAAAAAAATCCACTGTATTTTTGGACTCGAGAACAGTCTAAAATTGTTAATGATGCCTCAGAAGCCTACAAATATGCCGAGACACTTTTCCATCCAACTACTTACCTAAAGCGGGCTCCCCATCGGTGTAAAAGGCTCCGGTGGGAGACAAACTTTCAAAAGATTGGTCTTTCAACTCTTTAACCATATTAAGGGGACCTCGTGATTGGGAAATTTGGGTTCGAGGATCGACTTGGGAAGGCTGTTCTCATGTAACCTTTCTCCACGTCACATACTTCCGGGATATTACTGGCGTGCTTGGTACTGACACCAAGATCTACGCCGCCAGGAGAGGGCCTATGCGGGCTCACATTCAAACCCTGCTGCGCACACCCCCGAGACCCACCTAATTGCCGGGACTTGAACAAGCCGACGTCCTCCGACGAGAGCACTCCGGAGGGCAGGAGCTCTTTCTCGGCGCTGGCTTCAGGCTCCACTCTTGAGCGCCATGCGTTTTCAGGGTCAGGTGCTTCGACAGGAGAGACATTGAGCACTCAGAGGATTCCTGCTTCCATGATCTCAGGAGATTCGCTTCCCTTCTCCCAGCGAGAAGGCATACCGGTCATCTTCGACATAGCGTGGCAACAAGGACACTCCGCCGCGGCACCAGAGGAGCAAGGTTGGAAAGCAAAAGCAACTGTCTCGGACCGACTCTTTGGCTTGCCTCGAAGGATAACTCCAGAAACAAGTCGCCGTGGGATTCCTGAGATCATGGGATTCTGCGAGCCCTCAGAATGTACTTAGGAATATACTCACGATGTACTCAAGAAGCCAAGGGCTTCGAAGAAGAAAGCGGAAGAGCTGAGGAAGGAGATGGTCTTCTCAACCATCCAACGCTCTAAAACATCTTTGCTGGAGGCACAAGATGAGTCAGTCGTCCCAATTGAACCAATCGTGGATTCAGTTTGGACCGATTCCATCAGCAGAACGGAGCGGCTCGAGGATGGCCATGCTGGGAATTCCTCCGTCGTTGCTTGAGCCCCCCATGAACACGTGCTGCGAAAACCAAACGCAGACAAAAGATGCTGCGATCCTGCTGTCCTCAGCAACCAGCATTTTTCGTGGGATCCGATGAGCTCCTCATTGGGTGAGTCTTTACCTACTGTTTGGTTCATCCCTCGGAGCCAGCTTTGTTTACCAAAATGGGACCGCTGGGGAAAGCTCAGAGATCCGATAGCCTCGTTAGTATGAGTGGCATCTTGGTTCTTTGGCCTGAGATGATGGAAATCCTTTCGATTCTTCTGCTTTCCTTCCAGCTGTTTCTTTCTTTCAGGTTTTCTTTTTTTTTGGTATTCAAGGAGTGAACCACTCGCCTCTTTAGGGGAGACTCATGAAGCTCTTTAACACTGTCCACGCCACCTGAGGGCTCCAATCTAGGGATAACTCCATAGGGACCACCCACAGGAAGTCCGTTCCGTTCCTGTTACACTTGAGAGGAAAACTCCGAGGGAACCTCTTCCTTATTTTCTCCAGAAGGACCCCCGGAACGTTTCACTCCTCATTTCTTCTACGACGGGAACCTGGAAAGGATGTGTTCCTGAATGTCTTCTCCGGAGAGAACCCTCAAGGGAACCGCTCCCCGAAGGGGCAGCACTCTTGACATTCAGAGGCATCAACCAGCTCCCTGTCACTCGATGGATAGACAGCTCCATTCGCACAACGAGGGGTGGGGATCCAGAAGGAAGCCTATCCCTTGATTTCTGGAAGGATACCGGACGGTCAGCTTCCAGTCGCGGCCAGTCAACGGGGGCATCCGGTTTCCTCCATCCCTTCGTGGTGCACCTGAAGCCTACAGACCAACCAGCGTCATCCTGAGGGAGAGGGGCTTGAAACTCATGACGCACTCCTTTCTTCTGGCGTCGATCCTCTCTCCGAGTGGGATTCGAACCTGCAACTCCTGGTACTACGGGCAAAGGCTGTTCCTCCCGCCACACGGACGCTACGCGAACATTCGATGATCTTGTTGAGTATAAGTACTCGATGTGGTTGCATCACTTATGATGAGTAATATTTTCCATCTTTAGAAATACGAGAATGTCTCTGTATTTGATTAATTTGGTACTTGGACCCAATCTCCTTCACTGTTGGCAGCAACCAGGATTTCCAAGATGACCCAGGGGCAGGGAAGAAGTTCTGAGGAACAAGGAATGTTACATCGAAACCAATTGCCACCTCAGGTCAGCGAAGAAATGGGTTGACTGAGAGAAATCGATGCTGCGCCGGAACCACGACTATGACTAGAGGCTGGAGCAGTTTTCAGGTGTTCGACGGAGTCACGGACACTGGCTGAATTTTGGCCTCTTTCCACGATCCGTTCGGAGATCTTTTGAAATCGAAAGCGCTGATTTTCCTTCGGATCGCCGAATACCAAGGTCCCGAAGATCATCTGAGAACACAAAGGCTCCAGCAGCTATGGGCCTTTTACTCATCCGGGCAGTACGCGAGTGCAGATTCCACTTTTTGTTGTGCGGCGAAAGACCTTCTGGAAACAGGACGGCGTGGGCGTGCTCACTTGTGACTTGCGTGCACCTGCGAACCAGGGCTCGAATTCGTTCATGACCAGCATATCGTGGCTAATTATTTCGACTTCATCATTGGTTGGTCACTCTTATAGTCGGCTGGCAATCGCTATAAGAATTACCTCAGTGCACCTGCCGAAGGAAGGAGAATTCCACTCTGGACCAATTCATAACTCCGTGCAAAACAATTCGTTCCTTCCAAAGGAACAAAAAGGATTCAGCATTCCAATCAGTGACTGAATCCTTGCAATCGTGGAAAGAAGGCATCAAGACGACAGGCTCATGCTGTCGGACAAGTAACACACTTTGTGTGGGATCAGAAAAACATTCAGACATAACAACACATACATGCATAATAACATTTATAAATACGTATAATGACAACAAGAGAGAAAGTGCTGGTGGTCTTTCGTCTGATGGAATCAAAGCTGTCAGTCCTCATTGTTCCCATTTTTAATGATCTCGGAAGAATTTTAGGACGCAAAGGATCTCTAAAAGAATTCTTCAACGAAGTCGTGCGAAAATCTTTAATTAATTCATCCACACAAGGAAGATTTGCAGGGGAGATTCCAATGAGGAGAGATGCACCTGCTCGATTATTGAAACAGCAGAACTGATAATGCAGCATCCTAAGATGGAGGAAGCAGAGACGCTCCCCAGGAAAGTTGGAACACTCGTAGGAAAATGGCGAATCAGTGTTGCTGTCCATTTGTTGCAGGATTCTGCGCAGTACATCTTGAAGGCGATCCAGAGAAACAAGTGTCCATGTGATCATCCGAATTCCATCTTTCTCCCATGAGAGACTGTCGAAATCTCTTCCAGATGCTCAGCAAAGATACAGAACCTCATCTGAAACATTTGTCCTGACAATGAACAATGAAATTATTGACCAGAAACCGGCAGGCAATCCTGAAAATTCCGAGATGCCACCTTTTTCTTGGGCTGATTTTAAGAACTCCAGGCGCTTGTCATCAGTCTTTGCTCGCCAGATGGAGGCGTAATTTTTTGTGTGTGTGTTTCCAGATCCGTGTCAATGGTTCTTTGCGATGTCTGCAGAAGGCAGAATTCCCAGGCCTTCAATTCGTATCCTGTTGTTTTCTACAAAACCTGAAATCGTCTGAACGCGTCGTGAGATGTGGGTCAAAAGAAGCAACGGCCATCCGGTCGGCGTGCTCTGCTCTGGGCGGGCGACACTTGCTTGACGGCTGAGCCGCGCTGAGTCTTGCCGTCCGAGATTGACGTGCCTGCAAGACAAAAGAGAGCTCTGCAATCTGATGCTCTTGCTGCTTTATTATCAGCTGAGGCTTTCGGTCAAACAGCTGCAGTCCGTCCCAAACGCCGAATCGTTTGTGAGAGAACCAGATGGCCATGCAGAAGCTGCTCCATGAAACTGAAAGCCTGCCAAGGCCATGGTCATGTCGAACTTGCCTCGGAGAGAGAACAGCCACCACGCCTCAGCGTGGCGAGTTCCCATGGAATGCATCCACTGCGGAATCATGGGCACTCTCCAGAGTGTGCTTCATCCAGAGGATGCGGCAGGGATGAATATGAATCGAAGGGCACTCCAGGCCTCCAATAATATTTCGACAGGAGAGACAAGAGGAGAATCTCTTTGGACTCTCCAGTTGTCTTCTCTCCAGCCAGCCTCTATATTTCAAGCAACGGTGATCTCCAAGTGAAAGAAGGGTGTGGTCTCCATCCATCCAAGGCCGCCGTTCTCAATTACCATCATCCTTATTCAAAGGGCGACGAGATGGCTCCAATGGGAACGTAGAATACAACACCTCAAGACCATTATGGACGACTGGATCGCCACTGCTGATAGCACCCTGATCTTTCCTTCTCCTCAGTGCCTGCCCGACTCAAATCCTCGGGATTCAGGTCCAACATCATGAGGCGGGTCCATCTCACCCCATTTATCTCTTATTTGTTGATGTTTCCTCCCAATCCTGTACTCTCTCCCCATTTATAACCTCCGTGGGAGTTCGAACCCCTTACGCTTCGAGTTGGCAGATGTCTGATCCTTTCCTATTGTATTTTTTATTGATTTATAAATGGTGCGACAGTTCAGGATGAGAATGTCGTTTGTGGGAGATAATTATCTCCGATGAGAAAACTTTTGAGATTGAAAGTTTAAATGACCATTTCTTTAAGCGTAGATTCATGATTATTTCGATGAATGCAGCATCATAAGAATGTGTATATATATATATGTGTGTGTAGAATGTGTATATATATATATGTGTGTATTGGGCACAAAATAATTTAATCATAGCATCAGTAATTAATTTGGTTTACTTTTTCCAAAGCCCCTTAAGATAATCTTTTACAACTTTAGTTGATCTTCTTTTGAGAAACCAGGTCTTCAGGAAGAAGTTTCCGGTAAATAATTTGTTGATGGGGGCATGCATAGTTTGGTGCTCAACAAGCTACACGACGCAGTGCAGGTCAGCTTCCCTACATCTTCTCTCTTTCTTCTACTGAAATACCAGTTGAGAAATATTTGCTATTTAAATACATTTAGCTGAATAACTTCTTGACTATTCATCATATATGTATTCTATCTATTGCAATCACACTGACACACACACGCACACCCATAGATATGAATATGGGTCCTGAGGCAAACGATGGACACTCCTTAGAAATGCTTAACAACATCCTAGAGCTCGGCGTTCGCCTTCTTCTTCGAAAAAACAAACGAAAGAAAGCTGAAAACGAATGCACCGAAGTGAAGAATCGGTCCATGACTTTGCGCAGAGGATGCTCCCCGCTGTTCATTTGTCCGTAAGTGGCTTTCCCTCAAGCAGACTCCTTTTGAATTTATCGTGTGCATTTTAATTTTTTTTTTTTTCGAGAAACTTTCATTTCAGACATGGTGGAGTAGGCGAAACTACGAAACACGATAAGAAGCTCAAATAAGACGTCGACAAACACATCATGGAAGGCTTCAAAGCTGCACCTTGAATAAATCATTGGATTCGATCCCTTTTTTTCCGAGTAACGGCTCAGCATGAGTACTGTCCATACGTGCAAGGATTTCCTCCCAAATGGAATCGCATCATTTGGTTTCTCAACGAGCAAAGTGAAGCAGAAATTCATCCGAGCAGATCGGCCCAATACATTCATCCCAGGGTACGAAATAGGACTGTTTTCCTCGTGAAAAAAAACAAATTTCGGGACTTCAGTCGCCTAGAAGCAGAAGAGTCCTCCCCCCTCTCCCTTCCCCCCCTTTATAGCTGAACCGAAACACATAAGTGTGCCAACAGTTCCAAACGGTCAGTCCCGAAAGGATGCCTATCAGTACAGGAATGACTAAGAGTTCCTGAGAAAGCTGCATCCCTTGGAAACGAAGCCAAAGGCACGCGATGAAGTGTGATGGCCATGGCGCTTGGAACCTTTTTTTTTAGAGCACATTCATATAATCTAAAAATCATCCGCCTCGAAAACATCGCATCTGACAGAGGAAATCGATTCGACTCGAGGCAAAAGGTCTTACGAAGATTTGCAGTTCAGAGGAAACGCAGGTTCCGCTGTTGTAGTACCGAATGGAGTCTGATGGTGGGGAGGATTCGTGACTCTGAGGAAGAGTCGCAGCTTCGCGAAGAAACTCTATCGATGTAGCTACGCTCTTCTTGCGAATGACTGAGAGCATTTTCATCTAATCCGCTCAGGGAAAGTTGCTTTTTCGAAGGAAGGAATCGGGTGAGAGATGCGTCGATCCTGAAAGACCCCTGCCGCTCTCTCTCTCAGGAGATTACCTGAGGGTGTGTGATGGAGCCGCGGTGGCGCCCGATGCAGGGACGAGAAGTGCGAGGAAGGCACAGCGTAAAGAGGGATCAGTCCGGCTCACTGAGCCTTGGAGCTCAGGGAAAGGCTAACCCGAAGGTTCTCTAGAAAGGACAGATGTGCTGGATTCTCTAAGGAGTTAGCTGGGGTCAGATTGATTCGGACTCGATGCCATTCGGGGACGACAACCACCACCACCGCAGCAGCACAGATCTCAGGCGAGGCAAGCTTCTGGTGATGGAGATGCTTTTCGGCTCTGTACGCTGAAGACCATCAAGCGTGTTCTCCGACTGAGCTCCGGCTGCTTCGACGACCTCCTCCACTCTCCGCTCTTTCTCTCTCAGGTTTTTGTGGGGCCTCTCCCACAGTTGACTCCTGAGTGAACTTCCTCGAGCGGGGTAACGCACTTCCGAATTGCTGGGCAGCCTCGGCTGGTCCAGGTGATCAGAATCTTCTCCGGTGTGCGCTGGGTTCTCACCAACTGCTTCCGTCCCTGGTGAGGCTGCTGAACTTCTAGAGGACGTAAGGATGGAAAGAAGAGGATGCAGGAGAAGAAATGATTGGCCGAGAGTTGCAGGAGGAGGCACTTGCATAGGGGCTGGGAGGAGGGCAAGTCGGGACGCAGAGGATCAGAGATGAAACCGCACGGAGAAGACAGTGATTTGGATTCTGGGAGCGCTTGCAATCGGGATGCAGCTCTGTGCCCACCCAGTCCCACAAGAGGCAGCCTGAATGACTAGGATGCGAAGAGTTCGAAGACTGCGAGCCGCTCTCTTACGTCGTCTCGACTCCTCGGCCAAGTCGGGGCCAGCTACGCGAGAGACAGCGGTTCCCCTCAGTTTACCAAACTCTCCCAAAGAAGGGGATCAACACCGAAATGTGCCTCGTGTTCTCCTAGGAAGCGTTCAGTTCACCTGCGCGTGGTCTCCTAAAGAAGAGATGCCCTTGCGCTAACTGAGGAGGAGATCGGTCCAGAGGCGGAGCTGGTTCGAAGCTCCCTCGCTCCGGTGTGCCAAGGAAAGGGATAGGGGCCAGATTCCCTTCGCCTTTTCCCTCCTCATCTGCTCTTTTTCGGATCAAGGTGTAAGAAGCGAGGAGAGCATCTGGAATGACGTCGCGGACCGGTCCAGATCATGCAGCGCCAATCGAGAGATTTGCATCCGCTGAACGCGGAGGAAGGGCAGAAGCGCAAGTTTCGAGCTGACGCAGCATGAGTCTCATCCCGGGAAGGCGCTTCCCGGAGCGAACCTTTCCTTCAGCAGACTATGCTTTTTCCGTTGTCTGGCACCGCAGATGCTGCAGATCCTCGCATCAGACTTTCTGCCCGAGACAATCGGATATCCCTAAGCTGCGCACATATCTTATTCAAGACGCGTGCCGCCGAGCCGTCGAAAAGGACGGGGAGGGGGAATTGAGATGGGCTGCTGCATGGGAGCTGCTTCCGCGTGGTGAAGGATCGGAAGGGAACCAGGAGACGCGCTGAGGTCTCCACAACGCGCGCATTCTTCGGAAGCTCTTGAAGGAAGTCCAAAGACGGCTCCGAGACACAAAAAGCGAATGCTCGGCGAGGTCTTCGAGCTGCGTCGGATTGGTATTTCTGGCCGCGGAACATTCGCGAAGGATTCGAAGAGCAATGGCTGCGTGTTCGCCTTCTCGGGGAGGAGGGGAAGAAGAATCCAGGAGCCTTTCGATAGTGGAAAACAGTCGGGCCGAAGACGCTTCACGTTTTTTCCTTCCCTTTGCGCTCCCGCCCCCTTTCTCCTCCCTCAGTCGCATGAGGAGCGCATTTGGGTACGAAGTGCCATCTCTGTAGGGGAGGAAGATCAGCTGACCAGCCACCGCCCGCCCGAATTCGTCCTTTTTCCAGGACACGAGGAAAATCTCGCGAACTATCGTAAATCAGAATCCCTCGTGAGGAGGGGAAGCGACCAGAAGGACGTCCTCGGTCCGGGATGAATTCCGAGGGTTCCTTCCCTTCCCTCGATTGGAGACGGCCATTTATTTATTTATTTCTCCCGCTCTCCGTCCGTTCGTTTGGTGGGCGGTCGGATTCAGTGGGACGTTACTCATGCGCTGGTTCCAAAGGAGGGAGGAGCCGGAATGGAAGAAACACACGGAGGAATCGTTGCCGGAGGACAGACTTTCGCGAGACGGAATTCTGTGAAAAGAACACTCTGATGACTGCTATCGGCGGCGACGGGCTGTGCCGACTCTTCCGCGAAGTCGTGTCCGAACTGACGCGCATAAACACCAGAAGGAGATGATCCATGGGGATGTCAAGCCAGCCAACATCCTCTTGGACTTCAACCACCACGCGAAAATCGGAGATTTGGGCTTGGCAACTGGGTCCATGACAAGCGGGAGTGGCGCTCAACGTCGCTCCCGAAGTCGGGAATGAGGTGGAAAGCACACAGAAAATAGGCATGCGCAGTTTAGGGGTGACACTCTTCGAGATGTTCTACCCTCTCTTGAGCGCCGTGATGGAAAGGGTAAAGGTCATCAGCCACCTCCGTTTACCACAATTCATCCTCCCCGACGATTTCAACCACGCCAACGTACGAGAAGTAGTCGGCGGTCATCAGGTGGCTGCTGAACCATGGCCCTCCGAAGCGGTCAAGCTCCTTGGAGCTGCTACAGTCGGAATTGGTACCCCCACTGTCCCCATCCCTCCCAGCTGGAAGAGGCGCAGCTTCAGGAGCATGCCATCTCAGTTACTGTATAGACATAGCGAAGACAGACATGTATAGACACTACCTCGACAGCACGCTGAGTCTCTGCAGCCGCCCGCCACGCTTGCACACGCGTGCAAGACGCTCCTGCGCTTTTCTGGAGCGGGTGACTCCGGTCTGACGTTACCGGCCTTCTTCTCTCCCCTCCACCCTCTTCGGCTCACCCTCCTGGAGACGCGTCCCGTAGGCGAGCGGGAAGTCAATCCTTCGCGTGCGCCGCGCGAAGCTTCCGGGACGAAGACGAGGCCCAGGCGCTCTCCCTTTTTGACAGCGAACGCGGAAGAAACAAACGAGAGTTCCTGCGGCATGGTCGCTCCCTCCTCCCCTACAAGGGGGATGCTCTGATCCGTGGCAACGGGAATCCACGGCGGTTCCTCGCGACGGGATTCCGGAGACTCAGTCGGCAAATTCGGCAAACACGAGATAATGAGATTCCAACTAGAGAGGAGCACTCTTGCTGCAGGGGCGCTCGCCGCCGGGATTCCGAAACGCCCTCCAGATGAAGCAGCAGCATGAGATTACTTGACAGTGGATGACAGATGGAAAATCCACGCATGTCCGACCGATGCGCGACGCTGCCATCCTTCCTCTGCGTGCAGGCCATAGCAACCGCCGCGACCGAACCGGTTTCGAGCCTGACGAATTTCCGAAGTCACCCAAGAACCATCTTTTCGTCTGGCTACCCGATGAGCTTTCGAGGCAACGCGCCCTGCAAATTCAGAAGCGAAGCAGCCTCCGGACTGCACTGCATCCAGGAGATGCAGCGAGAAGCCTATGGAACAACTTTTTCATCCTGGATTGCTAGGCCATCTGTTTGAACGAAAAGCACACACAAAAAACAAAATTTGCAATCAAAAAGCTTGCGAGATGTGCTGTCTTTATTCTAAATGGACCAAACCTCCTTAAACTGCATCCCGGAGCCCTTCGAAGGTTCCGCTTTTTGATGGTGCGCATGGTAAAAGTTAAGGAACGGATCTTCCTCCTCCTCCTCCTCTCAACTCTTTTCGCCCGACCACCTGGTAGTAACCCCAACAGTGGTGCCATTCGCCACTCGGAGAATCTATCCCTCAGCGAGATACCGGCCAAGTCGACCCTGCTTTCTGGAGCGGGTCGTGAGACGCTAAAGATACCACGAGAGTCCTTCTACATCGGTAGGATGGGCAAGATGTGGATTCTTTCGCAGCCTGGTAGGCAGCCTGCTGGATTGTGAGGGTCACCAAGACCATCGTCGAATAGAAACTGTCCCGACTGATGCACGAAGCGAAGCTCAGGGACCTCGCTCAGGGCCAGCAAGGGTGGAAGGATTTCCACGAGATTTCACGTGGAAACTTGGAGATCCCGGTTATCCTGTGAAACAACTCCATCGTTCCCCTTCTCCGTCTTGAAGGTGGCTGCTGGGACCTCTTTCGGAACGAGGAATGCCATTGTGCTTCAGAGAAGAGAATCTCCAAAGAATGTTCCCAAAGAGGAACAGTGGGAATTCTTATCCTAGTATGCTGCAGGAATGTTTCAGAGGCAGGAACACTTTAGATCTGCTACTATGCCCTTGCCCTCAGGGCTTTTTCTGAATAGCAGTCACTTAATCCTGCTAATCAGTTTTCTCAAATGCCAGCAACGGCGCTTGCCAAGATGGAAGGAGGATGTGTCCGGCATCCCTGGAAACCATATTCAATCGCTTGATGAGAGATGTGGCAGAGTGGCCTGAACCGGGATGCAAAGTGCAGGGGAGTCTCAGAGCGATTATCGTCGAACTAAGTCCTCACCAGTGATCTATCTCCCTGCATTCCTACCGAATTCGTGCCTTTAAAAATCCTGTGCATTACGTGGGACTGCCTCACCTCTGAGCTCATTAACTCATCTATTGGCCCTCTCTGTGGCTCTGTTCTTAATAAGGTTTGGTCCATTTCGACTGACGCCAGCATATCTCGCAAGCTTCCTGACTTCAGGTTCTGTTCTTCCTCGAAACAGATGCAGTCCAGGATGAAAAGGTCGTTCCATAGTCTCCTCGCTGCATCGCCCGGATTAGGTGCAGGCGGCAGGGTGGAGGCTGCTTGGCTTCTGGATTCACAGGGGCATTCCATCAGTTTTCACACCTTTAGCATCTGCGTATGTTTTCTCGTTTTGGGAAGACAGGGAATCTCGTTGTTGGAATTGGGAGAATGAACCCTCAGCCGGAGAACAGTCCAGCTTGTGGGTCCATTCTCTCCAGTCCATCTAGTGGTGAGTAGTTTATTACAATGAAACCATCAGGCAGAAATGCTACACACGCCAACCAACCTACCAACTGGATTTTGATTCTTTTTCCTGCTTTCAGCATTTTCTTCCCGAAGACGCGTATCCCTCTTTCCCTGGTTTGCTTGAGCTTGAGACTCATTCCTGGCAGCTTTGCTACCTTGTTCTTCCTCTTCCTGACTTCTCACTGTGCGCATACACTTAACACCTGCAGTAGCTGCTCTTGGAAGCTCTCCCACTGGAGAAAAGGAATCTGTGGTCTCTTTATGATTCTCTAGAGGATAATTGGAGCGCTTCGTGGATCTGCTTCCTGGAACAGGAACTCTCAGCGTGCAGTTGAGGTAGCCTTTGCAATGTCTCTACTCCTTTTCCCTTCTTCCTCGCTTCCCCGTCTTGTGATGCGTCCATTAATCATCTCTCGGACATACCTTGAAACTTGTCGTCATCGAAGGGGTTGTGTAGTCACCTCTTATTATGTTGCTCGTGGCTGATCATGTCTTCCTCTTCCTCGGTATGGAGGATGGAGTGCAGGTGCTCCATCTTCCACCGGCGATGGCATATCCTGCTTCACCTGCTTCTTGCATCATTTGTTTGTCTACGCTAGGCTTCTTCCCTCAGTCCTTCGTCTGTGGTCCGCCACTTTGTTCCTGACTTCTGTTCTTCGAAACTCGTGTTTTTCTGCAGCTTCTTTCGCTCGTCTAGCCTTTGGGTCCAGTAGATGTCACTGCCATGCTGAACGTCGGATACATCTATAAGTCACTTCATCTTTTCAACGCGCAGGGGGGGGACCTCCAGTCTCCATAGAATTCGTCCGTGTAGTGCATCACAAGGTCTAAATGAGCCAACTGCTGCGGTTCTTGGTGGCACTATGGACTCCAGATACCGACATCCGATCGCAACATTGTGGTACTGCTGCTTCGTTCCCTGCCTTCCGGGAGTTCTTGGACGTAGCTGCCGTTTTTCAATTTCTTGGACAAGGCAGAGAACCTCTGGAGGAGTGTCTTGGATTGTTTTTTGGGAAAGATTAAGTCCCGGTAGGGTCCATGAAAGGAAGGAGTTGCCACTGGAGACGAATTTCTAGTGCTCTCTGGGCTCTGGAAGTGTCTGTTTTCCGCCTTTTCTGCTTGCAGCTGCTCGAATGGGGGGAAGAGCCATTCAGTCCACCTGAACAGCGTGAGGGAATCTCGGTTAGGGAGGCGGGTATCCCAGCTTCGCTCCCAGGCGCTCGGACCAATACCTGGTGATCCTGCTTCGCCTCCTTGGTTCCTCGAGAACGACGGAAGTTCCCCCCCCCCGAAAATTTCCCGGTAGGCTTGGGAGTCCCTCCGCTCGCGTTCTGCTTCTTCTTGCATCACTTCCTCCAGCTACTTCATCACATACCACGAATGTATCCATCGAACCCTAGAAGGCAAGTTACCCTGACACAAGAAGGATTTCTCTAGCGGATTCCTCAGGTGGGAAGTCTCAGTCGACTCCTCTCTCTACTTGGTGATCCAGAGCTGACGGAGGCGAGAGCGAAGGGAAGGATCTATCGTGTTTCTCGACGTCTTGCAGCGACAGGGTTTCCACTTCAGCGATCAGAGGCTACGAGGAACCGTAACGGGCCCTGGGGGCTGAGACTGCAGCTTGAACGGACGTGAGGGAGGTTTCTTGAGCGCAGATGTGAGTCCTCTGTTCCTCCAAAGGAGGATCACAGAAAGGGAAAAGAAAGTGAACGAGAACCAACTCAAAAGGGAGTTATCAAGGCACGGAATACAGCACACGGATGTTCCAGATCCGGAACTGGAGCAAGAAAAAACGTTTTCCATGGAAATCGGGTGTCAAGCACTTCGAATCGGCGAGTCTGCAAGACAATCTCTACGGCCTATCTTCTGCAGCGATCAGGAAAGCGAAGACAGAGGGAATTTACCTGAAAATTCCGCATGAGCTACAGAGGTTTCCGAAGAGGAAAAGAAGAAATCCTCGAAGATCTGAATGCAGCATCCACACTAAGTTTCATTGAGGATTCCTTAAGACTAATCGATGTTACGTAGTACGATGTCACGGACAGCAGCGCTCTCAATGACGATGAGCGAGTTTATCCCCTTTTGTTGATTCCATGTTCAAATGGGGAAAGGGATAAACGCGAATGGCGAAGGAGTGCTTGGAACTTTCACCATCTTCTCGCATGCCGCATCTCAACTCGTCCTCATGGCACAAGTGCAACGTCTGAGTATTCTTTCATTACGGACAGTGAATTATTCAACGCTTCCAATGTGTATCCTGGGAACATTTTAATTAGGCCCATGGGGAATGCATAGCAACGTTCGGTAGAATTTTCACACATTGCTCGAGGGGAAACTGCAATCTTGGAGGCTTTCCAGCTGTTTCTCAGACAGCTCGCTCTCTAACATCCTATGATGTGGCATGACTGAAGGATCACTCAAGGTGTCCCCTTAGTAGATCAGGAGGAACTGATGTCGTCAGAGGCCATTCTGGATGTTGCAGAATGACCATTTCGCTCCTCAGGTGGTCAGCTAGCCTCTATGGAATATTTAGTTCTTCCAGGGTCTTGTCATTGGCAGGGTCCTACGCGCCTAGGAATCCCATGTATGCATTCCTGGATATGTATAAAGACCCATAAATGAAGATCTTTCGAATCAGGATCGGATATCATAAGTTTTTTTTATGTTCTCTGCTTATCTCTTTGGAATCTCTTCTCCTTCATTCCCTATCGTTGTCCGGATCCCAGTATATCAAGGAACGAACGAGAAGGCCCTTGCTGCTGTTCAAGGTACTCCTTTGGAGATGAGGAGTTGATTCTCTTTATCTTCTCCCCTTCTTCCGTCTTGCCTCTTGTAGCATCGCTGGTGACTACTCAAAGGCGTGCGTCGCTTCCAGCAAGAAGACTACTTCCCTTGCATGACTGAAGTAACAAACTCGCCTTCAGCCTCTGCGACTCTAGGTGCTCCAGGTTTGTCCTCCTGATCTGGGCCATCAGTTCTTCGGATCTTTCAGAGATCTGCAGTTGATGCAGGGATTATGAGTGTGTCCGAGGGACTCTTCCTATGCACCTCCTTCACCTGCTACCGGTTTATCCCTGTTGGGAACTGTACTTGGTCACACCATGTGAATCTCTTTGCGGTCCTCAAACGATTCTGCCCGGCGTCAGAGAGATTTCCACTCAAATTAAGTGTTCCGTGGCAAGTGATGTCCACGCCACTCTGTGCTGACAGTTGTGCAGGATGGAAGCCATTTTATTTCTCACGTGCTAACCACATGTGAAGTGCCCCCCAAAATCTGAGTTCCTTCACCCCCTTTTCAAAGACCTCTTTTACCTCTGGCCTGCCCATCGTCCAGGTAGTCCTTGCGTTGCTCCATTTTTTCTCAGATCTCACCGGACATGCGTTCGTTCATTCGCTAGCGATGTCTGCAGTCGCTCTCTTACCATCGATCGTGAAGTCTTCTGAAGAGACTAAAGGTTCTTGCACGGCCGGCTACGGCGAACTTAAGAGCTGGAAGGAACCATCTGTGGAGGAATCATCGGTCCCGCGAGTCGCATTAGGTAAGCCTGAGGCACCCTCTCGACCTATTCATCCTAATAGGCCAACCGTTCCTTCGCCCTCAGCATGAAACCCATGCTCTTTTCCGACGAGGGCACAGACTGCTGCAAAGTGATTGGAAAGCGATTGATCGATCCTGATGGTGGTGGATCGACTTCCGCGTGGCTTCTTTTACGCGAGAATTGTCGACATAGCTGACTTCCAGGAACGCTCAAAAGTTTCGCTCATCTCACCTCTGAAGGGAGGGCTCGTTCGGATCGGTCCAGCGATCATCATCTCCTCTCGCATTCGAGCATCAGCAGGAACAAGAAAGCAGACGAGAAGCGCGCCATCCCGTTTCCCCGTCCACCTCCTCGTTTCCCAAACCTAAGCTGCTCCACCTAAAGGACCAATCCGGTGGGGAAATGCATGCAAGAGGGGAGATGGCGGCAGCTCGCCAGGAAGTTCCCGGAAGGACCCATGGAGCCCTCCTGACGAGGCTCTGTGGCAACGGAATCCTTGCTTCCGGACCCACGGAAGAAAACCGGCTGCGAGGCCAGGGAAGCGTCGCTCCCGTCCGGGATACAGGCGCTCTGTCCGCGTGCAGGACCACCGACGAGCCATGCTCCCTCGGTCGCCTGCCTGGCTTCCCTGCCCCTCTCCCGCTCCCAGGAACCCACGAGCGCACGCGATCCTCCTCGAAGGGCGTCTCGAGGCCGGACGGGGAGATACTGCGCTGCGGAGAGTGGATTTTCCAATCTGTCGCCGCGGATCCTTGAAGGAAGATTTATTGCCCGTTTAGCTCAGCATGAGCTCCCTGAGCCGGGAACTCTGTTCCCTTGGAAGCGCGCGGTTCAGCCAGCATGCTGTCCGGAGGAGGAAGAAGATTAGCCTGGGAAGAAGAGAGATCTGCACCAGGTTCATATCCGCTGTGGCGGATCGCGCCTTCGCAGATCGCAAGGGCGGAATGCGAATCCGCAGTATCAGCTAATCAGGAGCGGGAAATTTTGCTGACGGCACAGGGTTTGAAAAGATAGAACCAGGAGTTTCAGGAACGAAGACGGCAGGAGGACGTGCTTCTGGGAGAGATCCTCTTGTTCCCTTGGAGATGGAGCTTGACTAGTAGGTCTCTTTTCTTTGTTGTCGTTTTCTCCATTCTTTACAGGATGCAAGAGAGGGAGAGAGAAGAAGGAGAGACAAAGAGATGCTATAAGAAGGGTCAGGAAAAAGGGGACGCTTGCACCATCGTGCGTACTGGACCTCCCAGGAGACGAAATCGAAAACTTTCCTTCGGAGTTCTGGAATTCAGTGATGTAGTTTTCCTCGTCCATTGAATCCTCTCGCGGGACTGAATGATCCCTTATTTCCAGGAAGCTGGAAAAGCGATCCGGCCCCTTTCCAGACATTCAATTTCCTGGACAGCATGTTGCTGCTTCTCAACAGATGCATTTCTGAGAGCTCAGCCTTGGTCTGCGCAACCTCCCCACGCCTCCGCCCTTCGACCCCGCTCCCCATGCCGCACTGTTTTCAGTTTCCGTTTCTCCACCCCTTTCTTTCAAGACACCACATTTCCATCTTCTTTCCGCGCGTGGGGACCAGGAAAGAAGGGGCGGGTGCTGGAGCATTTCATCCCCAGCCTGGATGTTAGTGTGCGGCTGGATCTTCTCCCCGTTTGTCGCCTTCCTCGATCTGCGAAACCTGCGCACACTCCAGTCGAGACGAAGACCAGCAAAAAGCCAGTCTCCCTGGCGGAATAAAGTTTCCGAAGTCATTCTCCTTCTTCCAGAAGACAGTTTCTTTCGGCAGATTTGCTCCAACCCTCTCGTCATCTTTTTCAGGGGTCTGCGCTCAGCTTCTCCGTGACGTTCGCAGGATGGGATCTCTTGTGTCTCGCTCTTGCGCCCTCGTCTACGCTCTGGAGCGATCTTTCAAGGAAGGTCACTTTTTTTCATACGTAGAGAAGGGAGTCTCACCTCTGGATCAACAACAATTCGTTGTCTGGAACCTCCAAACAAGGCGCTTTTTTTTTTTTTTTTTGGAGAGAGAGAGAGGAGCGTTTTGAACTCTTCTAAAAATTCAGGATTTTCGAAATTCCGCGAACTTTTAGAAGATTGTGAACTTTCAGCGGGTGCCCCTGGGGGTACAACAACCCGGTCGAGCTTGCTGGTGTATGTGTGTGTGCCTCACAATGGATTCCTCTTACACAGAATCCTGAAGGGCGTCGAATCACAACCACGGAGCTCGGAGTGGCCACTCTGGTTACACTAGAAGTTTCCCTGGGACCCTGGGAGAATGAAAGGCTCAGGAATGGAGATTCTGGCAAGAAGAGTCCAGATGAACAAGGGATTTCAGCACCAGTCATTTCATGCGGAAACACCTACAGGAAAGACGCAAAGACACCAGAAGGATGAAAGAGCAAAACAAAGGAAAGAAAAGAAAGATGCAGCGCCGTCCCTCGGCTCTGCATCGATGCCACAAATCGGCAGGTGGCGAGTGGTCCACAGCAGGCACCTCGAGGGCAGGAAGTTCATTCCGTCGGGCTGAGGAGCAGGCTCTGTGGCGTACCATTCGTAATGGCCTGGAAGAGATGAACGAGGCAAAGACTCTGCTTTTTTTGCCAATGATCGCGGAGGGCAGAGAGGCCAGGTGCAAAGTGGATGTGGTGCTGTGGGAGCAAAGTGGATGCAGCTGGACTTGCGGTCCAAAGGGTTCGATGGAATACCAGCTCATGAGCGTGACGAAAGCAAGGCCTCCGCAACCACGTTCTTATTCACTCATAGTTCCATAAAAGACAGCAAAGAATCCCGGAAACCAGATCTGCTTCTGCCCCCATTCTCGATCCATACAGTCCTTCCAACAATTTAGTTCATGGGTGCACGTCTTCTTCATCTGTTGGTCTTTTCGCCGTCATGAGGGCTGTTCGTCGAGGCTGGTGGCCGAACCGATGCAATCCAACGCACGTTACGAGAATGCTGCACGTTGCCATGCATCGTCTCATCATCGGAGAACACCTTCCTCATGGATGTCCCCAGATCCATCGATTCCTGTAGATCCTCGAGGTTAGTGCTTGCACACGAAGGTGGGCACTCTGGACGCGAAACGGAAGAGATCCTGTTCTCAGCAATTCCCTCCTCTCTTTTCTGCCTTGCTTGCTCCAGAGTCTCCAGTGCTCCCTCCAGTGCTCCCTCGCTCCTCTTCATCCTGAAGGACCAGGTCCGAGTGACGTTACAAATCGGTCCCCAGTATTGTTATTTTTTTTTTTTTTGAAGCCACTACCAGCTACTGTTACTGTCTTTGCATGGTCCTGTTAACTCGTCTCCATGATTACTTTGGCGAGAACACTCGGGGTGCGAACGTTGGGAATCGGCTACCCAGGAAACGATGAAGCGCCGAAACAGCTGAAGATCTCAACACACCAAAAAAAGGATCCTTTTTATTGCTTAAATTCAAAATTTAACATCGCGTGACGGGAGGAGGGGAGGCTCTTCACATTCTGAGATTCCTCATCTATCCATCTGGGGCTCTCCTCGCCCTTCAATCTGTTGCTTCCACAACGTCTTGTCCTCCGTCTCGCAAGAGCTGATTGCTGGAATTTTCCGGCTGCATCTGAGTTTCGGTCCCTCGTGTTGTTCCTCCCATGATGTGGGCTGCGTAGATGTTCCTGGAGCATCGGATGCACGAGACCGCCATCCTCTGCCTCATCCTCTCCGAGTGCTCTTTGGGAACTCCAAGATCATGCAGCACTTCCTCGTTATCTGTGTCCCAGGCTCCCAGTGAGCCAATAATGAGAGCACGTACCCTGCATTGTTTCCTTTCCTTGCTTATCTGGAGGGCTACTTCCTTATATTTTCCAGCCTTTTTCTCTTGGCTGTGCTATCCTCTATCCTCGAACGGGCAGCAGATTTCCAGCCGTATTGTTGGACTTTTTTTCGGAACTAGCTCCGGCCTCAAGAAGGAGTCCGTTCCTGGAGCTCTCTGGTCGGTCGCCATTAGGTTCCACTTTGCTTCAACCACCGCGGCCATCCTGATGACTTCTTGAATCGCGTTGTGTCGTTCAGTGGTCAGAGTGGATGGTCTGTGCCAGATCCGGCACTTTGCAGCTAAATGTGCAGGGAGCATTGTTTGGAAGGAAATGGGCGACCCTCCTAGAGCCACGGTTTCGTTCAGAAGACTGAACAGAGAGATCATGGACCTCATTGCCACTGAAGGATAGATGGTCCTTCATCATCTACTTGTGCCTGCAGCCGAATAAAGGAAGAGATTTCTAACATATTCTTTTACTCCAGTTGGCGCTCTTCAGGCTGCCAGTTTGACCTAGCTGGGACTTCCCAAAAGGATCTCCTGTCACGGACATTGACCCATTGAGCACTAAGTGTTCGAGCTCGTCACCCCCTTTTTAATGTGCTCTTAGTGCTCCCTCGCACCCTTCCTCCATCATTGTCTTCAAACCGATTAGCAGTTGTTGCATGCAACCAAACGGGAATGAGAGAACCAGAGTGAGAACATGTGCGGAATGGGGTGGGGGGACTCTCCCTTAATCACACATCCCTCTGCCCACGTCGTTTATGGAAGATGCTGCTAGCGTGGGATGGGATGCTCGAGGGAGCTGCAGTCTCCCTCCAGGAGTCTAGAAAGACAGGCCCACCTGTCTCTCACCGAGCATGTACTTGCGTGCCAAACTTCCCTCTGAGACGGTGCGCGGACGGAGTGATGCAGAAGTCCCGGTTCGCGCAGACCCACGATTCATCCGAGTCTCGTGGCTTCACAATGGAACCCCGTCTCAAAGTTTGAAATTGGTTCTCTAAGGATTGGAGATTGATCCGCCTAACTTGTCACCTGGTGCATGCAGCAGCCCCTCGGCGGAATTTTCAATTCCTGTCTACTTCGTCAACTTCGAATGCCATTAGGGAACATCCATGGATGTGAGAGGAAGTTAGCGCGTGATCCATCATCCGCTCCACGAAAGTTTCTTTATCTATGGAAATCATCTTCATCGGCATCCTGATCAGCCAGGCATGCGATTATTGTGCAACGCCATGGAGGAGCGTTTGCCGCCCATGATGCTGGGATTTCACCGCGGCGCGCGAAACCCTTGCGAGGCCGTGAATCCCTGGGCAGCCATCGCTGCGAAACGAGGTGAAGATCTGCAACAATGTCTACATCCGTTCCCACGGAGAGAAAGGAGAGAGGTTACGCTATAGTCTGGACGTCCCGGGAGCGATTCCGTTCCCTCTTATTCTTCCTTGTTCTCTAGGGCAAAGGCGCGGTCTGAAGATCATAGGGAAGGTCGCCAGACCGAGAAAATGGTTGAAGAAAGGGATATTGCTGGTCCTCGGTGATGATGAAGGCAGCTTAACGGGGTCAGTGCTCGCAATGTGCCGATGCCAGTGGCTGTGACAGGCATGGAAAACATGCATGGCTGTGCATGTTTTCCCGGTAAGGAGGATTCCGCAGCTGGGCTGCCGGAAGCCGAGTCACATTTTTCGCCCCTGTTTGGGCAGCAGCGCGAACTTGGGATCTCGTGACTGCAGCGAAAGTGGATGGATCGGAAAGAGATTAGCGGCATTTGCAGCTGTTTGACGGGATCGGTTGAGCTCTTGGACTTTCAGGGAACGGGGAGAGCGCAAGCGTACCGCTGATGACGAAAGCTCTGAGTCACCTGACCCGTGTTTGCTTACCAACCAAAGTTTACAAGAGGTCCCTAACCTTTGCTTGACACCGACACTGCAATTTTGTAGGGAACCGTGCTGCGTTGTCTCTATCTTTTGCTTCCCCCGCACTGCCTTTTATCTGAGCTTCCAAAGTCTCTTGCTTTTCCGAGTTCAGACCTTGCCTTCATAGCTCGAAGACGAAGGAAAGTGGTTTGGCGGAGCAGAAGCGGATCCGAAGAGACCACTGCAGGGTTTTCACAAACAAACAAAGGAAGGTGGTCAGCTTGCGATCGGGAAATGGCCAAACACGAACAGAAGGTCGGTTGCGACACACTGGACCTAGTTCTCGATTGAAAAGAAAGAAGCCGGACGGCAGTGGTGTCCCATCTTGTGCAAGAGGAAGGTGGTCGAGTGACTGCTGAGGACGCATCTCAGTGGAACTAAGGAGCTGCCTGCCTCTTGAGAGGATGTGGGATCTCCGTTCCCCGGGCCTCCCGTAAAAGCATCTTGGATGCGCTTTGAGAAAGTGAACCGGCAGCGACTAGTCGATTTGCCCTGGGGAAAAAAAAAGTCGTCGCGTCTTGTCCTGTAAGCAGCTTCCGCTTTAGCAAAGCTTTCTCTGGAGTGAACAGCTGCAACCTTCAGATCAAGAAGCCTGAAGTATGGAGCTGCCAAACAGGCAGGCTGCCCGGCCAAACAGGAGCCTTCCACCACTTCATCCAGGCTGAGTAATGGGAGCCTTCCCGAAACGTGAAAAGGCTGGAGACTTGCCTTGGATCAGAAACTGAGAAGAAAAAAAAACGCACAGTGAGGATGCAGAAGGAAAGTGACACATCTTCCTGATTCTGCGCAGAATCTTGAACTCCCTATGGGGATTGCAGCTACCCCAAAGACCTTGGAATTGATCGGTTCCGTTATGAAAGGTTGAGTTTCCAAAACTTCTGCCATGGTCATAGCTCGGGGCACGGCTCCCAGGTCTAGGGACTGCTTCCTGCTCGAACAGAGTAACTCGGCAAATACAAGAAGGTGAAGGACAATGCGATGCAGCCTTTCTAGGACGCGATCTGGCGGAAGCATCCTGCGCCCACCTTCATCTGTTCCCGAAGACTTTCCCAGCGGGTCCAAAGGGACAGAAAGGGGAAGGGGGGATGAAGCTCCCGCTCTCCGCTGGTATGACCGGGAAGACCGCTCTGGGATTTCTGGAACACGACGGAAGAAGAGCGGGCTCACATGCGGAGCTCCCAGCGCGGAAGAGAGGATGAGGGCGCTCCAACTCGAGGGATCAGAAGTAGGAAACTTGAGAAGGGAGTGGCAGAGCTCGGCCTCGCTGCTTCGAGGGGAAGCGTTCCTGGGTCTCCCCGGTTTGCCGTCCACTCGCCGTCCGGCGTCGTTCAGCATGTCGCCGATGGTTGCGCCGCCTGCTGGCGCTGCGAAGGCTTCTCGCCGAAGGTCGAGGAGAGGGAATAATTCTCATCCCGCCGAGCCCTTCTCCAAACCAGGAGCATCCTTGCTAAGATCAGCTCAGAAGCCGCTGTCGGAGTCGAAGGGAGACGAGAGCGTAGGCTGGAAGGAAGGAATTTTCCCTGCATCCTTTGACATCGTCTTGTGGATCGTCCAGGTGGGATCAATTTCCTCCTCCTTTCTCTTCTTCCTCATCCCTACCATCTCTTCCTACTTCCTTCCATTTATTCTGCTGCTCCTCCTCCTCCATCCTCTTTCCTATTTCCCTTTTCCCTTCTCTTCCTCCCCCTTTGTAGCCAGGTGCAGCCATTGCCTTTTCTGGACGCTCTTCCAGGAAGCGCCTCTTACCAGCGTCCTGTGCGTGCAGCCTTCTCGAACCCTCATGGGAGGAAGGGGAGGGTGGGGTAGGAGATTGTTGGGCAACCGGTGGGGCCGCCCGCTACTTCTTCCTTTGTACGCACTGAGGTCCCAGGAGCACCCCCTCGCGAGGGAGGGGACCAGAGAGACGCCTCCCACGCACCCCGTTCGTGTCCGGGTTCCTGCAGAAAAGGCGAAGAGCAGCTCGAGGGCGCGTTCTCCTGGTCGGGTCGCTTCCCGTGCGCGGATGTGTGGGCCCGCAGGGGTTCTGAAGCAGCGCGGGAGTCCTATGACGCGCCCGTCACCTGCGGCGCTGTCTCGATCCCTGGGGGAAGCCTCAGGGCGTTTCCCCAGGGGCGCGCTTTCCTTTTCGGAAGAATTCCTTAGCGCAAATGTACCTGGAGGGTGGGTGGGGGGAGGAAGGGAAGAGATGAGGAGGGAACGGTAGCACGAAAATTAGGGGAGTCACTTCCGGGAGAGTTCCCGCTTCCCTCCCTTTTTTTTTCCGCGCAGCGGTGGCTTCCGGTCTCTTCCCGGAGTCCTCGAGGGGGCACCTCCGCCGCCGCACTTGGCAGTTGCAGCGCGCGCTCGTCTGGGGGGAGCGGCGGCTGAGCGTTCGCGCAGGCGCGCCAGGCAGGCCTTGACCTTGAGCGACGGGAGGCTTTCCGAACGTGACCGTCCGCACGTCGCCGAGCCCGCTGGCAACGCGAGTGCAGCCGCCGCTCCGCCCTGTCTACTCCTACTGCCCTGATCAGGGAAGCGCCCCCTCTTCCCCCGGTGCCCCCTGGGGAGGGGGTGGGGTGGAGCCTACGAGTGAGGAAAGAAGACTCGCGGAAAGGGAAGGAACAGTGGGGAACCCCCCCTGCCATGCACGCCGGTTCGGGTGGGGTTGACCGCGGCCACGCACCTCCCCCGTCCCCTCCTGACCACTCCCTCTGTGGGAGAGCTGGGCCGGGTCGGAGTATCTCAGGGTCCCCCCGGCGATTCCTGTTTGGAGGAGGAGGAGGTACTCGCGGCTGGACGAAGGAGCGCCTCCCGTTCTCCAGGGGTTAGGAGAGACGAGGGAGTCCCGGGGTCTCGCGGGAGCGACTTCTTAGGGAAGGTCATTCGTGCGCAGACAGGGGACAGCAGCGGGAATGTAATCCCTTGATCCCCCACCGCCACCACCTCCGGATGCGTAGGAAGCCTCTGCCTTTCCAGGGACCCCGCTGCTCGCCGAGAGAGGCTGTACGGTCGCTCCTCATCCGCCTCATCCGCAGGGGGCCGTCCGTGCAAGGCTGCTCTGCGATTCCCCCTCCCCCCCCTTCAGAATCCTACTGTGGTCTCGCGGGATCGCGCAAGCTCTGGCAGCTGCGCGCGCTCCAGGAGGGCGGAGCAGCTGGAAGGAACCGCGCGGACTTGCGCGAGCGCGCGCGTTTCCCTGACGACGTGACTCTTCCAAGAGGGATGCTGGCGGAGGCGAAAGGTGGTTCCAGGAAGGTGGGAGGAAGGTGGAGGGAAGGTGGGGGACGGAAGAGACCCCTTCTGGTTACCTCGGACGGAGAAGTTTCGTGGAAAGGGCGAGGCTGGAGACCCCGTCGCCTGAGGACACTCGCGTCGCCATCGTCAGGGGGCGGTGTCAGGAAGAGGGCAACCCGCCGCTGCAGCCGCCGTCCGGCTCGCTGCAGCGAGTCCCTCGTGCCTGCTGGCTCTCACTCACTCGCGCTCGCACTCGCGTGCGTGCCAACCTGTCTGACCCCGAAACAAAGAAGAAAAAAAAGGCCACAGTGGAAGAAGAGGAAGACGCAGAGAAGAAAGTCCCACCTCTCCCCCCCCCCCTTCAAAAAAAAAAAAAAAATGGAGAGAATGCGCAAGAGAGCGGGGAAGGGGGGGGGGGTCGGCAGCGATGCAAGCGCGCAGGCGCAGTGCACGTCCGCCGCGTCTGCGCGCTTGCGCCGCCGCCGCGGGTTCCCCCGCGACGATCCGGCCGGCCGGCGCCATTCCCAACTCGGAGGAACAGGAGAGACGGCGAGCCGCATGTTCCGGTCGTTCTGGCAGCAGCAGCAGAAGAAGCAGCAGCAGCCAGAGAGCGAGCGAGCGAGCGAGCGAGTGATGTCGTTGCCACGGCGACGCGGGCCATCCTGTGCAGTGCCGTTGGGCGGATCGTGCTGAGGTCGTCGTCTCCCCTGCCCCGTCCTCCTCCTCTTCCTCCCCCGCCCCATTCCCGCCGGGTCTCCGCCCGCGTGCTGCTGCTTCTGCTGCCTCTTCCCGCCCCCTCCCCCGCACGAACGGCCGTTCATGGACATCGGGAAGAGCGCCTCCCTCGAAGATCGCGACGTGCAGCCGGCGTTGCTAGGCAGCGCGGGAAAGGGACACCCGCTCCGTGCTGGTTAGGTAAGTCGACGGGGAAGGGGCGAATGCCGGTCGGACTCCTTCCTCACCTCTGCCCTCAGGGGTCCCGCTTCCCTCGTGCGGTCGTGGTGGTGGCGGCGCAGCTGCCAGCATTTCCGCAGCGCCTCCCCCCTCTCGCGAGATCAGCCGTACGAGCGCAGCCAGGCGGCGGGCGCGGAGGCGTCCCTGGCGCGCCGCGGAACGGCGGCACGCGAGGGATGCCCCAAGGCGACGATCTCGCCCAGGAATTTCCCGATCGCCGCCGCCGCGCTCGGGCCCACCGCGCGTCCTTGGCTCTCTCGCCGGGAGAGGGCGCGCGCGCCTCACCTCGGCCGATGCGCCGACCGCCGCTGAGGCAGCCAGGAAGACTCTGGGAAGGAAGAAGTGGGTGGGCAGTGCCTCTCCTTTCCATTTCTCCTTTTTACCCCCGAAGGCATCAGCACCGCCTCGTTGCGGAGTCCATGCGTCCGTCCCACGCCGGAGCGGCCGGGGACTGCGCGCGTCTCACCTTCTGGCGGGGAGAGGGGGAGACCGAAGAAAGGGCAGAGGGAAGGTGGCCAGGGGAACGGAAGGGCCAAGAGCTGCTGTGCGCGCAACGCGCTTCCTTCCTTCCCCCCCGCCATCCTGGCCCTTGGCTGCTCCGTTGTCGGGATCCCGTGGTTCCCCTGCCTGCTCGCTCGTCGCCCACGCGCCTCCGCTTCGTTCGTCCGCTAGGCAAGAGTGGCGACGTGGTCCTTAAGGTTCCTTTTTTTGTTTCCTTTCCGAGTCCCCCTCAGGCTGTCTGTGCGGAGAGCGGAAACCGAAAAAAAAAAAAATGCGGGGGAGGGCGGATTTTCCGCTTGCACCTCCAGCGCTCGTTTCCCCGCTTCCGCGCTCGCAAATGAAACCGGGAATTCGCCGGAAACGCGGGTGCTTTTTCTCGGTTACCCGGAGAACGCGGCAGCAGATGGGAGGGAGGGGAGAAGGGAAGGAGGGAAAACAAGATGTTCTGAGAACTCAGGGGGGGGATGGGGTGCAGGGGAATGCATTGAAGCAAGCTGGTCGATGCACCTGGTCTCTTTTACGACCCTTTTGCAGCAGAGCGACCTCGCGGCTGAGTCCTCTAGAGTTCTACTGCCTGCCCGAGGATGTCCTTTCGCTTATTGTGCGTCCTCCTCCCCCGGCTTACGAGTCGTCCTCGGGGCGCGCGCCTCTGGCTTCCGGAGAGACTTCGAGTCCCTCGGGCGTATCAGCTCAAGCGGCCCGGGGCACACCGGGTGGCCTCCGCGCGGAGACGGACCAGGAACGCGGCCCCAGTCTCCTCAGCACCCTGACCCCACTACACCCAGTCCTGAAGGGCTGCCGGTGGGCGATCTTTGAGCGCGCGCGCTCGCCTCCCTCGCGTTCTGCCCCTCCTGTCTTCCCGTCCCGGCGAAGAACAGGAGCAGCCCTTGGCGTGGCTCCTGGAGAGCTGCGGCGGCCTATCGGACGACTGATGATGTCGCAAAGGTGGAAGGATGTTCCGGACTCGGGGAAGGGTTGCCCTTGGAGTCACCTCCGACCCACCAGCCTCAGGACCTCGGGACTGGACTCCGTCGCGGGATGGCGCACTTTTTGGCAGCCGGAAAAGTCTTGTGTCCTGCAGGAGCCGTGCAGGAGAAAGAAGGGAGGATGAACGTGGGAGAGCTCCTCCCGTTCCCAGAGAGCGTGGTCTTCTGCCACGCTCGCCGGGAAAGCTCTGCCTTCAGGGTTTTTCCTTTCTGTTCTTCTCTGACTGAAGCTGTGCGGGCGGCACAGACCGAAGTGATCGTCACTGGAAGCAGCACCCCCGGGACCGCTATCGCATCAAGTCGCCACGGCTCCATGAAGACCGCGATTCAGAAAAACGAAAATAGCCGTAGCCTGGGCGCTCCAGCAGGCTTCTCCTCCTTTCCTTGTCCCTTTCCCCCCTTCCTCCTAAAAAAAAGGATATGGAAAAGCGAAAAAAAGGGGTCCTCTCCAGCCGCATCGTCCAGCGGCCCGGACTCTGCCGTTTCTGATGGCTGCTGCTTGGTGGCCCTCTTGACCTCGTCTCCTTGCGCCGTCATCCTATCGTAATATGCCGCCTTAAAATCAGGGGACCGTGGGGTGAACGCTCCTCTCGACGGTTTCCTGGGAAACTGTACTTCTCCTGAAAACCATGCGGTTCGGACGGACGTCTGCGCGCCGTGCTCATCCGGGAGGGAACGAAGAGGTCATGGATAGATGCTGACGGGGTTCACGAAGGCGGTGCGCGAACAGATTGGCAGGTCCTCTGTTCCCTCCTTGGACCTCTGGCTTCAGGAGAAGGGGGGGGAGTCAAAAGGAGCAGCTCTGATGGCTCTTGCGCAGGCCACCTCCCAACGGCAGCGACCACCCGGGTAGCGAACGCCGGGGGATGGGGCGCTGAGTGACGCTTCTTCGCTTTTTCCATGGAGTACCCGCGGTCAAACCCACGAAAGAAGGGAGGTACGGCAGGTAGGGCCTCTCTAAGCTGCTGCCCGGAAGGAATCCCAGTCTAGAGAGGGGTAGGGACTGCCGGAGACTCTTGCGATGAAGTGGAGGCGCCAGGAAACGCGGCTCTTCCCGCGCGGATTCGCAACGGGCCGCAGGCGTCTGTGAGTGTGTCTTCCGCCCGCACAGGGGCGGATGCAAGCGTGGGGGCGGATGGGGGAAGTGCATGTGGCGGCCATCTCCCGAGGCGTCCGCCTTGGAAGGGGCATCGTCGACTCTTCGCCTCCTCCTTTCCGATCCCGCCTGCGGAAGCATCCGGGGCCGAAGAAGTGGGGAGGCTGCTCCTGGCACCCTGCGGAGTGTCCCTTCGATCGGTGTACACAACCCCGGCGTCTTACGGATCCCGCACGGCGGGACTCTCCAGCTCCCCACCTCCTGAAGCTCAGCGGTCGCTGAGGAAGCTCCGCTTCCGAAGCGCCTCCTCCTAAAAGGAGCGCACCATCTTCGCTGTCGCGAGCAAAGAGCACCCCCTTTGCTTTGTCCTGGGCCAGGAAATCTTGCTTGCCAGGTCACGCTTCCCTGAAGCGTGCTCATGTGAACCAGCCGCCCAGCAGGGAGGCCTCCTCCTGCGACGCCGAGGAGGCTCCTGCGCGCAGGACAGTCCCTGAGCCCCCTCAGGGAGGCTTGGTGGGGGGTAAGAAGGGACCACGACCACTTCTCCTACAGTCCGGAGAAGCCCCTTTCCTGTGATTCCTGCGACCGGTTCTTCGCCCCCCTCAGCAAGCAGGTTTTCGAGGCAACAGCCTAGCAGCTGAGACGCCCTGATCCGGGCAGCTGACGCGCTTCTCCATCCAGGACCTCGAATAGGGGGTTGCCGCCCCTGGCAGCTCCGTTCAAAGGGGGTCCCTGGAACCGGGTCTTCCGCCCAGAGCTGCAGCCCGGCAGAAGCTGCAGAGCGAGCGCCGCCGCGTGCTGCCACGCTCGCAGGCTCGTTGGCTTAGCGCCATCCTGAGATGGGGGCGCACCTTACAGTGCTCCATGACGGCGCTGCTCTTTGACGACGGGAGATTTTGCTCTTCCAGACCCTCGTCCACCCCGGGGTCCTCGACGGAGGAAGCTGTGCCTTTGGGTGCCAAGGCGCTGGCGTCGATCCTTTCGGGTCGTCAGGTTGCTTTTGGTGACCTGACGACCCCCATCCTCGAGTTTCCCGTCGTCTTCCTCCAGGGCAACACGCTCTCGTCCGGAGACTGCTGGCCCGGCCTCAGGCTTTCCATATCCTTCTCAACCTTCTCAGGGCGCCTTCTCGGGAGTCCTGGGTTCCTCCAGTCTTCCAGCGCTGCTCCTCTGCTCCTCCACCGTCACGAGTCCCTCCTGCGTCGCGGCAGGAGTTCTCTCCGCTCCTCCTCTTCAGAGACTTCTTCCCCGCAGTGCTCTCCCTGCGGACTCCAGCGGTCACATCCTGCTGCTGTCTCGGACGGACCGGTGCAGTGGTGTCGTTCCGAGGGATTTCCGCGGAGAAAGCGCGTGCGCATCAGGTCCTTCTTTTTGGCGCTGTCGAACTGCCCACCCTTCCCTCCTCACAGGGTCGGCAGCGGCAGCAGCTTGCCCCCGGAAGCAGAAGAGTCACCCGGATGAGGCGGAAGTGCGAAGGGAGAGACAGCTGCATCCAGGTATCTTGGCTGATCCTCCTGGAGAGGCAGGATTCGGGACATTGGTCATCGCGGTACGCGGGGAGGGGGGAACCCTTCCCCGTCCCATTGGGTCAGTGGCGGCACGGTCTTGCCGGAATTCTGTCACTCCGGCGCCGCCCAACGCTTCGCCGGGCGCGCGCGCGGTGGTGATGGTGGTGGTGGTGGTGGTAGGGGCATTCCAACTGCTCTCTCCGTCTTCCCAAGTCCCGGAGTGTCGGGCAAAGCGCCTGGAGGCCCGAGTCGATTATGTCCGTTGGAAGTTCGAAGAGGGGAGGAAACATCGCGCCTGAGGAAATTCCGGCTCTGCAGCGCATCTTTGGCAACCACTTGACTTTCGGGAAGCCCACCCGCTTGTCGAAGACGCGGCCGAAGACTGCAGGGGCATCCTCTGGGAAGGGCGAGTGACGCTGAGGACTTTCGTCGAAAGAGGGGGATTCGGCGCGTTGCCAAGACTTCCTAGCGAAGCGAACTGTTCCGAGGAAAAAGCCTCGTCCGGAAGAATGCTCCGGCCGATCTTCTTGGTTCCTGAATAAGCGTTCTTCGGAGAAGAGGAGAGGAGGCGCTGGGTGTCCCGGATAAGAATCCTGAGATCTTAACGGCGGCAGTGCCTCTCGGCCCGTTCCCCCTCCCCTCCTCCCTGCCCCGCTTCCTTCCCTCGCGCCTCTCCGGCCGCTATGATCCCCTCCTCCGGCAGGCGGCCACAATCACGAGAGCTCATGATATCATCGCCGGCAAGCGGGAGTGCAGCGCCCTCTCCCGCCTCCTCGGGAAACTGAAGCGGGGGAGCGCAGGAGCGCCTAGCAATACGCTCCCATCGTAAATCAGCCTCTCAGCCGTCTCTCCCGTCGGGTTCGGGATGGCTCTGCGGAAATCCCCAGGCGCGAGCACGCCTACCGGGAAGGAACGCTCCGGGGAAAAGGGGAGGGAGGGGGAATTCCCCGCGAGCTCCGGTGTCGCTCGGAGGCGGGGAGCGGAACTCAAGGGGAGGGATTGGCCCCATGTGCCCTATCCGCACCACGCCCGGCCGCTTGCGCAAGGACCGAGCGGGCGTGCGCGGCGGATCCTCTCTGCCCCTGAAGCTTGCTCGCGGGCAGTATCGGCGCCGCTGAACGAAAGGGAGGCGCGATTATTGCTAGTTGAAAACTGCCCCCGAAGCTTTCGGAGGATGGGCGGCGGGCTGTGGCGGCACGGGGGTGGCGGTTTCGCGGTGAGAGTGGGAAGGCCGGAAGGAAGCCGCCTCTCGTCGCTCCTGCCGTTTTCCGGCGGGAGCGACGAGCATCGGACGGGACCGGACGACGACACGGCGAGTGGAATCCGCGCCGGACCTCTCTCATTCGAAGCATGCGTACTCGAGATGGCGGCGCGCGGGTGCGGCGGCTTCGAAGCCTGCTGGAGGATGCTCATCCTGTTTCTGCATGGGGGAGGTGTCGAGTTTTTCGTCCTCCGGAGAGGGAAGGCGAGACGCCTGCGCTTCGAAGTTCCCGGAGGAAAAAAAAAAAAAAAAAATCTCCTCACTTCCCTGTAGGCGAGATTCCGACGATCCACGGCGGACTCCGCCACGTCGGACTTCCGGCCGCGTGATCAGCGTTTCGCGCGGTGCGGAAGACGCCATGTCGTTGCTCCTCGGAGAAGGATTGTTGCGTCAGCGCGTCGAAGCTGCTCTCCAGTCCCCTCGGGCTCGTGGCGACCGGCAGGCGTGCAAGTGTCGGATGCTGGTCGCCTTTTTTTGCTGCTATGCGTGCCACCCTGCCCGTAAGACTACGGGCTTCGGCTCGAAGGAGGAGAAGGAGGCAAGCAGGAGCGGAGTGATGGCATCCGTCGCTCTGCGCGCCCCTGCTGGCGTGGAACCACCTCCTTTGCCTTCGTGGCACCCGAAATTGGGGTTCGCTCGAGTGCTGCGCCCGTAGCGGTCGTGCCAGCGTGTTACCAGCGCTGGACCTTGCTCCTAGGCAACTCCTCTCCAGGTATGCGTCATGCTAGGGAATTGGCTAGGGAAATCGGGTTTCGCAAGTTTGGCGAGCCAGGAGGTGGACGCGGCGAGTTCCCCTACGTTCGGTGGGGCACTCGCGTCAAAAGCGCAACCCAGAGGAGGAGGGAGGGGGTGAGCTCTTCCAGCGTCTTCGGGGTTCGAAGACCGGAAGCGGACAGAAGCAATTTCCCGAACCCGTCTCGGGTCCATGTCGGACGATGCACGCACCCGAGACAAGTTCCAGTTCGCGGGGCTGATTGGACTTTCCGTACAGGCTGGTCCCACGTGACTTTCACTTTTAAAACGTTACATTTAATGGAACGCGCATTTAATGGATTCCACCGTGGATGCGAAGCAACTAGTCGGAACCAGATTCCGAATGCAAATGGGCAGCTAATGAGACCTACCTGGGTACGAACGCCAGTGCTTGCGCGGCTGAACGAGCAGCTTTCACCGAAAGACAGACAAAAGCGGCTTGGAGGGCCGGGGGAGACTGCGGCGGCTGGCTGAAGACAGCTCCTCCTTTTTCCCTCTCTTGGGGGGCAGTGGGCTTTGAAGACCCTTTGAAGCAGCTTCGACCGTTCGTCGCTCGAGGAAGAGCAAGAAGACCTCATTTGATTGACCGACGAGCACTTTCTCCCCGTAATGAGAATTCCTTGATTCTGAGGAGGGACTCGTCCGTCGTCCGGAGGAGCGCGAAGGTTCCAGGGAACCTGGACGGAATCGGTCTTTACGTTCCGTCGCTTCCCGTGGAGCGTTTCATCCCCTTCGGTGGCGTTCGGAGCCGGGCTGCATCCCGACCGAACGCACCGAAAGCCATCCATGCAGCAGCCATCCTCGAGACGCCTGGGGACGGATGAGAAAGCATTCGTGGGAATGATGACGACGATGATGGAGCCGAGTTCCCCACTGAGCCAATTTCGCAGGCGCTCATAATGCCGCTCGGTCATGGGAACGCTCCGCCAGTCGGAGCTCTCCAGGCGCGTTTCTCGTTCGCGGGGGCCCGGTCCGCTCTGGAAGCTGCGCTGTCGGAGCGACTGATTCTCCGGGAGGGACTCCAGCTGAAGGGATCGGGAGGATGCTCTCGGCCAGCAGCCGAGTGAACCGACGGACGATCCTGTGGAGAGGATCCTGTGGATCACTAAGTAGTGATGGTTGCGCGCGCGCGCCTGCCGGCGATTCGTCTGTCGAGAGGCCTTCGGAGTGCGAGGAGGCAAGGTGCGCGGTTCATCTTCGTCCGATCTCGAGAACGCGCTTCTTCCCTTGCTGTTCCCTTTTTTTCGGAGGAGAAACACTTCTTTCAAGGCTTCCGTCAGTTCATCTCTACCGTCTCCATGTTTACACGCATCGCAGGAAGGGCGAATCTTCATTTCTCAAGTCCCATTTCGCCACCTTTATTTTATTTTATTTTTTTTCGTTGTTGTCGTTCAGCCTCCGCAACGAAGGACACCTCGAGCGCCTTTGTATGGGAAGTGCATTCGGCACGAACTATGGAATGAATGTTGGCAGGGAATCTCATTTGCTGTGCTCGCTCACGTGACGCGATGTTTCGAGTTTTTTTTTTTTTTTTTTTTTAAAAAAAAAAAAGCTTGCTCGAGTACCTTTTACGAGGGTGGGGTTTAGTTCTGCTGGCACGTCGAGATCGCCTTCTGAGTGCCAAGATTTTCAGCGGTGGTGCTCGCCATTCTTCGGAGTTTCGTGATTCACCGCAGGGTGCGCTTCCCTCCCGCCCATGCATGAAGGAGAACGGCTCAAGCTGCTCCCCCCATCCCTCCTTCCCTTCGCGTCAGCGCCATCGGGGGCCAGCACAGCGATCGGCGCGCGTAGTCCGCGTTCCGCGGGCCGCTCGCGGGGAGGAGGAGAGCTCTGGTCGCTGCTGATTTCCGAGGAAGATGCGTTACGTCGAGATGCCCGCCCTCGTCCAAATGGTGGCGAAGACTCGGGAAGCAAGAGGGGATGGGGGTTCATCCGTCCTCGCGGCGGGCAGCCGGAGCTGGTGGATGCAAGCCGGACTCGGTAAGGGTCGTCCGCCTCCGTTCGTCGCGCGTCCCCCTCCAGACTTACTGGGTTGCTTAAGGGTGGAGCCGTTTTCTCCGTCGCGCGCCCTCTGCCGCGTCGAGATGAGGGCTCGCCCCTCGACTCCCCAGAGTATTCGGAGGGGGCGGAACCTCTTCTTTTCAGTTTTTCCTACCGGGAGGAAATTTTCGTTCCCTTCCTCTTTTCGTTCTTCTTCCGGCTGGATACCATTGCTTCGCTGCACTGTGCTCACGAATTGGTGATGCTACTGCTGCGCTCGGTTCGTCTCGCCCGAGGAAGAGGCGAAAACGCAATTTTCCCGTCACAGGAGCTGCGTGTCGCGGCGGTCGGCGGCTGCGCGCCCCGGCTGCGCGGGATAGAATGTTTTTTTTTCTCCCTCCCTCGCGGATTGTACGCCCTCGCCGCCGGCTGCGTGCGAGCGTCGCGCGGCGAGGTCGCGTCGCTCGGTAGCGGGAGTGCTGTATGCCCGCCGCCCGCCTCCTCGACCTCAGTTCCTCAAGTGCCTCCCTCTCCGGCCCGCAGTGGCGGCCGCGTGACTGCTGTGGTCTGCGCGCTCGTCACCAAGCGTTGAAGGTTCGAATCTCTCCCGGGGAAGGATCGAATGGGTGCGTCGTAGGTTTCGAGACCCCCCCATCCCCCCCGCAGGATGGCGGTGGGGTGTACCTTTGGGTGCAGCACCAGTGGAAGCCGGATGCCCCTGTTGGCTGACCAGGTCCCTCTGTGGTTATTACGGGAACCAAGGAGAGCCGATTCCCTTCGGGATTTCCCTCTCCGGTCGTGCACATGGAGCCACCCCCTTCCTCGGAGGAAGGGAACCCTCCATCACGTTCCGTGGATCTGGTTGATACCTCTTCGGGGTTGAAGAGGCATGCGCGCGACTACCGAGGGGGGAAGCACGCACGAAGGGTCTTCCGTTCCCTCTGGTGCAGCAGCGTGTGGAGCCGCACTGCCTCCTTTAGCGGTATCCGAATCCCTGGCGCCGAGAACGCTACTCCCGCGGACCTACCGCTGCCCGAGCCCCTCCGCCGAGACCATTCCTGAATCTCGCCAGTGTCTGAGTTGTCGGGAGTCGGCGAAGAATTTACAGTGCTCGAGACAGGATCCAATAAGCATCTCGGAGCACTGCTGTGTGATCTTCATGCTTCCGTGCTCCCACTCTTCCACAGATGTTCGCAGCTTCCTCGGGCGGAGATCAATTCCCCCTCCTGTCCCTTCCTTCCGAAACTCGGCTGCCGCAGGATGATGATGCTCGGGGTGGCTCGAAAAAGCTTCCTCGATACCGTCGCTCTCTAGGAAACGAAAGAGATCTCTTGTGAGGGAGGAAGGGGGAGGAGAGCACGCGAAACACCTCTCTGGCCCCTCTGCGTGCAGGTTATCGATCCGTGGCAGCGCGCAGGAGTAGGCTGCGACCGTCATTGGCCTCTCTTTTCCGTCTCGTTGTCCCCAGGGATTTAGGGACTGGTGTGATCGTGCTCCTCCTCCGCTGAGGAAGGGAGTCCGAACACCTGGGCTCCCGGAAGGTGCGCGGGTGTTCGCGTGCTCTTCTTGTCTGAAGAGCTCAAAATTTGCTGCAGACCTGCTGCTTTGCAGGGCTTTTCTCCCGGCACCATTCCCCTCCTCTTCGTCGTCCCGGTGCTGCTCCTGCGAGGAGGTGAGCTTTCGGGAAAGAGCAAAAAAGAGAAGAAGAAAAGAAACGCGCCGCGCTCTCCCGAACGAGACGAGCCAGGCTCACCCGCGCGCGCGCGCGCGAGCAGCTTCCGGCGAGCGGTCCACTCTCGACGGCTCGCGCAGGCCCTTCCCTTCCTCCGCCGCTCCGTCTGCTGAAAGCTCCGCTCTCTTGGACGGTTCGGGACGCATCCTCGCAGTGGCAGCCCTCCCTCTTCATTTCCGCACAACGAAACCCCTCTTCAAGTCGCGCTTTTCTCATGCTCTCGGTGCCAAGCGCCTCCCGGTTCTTTCGTTTGTAACCCTCTCTTGTCGTCTTCCGCCATTCCGCAAGAGGGATTGCAAATGGGAATTCGAAAATGCCCGGATGGATGTTTACGAACCCACGGACGGAACGCAGGATGATGTGGCCTTCAACTTACAAAGAGCAAACTTTAAAATCGAAAGAATCTGCTTAATGGACGAGTCAGATCGCCGGCTCGGGATACGCTTCTCCAACCGTGAAAATCTCGAACCGCAGGTCACGTGATCAGTCGCGTTCCCGTGATTCGCTTCGAGCGCGATCCGGAAAGCACGGGAGAAAAGGCCTCCTGTGTCATCGTGTCGCGCTGCGCATGGGCCCGCGTGACGCGCGAAACCTACCAACCACCTCTCCTCCTCCGCTTCCTCCCCCTCTTTCTCCCCCTCTTCCCCTCCTGCATTTTCCCCTTCAGCGTTCTCGGAGCCTTCCAGACACGCCGAATCCTTGAGTCGTGCAGTGTTTATAGAGCGTGGAACATTTTCCGCGCTCGCTTCCAATTAACAGGAAAAGAAGAAATCATTTCGGAAAATCTGCAGCTTCCTATGGTGGTTTTTTATTTTTATTTGTTTTCGTCGCGCCTCACCGAGAGCGGGACTTCTCGCTTTTTAAACTCGAAGATAGCGGTGGCAGCGATCTCTTATTTTTCGGTGCTTACCTACCTATGAAACCTACAAATCCCATCGCCGTTAGGAAATGTCAACATCCACTCTCGCTTAACAGCAACTGCGGGCGGCACGGCATTACCGAAATTTCCTGATGACCATCAACTTGGATGATTCTTGTACTCAAAATCAGATGCTTCCCGCTTCCCATCTTGAAATTCACGATGAACCGCACCGTCTGCCATGATCCTTGTTCTAGAATTCCCTCGGAGTCATCTCACCCCTCACCCTATCCCCAATCACGATCAGCTTGATCCATCCTGGCTTCCTACAGCCTGCTGGTCACCATCCCGGATGACCTTCACAGGGAGGTCATCCGTCCTCTTGCGAACACAACTCGCACCATCTGCGGATTAAAAATCGCTCGGATGAAACCTCAACTTACCTACGCTCTTCTACAGAATATCCTGGCCCTTCTTGCGTGGTTTACGCTTGACTGCTGTGGGAAGCGAGGTACCCAGGAAGTTCCTGGTGCAGTAACAGGGACGCTTCGCGTGGATTTGCGGCTGGTGTCCGGGTCTTTTGTTTCCTTTTTTGAACCGGGCATCGTCTTTTTCCCCCTTAGAAAAAAGGGGGAGATGGGAGGGGAGGCGAACCTTTGGACGCGCGGCGTCACTGAGGACCAAACTGCGGATGAAATATTCCGCGGAAGGGAGTTCTAGAAATTTCTGTGATGCAGGTGCTTGTGGTCCATCGGAGCTCTTTCTGTCTCGGAGAGCAAAAACGGGTAGAGGGGCCCTTGGCAACATCGATGACGGTGGATGGATGGCGATAATGGGCACCCTTCGACCACCACTTGGCTGGGACAGTGAAGAGGTTAGACGCGGGTCGGCGGTGCTGGCACTGTAAGGGGCGACGCTGACGAAGAAGGCTCTTGTGACCGTGAGCTCGCATCCCGACGCTTGTTCTACCGTACATGGGACGCGCACCCCTGCTGCTGTCCACGCGCGCGCGCGCTTTTGTTCTCCCACGGTGTCGCAAGCACAACTGCCGCTGGCGCTTGCGTGAGCGGGAGAAAGGAGAGCCGAGGGAATAAGCGAGCTGGTCCGGATCGGCGCGCACACCTCAGCTCCGATGATTATCAGGGCAGGGACGATAGGGCCGCACTTGAAAGGGCGGGCGAGAAAGGATGGCTGCCTCCGTTGGCGAGGGATCCAAGGGTCACGACTCGCCTTGTGGCGGGGTGGGCGGGACAAGCGATTGGGGCTCTACCGAAATGCCCCGCCTCTCTCGCGCGCGCTCGGGCGGCAGCTCGCATCAGCGAACGGATGGTGGCAGCACGTTTTCAGGCGCGGAGCAGCGGAGGTCATAGCGTTCGGTGGGGCCGTGCAGCAGCGGTCCCCAAGCTATGGACCCGCTGATCCTGGCTTCCTTGAAGGAATGGCGCAAAGTGCCCTTCCCGAGCGAGGAGCCAGCAGGCGACGCCTCCGTCCTCTCTCCCGAAGCATTCCGGGTTCTCCGATGGCGAAGAGTGGAATGAGAAAAGGAGTCTCGGAGTGTGATTCCGGAACGGGATGCTGCAAGCGGAAGATCAGCTCAGGACCCGGGGGCTGCTGTGGAGGAATGGGCAAAATGGGCGACTGTCGCAGCCTTGGAGAGCTGCGTTCGAAGAGCTGGGCGCAGTCCTTTGCTCCGGCACGTGGGCGCGGTCACATGGGGTGGGAGACAGGATTCCCGACTTCCAAGGCCGGTGGCAGGGAAAGAGGAGGAAGAGACCATTCGGGCGCCTGCAAAAAATGCTGGCGCTCGTGGAGAACGTTCCTCGGCGGTCCTTCCAGCAGTCCGGATAGAAAAAGAAAAGAAAAAAAAGGGAAAAACTATCAGCAACCGGGTGCAGGAAGAAAGCCTCTGCGCGCACTTCTGGAAGAATCGTCGCCGAATTCGTTTCGAAATCGGTGTTGTGCGAAATCACCTCTTGAGGAGCTTCCGCAGATCCCGGTTGCCGCGCTCCGCTGCTGGAGATCCCGCCAGGCCGGCGCTAGAGTAGTCCCTGACCCGGTTCCTTCGATCCGGAGAAAAGTGAGGAAGCTGGGAGTTGGCCATGGAGCAGGAGGAGCGAGATCGGGCAGTGCCTCTCCAGCGGGGCTCGGTGCAACAGCTCTTTGCCCGTCTCCCCTATTTTTCACGAGTCCTGCGCCTTTGCGCTCGCCCGCGACGGATGCACCCGAGCGTTTCCTCCTCCCTCGCGCAACTTCCTTCTCCGGCCGAAAGCAGCGGCGGCGGCAGATGGAGGGGCGGCGAGCTCCTTGCTTAAGGATCTCTCAGCAGCTGCCTCGCCAGTGGCGCACTGCAGAAAGGGGGTGTGAGTGCTGGCTTGCATCCTCAAGGCCACAGCCCTGGGGATGCACTCGTCGTGGAACGAGGACGCTTTGTTTGAATCCCGGAAATGCCCCTCCGGGTTTTCGGGATTGCCAAGGAGCGCAAGAGGATCCCGCAGACTAAATCCGGTGGCGTTTCAAGCGCAAGAACTGAATGCCTTAAGGCTCTGGACCGGTTGCATCCCTATGGGTGAATCCATGATTGCAAGGGAGGACGGAACGCGGGAGAAAGAGATGGATCATCTACGGAAAGTGATGACTGGCGCGGAAGACGACCGGGAAGAAACCGGCGTGTTCCCGGAAGCGCACTCCGGCTTCCACGGAATCGGGCGTAATTCTGCCGTCCTCTCACCCCCCGCGCGCATGCGTTGGTCATCCGGGTACGAAGTGCGCATGCACCATGGAAACCGCTTGTCCATCCGAAACCGTGAAAACAGGAAGCTCCTTGCTGACTCGCTCCAGGAAAGTGGGTGCGCGAAGATTCGGGAAGGAAGCCGAGGCGTCGCGTGATGGATTCCGTGAACACTCCGGAGCAGTGCGGGAAGGATCTTGGGGAACCTCTGGAACGGAGTAAACGGGATGCTGCTGCTTGCTGCTGGACCCGCGCTCCGAGCTCGCCGGTTCTGCTGGCACACCCGCAAAGGTTCTTCCCGCCCGTTAGCTCGGACTCGTGGAAGTGCTTCCTGGGAGATCTGCTTCTCAAGCAGCAGTGTCCCTAAACATAGCGGCCTTCTGGGTGGCGGTTTAGCGACCCCCTCAGCTTGCTTCTTTCGGGAGAGGAAAGTGCGACGTGCTTTCTGGAAGGTTCGTTCGTTTGCATTTTCCCCCTCAGCTCCTTTCTTTCTGCGTTTTCCGACGCGTTCCTCTGGCTCTGCTTCCCCTCGCCTTCCCTTCCAGTGGACACCCTATCGGGTTTCCGGACATCAGTTGGGACGTGCGCCGAGGGGAAGACTTTATGTGCAGCATCCCTCCGTCCTTTCTTGCATCGTCTTTCCGTCGATGTTTCCTGGAACTTGATGTCTCTGAGGTGGCGGTGGCACCCGATCCTCACCTCCGTCGATGGCGACCCTTCTCGGGCACTGTGTGCTCCGCGGGAGCGAAACCTCCGCAGGATGGTCCTCGGGATCGTCTCAGGAGGAAGGAACTCTCCAAGATGGTGACTCTGCGAAGGCGAGACAGGGATGGTGACTTCTCGCTAACATGTGAGGGAGTGGCTTCTCAAGCGCGCAAGGGGTGACGCGCCGTGTCCCTTCCTCCCTTTACATGCTCCCGTTGTTCTTGGTCCCCGAAGGCGACATTTTCCAGGGACGGAGCAGAGGGAGGAGGAAGTGGTAGGAGAGAGAGGTTCCGAGTTCTTCAGGATGATGTTCGACTCGCTCAGGAGCGTGCTCTTCTCTTGAATCTGGTCTCGATGCCCCACCGTCCCAGAGATGCTGACTGCTCAGTCATCTTCCGGGATCCGGACTCGGCGACGAAGGTCGCGAATCGTAAGAGGAGGAAATCAGATGAGAATCGATCAGCATCTCTGAAGGTTGTTTCTCTCCCTCCCGGTGGTGGGGTCGCTTTTGGAACTTCGAGCGACCCTCTCCTCGGGGCCCTGAGCGCAAGTTCTGGAATGTGAGGGAATTTTCGCGCGGCGGTGGCTGTAGAGTTTTTTTACGCGGCCGCCCCCCTTTTGCGACGTCGTGGGCGACCTGATTGCTGCGCCCTCTATCCACTGTGATCCTCTTGGCCGCACGTGCATGCAGTTTTGCCCCTGTGAAGACTGCGAATTTCCACAGTCTCCATTCCAATCTCTTCGCAACATAGCATGCTTCTTCTTCCGTGAAACCTTCGCAGACTTCTAGACAGGCAGCACAGCGGACCTCGGTCTACTGTAAGTCCTTTCATCGCGTGTTCTGACTCCGAAGATTATTTCTCATGTCATGGATTCTTCCTCTCTGTCCCTCATCTCCCTAGGCATGCCCCCGAAATCTGAGCAGACTTGCTCTCTTTGCTTGTGATGATGCTCCAGTTGCTCCCAGGTTTTTGGTAACGCACCATTGAGAGGCTCTCGTCTGTTGTCAGTCGGAACTTTCCATGTCCAGCAGCTATTGCTTGGCTTCGACCTCCCTTCCCCCCCATCCCTTTCCCTCACGTCGAATGTCGTTCTGGGCCGCTGATTCCTTGGTAGCGAAGCGACCGCAAAACAATCACGGAGGGAAAAGCACTGGATTCCTTGCCGCCTCTGCCTTCCCCGATAGTTCCGCTGTTTGTTGATCTTCAGCTCCTACAGGCAACAGCGACACATCACTACATTGTGGTCACTTCGAAGCACAGAACTGCAGGTTGCCTCATGGACACTTCAGGCGCGTACAGTCGGAAGAGTTCTTAGTTCCTGAGGCTCCTCCTCTAAAAATTTTCAATCCTGGGTTTAGCCTCCAACGCAAGAGCGATCATCTTCTCGATGATTCTGGATGCATCCGCCCTGTACCCGTTGTTGACAGGGAATTTCGTGTTTGTTTGTTTTTTATTAGCCTGAGGCAGAATTGGTATCTGTACTTATGTGTGGGTATGCCTGTTGTGTACACATTTACAAAATCTGTGTAAAGTTGGTGCGTACATATGTATAGAAATTGCTTACATTTCGGTGACGTTCTACAGCACATTTCGGAGAGAGGCTGGATTTGTGATCTTAGTTTCCAGAACGCATCCATCATCCGTCCGAAATTCCATCACCTATTCCGCATTTCATTTTTATTCGGTACGGCGCATCATCTCTGATGATAAACATCTGGTCCAATTGTAAAAGCACACCGTTGTACTCCTTTTCCCTCCGATGCTTGGTTCGATGGTTGTTTTTCTCTGAGGTTTATAAGATTTTTCCATGTAGTGAGGGATAGTAGAGAGAAAGCGTGGGAAGTAGATCAGATATCGTAGACAGAATGATGGAACAATGGAGAGAAAGGTCTCTGACGGATGCTCACCGATGCAATGATCAAACGCGACAGCTGTCTTCCCGGAACGTTCATCGTCCCCAAGGAAGCTGCCTGGCTGCTGCGGCTCCCGTAGACCCGGAACAGTGGTTGGTTGCCGCTGCAAAGTGTCCTGCCGTTCCCTTTGAGCGTGTGGAAGCTGTTCCATCGGTGCTTCCTGAACCCCTCCTGGTTTGCCGGGGTTTCGACTTGCTTGCTTACGCAGCTTGTCTTCCAGTTTCCTGTATCGTTTCCGAACCCTGTTCCCTGATTGGCCTCGTCCCTCTGTGTGGACCTCCACAGCTTCCCCGTCTCTTTACCCGTCCCACCGCTCCTTGCTCCTTTGTCCCAAACGAATTTTCTCCTCGACGTCATTCGCCAATCGCGTCTTTCTGAGTCTCGCGGTTCGCACCAATGCGCTTTCTCGTCTCTTAATGTTGGTTTACGCGCGTCAACGTTGCGCGGCTATCAGGACGTGCCACGCTCAGCTTGACGACAGAAGAGCTGGCTGGGTAGGCGAGGGGCGCACATGCGAAAGGTTGGCTGTTTCGGATGGGCACGGCTTTTTCCCAACTGGCCGTTTTTGGATGGGATGGCCCTCTTCGAAGGTCGTCCGGGGTGTGAGAGACGCGGAACATGCCTTTGGAATGAATACAAAACTCCAGGGGAAGCACCGCAGTTCGCGATCGGAGCGCCGCGGGCGGATCAGCTCCGAAGCTTTCCGCTCTGGGGTTTCCAAGGTGTGGCAACGTCCTACGGCAGCTCTTCAGAACCATCGACATCCGTTGTGCTTTGCGCACATTCCGCCCCGGGGTACCTGTCTTGTGCGGGAAAACAAATTGCAACGGTCAAATGGATTACTTGCATGTTTCGATGCCGAGCCAACCAGTTTCGAGCAAGATCGGCCGGCGACGGTGCATCCCTTCTGGACCGAACCGGCCGACGGAATCGCGCCCTCCAGCATCCGCATCCTCCTGTTTTGTTCCCGTCGCAGCTTCTGCGTCCTCTGGAGTTTCTTCAGAAGCGGGAGAGAGGGTGATCCTGAGCGCTTTGTCCTTGCTGCGACGACCCAGAGAGGAGGAGGAGGAGGAAAAGGAAGGGGAGAGGGGGGGAGAGGGGATTCTCGGAACCGTGGCGCGCTAAAGCAGTGCTTTCGCTCGCGCAGGGAAGAGGGACTGAAGAAGTCCTGAACTTCCACCCTTCCCTCGTTGCTGCCGCCGTCTCGCAGCTTCCCCCAAACCCATCCAGCTAAAGTACCGAATGATGCAAGTGTATTTCCTGTTGTGCTAGAAATCAAAAAGAAGAAGGACAGCGCTGAGCAGGTCGTATAAGATGTCCGAAGATGATGCTCTGGGGTCTTCGGATTTCAACGACGCTCCCGAGGGATACGAGTCCTACATCTCTGATCTGTATTCACAGCAGATGACAAGGTAAATCCCATCCTTTTTTTTTTTTTCTTCTTCTCCCCCCCCCCCTTCTGTTCGTTCTCCCTCTCTCCCGAAGGAGGTGATGCGCGACGGCGGGTCCTTTCGTGCCCACCTCCTTCCGGGCCGGGTAAGAGTAAGAGAGTAGGGAAAGACAGTAGGATCGGTACCTTTTCTCCGCTCTCCTCTCCTCCTTCGACGGCAACAACGTCTTCAACGTGGGAGACCGGGAGCAAACCTCCCGGACCCGACAGGGAGGGATGGAGAAGGGCATAAGGGGAAGAGAAGGGAGGCTGGGAACTAAGCGGATCGTTGATCTGTCGTTGACGGCTGAAGGGGCGGCGCAGCTCGGAGGGGGAGGGAACGTTGCTCAGAGCAGATGCGGGGACGTTGGCTGCCGTCTGACAGGAGGGAGGGGTTAAGGGGCAGGCGGTCAGTTCCTCCGGAATCGTCTCGTTGTTGCTCTCTTCCTTCCTCTCGGATTGTCTCCAGCGGCTAGTGAGCTCTCTGCTTGCTCTTCGGTTGGAGCTCCTTTCCTCGAGATGTTTCCAGCGATGATCGTTCTTCCCCATGAATGCCCTGCCGGAGGTTGGATGACCAGTCTTTTCGAGGCCATCGCCCGAATCCTGGAGGAGGAAAAACTCGCATCGCCCTACCATTTTTTCCCTCGTTCTTCTCTTCCTACTCCCTTCCCCAATCCTCAAGAGAGCAGCTGGCATTCCATGCAGCGCCTTCCGCCTTCCCGCGACTTCGGAGCTCTGCGAAAGGCGCCGACGAATCCCCGGCGATTGAAGAAACGTCGAAAATGTGATTGCCGCGGATGTTGGGCAGGACGCGTCTCCTGTGACTCCCAGAGAGACACGGGTGCTTCGCTGCTTGGACCGAACCGACTTTTCCAGGGAAAGAGGGGAGTTGTACCCCTGCTGGTCGGGGTCCGAAGCGTTGCTTCTTTGAGAACGCGCACGCGCTAGAAGACGAGAAGGCTCTCCTTTTGCTGCTCTGCTCCTTCGTGGACTTCTGTGAGAATCCTCGGTCCTCTGAAACCTTATTTCCCATCTGCCGCGCAGTGATAGAGTGAGTGAGGATGCTTCCTGCGCAGCTCACGCGGCTGCACTGTGATCTTGTCCTCTTCTTGTCCTTTGCTGCAGAGTCTAGTGCGGCTCGTCGGGACGCCAGCTGACTGGCCAAGGAAACCTGATAGCTATGCTCAAGAAATACCTCAGCAGCAGGCATCTACGTTGGTGTTCTGCCTCCTCCCTGCTGGAAGTACGTTTTCACCTCGGTGCGCTTTCTCACTGGGCTGACATGCCCGTGAACTGCGTCTCCCCCAGCATCAGCGTTCCTCACGACCGGATCCTCTCCGCTGTATCATCGACACCGTGCGGTTTATCGCGGATTCTCTCTCTGCCCTGGCAGTCCTCGGATGAATTGTTTCCCAGTTGATGATCTCCTCGCGGATGAAGTTCGAAGTTCGATCCGGCGCGCATCCAGTTCCAGAGGGGTTCAGGAGTGTGTGACTCTTCAGAGATGCCATGAATTTGGGCCCTGGTCGTCGCTCTCACAGCAACCTTCGAAAGATCGATACCAAGGACCAGGAGCGCTTCGAGCACGGAGTTTTCGAAACGGCACTCTCTACTCTCCTCTCGGACCACTTGCGTTTCTTCCCAACAGATCTCTCGATCTTCACTTCCGAGCCAGCACTTGCTCTGGAGCCTGGAAAGTTAACTCTGCTCCTTGGAATCATACTTCATCAGGATCTTTGATATAGCGTGATTATCACGAAACTCTGGTCCTTGAAGGTCCATTAGAATGGCTTTTTGTATTTGAAGACGGAGAAGTTTGAAAGGTTACTAGGCATCGCGGTGCTGAGCATCCTCGTGCGCCTCTTGAGAAGAATTCTCAAGGCAGATTTACGACTAGTGCAAACAGAGTGGGGATGGAGCGCCATGGTTGGAAATAGCTGGAAGGTGATGAGAAGCGTGAAGATCTGGAGGAACTGTGCAATCGTCAGCACGCTTTATTTTAATCCGAGGAGCGACTGAAGAAGTGCTGCTCGAGATCGATAAAAAGTCGATAGGGAGGCGAAGAAATCTTCCATCATCTTCCTGTTTTTTTCCTCTGTCCGACCACGCAGCTTCCTGTCTTTCGCCGAGGAGAAAATGTTTCCTGATCGCGATGATGCGTTAATGAGTTATAGGGAATGGCGCCTACAAACTATGCGGATGGCGGGATCTCCCGTTTTAATTGGGAGGAGCGGGCCGAAGACTCCGATGCAGAGTGGTGACAAGAATTCTCCAGATGGGAAAGCTTGATTTTTTTGCTGAGGAAATGTTGATTGATTAGTCTTATTGGACATCTTTAGCATGCTTGAGGTACGCTTGGAGCGATGATCAAGGACGCTTCATCTCGTCCTATCCAGACAGGGCCGAAAAAAGAGATCTGCAATGACCGAACGCGCTGCTGGGCGATGGAGAAAACGCGCGCACTGGGGAGAGCGAGGCAATCCCTGGAATTTCTTGAGGTGCACCCTTCTTCCCCAAGTCTCGGAGGAGAGGCACGCTCCTCGATCAGGATCCTCGAGGGAAGCGGGATGCGCTTGGAAGATTTCCTTTCTGGAGTCACCATCTCTCACGCCGGACACATACGGATCTGGAGACAGGGCAGTGGGACTCGGAATCTCGGGACTCGCCCTGAGGCTGCTGCTCCCACGATCGCACATCTATCATGGCTGCCTTCCTCCCACGACGGTCGAGCGCGCCTTTCCCTCTGACCAGTCTCGTCCGTTGTACGTGGCAATCCCGTGCTGCAGTATCCCCAGGCTCCATTCAGCGACTCGATCGTTCTCTGCGGCTATTAGGCCGCGCGTGGGACCTGACCTCTCCTCCCCCCGCACCCCGATCAGCTGCTGGCTGCTTCTCTCAGGTGACTCTGCGGGAACGTCGTGGACCGCAAGGCTTCGAGGAACGAATTTCCTCGTTCGAGGGCATCCTTCTGTCGCCGCGATATCTCGTTCCCTCTTATCTTCCTCGGTTTCCCGCAATATTCTTCACATGCTAAGATATTCGGCTGTTTGTCGATAATGAAGTGCTGCGAACACTTTGTAGCAGTTTGCGTGCGGCGGCACGTGATGTCCCCGGCGGAAGATCCAACCCGCAAACTTCGTTCAATCGCGAATTCTGCTTATCTGGGCAACAGATCGCTTTTGCATCCTGGCGGAATTATGCAGCTAATTTATCTCGTGGTAATCCCAGGATTAAAGTGCCATTGTGAGAAGACCTTGAGGAATTGATACAACGTTTGGAAGATCCTCTGATCCCTGGAGATGCTTCAAATTCTTTCAGACTGTGAGCATCTCGAGCGGATGAATGCTCGGATGCACCTGAAAGTAAAAAAAAAAAAAGAAGGAAAAGAAGAAGAAAAAGGAAAAGAAGAAAGTGCGGAGGTTACTTTATAAGCTTGAGAATATCTCATCCTCGGAAGACTCCGTTGTGACCTCCGTCTGTGAAGTCCGCCGTCAGCCACGGAGCCATCAGACGAAGGAATGAGGTCCTGTGGGATTCTCGCGAACTTTTGACATGGAGGAGAGCGATCGCTGAAGCTAAAAACTCTGCCCTCACCTGGAACTCCGTTCCGGATGCTCAGCGTTCCGTTAAGCACATACGGGGGGGGGGGACTTTGCCAGTGGCATCAGAAGAAGAGGTCGTTTCTGCTCGGTGAGCACCCAGCATCCCTCTTTGGTCTCCAGTTATCCGAAGGCGGGCGTTGAGAGGCATTCCGGTGAACGCCGTCTCCGATTATGTAGCGAACCTCGGTCGAGGTCAGTTTCCCTCTGGTTGTCCCAAACGTGCGGTATTTTTGTTCACAGTTGGTTCCTCAACGTGCATGTCGCTGGTAGGGTGTGAACCGAGCGACGGGAGAGAGAAAGAGGGAGGATTGGGGGTAAGAGATTTTCGACCATTACCGCAGCTTGGTTCACCCTATCCACTTGGTACTCAAAAAGAGACCGCTGCTGCTAACCTCACCCTGTGCTCTCAGCACACTTCGCGGGATCGTTGGGTGCTGTTGATGGAACAGCATTGTGGACCGTTCCGATCTTGGCCGTCCAAGAAAGGAAGTTTTCATGGACAGCTTCACCAGCATTTCGGTTTCGTGGTGGAGTGGCGCGCACCTGCTCCTAGTGCGTGACTGGGGTGCCACGTTCGCAGTCCCACTAGTCCAGCGAGTGGAATTCCACCTCCTCCGAAGTGCGATGGCTCGTCAAGGAGTTTCGGGAAATAGCTACAGTCCTTCCTGATCTCCACTTCCTGATGATTGGGTGTTCCGCCCCACCCTCAACAGCCCAACTTCGCAGCGTGAAAGAGGGGTAACCAACGCTCGCTTTTCTTGCAATCTTCAGAACCAACAGTCGATGCGCAGAAGCTGCGTCCCCTTCTTCCATGCAGAGAAACCTTACGGCAAAGAGTAAGAGAGAAAAGAATGGCGAACCCTCTGTTGACCCCTCCCCGTGCTTTCTTGCCGGGCTTCCTCGAGTGACCAGACCAGTTCGGAAGTGATTCCTCTCTGGCGAGTCTGCGTGCGTTCGACCGAGCTCTCCTTCCGATTCGAAACGGCTTTGTGGCCCTACTACCCCACTCCGCACGTGTTGCTGGTGTCTCTTCGGATGCGGGAGCACGGCGCGCGCACTCCACAGCGAGCAAAAGTGTAGATCCGTGCATCCTCCAGCAGCGGTTTCGCCATTTGTTGATGGGTTTGTGCGACGGGCTCGAACGCGATCCGTCTCTCAAAAGACGGACGCGGAACGCTCTGCGATCTGGCGGACACGTTCATCGGATCGCATTCGCCTCTAAGGATGGTGATCGAGGGGAAGCCCGTGCACCATCTGCATAGGTGCACGCGCGTCGATAAAGAAAAAAGGATGGAGGATCGTTTTACCTGGAGGAAGGAGGTGAAGAGATCAATCACTCAGACGGAGGAGCATTCGAGCCGCGAAAGCGTGGGTTCGGAAATCCTTCCAGGTCCCAGTTTTCTCTCGTCTTTCGGAATGTTCCACGGGCGACGTTGCGGTTCCACGCTTGCGGTTCAGGTTGCATGGGTCGTCCTGAGCGCGTCGGGTCCCCTGAAGCCACGTTGCCGAGAAGCACGAGAAGAACCGAATTTCTCTTATCTTTCAGTTCTACCAAAGAAATGAGAGTGAGGGCGGAGAAGAAAAGGAGAGACAGGATGAAGAAGAGCATCGACTTGATCGGAAACATCCTCCCGAACGTCAAGCGAGCGCCCAAGAGGCCCGATAAGATCTCCATCCTGAGACTCGCGGCGAATTACATCATGCTGCACCAGAGTGAGTAGACGCCGCAGCCTCTTCACCTCAGCGCTCTCTCAGCCCGGAAGATCTTGAATGCGTTCCAGCTGCTAGCTGGGGGTTCCGGCGTCGCTCACCCGGTTCGGTTCCGAGCAAACGGATGACGATTTCTCTTAGAGCGCTTCTTCACACGAAACACGCAGAATCCTCAGACCTTCGCGCCAAATCACTGGGCCGCACAAGGCAGTGCTCGGTGGGATCTCCTCGATGCTTCCTGTGGGATCAGACGCGAAGTGTGGGGAGAAGATCCTGGGAGGTGGGGGTAACTCCGCCGTTGAATCACCAGTCGATACAGAGGCTCGCAGCAACTGCCCTCACGTCGAATAAGCATTGCAGATGTTTAAAAGACTTCTCGTCGGCGCAAGGTCTGCCTTTGTAGCCGTTCCTTGCCTTCTAGGTCTCCGTGCCGTCCAGGATTTCCTGTCACGACTTTCCTCTTTACCAGGGGGCACCCCAGTAGACCATCTCCTGACGCGGCTCAGCAGCCCTCCTTTCATCTCTTTCGAAACTTAACTCTTGAACTGCTTCCCGTGCCCGCGTTCGAGCTTCGGGGAGCGTCTGGTGTCTTCTCTAGCGATCCGCGCGATTCACGGCGCCAACGCGCGAGGTGATGCGCTGTTGGTGGTCCACGGCTTTTTCATGTCCTCGTTGTGAGCACGCAACCTGCCTGCGGTCCTACCACGGAAGGCTTTACTTGATGTTTCAGTAGCACTGCAACGAGAATCGAGACCTCCCTGCTTCCCGCGAGTTCCCTTTCCCCGTCGCGCGAAACTCTCTGGGAGCAGGAGCGGTTTCGTAGTACACACTCTTTCACTGACTGATTCTTGCAGAACTGACTCTTCTGCGTATTCTTTGCTGATCCCTCCTAGTGGGAACGTGCCGAAAGAACCGCGAGCGTTAGCGAGCACCAGAACCCAGCTCCTCCACATCGCTCCAGAGGACGGAAAGGATTTCGTGATTTGTGGCACCCGTAGGTTCCTTTCATCATGCCTACTCACCCCGGTTCGAAAACGTTCCGTCTTCCTCATTTCCCAGGGAATGCCTAGGAACGTAAGGACCCGCACATCAGGACGTACGCAAACTTCATCATGGCTATCATCTATTTTGTTCCTGGCAAGCCATTCCTTAGCTCCTAATCAGGAGGCACAACGTGATGTGGGCACTGAACTCCTGGACAGCGGCCCAGACGTCCAACGCATGTCCTGGCTGTGCTGCATGTTGACGCATCGTCCGCTTCTCGTGTTCCTCTTGAATGTGCTCGAGGGAACTCCCGACACGTCACCGTTCCTCGTTAAGAAGCGAGTTCTTCAAGCACTCACGCAGGAGTGATCTTCGCCAGTGATGGCCTCATCGTTCAAGGGCGCGGTGATATGGTAGACCAACTGAAGAGATGTCATCGCTTCGAGAATTCCTCAGAGTGAAGCTTTTCGAGTTCTGCTGTCGGCACGGCAAGCGTCCTTCCGACAAACGTGATGCTTCCCCATCGAAAAGGCTGAGGTCTTGGCCTCTGCTGCACTGCGCAACACAGTCCGCTCGAAAGAATCTCTAGGAGCAGGCACTCGCGCGAAGCTTTCTTCCAGGAGCTCCCCGAAATTTCATTTGAACCAAGGAGCGAGCTCGTCGTGCGTGATTCTCCTGGATTCCCTACACTTCGCATTACGAGAGACGCTTTCACATCTCGACGTGTCATCTGAACACAGAATCTCTGTTCCTTTCTTCTTTTTTTCCTCCCCCAAGCACCCTAAAAAATGGGGGGAGGAGCAAACGCGGAAAGGAAAACGGAAAAAAATTTCCTTTTTTTTCTTCTGTTTTTCTTCTCATTTGCGGCGTGTTTCTCTCGCATAAGATCTTCAGAGCTTTGCGTCCGCAGCTTTTCTACTCCTTTGCATCAGCGTCAGGTTCGCGGCCCGCTGTGGCTCCGCAAGTTCTTGCGGCGGCGATGGTGTTACACCTTTGTGAGCTCTTGAAGAATTCGGCTGCTCAGCATTTCGAGCCTGCGTTTCTTTCGACCCGGTCTGCACCCTCGTTGGAAAGACGTCTATGTTCAAAAAAGAGGGGGGAACCCCTCGGACGCTTGTTAAGCTTTCATGGAACCTTTGCGCCCACCTCCTGCTTCGCGTTCCGTGCACAACCGGGAAACTGGATATGTGGGGCCTGGCCAGAAGCAATTTTTATGTTCTCGCAAGCAATTTTTGTGCTGACTGAGTCTTTTATTTTCTCTGTGGGTCCCTATCTGCGTTTTTTCTCCATCTTTCTCTTTTCCCCCGTGGCCGCGTTCGGGCGCGCGCGTGCACGGGTTTGCTCCTTGTGCCACTCCCGAGCGAGCCAGCGGACGACGGTTCTCCTTCGGATTGACATTCCAAGCCACGAGACGGAACAGTCGAAGCGTGTCAGAGGCACGCTGCGTTGTCACCCTCTCAGTGTCGTCCACGGAAATATCGAAAATGCAGCCTGCTTCGAGACAGAAGAGTGTCACTCTCAGGCATCTGCAGAGCAAAAGACCGAGAATTCGTCCAAGAACCAGAGATGGTCCGCCAGCCTCTCGTGGGAAAAGCAGTCGAGACCTGGGGGTTTTCCTCTCATCCCGAGATGGCGGCGGCTGTTTGGCCGAAAGCTCTATGGGTCGGGAAGAGCGGTTTCGCGTTTAGCGGGAAATCTCGCGACCATCAGCTTTTCTCAATTTTAAGTGGCGCCCACCTGTGTTCGCGGAATTGGTTCATCCCCGACCAGCATCGAGTGGACGCTGTGCTCACCGGAACAGAGACGAAGGAACCAGGGAAAATTCCAAAAGCCCCCAGGTCTTTTATGCAAACATCCCGCGCATGCTTAGCACGCATTTCGGCAACATTGCTCGCATCTCTCGAACATGCATTCGTTATCTGCGCCCACGGCAGCCTTCAGAAAACTTGGCGGGTCAAACGGAAAAAATGTCCTGCGAGCCGTATCGCGCCGAGCATTCTCTCATTCTGTAGTTCTTCGTAGATTTTGTATGGACACACACACACACACACACACACACACACACATATACAAAAGCACGTGGAACAAAAAAGGAAAACTCCAAACGCGCGCTGGTTTTTGTGTGGGATGACAATGCTCTTGGAGTGATGACCTGCGGAGCTGGTAAGCGACTCTGCTATGAGCTCTGGTCACGAAACCCGCCTCGTAGGAACAGAAAATTCCTGACGATGCTAGGCATCGGGCGTTCTCGTTGGCGCCCTTGGCGATCTTTTCTTTCCCCTGAGACGAAACCGAGCGCGAATCCATCCGGAATTTCTGTCTCGAAACCTCGGTTTTGTTCCGGTCGCGATGCTTCACCATCGATCTCTCCAGGGGTGCGCAGAATGGCACCATAATGCTTCCCGGTTTCTCATGAGTGTCCTTGAAGCACCTGCGGACTTTTTTTCTTTCGAGAACGGAGCGAACAATGCTCGCAAGTTTTTCCTTCATCGAGTGGTGACCATGAAGACGGAACCCGAAGTTTTGCATATGCATATCTTTGCGAAGCATCAGGAGACTTCCCGCCGCAGTTGACCCGCTTATTCTGCTGTTGTTGGTGTCGCAAGAAACGTGCCTTCGTTATCCAGCAGAAGGAACGGTGCCGATGCCGAGGCGTTTCCAACTCATCCCATCTGTTACCTAGCTCCCGATTTGAGCGAGAAGCTGCAAGCAGGTTTCCTTCCCTCCGTGTCTGCGTTGCCACGGCACTGACGGTCTCGTGGAGGATTCCCCTTCCCGGAAGCACGCCTGCCTTTTGATGAATTCATCAAGAAGCGAGCTGTGTGAAGGAGGCAGATGGATACGGGTTCTCGTCCGAAGTCGGTGGCGTCCAGCATCTTGCATATCGCTTCCGCGTCATCCCGTGAAGTTTCCCTCCCCTCGGCGGCAGGTTTCGTAGATCTTTGCAACACTCGACCACGACTGGTACCCCTCTCATGCTCTGCACGTATGAATCTTGGTGTGGATGGCTTCCTGCTTGCCGCTGAGGCGCAAGTCGCGACGGTAATGCCTTTCTTGGTGGCATCAGGACATATCTTCTCGTGGCAATCACGTTCCAGCACCAGAAGTTTTCCAGTTGAGTCGAGCCGCTTGCAGCTCCTCCGTTCCTGACGTGTTGTTGACATCTTGGATATTTCCAGGAGGGATAGCCTTTTTCTGTAGAGAGAAACTGATATGAAAGGGGGGATGACCTGTGGTGTCACCTACCAGACGTCTCCGCTAAAACCAGTTCTTTGCAATGCTGCAGTCAACTCAACTGATGGCGCGCCGCTTGAGGACCGAGTGCCATCAGTTCTTGGCCTCAGGCATTGCCAGCTTCCGAGGGGCTACCGCTGCTCATGGAACGGACTTCAGCTCGTTCTTTACTTGTCGAATTTCGGCGACGGTCACGTGGTTTCCGGAAAATCGGGACCTTCATGTGGGAGAACGGGGTGAATCTGGTGCTTTCTTCGCATCCGTGAAGCGAGTCGCACTGCTCCAGACGAGCCGTGTCAGATTTTCTCTTATCACGAGAGCCTCCCGTGCTCACTAAGCATCTAGCACATGTTCCGATCGGCATGCAGTATTTTCCTCTTTCTGTCTTTCCTCTGTTTGCATGCGAGGAACCTAGAGGCCTCGCGTTTCTCTTTGGACATTGGCTCCCTAGGGACAACGACGCTGCCAGCATCTGTAGCGACTTCGGCACTCTTCAGGAAGTGCGGCGGGAAAGTTCCCGGTGCCGACTAACTCCAGAGTTGCCTCTGAGTTCTCGCAAGGACAAGGAGCACCATCGAAGGGTCCATCGGTACGCCCAGTCCGGACTGAATATCCACTCAACCTCCGATATCGAGGCTGGTAGTGACCCGCTCCTCTCATGGTTTCCTCGTCTCTTTGACCTGCTTCGACACAATCGCCTTGTTTCCTGATGATGAGACCTCCGTGGTCCACACCGTCGCCGTGGGCGCTCAATCAATTCCGACAGAATGCTTTACAGGAATGCTCTTTTGCCAAGGAGGCATCAAATGATAGACTCCTCCCTTTCTTTCCCTTTCCTCCTTGTGAACCTTTGCGAGCGGTGGGACGCGGAGAACAGTAGGCGGAAGCTCGCGAAATTTCAACAGCGCCTCGGGTGAATCCCGGATTTCTACTCGCCGGTTCTTTGGGCACCGAGGGAGGTGCTGGCTGGAAGGCGTTTCAGTCTTTCGGGTGGGAAAGACTTCCTCGTTCAAGTCCTTCTATCGGCGGGAGCGGGGGACACGCATCACTCGAGGGCCGGTGCGAGCGCGGGAGCTGCGAAAGAGATCCAAAACTGCAACGGTGGTTGATGAAGCAATGTTACCAGCACGTCAAGAACGTTTGCTCCTTCAAGAGGACCTCGTGCAAAGTCGGCATCCCCTTTGGTGATGGCGGTGAGTTTCCACACCAACGGAAGCAGGTTCGATGCATCCCTTTATGCTGCCCTCTCATACGATAAGCAGGGCGCTCAGGGCCATGCGCGTATTTAAAGCTTACTGTTCCCCGGTCTCGTCCTGTTCTTCGATCTTCCTGCTTCCGCGCGCTGCCAGACCTTTTTCTGGGACGCGGCGAGGGAGGACAGGGAGGACTTGCCTGCAATTCCATCAGGGTCCTTCTGCTTCATCTGTCCTTTTCCCCCTCCCCCGAGATTTCATTCCCCTAACGATCAAACGCTCGCTTCCGTGCCCTGCGACCACGCCCATCGCCAGACCTCAAGAGCGAACCATGCAATCCTGGACGGATGCATTTGAATTCTGCACATGTAGGTTTTCTTTGAGAGAGAGAGAAGGGGGCAGATGATGAGACATTCTCGAAGCCTTCGAGAACGTTCTCTCCCTCCCTCCCCCTTTCTCTCCTTTTCCTTTTTTTGCGCATGTCGACTGAGAAGATCGGCTACCTCTCCGGCTGTGCCTCTTTGTCTGAAAGGACGCGCTCTGCCTTCCCTCCACGAAGGAAACGACCTGGAAGGTTCCGTTTGGATGGGCGGTTCCTCTGGAGCTTCGCGCGCTCCCAGCCAAGTCCAACGCTCGCCCGCTCTCATCCTTGCGGGCGCCGGCAGCCGTCGCGAATGCCACCGGGGGACGGCCGCGCGGTTCTGCAGGGGTCGTGACGGGAGAGGATGGAGAGAGATCGGTGAGAAGGGGTCGCGGGAGGCTCCAGCGAAGGTGTTCCGTCCGGCGGGAGCGCGCGAGTACTGCTGAGCGCCTGCTGCTGTTCGAGGAGGTGAAGGAGGAGGAGGGGAGGAATAGGAGGGGGGGAAGCCTGGCTGGCTGGCTCGCTCGCTCGCTCGCGGTGTGTGCGAAAGATCCCGCGAGATCTGCTGACGCCCGCCCAGACGCGACGATGCCGTTTACTTTGTTGCATTTTTGAGGTGTTTTTGGGGCATCTTCGAACGTGCGGCAAAAGCAGCGGGGAAGAGGAATGGAAGAGAAAGAGGGGAGGGGAGGGGGGGATAACATTCAGCGCGATCTCGTCTCGCCTGTTCCCGGCTTTCCATCCCTCCCAGGGAATGGAAATGGTCCCGGAGATTTTTGCGAGCGGGACCCCTTTCTTCGCCCCAGGCTGCGTCGCTCATATTTGTTGGCCGTGAGTCATGTCGGAAAAGGAAACCACCGAGGAGTTTTCTCGTCCTTTATGGCAAGGACGTCGATCTCCTGAGGTTCTTGAGAGGGCACATAGGCTGGGGAAGCAATCTTCCTCCGACGCGTGCGCAGGGCGTGCCCTTTGCGCCGGAACGAGGGTCTCTCTCGCTTCCAGGTCACCCCCGCGCGGCGGCAACTTCGGCACTCCGTCGCGCGGTTGGCAGCCCTGCTCCAGGCGGCTCTTGGCGGCGTGAGAATTCCCTTCCTTCCTTCCTTTTGTTTCTCCCACCCTCTCAATCTTCTCGGCCGCGTTTGCCTGCCGAAAGATGACGAGATGTTTCCCGAGTCACTCCAACGACGGCATGGAGACGACACTCCTTAATCCGCTTTGAGTGCTCCAACGCCGCTCCAGCAAGAACGCTAATACGGCTGACCCACAAATATCCCTCCCCTCTTCACGTCAGAGACTCGGGGGAGCTTCTAGCGCCTAGGGGATTCCCGGTGACGTCCGCTTCTCTCTTGTGCTCCTCTCCACCAACGCACTTGGACAGAGGGCGAGGAAGATGCAGTCCAGATCACACGGCTCATCTCGCGGGCATCGCTACTGATCCACGGGAGTCGCTGGCGTCGGGCCTCGAGCTCCCTTTCGGCCTCGCGTTTTCTCCCCGGTCGAGGAAGGAGGAAGCTTTCTCTGACTCCGGCACCAGTGGCGGTGGACTCCAGCGTGGGAGCAGATCGTCCCAAAAGTTAGGCGGGAAGTGTTTGCGTCTCCCCTCGCGACCAGAAACCAAGCAGATCGCGAATTCTTCCTCCTCCTCCCGCCCTCTCCCTCTCCCTCCACGAAGAGTGGTCCGTTCTCCATCGGTTGCCATTCTTCCAGGCGTCGCAGCTCCTCCCGGGTGCGGTTCTCCCCGCGTTTTCATCCCCCACCTCAGACCGCCCGCTCCTGTCCCCGCAGCAGTGCGCATGCGCTCCGGGAGGAACGCTGTCGGTTCCAGAGTCTTGTCATCGCGCTGGGGCTCTGGCTAGAGTGCACACGTGCACTTATGGCGGCTCCCACATCAGACCAGTGGCTTCGGTGGTTCCTCCTCCCCTTTCTTCCCCCTCCTTCCCACTGCCTGCGTCACTCCTCCTCCTCACCCTCCCGCGCTCGTTGCATTTCTACCGCTTCCCAGCGAATGCACTGCTGCCCCCTTGATGAAGAGGGGCTTGCCGTTGTGTAGGCAGCAACGAGCCCCCCTTCTTCCCTGGACATCCCCAGTCGAACCCGCGACCCAAGGCTCCTTTCGCTCGCTGCAACCCCCGGCAGAGACACTCGGGACCCCGAAAGCCCCCCGTTTGCGTTCATTGCACGCCCGCCCGATGCGCCGGCGGCAGGAATCGCTGCCAGGCGGGAGAGGTCGACCGAAATTCCATGGAAGGCGCAGCCCAGTCCCCAATTAACAAAGTTTGCTTGCAGCCTCGAGACTCAGCCCGCAATCTCGAAGGACCATTTTCTTTTTTTTTTTTCTTCCCTTTTTTCGAAACCGTGCGCTTCCCTGGTGCAGAGCGCAGAATTTCACGGAGGTCATGCAGTCCGTGGTACATCCGGCACATGCTCCTTAGTGATGCTGCCGTTCCCGATATTGTGCTTGCCCCTCTTTTTCCTCCGCCCTCCTTTCGCCTGCTCCCCTGCTGTAAGGAGTAGAAGGAGGAGGAGGATGCGTGCGTCCTGCCGTGGCCAAGGCACTGCGGAAAGGCGGAGCGGCTATGCGGCGCCACGGGACGGAAACTTAAAAAACGAACAGCAGCAGGGGCTGCCGAGATTGCTCGTCCTGCGCCTCCATCACTCGCTGCCTGGCGTTTCCCCTTTCCCACTTTGGGCTGCCGAACTGGGAGGAGAGGAGAGACAGCGGGAGCGAAAACTTCAGTCCTCTCACCGCTACTTTCCGCCTTGCTCTCTCCTCGGGTCTCTTACGAGGTCTTCGCTCGTTTCCCCGGAAACGAGGGATCGAGGGGGCGGTCAAGGATCTCATGGACTTCCGAGAGAACTCTCTCCCGGAGTCTTGTACCCGGCGATCCATTTCCGTGCCCCTCCCCTCCCTCCCTCTCTCACTTCTGCTGCCCTTCGTCTTGGATAGGGCGGAAAAAGAAAAAAACATCCCCCTTCCTCTCATCAGCACTCCTCTTGGCCTTTCGGCCACCTCAGCTTTCCCCCTCCATCTCCGCCTTTTCGTCGGCAATCCCGCGCGCGTTGCGATGGCGACGGAGGAATGCTGTCTCCGGCTCCCGTCCCGCGGCGCTTCCAAGCGGTTCGCGCGACCGGCATCGAAAAAAGCCGGCAGCGTCATTTCCCTGCCATCTCGGCAGAACCGCCACCTCCCTCGCAAAGATCGAAAGAGAAGAAGTGCACCTGGATTCCCGGATGTCATCGCACGCACTGGGGACCGCTTCAGATGACTCCGAACCTCCCCATCTGCACGCGTTCCCACTCGACAGCCGCCCCCCGTGAGCGCTTCCATAGCCAGGAGGGCTCCCCTCGGGACCCCGGATTCCTGCTTCTCGGATCGCTCCCTGCCGCGTCTCCAGAAGCAAAGAGCTTCTTCACCCGATGTTCTGCCCGAGGTCGTTCCCGTCTTGCGATAGTCGCCCCGGGGCATCGTTGCGCGCTCTGGAGCTGACAGCGACTCCGCGTGGACAAAGGAGAGAGGAGGTCCTACTTCAGCAAAACTGCGCTCGCGCATGCCTGAAACCTACCCGACGACCTCGCCAAATGGCCTCGGGCTACCTCGGAATTTCTTCCGCTGCGAGAGCATCCTCATCCGGCAGATCGTCGCCAAGGGGGGGTCATCGGGATGGAGACTCGCAACTCATTTGAAGGTCATCCGGGCGATTGCAAAATAGGGTGCGATGTACTGACCACACCTTCCGTCCTGAGCAGGGATCCTTGTGCTCTCTCTGTTGTTCTGTCGGTGCCTCTGTTGGTGAGCCAGAATGGCTCTGCAGGGGTGGATGCGCCTCTATGACGGTTGCGGTTGCGTCGTCGATCTTCCGTCCCACGCGCAGTTCCACCGGCAACCACTTGAGGGGGAGTGACGTGTTTCTGGAATCCTCGGAGAGGTCAGAGAAAGGCGTGTGCTCTAGGCAGGAGATCTCTGGGCGTCATCAACCTTGCGCGACTGGAACTCAAGGGTGGAGGAGCACCCACTGCAGTGGAGATCCGGGTGGGAGGTCCGTTCCTTTGCATCCAGTGACTACCAATCATCGGCGTCTTCTTTCCCCGGATGGGACGAACCGAACCTCCCCCTTTCTCGGGTGTGCAGAAAGAGGGAACCATGAGGACTCCAGAGACACCCTTACCAGGCGCTTTGGAAGTCCGAAGGCACCACCAGCCAGAGCACTTTTACTGAATGAACTCTCTTTCCACCTAGCGATCAGCTTGGTGGGAAACTTCTGCGGCAATCTGAGAAGTTGCGAAACTTCCCAAGGAATTCTAAGGAATCGCTGCAGCGCCTTTTCTTCGGTTAGCACTACTGCAGCGCTTTGTAGGCCAGGCCATGCAAAATCCCCCGTGCAAGTGTTGCAGCGAGTAGGTTGCCTGGCGCGGCGGGAAAGAAAGCGAAGACATGGGGCATTTCTCCGTGGTCGAAGAAGCCCTTCCTGCCTTCCAGCAGAGCTCTGAAAGGAAACTTGTCCTTAGTCCAGCAGGGAGGATCCACAGGATTGATCGTGACGTTGGGTGGTCTTGCGGGTATGCTGGGTGGGCAGAGGGGGTTGTCGAGACGGAGTCGCGGGGTCCCACGCGAGCTCTCCCTCTCGGCACACCTCATCCAGAGTCCCGGAAAACGTGTTGCCGGGCACGTCGGGTGGGCAGATGCTTGAGCACACGTGCTTTTCCACGCGAGAAAGGGTGGGAATGCGAGTCGCATCGCGCAGGATTCTGCATCTGTATCGGAGAGCCGTGCCTTGCTAAGGGTAGGGTGTCAGCTATCAGCATCTTCGACCGCAGTAGCCTCACAGAACCGTAGCCGAATTCTCGCTAGCGAGCACCTCGGATCGCGGTCCACCCTAATCCACGGAGTGTCCATGGGCTCCCACTCCAGCCAGTCCACCATCGTTCGCTACTCCCGCAGGCAGGGATGATCCACCAAAGAAGAGCTGTTGCAACGTTTGAAGAAGAGACTGCTTCTCGATCGAGCGTCCCCCTCCCCCGTTTCTCGAGACGAGCGAGCGCAGAGAATTCGAGAGAAATTTTCGAGCTGCCAGACCACCACCACCCTTGGGAAGTTATGCTACTCCGACAGGAGTAAACAAGGAAACTCGCTTCCTAGTTACAAACATCCTCCCCCCCTCCCCCTCTCTCTCCTTCCTTCCTTCCTTTTTTTTTTTTTTGGAACGGGAGTACCCGAAACTAATTGGGTCCCGGGTAACTTTTACATCTGTAAGAAAGAAACGATTCTTTGGAATGGCTAAAATTTCACAGTCCGTTTCTTTGGGTAGTTGTTGCTTCCCCTCCTTCCTCCTCCTCCGAATGATCAGAGTACCATTTGAATTTTGCGATTTTCAGTTTCTTTCTTTCCTTTTCGAACCTGCTTCATCATATCATTTCAGCGAGTGCACGTAAACAATTGCAGCAACTGCGAAATTTATTGCTGAGCAAACGTTAGCTGGTGAGCCTGAAAACGCACTGCCAAAGAAATACGCGATTCTTTGAAGCATTAGCGAAGACATCTTCATGAGATTCGAAAGTCCCGTGCTTCGTTTCGTTCCTTATATTTTTCTCTGTGCTACTGTTCCGAAAGATATTTTTCTATTTGCAGATCTCGAAACTCAGTTGAACGATTCAAGAATGAAATGGCCATTCATTATACAGAAATTTTTTGCTGAGCAGTACGAAAAGGTAAGGAAATCCAAGTGGAAAAAAAAAAAAAAAAAAAAAAAAAAAAGCCTCCAACTTTTCTGGAAAAAGGAAAGAAAAAAAAAAGTGCGGCGAAAATAGTGATCGATAACGGCCTTTGTCTTTTTAATGTACATCGACTCTCCTGCTATGTATACACTTGATTGCTCGGGAGTGGTGCACAATGTTATCTTTTGTTGCTATGGAACACAGATGTTTATTTTTTATTTAAACTGAGAGGGAAAAAAGGGAAAAAAAAGCGCTTGATTAGAGAGAAAGTTTGTGCTCCGAGATTATTCCGCATTGCGAAAAATGGTTTCGAGTAAAGAATGTTTGTTTGCGAACGTTCTGCCTTGTTTACATGATGAAAACTATCAGTTTTCGAATAAAACGTGTTACTCAACACTCTTGATTTTTTCCGTCTTTCGAGAACGAAACGAGTGGAACAATCAAGGCACGTGTTTCGATACAGTCTGTACACGTATCGAGAAGCTACACCTAATACTTGAGCCGTATTAAAATACAAATAATGCAAGTTTACATTTGTCAACAGTTATGTCAATATGTGTCAAGCATGTGGTATTCGAAACAGCGAATGTCGAGAGTGGTTTCATCCACATGTGATGGTGCAATGGTGCATCTAATGATATAAGCGCTGGAAGACAAACGGGCGTGTGTTGGTACCCGTGAAACCGCGCGCTTGTCGTTTGAATCGCCGCCATCTTAATTCTGCCATTGCACAAAGGAGCCATAAACATGGCTTGCTCCATCGCCCCCGATCACGTGCGAGGCTCAGTGTTGCAAGCCTGTTCGAATTTGAAACTTTCGAACGTATTTGTTCGTAATTGCTTGCATCATTTTATCAACAAGAAATAATTCAAATTAGACATGAGAGCGCATAAAGTAAAATTTAAAGCAGGTAATGGAGGTCGCATAGGAGGCAATTTTGTGTTTGCTTCATCAGATTGCATACTCATCGAATTGAAAAGCACATCCGGACATCCGATTTAAGTAACATATCAAATGTAATTCTGCGATAAAAAACGCTCGTGAACCAGTGCAAAATAATAAATGGCCCCTAGAGATGGCTTTCGACCCACCGAACGATGGTGGTCCTGCTATGTGTATCATCGAAAGCTAGCCAAAGCTTCGGATAAAAGTGCCCGAGGTGTAATCTAATAACCTGTCCTCGAGGTGGTCACTTCGAATTGTGAAACATATGTGTAAGTGGATACGCTGATCCGAACTTGAGGGTAATTATGAAGTTATCGAAGAGTTCCCATTATGGGTATGCGCGGAACGAATTTTGTTTTCGATGGAAACCCCGCGTTTTGTCTGTATTTACATATCAAAAGGCAATATTTTGTGTATAGATGACCTCACTTCCTCAAGGCAAGTCGGAGTTCCCCTCGGAAGGGTGTCTTAAGCTCCGGCCAATCGAGGGGAGATGCTGCTCAGCTTCAGTGTTGCTGCAGTTTTCCGTTCATCAAAGTGCGCTGAAAATATTTGCATAGACTGATATGACGCCATTTTATTTTCATTTTTTTTTCTTCGTATGTGTGTGTGTGTGTGTGTTTTTCCTCGTAAAGATGACGAAATCGAGGAGGGGAGTCTGCCCGAATCGGAGGGATCTCCTAGTTCTATACTGAAAAGTCGGTGTTCCTTTCAGGTATATATGAAGATGCACAGTGTTCTGTAGCATTTTCATTTTGAAAAAATATTTATTTTTGTAACCTTGTGCCTTTTTTTTTTCTTTTAAGGCATAATTTGTTACGTTATTCCCCCCCCCCCCTGATTTTATTGATTGAAGTCGTCGAGTTATAAATTCTTTCTTTCTTTTTTTTCTTCTTCTTCTTCTTCCAGTTTCTTCTCAATTTCCCGCCTGGTTACAATTCAGAATTTTCTGTCCAGTTTTTTATAATGCTGTGACGTTTATGCTCAACTAAGCTTAATAAATGATCGTTTCAGTCTGCGTTTCCTGCTGTTACTCATAACAACATCAAATTGAACATGAAAACAGCTGCATTTAACAAATAAAACCAGCTTTTCCATCATTCTAAAAATGTGAAGCAGGAAGCTATTCGTGCTCTATCAGAAAATTTCCAGAAGGAAACGTTTGCATAGAAAGGACTCAGGTCTGGAGTAGGTTCTCAAATTGCCTTTGTGCGTTAAAATGATCTCCTCAAGGACTTTGATTATTTTGTTTCCATTTTTTTTTTTTTTTTTTTTTTTTAAAAAAAAAAAAAAAAAAAAAAAAATAGGGAAGCAGAAAACTGTATGGAGCTCTTTGTTTTGGGAAATAAGTGAAATTTTCGTTTGGTTGGACTGATTGTCAAATTTCTTTCACTTCCACCGACAGCACCGTGCTTTTGGCTGACATTGCGATTCTCCACTGGAAAACACTTTCATGAGCTTCTGACTCTCAGGAAGCGTAAACTTTCCCTATTCGTATAGAGGAAAGGTCCACGAATAAGGACATGAGGACGATGTTAATTTGTGAATTCAGCAGCCCCCTTCTTTGTCGAGAGTCTCGAAGCCCTCGGAAGGAGAGGAGACGGCACGTGAATTTAGAAATGGGTTTCAAGAACGGGGAAAAAAAAAAAAAAAAAAAAACGTCCGCAAGAAACCGATATGCCTGAAAGTACCTTGAATCTTCCAGTCGGGCAGTAAGATGTAATCCTTTAAGGCGTGATTCTGCATCTAGCTTTCGACACATGCAGCCGTGAAGATGATCGATATAATGGAGAAAACTGGAAAAGGTGTTTTTACTCCAATTTACAAAGCCATCTAAAGTTGCGAACGCTGCTTCGAGTCGCTCTTACTCGGTGTGCTCTTGTTTTCCGCGCAGAGATCTTCTCGAGCGATTTTGCTGCATTTCAAAGCATCTGAAAATCCGAAGCTCACAGGAAGTCTCGCTCATGCCTGTGCACTTGGTTTAGCAATGGTTTCCATTATTCTTTCATCAGGGATTTCTGTGTGATAATAAAGAGGGAAGCACGTTAAAGGAATTCTCTTTAGGACCTCGGAAAGTCTGTTTACCCTGAATGGCTCTCCTTCACTCGAAAGGAAAGGAACAGATTCGCGGAGATTGGATCACGCATTCAGATGTTTCGATTTCACCATCCTGTGCTATCCATGTTTTTAATGATTCCACCTAGGGAATTCTAAATCTGTTTGTGATTAGGGACGCGGAATACTGCGCACTGCTGCGACACATCAAGGTGAGATCGTTCCAAGATCGCAAATCTCGTTGGCGTTGATGGGAGCCACAAGTGAAATTGCTGCTATTGAGCGGATCTGACACGTGTCGAACCACTCTGATTCTGTGGAAATGGAACTGTTGATAGAGCAAACATATGGATCATAATGGCGAGGTGCGGTGATAGTGAGATTTCTGAGATGATCAGCGGCAGAAACTGGGGAGCATTTTTCCATGTAAGCTGTTCGGATGAACTCGATTTTTCACTTTAACGACGGATGCAGTGGCGATTCATGCTATTCAGTTTTTGGACCTGATGTTCAAGGAAATCATTTGTCCCTTTCCGATTTCTGAAAATTCAATTCGACGACTGTAAATTTCCAGGGTAACTGAATTCATCTCTTCGTTTGTCCTTGCTGCGTGAAGCTGCAGCTCGGCCGTGCGCTCGCTATCAGCTTTGCACGTTTGGTTTCCGTACCTCCACCAATAAAACCTTTGGTCTGCCTCGTAGATGTGCTCTCAGGGATGACTTCCACTTCGGTTTTGCTTGTCCCATGTCTGGTGCATTGCGAGCCAGGAACTTTTTCCCCCCCGCTCCAGTCCTCCCTCCCGGCATTTCTAAAGTGTGATCCACGTCGTAGAGGATTCCAAGATCGGTAGAGGTGTTGTTGTTTTGCTCGCTCTACCATTCCACGATTGCAACACAGCTGCTCCAAAGTAGAGGGCATGGCCCCCCAATGTCGTTGGTCCATGGTGGTGGGTGCTCCGCAGAGGAATCGCATGCTTCCTCTCGTGCTCGCTCCCGTGCTGCCCGTCACCCGCCGGAACGTCCCAACTCTTGTGCAGCTCTTGCTCTCGCCCTCACACGGAAACTGGAACCAGCGTTTCTGCTTCTTCCGTTTGGCCATTCCCTCCCGTAAATTTTTTCAGATGCTCGCACAGGAAGGAAACTCGCGGGGGCCAATAAGCGTCGGACTTTTTTTATTTTCATTTATTGGAAGCGACATTACAAATGGGCGCATTAAAAACGGACCTCGTTGGAAACGATATTTTTATTTCCTTCCTGTTCCTCGAAACGGGGCCCGAAAGGAAAACAGCAGAGAGAAAGATGTGCGGATGCGCTCCTCCGATGTTTATTTTTGTTTTCAATTTTAATTTTCCACAGGAAATCCATGCACATGAACCGTAATTTTATCTTTTAATTTTCAGACTATGCACAGCTTCCTGCTCGTGCTCTTTGGAAATGGTACAGTACTGTATGTTTCGGAATCTGTAGAGAAATTGCTCGGTCATCAGCAGGTAAAATTAATCCTTCCTTCCTATTTTGAGAAATTTAATTACCTTGAGAATTCTGAAAGTGTCTAGGATACCCGGAGTCAGTGATGTCTCTTGTGTTCCCCCCTCCTTGATATACGAATTGATCACCGTACGAATGTTTCCTCCCATTTTCGCTTTGAAGCTGCATGCAATCTTTACGAAATGAAAACTGATGAAACGATCGTTTCTTGCTATGGACTGCTTGCATGCTGAAGGCAAAAAGCCGGAAAAAAAAAAAAAAAAAAAGAAAAGAAAAGAAAAGAAAGGAAGAGAAAAGAGGAAAGAAATCCGCTCGCTTCGTGAATAAAGTCCGCCCTCAGCTCATTAAAATGACGAAGGCGCGAATCAAACTGCAAAGTTCTTTACTTGCCATCATCATGTGCCAGCTGGTAATATTGAGTTCACCTTCAGAAACGGAAAATACTTCTAGACTCGAGTTCTTGATTCCCTGCATCTATTTTTCCTAGTGGAGGAAGTAGTCTAGACAGAGGAGGCGGTAATCGTGCGGGATGACGGCCTCCGCGAGAGATCCGAGCATTCTTCCGCAGTGGATCCGATGTGCCCTGCGAACCGCGTTGTGGCATTCCGAAGAGGCACCCGAGTCGCTCCGAATCCGTTACTAAGCCTCCGAAACTTCCAGCTATCTTCCTTACTCTCCAGATTTTGGCACGGCCCTCCATCCTCCAGGATTTCTAAATTTGGATGTCTTATCCGAAAGAATCCTCGAGCTGAACTTTTGATCACGAGGGCCGTTTATCCACGCAAAAATAATTTTCCGGGATGACCCGGGCGAATCTCGACTTAAGTGGATTGCTCCCTCCTCGCGTTACGAGCTCCATGTGCAACACGCAAGAGAACCGCCTCTTGCAGCGCTCCCCGATCTGTGAAAGGACGAAGCAACCGGCAGATGCGCTTCGGATCGCACAGAATCCTCCCGGCTGCTTCTGTCTCCTCCACTTTGATTCAATTTTCAGCTGAGTTGTCGACCGGAGATTTCCCCTCGTTCGTTCACACTGGTGGTTTTTCCCGAATCCTCTCTTGATTTCGTTCTTCCTTTCAGAATCACCTTCTTTTTTATTTTCGGGTCCACCTCGGGTCTATCCTACGTAAAGTGGTGCCAGCGTTTCGCCTAAGGATCTGGAATTGGATCACTCATTTCAATAGCTGCTTTCCAACGCAGTCGAGTCGATTGGAAACGCGGCACTCGAGGCTGGCTGGACCCGCGCCATCAAACTGGAAGGTCGCAAGGAACGATCCCATGGGTGCGATGAGTAATGGAAAGAGAAATTCGGCTTGCTTCTTGGTTCGGCCTTCTTCAGATCCGCTACTGCTTTAAATGTTGACTCTTCCTGTCGATAGCTCCCTGTGGATTTCACGCTCAGAGAAACTTCGCTCGTGTAGGAAACGGGGAGAAGCGAAGACGATCGCATTTTATTTTTGTTGCAAACCCCATGCTGTGAAGGATCGAACTCAAATTTCGGTCCAGATGTTCCTTCGAAGAACCACCAGTGTTCTTGGAACAGAACTACATTGCATATCTTAGTGCCTGCTGTTGAGACTGAAGTGATCCTGTTGAAGGTATATTTCTTAGCTGTTTAAAACGGAAGTCGAGTTCGAAACGAGTGCCAGTAGTATGGTACAGTAGTGTTAACTAGTAGGCAGAAAGAGAATCACATTTGGTGCTAAAGGGTGACGTGGCATTTTAGATGAAAAGAGGATGCTGTTTAGGCCGAAGAAGCACCGTAGAGAAACGAATGGACCAAGATGTCTGCAGCCACGTCTCTTCTTTAATCTTTCAATGCTGTAAGCGGGATGATGTAAATAGCGTGTTTCTGGTCCCCCGACTTAATGATCCCAAACCGGGATGCTTTGTTCTCCGAATTTCTCGGAATTCATGCAGCCGGATGTATTTCAATCTGAATTTGCAGGACAATTTTTAGTGCTGTTACCAGCATCCCGAACGGCGAGATTCTGAACCTAAATTTATTGCCCAATATGGATCCAACTCTTCCGGGACACCGAGTCACTTTCTCACAATTTCATTCCTTCTGGTAGTTCGCAGATTTTTAGGCTAGCGCATAAAAGAAAGATTGTAACCCGCTGCTGGACCGCCTTTACTGCGATAGATCGGCAGCATCCTTAAAATCGTTTGTAAGCTGAAGTTGTTGGTGACAGTTTATTTATTTCGTCGTCTGTGACAAAAGCCAAATCCTAATAAATTTGTCACCTTTATTCAGGGAGGAAGTTTTCCGCTCAATGGCCAATCTCATAGAGGGCATCCTCAACGACGGATAATGAGGATTCTTCACTCGAGACTATCTTTTGAAAATTATCCTGGCCAATTTTCGAAGTTAAGATGGTTCGGGGGGAGGGGGGAGAAACACGCTGTGAAAAACCAAAAGAATAACATAAAATGTCCTCTGTCAGACTGATGGTCGTTCCTCATAAGTCGTACCGTCGCAACTGGTGTGCCGCGAAATCGCAGACGTGACACGTTGATTAGTTACACACAGCTTTCAGTGTTTCTTGTTTGCATCACCGTGATGGTGCCGCGAAGAGAGACTTGGTTCGGATGTGCGACGTTCTGATGCTATTTTCGTGGATGCTTATGGCGGATCTGCTATCAAATGGGACAGGAAAGAGTTCCCCCTTCCGAAATACCGTGTTTCAGAAAGCGTGCACACCAGGAGGCGTGCACGCAGATCTCTCGTAATGCCTCGGAACCGGTAAACAATTTTTCGATCAGCTGTGGGAGGAATTTCGATCACAGAACGAAGAATCGATAAACAAGAGAACGAAATGGGATGCAGGATTGGACAGCCAGGAAAAAAGACTCCTATGCTGAGCTCGGTCCTTTCTTAAAAGTGCATTTTTGGCGGGGGAGAAGCACAGCCTTTCGTGTCAGCGAGGCGTGCACACCAATCAAAGCCAAATTCGAGAAAAAGTGGCCTTTCTCGTTGCGTCATAGACTGAGCAGCAGTCGGTTTGGATTGGTAGACTAGAATTTATCTCTAGAGACGTTCCAAGTCGAGTAAGCAGTGCTCATCCAGCTTGGTCACGCCGGGCTATTTCGGAAAGCCACCTTAAAACGCGGGAAACTCGTATGTGGACTGGGAGAATCAGCTTCCTTGGATTCAGCAGAATAAGTGGAACAGCTCGAAGAACAGGAAATTTTTCTCATCGCAGCATAACTAGTTCTGGTACTGTGTGCATATTCCTGTGCATATCTGCATCCAGCGTCTGCATCCTTGTGAATGGGGTAAAAAGCAATGCTGATCATGCAGAGGGCCTCGAAACAGCTGACGGAACTCGGTGAAAATGCCACCTCCTGGGTATCGAGGACATCCGAACTTTTCAGTCAGTCTCATCCTGGTCACTAGGGAAAAACTGGTCTGTTTTGGAGTTCCCTTACTTCTCTGAGCTTTGGTTCATCTCTTGCCTTTACTGGTTTCAGCGTTCCATCGTTTTCCGAACTTGTCTTCTTGCTGGCATGATGTAGGCATCTTCTTCCGCTGTTTGTTTATTCTTATTTCCATATTCCATTGATTATTACTGCTCCTGCTTGATGAAAGTGACAACACAATACTGCCAGCATACTTCTTCGTCGATGGCCCCACGGCTACAGTCGTCTTCTGCACTTGTTTTCCATCCTGTTTTGTTCGTTCGTTCGTTTGTTTTTCTCTTTATTCTTTTTTCAATTGCGCATTTTGCAAGTAACCTGAAGGGTAACATTTTTTAAGTACCAAGACGCAGTAGTACTCCACCCTACAACGCGTTGCCACCGAGGGAGTGTCCACTGCCTCCTTGAACCGAGCGAGAAACACGCATCTCAGCACTGAACACGCATATGGTGAATCTAGCGAATGGTTGGGAAGTGAGACATCAGAAATCACGAGAAATAAGAACACTCTTGTGACATTTCAAATTCTCAGGGCACGCTTTGAAAGGAATTTTCTGTTTTATAGGAAATCAAGTGTGGATTGTTTTTAAAATGTTAGTGACGTTTCTTCTCTTCTAGTGCCTGTTAGTGTACAGTATACAGGGTGCAGCAGTGTTTTGTAAGGCCAGAAAAGATTCAGGTAAGAGAAAGAGTGACTTTCCAATAGAGAATTGCGATGCTCGATATTCAATATTAGAAAGGGATGTTTGGAAAGGATCCATGCAAGAATTCGTGGACTCTTTGTATTTTGTTAACACGTGTGAGTTATATGGGAATCGTTGCGTCGCTTCACACAACGAAAATGAAAATGAAAAAAAAAAAAAAAAAACGCAAAGGATATCGGAATTGCGGCAAAGAACTGTCCAGAGAGAGTTTCAAATCGGGCCTTGACCTCCAGAATGGAAAAACCGGAAAGACTTAATTTGCTTTGGTAATTGCTGTACTTGCTAACCTTGAGATAATTGCACAGGCATTCTTTGATTGATTACGAATAGACAACAGCATCGATAAACTTGTCAGTGGTATATAAAAGGCACAGTATATACAAAGCAAGGTACAAGGTCTCATGACCACATGGTTGTTGTAAAAAGCGATAGGTTTTTCTCCGACAATTAGCGATGATTTCATGGAGACTGGTTCGCATGTTTTTCAGTTATGTGTATCACGTCATACATGTGCATCTATGTCCACCTGTATATGCACACACGTGCACACTTCATGCATGTGCATGTTCAGTACAAGCATATGTGCAGGATCTATGTTTTCAATAGTCATTGTGTATGTACGCCGCGTCTCCTCCCCAAACCCTTCAGTTGTGAGCATGCACACAAGCACGGCACGTATGTGTAGTGTACACATGCATCATGCTAGTAGGTAATCTGAGAACTCATTTCTTCGGTTCCCAGCAGCTCTTTCCCTTACCCTTGCTTTGTGTTTGCCCTCCTCCTCGCCTTCTCTTTTTGGTTTCCTTGTGTGCCAACCCATCCGATTCTGCTCCCTCGCCCGTCGTCGGCTGCCCCCTCGCATCGGTGCATCCGCTGTTCGCATCTTCTCTTCCTTTGCACCATCGGGGTTTCTCACGGCAGCCTGCCGGAACCTCAGCGCCCCGAGTCTCGGTGCGCCGTGGCCCGAGCCTGTGTGGGAATGGGATAGGGGGTGAGAGAGAAACAGCAAGTTTTGGTGACGGAAGAGCGGGACACAGAAAGGAAACCTTGGAACGGGTTGCGAAAAGAATGCGGTGAGCGGAGGAGGAGCAAAGCGTGCACGTCGCATCTGGACTGGGCCTGCTTATGGAATCCCGACCGGCGTTTCGGGAATCGTGAGGGAATGGTTTCTTTGCACCTCGACCGATGAAGATGCCTGGAGACATCCCTCCTTTCGTCTAACATCGGAAGAGTACTCGATGTTTGCGAATAGCTCGACAGGCGGATGTAAAAGTAGCTGAGGTTTCCGGTTGCGAAAAGAGACGAAGCCGTGAGGTGGAAGGAGCGGCTCCTTTCAGGAACATGGTTGCCAGCACAAGCGATCGGAACACTTGCGAAGAACCGCGCTACACTTGAGATTTCTGCCTCCAGAAGAAGGAATGCTGGCAGAGTGCAGAAGCGAGTTGGGAAAAGGCCCGTTTGCTATCTTTGGGAGACTCGGATGTTTAGGGACTGGAGCTATGCAAATGGGGGCAGCTCAACAGAGCCATCCTGAGAGTGGTCGCGGAGGGGCGAAACCCGATGACTCAGTCGAAATCCGTGTGCCTTGTCATGGTTTTGGTCAAGCTCGGCGTAACGATGGAATTGCTCATTCTGGGACGTCTTGGACGTCGAACGCTGCCAGGGAACCCCAGGATTGCTAAATAGATCTACGTCTTTTGCCCTTTCGGTTCATCCAAGTTCCGAATTTCTATGGACCTGTGCGTAAGGTCCCATTCCACCACTTGTCTCGTCCGCCTTCTTCCGTTTTGCCGCAGTCGGCGTCCTTGCAGTCCACTACCTGCCTCCTGATTACCTTGTTTCAATCTGTTCTGATGAGGAAACTTGTTCCGAAAGAGTTTCCTTTTTTTTGCGGTTTTATGGGGATTTTCAAAAAATCTCAGACGGCCGCCGTAACGAATGTTCCTTGCGTCCTCTCTTTGATGGCTTTGGTTCGGTGTTTTCCTTCCTCGTCTTCTTCTAATCAATGCGTTTTCTAACCATTGCAAAAGTGAAAGAAATTTTGCGAAGAGAAATTCCCCTCTCTTCAGCAAACAATCGAGAATGCGTTTCTCTTGCACGAGAGACGAACTCACTTCTTCTTGCGCATATCTGCTTACTTGTTTCCCATGTGAATTTGTTCCTTTTCTAAAGAAAAATGATTCCTGTTGCCAACAGAATGATCTGCTGAACATCCACATCTATCGCATCGTCCACCCCAAGGATTACGCCATCCTGAAGCAGAACCTGGACCCTTCGTTCCGAGTTTCCGGTTGGTACCGATTTCAATTTGAAAGCCGTGTGATTACCCTTTGCCTTCTAATTTAGAGAGGAGGGAGTTCAAATGCCGTTTGCTGGAAAGAGCGTTCGTGCGCTCGGATCCCGGACGTTGCATCATGATGTCTTTCCAAGGAGTGCTGACCAGAACAACTCAGAAGAGCACCATTCCCAAAAGTAAGCCTGGTCCATCTCTCTCGCGTGCCCTTTTCGCCTTCTGCCGAGGCATTCCGCTGTCAGGCAAGCTCGCCGAAGCCTCATCCCGTCTGGCGGTACCCTGATCTTCGGGATCCTGCATCTGTGAACATCTGCCGATTCGCATCGCTTCGGTACCCAGACTCACATGATGCCTCCCGTTGATGTTTTCGATTCTGCCACAGCGCTGTAGTTACGCGCGCATAAGAAAAGGTGCAAACAGTTTGCGTTCTTGGGTCTGACGTCAGCGCGCGCTCGTGAGGGTTCTGTGCACGGCTCCCCTGTCTGCAACACAACCTTGCTCATCTCGTTCGCCGGAAGATGCTTTCCGAATACTTAAGTGAGTGGTAAACCGCTGCTTCCCTCGAGATGTCTTTGATTTTAGCACGACTTCTTAATCTGTATCGCGATGCCAAGTCCGATCCTCAACCCAGTTCCCCGAATTCGGGACTCCGGTGTTTTCTTTGCGTGCGCTCCCTGTTGTTTGTTTTTGTTTGTTTGCTTGTTTTCAAAAAAAAAGAAAAAAAAAAGGAAGCTTTTGGAACTTCATTGAAATCCGAAGCACCAGGCGGAAAAATCTGCGCCGTTGTTTTCCGGAAGCGAGAGGATCACCATCCGCCTCCGGAGGAGGCGATGATTCGAGACGAAACGGGGGTGCTGCAAAAAGGAAGGCGTCCCCCGGAATCTCGCACTGAATCCCTTGCTCACAAGTTCTGGGAACAGGCGACCTGGGCTTCCAGTCTGTTCATCCAGAAAGGGCCATCTCTGGCCCAGCGAGCCCTGTTGGCCTCTTCGGTTCGTGCCAGGCAGTCGAGCGGGGAAAGCCACACAGGAGCTCGTGAGCCTTCCCGAATCACGCGCGTCCCTAACACGAGGTTTTTTTTTTTCCGGATTTGACAAAATTTTAATTAAGAGAATTCATGACTTCATTCCGTACACTAAAAAGTTGGAAAGTTTTTTAATTTTCGGGTTTTTAGTGTTGGTTACAGCAGATTTATGGTGCTCGGTATTTTTAATTAATCTCCGGATGGCTGGAAGCTGGGAGGCTTCATCGGGAAGGGTAGAACTTTGGGGGGAAAGATCCCTGCACACGTCTATCGATCGACCCGGCTACGCAGAGGTGGCTTGTTCTCCTTGTTCGGAGTCTTCCGGTAAATTCCCTAAATAAATAACCCAATAAAGCCTGTGGCTTATTTAATCGTGATATCACTTTCAATCCACGGAGGAATTCGCGCTTCCCACATTTGATACCCGCTGCATTCGGGCAGGCACGCTTCTGGGCAGTTCGGCCTTCTTATGGCGGAGGAGTTGTTTCAAATTGCAGCGGAATCGGGGAGGTGCAAACAAAACAAGGCGTGCGTTGTTTCGGTAATGAGCCTCCGCCGTAAACGGCACGGCGCCTCGCTGGTTTCCTGATTGCGCGGGGACAGCACGGGAAAAAAGGAACAACGAGGGGTTCCTTGTTCGGTCCAAGCGAGAGCGGCACTCTTGGCTCTCGAGCGCCGAAGAGCATTCGTCTGGAGTGGTCCTGCGTACGCCTGGAGCGAAAGAGCGGTGGGGCTTGGTGCTAGGCAGGCGTTCCGCCCGTCCGAACGCAGACGCCAGGACTGGGAAGGACCAGCTCTTCCCTTGCTAGGTCGTCAAGGTTGCTTCCGCATGTGCGTTTCTGGGCTGCCGCTTCACGATTTTGTGGAACACGCGTGAGGTGTTGCGGCTCGTGCCTCATTGGTCCTTCCCGTGTTTCGTGTTTGGTGGTTATCGATTTTTCTTGTTTTCGCTGAGCAGAGAACTTCCGAGTTTCCTGTTCCCTAACGCCAGCACAACCCCATGGAAATTTTCAGCCGTCTTCATCAAACAGCAACTGCAGTGTTTCACTCCAAAGATTCTTTCTTTCTTCTTAAAAAAAAGAATGTTTGGTTTTCTTTTACCCGTTTGACACATCTCGCCCTCTTCAAAACGCTGCTAAAGAAATGTTTACTAAACACAAAAAGTCGAAAGGAGAAACTTGCAAACTTCTGCGCATGAAGGGACAACCCTTTTTTTTTTTTTTCCTTTTTTCAATAACCTCTCCTATAAAGTTCTCGTGCACTGCGTTGCACAATCGAGCTTGAAATGGAACGTCTCGCTAACGGAAACGAGTCGCAAGGAAGATGCAGGCCGGGATGCTTTTTCCAAAGGAATCCCAGATCTGTCTTTGTTCTTCCAAGTGTGTCCAGTTTATTCATCCTGCGCTTAAGTGGAGTAATATCCGGGAGCTGACGGGGAGGAGGCCAACTCCCTTTGTGCAGGTGGAAGAACGCGGGCTGCAGAGCGAGCATGTCGTCACACGACTGTGACCACAGGAAATTGCTGGAGAAGGCGCCGGTTCTTTATCTCCGCCGCCGAAGCCGGAATGCAGGAGCAGCAGCTACGTGCGCGGCGCGAAGGTAGCGAGCGCGGCGTGCATGCGTGCGAGTTCCTTGAACTGCACAGACACTCGCGTCCCCGAATCAGTTCGCCTGGCACTTTGGTCGGCTGCAGATCGGATGCGCGAGCCACATCTCCCCTCTGATCTCCTGTCCCTTCCCCCTCCCCCCGTCAGCCCCTCGATCTACGGCAGCAGGGCGCAAGGTCCGTCAAACAGCATCCACACAAACCGTCTCCACGGAGACGGGGACCCGCAGCATGAGAGGAAATTGGGGGAGGCTGCTTAGGTAGCCGCGGTGACGGAGGAAAAACCTCCTCTCCTGTCCTAGGTTCAGGGGAGCAGCGTGCCGGGATTGAGTGGAGAGACAAAGAGAGGGGAAAGAAAAGAAAAAAAAAAAAGGAAAAGTTTTGTAGTCAGGGAGAAACTGGTTAATAAAAATATGCTGGTTCTTTAGAGACGAAAGATAAGGATCGCTCTTTCCTCGAGAATCGTAATCTGGACATCAAAGCAGCTGCGGATGCTGCTTTCAGATTTTCCATCACGTGGGATGTTTCTGATTGAAAGGCTTGTTGGCAAGTGACTCGCGAAAGCTGATACTGGGCGAAGCAGACCAAAGTGGCGGTGATTCAGTGGCTTCGTGGAAACGTTCCGTTCGGCCATGTCCGTTTCCCCAAGTCCTTCCGTATCCGTCGGATTCGCTGAACTCCTGTTCCGTCCCGGTTTCCATTTTCTCATCTCCTTATTTAGGAAACTGCGCCTCCGTTGCATCTGTGGCGCTCCCCACGTGAACTTGCTTCGGGCGACTCTTTCCCCGTTCTTCCTCCCGCAATGCCGTGCAGTTTCACCCTGATTTACATCTGGGGAAAACGTCCCTCTCCGTGACTTTCACCGTCTGCAGGGACCTCGTTCCTCCCGCGCTGCACCGGGAACCGCACTCGTCTCCGGGCCACCTGCACCTTCGTAACCTGCGTTCCGTTGGGAGGTGCGTAGGGGACGGGTGGGTTTGGGACTCTGGTTGTGTCCACCCGGTGAACTCCCTCACGGGTCAGGCATTTGCGAGCCCGAGTGCATTTGCAGCCGCAGAGAAAACGAGATCGCAGCACACAAAGCGTTGCGAGTTGCCATCCCTCTTTACGAGCACTCGGCAACTCGTGGAACCAAGGTGAACCGTTTTTCCGAGCAGCAGCAGCAGCAGCAGTGGCTTCAGAGCATGAACGCTTCCTGCTTTCCTCTTTTTTTCTTCCTCTTCTTCTTTTTTCTTTTTTATACCCAAGTGGAGTCCAGGTTTGCAGTTCAGAGATCATTTCACGAGAAGTTTATGAAAGGAACGCTGGCAGACATGTGAGGATTTATGCAATGGTACGTGCTACTTGGCATCCATGTTCTTCCCGTCAAATCGAGCAGTCCCGCTTGCGCAAAAGTAAAGTTCGCAATCTCGGAGCATTTGCATAATCATCGTTAAGAATCGTTTCCGCAAATCTTGGTTTGCTCGAATGACACGTAGGCGTCATGCAATTTTCACAAAAGGCAGGAATGAATGGACAGGACCCACATTTGTTAAAGAATACAGCGAAAAATTAGATTAACACCGAGTGTAAACCGAGAAAGCGACGAGTCTGGTAAGAAGAAGAAGAAGCAGAGCAAACGTTTCGGATTACGAGAGGAAAGTAAAATAAGTTGAGCTTGAAAGGAAAATGAGCGTTCTGGCTGGAACGTTCCGATTTCCTATAGAAAAATTCATGTTCCCTTTTTTTTTCTCCTTTTTTTTATTGATTCTGGCTCCCGGTTTTGATTCACGGTTGCATAATTTCATCGTTCCGAATTGCTTCTTCATGAGACGCTTAGCAGATGTTTCGTTGGATGTGAAAAATCCCATGTACCATTATGAAAGCTTTGGAGCTGGAAAAAAAAAAAAAAAAATTCTCTTTTTATTGTGCATTTTTACTTATGATTTCTTTTTCTTTTACTGCTTTCCACATTCCTTGTGATTTCAATAAGCCCTACAGTGATTTTGGCGGCCACTTGACTTTATTTTTTAGCTACTGACACTGCCGTGCCAGAAAAACGGTACACCGGCTGTTTTGCGGAATTAGCGATGTTTGCGGTGGAGGAGTGTGTTCTCTCTCCTGTTTTTCAATGCAGTGCACGTTGTGTGCTGTGTAGCCGTTGCGCTCCGGTGTCTGATTTCAGTCCATGTAGTAATGGTTCCAGAATGAACCAGGAGAATCTTGAGCGTTTTCCCAATGCTCCTCTCTTTCGATGCCACACCAATAGGGCCCAGCTAGAGGAATGCCGGCAGCCATCGCCGCCGTCGCTGCAGCAGCGCACGCTTGCGGAACTTTTGATTTCCCGCAGCTTCCAAGCAACTTTTAATGACTTGTTGTTGTCGAAAACAAGCCTTCCTAGCACTTGGGGAAGAGGACCACGGATTTTCAGGAGCAGGAACAGGAACTCGGATTATTTTAGCCGTTGCCTCTTGAGAATCCCAAGTGCAGAATCTTCAAGGAAGGATGTAGCACGCGGCGGAGCGAAAGATCCGCTTCCACACCGCAACCTGCCAAGATGCTGTGCAATGAGCTCTGAACTTTTATGTATTTGGATCACTTGCAGACCCAGCCAGTCTCAGGAAACGTAAATATCAAGTTCAGTGTGACCAGAACGGATACCGGAATCAGCTTGGGAATTTCGAACAGGAGTGAGACTGGTGTCAGGAATAAATGCATACGCTGAGCAGGAGCGATTTGTTGAGGGTGTTTGGAGAGGATTCCCCAGCTCATCCCTGTGCGATGGCCGGGTGTAGGGAGAAAAAGTCATGTGATGCTCTGCAATTTTGCAATCGCAGATCTGGCAATGATACATTTTTAAAACACTCGAGAGCGGAAATTGTTGGTTACCAGTTCATTGTGCTTAAATCATGTGAAGAAGGTTGCTTCATGTGAAGGATGCTTTACAGGTTGGGCAGGTATCCTACCTAGAACTCGCTGATCGAAACTGTTGGTTTGCGAGTAACAGCACGGGCTCCTGTCTCAGGGAAACTGCATGTACATGGGAATGAGATAAACCAAAGACGGCGACCAGCAAAAAGCCTTTAAGTGGAAGGTCTGGTCCAGCCGTATCAACATCGCGGGCGAATTACCAGACATGGAAAAAGTGAACGTATACAAAATAATAAAAATCATCTTGGATTAGATTAAGAAAGAATGGGTACGCCCACAGTACAGGAAAAAAGAGATTGTGATAAATGCGATTCCATATGGAATTCCATATGGGAACTTTGGCGCGGATTCTTTCTTGCTCTCACACAGGGAAGAAAAAAAAAATGTATAATAAAACACTTCTTCAAAACATGGAATTTGTCTCCAGGAACGAATACAGCTAGTAGTTTCCAAGCCATAGATAGGTCAGCCCCCCTAAAATACAAATCCAAGCCACGGGTCAGCAGCAGCAGCAGCAGCATGTGGTGGTGAGCCAAGTAGCCAACCGGAGAAGCAGTTGTGAACCTCGGGGTGTGACATTACAAGACCGAATCCGTCGAAATGGAAATCTGAAAACGGATGGGATGCTGATTCAAGTAATCTTGCAATGTGAAATGTAGCCCGATTCGATAAGCTTGAGAGCAAATCAATTTTTGTTGAAAGGGATCAGAAAACTCATTAATGGAGGAACTTTAATCGTTTCGTTTAGGACAGTTTATGACTCTTTGTCCCTTTATGACATTTTGGAAGCTGAAGGTCTTCATAAAGGGATCTAATTACTGAAGTTGGGCATTTACATTCTAACATTCAAATCTATTTTTGTTTCGTTCTTAATCGCGATTTCGGGACTTTGTGGAAGAGCTCCGTACCTGCGAGGTCCCGGCCACGGGATCACCTGGTGCGCGTGGGTGAAGCAAACCCTGCTCGGGGCTTGAACGAACGAGTCCCACACCCCACGAGGCATAATTTCAGTTGAAAGCGGAATCTCAATACGTGGAGAAGATTACGTGGATGTTTGCTTTTAGAAGTGTTGGGTGGCGACGGTGCTCCTCGATGAGTAAGTGCCAGGGACTCGGATGGCTTTGCACACAACAGACAGTTTCACAAACGAAGCAAACAGCGAAAGCGTTTTCCGTGAGTCAAAACTGCTTCTGGGAGGTTGCGACAAAGATCTCGACCTATTGACAGTGGTCAGATAAGTTTTAGGTATTTCTCTTTTTTTGGAAATGAGGTGACTTGATTCGTGATTCCCCCGCGCGATTGGGAAACTTCTCACTATCCCCCCACGCTGACAGGACCTATCGTGGCACCACACGTTCATTCTTTCCTGCGGTATCTTCGCGAACGTTCCTTCGCAGGCAATCTCACCGTCCTGCTGTGGTGAGCTCGGGGCAGCAGTCGGCTCAAAAACAAAATGGCGACAGAAGTCGAGGCTCTTGAAGGATGGATCTGAAGGAATCAGAATCGGGTGGATTCGATTTACATATGGCAAAGTGTCTGCGGTAAATAGAACATGGGGAAGGCATGAATCCGAGAAGCTCTAAAAGTCTTGAAAGTGTTTTTACTGCTACGGTGATATTTTTTTTTTTTTTTTTACCAAAAAATCATATCCGTTCTGAATGAGGAAGACTTATTCCAGCGAAATCGTAATAAGAGAGTACTCGAAACTCGAATTCACGTTCAGAACAGGCATTTTGTACGTCCATGTCTTTTTATGTCGTTTCATAGAATCGGCACAAAAGATTTCCTAATCAGTCAATCAGGATGATGGGAGACCTTTTGTCATGAAAGGGAAATACGTGGGTGGGAGTCGTTTTTTGGTCTTTTTGCTTGGTCTGCCGTCGATTAGCAAATATCCAACTGAATGCGTCGTTGTCGCTTCCTTTTTATTTAAATGGATAAATCGTGTCCCGTCTCGTAAGCAATAAAATATAGAAATAGAAACAAATTCGAAACCTTAACTATCACATGCAGCCAAAGGCTCCCATATAAAAACATCGTTCAAGATAATGTGTTCTAATTTATGACACTGTAACTGAGGAAGTGATCCTTGTAGCCGTAGAATACATAAAGTGAGACACTACTCTTCCAGAATCTACTCATAAATAAGTTTTAAAAGGAAATGATTTGAAGCAGGCCTGATGAGCATTAAACTTTGATACAGTATGATGCGCCCATTCTTTTGTATCCTATCTTAGGGAACTTTATTCGAAAATTATTGGGTACAAGGAGAACTTCAGGAAAGCACTTTCTCGCAATCTCTCTCTTTGCTCTCGGGTCCAAGGCGAATTATCTTCCCCACCTTTAAGAAGACTTTAAGGAGTTACGCTAGAAACTTGCGTGTGACCTATGATGAAGGCCCGAATTTTGATTTTGCAGCGGACTCTCTACTTTGCGACGTGAAAATCGGGAATTCAATTCCCATAGCATGTAACCAGCATTCGAACAAACAGGCCATAAAACATGAATAAATTGTGTTGTCACTAAAGATGATGAACTAGAATTGCAGCTCAGTAATATCTAAGATAGAAATTTATGCCTTCCATTTATTTTATGGTCAAATGGGCCATAAAATAAATTGAAGTTTCTGTTTTTGGAAAATGTTCAACTCAGTTTGTCTGTAGAAGTTGTGCCATATTCAGGTAAAAACCATCGAAACATTCACAATTATCTGCTGAGGTGTATTGTAACTCCAGTAGAAGAAACTCCTCTAACTTACATCCCTCTCCTGTATGCTGACAAAGAAGAATACTTAAGCAGGCATGCTCTTGACGGGAAAATAATCGAAGTTGATCACAGGTGAGTTGATTTGAATGCGTTCCTCGTGACAAAAGACCTGGTACTTCTGAAGGGAAGGTCCGAGACTTTTCTGACCTCACTCTGAGGTCTGAGGTCTGACCTCAGTGATTCGAAAGAAAGACCAAATGAAAATATCGAAGCCAAAGACGATGCGTCTTGGCGTGGACGTTCTTCTCCTTAACGTATCTTCTAAAAACTCACTTTGATAAAGGCGCTTTTCGCTTTTTGGTTTGAGGAGGGAATGCACCTTTCATTTCTTGAGGATGATCGGAGGAACGGTGTATGAATAAGTGCTCATCCAGTGGATGGAAAACTTCCGAAATGGATTAATCAAGTAGTCATGCGATAGATGCATCGCGTTTTTATCTCACTATTTTTTTGAAGTAACGAAAGCATTTTCTAATCCTTATGATTTATTTCTTGTAATTCAGCAGACACCGAAATTTGCATAAACTGTGTTGGAAGATCAGATAAACTAAACAGAGGAAAAAGAATGATTTTTGCAAACGTTCTTGATTTATAAGTAAGTTTATCATGAGGAGTAATTTGAATAAAATTGATTGAGTTTTTTTTTTTTTTTCTCCTCCCTCGATGGGGATGCTTTATCATTCTGAAGGCAAAGTCATTTTCCTATTTTTTGTTTATGTCTTTGTGTTGAAACCCATCAAGTGGATCCGATTATGTACATCCTCCAATCTTGGAGTACAGGCAGTCCACTTTCTTTCTGTGATCGGAAGAGTTGTCTTCTGCCTCCCTCACATTCAGCTGATCCCTAAGAGCTTCTTGGAACCCATGCGCGCTTCACACTATCTTTGCGTCTGATGACGGCCAGCAGCCACTCCGAACCATCCCCACGCGTTTCAGAATTCCGTTTTAAATTATCCAAAGTCCACCTTGTGGGCTTGGAAGGAGCAGCTTTCCAGCGCAGGCTGAGTTCGCTCATTAATTAGAGCCCACATTCTGCTTTTGATGACAAGGTGCAAATTGCATGCATGTACACATGAGGGGCGACTTGAAGGCCCAGACGCAAGGATCTGAGAAACACGCGACCTCTCATCTGAATGCGGATTACCCTGAAGGATGTCCAAGACAGTTGGGAAAATAGTTAGGATCGGCAGGAGCGATTGCGGAAGGATTCGCGGATTCCGGGAGTAAACCTAAGCGCCTCCTCCGGTTCACAACTGGATGGAAGTTTCTTATCACATTTGTGAAATTGCGAGGACGCTTTTGTAATTGTGGAGACAGCATCCCAGCTGGTGAAGTGTTTCTCTAATCTACCGATTTCGATAGCAAATAAGTAGGAGAGAGTGGTGAGACCCCCGGGTAATGATTAGTGTAATGATGCATCGAAAAATTGAATTCATGTGCTGTTTTTTTCTTCTTTTTTTTTCTTTTTTTTGTTTCCTCAAAGTAACTGGAAGTAACTAGCGACAGCACTAGCTGTCTGTGTGCTCGTTGCCAAAGTAGCTCACCATAAATAAAAACATGCCTACCGGAGTATTTTAGTAACTCATTTTGAAGAAATAGACATAAAGAATAGTTGTAGACACGAGGATTTCATCGTGAATTAACAAGAGTTCTTCTCTGAAGTTCTAAGAATAAATCGTAACCGTTTCTGTTGCATGAAACAGCCGCAGCGATCAAGCTTGAGAAATTTCGATCTATAAATTCTTCCGTTTTTTTTTTTTTGTTTTTTTTTTTTTTTTCCTTCTTTCTTCCAGAGCTGACTGCTTACCACTTCTGGAGAAACAATACCTCGCTAGAAACACACGTTTTTCCTTCCTGGGGATTCCTCCGTTTCAGTTTCCCAGAGTTTATTGCATCAGGAACAATTCAGTATCTGTGCTTCCGAGTTGACTTACTTCTGCATTCCAGGAATTCACATTCCTCCGTCCACTTAAAGCGTCTTTGCACAGATCCTTTCGCACGGGAGACCGCGTTCTTCCTACGGTAGTTTGTTGCGGGTTGCAGATTGCTCCTGGCACTTTCCTGTCGCAGGTTTCGATCCGCATGTCGTAGACGTTTGCAGGTTCGTTCTGGCTGCTTGCAGAGATAATGCATCCCCATCTTGATTGCGCTTACTGATCTCACGGGGGGTTCCGGTATCATTTGCAATATGAAGCAGATGATCACAAAGTTCCCGTCTGAGAGGAACTTCGTTGACAGATGGAAACTTACAAGGTAGACGTAAAATTTGTATTGGAGCTCGTGGAAAGGGATGCTGTCAGAAGCCCGCTCATCTGCAGGATGTAATGCAGATCGAAATGATGTACCAAGGCAAAAGAACAAGGCGGGAAGCGTGGTCGACCGTGTTTTCCGTCCTTTGGACCGCATCGCTTTGAGCTCAAACTAAAATCGTTTGCAGAAAGGTTGGGGAAATTATTGCAACACAATTGCCTGAGGACCAGTGTTTTCATTTTTTTTTTTTTTTTTGGCTTTTTTTTTTCATCTTCTTTTATGCTTATTTGTACTCGCCAGCGTACGGATGCACACATCTTTCGTGTCTTTTCCTAATCTATTTCTACGATTTCCTGGGCGGATGGCATTCCTCCGGCTCGGTTTTACCTCCGCTAAAGTGCAAGATAAATGAATGGTCGGTTTCGTGTAAAAAAAAAAAAAAAAATGAAATCTCCTCCTCCTGAACTGTTCCCTCTTTTTCGCGGCTCCCTACTTTTTTGACTTCTAAGCTAGATTCCAGTGTCCAGGTGCTTCCTAGACAAGTGTAAAGTGAGCGATTCCTCGACGCTCCATTTCAGAGCGGCATGTCACTAAGCTAAGTATTTAGACATTTGACTGATGGCAATTAAGGACGATGCTAAAATTCTATTCCGTTTTGCCATCTGGAAACATGGAATCATCAGTGGGCACACCTATGTGTTCATTGCGTGCGGATGATCGTCACCGCACTGGAGACAAAACCAAGTTTCAATGGAAAGATTTGGGGAACATCGTACACATCAGTGTTTTAGAATGCAAATAACCGGATGCAGGCACTCACTCACCGTGCGCGTACCAACGCGCACTCCTGTTTGCAGCGTGTTAACAAATCTTTGTGAGCATCCAAACGGTCACTTTGTTTTCTGCGCCCAGATACACGAGATTCATCCAGATAAAATGACCTTGAACGTGCAAAAATGCCCTCGTAAAGTGTACCTGGTCACGAATGTGGAGAGTGCATAGCCTAGATGTTTTGGCAGGTTGTGTGTACACTACACGCATTGATGTACATCCATTCCTCATCCGATGCTCCCAATTAATTGCGCTGTTGAATATCCTGACGACTGACGTCAGTCTGAATGCGAGCTGCTGTGTTTCAGGATATCTGTTGTGGCTGGGTACCTGGCAACCGAGGTGGTGGGCAAAAATGCTCTCGATTTCATCTCCGCAGCTGACCGAGACTGGACAGAGTTCTTCATGCGTCTAAGTACGAAGCAAACGATTGATATTTCTTTGTAAGGGTACGTGTTTCCAGTGATTCAGTACCAGCTTACTGAGGCGCACACGACATATCACCTAGTCAGCCGTTCCAATACGATAATTAGCTTACATTCCAGAGGTTTTATGGAATTTAATGGTCCGGGAGGACGAATCACAGGATTTTTGTGTATTAACAAGCTTATTCTTGAGGAGGAAGCTGAAAACGAGATCAAGAAACAGCGTCAGCGCTCCAGCGAAGCCAAATCACCTTTTTCTGCTTTGCTGGCTTTGGTTCCTGAAGATAAAAGTATTGCTGATGCTCTCTGCGGCCTGCCGCTGGAGAATAGGAGTATCGTTCCGCCGCTCAACATGTACGAGATCATCAAGAACGGTTTCGAAGGAGAGACACGTCTCCATTCTCCAAGATCAGCCATCCACGAAAGCACCCCAAAGTGTCGGCGCTTCAGTTCACCGGACAGCGGTTATCGTTCCAGACATTGCAGTGACATCTCTACTTACTCCAGCCAGTCAGATTCCATGGAAACAGAAACGAATGCCGACTCCTATCGGCAGAAAACCATCTGAGGTGTGTTTCCACCTTGCTCAGAGATGCAGAAATCGCCCTCGTGTCGTTGAGGACACTTTCACGCCAGTGTACATCCAGAGTGTGACGTCTAATCAGTCGTTCTCCCAACTTTTAGTTTTTCATAGTCGATTTAACTCCTCTTTTTTTTTTTTTTTTTCCTGAAAAAAAAAAAGAGGTAAAGAGTGTGGAACAATGCCTGGCTTCTTTTAGTATTGCAGGCTCGCTTGAGTCCAACCGTGACCGAAGGAGAGAGAGAAGCGCAGAACAAGGATTCCTTGGCTCTCGTCCTCCACGCAGGCTGATTCGCGGACACGTAAAGGAATGGGGGAAAGCTGCAAACGAGTGGTGGCAATGTGTCTCGTGTGGACTCGAAGCACTCGGCGCCAACGACGAAAAGGACTGGATGGCCCCCCAGACACACACACACCACACACACACACACACCACACACACACCACACACACACCACACACACACACACACACACCACACACACACACACACACACACACGTACGCATTCAAACACGCACACGCAAACACTCAAAGTGTAACTGATGAAAGCAGCCCAACATCCATCCGATTCTTAGCCAAATTCGTGTTGGTTTTTTTTTTTTTACACTGAAGAAGTGCATATCTCTTAAAAAGCATGTGAGGAACACCATGACTTGTAAATACGAAAAAAATATTTTTCTTTGTTCCTCTCCCTTCCCTCCTCTTCTCCCTGAAAAAGAAGAAATAAATTTTATCACTTCATCGTGCATTTCGTGATTTCATCCTAAAGACCGGTTTGCCTCCCTCTCTTTCCGCTGACGTACTTTTGTGGTTTCTTTGCCCGGCGTGTTTACGAGCTCGGAAGGCGCCGTTTGCGAGGAATCATCATCCTTTCCCACCGATTTTCCATCGGACTGACACATCCGGAACTACGGACGCAATCTCAGCTAGGTCATCGAGTGCTGCCTTCCTCATTTTGCAACAGCGTGTTGCCAGCCAGTGCTCCTGAGGATTCGACCTGCCCAAATAACGCACCATTATCTTTTTTCATTCTTCCTTTCCCCTCAGCGAGAGGAAAGACCTCTTGGTCGTTTCGAAGGAAGAATTTGGGGATATCCCGGCAGCCTCTCGCTCTGCTCATCGGAGCCAGTGCCGAAACAATTCGGAGGAAGCGGCGTCTCGTTTCTTCAGTCTGCACATCCGCAACAGGCTTTCTCCCAACAGAGCCGCGTGATGTGTACGTCACCCCTACCCTTCCTTGGTCCTGCGTGCGGGTCCAAGGCGGGACCTCACTGCACAAGCAGCTCGAGAAACATCTTTGATTAGGTGATCAGCGCGAACGCTTTGATATCCGCTTCGCCCGTGAACCGAGCCCTGCACGTCGAAGTCTTTTCGATTCGCGCTTGCGGAAGCATCCCATTCTCAGCTTGTCTTGAGCACCGAGCGGCCCCCTTTTCCCTGGAGTTGCTTCAACGGATTTGTTGCTGACCATTCTGGTAAGATCTCTGGAATCTCAGAATCTCACTTGCGATTCACATCTCGGAAGAGAGTCCCTCCGTTCAGAAATTCCTGCATTCCTTCTCGCTGCTGTAAATCAGAAAGGAAATCTTTTGCCCAAGGGCTCTCGCGCCAAGAAGGTCATCGTCAATGAAGAAGAACGGGTCCAGAACATTTGGCGGTCCAGAAAATTGATCTGGGATCCTCAGCTTTGAGTTCGATTGAGAGTCTCAACGTCCGATTGACAAGGAACTTGTGGGAGCACCCTGTGTTTCTCTTAGAGCATCTCAGAACATAATTCGATCAATGTCGCCTTCCCCTTCCCTCCACCTCTTTTTTTTCCTTTTCTAAGGTTCCTTTAATGATCTCCATGCTTCTGAGATAGCGAGGGCATTTCTGTCTCGAGCCGGAGTGTCTCAAGTTGGCGTCTAGGCCGGGAAATCTTACGGATCCGAATGGGAGCAGCTCGCAAACAGGGACGGAAGATGAACTTACCGCTCCACGGCTCTCCCTCGCAGCTCGAGACTTGCTCGCCTTGCTGCAACGCCTCAGTGGCAAGAAGCTTCACCATTGGCAGCGAGGAACCACCACCAGAATGATAATTATAGCAAAGATCTGTTCGCTTCATGTCCCACACGGATAACTCGTATTCCACCAATCAAGATACAGATTCCTGGTTCGTACAGCGCGTGTTCCAAAAGCTGTTCCTCAGCACAAAGATTAATTAGGCCATTTCTGGGGCAATTGGAGAGCATCCAGTGATCGTAGGTGATAGCATCTGCGGGTACCTCCTGCAGTTCGAAAGAGAGCTAAATTCCATCCTAAGATACAGTAATGCGCAGACAACTTGGAAATGGGAATAAAAATGGGTTTCTAGTAGCGCGAGGGAAGATACCCAGATGCTCAGGCTGCATCTCGTTTCGAACTGTCCAGGCAGTTCGTGAAAGAGCCACTACGAGTGGTTAGCTGCCGGCTGAGTTCCGGTGGTTTCGGGAGTTCTTAAATGCCCACCTGCAGGCATCCCGCCAACTTCCGCATCTGCTTCCTTCAACGGTTACGTCCTTCAGATCAGTTGTCCTCGTCAGCCTGCGTCGACTGTTCGGGAGTGGAGGGTGGATGGGAACGCGCTTTTGTTTCGAAGGTTCGCACTGCCCGCTTCTCCTGGGGTGAGATGGCTGACCCGTGCGATTGGCATGGCCACGATTGACCTTTGCATTCCTTACTCCTCTTCTTGGAGATCGCACTCCCTCTACGTCACTTATCGACATGTGAGCATGGGGGCCGGAAGAGAGAATCAGGACCTCTGACCAGAAGCTAATGGGATAATACGGACGAGTCCCAAATCTAAGAAAGCTAAGAAAGTCTTGCCGAGAAATTTCAAAAGAACACGTGATGTATCACTACACTAGGATATTTGTCTCATTTTTCATGCTAGATGAAGACGCACCCCAGCTTCACTGTTGTTGCAGTCGTTAATCATCCTGAATTTCTGCTTCTTTCATGCAATCCAATCCCAGAATTCACAGGAAGACGGTGGCACTCCCTTGAGAATTCGGAGTTTGGGAAGATTAAGTAAAAAGAAAAATCATCTTATTGAGTGGAGTCAGGACGCAGAATCAAATGATTCCGGGACATGTCGAAGGGGTGGAGAAAGGTCCCAGAAGATACACGAATTCTGATGAAGTGGGGAGAGTCGCAGCTCACTCTCTTCGGAACAATCTCCACCCACGTGTCGGGACCCTTCCCAGTGCACACGAAACATCAGTTGCAAGAGATTTGCGAGGTACACAACATCATGGGCCAGCAGGAGACCCAGAACCCGTGAAAATGATGCTCCCCATTCGTAGAAGCAAAGAAAAGACAACGAGCCTAGTCCGTGGTCTGCTGTCTGAGTTTAGGAGGTTGTCGCAGAATTCCGTCGCCTCCCGAGGGAAAAAAAAAAAAAAAAAGTGTCAGGATGATAGGCCAAGGCTTCAGATGATAGATGAAAAATAAATGAGGGAAGGAGGAATGAATGCTCGGATCGTTCGTGATGGACAATGTCAATCGTATTGACCGGATAGCGTAAGCTCCAAACCTCGAATTCGATCAACTGGAGAAACGCTTACTACCCGAAGACCGCGGACTTCGAGAAAGGACTGCCGTTGAAACGTTCGTGCGTCCCAAACGTGGAAACTTGTTCGGCAGTGACCTCTTTTGACCTAATGATCGAAAGGCCTGATAATTACAAGGTATCAGCAACCGAAGTATGATGCTGTGTCCGATACCTTGTGATCTCGTCACAAGCATACTACTGTTCGTGGTGTAATGGGTGTGTGCCAGTCCCGAAACAAATTCCCGATCTCCTTCCCGCCTCCAAGCTGGTAGATTATTCTGAGGCCAGTAACTCGCTCATTTGTTGTTTGAGTTACGACACCGATCCGCGGGTATTTTTTCTACTGAGGAAAAATGCACGATGTGATTGGGATTAAACCCATTTGGGCAATCCTCTTCTTTGGCGGATTAGCGGCTTCTTGTTGCTGTTCCCAGTAACCAGTACACCTTCTCGGAATGTATTTTTAGATTTCCAGCAAAATGAAATGTCCTACAGCAAATCCGTGGTCAGGGAGTGCAGTGAGCTTACTGGTTCCTTGCTAGTTTAAAGGAAATCACTCAGCATCTGCTAGCCATGTCTGTTTTTACTAGGAGGAAAAAACAAAGAACTCAACGTCATTAAACACAGCACCTCTCTCTAACAAACACCTTCTCTTTCCTAAAGAGTTCTCCCATCTTTTTCCGTATTGATTCGGGAAAATCTACTCTTGACTTTTCAGCTGTATATTCCATGGATTCCCAGAACTTCGTCTCCACTTGTCTCCTGCACTGTTGCTTTTTCTAGAGCAGCACTGTTGAGATGAAAGGATGCTTTCGGAATCTTGACCCTTCGACGAAAACGATATCCACGACCAAAATCCTCCACCAGATGGAGTGTGCAACCTGAGAATGCTCGAATTTATTTTCATTTCTCTCCCCCATTTTGTAACAACAGTTTAGGAGTCTTCAATTGTATCTTTTGAAAATAAATGTACGGTTCGATTGGGAATGCATCTGCTGCCAAAGATCAAAGTGCTGGTGGACTGAAAAGTTTGCTTGGGAGAGAACTGTCCAGATTCTATTTCTGCAAAACTTTCGGATTTTCATCTGAGCCACTTGTCACTATAGAAATAGCTGAACCTTTCAAATGGGAAGCGAAACTGAAGTCGGTGTGAACTCTTGGAACAAGTTTGGAAAACCCAAAATGACAAGTTGTGCACGTAATTTATTTACAGGTTTCATATGGATGAACACCGGAGATCCGAGGTACACTGTTTTGCATCGCATGCGGACAGCTTGTCCGTAGAATTGCGCTTTTAATGATGCTTACGAGGGGGGGGGGGAGGGCAAACCCTCGCAAGCGTATGCCCGAAACCCGAGCCCAGAATGGAGAGCAAGCCTGGAAGCAAAGATGGATTTTCATCAGAACTCTGTGAGGAATTTTCACGTTTCGGTCATGCAAGATGGGAGTTGAAATGTCCGCCACCATAGCCACCAAGGAAGGCACTTGATGAGGAAATGCACTGTGCTTTAGTTCTTGAAAGCCACATAAAGGCGTTTTCATGTGATTTTGTTGGTAAAACCACTCTTCGGCCGAACCACCGCAAAGATTTTCCGATGTTCACGAGCTCCTTAGGATCCTTTGATCATTGCATTTCGGAATAAAGTGTTTTCATCTAAGGGTAGAAAATCGAAAGAGCGTTGTGTTCCCGTCTGCCGGGACTCCTTCGAAAGACGTTGGGCTGCGGAGGACTAGTTTTTGGGGATCAAGGGAACAGTCTGGGGCCATTGCTACGCTTGCATTGTGCCGGCGGCTTGTGCTGTTGGATCCATTCTCCTGGTCGCCTCCAGTTCGGGAAATTCTGACTGCTTTTTCACGTTTTACCAGGAGGAGAAGGTGAACGAAAACATGAGGGGTAAGACCTGAATTCACTGCAATTTCCGATTTTCTAGATTTTTCTGCTACTCTGCTTCTGAAAAGGACGAGGCACACAAGGAGAGCCATGTGCTGAACGCTCGAATGTGAAGACACGAAAGAAATGGATTCGGATAATAGTGAGGTGCGAAGAAAAAATGGTATGTGGCATATGCCGCAGCGTACACCGTGTAAGAAGTGGTGGGTATATGTGATTTCGATCTCGGGAGTCTGAAGGAACAGGTGGTACAGGGTTTTGATCTGCGAGCGATGATTCACTCTGACAACCTCGGTCAGTTGGTCAGGTCAGTGAGATGGAGCTTCAAAGTGCCAAGGTGCAGCCATCTAGGAATGAAGAGAGATCGCACTTGGCTCGTGGAAGACGGAGCTGTAGATAAATGATTGGCAGCTTTTCGGAGCTGCGCAAAATGTCGCATGCGACACCCAACCGCACTTGCACAGAGTATTTTGCGATTTGAGATGGCAAGAGATTAGTGTCTTTGATTCTTAATGTGTTGTAGGAAGGAATCGTGTGTCCAGATCATCACACTGCAGACCAGGTTGAGGAGGAAGTGTGAGAAACCATCGAGTCTGATCTATCAAACTCTCTGCCATCACCTAGGAACCCAGTAGCATCGATCAGTTCATATTACATTTGTCTCGTCAAGGTACTTCGTTGTGGAATCGGGCTTTTCTCTCTCGCCTCATTTCAGAGCATGCGAAACAAAAAATTGAGAAAAAAAAAAAAAAAAGGCAGCATGATTTATTCCCATCTTCAATGGTCTGGTCTTCTGTTTCATTTCTTGAAAGAAAGCGTGGCTTCCTTGCCACCTGATGAAGAACAAACGATCTGATGGTGAAAGATTTTCCTGATGCTCTGTGTGGCATTGTACCATTCACAGACAATGCTACAAACAAATCTTGCGATTTGATTTTCCATTTTTTCCATTCTCATTATGTGCCAAGTCTCTTGAGACACGAGATGAGATAGATATGGTTATCATGTATTCCTTCAAAGTTATTTGCTTGAAAGTATGCATTGTGGGCTCAGCTCCAGATGAACCATCTCGTCCTGGAGGACGGCAAAAAAAACAATCCAACAGTCTTATAAGCTCAGTGAAATCATTTCAGGAAGAAAACTGGAAACTCGAAGATCCAAGGCAGAGAAGGTAAAGACCAAAAAAGCTACTTCAGTCGCCATCTTTTGTGGGACATCCATGATTATGAAAGGATATACTGCTGCAGCAGTCTGAACTTTTGCTTATCCCAACTTCCGGACTACCTCGTAAAGCTTAAGTTGAAATAAATGGAGGCGTTCTGGCAAGCTATTTAAGCAAGAAACGTCAGATTAGTCCGTAGGATGGCTGTGAAAACTAATGGAACATCTGAAATAAACAAATCATTTATTTTGGTCAGTCTGACGAATAATGGGCAGGGAATACCGCTTGAGGCCCCATATCAGGCAAAGGAGAAAACTGCACCTTTATTTTCTTTTTCACGAATGCAACCACTGAAGATATTCAGATCGTTCGAAAAAGATATTCATTTGAGATGTGAGCGGACTCTTTGAGCATAAGACTAAAACAGGGGAACCCTATTTGTGTGGCAGGCATTGCGGTAAGGGTGAAAGTAATAGAGGACTCGGAAACTTGTGTGCAAGACGAAAGCTCCTCGTCCTTCTTGAGCGCTGGAATGGAGCGAGTGTCGGCAGCAGCCCCACTGGCAGTGGAGCCCCAGTAAATCCATGAATCCATCGGAATCTATGAGACTCGAATCGGTCGTTCACTGCATCTGTTTTAGGCCACGCTCACAGTACATCAATACTTTCTCTCGCGATGCTCTTTAGTGATCGGCTCTGCCTAGTGATCTACGTGATCTTATTAAATTCATCCCCGAAGAATGCACGAAAATTCAGAGTGCACGCTGTAGGAACGGTCAGCACAAACTTCATTATGGCTTCTAATTCATGCTGGGCAGTCCAGTTATTTTTATAGCATTTCTTCTGGGAAATAAACAGTCTCAAAGTCAGCTTTCATCAGACCATTCCATTGTGGCGCTTATGATTCAAGAGAGATTATCCCACTGGCTTTGGAATCCCATCCAGTTTTATTAGCTCCATAAATTGTTACTCGCCTAAATACTTTTATGTGAACCTTGGGTAAACTGCTGTACTCTGGTGTGGTTATAGCAACGCTTATTCCCCGCGTCTCAAAAATGTTCTGCTGAAGAAAGTGATTCCTTGTTCATATCCTCAACCCTTCGCCCTCTTTGACTTAATTTTAGAGGCTACCTCTAGTTTTGAAAGCTTATTTCCACTTCTAATCATATATGGAACCAATCTGTTTAGAAAGCAATCAGTGAATAGGGTTGGTACTTAGGGATGACGGATGATGAATGGAGCAAGGAAACAGCCTGAACGCAATTTTAAAAAGCCTGCATCTGTTGAAAATCTTTTTATGGCTTCCATACAAATAGCGTGTGTTTATAGTTCATCTGGGATGAATATCCGTCCACTGGAGGAACCTTTCGGGGGAGCGAAGGCATGACCGGAAAGTCTTCCGAACGGCATGCCGTCGGAACAACTGCGAATTTCGCAGGTCCAAATTTTTTTTTCCCCCCTTCGCGCGAAATCTTGAAATCCACTCGCACCTTCTGACACGGTGATTGCCGTGTCCTCCTGCGGTCTCTCCAAAAGTCCTCGAATCATCGTTGCCTGACAGCGGGCAAATTCTATACGAATGATGGTGATAAGCCCGATTCCCGTGTCGGGAGGGATGCTTTTGAAGCAGTTGCCGTTGGGAACCGTCGGATCGGTTTCAGTGTAGGTTTCGATCCTACGTGGCATGTCATGAGAGCGGTTTCCACATATGTGCGGTAGGAAGGTAAACTCAATTCCGACTCTCCCTCGCCGTGGATGTTGGATTCGAGTGCAGCGGGCACTAAGCAGCGCATGTAATTGTAGGTCCAAGGACGGTTTGATCCTAGTTGCCCCTTGCATATGTAGGTTGTGGGTAAATATTAATTCCTAAATAGCTTCGTGTTTGGGTCCACATTCTGTTTATGATGAATGAGTCTCGCGCCACAATTGAGTCCCGGAGTATGCAGACTTGTAGATTGGCATTCCATCCGACGCCGAGTCCCGCAAACCGTTCCTCCCACGTTAACGCGTAGCCCCGGCAACACATGGAAACAACGGACCTTTGTGCGGGCTCCTCGAGATTAGATGGGGTAGGCAGGCGTATTCGGAGGAATCCTTTCCATCATCCTCCCATGATTTTATAAATGAATGTTTCTTGGCTTTATAGGTCTGGGAGTCAGCCGACTTCGCCCCTAGTGCTGGAAAATGAGGGTCCTCTGAGAAAAGTGGTGGGAGTCATCAAAAGAAGCGTTACTTGCGTTTGTGTAGGCCTTCTGAGCCGCGACGAACTCGCGGCTGGACTGCAGTGACCAAATGAATCTCGAAGCGTGACGTCACTGTCCTGTCAACAGATTAGATGTTTCGTACTGCTCTTACAAAAGCGGCTTGAGGCTCATTTATCGGCGCCAGCTACCACAAACCTAAGCAAAGGTAGGTCTAGGCTCATCCTCTCTTTAAGGATTTGTTCTTTTACAGTGAGCAGACCTTCACGTCCATTGCAGCGCGCGCGTTTTCATCCTCCTACCACTCTGTTCGCTCGGAAAGAAGAATCCGGATGCATTCTAAACGAATTGCAAAATACTAATTTTAATTACCTTCGAGCTTCCAAGGACATCTTCAGCGTTTCTGTCTTCTTCGTGCTGTCATTTTTTTGTTCGTTTGTTTGTTTGCGCTGTGATTCTCAGATTTTTTTTTGTATATGTTTCGGAGAAAGAGTGTTGCATAATCAGAAGTCATGATGACCCCTTCTCGTTCAGGGAAACATTTGTCTTCCATGAGAGAGTTGGTAGGAATTCTCGCCCTTCGTAGTACCAAAAGCACACCATGTACCGTTGTATCGCTCTGCAAAACTATTCTACGATGAAAACGTAAGAAATCGAACGCTCACGGCATGACGAACTTGCCGAATGAATGTGGGAGGCAAGATGGCACCCCGAAGAAGTTTACGATGAGCCGATGATGCATCAGCCGAAGCGAAAACTAGAAAACAAGAAAAATCATGGAGCCGAGGCGCAAAGCAAGGAACGGAGACCTCTGAGGCGAAGAACTCTCGAGGTCATCCTAGAGACTGAAAAACGTCAGAAGCTGCAAATTCCATTTGGAATCGCTTGCGAGAAAAACTGTAAACGAGAAAAATCCCGGATCCCAGATAACAGGCTCATAAAAGCCAAGGGTTGCCTCAGTCGAAGCTTGACAACACTCCGGAAACCGAACGGATGGTGTCCTCGTGACATCAGTGGTTTTGGAAGAGGGCTCGGAGAAACCTTGAAAGCTTGCCTGAAACGAGCAGGCGTTCCGACTAGAGGGATGCACGGGAATTCCGGAGCGAAAGGACGCTTGCAGCTCTTCTGGCGTTGCACCGAACGGGCGCGGCCTCGCGTCTCTCAGGGATGGATGTGGTCAAAAGTCGCCTCGCATCCAGCAGCTCACACGGTCCAGCGGGGCAGCCGTCCACGGAGCAACCTGGACGACGTCTCTGCAGCGAAGAAAATCCGAGTGGATTTACACGTACCGACTCGCCGCTTTCCTCCGAGGAGCAACGCACCTTGCCCTGACGCGTCGCGTCTCCGTGGAAACGCGACCCACTCGGCCTTTCTCTCTGTGACTTCAGCGCATGCTTCCTATAGGATGAAAGCGCTCTTTCCATAGACTGGCTCTTCTCGGAGGATTCTCAGTGGGTATGCAGGGGTACAGTTTCTCTCCCTGCGTGCAGAGCATGCAGGAGTCGAGTGGTCCTGAGTTGCCGCGATCCGGACGATACCGCCCTTTTGTTTCAAACAACATCATCAGGCCATCAAGGAGTAGCGAAACAGATGTTCTTTTCAGTGCTCCCTATGTTTGCTGTGTTTCTCGAAGCAGTGTTCCCAGTGGTTTCCTATTTTCCAGATTCACAGCCTTTTTCACGAGATTTACGTTCCACTCATCCATTTGACACGGAATGCGCGAGATGTACCTAAGAAGTGTTCATGTAAGATGTATAGGGTGTAAAAATGGAGGATCGAGTGCCCGATTTCTTCTGATCATCTCAATCTATCCATCTCCATGTGGTCGTGGTAACCACACTATTAAGGTATGATGTAGGTGAAGAGGTGAGGACATCTAAGGTGTTGCTGATCTTACAGAAGTATTTCGGGTGCTTTCCTAAGTTGGTTCGTGACTTGAGCGATCGGGATCGTCTTCAGCATCTTGGTGATGTCTAAGCCTATTGGTCCGGTTAGCGTCTCTTCGGTGCTGTTTGGAAGAAGAATCATCTTGTCAACACATCTAAGGCCATTGAACGTATTCCTTGATCTTGGTGACCAGACTGTCAGAGCTCTCACCGTCTTCCGGATTCCAGGAGCTCACATATGAATGGCAGCGTCACATTATTTGGCTTCTCTTCACGTCAGGTCCGGAACCCTGCTGACGTCCAGTGTGACTACCGGATCACCTGGTCATCTTTCACGAGGACAGTTTATGCACACCAGCTGGGACCAGATCGGAGATCACTCTCTACCTCTCGCTAGTTGCCGTTTTAATGCCCTCAGCTAAGGTGTCATGCCCTTTGGTGTGGTGACAAGAGCGCCTCATACGGGATGAGTTTAAGACGTACGGCAGCACGTCGTTGCACATCCTGCAGTGCCTAGCACGAACAGTTTCTTTTTCTGCTCCTCTGCATCGTGGTGCCGAAGGTGGCTCGTGGCTCTCAGGTCAATGTTGGCGGGAAGAACACTGTTCTCATCATTGCAACCCGCGAATCTTCTATTGCACCCGATATTCTAGCGTAAGACCTTCTCTCCGTGCAACTTACCGTTTGCTCGCTTTGCAGTCTTGGACGAACACTCGTCGTCAGTAAAAGACACTGCACGTCCTTTGGAGCTGTGGCATCGACAGACATAACAACATAAAAAAATAGGCTGGATGAACTTAATGACACTTCAGTAGACTGTGAAAGCAATACAGTCAGTTTGACAAAAACCGGTGAGTCAGTCAGTAGTGATAGATGGAGAGGAACTATGATGACCCTTCCCAGTTGCGTTCAGTGTTTCAGAAGAGCTGTGTTGCCATTCTTCCGTAGTCTGCAAAATCAGCATCCGTGTTTATTATGAGGAAATCAGTTTGCTTGCTTTCTGTGAGTTTCTGCATCGGAAGAAACATCAAATTCTCTGAGGTGGGAGCTCGACGACGAACTCTTGTCATTTTCGATAGGAAGGATTTGCTAGCCGTGGTTCTTTAGAAGCACTAAGGAATGTGGCATCCTTCTGTGGAGTCACACTACTCTTTGGTTGGTGTCCTGTTCGAGCATGGGCATTAAAGAATGAAAGGATGAAAGTGAAAAGCTGAGTAGTTTACAAATGATTGGTCCTGGAACAGAATCTGAAGATTGAAGATCTCTCACAAGGCAAGGTGTTTTCTCTCGAACCTGCTTTGGGGGAAAAATGTATATATACAGAAGGACTGGAAAGGCATCCCAGCTAGCATCTCACTTACAGTTCACGTTTCTTGATTAGGTGTCCTCCGAGCTCGTTGCAACACGTTGTCGATCTCGAGCGTCAAACAAGTAATAAAGTAGTTGAGGATTCAGTCTGGATATCTTTGGTCTTTTTCTTCCCTATAATTATGATGCAAACAGTATCTGTTCAAGATATACAAGTGCTTCCGCTAAAAAATAAAACAGATGCATGACGAGGACGAGAGAAAACTTCAAGGAAGATGGAGAACGAGTTCATGAGATGCTGAGGTTCTGACTCGTTTGTAAGAACAAAGAGCTGAATGCAGTTGTTGGTATGGTAGTAATCTCTGAAAGCAGCACAATCGACTCCAGCACTAACAGGGACTTGGCGCAGTAATAACAGCTCAGTGTACCGAACTTTCAGATGGAGATGAGCGAAGACTGCCGTCACATACTAAGTGTTGTGTTCTTCTGGATTTTTTTTTTCAATCATGAAAACGTGAAAACTTTTCCGAAAGGAGAACTCGTTCTCTGCTCGTGTGTGGAATCAATTTGGATTCAAATCCTGATGTTTCGATTTTATTCACTCACGATGGTCATTTTCGTGGGCATGATGAACTGATATAATGGCAGAGCAGTGATGATGATGCAGTGATACAAGAGTATAGTACGATGCTCCTACAGCACTCAAAAAAGGGCTTCACTCTCCAAGTGCAGCAGTACACTTAGAAGATATTGCCGGTTTCTCAAAGGCCGTTTTCCAAAGCGCGACTCTTTGTGATTTTAGGGTTTTCCAGAATCATTTCAGCTCCTGTGCCCCATGTTTCATCTTCGGAAAAATGACACAAGCTATGGAATTGCTTGTAAGAAAATTTCGGGTATATCATTCTGAAATTTGTTATGGGAATAGACGGCCTCCAACTCAGAATGGCCATCTCTACCTCGAAGGAAGCCGGACCATTGCTGCTTCAATGATATCCGTGAAACCGAAGGTTCTTCTAGAACGGCCATTTATCCATGGACGGTAGTTCTTTGTGCAATGGGGTGCCATGGGGAACCCAAAGATCACAATACCTGCTTTTTAAAAGCTCTGCAGCAAACTAGCACAAAAGCAAGGTTTTTGACGATCGAGACAACTGCTTTTGGAATCCAGACCCCAGAGTTTCCTATTTCTTGTTCTGCCCCCATCTTCTATTTCTTGAACTTTTCTCATTCACCAGAAGATTCCCCGAAGATGCGTTTTAAACTAGATGATTCCTTGATGAGGTGATTTCTGGCTACTCTTCCTTGAACCTGAGGGGATGAATTTCTCATAGTTCTGCAAACTCTAAATAAACAGCAGGGTTGTTGTTGTTTTTTCTTTTCTTTTATATAAACAAACGCTCACGACAAAAATAGAGAAATAAAATTAATGAAATCGAAGCTAAATGAAATAGAGGCACATCGAATGCTCATTTCGGGTACATGGCTGCTGGCATCGCTGTTAATCGCTTGCCAGTTGCGTTTCAGACCACAAGGAAATTCCCAATTTTTCAATTCCATGATCACCTGGCGCGTGTTTCAGATCTTTCCCACATTCAGTTCGCATCGAAGTCGATCTTTCGATGCAGACCACCGCATCGTTTATTTGCATACCACATTTTAAATCAGAGGGGAAGCATTCTCCCGCACCCGGTGAGCAGTGTAAAGGAATGCTACCATGACTTCCGGTAGCATTCCTTTTTGAAACCCACCATTTCTCATTGCGTGCCTGGAAGAAAAGTTACCCGCTGACCAAAATCCCGAGTGCCGAAATTCTGCGTCGGCTTCTAGAGAGTGTACACAATTCGGCTCTTTGCGATGGTTTGTTCGTGGAATGCGGCCACTGGGAGCAAGAGTTGTACTCCTCGTGCTGTGGGAACCTTCCATCCACAGGTCCAGGAGCCTGAAGACACTCTTCTTAACTTTTGCCTTGCCAGTCATGTGAGTGCTCATTACTGGTCCCAAGCAGACAATGCTGTAGCGTTTGTTCTGTGATCTGCGCGTCTCAGGACGAGGTCTTTCTCCTCTATGCAGCGTTTCAACCTGTGAGAAAATCTAGAGAAAATAGAAAAGGACATAAATCACAAGTGGAAGTTGTGTAATTGGAGACGTCGACAAGATAAACCTGTTGTTTTTGTACGGGACCGTGTTCCGACATCTTGAACCGAACCCAACTACGGAGACGATAACCATCTTAAGACGGCTCTCGTAGCTCACGACGAGTAAAACCTATGAAAATTACATCGGGAAGAGTCAATCGTTGCTGCTTCCTGGAGTTGTTTTCTCCTTTCCTTTTCCACGAAGGATCAAATGATTTCCGATTGTTCCCCAGAACAGTGCAAACGGAGATGCATTGCTTCACGACACTCATGAGTCCTTTCCCCCACTGACCAAGGAGGGATGAACTTTAGCCTTATGGCCTTAAAATCCTGTGAGAGCTTCGTTTGAAGATTTTTCTCGACATGCATGAAATGAATACAGGGCAAAACAATTTGGGTCGGCGACGTGCTGGGTCGGAGAAACGATCCGGTTGCAGAATTTCCATCTTGATCGGGGCAACGCCAGGGAATCTCCACATTGCGTTTCGAGGAATTCACGCTAAAACGACGTGTCTTCTGAACGGTTTGGAGTGAAGTGAAATTCCATCCTGACATAAGCCTATTTGTTCTCTAGAGTTCTCAGTGAGTGTCTTCTGAAAAGGTGAATCAGATGGTTCCACAAAAACACTGGATTTTATGAAGGAAGCCCAGACCTGGAAAATTTCCTGATTTCGCAGGGCGAAGCGGGAATAAATGCCGGGAAAGTGATTTTGGCATGGAAAAAGCGTCATCATATCCCCAACTCACCCCCTCCCAAAAAAAAGATGCAAAATAAAAAAAAAAAATAGAGCCATGCAAAAGGTTCGACGACGGCCAGATGCGCGTAGGGATCGGACCAATTTGTCCAAGAAATCCAACGGGACAACACAACCGGTTCGGTTTTTGTGAAACTGCAAGCAGAATGCAAGGACTTTTCATTTCCTGGATAATTTTAAATGTGAAGGGACAATATGCAGCCACTCTCTCATTCGGCATCCTTTTACAGCTTCACATTATTTTGCGATTTCAACATCATTGAAATCTGCTATGTCATATTAAAAAGTCCACGTATCAGAACCTACAAATCGTATTTCACAGTTACTGTACCTTTTCATTTGACTCTGAAAGATTCAGATGCAATGCATCTTCTTGACCCTTCATATGTAACAGAATATAATGTACTAATTTTCGTACTTTTTAATGGCATTCAAAAACCAAAAGCATGTTTCTAAGATGCAATTGTGAACATTGTACTAAATTGCAAATGCAATATGAGTATTTTTGTGCTTATGTATTTATGTATTCATGTTACGAGGTACATACTGATAGCTAATTCTACCGAACAGGATGTGTTTTTGCTGCAATCACAGGAAATGTTAGCAACGGTCCTCGTTTGCATGGAAGGCACTGTACCGTATGAGACTCTACACAGGTCCTTCGATGCTATTGAAGATGTGTGATGAAATACGCCGTCTTTCGATTTCACTAATTCAGTGGGGGATGACGGGTCAAGAATTGCGACTTCGACATTTCACAGTGGAGTGAGTGTAGCAGATCAACAGCGAAGCACCCGAAAGACCATAGATGAACCAGAAACTATTCTGGGTTCATGTCCTATGCACATTTGCTCATGCGCTCATGGCAGACTGAGTGAAAGTATCATTATTTTTGCTACGCTGCATTGAGCTGGCGGCCAAGCTCCTTGATGCCACGGTGCTCATGTCTCCATGAGGGGTGTCTTTCCTTTCCTACCCAGCTGAGGTAAACTGTAACTGGTGAGACGAACTGAAAACTAAATAGTACAGAAATCCTGCATGACCTTCTCGGAATGGGGAATGTATTAATGTATTCGAATAAAGCAAACAAAAACGAAATCATTACGTTCTGTTGTGCTTCTCTATAAGCCAAAGCACACTTTCAGTGTAGGGATCCGTGCTCTTCATCCAGAATGCAGACGTTCCTGCTGCCAGCCATCCCAACTCGGCTGCCATTTCTATTCGTTTCTGGATGTTTTCAAATCACTTTGACTGTTCTAGAAAGCTGGAAAAGGACCAGGATGACTACATCTCCTCAGTTTCTTTCAGTCAAACATAACTGTTTACTGGCTAGAGTTCTGCAGCTCCAAGCTCCAGCCAAGCACCCGCGTGTAAAAAAAGGCAAAGGCCCTGTCCTTTGATTGCCTTAGAACAAACAGAATTCTTCACCTGTTCCTGCTCCGTCAAGAAAGAATAAGATTCCTATTTAAAGGCGCTTTTGTAAAGTTCTTCCCGTCGTTCAGTATTGGATTCATCTCTTTGATTCTGTATTTGCCCAACGTTTCCAAGGAATTCAGTCTATTGAAAAGAGTGAATTCGAAGGTTCGTTCGGGTGGTATAGCAGGGCTGAAGAAAATGACGACTTAAAAAAAAAAAAAAAAAATAGTACAGTGAACTCTTGAGCTTATTGAAATGAGAGGCTATCACTTCCTCCCGACAAAATCATACTGCAGGTGGGAATAATGGGGCGCACCTATGCTAGGATGTCTGATGAAAAAATCATCCATGAACTAAATTTATGAGATAAAACATGCTTCGTTATCTCTTGTTTGTCCCTCTAATATTAAAGTTCATCTTCCCAGCAAGCAACAAAGCATTCTACAAAAGTTCAATAAACATCGAATAGAAGTTCTACTTTTTTCAGGGGATCTTGCAAACCAAAAAGTTGATGTGCATGTCTCTTTGCTTTTTTTCCCAATATTTCATTAAATTTTTCGAATTAGCAGCAACAGTCGGACATCTCAACGAGAACCTCCGAACAGATCAACTGCTCAAGGGTCCCAAGCAGACCATCGTCCAAGGAAGGGCAACTTGAATTCCTTGCTATGTTAAGACACCGCTGCACGACTCATCATCATTGAATCCAGTGCTCTTGAACGAGGCAGAGTTGAAGTACAGACACATCGTACACTGAAGAGTGCATTCGTTTTCGTGGATACAGGTCGCAGAGTACCAAAAGTTCATCCTACCATTAATCTACGATTCAATTTTTGGAATTTTCGCGTCGGGGGATTTCGCTCTGTACAGGAGTGATGAACTGCCTCCGCGGCATCAGAAGCCGATTTATCCGGACGTGTGGAGTCATCCCCAGAGGAGAAACCATCCTTCTTCCCTGGTCGGAACGATCTGAGTTTGTGTAGAGCCGAGAGATTCCATTCAGCTCATTGGAAATCCACACCGCTTGCAGCCACCGAAAATTCCGTTGTCACGAATCTCTACGGGGGAATCGGGGATCATCCTGGGGGGCTTGAAACCTGACGGTCCTCAGGATCTCGGGATCCAACACTTGCTGAACTTTCAAAATGCATCCGACTGCTGCAAATTTGCATTGAGAAAAAATGAAATAAAATCATCATCAGGATTTCTCAAATTCCCACCAGATTCTTTTTACTTTGCCCAACGTTTCAAAGGACACGTCTCCATAGGCACTCGCGCCCCAAATATCGTTCCATGCCCCAGCACGTTGGCCCCCGAATCCGCCCATCAAAGAAAAGCTTTCCAGTGTGGTCAGCACGTGTTCACCGGACGCTCTCCGTGACTTCGAGAATTTCCGAGCCATTGAGTAGGCAGAGGAAAGCACGCCGCTAATGATCTGCAAGAGGAGATCCTCGTGCATTTGCTTCTTTGATGGAGCGCATCCAAAATACCACCAGGCCGAAAGAGGAAGAGGTCGTTGTTCTTATAATCCTCCCGACTCCACTTCGTGATTTCCGAGAGACCGCCGCTCACTGTCCATCAATGCAGAGATGCACTCGCAGCAAATAAGGGAAACAACTGCAAAAGGTCATCTGAAAAAAAACACAAGATGAGGGAGATAGCTTGAGCTACAAATTCCCGTTTGAGAAACACTGGAACAAAACGTTCGTGCACTCGAGGGAGGGGCGGCATCCTGTTTCTTCCACCGGAAGACGCATGCCCATGCTAAGTAGCTTTCCCATAAAGCGATGGCCATCAAGTGAACTTGAAGATGAGTGATCGCCTTTCAAAGCATCAAAAACCTGCATTCATTATCATCATCATCGTCCAGCCACTGAAAAGCATATTTGGGATGGGATTCAGTAAGGTTTCCAGAGGATCCGAAAATACAAAATACAAAATCAGGAGAACGCGAGGATCTGCCAAGGATTCGTTCGGAATCCTCATTGCCCGCTGAAGCCTCGGATGCTGCTTTGGGCGGAGCGTCAGCGTCAGAATACATCCACTCCGTTCGCGGTGGTTGCTACTTGACCCAGTCAGAGTGCCCCGAAGGAACCCACCTTCGACGAGTAACATCCCCTGGAAACGAGACTGATGGTGTCAATCCAGGTGAAGCCGACCACGACCCCTCTTTGGTACCACTCCTTCCGGAGGACGCCGCCAAGGACTTGCTGCGACGATTCTTCGCGCGCCGCAGCGGGCTCCTGAGAGGCTCCGTAGCTGCCACGACGCGTTGCATCCGATGCACCATCGCCTCAGCCCGCCGTGCGCTGGAGTCCTGGAGAAGGGAGGTCACCCGCATCGCAGGCGCCCCCATGAGGATGGCTGCAAGGTGGTCTCATCTCGAAGAAGATGTCAGGTCGGAGATCGCTCCCACTCTGCTCCGGCGCTGAGACAGGATGAGCGTCCAATAATGAAGACCCCTGGCCTTGCCCTCTCTTTATTTATTTATGTAGTGTCCCCTCCTTTTTTGCTGCGCACTGCCCGAGTAACTGAACCGCGTGTCGGTGAACCCAGGAACTCCCTTTTGTGTTTCTGTTTTGGGGGCCGTGTCCCCGACCTGTTTCTTTGTTTCTCCTAAAGACAGGCGCTCCGTTCGAGCGATTTGACCAAACGCTGCAGATGGCGCTGGAATCAGGAAAAAAAAACAACGAAGGGATCACGTAAAGAAAGTATGGGGAGAAATCTTACGTAGCCTCCATCTCTTCCACCTTTGGCCCGTTCAACGTCGCCCATGCTTTAAACGCGGTTGCGTCGGGAATCTGTGGATTCCCCCGGAGAACTTCGAGGCCCGTGCTTTCTGGTCTGCACCTCTGTCCTCTTTCGGAACAGGCATACCGCTATCCTGACGGGTGCGCTGGGATCTCTCCCGAAACGAGAAACGCTTCCACGCCTCGGCTCGATGGCGGACAGCGTGCCCAAGGAACGCCCCCGCTGCAGGAAAGTAAAGATACTCCCACACGTACTGTGGGAATGCGGGAGGCTGCGTCAGAGACGGGAGAGAGTCGTTCTGGCACTTTAGCTCCGTAGTGCCACTGCAAAAGACCTCTTCAGAGAGATGCTCACGGGGTGCGCTTGCCGGTCGCCTCGGCGCGGACGATTCCCTACCACGTGCGAGCAGCGGTGGCTGGAGGGAGGAGGAATGTGGCCAGCATCCCGAAGAGCCGTTTGCAATCGCCATCGCCAGCATGCGAAGGGGGATGGAATGACCCAATGTGGGAGGTACGAGCGGACTTTCGAACGATTGTGGACAGTCTAACCCCAAAACCAGTGAGAGCGTCCCCTCCACCTATACTGTCCCTTTCCTGCCCGAGGCAGTTCCTCGGGAAGCAAATGGGATAGCATGAGATCAGTCCATCCGATTTCCTATTGATTTATTTATTCATTGTCCCCTTCCTCCCTAGTTCCGTCTCCTGCGAGGGCGCTCCCTTTGGGTCCGGGCGACACACGTCAGCCCTTCTCTGCCTTCGACTGCGTACTTTTGATTTACTTCCAAATATCCGAGATGATAAGGTCACGCCGGGGCGTCCATTCAGAATAAACAAACACGCATTCACGTGTCTTAGACAATTCGGAGAACGGTCAACACGTAGGTCAGCCACCGACACGTAGGTCGGTGGCTGATGCGGTTAGTAGGAAGTGGTTAAGCGAGCAACGAACAAATAAAAATAAATCAATCAGTAAATACATTATGAGGGACGGGGAAACACCAGGTGCAAAGGCTTATGGGTCTCAGGGAAATGGGGGAGAGGGGAGCAAAGGACCCTCCCCTTCCCTGCTTGAGACAGGCTCCCGGGAATCAAATGGAAAACCGCGAGGTCGGTCCATGCCATTCCCTATTTATTTATTTCTCTTTGTCCAGCATCCAGCAGGAAGATCTACTGGGAACAGCAGGCTGGCAGGCCTTCCGGATGATCGAGAGAAAATCGACATAGTCGGGTCTGTTTCACCAAAGACTCCATGCCATTCCCTATTTATTTGTTTGTTTATTCGTTATTCCCCCCCCCCCCTGCTCCTCCCAGGGTCAGCGGGTTTCTGTGCAGAGTTTTCCTTATGGCCTCCTCTCAGCCCGGGAAGCATCCTCCTCGATCGCGGGAGGGAGACGAGGCCATCTTGCCATTCTTCGCACCACAGGGTGGGACGAAGCAAACGACCATCCCTCCGGCGGCTACTCGCGAGCGCCACTCCAGTGCATCACGGTGTCTCCAGAGTCCCCGCGGAAGCCGCTGAGGGGAGCCCTCCGGGTGCAGGAGGGCTTCGCCGTTCCTGTAGGAGAAGAGACGGGCGGAGGTCCAAGATTGCTCGGCTCTTCGGAAGGCTCACCTCTGTTGTTCAAGCGCCCAGACCTCTTTGCGGCATCCAGGGGTCCTCACTGTTGAGCCATGCCTGCTTGCTGGAGTCTCGAAGTTGCTCGAGGCTAAGGATCGGTGGTCTCCTTCTGGAGACCCGACTATGTCGATTTTCTCTCGATCATCCGGAAGGTCTGCCAGCCTAGCATTCCCAGTAGATCTCCCTGCTGGATGCTGGACAAAGAGAAAGAAAGAAAAGGAAAAAAGAAGCGCTCAGAGGGCCCCGATAGAAAAAGGCTAGATACAAAGGCTCTGCGCCGTCTCCATGTCAACGAAGGAGGTTCGGCAAAACCGCCCGAGCCTCCCTGGTAGACTCCCCAAGATGCAAGCTGGGGATTCTGCGACCGTAGCCCGATTAAATGAGGCACCTTACAGTTGCCTCCAGCATCCAGTATCGCCGGGGTATCTGTTGGAGCTGCAGGCTGGGACTGATGAAGAAAGCCAGCGGATGCATCGGCGAGCTCACGTCAGCCGGCGCAGATGCAGATGGAGGCTTTTCGGGGACCTCATGCGCGCGGGACGAAAGTGGATGCGAGGAGGAAGATCATAAAAAAAAAAAAAAAAAAACGGCTCCCTCGGCATCCCATGCGATCCCGGAATCGATCAATAAAAGGGCCGTTTGGAGCGCGCACTCGGAATTTCCAACTCTTGAAGAGCAGCGTGGTACTCGGAATCCCCAGGATCCCAGCGAGACCCGACGACGATCTCGTGGAACCGACTCGTGAGCTCCCGGAAACGGAAGAAGGCGCGCGTGGTTCCCGCGCTTTCCCGCCTCCCGAACACCCCCGGCGTTCTTCCGAATGGGCAGCATCATCCCGTCCGTCGAGTACCACGAACCGTCTCCGTTCCCTTCCTCCGGGCGAAGTAGGGCAGCGAAGACGCCGTCTCGCAGCGTACCGCGCGCGGTCCTCCTCGAAACGCAGCCGATGACGTCAGCGCTCGGTCGTGTTGACAACGGTCGCCTCGAACCTGCGGCGAATTAAAGCCGGAGTAGCACACCCTCGTGGAGGTGGTCCGAATCGAGAAGGGGATGCAGACGGAGTCCGAGGCGGGGAGCGCGCGCGGCCATCTTGAATCGAGTAAAATGGAACAACAGCGCGTCGGCTTCCGGTTTTCGGGGTAATCTGCTACCTGTGTAGGTGGTTCCGTCGACACGTGCATTGCTCAGGATGCACTCGGAAAACCCATTCATCTTTTTCAGGGCTCTTCAGGGTTCTTCCAGCGCAGATGTGAACGGCTTGGACAAACAGTTTTTCTGGATTTTTTTTTTTTTTTTCTCTTTTAGGGATGACAACATAGCAGTTATTCCTTGAGTCACGAAACTATCAGGGACTTTTAAACAACTTGTATATCATTTATTGTTTTCCTTAACAGCATCCCTTCGTTCGAAGGGAGGCCTTTGTTTTTTTTCTTTTTTGTGTGTGTGGGTGGGGTGGAGTGGGGGGGGTGCTTTGTTTCGGTGGTGTATTTCATGGCATTATCAAGAGTGTGAAATCTTGTACACATGGAATCAATGCATTAGTGATGATGGAAATAAATAATTCAACGGTAGGCGACTGGAGCTCAACAGCCAGCAAGGGGGAACTCCGGCTCATGATCTATGGTGAAACATCTTCATTGGAATTAAGGAAGCTGCTAAGAGCAAAGGATTTGCATTGGTTTAAATCGAAGAGCTGCTCTCGGATGAAATGTGGATTTCGACACGTGCAATCCAATCACGTAGGGATTTAGGATTCGAAAACACGAATTCTTTTGTTCTCAGGGATACGTAGACCTGCGTGGTGAGAGATGGGAACACTGGAAAATCATGCTGGGGCTGAATCCTATGGTCAGCATCGACCATGGGACTCTCATGCCTAATGTGTAAATCGGCGCAGGCACAAAACTGGGTGAATACGAGAAAAGGACCTGAGAAACTAGATGGGTAGACTGAGCGAGGGATCGTTCCGGGAAGAGAAGCGAACATCCAAGCCTCTTCCGTGAGGGAATTGCAATTCTGTCTGGGAGCTGTCCATATAAAAGCGGAACGCAACAGAAAGGCGACAAAGGAATCATAGATGCGAACGGCGCAGCTCTCCAGAAATCAAACGGAACGCCGGAATTGCGAAGGCGTTTTTAGAAAACAGGAAGAGGAGGATGGGGCAAGACTCAACGAGACTCCAGCAAAGCGACAACAACGGCTGGACGAGAATAGAGACCAGCCAGGAGTGTTCAAGGCGACAAATTACTTGCCAGAAGTAACACGCCAGGCCGTTCGAGGGGAAGGCTGGTCGTCTGTGCACCCACAGCTTCGCTTACCAATGGAGAAGCTTCGATTACCGACAGACAACCCAGTTGGCTCCATCTGCTTTCACAGACAGCTGCTTCCATCTCCAATACTCCCACCCGAGCATCTTCACAACGATGCCCGCGGTGCCACCAAGCAGCTGTTGCTTCATGTCATGACCTTCCGGCTTACGCTGCCCGAAGCAACTTTCCCTGTGTATGCACTTTGCGCTCGCCTAAGCCGACATCGAGATGCATCGCGTCACCGATTGCGTTCCAATTCCATAAATAAGTGTCTGCACTTCATCTTGACTCGTCACACTGCTTGATTTCATCACCGGGTCGTGACCAGAAAAGTCTTCATACACCCTTGTTACCCCTTTTTTTCTTGCTTTCCATGTAGCCCAAATCTAAGAAAATCTCTCCCTTAGAGCTGGTAGGAGAAAAAGCAAAACATTAAAGGACGAGAAGGACAATTCACGCTGTGTTCACTGCTAAGATGTCTGCCGGGATTTCGGTCCACGAACAATTTTGGTTTCTTCCTTCGGTTTCCCCAACTTTGCTGAAGGCGCAGTCGGACGCAGTCTGCTGCCGTTACCATCGATCAGATTTTCCCGCGCGAATGGCTTAGATAGAGATTTTCGATCGTGAAGAAGAGGGAAGTCTTCCTCTTCCACTTCATTCGCCAACTGACCTGTGATCAGAGTTCATTTCTCCCAGAACTGCTGGATAAGAAATCTTCGGCTCGACTTCGTTCCATCCCTGGATCTTAAGAAATTGTCTCCTCAATGACCACTACTGGGTTACCCTGTTCACTCTGCCGGATCAGTTGAACGCTCGACCTTCGGCCGAGATTCGCAGCTGAGGAAGGCAAGCAGCTCGTATCGCCTCCAGCTCCACCTGGTTGGTAACTTGCGACCCACCCTTCCAGCCTTATTCCTCTCCTCTCTGTATTGAAATAAACGATGGGCAAATGTTTTGGATTCCTCAAGAGGTCCATCACATGTAGATCAGAATGGAACACCCTGAAAAAGGAGAATCACCTTTACAAGTATCAGGTACTGATGGAGATCCCATCAGTCGCTTCTCGAGCCTTATCTCTTGTCACTTGTCGATCAGCACCGTAACAAAAGATGAGAATCCTTCGTGGGCGCGCAAGCACCCAAGAAGGTTTCCCGAGGGTTTCTTTTGCAGCTTTTGCCTGCTTCTCGAGGTGGCGACGCAAGTGATGATCAGCTGCTTCCTCACTCAACGAGAGCGAAGAAGGAGCTTTTCGTGAAAGATCCGCCCCCTCCGCGTTCCCTCGCTTGGCCAGCTTGGTCAGCCATTTTCCTATGCGTCTCTTCCACTCATCCGTTCAGCCTCTTACCATTCGGATGCGTGATGGATGCTGTTGAGACCAGCGCCTCGTCCGACCAAGGGGACCCTCCGGCCTTCTTAAGCAATCAGGGACCGAACTGCTACTGCTGCTCTTTCCTCAGCTTCCGCCACAAGCTCCTTCGTTAGGCACGTCGTCTTGTTGCTCTCGATTGAAGCGTCTCTCTTTCTCAAGAGGCAGACAAGAGAGATGACGAAGCATCTCCGTCTTTGTTCAGCATGTCTTGGTCCGGAAGCTCTTCACAAATTCGACCAGAACTCATGGAAGCCTTCCTATTGCTAGGAATGCATCGTGAATTCGACGGATCCGCTGGATTGGAATCATTTCGTTTACGTTGGTGCTGTTTACATCGGGAACCCTCGGCAACTCTGTGCACCTGACGGGTGCTCCAGAACTTTCTTTGCCGGAGGGAACCTGCATGGGAACCGCTCCTTGTTTCCTCGGAAGAGAACTTCAAGTTCTCTGAAGAGAACTTGAAGAAATGCTGCCCAATTTTCTCTGAAGGGTGCCCCCTGAAGGGAGAATCTCGCTCCTTGAAACTCTGGAGAGTTATCAAGCAGCTTCCTGGTACTCGATGGATGGACGGCTCCATTTGCACAACCCGAAGGGCTCCTTGATTCCTCGGAGGACCCGGACAGTCAACTTCCAATCTCGGCCAGTCAGTGGGGCATCCAACAGTATTGCACTACAAACCTTTAGGTCAACCAGCGCCATCCTGCCAGGAGGGGGGGAACTTGTAACCCGCGACACACCCATTTCTCTGGGGTCGATCCTTCGACGCTTGCGGTCGCGCGCGGAGACCCCGCAGCCGCACGGCCTCTAACGCGAGCATTCCAACGCGAGAATGTTGTTACAATCGTAACCAAGTGCGTTATCCCAGCAACGCATCTTAGGAGTTTGCATCTTAAACAAATGCTCGGAAAAAAGGGGGTCGGGGAACAGTTCGCACCACCTCTGTTAATCGGAATGCAATGCCGAAGAGGTGGAAAGGCATACCTACTCACAGGGACCGGTCTCTAGATCTATTCCTCCTTGTGATCGACTGTCATGCACATAGGATGCTCCCATTGCATCCTTCTCTGCAGTGGACCTCCAGGATACCCCTGAAGCATTTGCTACTTCTCCGAAATCTGCGCCGATAGTGGAGGCTGCAGACCAACGTTGAAACCCTTCTTTGCTCACCGTGGAGATCCTTCTGCTCTCTGCTGCCTGAGAAAGTTGCTGTTGGACGATGGCGAAAGGTCAGAAAGCGGGAGGGACGCTATCCCGAAGGCTGGGTATAGGCTCGACGCTTAAGCGCCGACCATCTTCAGGACCGGTTGCTTCGGCAGGTGCATCTCTGCACACCTTTCGGCGGATGCCGACTTCCGTAGACAACGTTCGATTCATCCCACAGTGCAAGTCCCGCACACCGAAAGTGGCCCACTTGGAGGCGCCCGTGGATCCGGCAGTCCGAGTTTCGGCATTCGAGCGGGTCGGACTTCTCACCTATCTAAAGTTTAAGGATAGGTCGGGGTCATTTCAGCCACCGGACTAATAATCTTTCGCTCTACCGGACTAGACTCCCCTCTTCCCTTCCATTTCAACGTGAGCCCGCTATTCCGAAAGACACTTTGCAGGGAACCGGACAGTAGGTACTGGTTTCGTCTTTTGCCCCCTGCACTCAGCTCCCACAACCAATCTTTACGCGTTCGGGGTCGCTGCAAACCTCCGCTAGAATTTCCTTTGGTTTCGTGCTGACCAGTATGGTCCACCGTCTGTTTACCGGAGTATGCCTGGCTCCTCGTAGAAAGAATGGCATTGGGTTCCCTGGGCCACTTTTCGTCGCAGTCAGAAGTGCCAACTCATAAATCAGTGCACCTTCATTTTTAATCTCTAATTCTGAGTTACGAGCGGAGACTGCCAGCATTTCTCGAGTTTCTCGTTTTGTTTATTTACTTGTTTATTTTCACTCATTGTGGACGGCCAAGTGAAATGGATCCAGGAGCAGTTGGCAATTCGGTAACTTGTTTTCTTGGAGTAATCCCTAAATAACTCTGCACTCATCTTGGATGCAGAGAGCACGTTGCTTCTTCTCCTTCCGGCACAAGGAATTTCCAATCTCCATCAGGTGTGAAGCTGCCAGATCTGCTCCACTTCCCCGAGCTACGGCTGAGGTGCCTGAGTTACTTCCAGGACACACCCTGGATCCCCAGTACATCTCGGAAATTTCGAAAATCTCCTTTTCCTCCTGAAGGCAGTGGACGAATCTCAGGTCCTGAATCCTGTTAGGATGAGGAAGACAATCTTAAGAAGGAAGAAAGGCCCAGTGCGGAAACCGTTATCAATCAATTCGAGGAGCAGCAAGTTGTTTCACTCGGCAAAAGAGGCGCTGCGAGGAAGTGGCGCTCAGCAAGGAGGCATCGCGCGGGAAGATGGCGCCAGCCGTGCAGACGCGACGCGAAAAGTCGCATTTCGGAGGCGCCTCAAAGAAACGAACGCTCCGGCCGCACCGAATCTGCTGGATTTCGACCGCAGGCGGCAACCACGCCGAAGATCGGAGCAGCACGAATAACTGTGGGCTACTTCTTCGGTAACAAAGTGGCGAATGCCTTCCCGGGAGCGCATCCACTTTGGAAAGATGAGATAGGAATGCTCCCTATCTCATTAGAAAAAAGCAGGGATCCTTGTATCGAAAGCGGCACCGAACTCCTGGTTGAAGTTTGTGTGCGGTGTGCCCCTAAACTGTCCTCTTTCTTACCTTCCCTATTGCTTTGCTCCAAGAGCTTCAGTAGGAATTTCCTGTCCGTGCACAGAAAATTTCGAATCCATTTATCCTTATTTTCAGCCCCGAACTCTCCCTCGGTTGCTAAGAAGCAGCCCAGCTAATTGACTGGTACCACCTGTCTGAAGGAGGTTCCCTGTTCGCGGGAATGATTCATCACACATGAGAGCTGACCATTCAGATACGGATTGCTCACATCGTTTTCTATCTGTAGGTCTTTGACCACGAAACCTCCTGACTCCTGTGTTCAACTTCAGGGACCAACGTGGCACGCCCTTTCTTATAATGCAATTGTCGGATGCTTGCATGGAAAGTCCTCTCTCTGGCAGATGCGGATAACAAGATGACGGCCGGCCCGCGATGCCTTGCTTCCCTTTCCCTCCCGTGTTCGCGCCAGTGGCACACTCACGCAGATGAGGTTCGGCTCGATGCCATCCCACGTCGTCTGACTAACCCTTCACTCCCACAAGCAATACGTTACGTTCTTGTTCATCTTCCAAAGACTCTCTCTCTCTCTCTCTCTCTTTCTCTCTCTCTTCTCAAAGCATATTGCCGGTTTCCCGTTGTCACAGTTTCCATTCAACCGTGTCTTGCAGGAGCAGCCATGGATACTTTCAGTTTTCTCATTTTTCTTTTTTTTCTTAGAATTTGGATTACTCATTGCTGGCACATCGTTAAGCTGGAAAAAGGCTAGGAAATCATCTGCAATGATTTCAGAAAAGATGTGATCATCCCGTTGATAAGCAGGTGATTTACACAGCCAAGTAATAGCTCTGAGTTCCTGAGATGATATCTGCTTTTGATCAGTCGCATGAGTGATCATGACACCCGTTCCTACTTTCTCAGTGATTCATGCTCTCTCAAGATTTCTAATCTCTCATGATTTCACAATGCTCTCATTTGATGTCCTCCCGTGTAAATAAGTTCGTTCTCCTCGCCTCTGCACCGTGTAGAAGAATTGCTCGCGTCCGTATATAATTGACTGTCTTCCGATGTTGGGTCACGACGTCACCATTGCTTTCGGAGGGAAACAGTGCACCACCTCTTTGGGCTTCGTTTGCTTGCAGCGTGGCGTGTAGCCACAGAACCACTTGCACTTGTGGAAGCCCAGAGATCCAGAGGAGATTACGCTTTTAAAGAAGCCAGAAGCTTCCGTACCGCATTCCGATGGCTCCATCTCGAATTCGGATGAAGCTCTGCCTTCTGCGTTTAAATTTCTTCGGCATCTAATCTCTGCCGTCGTGCTCCCAGAGAATCCTCGCTGCAACCGGGAGTCAGGAGAGAAATCTGAATTTTACGACCTCCGATGTGAAAAAAATACAAATAAAAAAAATAAACAAGCAAAATGCTGAACGCCCCGAACGCAAGGACTCTGGTTCGGTCGGCTTCCGACTCTTGTGATGGTGGCGTGACCGAAATTCTTGTTTCGCAACCCCCATTTTTCATCTCATATGCACAGAACACTGTGCTTTCCTTTAACGCGGAGCGTGGATGTGACTTTGCGCGCATCATCTCCAGCGGATGATGTATTTATTCATTGTAAAGACACCATTAGGTCGAATGGCGAGCAGGTAATCTCTTACCAGCTCCGCAGTTCTTTCTGTTTTCAATCAGCTTCGCCGTTTTCGATTAGGTTGCGATCCACGTCTCCTGTGGCTTTGTTTCGATTATGGAATGGCATTAGAAGAATAGTGGAGTGGGGAATGAAGAATCGGTATAATGGGAACAGGGAAATCGGCTTTTGAGGGTAGTCGCAAGCCAATTCTGAGGAAGGTAAGCGCATGTGTCATCGTTTCGTTGCTTATGTTCAATCCGTTAACTTGGCACGTTCGGAAAAAAAACATCCCGCGATCCTGAAAAAGCACTGTGATCGTTCCCATGGACTCACGAAAACGCGAAGCAGCAACTTTCAACCACTACATCACCCGGCTCTCGGAATCCATGGAAACCACCTCTTCCTGCTTATGCAAGGGCTCGAGTAGAAACGAACGAGACACTACAGGGCTGGAAGCCTTGATTACATCGTATCGCACACGCGTGTTGACTCGAGTAAGGAAAAATGAAACAAACAAATACTTGTATTAGCATAAATTGTGGCATATTCATCATCATTATTCATCCACTAATGAAACATGTGCTCTTCTGATTCAAGTGCTGCGCCGAAAAGCAAGCACAGTAAAAACCGTAGCTTTGCCATCACCCAGCTGCAAGAACGTCGGCGTGCAGCGTTGCTGATGGTGAGAAGCGCAAAATGCCTTGGGCTGTAAGGAGTTTGAGAACACTTTAAACTTTTGTGAAAAGGAAATGAAGCAAAATAAGGAGCGGTACGTGCGATTCGGCTGACCATGTGGATGTCTGTGCCCTTTGGTTTGCGCATGAAACAGATTTCTTGGCTCCTAAGAGTAACGAACAGTCCTCAGAATGGATAAGCAGCCGCACACACACGGAGAGGAAGCAGATGATGAACAAACGAATGAGCTGCAAAAAAAAGGGAAGCATTCGATGGACAACCTCTTCGCTTACGCTGGGGATTTGAATTTAAATTTAATAAATTTCCATGATTGACAAGTGTGAATATTCAGGCAAAATGTGGTATTCACATCGGTGACCTTCTCCGTTGACCCTAAGGCCAAGTGGCTACTCAGATTCTTGGGGATACGCACATTGATAACTCTGTGGAAGCATCCATCGAGCATCTTTAGATAATTTTTAAAAATCATATAAAAAAGGAAAAACCTCTTCTTCTGTATTGCCGATTTATCTCATCTACCTATTTAGGGCCTGCAAATGGGCTTTTTAGGAACCATTAAAAAAAAACACCAGTGCTGCCTTCTGACCTTTGACTAGGAAGTCAGCTGGACTTTTGAGACACACAGGAAACACCAAGATTTTCTTACCTCTGCCCGGGAGCGTGGAATTTCCTAAATGACCGGCAAACATGAAGTGTGGGAAAAAGGATCGAATCCAGGGAAAAACTTGCTTTTCTTGGTTCTCCTGTGTCCAGAGGCGGAATCGAGGAAATCTGGATGGGTGGCTACGTCATGAGACTTCCTGCCACTCTCCGTCCCAGCCAGAAAGCCTGCAAGCGTTTCCGTGTGCCTGAAAGAGAATCAGTTGCTAAAATCCCGGTGGGTGCACTTGGACACCCCCGAATTCCGTGGGCGTTCTCTCCGTGGCACCGTGGGGAGCCACTTCACGGGCCAGCGTCGAGAATTCCTCCTGCGGGAATGGGTTGTGCACCGGGAACCCTTTCCTGCCTTGATACTGGGCGAAGGGCAGGCAGTGCTGGACATCCCCTCGTGGCGAAAGCTGCACCAGAAAATTACCTCCGCCTGCATGAAATTCCCAAATCTTAAGTTGCAAATTTCCGTCCAAGGACGTGACCGCTGGGAGGGTTTTGAAACTCGGTCTTTGATTGGCGAGGAGAGAACTGATGCTTTTTCAAATGCAAAACTCCCACACGCTCAAGAAGCGGAATCTGCATCTTATTTTCGAAATCGTTTTAACCCGGTGACGCAGGGATGTTTATTTAAAAATAAAACAAACAAACACGTCAAAAAAAAAAAAAGTCCAACGGGTGACCACCGGCACACAGGCCGATCCTAAGGAAGTCTGAAGCGGGAAGTAAAGGACAATAAATAATCAGAAAAAAAAAAAAGGGAGGTTAGGGACAGCCATCTCTGTCTCTATCCACTCCTTCCTGCTAAAACTGACGCTGGATGGCGGTGATCATCCGTGGCGACTTTTTCTTGCAAGTGAAGCCACCCTGATTCTGTCATGTGGACGACTGCCATACGGGTAACCTCCCTTCACGACGCCCTGGACTCCGGCGCACGGCTGGATGCGACGATGGTGCGTCGGATGCAACGCGTCGCGGCAGCCACGGCGCCTGTCGGGAGTCTGCGAATTCGGCGCGCGAAGAATCACCGCAGCAAGTCCTTCTTCAGGAAGCGGGGCTGCTGGAGACACAGCCTCCGCCGTCACAGCTCGTGGAGGACACCGCAGCAGTCCAGCAACAGGTGCGGAAACGACTCGATCGTCCCATTTCTTGAACAGTCTGAGGACGCCACTCCCTGGTGTCGACGCTGGTTGCATTGGTAACCTCAGTGCAGAAACAGCAGCACGTCTTAATTCCACCTCAAGGGAAACACTAGAGTATCCAGACGCAAAAGACGAACCCCCAGTTCTTCGAATGGCACACTCAGGAGCTCGATCCCACGAAGCCCCTTCGCCCGGGAACGAGGATGGCCGCTTCCACTAGTCCGCTGGTCATCCAGACGTTCAGGGGTTGCTCGACTCCTGCAATGGCGCAAGGGAGCTCCCACCATTGCAGCCGCTTGGATGCTGTCACTATTTGCCCTCAGAGCAGACAGAGCTGCGGCAAAGGATGTGAACTGCCTCGTTCAGTCCTGCAGAACATCTCCTAGTACTCCTGAAATCACCACTTTTGTAGGAAGCACTGTCTCTCTGAAAAGGGAGAGAGAAGAGGAAATTAATTTGGTGGAAGCGCGTCGATCGAAAGTTGAAGCGATCGTCTTTGTAATTAATGAGTTTTAATTGCAGGCTGCATCTATTGTCTAATTATCTCGCTCACCAAAACGGAAGGTGACACGAGTACGCGAGGTGACGCGTGCTTTTCTTGAAATACGTCTCCTGCAGCTACTCCTTAGCGGCAGAGATCAGGGGATTGATTACGGTGATCAAATGTTCATCCATGCGGTGAGGCGCGATCTGCTGTCTGAAGGATTTGTGACCGCCAGGAACGGTGCGGGCAGAATAGGTCCGAGGTGCACAGCATACAAACCACTACATCTACAAACAACCTCCCGTCTCGTCCAGATGCAGTAGGATAGCCAAGAAGCTGCATGGAAGAGCGGAAAACTCAACCAGAGCATGCCGGGCTCCAATTCACGGACCTCAGACGCGACTGGGTACTGCAAGAAGAGTTGCTCCTCTCCAGATGCTGCTCCTTCCCTTTGAAAAATTTCCCACCGCCCTGCAGAAGGTCAGGCGATAGGAGGAAAGCAGGCATGAGACAACGAGCTCTCCATTTCTCCGCCAAAACAGTTCCAACAGGAAGGTCTGATGTGTCGCCCCAGACCAAATTCTGGGCATGCTGGACTCGGAGCTCAAGGTGGAGCCTTGACGAGCTTCAACACCAGAATGAATACATCAGAAAGAAGCTGGTGTGTTTCAATGTGAAGTTCTACCGTGACATCTTTTGGTGCCACCGCCTATGTAGACACGAGCTGTGAAGAGGAACGTCGCGTGGACCGGTGCCCTCGTTCAGCGGAGTGAATCACAATGAGGTGGAAGTGGTGGATGACCCCTTTTTCCACCGATGACTCCCATTCTTATCTAGTGGGAATATTCAAAAGCAAGTAGTTACCGTGGAGGACCGGAAGCTTGCGAAAACAACAAAATGTCCGTATGCTGAAACAAGGAAGGTCTTCTTCCGACGCCCTGCTGGTATATCGGGAAGTCCCGGCGACATCTTGGCAGTTACCAGAACGGACGCAGTGGGCACACGCCCAACTTCCTCCCTGGCACCACGAACGGAAGTTCTCATTGAGTTACTGGTTCTCGCCATCCTTTCTTCACCTACTCCCACATAACAATCCCTCACTACCCCATCCATTTGGGGGGCTCTTTCAAAGGATGACCTTTTCCACCGCGATTGTTCCCCCCACAGTGCAGACGACTCCAAGCAACGCCCTCAGAAATAAGGCAAGTAACCCTCCTTGCCTCATTCACTGGAATTCCACACACAACAGGTCAGTGAGAATAACAGGAAACTCTTCGAAGCACCTGACGTCTAACGATGAGGACACTCGAAAAGTTCTCAACTCTCAAAAGTTCTCCGCAGGAGCGGAAACCGAGGCTTGTGCGGCCCGAAAGGGTCAGCCAGAAGAGCCGCAAGAGCAGCCTCGAGCCCAATTGCCTGGTTGGTTCAGATGTGGGGCTTTGATGAGAACTGTTCGGAGCAAGGCCAGAGTGACTCTCCAGGGGCGAGTTCCTTCGAGAATCGCCTCCTGACTCATCTGCTAGCTCTGCTTCTTCGGAGGGACTCAAAAAAAGAAAGAACATTCAAACGGAGCTTCTACGGGGAAAGATTCCCTGCTTTGAGGAAACGAGGGGAAAAGTCAGTGGAGAATGGAGCGTAATGGCACCTAAAGTCACAGGGGAGCCACCACCAGTTTTTTCGGCTGGAGGCCACGGAAAGAATTCCTACTCCCGGATGTTGCAGCATGACACCTAGGCACCCGCTGAAGTTGGCTTTGGACGCACTCGATGACCTGGTCGAGATCAAGAGGAAAAAGGTCAATCGGCCCATCCAAGTTGTTGCGTCATCGAAATGCCCCCCTGAAAAGGCATATTCCGCGTTGCGCTTTCAAGTGTTGCCATTCAACACTTTGCTAATCAACACTAATCAACCGATTGACCTTTTTCTTCATAATCTCAACCAGTCATCGAGTGCACTGCGTGTTCAAAATGGATCGCCATTTTAGAAGAATGGGACTGAGACAATGGCTCTACTTGTATTCTGTTGACTCCGATGCGCCCGGAGCATTTCTCGTAATTTTTTCCCCAGAAAACATTCCAGAAAAAAGGGACGCAATACGGGACACCAGAGACCTCGAAAAAGCTCGAGCTGCCCTGGAGATGCTGCTAACAAACCAGCAGGATGCTCACTGAGGTCTTGTCAAGGATGCTGACCATGTGCTAGCAAGGAGGTCGTCATGGGGATGACATCCCTGAGGTTTTTGTCCCCTTTCTGAAGCTTCGGTGTAGCCGGGGAAGCAGGGAGTGGTTGTCTCCGCGACACGCGGCATTCTATTGCTTTAAAACATTCCTGGTAGTGTTTTTGGTGTTCAGGAAGGACGTCACCCACCCACATCGGAGGCCACAACAGTCCACTAGCAGGTCCGGGAAGGCTTCGGCCTTTTGTGTCCCTTTGTGTTGTGCGGATGTTCTTCCACAAACGAGAACTCACGGCGGGAACAGTTCGGGCAGGAGCAGGGTCCGCCGCTGCTGCGAAGATCTCGCGCCCCGTGTGGTGGACTTTATGGACAGTCTTCTGTGGTCTCGCAGGGGCTTTCGGCACGACGGGAGAGTGTAGCCGTCATCTCGGATGGCCGTTTGCGATTGCCTTCGTCTGCATGGGGAGAGCAACGTAACGGCCCAATCTGAAGATGCGAGGTACGAGGTCCAATCTAACTTCTGACGGTTGTGGGCAGGCTAACGCGATACCGGTGAGCGCACCTCTTACCATTAGCATCATCCCCTATTCGGAACAAGTCCCCAGGAATCATGCACCGACGCGTGCACCGCGCAAGCCGCTTGGTGCCCGTGTCTGAGGTCACGTGGTTGCAGTCTCCGCGCGTGGCACCAGGCGTCGTGGGTTCGAATACTCGGAAAGAATCGACGCCAAAAAATGGGGGTGCGTGATGGATCCGAGTTCCTTCTGCAAGATGACGCTGGTTGGTCTACATTCGGGTGCGCCACTGGTAGCGATTAAAAGCGGATGCCTCTGATGAGGGCCGGACAATGGGAGTCGACCACCGGGTCCTTCCAGGAAACAGAATCAAGGAATAGGAGTTCCCTTCCGGTTGTGCACAGGAGCGGTTCCCCTTCGGAGGACAGAGAGTGCGAGACGGTACGAGACAGAGAGTTCTCCGTCTCGTACCATGGAGTAGGTGTGGTACCTCTCCAGGGTGCAGAGAAGCGCGCCGCTCCCTTTGGGGAGCGCCCTTCTGATAAATTTTGGGAGCGTCCCTTCAGGGTTCCCTTCAGAGGAGGAAACAGGGAGAGGTTCCCTCACAGGTTCCCTCAGGAGGCAAAATCTCTAATGGCATATCCTTCCCGGTTTCCTTCGGAGGAGAAAAATGTAGCGGACCCCTCCGGAAGTCCCTGCGGAGAGAATAGGGAAGGAGATCCCCTTCGGAGTTCCCCATCGGAAACAACCAGGTTGGAATATCCCTCGCCAGGCGTGAGAGGAACGGACTACCTTCTTCGGAGTCTTTTCTGGATGCACAGGGTGGCTCCTTCCCGGGGTACCCCCTATCTTGAAGAATTATACGCACCCTCGGGTGGCGTGGAGCAGCGTGAAAGAGCAGCGGGAGCCTCCAGGCGCCCGATGGTTCTTGAGGTCCTCAGTAAAGCCAAAAAAAAAAAAAGAAAGAAAAAAGCTGGAAGGAAGACAGGGAAGCCAGAAAAGAATGCAAAAGGATTTTTTACCTATTTATTGTCCTTTTATCCTCTCCCTTCTCTCCCTCCATTCCTTCCCCTTCCCCCATGCCCTTCCACAATCGTGGAATCCTCAACTGCTCTGATGGGGATTCGATGTTCCGTCCGAGTTGTTGCGCCATCGAAATCGTCCCTCTGTAAAGGCATCTCCTGCGTTGCGCTTCTGGGCGCTGACGACCATCCAAGTTCTTGACCGCGCCGGACGTGAACTTGGACGGGTACCTTGGAAGAGAGCTCGCAGGGAAGTTTCCCCCCTGTCCCCAGGGAGGGTACATCCCAGCAAGAGCCGTCCCTCCCAGGAGCAATCCAGGACACGACTGAACTCCAAGAACGCCTGGATTCATAGAATGGACCCTATGAATCCAGGCTCAGTGCAGCACGCGCCGACCCTTCCATGACTGGAAGTTTCGATTTTTTTTTCTCTGTTTCAAATGGATGCCCCGACAATCTGGGACGAGAGGGTCTTGAAGATGTGCTCCTCCTGAGTCCAGCGTTTCATTCCTGGGACACATTTCTTCTTCAAGACGGCTTTTGCCCCGACGCGAATGTCGGACACGGTGCCAGGCGCACCGGACAGCGCAATTCTTACAGATTTGAATTTAACAAATCATCTTCCCACATGAGATGACATCGACGCATCCCAAAACCGACAGATCGCCGCATACCTCACGCTTTCTTGAGGGTCAGAATTTTTGGCCGACCCTTCCTCGGAACCCCATTGTCCCCTGAGGTTGCGTGGCACCCGAGTAGGAGGACGCCCGCCAAGGACTCAAGGTGCATCGGAAGCCCTCCCAGCGTGCCGATGGAGAGCCTCACTCAGAATTCTCCTTCGTAGTTTCCTCGGCATCCAGACCACACTCGAACTCGTGGAGCGTCTCCCTTCTCAAGGCGAGCGAGCCGCAAACTCAAATCCTTGGATACTTTGGGTCAGTACTCACAAAATCTCAATTCCTCTATTAATGTCATCGTTGCTGTGTTCGATTTAATGCTGAGTGGTGGAATCTACGGTCAATCCAGAGGACGAAGAGTCCCTTCAGGAAGACTATTCAGTCTTTGAGGATCTTGAGAAGCGAAGATGAAATTTTCAAAGGGTGCTGTTTCAAAACGGATGATGAGGGATGGATCTACATGACGATGTAATCAAATTACAAGCCGTGGTGACCTTGAAATGAAGAAACGAAGAAAGGGTTGTCTAAGGGATAGCGGGGTGATTTTCTTCTCTCTTACGACGCACCCGCAATCATGGGAAGCGAACTCGCCTGCGTGTGGGGAGCAGAGGTCAACCGAAGCCGAGCTTAGGCTATGTCTGTTGGGAAGAGCAGGTTTATCCATATCAAAACTGAAAGAGGGCACAAGCAGATGAAAGGAGACGTTGCCATCACCCGTATTTTCTCTCCAGTTCTTCCTGCAGGATTCTGAAGGTCCGTCCATTGGGGCCAGTGACTCTGTTCCCATCCGGGGATACCTGTGTGATGGAGCTCGCCATCTGTTTTCTGATGTGATTCGCCTGCTTTCGAAAAGATTTCCTGTCCTCTGAACGCCCCATCATTTTTCGGACCCTGAGCTTCCGGTGACGCGGGCAGCATTGCTCGCACGGCAGTGTGAACTTCGGAGGCGAAGGGGAGAGCCAACCCCCTTCTGACGCTTTTCATGGATTCTGGCAGGCTCAAACGAGGTCCAAGAGTAACCTGACCTCCTACTCTTCGCCATGGAATACTACCAGGATCAGACTTTCAGCTTTAGAACTGTTCCCGGAACAATCTCGACTGCTATCTTCCGGTGTCCGAATAGAATGGAAATGTTCATTGGAAGAGATTAAGCGATTTCCTCTCAGATCGAGGCAGCAGATAGCAGCCACTAAATGCAGAGCGAATTCTCCAGCAGAAATCATCATCTTCGGATCGAATTTTCGAGCAGAAACAAATGGCGCCCGTCGAATGAAAGTGCGCACAATGATGATGGCTTGATCCGTTGCAGTTACCGAAGAGAAGGCTTCCTTCTGTTGGGGAGTTCTTGCGGTCAAATGTAGAGGGAGAGAGAGTGATTTTTCGGAAAAGGACGAGCCAAGATGAAAAGTTCCCCGAGCCTGGATCAGTAGAATTCCACACGAGATAGTGCTCGCAGCCAAATATCCTGAAAGCAAGAGCAGCCTACGCTTGCCTCAATCAAATACTGGAATTAGAAGGGTGATGATGAACGTAGCTTTCCAGACGCTTACTTGAGTATTGGACGAATGCTGGACGAGTAAGATAAAATGTCCCGTTCTCCTTCTGCACTGCACGGGAAGCCAATAGCCTTCTCTCTGCTTGTCGGAGAGTATGTGGCTCTTCTTCTATTCGAGGGGAAAGCGAACAAGGGTGCAGGTTTTCATAGGTTCCATGGAGATGGGGTGCAGTCATAAGTGGCATCAATGGTGATGGCGCCCATTAAAACAAACAAAAAAAAAAAAAAAGCACCATGAGCGCTCATTCTGAGAGTCTATGCGAAAGTGCGACATCCAATCTTTTGCAGATAAGAGTTACCCTTCTGCAATTTGTGTTCGGAGACAGACGGCGTATCCGAAGGCTATCCTTAAGCCTTGGTACATAGTACGCAAATCTGCTCAAACACCGGCAACAGGACCCGCTGGTGCAATGTGGTCGATCAGCTTCTAGTATGGATAACTCGGACTGGAGCGTATTCGCCGGACATAGGGAACAACGGGACACAAGCGGTGATAGGGTATTATCCCCCCAGGAAAAACACGAAGCCCGTGAGGTGCATGCGGCCTGCGGAGTTTTTCTTGTTTGGCACTCGAGACTTTCTAGAAATTGTTCCTTGAAATTTTATTCTTTGGAAAGGAGAAATGAACCTTTTGAAATGATGGAATAGTGGAGTAGATGTTTGCCAGTTGCGGATGCTGAAATCATCCTGCTCTCACTTTTTTTTGACCAGAGTTAGTATACGTGGTGTAAGGCTGTGGAACGAGGTCTGTATCTGGAGTTGTTTAATAGTGGGGAGGCTGTCTGGTACCCCCAGCAAGGGAGGAGGTGATCAATTTTCGAAGTCTTCTGTCGTGACTGGTGCAACTTAGAAGATGATGGTTACGGCGTGGGTTCTGATTCGAATGTTATAAAGTTCGTTGCTGCTAGCGAAAGATGCGGTTCGTGAAGGTTCTAGCAGAAAAATGCTGAAAAAGTTGCTAGGACGCCAGCTTATATTCTAAAACGAAGTAAATTGTCCCATTCATTGCCTTCCTGATTCCTAGATATGAGTTATCGTTAGATAAAATTCATAAGATTTTGGATATCTAATTTTCTATTTTATCACTTGAAAGTTTGCTCTCACTGAGAAACAGCTGATCGCTAGAGTCTGTTCCGAGTGAAATAATCCTTTTGTTTATCCTTCATGATTGTTTTATAAAGATGACTCCTGTTTAGCAAAAGGGAATCATTTTCCCATTGCCTTTGTCCATTTTTTGCGAGCTCATTTCCAGCGCTGACAACTCGAGTAGGACGACCAGCCCAGCAACTGGACCCGTGCAATCAGAGGTTTTTATGTCCGTAAAGAAAAAGAATGAAAGAAACTGGCTTCTACAAATTTTCCGTATTTAGATATTGACATTTGCAGCAATTGTGATCCTCAGCGCGTTTCTTGGACGCGTATGAGGTCGGCTGCCACAAAAACGTCCCCAACATCGTCGTTTTTTCGGGGGAATTCCTTCAGGAATCTGCTTAATTGTGCATCACTTTATGTATGTCCTGACCAGTACACTCGTCTGGTCTGGAAGGAGAATTCTAAGCCATACCGAAGTACACGTTCATCTCTTCAAGTCCAAGGAGGAAAAGAATCGATGACACTGTTCAGAAGTTGATGGATTTCTATCACTTGGCAACCAGGGTCGGTAATCGCAGAAATCTTAGAGGAAGAAGCTGAGTTGAAGCTTGCAAAATATGATTGACTCTTTTGAGTCTTCCAGAACGAACTTACCCCACAATGGGGGGGGATTCCTGATCAGGAAGAAAGACATAGGACCTCAGAGTTGACCCAGGCAGGATTGGGCCATGGTGAACTTTGCCTTGATTTCTGTTTCATGCCAATCGATCAAAGCCGAAAAACAGCAAGCAATGGGAATCATCATTATGCTTTCAGGATGTTTAAAACACGAGTTTGAGGAGAGATGTGCTGGGGTCCATGGGCACAGCATTTTCAATCAGTTTCATGTCTTCGTAAAATTCACTCTTGCTTTTGAATACGAAGGAAGGCGGAAACATCAGTGTTCATAATCCTGAATTTGTTGGAGAATGCAATCCGAATTTTTCCTGCCACTTTTTCATTTGGGAGTCCAAGAGCGGCAAAGTCCAAGAGAGCATCTCTAATTGCTAATTATTATTACTGTAATTCTTCCATCGGTTGTCAGTATGAATAACATGAGCAGCGAAAGCAAATTTTTCTCTTCTTGCTCTAGGACAAGCGTGTTCGACTTGGTCCAACGCTGAGGGCCAAATAAAGGTGCGTCGGTTGCTGCCAGAACCCGTGTTGATCTGTGATGAACTGTGAAATCAGCATGGGTATCATATTGTGTTATCACAGAGACATTGCCTGTGAGCAACCCTGAATAAAAGTGCCATATAATAAGCCGTACCTTTCAAATTTTCCCACAACTGCTTATCAAGATTATACTCCATTTATAAAACAGGAACCTATTGAGATAACTATCAGTCTGTTATCTCGTGCTGTGATTTGCATAGTGGAAAGGCGAGATGCAGAGAGACAGTTTCATCGGAATCTCTCAGGTATTATAGGGAAATTCACAATTTGGCTTCCATGAATACAAATAATCTATAATATTATTATTTTAGACGCATTCACACATTTATAATTATGCTCAAATTGAGAGATCATTTCTTACGTTACTATGGAGACTTCCTATGTATATGACTTGGAGGAATTTCATTTTCTAGGACGCCGTATCTTGAAAGCCTAAAGGCAGCAGCGTAAAAATGTCTCTTCAGAGACACTGCTGCATGAGCATTTCTGTCATAACATTGCCATTTCCCTTGGTATTTCAACCTTGTATTACGGGAGCAAGAAATATCAGTAAACTTATCCACACAGTTTATGGAACGTGGCTTCTATCTGGCATTCGGTTCTTCCCAGCATTTTGGTTTGGCGGCTTCTGTTTTCTCCGTGGTATTGAATTGCAGCCGATGCCTTCTTTGTGCTTGGCCTTTAAGTTTCAGTTGTGGTGACTCATTCATTTGAGTTAATCGATTGAAAGGTGGCTTCTATGGAAAGCTCTAAAGGTTTGGAAATGAAATTTTCCATTTCCTCCCACCGAAAAGCAGAACACATACACAAACTCCCGAAAAGCCTGCATCTTACGTCACGGAAATGAATGCAGCAAAGTTATCAGCTGGTGGGTGAGGATTTAAGCAATCGTGACCAAGTCCTAATAAATCACTCAAAACCTACGAGTGACAAAGGGGTGCATGCGCAGGGAAACAAGACATTGCTGGTCAATGACTCGTAATCATCTGAGATAAACTTTTTCCACTTGGCACAAAAACTTCATGGGGGACCCAGGTGCCTGTTGATTTGACAAGAAATTTTGCTGATATATGCATTCATTCCACCCAACTTGTAGGCCAATAGGAAAGAAGTGGGTGATAAGAATGTAGGGAGATAAACGAGAAGCTAAAACATAGAATCCATAGAACCATATTAACGAGCTACCCCAAATGTCAGTTATCCGTTTTTATGGAAAAGAACAGTCTCTTCCATGGCATTTCTTCAGCTCCATGTTTTCTGCATTTAATGCACTATTTCTGAGTATCGTCTGTTCCTGCAAATCTTCTGGATCCTTAGTGAACACTGAATATGTGAGAATAGTCCGTACCCAGATTTTGTTCTAAATCGGGTCTTAGACGCTTCTTCTTCTTCTTCTTAAAGGTTTGGGGACTCCGCGTTGCGTGCAATCACAAACCCCAAGTAAATCCAAGCAGTTACAAACTTCTATACTGTGTACTGGAATTCATAATGTTTTCATAAGTACAGTTAGATGTAGCTGATACTATTTGGATGCCATCATCAGCAGAACTGCGACCAAGGTCTCATTTGGATCCGTACAGAAGATTCTCAAAGAGGCTGAAATCAGCGGTCTGAACGAAATTCTGGAAAGTACTGTACAAGATGGTAGCTTTTATAAGATCTATCCAATCTCAGAAACACAACCATCTGGTAGGTTTGTGTTCGTTATATTAATCTGAGACCATCCTTTTTCCTTATGAGGCCGAATTTTTCATCGTTGAGCTCAGTTTTATCCATTGCTTTGGCCTGGCTCTGTTCTTTATCTGGCATCATGGAATAGCAAAGCATAAAAAAAAAAAAAGAACACAGTGAACAGATATTAATCCCGAAACAAGGCAGCATGCCATAAGAGGTTACACATCATCCGTTTAAAATACTGTGGCAACATTTATGGCAACAAAAAGCGCAGAGCAGTGATTTATATTTTCGATGCCATTTTGATTTCATGTGCGTTATCTCCTTTAAAGAATCAACTTTGAGCTTTCCGGCTTATCTCTCTTACAGCGTGCGAATGTGAAAGCTTGAAGTGTAAAGAGTTGAGATCACAGCATTTGTACACCACCAGCTCTGGAACTGTTGCTGGGTCTTACGGAGATACACCCATTATTTGACTTAACACAGTGCTGTTAGCTCCTAAGGGCTTTTTTGAAAGAGATCAGTCATGAGATGCGAGTCAATGATGAGAGTAACCTCAGCTGTTCGGACGGTGACGGAAAACTTTTCCGGTTCCTGACATCCTTGTTCTGGAAAACACTACGCTTACTGAGAAAAAGGACCATTGCTCAAGCGAAAATACTCGTCATAACTCACTTCATTTTGATAGAAAGCCTCCAATATTTTAAGCAAGACAAGTTTAGTAGTTAATCATAAATCTCCAGGAACATCACGGTGCTGCAGCATTTCAGTACAGGAAGCATGAAGTTATCTCTTTCTGCATTTCAGCATGAGGAGAAAAACAACTCAGCTATCCTTAACGGAGATATGGTTTATGAGGACACGTTCGGGAATACATCTACGAAGTATTGTGCAATAATTTATAGGCGTATCATCTCCAAAGATGCTTTTCCTCCATGGTTTTATTCGCGCAAATTTTCTCCACGTAAAGTACTTGTGACATAATTCTAAATCTCCCAGATCTACCAGTACTCTGTCCTCTGCATTGCTGACGTAATTCGCGTCATGAGCTTTTGGCTTTGCAGCTACCACCGAATCATGCGTTCTGCTGGAAAATTTCCTCCATCTTATTGGGATGCAGTTCGAAAGTTCAAAACGACGGGAAAAAACGCATCTCGAATGGTCCAGGCTATGGCACCTTTCTAGTTCGACAGAGAGGATCTCATCTACTTTGCGGAAAGTTGGCTTAATGAATGTATGCTTGTAAACAGAGGACGTCTCTTGAACGAAAATCTAATTCAGATCAGTAGGAGAAACTTTGAATTCCTTGACACTTTTCGTCTCTACTTATGCAGAATTCTGTAGTTGTCAACTGGACACAGAAGCGGATAAGATGAAAGATCTGGTGCGCTCCTCGAGCGTGTGGTTACATCCTACTCGTGTTTGTCTGTGTGCGTCTTTTTCTTCCTTCAAACAGCATCCTCCATCTGTTTTTTTTTTCCTTCCTTTTCGGGCTATCTTGCTCTTTTGCGAACACTTTTCGTGTGCTCCACCAGTTAGCATCTGAAATTCTCAAGAAGATTAGAATTATGATTAGAATTTAATTTAGGTCAAATAATTGGATGTAGCGAAATAATCCTTCTCCATCCTGCACCAGGAAAATGACAGCAACTCACGGCCGTCTTCAGCACATTTGTCGCGTAGATGGCTTTCAGCGACAAAAGAAACGAACGGATTCGGAAGACCAATTTGGCAATGTCAAGATATGGACAGAATGGAAGACATGCTTCTTGTTGGTGACAATGAGTTATTATCATTGGCTCATTAAATTGCAAAGCTGCACTTCCTTTTAGCCTCTTGGCAAACCGTTCACTGACAAACTGAAGCTGAGGGATTTGGAAATGGAAAATTGAACACGAAGGAAGATCCTCTAAGGTGTTATTAGTAGAAAGTGAGCATATGATAAGAAGCAGCCAGAAAATGCGTTCCACAATAATCTAGTGTTGCCGCGCTACTTTTCTTTAGTTTCCTCGAACCACCATGGGGCTATGGGAGGTCTCAGGAGTTTCAAGTGTGGGCAAAGCATTCATTTAGCGAAACGGAGGTCATCTCTAGCATCTGTACGGACTCCTTGGTGAACATGAATCATTTCGACCCCAGTCAACATCTCAAAGATTTCATTTCATTTCATTTTTGTGAGATAGATAGGGTGATGACGAAGAATATTCTGTTTTCAATGACTTAGTGTTCAGAGTTCACAATAGTACCTTAGCCAATCACAGACTCCGGTTGGACCAGATGCTGCTGTAGCATCCTAAACATTGTTTGATACAATGATAGCTAGAGAAACGCTCCATAAAAGTAGGCACTAGAAACAAAAGCTCAGTTATGGGGTCTAGAATGGGGCCTCCAAAGACACGTTTTGGTAGCTGTCGAAGTTAACGTAGAACTGTGTTCGATATCAATCCAATTCAGCCTTAGTATGAGTATGAGATCTGCTCACTGATTAATGAGTTCCCCCTTTTTCAAGGGTAAAAGCAGCTTGATCTCAAGTTCTAGAATGAGGAGCAACGCTGACTTGCTCACAAGTGTCCCTTTTTTATCCAAGGCATATGTGCATCCTACAGCTGAGATTGTTTGGCCGTTTTGCTGATTGTCCTGTGGTCTGAAGTCGAGTGCGATCCTTTGAAAAGGCCAAACACGATGAGATGCTACACCTACACCTTTGGTTGGACACCTGAAAGAGGGAAGCAGATCAATGAGGAAGTGGGGAATCTCTGGTTCACCAAATTCCTGTCTTCTCAAACTGCTCGTTGGAGATTTTTGTGGGAATATTTGGGAAGATCAGCGCTCTCGAGCCCCCTCGAGATGATCTCTGCAACTTTGACTGGAGATTCAGCAGAAAAGAGAGAAGAAGAATCCTTTAATTTCATCGAAACCACAAGTCTCCCCCCCCCCCTTCAGGTTGATTTCTCGCCGGTTCGGTTGATTTGCTCACTCCCTCTATATGACTGAAGAACGAGGTGAAATCAGATCCACGATAAGAAATCAGACAGTCCATCTCTTCAAACAGATTCGGGAAGTCGGTTTTCCTTGCCTTTTTCTTACTGCCCTGAGAGGCAAATTGGAGAGGCAAACGAGTGAACTCGGAGAAAACCTCAAATGTGCAGAGAGCCCTACTTCTTCCAGTGCTGTATGGAATTCAGACCCTTCTCGTGGAGAAGAGTGTCGGAAGTGCGAACAGTTTCCAGGAACCGAGTTTTTGGAGCTCATGACGTCTTTAGTTCTCATGTGGCTCAAGATCTGAAAGTTCATCTCAGGCAGTTTGCATCCACCATGCGAGAGACCTTTGCTTCTCCACCAAGGCTTTTTTGACTGCGAAAGAAACAAAGTTGTTCGTTTGTTAAGACACTAACACAGTCCCATGGGAGTTTTTAAAGCGGTTTTGGACACAGATTTCAGTGTTCAGAAAATCGAAAATACTGCTCCCGGACAAAAGATAGAAAGATGCTGAGCGTAAATGAGGCAATGGTCGCTACCTTTTGCTAATGTCGTTGGTCTCACCTGCAAGAACCGGATTGTCCACGCACCATTCCAGTGAGCTTTCTGAGCACAGCGTGGCTGGCGGTTTCGCTTTCCCAAGGAACGTGCACTGTGCGAACGTGCCTGAAACCGCCATCGCAGGTTCGTGGGTCCGCGGGGTAGGGTGCGGGTTCCATGGATAACCCTTTGGTACACAAACCTCCCGCGAAGATATGGGTCGTCGTGGAACTGATTTTGCATCCTGCACGTGCTGTTTTTTGGCAGCATGAATCCATTCAGGTTCTTTGCACTGGACAGGAACGAGCGCAAAGAACCCGCACAGCTTAGTCTCCTTTCGCCGAGAAATAGTTCAATTCCGTCTTCCCGGAATAGCCGCGTGATTGGAGATTTTTGATGTCCTTGCATGTAGAGGACCAAAAGCTTCCGGGCTCTTTCCCAGATCTGTCGAGGGGATTAGCCATGTCTCCGTTTAAAAAAAAACGTGCTACAAGAGTGTTGGATGGAGGGGAAGCAGTGGGACCTCTTGGGGACTGCATCACAAAGGGAGTCGGTAGCTAGTGCTATCATTAAGGGATCGTGGCTGGCGAGAATTTTAAAGGCAGCGTGAACAAACACCATACTGCCTTCATCGTTCCCATGAACCTTTGTCTTCATGTCTTGGATTTAAACCAAATGAAAACGTTCCCATTAGCATCGTTGTCTTCTTGTCTGAAGGGAACTTCTCAGAAGACCATGTTATCTGCATTAAGATACTTTACCCTATGGAAAGCAGCTCTTATTGCCTTTCGACCACAGGTTTCATTCTTTTTCGTTTCCTGAATGGTTGCTGAAGCAACTCTACAGGAAAGCTTCGCCATCTTGCTGGAGACCGAGGTCCCTAGGCCGACTTCGGTCCAATGAGCTTATAACGCGCTGAGAGATTATTTGCTAGAGAGATCACCATCTAGACTTATGTGTGCTGTTCCATTTATCCATTAGAGTTCAGGATGCATGCTATCACTCCAACCACCCCCATCAGTGGTCTTAAAATGATTTGGTGCCACTTTAGCGTACCGTTCTTCGCTTCAAGGGTTCCTTGCATGGATGTTTTTCGTTTTGAACTAGAAAAATTTGGAAGATTGAGGCTCTCGCTCAGGAGTGACGGTGTTTTGAGTGCGCGGAAGTTCCTGCCACCCACGCTCATCGAATCGTCCACAGCAGGCTGAATCTTGGCTGGAGGCATGGATTCCATTGTGGCTTTACTTCTTTTGTAGCAGAGCGGTTCCAACATTTTGATCTCATCATGGGTTCAGGAAGCAGCTTGAAGATAGCAGCTGACCTGAGTTCGAAGTGCAACCATTTTTCAGCTTTGGCTGTTGATGTGGTTCGTCTTGTCTTTCCTCAGTCCTGACCCATCGTTTTTTTTTTTCCTTCTTCTCTTTTTGGAAGGGGTCCAGGCTTTCCTGGGCAGTCCCGCTCCGAAGAAGCTCCGATGAAGCTCTCCCTTCCGAACTCAAGATCGCTTCCGATCTTTGTCCTGCTTGACACCGTCAGGATCATCCCTTGGATGCTGGGCTTCGGAAATTTTCAGCCGGTCACGCCAGGGCGTCTATTATAAAGTTATTTACATAAACATCTTTGGAAGAGAATGCATTAATTTGTAGGGATTCTACAGCGCCAATACGAAGGTAAGCGTCTCGGAGGCTCTGCTTCTCACGAGCTTTCCGGATGAGGTCCGCACAGGGAAAGTGGAGGGAGGAGGGGGGGATGAGCGGAAAGAAAAAAATATACAGAAATGTTGTCTACAAAAATGTTCGGAAGGAATGGGTGGGGATCAGAGATTGTTCCTTGGCATCCTTAGCATCCTCTGGAGGATGTAGGTAACTTCCTCCTTCGGTTGACAAGGATATAGCCATCTTGTCACCTTTCTCATAAATGAGTAGAAGATGGGGATCATTTCTCTGTTTGTCTGGCCTCTTTTGGTGAAAAATCTCGCCGCTACAGCCTCACGAAGGTAGTACAGAGCTGAAAGGGAAGCTGCAGAGCGACATCGAGTCGCGTGCGAAGAGGCAACGCAAAATTTCTCTGCCTCTGTGCATCGGGAGTGAGAGAACGTGAAGTGCTCCCAGACACTCAAGAGGGTAACCTGGTCCAACAACAAGTACGGGAGGGTTTCCCGTTCCCCTCACCTGGCACAGTGTAAGGTCCGCACTCCCTGTCGTCAAATGGTGGACTTGTGCGTCGCATGGCATCGCCCAGTGTAGCAACTACTAAGTCCTGCCACTTCTGGGGAAGCTTGGAGCGGCCCAAAAACTAAATTTTCTTTTCTTTTGGTTCCCTAAGTACTGAAGAACTGTTCGCCCCCTTAAGGAGGGCTTACAATGTTCTCTAACGCTATTCACGCCATCCGAGGGTGCGTGTGACTCTTCAAGTTAGGGGTCAACTTAAAAGAGACTACCCTTGGAATCCAAGAAGGCTCCGCAGGAGCAGCCCGTTTCTCTTACGCTTGGTAGGAGAAATTCCAAAAGGAACCATCTACCTGGTCATTTCCAATATCCACCCGAACATGCCGGGGCGTTTCTCAAAATATAAAAGAAACTTATAAATTGTGGTGGAACACGTGGCCCTACTACACTCACTTTGTCCTTGGACCTGCCGGCAGACGGCGAGGTTCACCTCAGCAGCGGAGGGAAGGAGGAAACAAAAGAAAAACGAAAAATAAAAACATTGTGGAAGGACGGGAAGGGAGTCCTCTGCAACCTTTCCAGGACGGTCCTGATTGCACCCGGGTGGGGCCTTCTTCTTGCTGTCCTCAGAAAACGAACTGCATGTTCGATGGCGTCCCTCTGGTTCGCTTCTGCTTCAGTGACAATCCAGGGCGTCACAATTCCGCGGATCCAGCAAAGCGCTACTAGGGATGCTGCTGTCGGCAGGACATCCCGTGTGATGAGGAGTTTTCCTTGGGTTGCCAGCTGGGATCCATAGGGTCGTCACAAAACGTTCCCTTAGAGGTCAGAAGGTAACGCAGTCCACAAACAGGAGCAGGAGGCACTCTCTCGTTCCTTGCACCTGCGACAGTCCAGACTCTTTCTCACCAGTGTTCAATGATGTCGGCAAGAGTTGCAGGGAAGACCTCAGTGCAGCAGCAGAAGTGCCGACTCCTGCCAATTCAGGGATAGGGTGCTGCTGTTCTTGAGCATTAGGGATCACTTCAGGTCTTCCCTAGGAATACCGAGCAGCTCGTCACAGCGCTGTAGTCCTCGCGGAAGGGCACTTGGGGTCGTAGCATCCTCCAGCTGCCCCGCGGTTCATGCATTCATTGCCTGCGATCTCGCAGGAGACTTCCCACCTCGGTGGTTGGCTATTGCCAAGAACCCTCCTCAAGAAGGGCATCAGTGCAGCGAGGGGGATCAGCTCCTCCTCGTGCTCATGCTTATCTTCGAAGGGAACCTCTTCCTCATTCCCTCCGAAGAGGTTCCCCAGAGGGGGCCATTCCTCGTTTCTTCTCCGAAGAGAACCCAAAAAAGATTCACTCTTTGTTTCCCCCTCTGAAGAGAAGCCCAAGGGACGCTTCCCAAATTTCTCTGAAGGGTGCTCCCTAAAGGGAGCAGCGATTTCTTCACACTCTGGAAAGGCATCATCAGTTCGATGGACGGCTTCATTAGCACAACCGGGAGAACCCAGAAGAGAGGCAACTCCTTGATTCCCAAAAGGACCCCAAAGAGTTCACTTTTAATCTCAGAAAGTCATCGGGGGCATCCAGTTTCCTTGCGCACCGTCCATGCAGTCCCATCCACTGAGGACTGTGGCTTCAGCAGATGGCCACGCCGGCCAAGAAAAACGGATGAATCTCGTGCCTCTCGCGAACGAGAGTGTCTGGTTGCAGGGAACCGTTCTCACGTGAGCGAGGACCCAGAAGCCAAGAACGGAACAGGTGCGACGTTTCCTGCACGCGCGCAACAACAACTGCAAGCTCAGGGAGATCCCGGAAGATCCCGTGACGAATGCGTGGGCGAGCAGAACCTCCCTCGACGCCGCGCTGCCCTCCCTTAGGGAACACATGAACAGCAACCTTACGGCTAGATGGGAAGTTACTGTGGAAATCTCCGGAAGGAGAAGAGGACTGGGCGAGTGAACGACGGACCAGCTCGCCGACGATGCTCGACCCTATGGACTTTTGCGCTGGGGTGTGCTATCGGGTATTCCAGAGGAAGACCTACAGTGGCTCCGGTGCTCATGAACACCCGCACCCTCCCATTAAAGTGGCAGGAGTCGGCATCGATGCTGCTGCACTGGCGCCCAGCGCCCACCAGCATCATTGGACACGGATGTGTGTGGATCCAAACTGTGCGAGACGCGCGGAGCAGGAATCCTTCCCGCATCACCTAGTTGCCCTCCGACTCTTTTGGGGGAGGAGCCTAGTGTTTTCGGACACGTTCGCTCTGCTCCGTTCCTCTTGCCTCTACCCCCTACCCCCCGGTGCCGTCCCGGAAGGCGAAGGAGCGACCCTTTGAACCCCGGCGGCAACTCCAGAGACGTTTTAAAGCGCCTATTCCTGAGAGACGCCCTCACTCCGGCAGGGTGCATCTCTAGCAGCACTTTGCCGCCTACGCAGGATCGTGTCTGACTGGAGCAGTAACGCCAGAGGGGGTCAGAACGACAGGGGTGCCATTTATTTGGCTGTCCTTTTCATGAGGACAGCGTCGAGATGGTCCCATCTGGGAGTCTTGAAACAGGAATTTGCCGGCATTCTTACAAGGATGCAGAGGACACCCTCCAGCACACAGTGACCCCTTCTCGAAACCCCCCATTTTTTTGACTGCATGTTTTTTGTTTTATTTTTTCCTTTTTGTTTGTCTTTGCCTGCCAGCTCCCGGCAGGTTCCTCTCGTAGTTATTAGTAACGTGGCAGGATCAAACGTCCTGCCACAGACATGTATGTTTATTTTCTATAAATAAACTCTTCGGCGTGACCGGGTGTCAACCTGTGCCACGCCCGAAGTCCTACTAGCCAACCAGCGCCATCCTGTTTGGGGACTGGAAACCTGCGACGCACCCATTTCTCGGCGTCGATCCTCCACACAAGGATTCGAACTCGCGTGCCAGCGCGTCCGCCAACGCGAGCAAAACACTGGAAAGATCTCGATTACCTCCAGGGAAATCTGATGAAGCCGCGTCCGACAGAGAATTTCCTTGAGGGCGGCTGGGATGCATATGTCCAGCATCCCATCTGCTTCTTATCTCCGGCAATTTCTCAAGGTGTCTCCCATCTTGCGGGCGCACAGCTATTCCCACTCTGCCACGAAGTGTCCAGCATGGGGCTTCCAGTAGGGTGCGCGGTGCCCAGGAGGACTTCTTTTGGCGTTTTCTTCAACGAGCAGCGAGCCTAATCGCAGGCATCGCGATTGCTCTGTGCTCGTGGAGTTGATCTTCTCCCACGCCTGAACAGCTTCCCGTTTCCAGCACTACGGTTGGGCAGGACGGCAGGGCATCCACCCGTTATCCTGAACCAAGGCTACCATCTGTCGAAGTTGGCACCCGCTTCGGGGCAAGCCTCGGTGGCCATGCGCGAGCAACGAAGTGGACCCCTCGGCTCCGGATGCCCCCTTGGCCAGGTGCCTGGCTAGGACGCATCATTGCCGGCTTCCGGGAAGGATTCGCGTCCTGGTGATGCAACGGGCCTCCACCCGGATGGTCCAAGGATCTGCTGGGCGATGGATTTTCCTAGGGAACCTCTGCTCCTCCTACGCCGACCTTTCCTTCCAGTCCCGGAAGTTGAGTCAGCAGGGCTGCGCTCGCCATCTTCCAGCCACCGATGGTGACTCGCATCAGATGAGCATCTGAGCCACCACCTCTGGTTTACGCGCGACCTTTTCCGAGACTGTGAGCCTGCTGAGATGGCTGTTTCTTGCAGCTTCTTCCTTGGAACGACCAGTACATCGAAGGGATCGAGGATGCAGCTGTCCTGATCTTCAGCCTCCGAAACCAAAGAAGCGTAAGGACCGCTGAGAGGAGGCATCCTTGCTTGGGTGGCATGCACCACTCACAAGAAATGGTAGAACATGAATGTCTTTTTCTTTGTTGTTGACATATTGCCGTCACATTTGGTTCTTGATGAAGAACACCTCAAACCCGAGCACTCGCTGCAAGGCAGGCGCCTCGGGAAAAGAACGCTGGGTCTTCAAGGCAGGAACGTGCTGTTTATTCCAGGCGCCGGGGCGTTTATTCCTAAACTATCCAGGAACACAGTTCCCGGACAAAGGACACAGAAGAAACGAAGGGGGGGATCCCCGACACGCAGTTCGGTAAACCGAAAGTCCGGAACGGGAGGGAGGGGACCACAAATACACATATAAAAAATTGAAATAAGGACATGGGGAGGGTAGGGGACAGGGGTCTTTGGTTTGGCCGTACCTTTCTTTCAGAACCGGCTATGGATGCCAGTGATCTCTCTCCTCACGCTCTCTGGAAGATGGGCCCACTCGACAGCCGACGTCATGTTCGCGCTGGCTAATCCGGTGGGCTGATGAAGGATGGCCAGCTTCTCCAACTCTCGGTGGGCCTTGTCGATGGCGAGGGTGCAACACACGGTTGCAGCGACAGCACCTAAAGACAGGCCGCCTGGCGTGAAGAAGCGGCGCATCAAGTCTCTCGCGGTGTCCCCCTGCAGCAGGAGAGCTGAGGCCAGCCTCCGCCACAGTCCTAGGAGGGCACCGCAGTCCAAGAGCAGATGGGGGAGCGTTTCCACTTCCCCGCACCGTTTACAGTTCGGGGAGACAACTCCCCCGGAAACACGGTTCGTCCGCTGGTTGGAGTGAAAACCCCAATGCACCAGCATGATGACGTCCTGTTTCCAGTTTAGAGGGAACACAGAAGTGTTTAGGCACGAGGGAGGGACCACGAGTTCTTCGGGGGGCACACTCAAATGCTCACTCCACCGAAGGAGTCCCTTCGGGATGATGCGAGTCGTGGCGGCGTCTGCCAGCTCGCAAGTCCTCCAGCCGCCAATAGGTCGTATTGTTCCTGCGATGGTGCAGGCGACCTCCCATCTCGCCGGATCGCAGCTGTCATCTCTTCCCCTGAGGGCTGACAGCGCATCGGCGAGGGGCGTGACGGCCAGGCGAGTCCACTTCTCCTGGCTGTTGCACACCTCGTCCACCGTGCAATACGGGGACAGGTGAGCGCAACGAAGCTCCAGGAGGGAAACATCCTGGTGCTTTGCCCAGGCATGCAACGGTTCCTGCCGCCAGTCTTCAAAGTTCGTTGGGCGGCAGGAGATCCATTCCTGGGCTGCCAGGAGCCGGTAAAGCGGTTCCAAGGGGAAACCGAAGCTTCTCGTGGCGCGCTCGTTATGCGGCCGGAGCGACAGAAGTCCATCGCTGACGGTGCAGCGCCGCAGGAGCAGGCGCGCGGGAGCGCACCACGGAGTGGAACAAGGTTGGCGCACAGGGCCAACATTCGAAGCTGCACCTGCATCTCGATTCTTCCCAGCGTCAGAATGCCTAAGCCGGCATCCCGACGCGGAGCCGCCAAGTCTTTGAGGCGGATCCTGGACCTCGCAGGTCCCCACAGAGAGTTCCTCAACAGGCTGTGCGCCTGGAGCTTGGCCGAGTAGGGGGGCAGGCAAACAAAAAGCAGGGGGCGCAAGAGGGGGGCAACGAAGGTGTTGGAACGTGCTGTGTTGGCACTTCCGTGTCCACTCCGCCCGGGAGCAAGGGGACTGCGCGACATGGACAGTAGAAGGGGACGAGCGAGGATTTGTTCCTTTTCTTCCTCTCCTCCTCCTTCGCCCGCTGCGTTCCTCCTCTGCAGCAAGGGCTGCCAAAGGCATCTCTGACCTCTGGGTGCAACGACCGCCTAGACCTCCGCAGCATGCGAAGAGCAGGGTGGGAGTGGAGGGAGCGCAACTCGCTTCGCCCGACTTTTTTTGCTCTGAAGGATGCCTAGGAGGTTCCGGATGCCGATGCCTCTGGAAAGCGGCACCAGAGGGAAACGGCAGACAGAGGGCTGGAGGGCGCTTAGAAGCTACTGGCGAGCGGGGCGTGGGGCGAAACGCAGGTTGAAGGAGGAGCGACGAGCATCTCACCCACCTGGATCCCTCCATTCCCTGAGGCGGGCAGGCAGTGGATTCCCTGGAATTAGCAGAGGGGATCAGTGTGTGGGGAGAGAATTGCAGGGGGGGACGAGAAGAAAAGGGAGAAGGGGGTGAGGGTGAATTCCACAGCCCATTCTCTACCGCGACTGTTCTTGAGGGTGCCCACGATCTCGGCGTACTCTCTCTGCCTTGGTCGGACTCGCCGCCAAGCCTGCCCGCGCTCAGGTTCAACTCTGAGTGCACGACCTTCTCGTCCCAGATGAGCCTCCAGGTCTTCGCCAACGCCGGAAAGGGAGCATGCCTTCCTGTCAGCTCGAAAAGGGGGTATTCGCAGTCATAGTGACTGCGATCGCCGCTGCCGCCTGCCTCTCTTTATTAAGAGACCTTGCGGAAGATGACGCAGATGCCTCCTAAGGCGCCTCTTCGGTTTCGCTTTGCCACCTTCGGAGCATCCGTTGTCAGGGAGCGGACGGCGCGGAGATAGCACGTGGTCGATCAGGTTCCTCTTACCATGGCCTGGTCTCCCCTCCCTTCTTCATCGAGGTTCCCCAGCGGGAGCTTGAGATGTGGTCACCCCTCTTCCTGGTTCCCTGCGGGAGCATCACAGAGATCGGCGGCGCTCAGAATTCACCAAAAAGGGCACCAGGAGCAGCGGCACGACGACGGCGATGACTATCCCTACGGCGGCTCCTTCGGGCAGACCCGACCTCCGACATGCTCAGGACGAGCCTGAACGCTGGAGGACTGCAAAGCTCTGTCGCCAGGAGGCTCTTCCGGACAAGAGTTCACAGGAGTCCCTTCCTCTTGGAGCGAGGATGCTCCTAGAGAGGTCACCCTTTTCATCCTCTCACGTTCACGTGAAATTCAGCTCCTGACCGTTCTATTAAGCACGCAGGCGGTTTGTGGCAGAGACTTTCTTCTGGGACCATTCAGGAGGCTGTTGGCATGTGGCACCGTGCGCGAGGCAGAGAGCCTCCAAGGAGTTGCCTCGTTTCCATAGCAAGCAGGACGTAAACAGGAAAGCTGTGTCAGCCATCACCACAACCGGGGACGGCGGAAACAATGAACTCGGAAGGGCGAGGAAGGAAACCCAGCAACTTGCATGGGAGCTGGGAGAAGCCGCAAGTAGAAGGAGCGGGAAAAGAGGAAGTGGATGGTAGGAGGCGAACCAACCAGAGTGCTACGGGTGTGGGGGGGTGCTCCAAGTGTGCACGGGGGAGAGGAAGGTACGGAAGTCAACTGACCTTTGCCACATCACTACAACGGAATCCTGCAACGTGGTCTCAAGAGGGATATGAAGCAAACTGATAGTTTCATTCCAATGCTAGGGTACACGAGCAGGGATCCCGCCGCGGAGGATCATTTCCCTTCATCCGTTGCTTAGCACGATCCCATCCTCGCCGAGTAGTCGGCTCATTCGGGATGAGTTTGCGGATGCCAGATGTCGTTCCGAAAGCCATGGTATTCTCTCTGCCATTGCTGCTTCCGCCTGAATCTGAACGTTCCTCAACTCCTGTGGTGGACCGGGTTCAAAGGGAGCGCTTGGCGAGCACCACGGTGCACTTGCCGTTCACGGGAGGGTTCCATGAGCGCACAGGAAAAGGTACCGGAAGAGCGGGAAAGTCCAGCTCGGGTCAGAACGGACACTTGTGCAAGGGAAAAAGAGAAAATTCGCAGTTGCGGAAGGTGATGCACTTCGCTCAGGGATAACGAGGAAGTCACTGCTGTCTTTTCCCAGTCCTCTCCCGCACCTGCAGACTCACATTCGCAGGTTGCTGTGACGGACTGCGGGGAACAAAGGAGAGTGCAGTGGGAGCATGCAGCATACGGATGCGTTTCATTGATGGGGAGACTGCTTGCTTCTTTCCTACCTAGTCTTTGTAGGCCGTTCTTGCGGTCCACGTTCCGTCCGGGCATCAGAGAATGCTGAGCTGCGATGCAGAAAGTAGTCTCCCTGTCCCTGAAGAATTCAGCTGACGAACCTGCAGGCAAAGAGAGATGCTGCATGGAGAATAAGAGCTGGATGCATGAGTAGCTGAGCACATTACTGGTTATGCTGGGGTTGCCGTGGTGAGTGGCCTTTGATGGGTACCAGATTTCCTCCGTGAAACCAGGAAGATTGGATGTGGGCCTTTTGGTTGACCATTCTTCAGGTCACGTACAAAGTTATCAGAAGCCCCCCCTACGACCGCCCCTCATTCCCGTTACGGTGCACTACGAAGCTCCAGGGCTCCACAACTTCTTCAGCCACGCTTGGAGAGCTCAATCACATATACCTCCCGTTGTTGCGCGCGCGATGCTTTTGTCCCATCGTTCTTCCTTGGATCAGCTTCTCCCCTGCGATAACGAAAGTCGCTTTCTTGCAGCTTGCATTCCGCTGTTCACTCCGGCACTCGACAATCTTCCATCCCCACACAACCCCCATTTCCTCTTCCTCTACAAAGGAATCTGAAAAATACAAGGCATTAAGCATATATATATGTAATTGCATTGCATATAATTATATTATAATCTCTCTGTATACATTAATTATATAGGGAGAAATATTTATATTTATTACACATATTATGTTATATATATATTATAATATAATTATACATGTAAGGAGAGAGCAAAGATGTTGCCATTCGGCCATTTTGAGTCCCCTTTAGAGGTGGCATGCAGGATTTTTATATGTGTACATGGTTGTTTTCCTTCGTACTTTATAATGCGGTGTACTTGACACTTCAAGCGGGAATGTGCCTGTAGCCGCTCCAAAGACTTGTTGAGGGAAGGCAGCAGATGATCCCACTGTCTTCCTTTCTGGCCACCTTGTAGTAACTCCTTCAGTAGAATCAAAGACTTTCGATGGCGTTCGTGGTGCGATACTCTGCATCATATCAGAGACGCAGCAGCCCGTGATTTGCGCAGAATCCTAAGCCAAGTTTGAACTCAACCACCATCCACCCAAGTTTCAGGGCTAAGAGAGATGGTGATGCACAAATCTGATTCTTCTCGTTCCTGGAAATCGGTGTCACTTACAGTTCGGCTCCTTTTCCAGACACATCAAAGAGAAGAATGGAAAGCTGCTCTCCACGGGATCATTAAAGAATGATGAGTGCTCGTTGAAACTGCGATGGAAACCCGAAGCAGGCTCACGCAAACACCAGCTTGGGCGTGTGTCGAGCAGAAGGACTGCACGCTCTCCATCGGAAAAAAATAACCATGGAAACGTGCTGGAGGAGCCCATGCATTATCTGCAATTATAAGAAGTGGGAGATCCAAGTGAAATTTTCGAATAATTATGCATGCATTCTGCATGAAATATTGTTTATATATTTAGATGGAAGTGATCGTGTGTCTCCAAAGTTTATGGGAGGACACTCTGTCAGTGAGGTCATTTTAGGAAGATTAAACCAAGTATCGTCTGTCTGGTACGGTTCTCGGAAAATCCCTGGATTTTCGTCTATCCATATGTCCCACTTTCTGATCGTGTCGTATTTTTTAACAAGAGCTCCCTCCTCATCGTCGGCCACATGACGACAGTCTCGGCAGCGTACGAGACCGCTCTGCCGAAAGGAAACCTCAGAACCATAAAGTGAGCTTGGAAGCCACGAGGATATCTTCTCTGGAGACAGGGAGATTCTTCAGAGATGTCCCGAATGCCAGATTGGCACCGACGTTGGATAATTTCCCTTTTTTCCGAGTTCCTTTGATGCTCCGCTTCTGGATGTCAGCATGCCCAGGGAATACGGACGTTCGCGTTGAGCGATTTCACTCGGTCCCCATGTGCTCATTTGAATCTTCGGTGAAAGAGCTTGACCATGAATGATCCGGCTTCATGCCACTGACCAACGGCATAGAAATGCCACAGGAGCGTTTGAAAAAGAAAAAAGTTTATATGATTCCTTCCTTTGTTTTTCGATTTTTCAGAAAGTTCCGGAAAAGCATCTCCATAGAAAGTTCATTGAACGTTGTTCTTCTCCCTATTTTTTGTCTGCAAACCTTTAGAGTACAAAACTGTGATGTTGAAGAGAATTTTGACAGACCCTCCATTAAGATATAGCGAGAGATTCGGTATCCAAACCTTAATCTTTGGCAGTGCCAGTAGAAGTATCAGCTTCTCTGAAAATATTTGATAAGCACAAATATTTCCTGTGTAAATTAATTCATTCATTTTTCAAAGCTGATGGTCTCACGCATGAATTTTTTTTTTTCTTTTTTTTCTGCAGCAGCACATAGCAAAATAGCGAGCGCTCCATAAAGTAAGTAGAAATGAAGTAGAGAAAAAAATAAGGGTTTCTTGAACCAACGTTTTGTTGGAAATATTGGTCCATGCATTTCTGCGAACGTTTCAGAATCCAAGTTGAATGGACGGTTTAGGAAACGGAAGACGTTTAAAGAGGAACAAACAAATCAAGAGTGCTCCAGTAGTTTCCTCTATTTGTGTATCAGTGAACTACTTTGAGAGGGAGAATGCGCTCGTGCTTCTATCCTACGTCTTCTACAAATGCTGAGCGGAAAGTTTCAGGAGAGAACTTGAGCAAAGGCAAACCAGAAACCAGAAAATCATCGTCAAAACCAAAAATGGGAAGCAAAGTTTCCACGAAGGCAAAGGTGAGAGTCAGCCGCTGGCTGTGTGAAACGACCTCTAGGACTCACATTAGGAAAGAATTACAGCCACAAAAAAAAAAGAAAAGATTGCTATGAAGCAAAATTTCGAAAGAACGCAAAGACAAGCCATCCAAAAAAGCGTCAGGCTATTCTTCTTCTTCTTCTTTAGGAATCACATTTGGTTTTAATAAATCAATAAACTCCGAGGGAGTTCAAAATTTAGAGACGTGGTAGATGTGGGCCATCTGCAGGCAGCAACACACCAGACAAGGAAGAAGTTTCGATAGTGCCTTCAACTCGCTGAACTCTTAGAGTAGTGATCAGTGTGAACTCTCGCAGATGCAAATTCTTGCAAGCTCATGCGAAAAACGAGGTTCAAAAATGCTCTCGGATCCTGCTGGGAGGACTGCAGATCTCGAGTCATCTCGTGGAAGGCGATCCGATTACTCGAGCACTCAAGCGCCGAACACGAGATGGCAGACAGATTCAGAAAATTCCTCCCTCTTGGTACACCCACCCGAAAGGAACATAACAAGGATGCAAAAAATATTTTTATCCAGATAAAATCATTTTTCTTTAAAAAAACAAAACAAAACAAAAGGCATCAGTTCGTAAAGACATTTCAGCAGTGTCAAAAGAACAAATAACTTATTGCTGCACACATCTCTCACCATCTACAGAAGTGGAATAATTATTCAAGGTTGTATTGTTTTCTGTTTTTCTTTTTGATTACGGTAACGAGAAAATCGTCAAAAAGAAAGAAAAAAAAGCCTAGCTGATTAAGACTGGAGCCTTCAAATCATATGGAGGTATTCGTAAGAATTTCGAATGGCATGGCCTCTAAATCCCTGTCCATCAGTGGCAACCAATGGCGTCTCATGAGATCTCCGTGTAAACAAATACACTACATAAGTAATGATCGATGTATTCACACAAATTGATTCCATACGATATACGCATTCAATACCATGCGTGCTCATATGAAAGATTTATAGGTGCACGTGCATACAGAGAGACACAGCATCACATACGCGCATCTATATCCTTGTACAGCGGAATCCTCTCGAAATGTAAACCAACTTTCCCATCAGTGGAGGACGGTGGTACTAATCTTTGGATCTTGGCAGTCAACCGGTACACTTGCTCACGTATCCGTTAACAAAAGATAACCGAATCAAATGCCAGAAATTTCCAATCGTTTTGCAGCTTTTCTCTTTGCCGTCTTTTTCTTCAGGTTGGATTCGTACACTAAGAGGGGCCATCAAATATCATTCTAAAAACAAACTCATTCTCCCACCCAAGGGTTTCTTCACCTAGAAGGTTGAAATCCACCAAACATCAATAAACTTCGATTTGAACCGATATTCAAAGGACCATCTAGAGGTCTTCATTAGTGAATTATTAGTGGTCGCCTGGATCCTTGATCAAGACACACTTTATTAGTAGCGTGAAAGGCTGTGTGGAAGTCTGTGTCTGTATACACGCAAAGTACGCTAGTCGTGCTCAGTATATTCCGTTAAGCACGTTTCGCAGACCTTTACACGAGCGAGCAATCCATAGATGTGTGTACACGCTGCATTGTATACAGCGCAATCGGAGCGAAAGGGGGAGAGGGCATCAGTTTCACAGACTAGTCAGCAGGTAAGGATGTCAGATACCAGGCTAATCAACTCGCATTCGGTTCTCCGGGCTGAAAGAACCTCATTACGCAAATGCGGACTCTGAGGATGAATCCCATGGGTTACCAGGGAAACAGGATGATGTGTGAGCAAACGACCGGTTTAGCAAGAAACAGGGATGTACGCCACTGCATGCATTAACAAGAGAAGCAACCGCCATGATTGTTACTGTTCTTGGACAATTCGGCCATCATGGGTACCGACTGATTCAGCACAGCTGGAGGATGCCGGGAGTCAGCCCGACATCTCTGCAGCGAAAATCGAAAGCGCGCAACGAACGGAGGCTGCTTCCTGTTTAACGAGAGTGCAACTGAAATCACCGGCACTTGCGTGCAGCTGAAAACCTCCAGAAGGGAAACTGCCTCCTGGATACTCGCATGTTCTACGAGAAGCGTAAATGGTCCTCAAAGAAATCGGAAGAGGATGAAGCGGGAGTCAAAAAAGATATTTTTAGAAACGAAGTAGCCGGATAAATGGAACCTGTCGTCGCCGACTGACAAAAAAGAGAGTAGCTCGGTTTGAATGTACGCTGCTGCGAACAAACAGCTGGTTGCAGCACGCTGGAGTCGTCTTTCAGTTTCTGGTTTTCAAGAACCTCTCTTCGGCACCGCGCACCTCTGGAGACCAATTGGCCGCCTGGGGAATAACGTTCATGACGTTCGAGTCGCACGAACGGCGGGGAGCAGTGCCATCTTGCAGGTGCCATCAACCACTGCTCAGTGTGCTCGACTCACCTTGCTATCATTCCGAAGCCTCTGACGTGGAGCGGAAGTCAACTCGGCGCCTAAATCCAGAAGAAGCCGTGCGAGTTTCACGGATCCAAAGCTTACCGAACCAGCAAAAGAAGGAGCATGGAAAGGAAAGTCAGGCTGTCCTACGAGGATCCTCAAAGAACACGGGGATTTGGTGACGCAACTGCGATTCACGAATGAGGAGTGAAGGCTGCAGATACTTTCGTGCCCCAACTCTCGTGCGGGTCTGCCGCCATTCGGTTTCCCTCGAGAGCTTATCTGTGAGTCACAAAAACTAAGTTTCAGCGGCTGCAGTCAGAGAGACTACGAAGCTTCTCTTTCATTGAAGGCGGTTGTAAACACCACCTGATGGAATCGCCCCCTATTGCTGTTTGCTTCCTTTTATCACATCAGCAGATCGAAGGGAGCAGTAAGACGAGTATCAAAGAAAATAAGCCTGAAGACATGGTGGCAGCGGTGGTTTTGGCAATCCACCACTCCTTGAGCTCGAACGCGAAATCAGACGCATTCCTTCAGATGGCAGATGGAATTTCTCTTCTGTTGCGAGTGATCTTTGGATCGCTTCAGATCGCAGCCTGATAGTTGCCGCTGAAGTCGTTCCCGAGTGCTTCTTTGGTAGCCGTGTCACTAAAACCGTCTGATTTTTTTTCCTTTCCTTTTCTTCTTGAAGCACTGAATGCTTTCTGCCTCGGATTCAACCCAGCTTCGCCTTAGAGCTGCATTCCACCGAACCCTACTCAGCCGAGCGTCATCTTTAGTTTCCGTAAGCAAAAGATCATGAATCTCGAAATTTCCAACATGACCACGCTGTCGTCGCAAAGGCGGCAGCTTTCGGCTCCTTCCTTCACTCCGTGTTTTTCGGCTCTCCCCTGAGGCTCCTTCTTATGTTTGGCTACAAAACGGACAGCTGGAATTGGTTCTGCCCCTAGGAAGACGGCGGCCTTCCTAAGGCGAGTTGGAATTCCTAACATCCTTTCTGAGATCTTTGCTAGTTGCTCCCGATTTCCACGAACTTGCACTAGCCAGTTTCAGGAATTTCCATGTTACATACCTTACGGAAAAAATATCCTAAAAAAATACATTTTTCCCACAGCTCGTATGGAATGACTGCCTTCCTGGCGCTTCGCAAATTTGCTGCCGCTGCCGTTGTTGACATTTCAGGGAGGAGTTTCTTGGACGCTGGTTCTGTTGCTGAAGATGAATTCATTCATAGTCATCATGAATTTGTCACTGGATGAACCGCAAGTGGAGTGGACAGAATGCAGCCTGACCTCATTCATCGAAAGAGTTGCAATTTGTAATGGAGTGATGCGCAATCATCGGAGAGACTGGACGAAATCTTGGAGCGCGAATCCCCATGATCCTCAGCACCACTTAGCTGTGTCTGAGCTGCAGAGCGACTTCTGTGCAGAGCACGCGATAGCCATGATGGGAACTATTTCAGTCAGTAAACAAAGAGGAAACTTTTGTTTCTGAAAGGAAGGATCACCTCCCGCAGCAACCTAAATGAATGAAACGATCTCGGCGTCACGAACATCTTCCTGCTGCACTTTCGCTGATCCTGAAAGAAGCATCGGGAAAAGAAATCGATTCGAAGCATCGCTAGTTCACGATTCTCACGAGATCGCTGATGAAAGACAGACCTGCCAGAAAGAGCCTTTCCCAAGTCTGCCGACGCAACCGCCATTTCTTTCACTGTGTTCCTGCCAGCAGGAAAGGTCGACTGTCGTTCAACGAACGCGCGGAAACTCTTTTGAAATGCAACACACAAGAAATCCGTCTTCATATCCAGAGCATGATTCCAGCTTCCAGTGGCGTTTTCGATGGAGACTTCATTCGTCCTTGCAAGCATGCCAAATAGTGTGTACATTGGATAAATGCTGTCCAATGTTCTCTTCCTGTATTGACTGCTTACAGTTGGACATGCGTGTGCTCATTCATCTCTTCTTCTGCTTTCCTCAGCAAGAAACTACGGCTTCAGATCTTTTCCCTAAGAATCTGTATACAATCTGTATACTACTCTGATGGTTCTCTCCCACAACAGCCCCCTATCCTTCAATCGAAATTCAGAACGTAATAAATCGATTCGTTATGGATTCCCCTTGTCTTTTTTTGTTCCAATCAGCTAATCCAAGGTTGATACAGAGACTCCTTAAAACCAAAGATCAAGGAATCTGGATGTTGTCAAGGTGAGAAATTCGACTGCATCAGATTTCTTCTACCCAGAAGCCGTGAATTCTCTGCTCCACGAGTAGCTCCTGTGTCTTTCTCGGCGTCTCACCATGTGCTCTCTCAGCTCATCAGTTCCCCCACCTCCTCCTTAAGAAATGCCCGATGTTTGTCAAGCTCACCACATTTTCGACTTGCCACAAGAAGCCACGCTGGAATCCTCCTGAAGTGTTCGTTTGTCTGCTGTGCATTTCAGGGAGGGTCATAACCTGAGGAGATATCAGACATCGGTTTTCTAGACGCACAGGATGATTAGGAAGGATGATTATACGCACCTGCGTTGAACACAAGGAAGCTGTTCGCGCAAACGTACCCATCATCCGCTTCGGTCCGCAGGTGCAGTTCCGACAACTGGTATCTATGCCAAATAGTGGACCTCGTCGTGGAGTGCTCTTCAACGCCTCATCCTTCGGCACTGCGTCGACAGCGAAGGACTGCTACCGTTGCTGCGGTGCTACCAATACAGGATGCAAGGATTTAGTTTCCCACTGAGGCAGTTGGCGTCGATCTTAAAATCCCACCTTTCTATCTCCTGCCGAACCACGAAGTGGAATAATTGGAGGCAGGGGACGGTGGGCACCTGGATTCTCACCCTGGAAGTGCCTAAAGAGAAACTTTTTCTTCTGTGAGCTCCCCTTTGCAGCCCGCTCGGAGATGGTCCTGCAGGACTGCAATAAGTGTCACGCACCTTGCAGCAGCTCTATCTACCTTGAAGGCAAAAAGTGACAGCAGCCAAGCGGATGCAATGGTGGGAGCTCCTCTGCGCCTTTCAGGAGTCGAGAAACTCTTGGACGTCTGGAAGACCAGCGGACTGGTGGAAGCGGCCCTCCTCCTTCCCGGGCGAAGGGGTTTCGTAGGATCGAGCTCCTGAGTGTGCCATTCGAAGAACTGGGGGTTCATCTTTTGCGTCTGGATACTCTAGTGTTTCCCTTGAGGTGGGATTAAGACGTACTGCTGTTTCTGCACTGGGGTTGCCAATGCAACCAGCGTCGACACCAGGGAGTGGCGTCCCCAGACTGTTCAAGAAATGGGACGATCGAGTCGTTCCCGCACCTGTTGCTGGACTGCTGCGGTGTCCTCCACGAGCTGTGACGGCGGAGGCTGTGTCTCCAGCAGCCCCGCTTCCTGAGGAAGGACTTGCTGCGGTGATTCTTCGCGCGCCGAATTCGCAGACTCCCGACAGGCGCCGTGGCTGCCGCGACGCGTTGCATCCGACGCACCATCGTCGCAGCCAGCCGTGCGCCGGAGTCCCGGGCGTCGCGAAGGGAGGCCACCCGCATGGCAGTCGTCCACATGAGGACGACATCAGGGTGGACTCATCCCGAAGAGGACGTCGGACCGGAGATCGCCGGCATCCTGCGCTTGTTCTGAGCAAGAAGGAGCGGCAGCCGCTGCCAAAGGTGCCTGTCCCACTCTCCCTTCCGCTCCGAACCACCCCAGTAACCGACCTGCATCTCAGTGAACCCTCCTTAAGAATCTTCTGTTTTTGTTTTATCTGGGAACTGCGTCTCAAACTCTTTTATTTACTTTCAAATAAATGCCCCGGAGTGGCTGGAAGAAGGACCATTCTCTCCCGGGGCAAGCTTCAGGAAAGCCGGTGCCTTTCTGTCCAGAAAAGGCACTCGAACCATCGCCAAAGACCCCAAATGCTGGTTCGTTTCCCATCCTTGCAACGCTCACATGAAGAAGGCTCCAGAAAGCGATAAAGAGAGAACCAGTGTGCTCCATGAGTGCATCCCATGGGGTACACCATATTCATCCACCTCGGGTCCATGAACATGGCGAGGAGGGCAAGAGGCAGAGCATGCAGAGGGCTCGAGAGGCATCCGTCCTTTTGACTCCTAAGCCTCAGCGCGTCCTCACGGTGCCATTTCACCGTCCAGCTTTCAGATCATCTGCAGCCTGCCTTTGAGTTCTTTACGCGCTTCATCTGCCATCAGTGGAGCACCAGAAAAGGCCCCTGGAGAATGTAGGAGTCCCACACGAAGCGATCCCGAAGCGGTCTATGTGGATTTCCGAAGCGGGGGAGTAAAAAATACCCTAAGAAACTAAATGGAGGTGTCGTTGGGAGTGCACCTGGACACTGAAGAAAGAGTTGGGTACACAAGTAGGAGGGACCCTCTAAGAGCTATGGCAGCACCCACTCTGGTATGAGGAGACTCTGGATGTGCTAAAAGATGAGAAAGAGGGTAACGGACTGACGGTGGCGGAATAGAGCAGCGTCTCGCAAGGGGTCGATCACGGGGTCTACTCACTAGGGGGTGAGGAGGGGGCTCCCCCTCAAGCGGCTTCTTCAGCGCCGGCTTCCTCTCGCTCGGCTCGACCTCTTCGCTCAAGTAGATGCGCGTGAGGTCCATTTGAGCAAAAAAAGAAAGGATAAAGTGAATCGAGTTCTCCATCCTGAGCAATCCGGTAACCGACCGAGGCCATGTGAAATCTTCGAGAGTCAGCGCTACCCGACAAGACCTCGCACTCTCACTCGGGAAAATGCCTTCAAGAGAATCCAGCACCAGAGCCGAAAGAGGAGACGAAAAAAATGCACCTTTTCCCAGTGGGTGGAGGAATCTGGTGGACAAGGGTGGAAGAGTTCTTCGAATCCTGGCTGTCCGCTCTTAGAGACGCCAGGTGCTTCCTTGTGCCTTTCGCCGGAGATCCTCGGAACTGAAGGGAACCTGCTGCTCTCTCTCTCCTTAAGAACTAGAGTGGAGCGAGAGGAATCCTCCGAAACCACATGGGAAAAGGAGGTCAGGGGGGATGAGGGAAGGAGCTCCTGTCGCATCCATGGAAACCTAAGATTTCTGTTGGAAAGTTCTTCGCTATTCAACTACACCTCTGGAATCCCTCTGATGCTTGTCTCCGGAAACGAGCCCCTCGAGATGAGACCGGAAGATGAACTGCCTGGGACTTCTTGTGCAATCACTCCATGTGGCCACCCTCGAGGAAGATGCTGGAAATGCTGCAGATGATACGAGTGAGAAACGTGGGAGCGAAGGATCTCCTCCACAGAGGGAATCTGGGAAGATATTTACCCGGGTCATTATCCTCAGCGGCACTCCCCCACCAACATCCGGAAAATTCCACAGATTTCCAGCAGCATGTGAGGGGAAAGGAATCCTTCAGAAGTTGTATGGCTGGCGTCAGAAGAACCTGAAAACAAGATGAAAAGAAATGCCTGTCCATGGAGACGGAGGAGGTCAGGACCTCGGAGGCCCGCTCTGGCGGAAACCAAGCCGTACTTCCTTTCGGCGAAAGCCGCATCGCAGTCTGCGCTTCTTCCATGACCTTGTCGCACGTGGCAGCGATTTCCGGTCTCCATGTTGAAGCGTTGGGTTCCGGGAGCAGCCCTGTGCTCCACACTGCTATTAGGAGAGTGAAAGGAAGGCAGGTGGGCTAGGCACACGCGGCTTCAGTGGTCACCAGGAAACGGTCCCTTGAACCATCTTGGGACCACCGTCTCCAAGATGTTGATGTTGGCATGCACCGGCGGATGGTGCTTCAAGGGAAAAAGAACGGAAAGTGCACGTGTTGCCGCGGTCCGCTGAATTCCGGGTTTCCTCAAGGTCAGCAGCGCTCCAGCACTGCGAAGCGCGCCAGAATTTGAACGGTGGGAACCAGGCGACCGTTCCCATGGCGGAGGCGCAGAGAGCAATTTCCCTGATTGTTCATTGGTTATTCTCGAAACATCCTATTTTTCGCTCTTTGCTCCTCTCGCTGTTTGGCATCGAGACGATCTCCGTGTCCCGTTTCCCGTTTCCAGGGACTCCCGCAGAGTCGACGGTATCCTGGCGACTGAGTTTCGGGTCGTAGCCCCTTAGCCGACCTTATTCACCAGTCCCAAAGGATCATGTTTTGGCCTTCCAGGACGAAGTGAATTTCAACACACTTTCCATCTTCCACGGAAGCTGGACCGGAAGACACTTCTAGCGAAACGGCCAAAAGATCATCCCGCTTTCCTCGGACTACCTCCGCCGTTTTCCTCGACTGTTTCTTGCTGCTCACCGCAGCATCTACCTCCACCGATCAGTGGATTGATCAGTGGATCTGATTAGTGGATCGCTGCAACTTTCCGGCAGGATTGATCAGTGGATCTGATTAGTCGATCGCTGCAACTTTCCGGCACTCGAAGCCCCGAAAGACCACAAAAAGTAAACACACGCGTGCTCGTTCTTCATACATGGGGTAATGTACAAAGTTATTTTTACTATATGTAGTTATTCCTGTTTATTAACAGACATATTATTAACATTAATGTTATTAAGATTTCATGTCACACATTTTATTAATAAAATAATTAATTGTTGATTGTGCTGTATATTCAAGATTATGGGAAATGTATATGAACATTATATACATTACAATTTATAGATGATATAAACATGTACATATATATGTGTGGATGCATATAATAAGCGTATTTATTTTGTATGATCTCCGTGGTGCATATTAATTCTTAAATGAATCTTTATATAAATATATACATAATAAGCATATGTATTTATTTCCTATAATCTCCAATATATATATATATATATATATCAGCAATGCAATCAACAACGTATGAATTAAACGTAAAATAAACTAAATCTATAATATTCACAAATATATCCAATAACATTGCTGTTAATAATATGTATGTTTACAAATAGGAATAACTATGTATAGCAAAATGGCTCTGTATATTAATCTATGTGAAATGTGCATGTATACTTATTTTTTATAATCCTGACAATATATACCAATTCATATATTAATCTTTGCATGAATATATATATATATCAATAGATGTAATAAGCACATGCATTTTTTTCCTAGAATCTCTAACATATGTATATATCAACAGTGCAATCAACAACGCATGAATTGTATTGATAAAATATACGTCACTGAATCTTAATAAATGTGGCACCTCGGTACTCGATGGCGTAGGAACTCCTCAAACTCAGTACTCGTCGCATTTTGACGAATAAAAAAAAAAGTTCCGACACTCGGCGCATGCTCGGTACTCGACACCCCGCTATCGTGATGAAGCATGTGAACACTTCAGTCTCGTGGCAGATCGCGTACAGCTCCGAACACTTCCAGGGAGAGCCCCCCGAGTTGTTCCTTTTTGTGTGCTTTGCGTGCATTTTAAGTGTTAATCATGGTTATGTGAAAGATTCGTTCGGTACTCGTCGGTTTCGGCACTTGTTCCGGAACGAATTACCAACGACGAGTACCGAGGTACCACCGTATCTGGTCCAGTGGCATTACTGTTAGTAACATGTCTGTTGATAAATGGAAATGAAAATATGTATTCAAGTAAATTTGTGCATTAATCTGCGTAGAACAAGAGCGTGTGTTTATTTTTTGAGGTCTTCCGGGATTCCGATCGTTCGGAATTCGAAGCAGGTCCCTGGAAGATACCCTCCTACTGCCTCCTTCTGCCAGACATCACTAGGGGGCCCTTCCCTCCGTTTCCTTTGCTCCTAATTTTGCACCGCTCTCGCATCCTTCCTCCGAGGAGATCGGTTTCGATGGGAACCGAAAAGAGGCACTGCTCGTCGCGGGGGACAGAGATGAATGGGCGCAGTCCTGTTCCTCCGGAGCTCTTCGGTCGCGCGGGAAGCGCCGACAGGGAAGCCGAGGTGAAGGGGAGAGCGCTGGCTCCCAGCTGCCACTCAAGCTCTTCGGAGAGCGCCTTCAAGTCCACCGACCAGAGGCGACGACGATGGAGATGGTGGTTGCCGTGGCGACAGCGGGCAGTGGAGGTCGAGTTCGGAGGAGGAGCAGAGGAGGCAGCTTTCGGGAGGTCGTAACTGACCGCCGCACCAACGGGATGGCGTGGGAGAGCGATGGGAAGACGCGCACCAGGCGGGCGACGGCGGGAGTCCTGCCTTGGGCTTCACAGCTGGAGATTCCTGGGGTTCGAGAGGCAGGGGAAGGCGGCCAGGGTACCCGTCTCATCCTCGTCGGAATGCCGGAAAGACCATCCGAGAGCATCCTGATGATATGGCAGCATCCCAGATTCCCTCGAACGAGTCGCTCCTCCCTCTCCCGGAAGCTCTGGAGAGCGCGAGCTTTCAGGATCTTCACCCCCACCCAGGCCGATCCCGTCCCGCAGAAGGGGGGGAGGGGGCATCAGATGGCACACTGCCTCCATTCCCGGCTGTTCGAGTCCAGAATGTCCCGCAAGGAAACGAACGGGTAGCGGAACGACAGCCCTGCAGCCAGAGGGTGGACCCATTTGGGCCACCAGGGCCCGTTTCAGAAGAACCCGGAGACCGCCTTGATCCTGCTACCACTGGCTCCTGAGGCCGTCTGGGGAGCCCTACTTTCCCGGAGGTTCCAGCTGATGCAAGCGCCCGTCCCTGGATGCGGCGCTCCCGAGCTCTCCCGGTCCGACGGAGGAGTCTCCGAGCCGCCCACGTTGACGGAGGAGCGGTAGCCGAGCGACTCCTGTTGGGGATTCACCCAAGACCCCGGGTTGGGCTCTTCCCTGGGGCCCTCTGGAGCTGTCCCGGGAACCTGATCTCCCGCGATCCCAGGAAGGGAGTGTCCAGAGAGCACCGCTGGGGGGGGTAGCAAGCACACCAGTCGTGAGAGGGAGGGGGAGAGGTGCGCCCCCTCCTCATCCCCCGTTGCAGGGTGCCGCCTCCGCGGATGAAAGCGTTGGGAGCGCCGTGGGGCCCGCGGCGGAAGGAGGAACCAACAGGAGCTCTTGGCGCGCATCCACCGACAGCCCTGCGGCCAGTGATCCCTCCCTCCGTCCCGGCGTTCCGAGGGGCATTTCTTCTTCTCGCGGGTAGCCTCCCCCTTCAACCTCTCCCCAAGGATCCCTATTTTCCTCTTGTCTCTGCTGACAATTGGCTCAAGGGAAAAAGTCCTTCCTGTGCGCTGGAACAGCTACCATTTTAGTTTCTTTTCCTCCCTGCTCCTCCTTCTCCTCCTCGGGCTCCCCACTCCTTTCCTTCCCATTCCCACATCTCATCTTCAGCTTTCTCCTTCTGTCTGCCCTGCTCCTCTCGCCATCCAGCATCTCATGCTTGCTGGAAAGCCCTATGAAAATGTTCTCCTGGGATTCTGGCGAACCCCGGAAGATGTCGCTCAGCTTCGCACTCAGTTTCCTCTCTCAGTCTCCACCCAGGCATGGATCCCTTTTTTGCCCGGAGGGGGAGGGAGAAATACGGCCCTCCCTTCTCGTGCTGTCCCTTCGCAGGAGCTTCTCGCCATCTCCTCTCCTGGAGAAAACGTCTCCCGCGCTTCCTTGCTCAGGGCGCGCGTGGGAAATGGCGATCGTCCCGACGGCAGACGGCCATTCCCGCAGGAAACCGCGCTCCTCTTCGCATAATCCGAGCGCAGGAGAGGATAAGGAATTCGTCTTCAACAGTCCCCACGAGGGAGAAAAGGACGTTGCATTACCAAGTGAAGCAGCCGGATGAGCGGGCAGCGAGACCGAGGGAAGCAGAGGAATGGAAGTGAAGGGAATTCCTAGGCATATGGTCGAAGGAGAGAACTCAATCTATAAATTCCTGGGGAAACGCAAGGTCCTGGAGTCCTTCGGTCGCGGAACATCTCCAGATGCACGCGCTTTTGTCGGAACGCTGCGATCTCCACCCCTCTGGCAGCGCTCTCTGAGGGGACTTTCTAAGATTCATTGAAAGGCCGCAGGAAGCCGCCAGATGGTATCCTGCGCTCGAGACCGATCGGCCGAGTAGCAGCCCAGAGTTGGAGGGAGGGGTGAAGGCTGCACCAAGAGGCGAAATCAGTCCCTAAGAAAAGGACCACGAGAGAAGCATGAGGACAGGAAGTCATATAAAGAGCAAGGGGGGACCAGGATGAGGAGGAGGAGAGAGAAGAAGAGAAGAAATGGGAGCTTGGAAAAGAGATGCTGCTTTTGGAGCTTCTGGCTGCTCCAGAGGCGGCGTGCACAAAGCGAGAAGGAGTGGTCAGGAATGGCGCAGAGGGATGGTGCTGAGTGATCCGTGGCTCGTGGGTCTTGCGGTCCAGCGTACCGATGGAAAAGCATCCCCGAAGAATCAGAGTAGGGGAACTTCGTGTCGATCGCTGTCGACGAGGTCCCTGACCGATCACCTGAGCACGCGAACCGCCCATTTCCTCTCCTCTTCAGTCCACACTGAGAGTACTCTCGGGAAGATGGGGATCAGGGAGAGAGGACCCTGCAGGTTTAAGTCTTGAGGATCCTCTGAGTGCTTCTGCATCTTCTCCACCCCATGCACTTGCCTCCTCACACTCCTCTGGGGCCTCCTCTTTCCACTTTGATCTTAGCCAAAAGACCGAGACGCAACGGCGCATTCTGGCACTCCTACCCATTGAGGACCTCCTCTGGCTAGGTGCGCCCTTCCGCGCATGTACTGCATCCCGAAAGCTTGCCAAAGACATGCAGTAGCGGAAAGAGCAGAGCTCGGAGTGGAGGGTCTCTTCGAAGGGACAATGCCGAAAAGCCGCCTAGGAAAGCCCTCGAATCCAGCTCGTGGTGTGTGTTTAGAGGCCGTCGTCTCTCAATGGTAGGAGGAGGTGGGGGGAATGGTGATGGGAGGAATGGTAGAGACGGAGGAAGCACGGCTGCGCTGCCACACACCACGTTTCATTTTGTTTCATTTCGTTTTTTTCGGGTGAGGAGGAAGGGGACGCAGGCGTGATGACGTCACGCTCGGTGTATCGGGGCACTGGAACGGGGCCAGGCTGGTCCCTGCCAAACCCAGCTCTTGCCTGCCCGCCTACGCCGCCCGATCAGCGTAGGCAGGCGGGTGGGTGGGAGGAGCTTGTAGCTTCCGAAGGACGTGGCACTTTCTAGGAAACTCCTCTGCAACCCATGGAAACTGCGTTGTCTCAAACCAAGGTCTCCTCTCTCGCGTGCCTTCCAAGTAAGCAGAGGTCCTACCCACACTCCATCCCTAGGCACGCCTCCTTTGGGAACCCCAAGGGCTCGCCTGAAGAGCGTACAAGAGAGCGGAGCGGATTACGACGACTCCCGGGACTCTGGCCCCTGTCTCCCTCCTCTGGAAGAGAACGGGTGAATGCTACCTCGGAACGACTGCCTTCCACCTTCCTGTTCTCCAACGCCCACCTCCTTCCCCGCAGGACTGGAATGCCTAGAGAGAGTGAGGGAGAGAGAGAGGGAAGAAAAAAAACGCCCCGGAGGACATCCTGGATAGTCTCTGCGTCTTGTCTTACAGACATGGGAGTATCCCTCTTCCCTACACCTCGCAAACTCCGTACCCTGTGACAGCTGGCCCCCTTCCCCCGTTCCCATGCCTACGCGAAATCGATTGCGCGAGGTGCGTGTGTGCTCGTGAGCACAGGGACGAATCCCCACACTTCGGGAACTGGACCTGTAGATTCCAGAAGGCTTGCTTGAATGGCTTTCTTGCTTTCCCCCTCGCCCCCTTCCTCCTCCCCCGTGCACCCACGCATTCCCTGTCTTTGGGGTGATGGAGGCCTGCTGTCCAGCCGGATCCGCGGGGATTCCCGAAACAGAATGAAGGAGCAGAAACTTCACGGAGCCTGGATCTTCCTGGAGGCTCCTCCTCGTAAGCCAGCGAGCCCGGGACAAGGCTCGTCCAACCCCCCTCCCCCCAGTTGGCCGATCTCTGACTGCGTGAGCGAAGCGCGCGCTTCGAACCATCGTTGCTCATTGTTGTGCCCACCTATTGTCGTAAACAATGGGGAACTCGGCTGAGCGGCGTGCGAGCTCCCTGAATCCGCTCTGGCCATTGTTGTTCATCGCAGCTGACTTTTCTCACTTTTCTTCGGTCTTCCCCAGCGGCTGGTACACTTCCGCATCCGTCGGAGAGGCCGACGACTCATGCAAACCCCCAGAACGGGACGCTCTGCCCACTTGGGGTCACCCGCCGATGGGCACTTTACGCTTTCGGAGGGCCGCGTTTCCTAGCCCGACAACGAGGAGGGAAACTCGAGAGCGTTCGTGGAAGCTCCGCTTCCCGGGACTACTTCTGCTGATGAACGGAAAGCGGCTTCACGGATGCAGGCGGCTTCTGGAGATCTGGGATCGGGGAGAGGTGGCATGGAGATTCCCAGCTTTAGCGCGGTTGTCCCGGAGACTGGGAAGAGAAGGACGGCCGACCGATCCCAGGTCTCGGAATCCTTAGTGCCTGGAACATCCCTGAAGGGATGTCTCCGCTCCGGAGGACTCTCTCGATGTTCCGCAACGGGAAGCGGGAAAAGTGCGCGCACGAGCACGCCAACACGCTCGCAGCTGCGCACTCCTGGGCGGCTCGCGTCAACTGTGCGCGTGCGCGCGCAGCAGTGCACAAACATGGCTGCTCCACCCTCGGAAAGACCCGACGACGAAGCTGCTGGCTGCGTTCAGGCATTCCTGACGCGATACGCCAGAGTCCAGAACTCCCGCGGCAGACGTGAACTGCGCGCGCGCGGGCGAAACAGCAACCGGTTAGGGATGGACTGCCAGGGAAGGCGGGAGGAGAGACGGGACAGGGGGGAACCGGAGAAGGGAAGTGGGGGGAAGACGGTGACGGGAAGAAAGGCGGCCTCAAGGTCGATCCGAAATAAAAGGAGGAGACTCCGTTTCACACGAGGTTGTCCCGGGAGACGCTCCGCTGCTCCATCCTGGCTCCTTGCCGCCCTCGGAGTGGGACCGGGCAGAAAAAGGAAGGGGCAAGCAGGAAGTGGAAGGAGGTTCTCCATCGGAACGCGAAGGACTAAAGCGCAGCGCTCGCGAAAGAGACCACGCAACACCTACGTGGCGAGTGCTCTGCGACAAGAAGCGCGCTCTCTGCTCCAGCTCCTCCCCGGTGAGCGGGACCGCCCACCTCCTCCAAATGGGAGCCGACAAGGAGGTGACACTATCTTCTCATGCAGGAAGATTCGGCCTTTTTTCCCCTCGGGGAGGAGCTGCTGGTCTCGGAGAGGAGGTGCCCATCGGCAGCTCTCTTTCCCAGGAAAAAGAGGGAGAGGGAGAGATGGTCGTCTTTGCCAGCTCGGACTCCTGTTCTCTTCTCAGACTCCTGCACAGCAGTTCGCCCGCAACCCCCGCAGAAGCGCCCAGCATCCATCGGCCTCACCACTCGCGTCGCTGCCGTCGGTCACGCACGATAGCTCCACAACCGTCTTCCATCCCCGAAGGCTTTCCCCTCTGGAGGTTCCGGTCTTCCTCTCTGGGATAAAGGATGCAAGGTACGTTCAGGCTGTAACAGTCAATGTTGAGTGCCTCGAAGCCACGGAGGGAACCCTCTGGGCTCTGGAAGAAGAGATCGCCTTGGAGTCCATGTCGACGGAGGCTGTGGCCCCGATCAGTTGTTCCCGAATCCGCTCCCCTACTCCTACTGCTGCTTCCTCCACGAAAGGAAGCCTGATAGGGACGCTAGAACCTAACGGAAAAACTTTCCTGAAAGAAGGAAAAGACACCTGGAATTCAGCGTGAGGTCGATGATGGCAGCAGCTCTCTCTCGCTTTCTGCTACGAAAAAAAAAAACAAAACAAAAAACCTGAGGTCTCTCCTGCCTGAGGTGAGCGGCGAGAGAAGTTTCCGGAAGTCTACAGATGCAAATGATGATCGAAAGGAAAAAGAGGAGGAGGAAGAGAAAAAGAAGACGGGGGACCAACCGAGAGGCGTCGCGCAACCGCCGAACAACGCGTGTTCACGGGACAAGCCGGACGGGCAGACGAGGCTGTCCTCCGGCACGAAAGAAGTCATGCGCACAGCTCCCGAAGCGGCCTTTGGTTAAGAGAATCCTTTCTGGCATGGAAAGGACAGCAGCACTGAATCCACGCCTCCCAAAGCCTCACTGGTCTGCGGCAGTGTTCCGCCAGATGGAAGCTCCAAGGCTCTATTCGAAGCACCTGCCGAATCAACGGCGCCACGTTTCTGCTCTCTCCTACCCCATCGCCTCCCGTAGAAGGGCCGCGATCCACGGAAGGAGATATCCCTTCGGGAACAAAAGGCGAGCGTTGTCTTCGGTGAGAGGACGCCATGACCCTCCGGCATGAGGAGTGCTTTACGTTGGCTGCAGGGCCGCTGGCCACCAAGCGTCTTCCCTTGCATCTTGGTTTCCTGGGAACAGCATCTTCATTCGGAGAGCAGCAACGTCCGAGCCAATTGGATTTTAAGGATGACGAATGGGAGCGGTTCGTCCTCACCAAGAAGGCGTGCGACAACCGCTCCTGGGAAACCATGTGTCTTTATTTCATATAGCTCGTTTCCTAACGGAGGGGATGCTGGAAGAAACCGACGGAAACGCAGATTCTGGCTCCACCTTCGCGAATCCTGACGAAATGTACCGAACAGACAATCATCTCGAGTTCTTGGTATTAAACTTCACTTCTAAAGGACTAATGGACCCGGAAAGATTCCTGATAAAAAAAGGATACATGATGGGATGTGTTCCGAGTGAGGAGGACTCTTTATTTTCCTTTCGCTCTCTCACACGAGTACCAACTCCTCCGGTGGCGTGGTATATTCTCCAAGGAAGCTCAACGCAAATGTTTATCAGAGACTGCAGACTATTTATAAGGAACTCCTCATCGAAAAGGAATCCAAAGGGAGGAAGACAAATGATCTCGAAGATGGATGGAATCTGGGAAGCGAACCTCAGGTTGGTAACCACTAAGAATCAAAGTTCAAGTGCGCCTTTAAAAGGCACCAAATCAATCCTTATTGCTAACTTCATTGGCAGTGAATCCCTCCTTTTTTGGCAAAAATCCAAAGAAGGATCCTGGAAAGGAATTTCTGCATGCAGCAGCAGCAGTGAAAAGGTACTCTTGGAAGCGCTCCCAAAAAAGCTCTGAGGAAAAACAAAACGAAGAATCCTTTAATGAGAAGAAGAAATCGAAAGGAAGCTCCGAGATGTTCCGATGCACGCTGAAAAGTGGAGTGATGACACCAACTTATGGGAACCTTATATCTCCCTGAAGTATTTCGAGTCTCTTTGCATCAGGGAGTTTCGTCTGACGTTTCTCCTTCAGTAACAAATGAGAATGAGCCATCGTAAGAGACCGAAGACACCGTCACTTAATGAAGACACCGTCATGAGATTGAGCCATCATTAGCGTTCTCTGTCTGTCTTTCTCTCTCTCAAGATATGATAACGATGCTCATGTTGACCGCAGGAGGTAGAAAATTCCATGTTGGATGAATGAAGCTGCATAAGACGAGAGATGAGAGAAAGCGAAGATCAGAGAAACGAAGAAGCGTTCTAGAAAACATGGAGCACGCACCGATTGTTAAAGCATCATGAGGTCCTGCAAACTTTTTTTTCTTTTTTTTTTTCCAGGAAGGCTCAGAAATCGGCGAATTCTCTTCGGAATCTCGATAGAATTCTCGACAGTTCTTGTATGACCCTATGAGACAGACCTCGGAGAGTCTGCATCATCGGCAGGCGTCGCCTGACCACTGCGTTCCTCGTAGAAAGTGAATATGAAATGAATCACATGGACGACTGCATCCACCATCTCGACACGAAGAACAACCCTCCTTAGGTGACCACAACAACTTCCATGCATATGACATGCCAAACGGATACGGTGCCATGGAGGAACCTCCAATCCCTAAAGCCATTGTACCTCTTAAGCGTTGGCCATCATCCCAACTATTCACGCGTCAACTCATGCAGAAAAGATACACATCCAGGCGACGTGGGTTTGGTTGAGTGACCTGAAAACAGCCGATTCTTGTTCAATAATTGGGCTGGTATGAGGGGACATCGTTACTTTTCACCCGAATTCGCCAAGTCGTTTATTATAAAAAAAAATAAATATATATGCATATATATTTACAATAAGCAGTCGCGAGATTGGTAAAGTAGTCGTCCCTTGGTAGCGGGTTCGATCCCGCTACTTCATTTCTGGCTGAAAGCAGTCTGCCGGTAGAGGTTTGCTCAAAGAAAGTTGAAAGGGCAGGGCAGGGCAGGGTAAACACAACAGCAAAAAAAAATTATGAACATGGCTGGGGGGGAGGAAGGGATCTTAGATGTCTCTCTGGTATCCTCATCATCCTTTCCAGGATGCCAGCAAGTTCCTCTTTGTGCTGTTGAAGATGCGGTCTTCTAGTGGACTCTCCTGTTCGGGAGATCGCGATCTGCATTGTGTCTCTGGTCTGCTGGTCTCTTCCTCTGTGACTTCTTGCTGCCACGGCTTCAAGGAAGCAGCACGAGGCTGCGATGGCCGCCGCGGGCGACATTCCACGCTTGAGGAGGCGTCCGAGCACATTCTTTACTCTGCGTCTTAGGAGTTGGACGTTCCTGTACGCTCCGGAGGGCAGCACACTTAGAATACCAGGTGCGGAAAGGTTTCCCGTTAGCCGCACCTGGCCCTGGAACACTGGAGCCACGCCTTCCCTGGCCCAGTGGTGACGGCATGAGTTGCATGGGGACAGCCCAATGCAACTGCAACGCCGAGTCTTTCGGGGAAGCAGAAAACCGTTTGGAAGCACCTTGGAGACCTCCACCATATTCAAGGAGGTTTCCAGGAGACGCTCCCAGCGAAGACCTTCAGGATTGACAGCGGGAGGTGCACGCTTGAGCCAGAGCCATCCAGCATCTCAACAATCTTTTTCTTTTCTACAGTTTCTCAGGATACCTCCCAACCTGCACCGGTTGTCACTGTTATCGCTATCCCGCAGGCAAAACGGTGCTGTTGCAAGGGAGGCTAGAGAGCCGTGTCAGCGCGTGAGGGTACTGAGAGCATGGCAACGGGAATGTGGGCCTTCTCTTCCCGGATCGCTGAGCCGTTTGTTCAAAATGAACACATAGAGAAGGTTCCTGAATGCATGGGAGGAATGAGGGAATGGCGTTCCCATCATTTCCTCAGTCCCCTCCTTGCCAACCAGGGCTTCATCCACAACGACGATCTCAATTAAGAAAGGGTCTGGAATGTGCCGGCCCTAAACAAACATAACTAGCGGGGAATCGGAGGATGAGGGAAGACCAATAAATAAATAGATAAGCGGAAGGCGAGTTGGATCGTCCTCGAGACGATGCATTTCCCTAGGCCTGATTAGATCAGGTGCGGGAAGAGAGGGGCGGGGTGACTTTGAGCTAGTCTGACCACACTTGCACACTTTCTCTCCACGGCCTGGGTCACTCCGCCGCACGGGGGCGATGGCTGTGCCGGATGGCTTCCTGGAATGATGGCTACTCCCTTCTTCCGCTTCGGCCATCATCGCTGCTCGCACGTGGCAGAGGGTCCCCAGCGAGGAGGCAGCTGGTTAGCTCAGAAAGTGGACACTCGTTCGAGAAGTGCCTGAGGGCGCATCATCGAGGAGTTGAGGCGTCTGCATCCCTGCTGCAGTCTCTGGAGCATTCTATTAGCTCGTGGGGAAGAGAGCTCTCAATGTCCTGCAGCGGGAACATCCCTCGGAGACTCTCCTCCCCTCTGGGGCGTGGTGGAGTTCCTCGCTCCAGGAAGGGGGGAGGGTTGCAACCACCGACGAGATCGCAAGCGGTTCGCCGGCAGCGGAAGAAGTAATGAGGCCAATGGTGGGGTTTGCCGCGAGCCGTCGAGACAGAAACAGGTGTCAGATGGCAAGTTCGAGGGGTGGGAGGACCACCATGGCACTGCCCTTGGGGTTCCTTCCGGAGTAGGCTGGGCCGACAGGGAGCTGTCGTGCTGACTACCTCGTGCGGTGTGCCGACCACCCCTCGGGGTGCGTTTGGGCCAGAGCGAGCGCCTGTCGTTCGCCGGTAGTTCAGCTCGAGGACGCGCCACTCACGCCAGGAGCGAACGAACTGCGCGAAGAAAGTTGGTAGACAGAGACGGCTTCATCCCAGCTGTAAGAAGACCTAGTCGCCGCGCCTACTCGCTGGAACCATCGATCTCATCTTAAATGGCAGCCTCCTCTGGAACCCTCCCCCCCTCCTCGCCTATTCGCCAACTGAAGAGCCGACGACGCAGGTGACATAGCTCAAACGTCGGCAACCCAGAGGGCACCTTCGAAAGGCTGCGGAAGTCCGCTCGAGTGGCGGGACTTCGATCCCCGGTGCTGCTGCGGGCAACACTCCCATCCGGAGCCCGAGGTGCCATCCAGGGAGGAATGCGGGAAGCTCTTGGAGAGATCTTGGACCACAGTTCCAGCAGATGATTCCGAAGCCTCCTCTCTGGTCTATTGTTCTCCCCGCTGATCTGCAGCATCCACGAGAAGACCCTTCCGTCGCTCCTCCCTGAGAAGAAGGCTGCTGCTTGAGAACTGTCTCCCTGATCCAGGAGAGCAGGGCGACGAAGAGATGGGGGAGATCCCAACGGCCTCCTCCGCGCTCTTGGAAGCGAGAGGATCGTTTCCAGAAGACGGATAGGGAATGGAAGGGAACCCGAAGGAGGGAGGCGCCAGGAAACGGTCTTCGGCGTTAGAAGGCTACTTGAAGGACAAGAGTGAAGGAGGATGATATCATCGCCTGTCCCGAGGATGGAGATATAGACTTCAGGACGAGAAAGAAAATGAAGGGTAGGAGTGCCCTCTCATGGTCCTCGGGAGTGGGCGAAGCTCCCCCGGGGGCTAAAGGAGGAAGAGGGAGCAGGTCGATTCCTCGGGAGCGCGCGCGCCCTCCCGACTGCCTCGCTGCGTCCTAGAGGGAAGTCGGCGCCAGTCGGACGCTCCTGGACGCACATGCGAGTCCCGAGTCCACTCCCGCCTCGAAGCTGGCCTTCCTTCTTTTCCCCCGGGATTGATAGCAGGAAGCACGGAGAGGCTGCGATCGTCCGCGCGGGGCACCCGTGGCGCCTCGAGAGGAGCGTGAAAGGAGGAAGAGTTTCAGCTCCTTCCTTCCATGCTGCCGCAGTCCCTTCAGAGTGACAAGAGTGGCGTTGGCCAGAAGAGGGTCCGCCCTCCCTCTTGATTCCCTCTTCCTCCTCACCCCGGAAGGTCCTCCTCTCCAGTCAAGGACGACTCCCGCCCGAGGAAGGATGTGACTCCTCGGGCTCTCCCGTATTCTCTCGCTCTACTTGCACGGGAGGGTTCCTCTTTCCTGACTCCTCCTCCCTCTCGGTTCTGGGAAAGCGCGACATCTCAGGAGGGGCCCGCCTTTCTCTGAGCGAACAGGAATGGAGGAAAGGGAAGAGGGGAACAAGGTCACCGAGGACAGTCGGGAAGGAAGGGGAGCACGGAACTTGCCCCTGCCCCTTCTCCTCTCCCAGAGGGGGGAAGGAGAAGGGGCAGAGCTCTCTGAGACGCTGGAGCGACGACACATCGGTTCGTTGCCGCGGAAACCGCAAACGTCGTTCCACCACCCCTTCCTGCCTGGCCGGTGGGGACGAGGAGGAGCGCACGCCTTCCCAAGGATCTTCGAGGTCCTCGCTGGCGCGTCAGGACGCCAGCAGCTTCCGCTGAGGTTATGGCGCCTCCTCCTCTTCCTCCTCTCTTCTGAAGTTTCCGCACCCCTTGAGAACCACCCTCTCCCCTTTCCTCACTCTCACCCCCCTCCCCTTCCTTATCAGCCGCACGAGCGCGCAGAAGACGGGACTCACCCGTCTTCTGTGGGCCCTTGGGGGAGGATGAGGTCGCGCGAGACAACGAGCACGCTCGCTCTCCCACCCACCTGACGCGCGCACGTTGCTGCTGCCCTTTCTGTCCCCCCCCCCCTCCCTCCCAGCGAACCTCTCGCTCACCGCCCCCTTCCATCCGCCGCCGCCTCCACCCTCCCCCGCGCCCCAGCGGCTGACATGCGTGGGAAGAGAGGGTGGAGGAGGGGGCAGAAGGGGAGGAGCGGCGGACAAGCAAGAAGGATGGCGTCGTTGGCGTCCGCTGCTGCGCCACGACCGCGAATTTCGGGCAGAGAGAAGGAGAGGCGGACCACTAGCCGTGGGTGGGTGGGGGAAGGAGGGTGGAGAGGCGGACAGCAAGGGGTACGCGGTGAGCTACTGTTGCGACGCTGCGTTGCCGCGGAAGCCTTTCGGAGACGGTGCTCCGTGGAGGCATCTATGTGCTCCTCCTAGGACACACAGTGGCCGTGGTGGAAAGGGGAGAGGTGGAAGAAGGAGAAAAACCCTCTCCTCCTCCTCCTCCTCTCCCCCACGCTACTACCCCACTGCCCTCCTCTCATGCGAGTGGGAGACGATGGCGACGCTGCGCGCGAGCTCGAGGACTCAACATGGACGACGAATAAAGAGAGAAGGGGAAAGGGGGGAAGGAGAGAAGGAAGGGTGGAGGAAGGAGCAGAGGAAGGGAAGAAGAAAAAGGAGGAGGAGAAAGGGAAGAAGAGAAGGAAGATGAGCGGAGGAGGAGAGATGGAAAGAACAGAGGAGGAGGAGACATACTGCGCGGCCCACCCTACCCCACCTCCACTCCCCCACGCGCGCACATGCATGCATGCAGCGCACTCTTCCTTCTCCACCTCCACCTCCTCCTCCTCCTCCTACGGCGAAGACGATGGAGGCGCTCCCGCGCGCGGACTTATCTCTCCGATCCGATTCGCTGCTATTTTGGACGCTTGGCAACCGCGCTCTTGTAGGGCTCTCGGGCGGCGCAGCGTGTCAGTGCGGCGCGGGTTGCGACGGCGTGCGGAGGCCGTGCGAGCGCGTTGAGTCAGTTGAGGGCGACGGTGGCAGCATCACTACAGCAGCAGCGATGGCGGAGAGGAGCCGAGAGGTGCCCATGCACAGGAGCGACTTCAGCGTCCTCGACTCGGAGTTCAACAGCATCCGGGAGCGGTTCGACGCGGAGATGAGCAAGATGGAGGAGGAGATGGCCAAGTTCCGGCAGGAGCTGCTCAGCCGCGAGTCCAGCATCTTCTCGAGGACGGGCAGCGGCAGGGATGCTGCCGACGGCCTCAAGAACTTCAAGAAGAGGTGAGCGCACCGCTTCCCACTCCGCCCTGTAGGTGGCGGGAGCGACGGGGGAGGAGAGGAGGAAGGGAGGGGGGTCTCCAGCCTACTCCTGCTCAGGCATTCCTCTTGCTCGCGTCAGGTCCGAGTGACGTCATGACCCGGAGGCGGTTGCGTCGTTGCCGGCGCTGCTTGCCGTCCCCTCGCGGGCGTTTGGAGAAGGATCTGCCGCGTTCTCTTTCTCCCTCCTCCTCCTTCCGCTGGTCAGCTCCTCCGGTCCGACCGGCGAAAAACGCCCCATCTAAGGGAAACCGGAAGAAAGAACAGGGAAGGGGAGCGTCGCGTGGCAAGGGGAGCGTCGCGTGGCAACCGTGCGGATCCCCCGCTGCCGCCGCCGCCGCCACATCGATTTCCCGTTTGCCGCTGCTGCGGAGGAAGGGGAGGAGGGGTGCCGTAGCGCGCACGGTAACCACGGGGAACGAGCGGCGGAGTGTGCGTTGCGGGCTCTTCCAAGGTCAGTCGGCATGCAGCAGATCGAAAGCGCGTGAGCGCACGCACGGTGCCAGAACCGGGGAGCGAGCTCAGCGCCGCCAAGGAGATGTGAGGAGGCTGAAGGGCAACCGGCGGACCGGCGCTCGCTCGCTTGCTGCGCTAGGTGGGTGGGTACTTACGGGAAGCGCTGCCGTCTTTCGGACGCGGGAGGCTGAGTTCGCGCGCATGCATTCGCGCAGGTGACGGCGAGTACGGTCTCTACACCCCCTCCCGAGCCGTTCACTCTCAGCGAAGGGGGTAGGGGGTGGGGGCGCCCCGCTTCCTTTCGAGGGAACAGCTCCCAGGGCGACGAGAAGAGAACAGTGGTCACTTGCATCCCGAGCTCGGGAAAGGCAGGAGCGCATGTCTCCTCCGCAGTCTCTCCCCGGCCTCTTCCGGCATCTCGCCGGCTCTGCGTTTTATTTTTGGAGCGAGGGCGAGCGAGCGAACAAGCTGAAGTCGCCTTGCCGCCACGGCGGCATCTGCCGGGCTTTTGCCAAATTAGAAGCTAATTCCTGTTTTTTTTTTTTTTTGTTTATTTATTTATTTTTTTTTCTTCTCCTTTTGTGCCTAACGCAGCCAACAGTCGGCGTCCTCGACTTGGAAGGAAAGCGTGGAGGATGGAACACGGTATGTCAGCATCGTTTCCTTGGCAATACCCCTGGGAAACCTGCCAGATCAGATTCTCCCCTCCTCCCCCTCGTTTCGTCTTCCCTTTCCTTCTTTGATTTTCTGCTGGATGGAGGCAGCGGAAACCGCGCGGCTCACCCCATTTTTTTTTTCTCTCCGCGTTCCAAACACACGCCCCAGGCTTTCGGTCTCCCCTCCCCCTCCTCCGATTCTTTTTCCTCCTCCCTGCGACTCCGTTCTTCCGTTTCCCTCCCTTCCTCCACTTCAGCTCCCTCTTCGTCCCCTTCCCATTTCACTTCCTCCTCCCCATCTCTCCCTTCCTCCCCTCCTCCCTCGCCTCTCTACCTGGCCGGCGTTTCGCGCGCGAGCGGTGACCCCGAACGCGTCTGTGGAAAGCAGCGAGCGCGAGAGGAACTCTCGAGGCCTTCCTTCCGACGGATTGCTGCTCTTTCGCTGGTCCGCCTCCAGGCGCCGGCGGCTGCGTCCTCCCGCTGCCACCTGCGCCGCAAAGTCCCGTGGCGAAAGCGCCCAGCCTCCCTTTCCTCGTCCGTCGCCGAATCCGCGCGCAACTCCCTCTCCCTTTCCGCTTCCTTCCCCTGTTGGAACCGCCTCATCCCGGAAACCGAATGCTGCCGCCTTCTCCCTCGTCGCTTGCGAGAGGTCTCCTTCCGACGTCCCAGGACGATCCCGTGCGCGTCTCCCTTGTCCCGTCGATCCCCGAGCGGAGGTCACCAGCCTCGCGCCCCCACAATCGCGCGCGCGAGGTGTTGCTGCAGGGGCGTTCGCGAGAGCTCGCGCGCTCCTTATGGACGAGGGACGGTCGCGTGACGGGGCAGCCGATGACGACGGATCGCGGAGGGGAGGAAGGAAAGCGTGCGTGCTTGCGTTCGTGCTTCTCAGTCACGGCAGCCTCCCCCCTTTCCTCCTGACCGTGTTCTGTTCCTGCACCTGTTTCTTGTCTCTCTTCTTCCTCCTCCTCCTCTCTTCTTCCTCCTTCCATGCGCTCGACTTCGCGCTCCTCCAGCGTAATGAAGACGGCGTTCCTGCTCTTGCGCGAAGGGTCATGCCGAGCATCTCCTACGCCCGCAGCCATCGGAAGGAGCTTCTCCGCCGACCGCGGCGAGAGCAGGGGAGGGGGGGGGCATTTCGTTCGTTGCCGTCTCCGCTGCCTTCGCTATTGCGGCTGCTGCTTCCGGCGAGAGGAGGCCTCTTGCCGTTCCTCCGCCTTCAGTCCGCGTCTCCTCTCCCGGGTTTACCTCGGACGGAGGAACCTGGCGCCCGCGACGGCAGGAAGATGGGATGGGCAGGGTGTCCGGACGCGTCTCCCCGTCTCTCCCTCGCCCCTTCCTGTTCCTTCTCGTTCGGGACGGCGCGCTAAGGAAAGCGGCAGGCGACACAAGACTCTCGCTTGCTCGCGGTCGGATCGGGTCGCTGTCCCCCGGCATCCGTCTCTCCTTCGGTGCAACAAAAAGAGAAAGGGGAGTTGGCAGCAGCAGCAGCGGCGGCATGCGGCTACCGCCTCCCCGTCTCCAAGGAGATGCTCTTCCTCCCTCCCCCGCCCTTCCTCTTCTCCGCCGGGATGTGCGTGGTGGTGCTCGTTTTCTTTTCACGTTTCCATACTAATCCTCTTCCCGCCCTCCTCCTCCTCCTCCTCCGCTCCACTTCATCCAGCGACGGGCGCATGTTCCTCATGGTCTCTGTTGTTATGCAGTTACTCAGAATCCTGCGAAACCAAGGAATTCCACGCCTGGTCCAGTGATTCGGGCAAGGGAAGCTCGCCTCCGCCCTTCCAAAGCGTCTTTCAAAGTAACGGGGTCAAATCTCAAGCTAACAAGTTTAATACAAGGCATGTGACGTTTCTCTTTTCTTGTTTGGCCCTCTTGCCTGATCATCTGCTTGCTCGCCCCCCTGCCTGCGACCCCGCACGCACATGCACGCATCCCAACCAGAACGCCCGTGGCCACCGCCCGGCTCCCCTTCTCGGGTCATCCTCGAGCAGCGAATCGGGGCGGCGCGTCACGCCTTTTTATTGTTCATCTTCCTTTCTTCTTGTAGTCATAACATAGAGATAGCCCAGTCCTACGCCCTCTAGTTGCTGTGTGTCACAAAACCCAAAGGTCTTGTCTCGTCTTCTTTTATTTTTATTTTTATTTTTTTTTTTTTTTGTGTTTTGCGTCTGTTTGTTCAAACGTCACTCCAAAAAAAAAAAATGAATTAATTTCTCCTCCCCTCTCCCCCCCCTTTTCTCCCCCCCCCCCTTTGCTGATTTTTTTTAGCCTCCCTTCGGATGGCGCCGCGTCCCAGCGCAGCTGGCTGGACGGCCTCAACTCGCCGCTGATCCAGGAAGTCGACAACGGCAAGGTGCTGAAGCTGCGGTTCGACGTCAGCCAGTATGCTCCGGAGGAGATCGTGGTCAAGACCGTGGACAACAAGCTGAACGTGCACGCGAAGCACGAGGAGAAGACGGACAACCGCAGCACCTACCGGGAGTACAACAGGGAGTTTCTCCTGCCCAAGTACGTGAACCCGGAGAGCATATGCTCCTCGCTGTCCCGCGACGGCGTGCTGACCGTGGAGGCACCCTTGCCGGCGTCCATCCCTTCCAACGAGAAGCTGATCTCGATAGAACACCGCTAGCCCGCGCCCCCCCCCCCCCGGCGGCGTGTCCTGGCCACGTGCGACCGCAGGTCGCCGGCGCGCGGGGGGGCTGGAGCGCGCGCGGCTCCCGGCACACCACCGCCACGAGCCCCCCAGCCGTGGTGACGGCGACGGCAGCAGCGGACTGTACCTTTCCTTCACCGTCTCCCGTTGTCCTCGAGACCAGCGCATCCTTGGAAGCAGCTTTCCTCTCCAAATTTGTTGCCTTTTGTGGTTCCGCTTGAGTTAGTATAAAGTCTTCTGGAAGACCGCCCTGTGCTTGCTTTGTGAGGGGGAGCAGCTCACGGTCGTGGGAGAGGGGGAAAGGAGGGGGGATCGTTTCACCCAGGGCGGGCGCCAGCAGCCACCCATCGCGCGATCGCCAGACGCCGATTGATGGGGTCATCATATGCTCCCCTCTTTCTCGTCTTGCTGTCGCGGGGTTGCGGCCCCCGATCCCCCCCAGGAAGGACCAAGCTGGAGACTGCTGAACGTCCCTGAACCAGGCACGCCTCGGACCGATGGGCGGTCTCTCCGGCAACCACGGCGTTGGAGTCAGCGGACGCAGTGGAGGCGAGGCACTGGATCCGTCGCCTCGGCACCCGTCTAGCTCTTTGAAGACCTCCCGTTGCGCTTCGTACCTCCCTCTACCAACTCTCCCGAGCGCGCGGAGACCGCGCGTCTGCGCACGCGCCCTCCGCCCCGCGGTCGTTGTCGGGGAGACCGTTGCTTTGCTTGACGGGCGTGGCGTCTGTTCCCGCTTTTCATGAGAGACACCCGCCGGACTGCGTCGTGCTCTCCCGGCAAGAGAAACAGCCGCACCGCAACCCCCCACCCCCACCCCCTACCCCCCCGGTTTCAGGAATCCGGAAAGGAGGCCAGGAGATAGGGCAAGGTGCGTGCTGCATTGGGTTCCTCTCTCCCCTCCCCCATCCTTCCAATTCAGGTCGCATCCCGAAGTCGAGGTTGTGACTGGGGACCCCGTTCGAGGGGCGTGGAGAAGGAGAGGAACGTTTGGAGCTCGCGGACGCGCCACCACCGGATTGGGCGGGTCTCGCAGCGACGACTCCATCCCCGGAAGTTCACTTCCGGCCTCAACACACGCCAGCGCCGCCACGAGCGTCGCTTTGACGCCGTCGCGAAACCTTTCCCTCCCCTTTTCCTCCAGGAATCGCTCCCGCAAAACGAAAGGGGAGAAAGGGCACTCGCGGAAAGGAAGGTTCCTCCAGCCTTCGTGACCCGCCAGGTGTCGTACGGTGAAAAAAAGAAAAAAGGAGAGGGGGAAGGGAGGGGAGGGAGAGCAGGTGTCTGCTCGCATAGCAACGGGTCACGTGATCGCGCGCGAAGGCCTTCGAAGACGGCAGCGGTCAGGGTTTGCGCTCGCCCTCCTCCCTCCGAGCGGCGAATGGCGACGCGGCTTCGCCCGATGGCGAGCACCGCCCGTGGAGAGCTGCGTGGCAGGGTGTGTGCCGCCGCCATGCGCGGCTGGAATGTTCGAAAGCGCCACCTTTTTTCCCCCGCGGCGCTCTCGGATCCACAAAACGAGCTTCCGCAGCTCCCTTCCCTTCCTGCATTCCTCCCCTCCCTTTTTCCTGCCTCCCGGGGACGCCCGCGGTCGCCCTGGAAAGCGGGAGGCAGGAAAAAGCACCTGCAAGGGCGTTGGTGGGCTGAAGAGCGCAGGGAGGAAGGATCGCCGCTATCCGCCGAGGGAGTGACGACGCACCTAGATGGCCCCGCCAGAAAGAAAGGAGGGAGGAGGGGAACTGCTGAGCGGTCAGGGGAACTCCCAGAATTCCCGGGTCCATCCGAGAGCCTCGGGTGTCTGCCGCACTCAAGGAAAAGTCGATGCCCAGAGCGAAGAAGGTGTCCTCCGGCTGCACGGAGCTTCGGATCGGGAAGAGGAGCGCACGAGAAGGAAAAGCGACTCACACGCAGCAGCAGGGACCATGGTGCGGTTCGCTCCGCGGGGAGCCATGGTTACCGGAGCCAAGCCGGAAGCCGTGTTGGTCAGGCAGAAGACCGATTGGTGCGCCGATTACCTCCTTTCCCCCCCTCCTCCTTCTCGCCCTGCCCCCGAGCGCACGTTGGGGAGCGAGACGGCAGTGGCTGCCCATAGGGCAAGTTGGCGAAGGCGATCGGCAGAAAAGGAAGCTGCGCGCCACCGGTTCCTAGGATGGTAGTCAGTTTGCCCCGCGGCACGCGCTACCCAAAGCACGGGCGGAATCGGCTGCGAGGGAAGAACTGCTTCTCTCTTCGGAGGAGGGCGAAGCCGCGGACATCATCAGGGAGCAGAGTTCTTGATCGAGTCCTCCGCCGAGGTACCCCGTCTGCGCGGCGTCCCTTCCGTTCTTTCCCCTCGAAAAGATTGTCCTTTCCGCTGACAGACGGCAGCTGTCCTCACGGAAGGAGCTCTTCGCTTTCGAAAGGCGAGCGAGGAGGAAGCACTTTGGGGGAAGGGCCGTGCATCCACCGCGGGGGAGCAGCAAGCAAATTAATCACCGCGCCTACGGCGGCCCTTGCCGTGCAGATGGCTTTTGCGGACGCGAACGCCAGCCCATCTGGGTGCGAACTGATTCATAGGACCGCGGGTAGCCGCGCAAGGTTCTGCCGGAGTCCCAGTTCGCGGCGGTCCCGTTCGGCGAAGAGTGGAACTCGGCGAGCGGGCAGGTGGGCCCAGCGAGCAACGCTCAGGCGCTCGGATCCCGCCTTCGATCAGCCCCGACGTTCCCGTGGAAGCCGAGCCCGCCGGCTGCGCCAGGACCTTGGCCCGAACACACACACACACACACAAAAATCCTTCCCGCAGGTCTCCACTCCCGGAAGACGTTTCCGCTCTTCCCCTTTCCATTTCCAGGATCGCGGGATGTCGCAGCAGCAGCGCCCCAAAATGGTCTTCAGCTTCCGTTTCCTCTCATCCTTTCCACCTCTCCGCGGGAGGCGGGCAGCCCTTGGAATTCGCCCATCCCTCGCGCGATGGTGCAACTGCCGCGCCTGCAGAGCACTCGGATCTTTCGGCAACGCCGGGCCGAAGCGCTGCGGCGGCGACTGCCACCTGGAACTTCCGGCTCCCTCTAACAGTCGAATGTCCCCAAGTTGTCTCATCAGGGAGCACCGCTGGGTCGAGGGCGGGAGAGGCGACCTTGCGCAGGCGGCGAAAGGTCGATTCGTAGGTCACCAAACGGAGAGAGGAGGAGCAGGAAGAGGGAACCAGCTGCAATCCGTTGGGAGCTGACTGTTCCCCTCTCCCTCCCCCTTTCGTTTGTTCCGCTGGTTCTTTTTGACAAGAGTAACAGAAACCGTGCAGTTGTCGATCGCACGGGTCCCTTCCACGTGGATTCGTCTTGGCCATGGCCTGTCAAATGCATGTCGTCCTCCTCCTGCAGGAAAAGTCCTCCCCCACGCTTCCCTAGGGCTCCGCAGCAGAGGACCGTTCCCGTGGACGACCGACCCGGACGATTTCCCAGACTCGAATCCTGCCGAATCCGGAAACCGGTTGTTAGCGAGGAAGCCACCAGAAGGGAATCCTGGTCTCCGTGAGACCTCAGACTGGCCGAGCCTGTTTCGCACGCACGCACCCTGGTTTAAGGAAACGCGCGAGCGGACGAAAAAGACAAGCAAAGGGGGGGGTGCCCCTTCCTCGCGCGCACCAAAGAAAGGGAGGGAGCAGCAACACCACCGTCAGTTTCTTGTGCAAAGGTAGCTGCCCGTTCTAAAGGGCAGCCTAAGCGCTCAGCAGCTGCAAAAGAGAAAACGGCGCGCGCGACCGTCAGGTGGCCGTAAATCGTGATCGAAAGTGCCTCCTCCCCCAATTCCTGATCAAAGGGTTGCTAGGACCGGAGTGGCTCCTTCTGCTGATTAGATCGGGTCGAGAAAAGAAACAAGAAAGAAGAGAATAGAAAAAAATTTCGATCCTTCGGAAATTTTTTTAATCTTTCTTCATCATGTTGCCGGGAAACCAACCGTGCCGCGCGCACGAGGGAGAGATAGAGCGAGGGCATGAGCTTTCGTTTCTGTTGGAGATGCTGCTTCCAACCGTTTCCCGGGAGAGACCAGTGATTGACGGTTCCGCTGCCGTGCCTCACGAGATCTTTAAATGAGCTCCCTCATAAAAGGACACCCCCATGCAGCAGCCGTCTGGGTTTCGGGGGGCTGGGAACAGGACAGGTAACCTCTACGTCCGCCAGTGAAAGTTGGTTACAGCTGTTCCTTTCTCCCGTCTGAACTTCTACCACGCAAGCAGCACCATCATCCGGAAACTTTATGGGCCTACGATGCTAATCTCGCATCACTCCTCTGCAGAGATCATTCTTATTATTTAGAAAGCGGAGGTGGAAGTTCTCGGAGCGGAGCGGAAGCACTTGTGACACGCACGAGCGCGCGCATTCCTGTTCGTGTGGACGTGCGTTTACGACACAGCCGCCATCACCGCGAGCGAAAACACTCGCATCATGCGAAATCATGCAGCCGATGAGTGGAGTCCTGCAAAGCCAGATAATGAGACGATCCAGATGATCCTTCATTTACTTGCGCGAACACGCGAGACGTTGCGTTCCTATGGTTCCGGGCTCTGCTGTTCTCCGGTTTGGAGCAGCCGGGCGGGTGTTCCATGAGATCCGGCAAAGAACCGATTAGTGTGTGTGTGTTGGGGGGGGGGGGGATTCTGGCGAGGGTAACTTTCATATTGGTTGAAAAAGTTCACGTCATCCTGTGGAACTGCTGAAGCAAAAAAGAAGCAAGGAATCTACCCCGAGGGTCCCATGACTCACAGCACTCTCAAGAGGTCGTGATAGTGGAGCAAAACGAAGCGGAAGTTACGGGTTTCACGTTGGAACGATTTTTGAAAGTCTGTTTGCCTGTATGTGCATGTAAAATCGGTGGAACAGCTCAGAACCAAAATGGAGGACCGCAGTGAACCAAAAGGTGCCATGAGCATCGAAGGCCTACGAAATGGAAAGCATTTCCTTGGGTGAGGAAGAATCAAAACTGTTCTTGAGATGAGTATCTGTCACCCTGAATTCTTCTCCCCCCCCCCCTCCCCCCATTTTCTTAAAAATGAAAGAAGCTGTTGAGAAAAATATATATATACTTGCAAAAAGACAATTTCGTTGATGGTTAGTTTTTCACACGAGGAGCGCCAAAGAATGAGCGCTACCTGCACCTGGATATCAGATCCTTGGAAGCAGTGGGGCATAAATGGCTCCGGAAGGTATTCATTGATCCTCTGTGTTTACCTTATCAAAACTATTTGGAGACGTTGGGTGATATTCCTCTTCAGATCAACAAAAATTCCCATAGAAGGGCTTTGGAAACGGAATGCTCTGCCCCCACGACAAAGATGCCTTTTGTCTTTCTATTTGTGCTCCCACACAACCACATTGAGTAGGGCATGAGGCGATTGCGATCGAAATCCCGAAAGATCACAAAAAGTAAACACGTGTGCTTATTCTAAACACATAGATTGATGTGCAAAGTTATTTTTACTATGCGTAGTTATTCCTATGTATTAACAGATATATTAGTAACAGAAATGCCATCGGACCAGATATATTTATTGAAATTCAAGGACACACATTTTATTAATAAAATTAATAATTTGTTGATTGTACTGTTGATAGATATTCAAGATTATGGGAAATGTATATCATCAACATTAATATTTATAAGCATGTACATATATATATGTATATGTGAATACATATAATAAGCGTATATATATTTATTTCTTATACTCTTCGTGATGCATACTAATCCATAAATTAATCTTTATATAAATATATATATACATGAATATACATAATAAGCACATATATGTATTTTTCTATAACCTTTGAGACATATATCAATAATATAATCAACAAAGTGTGAATTGTATTAATTAAATACACGTCACTGAATCTTGATAAATATAACCGGTCCAATAACATTACCGTTAATAACGTGTTTGTTAAAAAATAGGAATAATTATGTATAGCAAAATAGCTTGGTACATCAAGCTGCGTAGAACAAGCACACGTGTTTATCTGAGGTGGTCTTTCGGGATTCTGATCGTTCGGGATGTTGGACCAAACGCGACGTCAGGACGATTGCGATCCGTCGAGACGGCACGCAAGCGACACGCCGGAACGTCATCGTCACACAATTCGGAGCCCAGCGTGTGCACTCGCTCCAAAGCACCCCGGCACATCAGTCGTTGCCTTGGCGATTTCGGCTTGGATGCAGGACGCTACCGAAGTTGCGGTGGGCGTGCGAGGAAACCTCGGAGGGACGCTGCTTAGGATCAGCCGCACAGCCACTTTTCTCTTCCTCTTCAGCGCGCTCTTCATTGCCTTTCCTCCATCCCTAATATAGAAGAAGCTCAGCTGACGAGTCAGGAATCAGGCATGCATCCGATCCAGTTCCCCTGCAACTTGCCCCAAGCACGTCTGTATTGCATTTTCAGCCCGTCGAGGGGGGAAAAAAGTACTCCCGAAGACGTGAGTTATGGAGACGAACCGCAGTTTTTCCACGCAGGAACGAGTTTTTCTCGTTGCCATCCACATGCCCAAGCTAATTATAAAATGCTCGGCGTAATGAGGGAGATGGCGGGTACGGAATTCGAGAAAGTTCCGCAGCTCTGTGGCCAGCTTGCGGTTGGAAGGCGCCCGGCAGGGTCCCACGGAGCAAAAGCAGAGACAAGCCTTCTTCGGGAAACTGGTGAGACTCTGCTCTCCGGCGCGACGCGGGCCTCGTGAGAAAGACGGAGGAGGGAGAGGCGGCAGAGAGCGCTCACGCCGACGCGCGGGGAGGCGGGCCGGAGCAGCTATGGGTTTTTCGAACGCGTGTTTGTTCCCTCTCTCTCTCTCTCTCTCTCTCTCTCTCTCTCTCTCTCTCTCTCTCTCTCTCTCTCTCTCTATCCCCTCTCTCCCTCCCTCCCGCCCTTCTCCTGAGGAAAACACGACGAGGAATTTCCCACAAGGGCCCCCTCTGCGGACACAGCCATTTCCCTCCGACAGACTGCGAAAGAGAATGCGGATGGCCTTCCATCAACGCGTTTTAAGGAAAGAACGATTCGAAGTATCCGACTGGATCTCGGAATGACCTCTCCCCATCCAAGCAGTACGATTTCGTGGCGGGCAGAGGTTCTCCCGGGTGAGGAAAGCTGGTCTTCACGAAAAGCATGTTTTTTCTTATTTTTTTACCCGAAGAATCCGTCATTCCTAATTGTGAATTCCTCGCAACTCTTTCGAAAGGGGTCCTTTCGGACTGATGCTAATGAATTACGCACCTTACGCGCTGCGGCACACGCTGCTGCGGCGATTGGTTCGTGGGGGTCATGGGGTCCCCGGGCCCGAAAGTTTCCTGAGCACCACCCGGTTGGGGGTTCCCACTTAGACGGTTGCGAGGCCGGGCCCGCTCTCTCTCTCTCTCTCTTCTCGGGAATGTCTTCCGCGGATCGAAACTGGAGCACGGGGGAACCTGCAGCGCGGCTCCTCCCCGCTCGAGTAGCGGGGCGGGTAGCGGGCGGCCAACTCCGGTCCGACTGCGCGCATCTCGCAGCGGCATGGCAACCGTTCTCAGAGAGGGGCACTCGCTTTCGCTTCGGGTCGCTCCTCCGGCGGAGGGCGGGCGGCTCAAAGGCTCCCGAACTCGCGGCAGGGTGCTCCGACCCAGCGGGAACGGAAGGGAGGGGGAGAGGGGCTGAAGGGGAGGAGGGAGGGGGGGGGGAAGCGGGGCACAGCCTCTCAAGGGATGGCAAGCAAGCATCCGGGAAGCGCGTATCTTCTCCGATCTTCCGGGGGACGGGAGCTCGGTCCAGACAGGAGTCCCTCAGAGATGGCTGAGGACGCTCGACCTCTCGTGATCAACAGTGCAAGGTGAGTGCCCTTTTTACATCCCTTTGTCCGTTTCCGGACAAAACGGTTGGCCTGAATTTCAGAGTGACGTGCAAGCTGCTGCCTTACGCCGACCCTCCAGCCTCCGCCGCTCGCGCGAGGTGCGAGGCGCCTTGCCGGTCGCACGGATTCGCGCGCTGCCGAAACGCAGCCTGATCGCACCGGAGAGGAACATTTACCGTCGCGACAGCTGACGACCCGGCGAATTCGGAACCTGCTTTTCTTGGCGCGGGATGTTCTTGCCTCCCCCGACGAAAGCACTCTATCCCCGACCCCTGCAGTGACGTGCTTCCCCGAGGTAAGGGCGTTTGTCCTCCTCGTCTCCCCGAAGGGATCCTCGAATGAGGATGCTGCGCTCAACCTTATGCAGTCATGGGAACGAGCAGGAGAAGGAGAACAAGAAGGCTGGAGGTAATCAGAGATTAGGGGCAACAGAGGGCAGTTCGAGAAATGAAAAAAAAAAAAAAAAAAAGGAGAAGCACATGTTCATGTCGCAAGAATCAGAATTTGGGGGGGGGGGGGGCATTTCCGCAACTGTCCTGAGTAGGAAGTGACTGTCCCGTATTCAGCTCGCGCCCTCATGCAGCAGCGGCGGCAGCAGCAGCAGACTTCCAGGATAACAACGGGCCTCAGGGATGGAATGGTCAGTGGGCAGTCACCTCCTGATATCTCCTACGATCCAGCTCTCACTCTTGCTTCGTCATCCAAGTTCGACCCGCCCTGACCCAAACGCCACAAATTACCTACATGCTCATCCGGAGTAGCGTTGGCCCGCCACACTCTCCTCCAATGCTCTGCATTTGAGCTCCCTCCCCCCACCCCCTCTTCCCCCCCTTCCGCTTTCGCTCGTGCTGGTCACCTAACTGACTCAGGAGAGGGGGCGTTTCCTTGGAGAACCACCTACACTTCTGTTGCTTTTTCATCTCTCGCCTCCTCCTCCTTCTCCTCCCACCGCTTCGTACTGAATTCTCTTGCTCTTTCGACGCTGGACGGCTGATCTGGCGATGGCTCTGCTGAACGCCTCCTTTCGCTCACGACCGAGCGCAGCTGCCACTGCCGTCTTTCCAGATGGGAATTGATCGGCTGAAGGATGGCAACCCTGCGAGAAGAGACCGCCCAACCGAAACCGAAGAGGATCGCTGAGGAAGAACGGTTGCTTCCTCCGCCCCCTACGGGAGCCTCGGAGGAAACTCGGAAGGACGGTCCGGACCTCCACGGTTTCCCAGCTTCCGGCATCCGGTTCATCTGGTGTTGGAAATCACCCCGGTCAACAGCCTCGAGTTCTTTCGACGCCTCTCTCCGGTCCTGTACAATCAAGATTCGATGCCTCCGGCACTTCCAAGAAAAAAGATCGTGACCTTCCCCTTCCATCCTTCTCTCTTTGCTCTTCATCCCTTTTCTGCCGTTTTCAGGCGACGCTCCTGTCGGGGAGGTGGGGGAAGGAGAGAAGAGAGGAGGGGGAGGGCGCTCTGCAGTCTCGCTGCCCGAGATTCCTGCACGACTTCCTGGGCTCCACCTGCAATTAGCTTGATCTTGACGACTCATCCATGCCCGTAGCAGAAGAGACTCGGAACCGGCTCCATCCACCCATCGGAGGCCGCACCAGAGAACCAGGCGTAGCCTCCAAAGCCGCGAGTGCTGTCTTCTTCCCTTTACGCTGTCAGCAGAAACGTCTCCACTCTTTCTAATTTCCTCACCGTCCCTGTCATCGTTCTCAGCCCTCCCCCAAGTTTGGGTCCTGACTCCGGAAGGGGATGAGAAGGCCTGCAGGAGCGGCTCCTCGAGATTTATACTCCAGCCAAGACTGCAGGGCCGCCGCGCCCTCCCCGCATCTCTTCGTTGACAACCCGAAAGGTCGTCGGCAACCCGGACTGTTCAGAATGTTCTTTTTTCCCCTTTTGCCATTACTTTCCTCTCTTGGTCCCCTCGGCCCTTCGCCACACGCGCCTTTCCTCGCGGATCCGAGGAGACTATCCGAGAAGGCTCAGGGGGACGAAACGATTAGAGTGGGATGGCTCATCGATCTCCTGCTGGAAGCTGAGAATCATCCTGCACATCTCGCAGAAGTAGCAGCCGCCTTGAGAGGGGAGGAGAAACGACTCAACTCCCGACACCGCCAAGGGCGGGATGCTCCCTTAGCCTGGGGCAGCCACAAGGCTCGCTCCGACTTTTGCAGATTCACGAATCCGCAGCACGGGCGTGCTTCACGAAATAGGGATCCTCTATGAGGCGTGTCAACAGCACTTCCCGACTCTCTGGACCCGCGCGTGGTTGCCCGGAAAGAGTACTGCTGCTTTCTGGTCGCGCCCCCTTCAGGCTTCAAAAGGAAACCCTCGCGCGTTCCTTCCGAGGTCAGGAAAAGCGGGGATTCGTCTTCCGCTTCCACTCTCACGGGAAAGGAAGGCCATGCCGGATTCGGTTCGAAAATTCTCCTCATGTCCCAATCGGGAAACCGAGGAGTTCCCGTCGGAGATCCTCGGGAGAAGCCGAGGAGTTCCGACTTTTGCAGGTTCACGAATCCGCAGCATGGGCGTACTTCACGAAATAGGGATCACCTATTAGGCACGCCAACCGCAACTGGCATCCATCCTCTTCAGAGGATGCAACAAGAATAGAAACAGCTTCAGGGCGTCCTTGGATCGCTCGCGGCCCTGGACCGCTGGGGAGGAAAGCGAGACAAAACCACGAGACGTTTCCTGCTGACAGATCGGCGTTCCACGCTGGCGCGTCACATCCTCCGTGGCGACGGCTCTTGAGTTTTTTTTCTCACGTTCCGCTGCACGCGAAGCATGCTGATGAGGAGGTGCAGCAGATGATGGAAGAGATTCCGCGTCGCTTCCGCAATCAAACTGTCCTCTTCATCTCATCATTCAGACGAGCCCGTGGTTCTGGGAGGTCGCTTCATCTTAGCCGATGGCTTAGAAGGTGCTCCCATGTACGCGCCCGGGTGTTTCGTCTCAGGGAACACCGTTTCTTTCCTGACTTGCTCCTTCTGTTTCGTAGGGTTTTTTTTCCCCCGTCCCTTCGTCGTTTCTCTGGGTCCCGTGATCCCACGAATGCTGCGACGGCTGCCCGCGACGACGCAGGCGCTCTTGTGGAGGCGGTGGGAAGGTCCCCAGCCCCCGCGATACTTGTCCTCCCACTCCAGTCTTGGTTCCGCTAGAACCTCCATCGGGTTCTCGAGGAGACGGTCACCTTCTCCACAGTTACACGCACTCCTCCCTGAAGCACCAGAGAATCCATCGCATGCCGGTTGGAGACTGCACCAGCTCTTCGAACTGCGAGTTGACCCACTCAATCCTAGCCACCTGTTTGTCGCGCCATCACGGAATCGGACTCGAGTTGCTAGCGCAGCGATCGGGGATGCCCGCTCCAACTGCTCAGGTCGCCCTTCGAGGGCTGCGCGCTATCCCTTTTGGTCTCTTCTCGGGGCGGTTGCGTCGGCCGAGGTCTCCTGCATGCTCATTCGGAGGACGCTTAGAGAGCTACGGCGAGAACCGAGAGCTTCGCAACGGTCCCACAGCAGAACGCAGGCACCGAAGGTTTCTTCCCTCCTTTCTCCACTGCATCTTCCTGGCAGCATCCCTGAGTCCAAGGAGGCGCCCCTCTTCCGAGACGGCACCCTGAGTCGCAGTCACCGAGACTTCTGGGCGGATGGCGAGAAAGTAGATGCTGGAAGTTTTCGCGCCAGCGGCAACGGTGCGTTCGCGAGCACTTGAGAAGATTCATGTGCTGCTGCTGCTGATTCTTTCCATCGGTTTTCGCTGCTTCTGTGACAGGAACGCGGCGCTTGCCATCGTCGTCCTGCTGGTTTATGGACACTCTTGGATGCAGGAAGCACAGTGATGGTCCGATTCTTCAGCCAAGGACGGAAGACGATTGAGCATCTCTTTGGTTCCTGTTTATCTTAGTTGAATCCTCTGCGAAAGCAAGCGGACAAAAAAATTTTGGACCGAATTGAAGATGCAAGACATGCAAGAAAAGTTCGGTCCTCCTACGAAGGACTTCAAGAGCTTCGGCCTGTGCCGCTGGTGAAAGTGAACAAAGAGCCCCGAGCGTAGCATCGTGCTCGAGAGTGGAAAAAGAGTTCTCCCTGGGAACAATGGGTGGTGGCATGTTGGATCCTGGGAAAGAGAGGCAGAGAGAAAGAGTTCTCGAAACAGGTCTTCTCATTTCATCCTGTTCTCGTCGGATCGTTCGCAGAAGGCTAAAGAAGACTCGAAATCTTCGCTTACGTCAACCATCCTTTGTTGACCTTAGGAGTCGTTAAGTAGCGCGGTTCAAGGAGGAACAAAAGGCTACTAGTAGCAAAGCTATGGCATCCTCCTTGCCGTGCACGAAGAACCATCCGAATGGCTGCGACCGAACGTCCACATGGAGACGTTTTCCATGTGGAAAAGGTCCGGTGCTGCTGCTGAAGCATCTGGAGGGACCGAACAAGAAGCGAGCCGGGACCACAACCGCCCGAAGGAGAAAATGCCTCCCGGCCCTCTGGCAAAGGAGGAATCTTTCGCGAGGTCGGTCAGTGGAGACCACAGCAAGCGGAGAAACGAACCTCGAACAAATTTCACCAGCAGCAAACACCACCGGGAGTTCTGGAAGACCGTGACCACTACCCGATTTTATCGCGAAACTCGGGCCTCTCTCCAACATGAAAGACGGGACGGGGGACCAAGAAGACCTGCTTCAGAAGAAACCAGATTTCTCGTTAGGAGACTCGAGGAAGTAAGGAAGGAAAGGTTTGAACCTTTGGAAAGTCATTGGGTGGGGATGCTTGACCCCGGGCGACTTCGGCAACCTCCGGTGCAGGAAGGTTCGTCTGGTGACCCAGGCGCATCATCAGCTGGAAGAAGCGAGTCTGGATGGTTTTCGCGGAGGCGAGCATTCCGACTCGTGCCTCAGGAGATCGACCGCCCCGAAAACAAAACGAAGGGGGAAAGGCAACAGCAGGATCGGGATCAGCCCTCCTCCACACCCACTCTGGAAAGCTCCTGGGAAGAAATCGGGATGTAGAGGTCTCGGGCGAGACCTCAGCAGGGTAGGGCTGCTCCGGAGGTCAGTTTCTCCAGAGAAGGTTTCCATGAAGTTGACTCCTGGTGAATCGCCCCCGCGACCCCTTCTCCAAACTCGTTCTTGCAAGGAAGCCACTCCCGTGCTCACGGGAGCTCTGGGCATCGGAATCGGTCCGCTACAGAATCGACAGCAGTCTCTTCCTGATACGTTGCTTTCCTTCCCGGAAGACCGAGGTGGGGAAAAACTGGAGAGACCTTCCGTCGTCGCGGCAGAATTCCCACTCTACCCCTTTTTGCTTCTCCCGCCCTAGCACCGAGCCCTCTAGTTGGATTTCTCTCCTTAGTCACCGCTTCGTGCCAGCCCTGCCTTCGCCCTGGGTCTTCTGAAGATCTCAAAGTCCGGAGCAGCACCCGTGCCCCTCCTGCTCCTTCTCCAGGTCTCCTATTCCCCCTGGGTTTCGGCCCGTGTATGCATCTTCTCATCTAGGCTAATACCGGATCTTCCGGAAGTTCAAGAACCTTCTCCTACGCTGAGCCCGAGATCACGATGGTCACTCAGCCCCCTCCTCCTGGTCCTGCCCTTTGAGCGCGCACGTGTTTTCCCGTCCACTCCCTCCCTCCCTAGCAAGAGGGAGCTCAGAGGAGAGTCCTCGAAGAGGCATCCGAGATGCACGAATCCTTCCGGAGGAAACGGTCCACCGGGCTCGCGGGAGAACAGGTCCAGAAAAGGAGAGGATAGCGGGAAGCGCCTCGAGGTCTGACGGTCGCTGACGAAGAATGGCCTTCTGGGACGGCACCGGGGGGGGGGGGGGGGTTGAGGCAAGAGGCACGGAGCAGAGAGAACGTGTCCAAAAGCACTGGGCTCCGGAGGGCGGCCGCGGAGCAGTCCTAGAGAGAATGGTGAATAAGAGAAGAGTGACCCGATAAGAGAGGAATGACCCTTTAGCTACCCTTCCAAACCACTGCATGCTCCCAGGTGACGTTCCACAGAGGGAGCGAATCGGCGGCGAGAAGTCGGACCCCCAGAAGGGGAACCCAATGCAGGTGAAAGGGGGGGGGGGAGGATGAGCGGTAGAGGAAAGAGGGAGGTCGACTGGAGTGGGATCCGCGAGGCAAACGCTGCTTTGGACTCACCAAAAAGGAGCGCTCCCTCGCATCGGGCGACGAAGAGTGGGACGCCTTCGACAGGGCATTCCTTCTGAACATCGGTCTCACCCATCACTCTTGTCCTCCCCAGCTCCTAAGGGACAAGATCGCCGGAGAAATCTCTGGAACCCGTCCTCTGCTCCCTCTTCACTCGTCAGCCATCCCGGAAGTCTCTTCCGGATGTCTCACACTCTGGCTCGGGAGGATGCGATAAGCCGGAGAGCGGGCCGCGGGAAGAGAGACGGGAGGACGCGCCATCGGTGGGGACCCAGAGTCGCCCACTTGTAGGACGAACGGGTTTTGGGCCGTTTCCTGGAGAAGAAAGAAACGGGGCACAAAAGGAAAAAAAGCCTCCTCTTGAGGGCGCGACCTGGATCCATGCAGATCGAGGGACGATCGCCAGAGTTTCCACCATGGAAACGGGAGGAATGGCAGGAAGAGCGTCTGAGCATCAGAGGCTTACGAGGAGGCAGGCTGCATCTCTTTTCCAGGTCTACGGCTTCTGCAAGAGCCCCCCTACCCCTTCCACTTCACCCTTTTTTGAAAAGGGAGGACAAGGGATCCTACGTCTTCCTGCGTTCCGGAGAGGAAGGCGGTGTACCCAGAGAGACTGCTCCACGGACTCAGGAGGGGGATGCAGCGGCTCGAAGAGCGGCTTGGACGCGATCCCCTGCCGTGGTCACACGGTAGAGTCACTCACCCGCCCGTTTGTATAGCCCGCTCTGTTCCTAGCAGGGCACGGCGGGAAGGGAAACCACGCCCTTCTTTTCATGGGACGCCTTTCCCTCCCTCTCTCTTCCTCCTCAGTTCGCACCATCCTGCTAAGCGGAGCTGCCCCTGTGGACCAACTGAGCCGCGAGACGCGAGTCAGCGCCCGTGGTCAGGCTGGCAGCGAAACGGGCCGACGGGAGCCGCAGCCGGCGCCTCGCATCGGCCGCTTCCTGGAAGGCCACCTCCCGTGACGAGGCTCGCGCGCCCATGGAAGCACCAAGGTGCTGAATGGAGGGAGCCAAGGACAGCATCCGGGGCTTCAACTCCGGGGACCTCCAGTAGTTCGCAGCCGCACACGAAGAAGAGGCGCGCCAATTCGAAATGCCCTCTCTCCAGCAGGGACAAGGCCGCGAGGCGTGGTCGCTCACCTCCCGCACGCGGCACCCAACGCAGCCCAACCCTGACTCAGCCCTATCCCCACCCCACCCTTTCATCCTATCAGTCCCCCAGAGCCTTATGGCGACTCCCTTGAGTGACATCTCTCCTTTCACGATGACCGCCGCGTTCAGAGACCTTCCAAAAACTTTCCAGGAGAGGCGGACCGCAGCAGCTTGGTCTCGAACCGGGACGGGAAAGAAAAGGATTGTGCACTCTCTCCGAGAAGTGGGAGGTGCCCGACCCTCTGTCCCTCCACTCCGTTTCCTCGGTCGGTTTCCTGGCACTCTCTCTCCCCCACGAAGAAGAAGCCGTAGGCGTGAGTGCGAAGAGCACGCACCAGCATCCTGCGCGTGGAACGTTCTACTCAGGTCCCTGGGGAACTTTAGGAGGTTGTTGTTTCATCGGCCTCTTCCCAGGCGCGCCATCCCCGCGCCGGAGGCCGTGTGGCTGCGACCTTGCGTCGCGGGTTCTAATCTCCCCGTGAAGGATCGATCTCGAGAAATGGGGGGGTGTCGTAGGTTCCGCTTCCTTCCTCTGCAGGATGGCGCTGGTTCAAGGTTTCAGGAATCCCTTCCGCACGGTCTTCGGGAGCGGCTCACTGGTTGACACCCGGTCACGCCGGGGAGTTTATTTATAAAAAATAAACATACATGTCTGTGGCAGGACGTTTGATCCTGCCACGTTACTAATAACTACGAGAGGAACCTGCCGGGAGCTGGCAGGCAAAGACAAACAAAAAGAAAAAAATAAAACAAAAAACATGCAGTCAAAAAAATGGGGAGTTTCGAGAAGGGGTCACTGTGTGCTGGAGGGTGTCCTCTGCATCCTTGTAAGAATGCCGGCAAATTCCTGTTTCAAGACTCCCAGATGGGACCATCTCGACGCTGTCCTCATGAAAAGGACAGCCAAATAAATGGCACCCCTGTCGTTCTGACCTCCTCTGGCGTTACTGCTCCAGTCAGACACGATCCTGCGTAGGCGGCAAAGTGCTGCTAGAGATGCACCCTGCCGGAGTGAGGGCGTCTCTCAGGAATAGGCGCTTTAAAACGTCTCTGGAGTTGCCGCCGGGGTTCAAAGGGTCGCTCCTTCGCCTTCCGGGACGGCACCGGGGGGTAGGGGGTAGAGGCAAGAGGAACGGAGCAGAGCGAACGTGTCCGAAAACACTAGGCTCCTCCCCCAAAAGAGTCGGAGGGCAACTAGGTGATGCGGGAAGGATTCCTGCTCCGCGCATCTCGCACAGTTTGGATCCACACACATCCGTGTCCAATGATGCTGGTGGGCGCTGGGCGCCAGTGCAGCAGCATCGATGCCGACTCCTGCCACTTTAATGGGAGGGTGCGGGTGTTCATGAGCACCGGAGCCACTGTAGGTCTTCCTCTGGAATACCCGATAGCACACCCCAGCGCAAAAGTCCATAGGGTCGAGCATCGTCGGCGAGCTGGTCCGTCGTTCACTCTCCCAGTCCTCTTCTCCTTCCGGAGATTTCCACAGTAACTTCCCATCTAGCCGTAAGGTTGCTGTTCATGTGTTCCCTAAGGGAGGGCAGCGCGGCGTCGAGGGAGGTTCTGCTCGCCCACGCATTCGTCACGGGATCTTCCGGGATCTCCCTGAGCTTGCAGTTGTTGTTGCGCGCGTGCAGGAAACGTCGCACCTGTTCCGTTCTTGGCTTCTGGGTCCTCGCCCACGTGAGAAAGGTTCCCTGCAACCAGACACTCTCGTTCGCGAGAGGCACGAGATTCATCCGTTTTTCTTGGCCGGCGTGGCCATCTGCTGAAGCCACAGTCCTCAGTGGATGGGACTGCGTGGACGGCGCGCAAGGAAGGACGCGAGTCCCACTCTGCTGGTGGCTTGCTGGACGAGTAGACCTGCAGTATGGCACAGGTGGTGATGCATAATTCTTCCATGAGGGCGAGTGTCCGAAACTGGAGCTGCAGCTTTTCATTCGCTCCAGTGTCAGAAGGAGGTCTAGTTCGCCGTCCCGGCGAGGAGCACACGAGTCCTTCAGGCGGACTCAGGGCCTTTTTTTGCCCCAGGGAGCAATCCGGAAGAGGTTCTTTGTCCGCTTCCTAATGCTGCATGGCGGGGAGCAAGCAAAAAGCAGGGGACGGAGGAGGGGGGCCACGAACGTATTCCATGGTAACCACACAACCACCAGGGCGGACTTGTGGTTACACCCCATCCTTTTCTCCTCCCCCTTCCCCGCAGAATGACGCTATTCGGCCCACAGACTTCGGGGGCGAGAGCACCGGTGGAAGCCAGATGCTCCCGTTGACTGGTCGGAATCGGAAGGCAACCCTCCGGGGTCCTTCCAGGACAACAATGAGTTTGGGGTTCTCCCCCTTTGTGCAAAAAAAGCCGATCCCCCCTTGCAAACCCCGGGGGGACCCTAGAAGGTGGTTTCATCGGGAGAGTTCTCTCCAGAGTATCGAAAGCGTGATTTTCCCTTCGGGGTTCTCCCGAGAAGCGGTTCCCTTGTGGGTTTCCTCCGGGGAAGAAATGGCGAGCAGTCCCCGCAAACCAGGAGAGCCTTATGGATATAATGAGGTAGAGGTTCCCTCAAGGTCTCCTATCCCTCGGGTGAGGCAGGTAAGAGGGAACGGTTCTGGAACCTCCCTGGATTAAGTAGGGTAGTTCCTACGGGGTTGTCCCCTAACTGAGTCGCACGCAACCCCGGATGCCACGAACAGCAGCAGTTTAGGAGCTCTGTATGAACCACCGTGTGGCGGCATCGTCCAGCCTCTCCGATGCCCCCCTAAGGGGGCGAACGGTTCTCCGGGATTTCTTGAGGACCAAAAAAAAAAACGAGAACGCCATCGTCTCTAGGGCCGCTCCTTAAGATGAACCCTCTGAGGCGCCGCCAGCAGGAACCTCGAGACTGCTGCTGCTGCTCTTTCTCTCGGAAGCCTCGGCGACCGCGGATCAGGCTGCCGTCATGGAAAGGAGCGTCTCCTTGGAGACGGAGGATTCCTCCAATGGCGACGAGAAGGAGGGGAGGGAATTTTCTGGCGCCTGCGCCTACGGTGGGATCGATGCGGAGCACTCGCGGCTGCCGCCGCCGTGGCTCGGACAGCTTCAAGATGTGTACGGAGGAGTGAATTCGGCCGCTCTATAAAGAGCGGCCGGAAGAGCAAGAACGAAAAGCAGCTCTCCCGGCGAGTCAGGGACGGGACTCTCCTCCCGATCCTCTTCCTTCGGGACGCCTCTCGCCTCCGTCCTCCTCCACTCCTCCCACGCAGAGGGTGGAGAGGAGTGGAGGAGGGGTATGGGCGCGCGATGCGTCCCTCGAGGCTCCATCCTCCCGCTCCTTCGGGAGAGACCGCGGTGTGGCCGCCCTTGAGGAATGCGCGACGGCGCGTTGCGTCATGGCGAGGAGGGAGGGGAGGAGCAAGGAACGGGAGAGAAGGACCGAGGAGGCCCGGACAAAACGCGCGCGCGCGCGCGCTTTCTCGAGGCTACCGCTGCTTTTGCGGAAGGAAAAGATGAAGGGGGGGGGGGAGGAGGGGTTTCTGCAGCTTTCGGACGGAACTTTGACCTCGCCCGCCCTCCTTATCTGCCGTCTTGCGTTCCTCCCGGCGGATTCCCAAAGCCGGGACGCATTTTCTCCTCGTCCTCGCCTGGGATCGGCGGGCCACTCCCGACCCCCCGCTGCGGGCTACAGACAGTCCTCTCTCTCCCCTCTCCACTCGTAGAGTCTGAGGCACCTGGATCGCCAGCGCGCGCGAGTGCTGCGCGTGGGACCGTTCGGATCCACACGCTGCCGCCGCCACCCTACGGGGGGAGAAAGGGAGAGAGAGAGAGGGAAAAGCTGTTGCTGGGAATCGGATCGTGTAGTAACCTGGCGGCGTTCCAAAAAACCTGGCGCTTCATGGCCGTCGCCCCCCCTCCTCCCCTTCGTTCCCTGGAAGAAACGGCGGCGCGAGGACCTGGCTAATTGGAAAGGAAGGCTGGCGCCCCCTCGCGTGGCCTCCACGCTGGTGCCGTCCGCCCTTCCCTTCCGGATTCGGGGTCATCTTTTGCCATTTCCCTTTTTTTCTCTCCCTCTTTTTTTTTTGGCTTCGTTGAGCCACGTTCGGGGCACCTGACGTCACGGCCTATCCGGGATTCTTCTTCCGCGATATGCTCACTCTCCCCCTTCCTCCCTTCCGCGTCCGGGCGAGGTCCACAAACGGCGGGATGCCACGGAGAAGGGCCGGAAAGAAGCAGAGAAAAAACTTTTCCCCGGTCCCGGCTTTGCTCCGCGACGGGGATAAAAATAGCATTACGAGGGATGCCACTCCCCCTTTTCCACAGCCTACGCAGAGGCCCAGAAAACGCAGGGGCGGTCGTCAGCTCTTCACATCCTGAATCGAGCACGCCCCTGACCCAGCGAAAAGAAAGAGAAACAAACGGGAGAGATGATTCCGGTAGACTCGGGAGTTTCACCCCACTCGGGAGACGTCTGGGTCGGCACCTGACCCAAGCATTTTTCCAGAAGCCAGTCAACCGTCCAGGAGTGGGGAATCTGCAGGGAGGCCGCAGCGGTGCACCGAGAGCACCTCGTTCGGAAGGAGGCGGAGGAGGCGAAGGAGACGCGCCACGCTCTCCTGAACCACCCCTTCCGCCTCGAAACAAGCATGACGGCGGCGGGGAACGGTGGGGTAGCGGATCGAGGAGGGGACAGAGGTAAGGTCTGCCAAGCACCACAGCAGCGCGCAGGGATGGGCATCCCAGCCGGTAGCCACTCCGAGATGGCGCTTCAAAGAGCGGCCAACGGACTTCGGGATGCTTTTCGCGTGTTCAGCGGACGGACGAAAATCTTCCTCGCGTGTAACCCCCGCGACCTCGTGTGACCTCTTCCTCTTCCTTACTTCTCCTCTTGCTCCCACGTCTCCTCCCGAGTGCCTCCCTGTTACCTGCCTCGGACCATTGCTCACAAAGAACAAGGGAGAAGCCCGAGAACACTTCTCCCACCTGGGAAGCCCGAAGCTGCCGACCGAGAGCGAAGTTCCTTCATCCACCGAAGGCAGCTCTGCCTTCGGGCTTGGTCGAGAAAGCGCGTGGCTCCCTCCTCGAGGCGTTCTAGAGTGGTTTCACTTGCGTGACACCGTGCCGCAGGCTAAAAAAACACCCCTGGGGGAGGGACACGAGGCGAAAGAAAACGGCGGTCCCTCGCTGCTCTCCTCACTCGTGGACCTCCGACCGAGCAGTGGCGGTGGGTGGCGAATGCCCCCTTCCGGACGGGCCGCTCGCTTCCCCGTGAGGGAACGAGACCTCGCCTCCGAATGACCAAATGACCATCGAATGTGCACTCTGGAAGACGAAGTGCGCTCTCCCGCGAGACCATCAACTGAACGAAGAGATCGGATCTCTTCCCGCAGGAAGACCTGCTCTTCCAGACGTGGGACTCTGTGAACGGTCAGTATTCTAATCGAGGACGGAAGCTGAGACGGAATGGTTGCCAGTTGAAAGCTTTCCCCGACGTAGGGATTTCCAGAAACTTTGGCCTTCCTCATGCCTTTGCTTTCGTTTCGTTCCCTCGGTAACAGAAGACGCGGAAGAGAGCTCATGGAATGGACAGGGGCGGAGCCATGGCTGACCAAGGAAGCTCTCAGGAAAGCCTTGAGGCGCCTTCAAGGTCCTTTCCTGGAACGAATGCGAAAGTACAAGGAAGCGGGAAGGAACTCCCAACCCTCACTGTACCCCACAGCACAGTTGGGAACGGCATCTGAGCGTTGTCGGCCTTCCCCAAACATCGTCGCTCTGACAAAACCCTTCAAGGACGTCCGCGGACCACCATTAGGAGGAAGAGAAAGCAAGTTCTCCCCTGCCCTGCTGATGAAAGCAGGAGTAGGTCCTGCCGCCCCAGCGCATGGATCAGCAAATCCGCTGCCGATTCCCGAACGCTGAAGATGGTTTATCAAATCCCTGTTTTCCTTCTCCATCTCTTACGCATGCGGGGCAGCTCAGCGTTCAGCACAGCACTGAGGATTTACGAACCTTCTCTGAAGAGCTGCTAAGCGCGAAGAAGTGAAGACCGGAAGAGAGACACGTCCGAGGACTCGAAACTGGTTTCCCCCTCCACGTCTATTCGATGGCACTCCCCGCCTTGTGTTCCCCCGCATGTCCTGTAGCGTGCTCCTACGCTCTTGTCTTTATGGCCACGGCTACCGGATGCTCTTCGCCACCTCCGGAGGCGAAGCAGCAAGGTTTGGCACGAGGAACTCGCGCAGAGGAAGCGCCTGGTTGCGACGACCACTCCGCTTCCTTTGGGTATCAGAAGGGCGCGCGACCCGGAAAAGCAGCGAGAGAAAGATGAAGCACCAGCAGGGGCAGCGAGTGGAGATCTCCATTGGGATTGGAGTGGACGAGAGGCGAAGAACTAGTTCCAACCTCCCAGAAACAGATCACGTAATCGAGAAGAACTCGCACGAAACACGGGGCAGAGGAGAGTCAGAAGCGTGCTCCGCGGCTCTCGGTCACGAAACCTGACCAGGTAATAACGGCGCCGAGGCTCCCTCCCCGTACACGGAACGCCGGTGCCGTCTTCGGAAGAAAAACCCGCTTGCCTCCTCAAATCCTCTGTTCCCGTCCGCACCACTCCCAGAACCGCTTTGTCATTGATTCCCCCCCTCCCTGCCATCTTCCCGGGCGTGGTACGAGATACGATGAATCCCATAAAAGGGAACCTGTTGTGACGGGAGGCGAGAGTTGGGTGTGGCAGGAGCTGATGACTGACGCAGATGAGCTCGTTTAAAGGTGCGCAGGACAATGTTCCGAGGTGGCGGCAGTCGCTGTCTCTGAGCTTGAAGTTCGGGAGTAGTCTGAAGACCTGGCGAAGAAGCGAAACCATGGAATCGGTCGCTTGCTGAGACGCGTTCCAGGAACGACGCGGTGATAAGGCAACTTCGCGATCGATGCAGACAGAGGAGACGCAACATCTTATGGGAGCAGTCGAAGCAGAGAGCAAAGAGAGCGGGATGCCCGAAACGGGACCCGAAAGAAGTAAGGATTGGATCCCTGCTCTCCCACGTCAACTGGGCCGGGCAAATGGAAGCCATGCATCTCTACCCGAGGAGAGCGTGCAAGTTGCCGGTGTCCTATTTGTTCCGTGTGTTTCTTTTTTTGTCGGTGGAGAGTAGAAACTTTTCTGCAAACAGTGCAAGTCCATTCCGTGACGATTGGAATGCACTTTTGGTGTCCGCTCAAAGAATTCATCCAACCTGACTGGTTGAAGGATGCCGATGCTCGTGCGATCACGATGATATATTGTGCTGGCAGTTACGGACCAGGATTTCGGTTCCCAAGGTTGGTGAGCAAGTCCACAAGCAAAGGAGGAAAAACATGCACGTAGAGATTCGGGGCCGATGACGAAACACTTGAGGAGACCTGAAAGCGACGAAGAATTACGAAACGCAGCAGAATGGGATTTTATCGCATGCTTAAAGCACGCCATCGCATCCGTTATGAAATGCGTCGCCTCCAGGATTTGCAATGTCCTTAAAGAATGTTTTCGTTTCGGTTCTCTGGAGTGAGACTCGCTACTTTTTGTTTGGGTCACTCCGACTACAAATGCAAGTTGGGCAGGCAGAGACCACTTGAACCGATTCCTGTTTTGCGCAGACGGTTTTCTCATGTGTCAAACCCCACGCTCACCTTTGGCCACTTGCGCCGCGCGTGACTCTTACTTAGCAGTAAATGTTTCCATCCAGTTCGACACACTTAGATAAACGTATCCCATATCGGTTAACAGCAGACATTCTTGGACCTTTTTTTCAGGTCAAACTGCTGTTCCACTATTCAGTTTGAGCAGATCTTCGGCTAGTGTAGATCTGCTGAAGACTGCAATCGCATGTTTTTTTCTTTTGTCTCATTCCTTTCAGAATCTTGAAAAGCTAAGAAAAGCTGATAGAAGATAGGGAAAACATTATTAGAAGTTTTGCTTTCTGATTTCAAAGCCGGATGGAGCCGTATTTGAAAACCTTTAGAGAAAACTAAGAGAGAAATCCTAACGTAAGGTCGCGCACGTACTGCAATATGTCATTTCCTAAAGGAAGTGATATGAAAGTTGGACAATCGTAGTGGCCTAAAGCGCTGCCATCCATTTCCACGTGATTTTTTTTTTTCCTCGATCGACTCGTGTTAGAATCTGACTAGTGAGAATGGCCATCCCGTTAAGAGGAACTCTAGGGAGAACTCTTTTGCACAGAATCACCTGTCTTAATGCTGCACACGATGCTCAGGAAGCGATGGAGAGCAGAGAGTGTTTTTCGAATGAGCCCCACACTGGTTACCATGTAATTTTAACTGGGACTTTTTCCGGAGGCGAGCAGTGGACTAAGTACTGTTTGCAAGCCATTTCCTTTCGGAAAAAAAATTAATTACCACGTTTCCCTGACATTTTTCCTTTAGATTTCGCTTTCTTGTTTTCGAAAGAAATCCCAATATCCACTTTTGGTCGTACATTTTCTCTCTGATTTCATCTTCCCTTTCCAGACAAGATCCTTTTGGTTTCGGATCCTCCAGATTTCCCGCGGATCTTTAATGGAAATCATTATTCTCACACTTAAATCTGCCTAAATGTCATCAGTCACAGATGATAGCTCTCACATAATAGCTTCATACAATACTCGAATATTCGAATTCTCTAAATTGCATTTCGGAAACATCTTGTTGCTGTTACAACTGTGTCTATGCACGTTCTATTTTCATCCACGTTTCCTTTGATTCTCAACCGGAGTTTTTCTTTCTTACTCGTTGGAAAATCTATCGAAAGTTTCGGAATCATCGCAACCTACAAAACGTCACGCCCTATTCAAATAGCCTCCATTTTGGAGCCCAGCACATCTGGAGTACTATAAAATGGTGGGGACCTTCACAAACCACAGAAGTGGTTCCCACTTTTTGCAAACGGAGCTCTAACCAGGTGATGAAGGAATGGTTTTCCATGAGGCTCCTGGTATTCCATAGCTCCCTACGGTGCCATTCTACTCAGCGCCACCGGGTCGTTTCTGATATTTGATTAGTTGATTGGCAGCAGTTCCTCTTTGGATAAATTTTCCTGAAGAGCTCCTAATTATTGGAAGCTTTCCTTTAAGTAATTCCCATTCAACGGAAAATTTGCATGCCTCACTCTGTCACTCTAGATGCTAATCTGGTACAAGGAAGATTTCGTTTTGCTGATGTGATTGGAGTACAAAGGTCTGTTCTTCATTAACCACGAACGCAAACACGAACGCAGGCCATGGTTAGCCGGCGAATTCTGCGATCTGAAAGTTGAGATCCGAGCAACTTGTGGTGAAGAGTTTCAAGCTTCGCTCTGCATCTGCGTCTTTGTCGGCCATCTCAGTCAGAGCCTGCATTCACAGATAAGCACGCTTAACGAAATTTGGCGAATCTCGTCCACGTGAAGCAACACAATCCGTTAATTGCGTGAAACTGAAATAAGAGCCAGTCTACTGTTTTGCAAGATCAGCAGATAGTTCTACAAATTGATTGCTTTGATCTACAAATTGTTCTTCGTACTGTTAGCAGTCAGAAACGAATAAACTACCATATTGATGCGTCGCAACTGAAACTGTCCTTTTTGTTTTTTAGGAAAAAAAATTTCAGATCGGAGCGAGAGAAGCAAATTAGCCTTGACTTAAGGAAGAAGGATTTCCAATCGATCACATTGGGCCTACTGTTTTATTCAGAAATTCTTACTGTCTGGTGTGCCACTGAAGATATGCTCGTGAAAACCGAGCTGCTCCTTGGTTTAGGAACTGCATTTCAGGAGAATGACTCACTTGCCGTCTCAGAAGCACCACATTTTCTTAAATTAAGGACTCAGAAGCAGCACTCCTCGAAGGTGGCTTCGAAGGAAAGAGTTTTTACCGCCTTGTTTGCTGCTCTCTTCGATTCTGCCTGTTATTTTCATGGCTTCCGTTGGCAATCATCAAAGAAATCGTGAATTCAGTCCCAATACACACATCTTATGGAATCTTAGCGAAACTCACTCGTTTCGCCTGAAGGAACACCTGTTTCACGAACTATCAGGGATTGTGTAGGACATTTTTATTCACCACTGTGCTTTGGGCGTGTCCACAAAGATATTCATTAAAACAAATTGCCTTTCGGAAACTATTACTGAGATCAGGCACTCTTTCTTATTTCCTAATTGTAATGGACCACTAGAGTGTTGCAGGTCATTTTTCATCCCTGTACTTCCGCGTCACAAAGTGATCCCTGAGATTGGAGCTACCAAACCGACTCTGCTTCGGGTCCAATCCGAACAGATTGTCCGATCGCACTTCCATCCTTCTTTTCGGATGATCGAGTGATCGGCAGTAGTCTTGACCGATTTCCTTCATGTACAACACGAACTCCAAAGGTAGCTTTGCGTCAGAAACGGGGTGGAAAAAACAAGACCGACGTCAAGTTCTGGAAAAATACAGGCGATATATCCTTCTTTCTTGACGAGACAGTCCCATATTACCGATACTTGATTTTCCGATCATCTCCGTGTAAAAAAACATAAGATGATTTCATGTCATCTCGTGGAAAAAGATGCAGAGTAACGAAGGAGCAACAAATGGCTGACTAAAAGGGGTAGGGACAAGAACAGCGAAGAGAGTGCAGGTAACATCCGCTTGCATGAGAAGACAACGTTGCACCTTTAGTCTTTGGACCTCAGTAAATAGACAGAGCGAATGGAATCTTCGTGAACGTTAGGAATGCTGGCGGCAACACCCAAGAGCTTCGAGCATGGCTTTCCAGGTCTATGGGCAAGTGGAGTCTTCAAGCGAGCATGTTGACGATCCAGCTCAGACGCTGGGAAAGGGGAAAGAGGCCACCCAGAGGCGTTTTCAGCCCGGTCACGCGGGATGTTCCGGCGTTTCTGAAGTGTGCAGGGGCCAAACATCTTCCGATCTGAGCTTCCACCACACTCTCCAGTTGCGTCTCCTCAGGCGTTCGCTTGTGCCGAGCCAGAGCTGTCTCCCCGTCCACCTGACCGACTTCCGCGGCTGCGGCGGTTCTTCGCGCTAGAAGGACTTTCGACAGTCGCGATAATTGCAACGATGGATGGTCGCATCCGTGCCATCGTCATGGCTCGTTATGTGCTGGAGACGATGGCGAGGCGAAGGAAGGTCACCGAGAGATGGCAGCACCGCCTACATGAGGACGGCCGCAAGGTGGCCTTACCTGCAACAGGAAGTCAAAGGGATCGTCGACATCTGGCGTCGGTTCCGAAGTTAAGGAACGGCGGACACGGATGACCATTGTCCACGGCATCCCATTATTTTTCCCGTTTTTTTTTTCTCTTTCCCCACTCCCTTTCGCTCCGTACCTTTCCCGGTTTTTGCGTATTGATCCCGCTGTATGCAGAGCGAACCCAAAGCCCTTGTCCCATTCCCACGGATTTCCTCATCTTTTTGTCCCCCCCCCTCCTCACCCTCTCCCTTTCTGGAATCCCCGTTGTCTAGAAGCGGAAGTTCCACTCGAATTCGAGAGTGGCGCGCAGAGACGGCAAGCCTCGCCGTCGGCCACAAGCCGGGAAGTGGACGAAGAGAAAGGGAAGAAAAAGATCTCCTGAGGTGGAGGCCGGTGGGAGATGTCGGTCCGGCTCGACGGGGCGGGATCGGTCCACGAAAGGGAGGCAGGGAGATCGGGTCAATAACCCGAGATCGTGCACTCTTACGACCGCCAGCGGAGCGAAGCGATTCGTCGCCGGAGGGGCAACCTGTGAGACTTCCCCGTGATTCCCGGCGCCGCAGAATCTCGTGAGGCCCGTTCCCCACCCGGACCCTTCCATTTTCCGAGAACCGATGGCCAGGGAGGGCGCTGCTCTCGTCTTTCTGCCGGCCCGCGAACTTTCCCGGAAGAGCTCCTGGCCGCAAACGGGACCGGCCGTGCCCTACGGAGAAGGCAGGGGGCCTTCGCTACAATTGGGGCCCTGAAAGCCCTCGTGTGGGGAAGCGGAAAGGGATCAGGGTCTCTCTTGCTTCTTTGGAAGGCTTTACTGAGCCCAGGAGCTGGTCGCCCCCGTCCTGGACCTGACTCTCCTGCCTCCCCATCTCCTTCGGTGTCCACCCGTTCCTGCCGCCTCCGCCAAGGACCTCGGGACAAAGGACCTACTCCGCATCGCCCTCTGGGGCAAGGGGAGGCCTAGAGTGCCTCTGAAGGACTTATACGCTCCGCGTCGGGACGGCGGTCTTGGTCTCCTGACGCTGGAGCGCTTGGAAATCCAGCTGCGATGGCGCACCTTGGCCATCGCAGCGAAGTTGTGGAGCACCTCTTGGTGCGTTCCGGCCCGCCTTCTTGCCAGCCGTGTCTCCAGGATGCAAGGACTAGCATCTTATCTTCTGTGCTCCGGCCGGAAGATACGAAGATGCGGCCTGCTCTTTGGACGCATGTCCACCTTGGCTAAGGAGAACGGCTGGATGGTTTCTAGCCCCACCAACTCCTCCGCATGGCTGGAGGAGACCGCTGGCATGTGGGCGAAGTTGAATGAGAAGAACCACGAGACGTGGAACTGCCTGCGAGTCGGCTCCTACGCCCGCCGCACTCTGCGTGAAATTCTTGAATTTACAGCGAGTTGCACGTGGACGGAAGGGACACCCCTTGCTACGGCGATGCCCTTCCTCCGGAGGGCGCTTCACCACAGCCGGAAGCCGAGGTGGCAAGTCTGCTGCCGTATCGCAGGCAGAGAGAAGATGATGAGCGGCTGGACCATGGGAGAGCTGACAGCCTCTACGACCCCTAGTGTCCAGCCGAGAGGATTAAAAAGATGGAGCGAGCTGCTCGGCATCCTGTCGGATGACCTGAAGTGACCCCTGGTTCTAATTGGATCCAGGATTCTTACCCTGAAGTGGCAAGAGTCGGCGCTTCTGTGGCTGCATTGGGGTCTACCCTGCAGCGCGCGCCGCTTCCACTGGACGCGGGGAAGAGTAAATCCTGCGTGTGCCAGGTGTGGGGAGCGGGAGTCCTTCCCCCACCTCCTAGTTGACTGCCTTGCCCTCCGGATTCTTTGGGATCGTCTTGGAACGGCCCTCGGGATACCGGTTCGCGGCAACCCCAGGAATGTTTACAGTCTTCTCTTCGTGCGGGACGCCCTGAAGCCAGCCGCAGCCCTCGCAGCACTTTGCTGCATCCGTGGTATTGTAGCTGCCTGGAGTGAAGCCGAAGATGAAGATTCTACCGTAACGGACGTCATCCCATATGCTGTTCGCTTCCTGCGGAGAGCTACTGGATGGCCCCGGCTGGGTAGCTTGAAGGAGGACCTCGAGGGTATCCTGCTAAAGATGGACCCTCCTCCCAGTGGGCAGTGATCACTTCCCTCCCCTCCAAAAACTCTTTTTTTTGATTACTGGTTTATTTTTCTTTTTGTTTTCTCCCCTCTTCCCCTTCCACTGCTGAGGAGAGTCACGCTGGTCTGCGTACCAGCGTCCCGGCAGGTCCGTCGAAATGTTGGCCGTTAGTGGGGCCTTATACCACGTAATGTACTGACCGTTGAAATGTTTTAATAAATGTCCCGGCGTAGCCGGTTGGCATCGCCAAGGACCTCGGAGAGCGTCCACTTGCCTGAGAGGCGGACCTTCTTCCAATGCAGACGCGTTTTGGAAGAACCCTCCCCCCCTCCCTCTCCTGCTCGCGCGCGACCTCAGAAAGAGGTAGCGTTCGGAAGCCGGGTCCTTCCAAAGGTTCACGAAGCAGCAGCAGAAAGATTGCTGCTGCCGAAACCGGACACGCTGCCTTTTTTTTGTTTCTGTTTTTCTCCCCTCCCCTTTCCCCTTCTTCTCTCCTTCGGAGAGGGCTCGCGCGTCCGGGAAGGGCAGAGGAGAGCCTGCGAGAATGTGAGCAGATGAAAAGAAACCGCGGCCGCCGCGCACCCCACGGCTCACGGGCCCTCGCGGAGTCCCCCCCCCCCCCGGGGTGCTTCTGAAGGCTCTCGGCCGAAGCAAGGAAACGGCAGGCGAACCGCAAGCAGGGTGAAAGGGAGGGAGGATGGGGTCCGGAAAGAAGTATTGCTCTGTTTGGAAGCTGAGCGGTGCTCCTCCGGGAGCGGGCGACAGAGTGCGTGCTTCTCATGTCGACACGAGACAGAAGAGAAATGTCTCTTCCCGGCGACTAGGCAACGAACAACCTCCTTCCCTCCTCTCATCCGCCGGCTTGACGATCGGCTCCTTACAGCCTGCCCTGGGATCTTCATTATTCATTCCCGCCAGTTCAAGGAACTCCCCACGCCGGTCGCTTCCTGTCCATCTTCGAGGATCAATAAAAAAGAGAAGGAAAGCAGACGAACGTTGTCGGACGCGCCAAGCGGAGACTAAGGTTCGGGTTCATTGTCATCGCCAACTTCTCCGTTGTCGTCGTCGTCGTCATCCTTGTCTCCATCCATTTCTTCTTCCACCTCCCCTCCCTTGTAGGTTTCGCGCTGAGCGACTTCCTGGTCGTTCTCATTCTGCCAAGCACTCCATCTCTACTCTCCATAGCTGGCGCTGTTCAAGTGCCACCTTGTGCAGGATCTCCCCCTCCTCACTAAAAGTACATCCTTTGCAGTCCCCTGATTTTCTGGAGTAACACACACGTCTGTGCTGCTGGTCTTCTCCCGTCTTGAGCAGGTCCGCTACTCCTCCCGATGTTATGGCTCATAGCTACTGCGGATCCCCTCTTGAGAAGAGTGCGCCGCTGTCGGTAGCAGAAACGAAGGCGAAAACGGAGAGGAACCTTCGAACACACAACAGCCAGCCAGCAGATGGCATTCTCTTCGACGGGCTATCTAGAGCTCTATAACGAATTTCCTTTACCGGCTACTGAAGAGCTGTGGACCGGGAAGGTCCTGGCTGGAGGCTGGCAAGCACTTTCGGTCGTCGGAGAAGGTGGGTCTCGGTAATCGGCGAGAAAGGCGCTGCGATGAAGCCTTCAGAGATTTCAAGAAATGGTGGAGATTTCCAAACGGGGACCCCGTGGAACGGCTCAGAAACAGGAAGAGCAAGGAGCGCTCAGAAACGCTGCTTGCTCTCCTTCGTGTTTCATTCTTCACACTTTGAAGGACACTGAGTACTGGGTTCCAAAGTCCTTTTGCCCAGGCTGCAGCGAAGAACTGTGACCATCAGTCAAGAGAAGGAAACCAAAGACCGCTTTTGCCAAGCAGGAACCCACGTGTGCTCTGCGTGTGAGTCACTTCCTACCATGATTCTTCTTCTTCTTTATACAAACCTCAGAGGCACTTCTGATGCTCTGAAGCTCTGAAGACTTGATTAGTACCTAGGGAAGAGCGAGGGCATCCGAATCCCTTTGTGTTACCCTGCTGAGTCTCGTATATACGCATACATAATTTGATCTTAGGCATCAAACTACACTTTATAAACCGTATTAGGTGCCCTGTATCTTCATAGAGAAGGAAGCGCGCAAAGTGCCTCATCATAACAGCGAGAATACACACAGTGGCGCTTCTTGCAACTGTTGCACACTCCGTTCCTGTACATCTGCACTGACCAACCACGCTGTCCATTATGAATGGATAAATCCGTTTTCGGCATTCATAGACGGCAAAACTTCTTCCGGCATTCGTCAACGCCATCTCACGTTTGTGGAAAACGAGAACAATGCCATCTTGCGATGAATACTAGAGTTGAGACGCCGCCTTAGCCTAGGTTCCTTAAACGGGGTGTCTAGGAGGTCCATTTTCTTGCCAGTGTCCTCCAGAATGGTAACTTTCTTATTTTCTCGAAAATCTGTAGCAGTCTGCAGAAGTGTTGACCTCAACAGTGAATAGACAGCAGTATTCTCGTTGCCTATGCACCTCGTACCTCCGCAAGTTTTGCACTTTGTTCGTGAAGAACCACGAAATTCTTCATCCCCAAAGGCCATCGTCTCTCTCCATCGTTCATCGTCTCTCGTCTCTGTCTCTGTCTCTGTGAAGGCTATCATCTCTTGCCGTCTCTCTCTTGGGCCATCGTCTCATGATGCAGGGAGAGCGTCTCTCCCTGAATCATCCTTCTTTCGCCTGCCCCCCACCATAAACCTCCAAAATGAAACACAGAACACGTTAAGCTTGGCAAAGGAGTTTGCCCTGTTGCACACTCCATCTTTTATCAATTAGACCATAAGTAAGAATCGACGAAACTCCCGTTCTCTATCAAGGAAACCACAGTCCGTGTTGAATACCGTGATTCTTTTCTTTTCGTGTTGTGGACTTGTCGAAAGACCTGCGAAACCCACGCTCAAGGGCTTAGGAAGGCCTCCGTTTTCGGGTGCCTTCTGAGAGAATTCGTAGCATGAAGCTGAAACTTAACGCAAAGGTGAGCATTCCATCTTGACGAGCCTTCAGAATGAAAAACTGAAAAGTTGCTGTGGTGATGACGCAATACCCCTCAAAAGATTGACAACCACCTGTGGTTGTGTTGCGGTTGCAACATTCGAGCAGTCGTGATCAAGCCTTCCTAGAGTGGGCAATGGAAAACACTCTTCTTCTATTACTGTGTTTTCCGGACAGTGAGCACCGCCATTATGGTAGCACGATGAAATCAACAGTTTCCAAAAATGCCGCGGGATGTGTAGAAGTGGTCGAATTTTAAGAATACCCTCATTCAGAAATGAACTGATGGTTTTTTTTTTTCCCTTTTTTTTTGGGGGGGGGGGGGGGGGTCCCCTACCCCGCAGCATTCCGCAAGTAGCTGAATCTTCAAGTGAAATTGCCTTTCATGGTGGCTGACATGCTCTCAGATGCAATCCAAGTTAAGATTCCGGAGACGCCATTCTTCAGAATATGCCGTTTTATCCCTTTTCAGAGAGTGGGTGGATAAGAAAACAGGCTCCCAACTTGTCAGCGATTGGTGGTTCGTCTACGGCGAATTTTTGGCGCTCCTTCGAATGAACACGGCACCACTGAATGAACACTCATCGAAGAATCCTTGAAAAGAAAATCGAGTGATCTAATGTGGATAAATTTCATTCAGATGAAAACGAACTGGAATCGCTTAGACTGGTCCAGCCATTCGGTCGCACCCAATAGGAAAGGAACTCGTTGGATACCCCCTGAGAACACATGGAGGTCGTCCAAGGTATGCGCCTCTTTGTTGTGAAGTCTTCGGAGCCACAACAAGGACTGCACGTAGCACAAGAAAACATCTCTTTCTTTGCCCGATGAGTTTCTGTGGCTGGCTTCACTCATCCTCCGGTGCTCTATGTGAAGATGGACGTTTTCCGCGGAAGAACCTAGTCCCCTTCTTGCAGCAGAAGGGGGCAGCTGGTCTCTTTTCCTTCCAGCTTTTTTTTCTTTTCTGGGTTTTTTGAGGGAAGTTCACTAAGTACTGAAGAACCGTATGCACCCTTAAGGGGGGATCGGAGAGGCTGGATAATGCCGCCACATAGGGTGCTCACAAAGTTCTTCAAAGACGATCCATGCCATCCAAGGGTGCGTGTACCTCAGGAGCCCACCCCGTAGGGACCACCCTAATCCAGAAAGGCTCCGTGGATGGCGTCCTTTCCTGCCTGAGTGTTGGAAGGCAACTCCGAAGAGATCTCAGAAGGGGGCTGCTCTTCATCTCTTCTCCGAAGCGAACCCGAAAAGGTTCCTACGCTGAATTCTCTTTTCCAAAGGGAACCCTTCCTTGCTTATTCCTCTGAAGAGAAACCCGGAAGGAAGCTTCCCAATGTGAAGGGTCGCTCCCCGAAGGGAGCAGCGCGCGCTTCTTGACATTCTAAAGAAGGACCAACCAGCTCCATGGAGAGCGATGGAAGGCCCTTCTACCGAGAAAAGGGACGGATCCATTTTCACTACTGGAGGGAAATTTCGAAGGGAATCGGTGCTCCGTGATTCATGAAGAGACCCTCCGGGATCAGCTCCCAATCCCGGCCAGTCAATGGTGGGGCACCCGGTTTCCAGCGCGCGCGCGTCCCACCAGTGCCTCACCCTTTGCCTGAACGGAGAAAATTCCCTGCATCATCCTAATCACTTTCCCAGAAACGGCAAGAAGGAAGCGGAATTCTCCCTTTTTTGACATCTGTGTGATGGAGTGAACACTCCCCTCTCAGTAGATATCCAAAAGATCTGCTTCTAAGCCATCTCAAGTCGAAAAGAATTCCGAATGTCTTCACTTCACCAGGTCATGTATCATGTTCGCCTTTTCGTCTTTTTTTGTAAGCACGATGAGATGCTGAATCAGAGCTTACTCCTGCGTCGAAATGCTGCTGCCGTCCACGGATGGTGGCAACCCAAGACTTCCCCCTCCTGAAACACGTTTCGTAGCTGCAGCATCGTGCTGGAGTCACCGGATTGGCAGAAGGAAAATGACGACCTGAAGGAAGCTCGAAGCATCCCATCGAGCTACAAAGATCTGTCCCCTGCCGGACGTTCGCGAGCAGTGAGAAAACCATTTATGGCCGGCTTCGTCTTCCATCTACTGGTTCCTGCTGTTCCACAGAAGAGCAGGCCATTGTGCGCCATCCCTCGCTAACACTTTAGACTGAATCCTCCCCTACTCATGCGTCTCCCCTACTCGCTCAACAAAAATTTTCAACGCGCTGTTCTTCACCTTCTTGAGATGATTTTATATGATGATTTCTTGAGAGTCCACAGACACGCAGAGGTAGCATGTTCCCGACAGGACGGTCAGAATGAAGGAACTCCCTTTTGTTCCGATTTAAGACGTCCCTTTGTACGAAACTCCGCATTCCTTTGACACCTCTGACGTTTCGTAGCCCGAAAAAAACAGCTCGGGAAGAAGACCTACTTTCTCCTTTCCTCAGCATTTACATGTGAGCTGCCCTTCGCAAATCTCACCACTCCACTATCAACTTATCAGTATGTCTGTTTGTTCTCCGAAAGATCCCACTCGCTCTTCCTGGAATTGCTAGACGATGAGCTTGCAGAAACGAGAACTCGTTTCATAAGACCAGCAGCCTCTACTGATGACTGCTTCCCCGCTGGAGAAAGAGAGAAGTCACCACAGTTTCAAATAGCAAGGAGCGTTTCCGGAAAGTTTGCTTTGATTCTGCACGGCTCTGCCCAGACACTTCCCAACGGGAAGTTGGGAGTCGCACGTCTGTTTCGGACACCACATTCGTGCGGCGAACCCAGAGAGGGTTTCCGGGAGCCCGGATGTAACTTTCAATCTGATGCGATGCGAATCAGCATTAGCAGCAAAAACGCGGGATCTGAGTTCTCACCAGAGCATTGGTCTGCAAAATCTGCAACGGGAAATATTTTTATCATTGTGATATAGCCCTGGGGTCATTATTAAAAATGCCATTTTTATCGGTAAACAAGCATGAATGAGATTTCATTTTTTTCTTTGTATTACCGTCGTAAAAAAAATGGATCCTGAATTCTATACGCTGGCTCACAAATGTATGCAGAAGAAAAGTATTTTTTTTGCAAACTCTTCCAAGGATTTCGTAGGGTTGCCAAGGTCACATCAAAATCTTTTATTAAATTCATTTTGTCAAACAACAGACTATATCTACTGGGTACTGAGATTTATCTCATGCGACTTAAATTATAAATTCAAATCGGTTTCGAAACTCTTCATCTTCTGCATGATTCTGTTGGATTCACGGATGCATGTAAAAAACGATCCCGTCCTTTGACCAAACTACATTTCACACATCCAGATATCACATGCCTTCAAGGCGAGCATATTGTGATTTTCGGATCATGAAAAGCTAGGAAACCACTCTTTTTCCTTCACTTGTGGAAGGCTGTTGTTGCTAAAGAAAACCTATCTAGTTTTTCTTTTTTCCTCTCAAAATTTGTTGCTTCAGAATTCTTTCTGGTGTTTCCTCTTTTGGTTTTTGTGCTTGTACAGCTTTAGTATGCCCTGCAAAAACTTGATTCTAGTGAATTTTTCCTTTTCTTCGTAGACAGTGACGAAAACTTGATGGATATCATTTAAAACAGCCTTGGCCATGGGAAAACATGCACGCGGGAGACATTTTTGAAGTGCGACATCTCCTTAGTGATGAACCCCCATGAACCATGCTTATTGTGATGGAAAATATTCGAATAACTTAACCAAACAGTTTCACTTCATCTCTTCATTCCAGAAAGGAAGGGGTAAAAAATATATAAAGTTCATTACATAGTTTACAAGACACGAAAATGCTTGCGAAGTCATCCCGAAAAAAAAAGCATTCACTAAAGAAAAAAGTCACTGATGCCTGCTTACCATGGAAAAGTCATCAAATAAGAGTGGATTTTTGCAAGCACAAGCGGAAAAATCTGTACAACTATGGGAACATTCAAAACATAATGATGCATAATCAACACGTTCGATGACGGAGGTTGGCCTCACATTAATTTCTTGGCTACAAGTTATTCAGACAATTCTTTCGCGTGGTTCCTCAATTAATTTCATGCTTAGCTTTTCTGCTAACCTCATCATGTGAAAATCTTTCTTATCTCGATAGTAATTATGAAATAGTGGAATAAGAGTGGAATTTGCATCTTGCGGGCTCACAAGTAACAGAAAATCTCGATATCAAAGGAAACGGTGAACTGGGCAGCAGAAGATGGGATGAAAGATCACTAGGAAGCAGAGGTTTAGCTGCTGAAACTATTTCATTTTGTGATAGCCAAGAATTCTTTTCGCTATTCTTCTTACGTAAATTTAGGTGATTTTTAACGTTTTCTGACGGGCCCGTCTGCTCTGGTTTTCCTGCAAGTGGGCCCTGGTTTTACTCGCCCGGAATTTATCTCCAATTTAACTTTTATATCTATAGCATTACATGCATCACATGTATCAGCTTCATCTTTCCTCTTCTTTATTTTCAGTTTTCTTTGTTATCTTTTTATCTCCCATATCCTTGTCTGATCATCACACTTTTGTTAAACGCACCCTCACTTTGTTTGTGCTTAGGTAATCTCCAGAATGCTTCCCATGATTTGTTCCAACTTCTCCATGGCATTAATTTTTCAAAGACAGTCTAACCAAACTTTGCTCGTTTGATTTTTGGCCTTCATCGTAGAACAAATATGAGCCGTTCGCTATCCTGCCGATTGACCCTGTTCGACCTGCGTGCATATTTAAAAAAAAATTCTTTCATTGACGGGATTCTCGTTTCGGAATTTGAAATCCTGTTCGTAATCACATATCAATAGAGTTTTTTTTTTAATTAAAAAAATTTGACATATTTTGTATAAGAATTTTTGTGATGAACAGTAAAAATTTATACTAGTAATCCAAATCACGAGCAGATAATTTTAAAAGACTGCGATATATCGTGAATCAAATGAGTTTTTTTCCAGATTATATTTGTTTGAATAAAATATCAAAATCAAGTCCAGTCTATTAAAATATTCAAATATTATGCATACATGACTGTCGTCAGTTTTGGAAATTGTTCCCTTTCCAATTTTTCTGCTGTATATAAATCCAAATTTTTGATGTCCTGAATCACAGATTAATGCAAAATTATACTGATTTTTTAAATCTTTCCCTTGCACATGAGTATCAATAGAACTTGTAAAGACGAATTGCGGATTTTAGGGAATATACATTTATTAGAAGCGATTTTCATTTACAACATTTTTATAATTTCCATCACTCCTATTAATTTTTTATTGTTTGTTTTTCATTAGCATGACTTTTATTGCAAAATTTTTTGTGTTTGTAAAGTATCGAAAAGCTTTTTTTATTCCAGAATAATACTAATAGCTCATCAAAAAAATAGAGCTAATTTTTAGAAAATGAAAAAAAATAATTGTCGAAATTGTCGAAATTTAATTCAATATTAGAACAAAAATGGTTCTTATTTGTTGATACGTAGTTTTGCCAAAAATTATAGCAAGTCATCAAAACTTGATATGGCATTCCTAACTCAGCATGGCATTCCTAACTTACTATGCAAGGAGCTCGTGTGCTGTTTAAGGAAATGTAAATGCTTCCGTCTTCGCGCAATTAATTTCTCTTATTGTTTCTAAATAACAAGAGCCCAGAATAATACAAATAGCATGTCTGATTTTTTTTTAATTCTATGTATAATTTTTTCCTATACACAATAAAAAATGAAACTCGTAACACCCATACTGTATCACCACAATAGTTTAGATGGCGTGGGGGATATTTGTTCCCGTTTTTGTGTCTTAATTTTTCTCTGCATATATTGGAAGAATGTATTCGCCAGATTTGGAATTAGTGGCAATTGAGAGCAGACATCCGAACTTTCAATCCTCTTTTCATGTCGGTGCCGTTGATTTCGGAAGGTGCGAATAATAGCATCTGAAAGTGAACTAAGCATTTTAGGGTAAGTTTGCTATGCTTTTCTCAGTAATATAATGCCTTGAGGTGACTTTGATTCAGACCTTTATGTAGAGCAAAAATAAAGGTCAATTATTTTGTGCCATATCTGATATGCATCTTTTGGAATGATATTTTACATAAGACAATGCTTCACTAGTATCAAAAAATTATTTGCACCGGATTTGTATACAAACTATGTAGTATGCAAATTGGAAATTCATTTGAGCAATAATCCTAACCTTTTTTTAAGTTGCTATCTTTGTGGATGAGCTAATGTTTGTTGGCGAAACTTTTCCGTGAAAGGATAGCTTGATGAAAAGTAGGCTGAATACTTGACATTCTAATGGTACTTGCTTAAAATGGAATCATGGTATCAACAGCAACATTTGCACCAAATACAGCTATATAAAGAATAGTATGCATATTCAGTGTGTCATTTTTCGGTGATAGAATTCGTAATCAACATTATTAATAAGTAGAAGTAGATTATTTTTAACATATATAAAAACACCCCTTTCATACTGACATAGCAGTATGTCAGCCAAGTTCTTAGTGTTCATTTAGCATAGAAGGTAAATAATATTAATGAAAAAACAACAATGAAAAAGGATAAAAATTGGGAATTTTGGAAAATGTTTTTGAATGTTATCAGGGAAAAGCATTAGTTGTTTAGATCATACTTATCTTAATCATTCCAGGAATGGAAAGTATGAACAATACAATTGAATTACGATAAGTTTTCAGAAATGTTCCTTTGCATGTGTTTTGCTACAATATCTCTTAATTTTTTAAAATTCGATATTTAACAGGAACAGATTAATGGTTTAGTATTTTCATCAGTGGTGTATGGTTGTAATTGTGTTAATTAGTAACATTTAAGAACATTTGTGAAACTTGGTTTTGGATTCTCATTCATGCCCATCCTCCATATTTATTCAATTTTCCATTTACAGATGTGACATTATGTGATTGTGTTTGTTCCACAAAAGCTTTGAAATATGGAGCAAGTATTGAAAGATAAGAGGTTTTCTGTGATTGCTTCTGACCCTCGCTTTAAACCAATTCCGAGGAGAGTGAGAAAAGTAAAAATTGATAGCCGTTTCAAAGGAATGTTCAAGGTAAAATCAAAAACTTAAGCAATGCAATCTTGACTTTGGTTCCTAGGATGAACGATTCCAGTCTAGAGTAAGTGTTGATAAACGTGGTAAGCCAGTGAATTACTCTTCAGTTGATAATCTTCGCAAATATTATGAACTCTCCTCAAATGATGAAAGTGATTCTGAGCACAGTTTAAAAAATTCTGCATGTGAAGAACCAGAATTGAGTAAATCAGAAGAAGAAAATAAAACTCTAACTTCACCAAATAGAGATCTAACAGAAACCAGCAGTGATGAGTCAGAAGATGAATCTTCAAGTAAGCTTCTTGCTTTTTTGCTTTCTAATGTTGTGAAGGTGCTGAAAATATTGAACATCCTTGGGGTGAATTGGATCAAGATGCTGAGAGAGGTGAAATAGTAAGCCGGCGTCTTGCAGTTTGCAACATGGACTGGGATCGAATTAAAGCTAAAGATTTGTTGGTTCTTTTCAATTCCTTTGCGGTACCATCTGGAACAGTGCAGAGAGTAATGGTAATAAGCTTGCTTGGGATCAGGGGAGGCACCCTTTCTTTTGTTGAGTGCTTTATAAAATATCTGATTAGTTCAAGAAGAATTATGCTAAGATAGATATGTCTATCTATCTTAGCATAATTCTTCTTAATAATAATGTCCTTATAAGGAATGCAAAACAGTTGAAGCTGCTAGGATTTTCAAGTCTTGTTTGTTTTGCTGCAGTAATGTCTGTCTGTTGACTTGCTTGGAGAATAGGATGGCAAGTGAATTTTGCTTTTGCTACATGGATTTAAGATATGGACACATTTTGGAAGAATGAGTACTGATGTAACTTCAGATCTATCCCTCAGATTTTGGCTTGCAGAGAATGGAAGAGGAAGAAGTTCATGGACCTAAAGAATTATGTGAGGATGTGACACAGGATGTACTAAATAAAGAAGAGGTTTGCCAAAAAGTTGTCATGGACATTTAAGAACTGTAAAGGTCAGCCAGAAGAGGGTGAGGCATATCACTCAGAAAAATTGCGCCAGTATCAGCTGAAAAGACTTCAGTATTACTATGCTGTAGTGGAACTGGATAGCTCAGAAACAGCTGCTCACATTTATGCTGAATGTGACGGTATGGAATTTGAGAGCAGTGCCAACAAATTGGATTTGCGCTTTATTCCAGATGAAATGGATTTCTCAGAAAAGGTAAGGGTTATCCAAGGTTCTTGGATTCTAGAATTATGCTGCTTTAGGAGCCTAAAGATGTCTGTGAGGGTTTACAAGATCCTACAACCTATCAACCACGTATCTTTATCAATTCTGCATTGCAACAAATGAAAGTTGATTTGACCTGGGATGAAACAGATCCTGATAGGGTAGATGCGATGAGAAGGGCGTTTGATCCGAAAAGTGAACTCCAAAATGACGATTTAAAGGCATATTTGGCTTCTGGATCTAGTGCAGGTTGCTTTTCAAAAACGTTCTAACCTGGTTTTTGATTTTCGGTTATAGAATCTGAAAATGAAGGAGAGATGACAAATAGTGATGCTCTTAAAGAAAAAGACAAAATCCAGAAATACCATCAGTTATTGGCTGAAATAGAAGAGGAAGAGAAAAAGAAGGAAGACCAAGATGTGGAGCTCGAGATCACTTGGGAACCAGGCCTGCAAGAAAAAGCAGAGGAATTGGTCAAGCACAAACTGAATCAAACTGCTTCTGATTCATTAACCCAGTATTTGGAGAAACGAAAGGAAAAGCGAAAAGCCAAGCACTTATTAAAAAAGGTAAACTTGGCTTTAGCACTTGGACTTCTTATTCTTCTGTAATATTTTAGCAAGCCCAGCAGCAGTCTACTGGCACTAATTCGGAAGGGCCAAATGATCAGGTAAAATCACAAAGGAAAGTTTCGTTATGAAATTTGCGATTGTAGGCATCACTGGAACTGTTGATGATGGATGAAATGGAAAATGAAAAGCAACATTTTTCTCTTAAAGATCTTTTGATTACCAAAAGGAATAAAGGAAGCATGCAACCAGGTAGTTTTCAGGTAAGATTCTCTGCATCATACAAAAGCAGTTAACAGCAAATGATGTAGATAAACCTGGATGATCCTCGATTTCGGGCTCTGTACACATCTCCTAACTTCAACATTGATCCATCTGAATTACGTTTTCAACGTACAGCAGGAATGGAAGCATTTATTCAAGAAAAACAAAAGAAGTGTCTTCAGAGGCATGAACAGGATAAACGTATTGAGATGCCACAGAAGACCAAAGGACTCTTTTCTCCTGATGTGTCTCACCTATTACAAGCTGTGAAATCAAAAAGTCAATTTGCAAAAAAAAAACGCTTGTCATAAGATGTCTTGTGAACACATTCCTTAAGGGCATTTCCTTTTGGTTGGTTAGTTTATTTCATGGAGATTTCATCTATAATTGGTTTCTTGCTACACTTGTTAATGCAAAGATTGACATGTATATTAATTTGTAAAAACAAAAAAAAAACTGATGGTTCTTATAAGTTTTGTAACTCCTCAAGTAACCAAGTTCAAGTCCATTGCATGATCTATTTTACCATTTAATCACCTTATAAGTAAACTTCACTTAGTCTTGTTGGCATCGCCTTTGCAAGGAGTCGACAGCTTTTGCAAAGAAAAAAAAACGGGTGTTGACTAAGTGAGATTCGAATTGAATGTCGTGTTTGCACCTTCAGTTTTGCATTCATGTTAAACCGCTTTGCTAAATGTATGAGTTGTGTATGTGTGCAAACGAAGTCTCCTCAAGCCAAGATGCTCCAAGCTCTTGCTAACGACAGTGTAGTAATGGGAGAGGCATCGTACAAAAAAAAATCATAAATTTGCCCTGAAGCTTCTAATCGAAATTTTTGCACCAAATACTTCCAGGAATGGGCACCTTGGGCGGCTTTAGAAGGCATGTGCATTTTCACGCCCACTTTTATCATAGTCAGTCACATGTACCTTACTAATTGTAACAGCCTTCAATCGATTCACCCATTCGGTTGCTCTCTGGTCTTGACTTGTTGCTCTTGGTTTACGAACAAAGAAAGGGAAACTGAAGAAAGTACCAAGAATCCGTAATTTCACGCCTCATCCCAACTGTTTTGGGATCATTCCAACTGCTTTGTTTAGAAGAAAAGTATGCCTATCCTCGGAGGTTGAAACTGGTTTGCAGAATGTCAGTTACGAATTTCTGAATGTAGTCTTGCTACTAAGATTGCTTACAGATTTATTATCTGCTAATAGTGTATTGCTTTTTCCGGCCTGATTCCGCTGTTTTTTCTTTTTTTCCATTCGACTATTTTGCTCGCTCTGGACACGCATGGGAAATTCTAAAGGCTAACAGTAGTTTGCCTGTAGAACGCGCCAGTTCTTAATGGTTGTTTTTTTGTTTTTCCAATGGATTCAAAATCGCCGATTCTTGAAGCACAAAACCCTTAAAGATGTCGTAAAGAATTTTATGATGAAATAATGCGATAACTCAGATGAGACCAGCATGACTTCTTTTTCCCTTGTGTGCCGTTTACATGGGAAAGTCAGGGTGTGATGGAATGATAGCAGCATATTTGAAAATAAGGTTGACTCTTCTCATGAGGCATTCTCAAGTACATAGCTTCGAATACTGTATACTTTTAGCTAAGTATAATTGCAACGTTTCACATGGAAGTCACGGCTGTGTGCTGTAATGAATAAAGAACTCTTCCTGCTGGTGTTCTGCAATTCCTTTTCGTCCCCACCAGCTATGCACATAATCAGTTCCCAGTTTCCGTTTCGTCTGATTTCAGCTTTATTGGCATTTGAGTTTTTGTTCATTGCACAGTTATCAACCAGAGATTGCTGTTTTCAAAATTTTCATCTCTTATGTGATTCTTAGAGGCATGTATCATTATTTGAAAAGCTTTTGCTAAGATTTTTATTCGAAGTTTGGTACAGGGGTGTTTTAAAGGGAATTGAAATTTCTGTATGATGCAGTTGACAAAGGGATATCAAGCTCGCTCAACTGAACAGAACCCACGGCTTTTTTTTCCTCATTTACAAAGTGGGTGCACTTTTGTATAATCAAAAAGGGCTTCTTTTTTTTTTCATGAACGAGCAAAAAGAATGCACGTCTTCACGGACTAGATTGAAACAGAGCTGTTGCTAAATTTTATGATTTTTACTGAACAGATAGAGATAAAAAAAAATGTACTCCAAATTTTATGCCATCTTAGAAAAAGATATCTTTTTGTCTTGTGAGTGATTGTAGAATATCTGCAAGAGGTGTAATCAGAACTGTGCATATGGTTTTGAAATGAGTTAGTAGACTCCCATATCTGATGTCATCTTTAGCGATACATGCAACCATAGACAGAGCAGAATTCAGTTGATGCAAGTTATTAAACAAAATCGCAAAGTCAATAAATCCACAAAACTCCAAAACATAATAAAATATATTAAAAAGGTGGCATGCTCAACAAGGTGCCAATCTAATTTATTCTAGGGGAGTAGAGTTACGATCCGATTTTTCCTTCATTTCTGTTATGACTCCAAACTTTGTTAAAAGTCATCAAAACCTGCTGAACAAATGTGTAAAAGAGCTTTATGGTTTGGTTCCAATTGCTGTTACGCTCACGCTAAAACCAAGTGTTGTGTGTTTGGAAACAGAAATTGCTCCGGGTAGTGTTGTAATGCATCATTTCCACCTTCAGAAAATGAATTCAATGGGATATCCTGTGAGTGCCTTTAAATTCAAGATCCATTTTTAGCCGAAACCCTGGGTACATCAATTTCATGGAAATATACTTACATGTGCACTAATGAGTGCAACGTCAACTGAATTTCATGCAATCATGACTACGAAATGCGCAATATCGAGGTGATTCATTTGACTCACAAAATGCTTACATGTGCATACATGAAAAGATATGTCTTTTGTTTTATCATTTGCAGATATGCAGTGGCAGTTACGAAATTCTTCGCACCTGCATATATTTTCGGTCCGTTTCCACCGTTTTTATTTGCACTTTCGTAACTCTGTCTGAAACTCAGCCATAAGAATTTTCTGCATATTGGTTAACATCCATCCGAGTTAAAAAAAAATCCCTTTGCTTTTCGAGTGGAAAAAATCCTTCCCTGAGTAGAATTGTGCTGCATTCGAATTCTGAAGAAAAAAAGTAATCCAGTCTATCTTGATTTCATATTCCTTTAATTTATCTCATTGAAAACTAAAATGGCATCACAGACCCTATTTTAGAAAGACAGTTGTTTTTAAATGTACTTAAGGTTAGCGATCGACAAAGATCCCGACTTTGACCGACAAATAGTTTTGAAAGAGAAAATTATTAATTCCGAGAATGAAAGCCTGGAATGCGAGGTTGCAAAAGTCGTAATACATTGTTAATTTGACATATGTGAAAATGTACAACAGAAGCCTACACCGCTTGTTTAATGCACATAATGACATACGTATACATATGTACCAGCGTTTCGTACGTGCGAAGATTGTCGTTACTGATGGCAATCTCGAACAGTGGTGCTTCATAGCTGAAGGCAAAAAATTGCGTATTTGTAACGCTACTGTGCTCGGAATTGCTGTGTGTACTCAAGGGTGCGTTTGTCAATACATAATTAAGTTGGTAATTTGGTTCTCAGAGCCTACGGTGTCCTTCACCTTGTGTCCTTGGTGCCTTTCCTAATTAGGTAACTTCTCTGGCCCGAGGAATTCAGTGTTTAATGTGCAATAAATGATTTTTAGATGATTGATTTTTTTTTCTCTCACTTTTTACCAAATCATTAAGTTTATAAGTATTGTGTAGTTCTAGAGTTCACACCAAGTTGATTCCAGCTGTATTTTTCATAATGCCAAGAATTTTTTCGATTGAAGTTTCGGTGTAAATCGGTTGTAAAGCAATGTCATTGAGAAAAGACAGATATGATAGCTTACGTGACAGCAGTAGCGATACAGAGAATAACTTTGAGGATGAAAGAAAAAAGAAAAATTATAAGAGTAAAATATGGTAAATTATTCTCATTGTTAAATAGCCATATTGTTTATGTAATTGTCATATGTGTTTATAACTTTTTAAGTTCATTGACTTTTGTATTCCCTGAGTTTTTTTGTTAATCATAACGTGATTGATTTCTCTTTCGACATTTTGTAATTTTGTACTGTTAAGAATGGTATGAAAGGCAACGAATATTAAAAATTGATGAGAGCAATACCATCATGTTTGTTTAATTAGAAGGGATAATTTATACAAAATTTGTTCATTGCCTTTATAAAGCCCTTTTAAAGCATTAGTCTTACAAGTATTCGAGTTTTATGACCTAGCATGTTTTACTAACCTTCACCATTGCTGTAATTACAACAGTCAGTTTTGCCGAGTAAGTTTTTTGACATTCATGTGTGTGAATATGATTTGATCATAACAGTCAAAACAAAAATTCGTTTGTTGTAGGTATGGGTCTTCCCTTAGGCCAAAACCTTGTTTAGTTCAGAAAAGATCGAATTCCCTGTGCAATTCTTTGTTTGCCAGTTCAGAGAATGATGCCAGTTGTGAACATCATCATGAATCAAATCCACGTTTTAGGTAAATACAAGGCAAATTATAGTTTTTGGTGGAAATATGAATCAGAAGCGGAAATTGATTTTTAAATTTAGTGTTAGATGCAAGTTAACATGCAGTTCATCGTTATAACAGTCACATGCAAGCATATTATTCTTATTAGGTTAAATGGTATTGAGTTTGGTCTGTTCACTGATTTTACGTTTTCTGTTTTGCCTGTTCGTCACTGTTTAAATGCCATTTCTGGGATATTTATTTACCAGGCCAGAGTCATGAAATTTGGTTGAGTCTGTTCAATCTTTCATTCCTATTCATGGAAAACACATGTGTTTAATGTGTATATTCAATTTTTATTTCTAATCAGTATTGAAGAAAGTGATTAAATCAGAAAAACAGAAGTGGATTTGCAGTCCCGTATTTTCCACTTTAGACTGTAGCTGCCTTTAGGAAAGAGAGATCAGAAAAAGTTCAAAGCACAATTGATAAGTAACAGTATCCTGTAGTAACTTTTAATTAATGCTACTACAAATCCTGCAGAAGATTCTGGGTAAAATTACGCAATATGAACTGGAAATGTGATTGTACAATTATGTATTTTACAATTTGAATGCAACAAAGAAGCAAATATCGAATTTCCATTTTATGAAGGAACGAATATAAATGAAAGATTTCGAAGACTCCGCTTAAATGGCACGATCATTGTTTAGTTACTGCAGATTCGATAGTTTGTTATAATTATTTTCTTGTGTTAATTAATTGAAGACTTTATATAATGCAAGTAGTGGTTATGTACTAGATGGTTTTGCAGGAGTCCAATCTCTTTATTTTCTGATTATGTGCAGCTCTTATGTACTGTTTTTGTATTTTTAATTTTCACTACTAAATTTCTCCAGTTTGGGAGTCGGTCTATAGTATTTTCTACCAGTTTTTACATTTTTTTTTCCATTCTGCTTTTTATGCAAAAATTACATGTTGCATTATTTGCCAGTTTTCATATCACTGTCATTTTTGATGTGTATAATTACGTAATTTTAAGAAATCATACGTGTAATAAGAACGAATTATTAATTAATAAGAACAATTTATTAATTAACGTATCATGTTCACATAGTTTCGTGTTTTGTTTTAATAAAACAGTTAAAAACATCACATTTGAATCAATGTGACACTGTTTCATTTTCAATTCCCCATATTTTGTCTACTTGATTTTCACTCATGTTTTTCTCATTTGTTTCTTCATAATTGTTGAATTATATTTGTTGTGTTATGATGCCATTTGTAATCATAAAATCTTGCAATTTTAGAAATCAGGTACTTTACTCTTTTGTCATGAAGTTATGTCCCAAGTGTTCCTTGTTGCACATAGTGATTTTTACATTTTATCTGTGTGTTTAAGAATGCAAGATCGCCACCATTCCTTCCTGAAAAATGTTTCTGTTAAATATTCCAAGGAACAATCAGAAAAAAGTCTTAAAGTTGAAAGTAATAGTGCTGCAGGATCTGCTACTGACAGTCAAAGGTTAACTCTTGTGGTAGACAAGACCCGATTTGTTGTTGATTCAACATTGTTCACATTACACCCCAATACTATGTTAGGAAGGTAAGAATTTTTTGAAATAGCACAAGTTTTTAAGAAAATTGATTGTCATGCTGATTGTGAATATGCATAATTTTTTTTATCACGTGTTATTTAGCTTTTCTATGTGATGTTTATGCTTTATTTTGATAATGAAGGATACGGCCATTACAGTCATCCGAACTGAATGTTTCAAAAATTTGCTGCGATCATGTGCCTATGTATTCTTTTATTCAATTTCTAGAGAAATAATAGTCATGGATTTGTTTACTTTATTGTATTTGTTTTGTTAAGATTATTTTTTACTTTAATTTTTTCATGAACATGCATGTATGTAATCTATTTGGTAATTACAAGATTCCATGATTATAGGACGCCTCATTATAAATCAGTATTGACTGTGTACATTATGGATCTCGCATAGGGTAATCTCACATGAAAAACAACAATGCTTTATCCTTCAAATGAAAGGGTGGAATTGTCTAGCCCATAATATGGTTCTTATTTTAAAAAGAGCTTGAAAGATTGGGAAATCATGTCTATACATCTTGCTGATTTTACATACATTCACTTGTTCACATTAATTGTGCATTGCAATGTGCCTTTCTTTCTCTCTTCTGCTTTAACTATCTCTTTAGTTCAGAATACGATTCATGTGTGTTAATTGGATATGTATGAAAAAAGTGTTCTCTTTAAAATTCGTTGATATGTTTGAAATTTCATGAATATTTTTTTTTGTAGTAATCATCACAGTTTAAATGTTTTACAAAAGAAATGTGTATTTTCATTTTGTAAAGGATTGAAATGTTTATCAAACAAAAAGTATAAGAGTAACCTTTGTATTTTAATTAACCAGTCATCATGGATACATTCCTCTTGATGATACAAGAGCACCTTGAGATTTCTTTGGAATGCAAACAGGAATGCTGTAGTATTCATATAAAACATTGATGTTTGTGTTGAATCAACATGCAGTATGGTATTTTATTGTTTGAGAGAACTGCATTATTTGTGGTCATTTATCTTAATGATTGTTACTAGAATATTGGTAGAGGGTATCTAAGTACAATATTAGCAGTTTGAGATTTTTTTTTTCTTTTTTTTTGCACACATAGGCCAGAAAACGTGAATAAGTGATTGAACACGAAACCAATATGAAATATTCAAGTTTATTTGGAATAAAGTTGTAGTTTTCTAAAATCTTGTGGAAAGAGCATGATTTGTTCTGTGCCTTGATCTATTAGTACATCCTTTAAAAGTAAAGCCTCTTGTTTTGTTTTATCTTTTCAAGATTTCTTCTGCGATTACTTTTTAAATAGAATTTATTATATCTTAAATTGACTCAAATTATTCCAGTTAATTTAAGGTATAATAATTTCAGGAGATATTTCTGTTAATGTATGGCTCTTCAACAATCTCCTTAATTTTTTATTAAAAATAATGATGATCATGATTATCTGTGATGTTTTTCTATTGAACTTGTGTCGCAATTTAAATCAGCAAATAAATCAGTTGGTTGGTTTGACTTCATGTATGCTGTTATTTTATTGTGGTCTACTGAGGTAATTACAATAAAATAGCAATGCACGAACTGAACTAAACATGGATTTATTTGTTAAACATATTGGTTTCTAATCTTTGAAGAATTGTTTTCATTGTATACAAACCAATGAAATATCAGAATTAGTTTCTTTTTGAAAAATAGTTCTTTATTACAGATTTTAAGAAGGCTATTGAGTGGTGAGTTCCATAAATGGGACAAATTAGGATTGGTTTTTAGGAAAGGAGCTCACAGATGTTTAAGGTGAGTTCCATGAATGGGTACAGAATAGTGTAAGGAAGGATCATCTAAAGTTTTGAATTGTTGTGCAACATGAAATAGTGATCTTTAAAATTATCCTAGGGATTTGTTGCTTCCAATAAAGTTAACGATTCAGACAGCCAAAGTCTTTTGAAGGCTTCAAAACCTGAAGTAAACTTTAAAACTACTTAGATGTTTTTATGGAAAGTAAACGTCTCTTAAAATACTTCACCTCACTGCAGTGTAGTACCATTTTCCATGTTTCCATATTTGTGTAGCAGTATCTTAGAGAAGGTATTATAAAAATAATGAAAAATTAACTGCTAAAATGCAAAGTTTAGCATTCTCATGCAGACTGCATATTAAAATCCATTTTGAAAGTTCATTCTTGCGAGATGAGATATTAATTTGATTGTTTGGAAGAAATAAAGAACATTGAAGCATAGTGACGATGGAAAATGCCAGGAATCGGAAAGAAGTGCATCATACATTAAAGCTATTAAGTTCAAAAAAAAAAAAAAAACTTTCCAGTTTTGATGTAAATGTATATTGCTTCTTTCATTGTCATTGAGTTTTGTGTGTTCCTCAGTTACTCTGCAGATAGAATTTTTTTGAGAGTTAATCATTTCTTTCACCAAACAAGAGTTAAAAACTTGAGTGAGGAAAGTATGATGGACAGTGAAGATGAGCACAAGATCGGCCCTCCAAAAATTGGGTTTACTCTTGAATGTGAAGTTTTATTTCAATCTTAAAATCCTCATAAACGTTCTTAGCAAACAGTCGTTTAGAGTTTTCCCCCTTTTGATTTCGATATAACAACGATGGCATTGTGTTTCTGTTTTAATATCCCAATGAACATTGTGCCGATATGCAAAGAAAAGGTTTTTAGCTACAACCAATCGCATCCAAACGTTCGTACAATTCCCAAACCTTAAGTTTTTGGAATACAAAGGACTATCATGTTGTAATGCTTATTTTATTTTTCGGACACAAACATTTGTTGGAACTGAAATCTACGAGAAATGCAAAGTCTAAAATAAGATTTAACGAATTAAGACATGTAAGGAATGATTTGTGTGAGCAGCATCAAGTCTGAAGACGGTCAGTAATTTCAGTGCAAATAATTTTTTTTCAGACCAATGTTTACCAGTGATTTTGCGTTTTCCTGTACTTGATAGTGTTGATGTATTTTATCTGTATGTATTTTTGTGAGTAAAGCATGAATTGAACAAACAAAGTTTTAAACGTGTATGAACATTCACAAACAACTTTTGGTAATATTTAAGAACTAAATTGGCAAACAGTTGCATCTGACTGTTGGAAAATCTGCTACCCCGTCAGTTCTGTGCATAAATTCAGTTGGTAGAAAAGGAGATTCATTTTTACGTGTTTTCGTTTTCAACATGTTCGAGATCTATGAGTGTGATTATCTATTATTTGTGTGAAATCTGAAACTTTGGATTCAAAGATATGATGGCACAAATATTTCGTAAGTTAGAAACTTTGAAAATTAATATCAGGGTGCGTGCTGGTGTTAGAGAAGGTAATCAGGAAGGAAGCTTTTAATGATCTTTGTGATGTCGTATTTGCGGAGCATTCAGATTTGTACGCAAAAGAGTGTCATTTTTTAAAATTTCATTGGTGGCAGAATACCTTTTGGGGTTTAAAGTAGACGGTAAAGTTTCTTTACATTGCAGTTACGGTTAGATGCGTACAAGAATCGGATCCAATCACATGCACAATAGTGTACTGATGTCTTGTGACTGCAAGACAGCTCGAAAGGCTGCTCATAATAAACTCCATCAGGTGTAGGTTATTTAAACATATTTCTGCATTAATGACAGCAATATTTAAATGTGTCATCAATTTTTTTGTTTACGATGGCTCGTTTTTATTGAAAAAGGCAAACAGGCAGTTTAGGAAAAACTGGTCTGCACGATAATTATATGTTTTAATATTTTAGTGTATCATTTCAGGAGAATGTGACCAGTGTGTGCATTATATATGTTTAATTACCTTACTTGAATCTTTGTGTTTTGATTCTCATAATTACATGTAATGTGCAGAACGTTGTAAGATATATATATCATCTTGTGTTATCATGACGTAATATGTAGGTATGTATTCACGTATGCGTATGAGATGCACGCATATCTCGCAGATGTCTTCATACCCACCTGTATAATATTGTGTAATTTTTTGCTGTATAAATTATGTATAACGTGCGATAGTAATAATATTTCCGTGATATTTGTAGAGGTAGTGAATTCTTTTGATTCATACTCTTAAGTTTGCAGTTTGCAGATTTTTAAGATCAAAGATTCATTTATTTACATTAAAATCGATTTCATCCGGGTCTTCAAGTTAAATGGGTAGACAGGAAAGCGCAGTGTGACTAAAAAAAATTGTTCTTTACTAATCTTCCCCCTTTCTTCTAAATACTTTGCAGAATGGGTTTCACCGAACACTGTAGCATTTATGCCCTACATCGACTATTCCTCGTTTCTGTTCGTGCGATGTGGTTTGCTGCCTTCAGTTTGTTCATTTTTGCTGAAAACGTTTGTTCACAAAAAGGGTATTTCACACTTCATAGAAGTGTATCGTAAGGATGTCGAAGAAGGAAGAGTGGATTTACCGGTTGCATCTGGTGTGGTTGTTTTTGTTGTGTATCTCCAGTGAGGCTTCACGGTTTCGTTGTTTTTGTTTCCTTCATTCCCCATTGCCAGAATTTGTCTTGGTATCAGTTAGCACAACTGACTTTGCAGCAAGTACAAAAACGCATTTCAGCTTTACTTGAAGCATGTTTTTTTTTTTTTACCGTAGCAAAGCTCAAAAGTAGATAGGTGCTTGTCACATAGACAAGTGATATGAAGGCACAAGACTTTTAGTGTACTCTACATTCCTGTGCGAGGGGGGCTCTTTGGGAACTTATTTGCGTTAGTGATCCAGGATGAACCATTTCGTCTATGGAATGTAGCTAGCTGAAGCGAGATCTTCGTCCTTAACGGAAGGAGCAGAGTATTCTCGGGTTCCGAAATAAACACAGAATCGTGCAAGTGGGAATCTGCATACCTTGTAAAAGTTGTAAAAATAGATTACAGATTTGAACCGAAAATCTCCCATCAGATTACTCAGTTAACGTTCTTTAGCTATCATGGTGGTTAGCAGGAGTCATAGCGCTCGTATAACTGATGAGGTCTTTGATGATTCACTATTAAACAAATGTGCGTGAACTTGGAACTCTCGAAATTGTGGATCCGTTAATTGATTGTACCTTTCTAATGGATGATTTCTGTTGCTTATTTAGATCAAAACATGCATATTTGCTTTGTGTATCGGTAGTATTTATTTTCCCTGTGTAAATGTGTTTTGTTTAGGATGTTTTCATCGGGATTAGAACTCACTTATCCTAATGACCGTGGAGAGTATGAGGTGGCGGAAGGAATATCTGCTGCAGTTTTTAATGCTATTTTAGAATACTATCGAGTGGGCACAGTACGATGTCCACCCTCGATATCAGTGCAAGAATTGCGAGAAGCTTGTGATTATTTACTCATCCCATTTGGCGCAGATACTATTAAGTGCCATAATTTAAGTACGTACACAGCCATTTCTTTCTTTATTATAAGTATAGTATTGGTTTTTAGGGGGATTTCTCCATGAGCTCAGTAACGATGGTGCCAGAAAACAGTTCGAGATATTCCTCGAAGTATTCATTTTACCCGCAATGGTTGATTCTGCCCAAAGAGGTGATCGTGAATGTCATATTGTGGTTTTGATGGATGATGATGTAGTGGATTGGGATGAAGAATATCCACCTCAAATGGGAGAGGAATATAGTCAGAGTAACTAAAAATCTTCATTGCATTAAAGATCTTAAATATTTTTTCATTGCATTGTATGCATGAATGTGGTAACGTTTGCTTAAATTTAAATCAGCCTGTAATCTTTTAGTCGGAACTGAAACCCTAATAACTAATACTGTAGTATTATTTCCCTGCGTACTCTAATCTTTCTATGAAAAGTGAAGCCACAGGTTTGCGTCTTTGTGCAGTCCTTTCTAACCGCGTTTATGAATTTTTATCGTCACCGTAGTAGATAATAATTGACCTGCATCCATGATTTATGGTCGTAAATTAACAAAATGTCAAATGTGAGACAAAATTGTGAAAGTTTTGCACTTGGATTTCGCAAACGTCAGTACGGTGCTCACCGTCGATGTCGGTGCAAGAATTGCGAGAAGCTTAGCTAATACTGTAGAAGAAATGTGCCTCGAAGTATTCATTTTTCCCGTAATTTATGATAAGTGAAAGAATCTTTCAGGACGCTTTTGAATCGAGCATGCAGGAAACAGTGTTCTGAACTTTTCAGAATGCCTAAGGGAAAAAAAAAAAAGTCGTGCAGTGCTTTATGATTAACAAGTATTTGAGCATTTTTGGCCCCAATGGGTCTTAGGAATAAGTAAGATGTTTCATGGGTTTTTGAATTAGGAGCTTTTGGGGAGGATCCATCGTGTATCTCATGCTTCAGGCTGATTCCGTACTATTTTCGACATTCGAAACTCATGTCGGCACATCAGTTCATTCAGGAAGCGGGAAGCGAAAGTGAAGGTGTTCAAAAATGAGAAAGAAAAAAAAATTAGCATTAGATTGGACTGCCGTTTGGATTGTCAACAGCAAGCAGCAAAGATTTGTCTGGAGCTCAAGAGTTACGTCAAACTTGAATGCCATTTATAATGTAAGGAGTGAGATTACGGAAGTAAATACAACAAAAAAGTACGAAATTAGTTCAGTTCCAGAGTTTTTAGTTTTCCCTTGCTTTCGAAACAAGTAAAGATAAACCATGTCATGGGATTTACTTTTACGATGCTCATTCTTTCCACACATGATTTTACGAGCAATATAAGGAATGCTCATCGTAAAAGACTGCTGGTCTTTTCCGGCAGGATGATCGTTTTTATGAAGGTCCTCAAAGAGTTAATAGGAGTTGCGAAATCGAGAGGTATAATACTGCGTTGGTAATGTAAGAGGGAACTGGAGATTTTTATCGCCACATTATGATTTGGTTTTCACTTTTTGCTTTTTTTTAATTCCTGCTCTGCCTTGCAATTCGAATCCCATTTTCTTTCCTTTGTCCTCTTTCCTTTCTTCTCAGATTCGAAAGTTCCTTTGTTTTCTTGTCTGCAGAGAGATTCACCAATTTTAGAATCAGCTGTTTGCTTCCGAAAAAAAAATCCGTTCTACATACCTTAAAGCTCATGGTCGTGTTTTGATATTGTTTGTCCAGGAATTTGCATACGAGCTGATTGGGATGACCGATCTTCTCGAGTTCGTTGTTCGAAAAGCAAACGAATTTGCGTTAACTACAGCACAACTTCAGAAAATGATTTCTCGTCTGTAAGTTTCCCAGTATTGCCAACGGCATTGGTGACTTAACCTTCGTTTAGTTTTGTTCTCAAATATGAAACGTATTTTCCGAAAAAGACGTTCGTGCGTTTTCCTACTTCGTGAAATCCGGTAGGTCATTCGTTCTCAGAGACCATGTTACCATTAGTTAGCTCTGTGTTTTACATTCTGAAATCTCAGCACACTGCCAAGCGTCTTCGATTTCTTTTACCGAGAACGAGACAAAAAAGCAAAAAAAAAAAAAATCGAGTAATGGCTTGACTACATCTGATGCTAATTGTAATTCGTGCGGTAATGATCCCAGCAAAAGTTTCGTTTTTCATCGAACCGCCGTCTTTCGACGTTGATTAATTGTGGCGAAGTTTGAAGTCTTGCTCCAGTAGCTGTTCTCGTTTCGACTCAAATTGTTCCCTTCTAGCTGTTCACAACACCGCAATGTACCGATTTTTCCGTTACATTGAAAATCGAGATGTTGCAAAACAGCTTCTCCAAGAAAGAGGCCTGAAGAAGATTAGATTGGGTATCGAAGGATATCCCACATATAAGGAAAAAGTCAAAAGGAGGCCTGGTGGGAAAGCAGAAGTCATTTACAATTATGTGCAGAGGCCTTTTATCCGAATGTCTTGGGAAAAAGAGGAGCATAAGAGCCGCCACGTGGATTTCCAGGTACATGTGATTTCGATGGTCACTTTATCCTAATTTTTTTTATTCCAAGTGTGTCAAGTCAAAGTCAATCACAAACTTATCAGAAGCCACCGCCGATCCGGTGATTGAGCCTTCTTTCCGTTCAGAAGTGGTCTGTGCGGAAGCCGAAGACTACGTCCAATCTCCCGAAGAGCCTTCCATTGCCGCAAACGCTGATCCCTCAAACGAGATGAAAACTGAATAGTTCAGTCAGCGTGTTATAAACGAATATCGCAAGTGAATACTGCCACATTTCAATAAATTCTTTATTGTTTATTCATATACAAAACCATTGGGAGGAGAGGATTGTAATTGAGCATTAAGTCGGATAGATGATATTATGTCCCTAACGCAAGTTTGGCGAGCAGTTTTTATCAGACTGTTGCTAATTAGGAAAATCCTTTGGCCAAAGTGGAGAATACAACCTATCACTATTTCTATCGAAACTTTTTGGCACGTCAGCTTTTGTGAAGCCATTTTCATTTTGTGGGGTACTATAGTCTGGTGAAGCTGAAGTAACAGTAGTAAGTGTTCCGTCCTTCTGGACATCGTTTTTCCGTTTGGACGAAAACTCCCTAATTTGGTCCTGCAGCAACGGTGTTTGTCTTGGACTTTCTGGATCACCAGTTACTGTTGTCTCGCCAAATCCCATGGTTTCGGAAGTTACGTTACTCAGTTTTGTTTTCTTTTTCAGTTTATTAACGTTAACATCACTGTTTTCAGGTGTACCATTTTCTGCATCGTGAAATTGCTTTTCGCTTGCCTGTTCTTGGAGTTGGGCGGCCTCTTCGTGTTTGGTTTCTAGTTTTTTCGTCGAAGCAAGTGATTCATGTTCAGCAACAACGTTTTTATAGATTTTCGTAGTTCCCAGTAACGAGCTTTCTTGATTTCCGGTTGTCACTTTAAAATTGTGGGATTTTTCAACATTGTGTATGAGCACTCTTTCTCCAAAAGCTTGTGCTGACACGTTGTGATGTTCGTCAAAATCCTTTGAGTGGGCCTGTTGGGTTTTGCTGGCATCTACTACATGCTTTAAAACATCCTTGCTGTTTTTTTCCTCAGGTGGGTACTTCCCCAGCTTGGGTCTGATGGTTTGATGCTGCGGGTTTTTGATGTGTGCATGTGTATGAGTCTTCAAATCATGGTACAGTTTTTCCTCCCGAACTTGTTTGATTCTTGTTTCGTGCGTGCTGCTTGCTTGAGCAGAAAGACTTTTCAGAATGTCAGGTGGTAAATCACCTAGGTTCGCCACAATGTTTGTATTCTCTGATGACTCCCTCTTGCTTTTTCCGAGCGGTTGCAAATCTAGCTGATCTGGTGAGATGCCTAATTTTTCGAGTTCTGGTAAAGATTGCAGGAGGCCTTCGTTACGAAGTGCCTCGAGATTCACATTTGGATCTAAGTCGCTAAGCTGATTTTGATCTGAAAGGAACACCACTTCGATTTTCGGTTTCTCTTTATCCGTCCCTTCGCTTGGGATTTGGCTAGTAATGAATCGCTTGAGGTCCGCTATTTCGTCAGGTGTTTGAAAGAATTCGTTTCCTCTTGGAATGACAATATTTCCCAAGTCTCCCAAATCAACTGTTCTTGTTCCGTTTACGGATTTTGGCTTCTCTTTCTCATTGGTACTCTGAATTGGGTTCTGCTGCAGATTCTGAAGTATTTGGTTCAGATCTAACGAGTTGGTGTTGTCCCCTGCTCCAGGGATTGTTGTCAATCCAAGTTTTGAGAAATCCAAGTTGCCCAAGTCTGGCGGCGCTAATACCAGCGAGTAATTCCCAGGATCCTCTGAGAATTTTTCCTGAGAGAAATTGGGAGGGGCTACTAAAATTATTTTTGGACTAGCGGGTTGATTGTTCACTTGTGCGTTTTGCTGCTGCAAGGAAGCCAGTAAGGACGACGGGTCAATGTTCAGACCCCCCAAGCCACCACCTTGAAGCTGATTTCCATTTAATATCACAGGTTGTGTGTTCTGCTGTTGCAAGGATGCCAACAGTGATGAAGGGTCAATGCCTAGACCCCCCAAGCCACCACCTTGAAGCTGATTTCCATTTAATATCACAGGTTGTGTGTTCTGCTGTTGCAAGGATGCCAACAGTGATGAAGGGTCAATGCCTAGACCCCCCAAGCCACCACCTTGAAGCTGATTTCCATTTAATATCACAGGTTGTGTGTTCTGCTGTTGCAAGGATGCCAACAGTGATGAAGGGTCAATGCCTAGACCCCCCAAGCCACCACCTTGAAGCTGATTTCCATTTAATATCACAGGTTGTGTGTTCTGCTGTTGCAAAGATGCCAACAGTGATGAAGGGTCAACGTTTAGACCCCCCAAGCCACCTTGCAGTTGGCTTCCAGTTAACAGTACGGGTTGTGCATTCTGTTGTGGCAGAGATGCCAGTAGGGGAGAAGAACCGATATTTAGGCTTTGTAGCCCACCTTGAAGCTGATTTCCACCTAATATTACTGGCTGTGCATTCTGCTGTTGCAAAGAACCAAGTAGTGATGCCAGATCAAAATTAAGTCCATTGTTTCCGCCTTGGATTGCCCCTTGTAGCAGTGATGGAGGGAGATCATTAGGACCAATTATTGAGAATCCTGATTGCTTTTGTGAGGTAACGGAACTTACATCTTTCGGTGACTGTGTAGTTGGCCTTTTTTTAACGTCCGGCTTATCTTGCAGGCTGATGCTAGGGACCTTAAACGTAGAGGTCGATATCTTCTGCTTTGAATCCAACTGAAAGTTTTGTGAACTTTGTTTGTCCACAGTCTTTTCGCGACTCTTTTGATCTACTATAGGATCTTTAAGTTTGCCTTGTGCTTTGTCGGGTTTCACCGTTTGTTCTTTGAAGGGACTGAGACCTTGTAACACAGAGGGAGTTGTTTTTGAAATGGCCTTAGATTCTCTTCCTGGAGAAAATGGTCGAAAATCTCTGCTGCCGCTGCGTAAAGGTGGCCGCACCCCTAAAGTGGAAGCGTCATTTGGAGAACTCCATTGCGGAGACCACTGAGGAAGTTGTAATGCGAGGTTCTCGTCGGTAAACTGCTTCGGTTGTCTCGATCGTATGTTCGTGAAAAAGTGTTTCAGGTTGCCCTCTTCAATCGATCTTCCTGGTATCCGCTGTAGTGATGAAGTAGGTACGTCCCTTATCGGCGGAGGAACCAAGCCGATAATTTCTTCCCTGTTGGGTGGCACTGGGAGTGTTGGAGGAAACAGCCCAACGATTTGATCGGACTCTCGTCTTGCAACGTTGCGTGCTTGCCTTTCTTCAAATGCATTGAATGTTCTGCTTTGTCGGAACATTTGATTTGTGCTCCGTATTTGCTCTGCTTGGTAATCAAAGCCAGGCTGCTGCGTGCTTTCAATAGGCCTCCAGGGTTTGAGGTCATAACTTCTTTGAGTGCTTTCTGTTATGAATAAACAGAAAGAAAAGCAAATTACATTCTGGAACATGTTGATCTGAAAACAAAAGAAAATCTTAAAGCGTCTCTGACCATCATAATGAGCTTCAATTTAAAAAAAAAAAAAAACACTTGTCTGTATGTGTTTGAGAGTATTATGCAGCGGTGTAAGAGTATTACATAGTTAATATTATTCAACAGAAACCTGCCTCGTGCCTCGGAATTCATAAGCGATACAATGTTCGAAAACAATTCTTCATTGGCACATTAATTAGCACGGGATAAAAAAAATGTTACTGACATCCCAGGCGAGCTACTGTTTCTATTTTATTCGTCTTGCAGGCGGCCTTCTCTGCGACGTGCACGTCGTTAGTCCGGGAGCAACCGACATTATTTGTGCCATTACTCGAAATACATCCACGCCTGCCCCCACGAAGCTCTGTACGCTAATCTGAATGTTTTTCTAATGTTTGTATGCAGTGAATTTTCTTTTCTAGATGGGCAGCAGCTATAATTATCACTAAGCAAAGATTGATAAGGAAATTCGAAAACATTCCGGATTTGGCTTAACAGGCAGTGGTAACATAACAAGGCAGAGCTTCTTCTACACTTTGCAAGATTTAGGTCGGTAGCAATGGGAAACCCACGCGACGAACTTGCAACTAAACACGGAAGCAACTTTTGATCATGCTGCCTTGAAATATGGAAAAATGCTCCTTGGAGGCGAAGCGTGTGCTCATGGTTCGTTGGCAATCAGCGTGCCGGTCCATCCGACCAATAAAGCGCCATTCATCATTGACACTCGTGAGTTTTTGTTACGAAATTCTTAGCTTTGCTTCTTCGGCCTCGTAACCTATTTGAAACCCGTTTTCCGATTAAGACAACGTATATGGGTTCGCTTCTCCCTCCCACTTTACCTTCATTCCTTTGCTTGTACACAGAGTACACAGCTACATTTTTTTTTGTGCTGCAATTACAGTCAGTCATCAACCCTATTATTCACAGATCAGTAACATCGCCCTCTTTGAGTTTATCATTAAGGTCACAGGAATGCACACTATCTTCTACCGGACAACCTGGATTACGAGTTTGGGGAAGGCGACTTGTACAACCGTTTCTCAACTGGGCACTTGTGACATCCGGTTCACAGAATGGAATCTGCGGCAGACCTCCGTTGCTCTGCCGACCGTTTTCTGTGCACGTCTTTGCATAATGTTTGTATTCGTGTTTACCGCTGCAGTCACTATCCGCGTTTCAGTCGCAAGCTTCTGGAGCGCTTGACGTAAGTGTGAAATCGCTCTTATTGCGAGAGAAGAACGAAAGAGGACCAGAAGCGTTTCCAAGAAGCATCCAGCCAATTAACGCGCCAAACTCCGAGCGTGTACGCGATGGGTCTCTTCTGGAGCTTCGCTGACTCACGCTTTGGGCATAAATTCGAAAAACACTTTCAGCTGGAGGGCGATGCGACCTGCAGGAGCTAAGCGGATGAGGAAACTCGTGAATGCAAACCGGCCTCCCGAAAATTCTCCCAGAATTTCCGATTACCCTAGAAGCAAGGATTCGGCTCCAAAAGTTCACGGAAGTCACGTCATCTCGCGCCGTGCTCTAAGACATCGAAGTTTGTCCAGCGAGCCTCCGACACCCTGAAGGAGGAACCCAGCTCAGTGAGTGGAGCGCGCGCCCTGATGGTTAAAATGGGGAAAGCGTGCGCTGAGATCAAAGTCCAGCTCATTGCGCTCCGCCGAATAGTCCCATACTCTTCCTGTGAAAGTGAAAACCGGTCGCGGGACGTCAAGGATTTCCCGTGTTCAGCAGGCAACCATTCCGTTCGCCTTCCTCCCAGTTCTTCGAGGTCTCAGCCATGCCGGGCTCAGACCGGTTCCCTTCGCGGCAGCCGAAAAAGCAGCTGCTCTTCGGTTGCACTCCAGATCGTGCGGCAGCAGCACCTGCACTCCTTCCAGTAGGGCAGGGCGAATGCGGGAGACCGCGGGACACTCCGCCGTTTCCACTTCTCTTCCTCGCGGGATGTTCAGTGGTTGCCTGGCGCGTCGCCCCAGTTACCCACGTGGATGTAGCCCGTGGCCTGGCGCGTGATCTGCGCGCAGTTTTCTCGCGGAAACTTTTTCCCGAAAGCAGTGGACGGCTCTCTCCCGCTTGGTTGCGCAGCCCTCTCCGAAGGAATGCAACAATGCTCACGCGGAAATTTTCCCCGCCAGAGGGCGCATAGCGGGTCATTTTCTTCTTGCCTATGCGGTTGGCAGCACGAAGGGCATTACTTCCGTGTTCTTGATTTATTTTCGTTGCGCGTAGGGGTACTCAAGACATGGCGGAAGAACAAAGGAGAGGTCATGGAAGTAGGAAATCACTTTGTGTGCCCCTCACGTAGTCTGCGAGTGCTCGGTGGAGGCCCCAAGCTTTGCTCAGTCGCGGATCGTCCGCAGGTGATTAGGGTACTTAGGCGCAATCTCTCAGGCCCAGTTGCTGTGACGACCTCCGGTAGCTGGGCAGTTTTTTTTTCTCAAGACAGAACGTGGGAACGGCCTTCTGCCTCGGAAGATCTTTACGCCTCCCATCTTCTCCCTCCTCCTCCTCCCCCCCCGTTTTGGTGTCACCTTTCGCGTTGCTAAGAAACGGAGTGTCTCGATCCAGCATACTCCTCAGCAAGGAAGCGTCACGTCTCGCAGGTTTCCCGCGCGCGTGGAATGCTCTAACCCGAAGCAGATTATTTGTCCGGGTGTCAGCGGGCAGAGGGCAGCTGGCGTCGGTCGACTTTCGATCATCAGGGAGGAGGAGGAATCCTCGCTAGCGTCGGAAGGGGCCCGTTCGGCCACGGCGAATGGGCTTATCCGAACGAGGGGGCCCCTGAGACCGGAAGGACCTGTGAAAGGAGAGGGAGAAAGTCTAGCAAGCGCGCGACGAGGCAGCAACCGAAGAGCGGCGCCACACCCTGGTGGATCGGTTCCTGCCAAACGAGAACCGGCGCATCGTCTTCCTCTGAGGGTTGATCTTCCCGGTCCGCAGAGGATGCGTGACGCCCGCCGGAGATGCGGTCCTTCTCCTCCCGGTGTGTTCGGTTACTCGATCCTGCGTCCCGAGTCGGCTGCCTTCGTTGCTTCCCTGCGCATTCTTCCGCCGATCCTGTCGTTGCTCCGGATCCAGCTGCCTACGTTTCTTTCGCGCCAAAGATGCCGCTCCTGCCCTCCTTCCACGGGAGGGCAGTTCTTGGCAGGCAGGCACGGCTGGTTACGTGCCGAACCTCCGGCTGATCCGGCATTCCTGCCGCTGCAAAGGGAGCTCTCCCGGAGGGGGGAGAAGGTCCATTTTCCTGAAGGTTCCTTTCGCATTGCCAGCTGCCTCTCCTTCGTTTCCAAGGGGCACACGCGTTACTCTCTGGAAGCACGGGCGTCCCGAAGGACGGTTTTTCCTCCTCGTTCGATCCACTGGCACCCATCGCGCTCTGGAAGGCATCTCCGCCGGAGATGGCATCATCTTTCAGTTTCCTGAACCCAAAGAATGCACTGCGGGGACGATGGTTGCTTGAGGGCTCTTCCTGACTCTTAGAAAGGAGGGCATCTTCTGGACTCATGGATTCTCCTCCAGGCGTGTCGTCCAGGAATCATCGGCAAGAAGCAGCGAACGTCTCCAAGGAAACTGAGGAAGAGTCCTTGAACCAGTGGGAACGCTCTGCCAAGTCCGCTGCTCTCTAGCCAATGGGAAGAGTATGGCTGCTGCTACTCCTCCTCCTCATAGCGATCACGAGTTCGGTTCACTTGGGTCCGTTCGTGGTCCTTCCTTCGAGCTCAGGGCGATGTTGGTGCTTCTGGAGCGCGGACAGCATGTCAGCAAGCGGGTGGTGCGCTAGACAAGACGGTGTACGGATGGTGGGCAGAGCTCCAGAGCCGAAAGGCACACGAACGATGGACGGTGCACGTGGGGTGTGTGGGCAGCGGATGGTACGCTGGGGGCGGCAGTCTACGAGTGGTGGATGGCGTTCTCGTGGAGGGAAGTGCGCGGGTGTGGACGGCGCACGAGAGTGGGCAGCATGGCCCAGGTGAAGCGGCGGTGGAGTCCCTCTTTGCGAGTGGTAGGGAGTTTATGTCAGGAGGCGGAAGACTCCTGGAAAGAACCTCCGGAGTCTTCCCCGAAGAACTACGCAGGAGCATTTGGAGGGACCGCGCCGGTAGCGAGATCCTTTCGCTGTTTTCGAAATTCCCCCCCCCCCCCCACCTAGGGGGGAATTTCGAAAACAGCGAAAGGAGGGGAGAGCAGAGGGAGGCAGAGAGGAGCCTTGGAAGGAACGGGTAACAATCGAGACGTAGGCAGTCGCAAGCGGCGTTGCAAGAGGGGGTGCTGGAAGGCCGCCATCTCAAGGGACGCCGAGGGTGCTGGATGTAGTGAGTTGGACCATGCTCTTCTTCCTCCTCTTTCATTCTTTTCTCTTCCTTTTTCTCTTTCCCTTCTGCAAGTCTGGGGAAGAAAAAGGTTCCCAGACTGAGTCGGAGTCGGAGGGAGGCGAGAACGAGAGTCGCAGGAACGGCAGCCGATAGCCCCGGGGGCATCCTGACTGCCCTCGGACTTCAGCGGGAGGCAACAGCGCGGTCACATGACCAATGCGCCCCCTACCGCTACCCCTACTACTCTCCAGGTCGTTCGAGTGCCTGCGCTGTCTGAATACCAAAGCGTCCTCCCGGACGACCTTGGTGTTCTCCGGGGGGAGGAGTGTCTTCCTCCGAGAGGACTCCTCCTCTGGAGTGCCTGGCAACGGGAGCGAGTTGCTCCCCCCCTTACGTGGAAGCGAGTTCTCAGTCTGAAGGAGGCAACCACGAGCTGTACTGTTCATAAGGAGTCGGGTGGAGGATGGAGTGTATCACGAGAGGAGGAATTGGTCTCGGGATCTCGTCTCTTTGCCGCCCCAGGTTACGGAGAATTCCGGGGAGTTCAGGGAGCGCGAAAGGGGAGGAAGTGGAAATCGGTCGCCGAGCTATTCCTTGCAAGACAGGTCTGCAGAAGACCTCCGTTCCTGGCGGATTCCCGAAAAAGCCAAAAAGATCCAGCGCGTGTCGTTTTTTTTTTTTTTTTTTTATCTTTCACGAGTCTCCACCAAGCTTGGTCACCAAAGCGGGAGTTCGGGGTGACATGGGTCCGCCTCCACCCGCTGGTGCTCGCTTTCCCGGAGGCAGCTGTGGAGCGGCCCAACGGCTGCTCTTGAAAACAACGATTTCCCTCAGAAGAGCGCGCAAGCGTCGTTAGGAGGCGTGGAGGGGAGGCTAATGAAATGTCCAGTGGGTCTTACCTGGACAGGAGCAAAGACTCTCCAGCCTCCTACCGTTCGTGCCTGCCACAGCGGGCGCACCACAGTAGATGGCGCGTTCGGTCGGTCGCTGGGCGCAAGGAGAGGATCGAGGGCGTTTGCTTCTCCCAGTTCACCTGGGGATTCTCCCTGCAGCGAGGAAGGAGACCCTTGAGCTCAGAGGCTCCGGGACGACCGAGCGCTGCCTGCTTGCTTCGCTCCCGGAGGTATCCCCGAGAGTGTCCCTCTCGTGGACGCCCAGGGAGCCCCATTTCGCTGTCCTTCTCTTCCTCCCCCTCCCCCAGTTGTGGAGACCGAGGAAGAGCCGGTCTGCGGAGCAGCCTCGAGATCCGGGAGACATCACCCCATGCAGCGCGGAGGCATGCACTCCTTCCGGAATAGGCGGAACGGTGCGACGCCTTTCACTTCCCTCCAGAGTCTCTGGGTCCTCTTCCTCCTCCCTATTCCCTCCTGGCTTCCCCTTCTCCTCCTCTTCCTTCTCCTCCCTGCTGCTGCTGCTGCTGCTCCTCCTCCTCAGGAGGATCTCGTGAAGGCTGAGCGCACGAACGTTTCTTCGCCGGAGAGACGGCGCTTCTCTCGAGCGCGTCTGCCGCTCCACCCGGAACACGCGACAAAGGCACAACGCGGGTGGTCCCGGATCAGGGAGAAAGAGGTGCTCTTGCACTCGCGTGGCCTCAGGGCACTGGCAAAGAAGAGGAAAGGGGAAACGTTTGTGTCCCCTTCTCCCGGAAACACGCGTTCTGTCTGGGAACGTCAGCGACTCCTCCCGCCTCCCTCCCGTCACCCCGTGGGGGACGGGGAGGGAGAATTCCTCCCTTTCCGGGGGGATTGCTCCGGAGGACCCATGGGATGCTAGTATTTCCGGAGATAGCCTCTGACGCGGAGGCCGACGGAGCTGGAGGGAGGGGAGGGTAAGGAAGAGCTGGGGGTAAGTGCAAAGAGGAACACGAGGGCGCACTAGCTGCCCCTCGACTGACCGGAGCTCCTGGACTCCTCGAAAACCTGTCCGAGGGCCCAGACGAAGGTGCATTTAGCGGAACAGGGAATGCTCTCCTCGTGCAACCAGCAGCGCCGTAGCTCGGGGGCTCCACTTCCGGGAGCCAAGAGCAAGGGCTCCCGCGCTGATCCCAGGGGAGCCCGCACCCTCCTTTCGTAAGCACCGGGACCGTCGTCGGATCCTATCTCCAGTTATACGCGGCGCCATTGCTCCATCCCCATGTGAACAGCCGGGGAAGGTGAGGTCAGCGCTTCGCACCGGCCGCTCTCACCTTCTCATGCGGTCGCGCGCGGGTTCCGAGCCTGCGGTAAGCTGATGGAGGAGGCGTCTCCACGCCGCTCGGTTGGACGGGCTCCGCCTTCCCAGTCCGGGGGAAGGTAGGGGCGCACTCCGTTCCCCTCGGAGGCCTGCAGAACGCGCCGTCCGGGAACGGCTGGCGCGCCTTCTGATATATATGATGCTGCCCGAGGACATGACCTTTGGCTGCCGGGCGAGAAGCAGCGAGAAATCGCCCACGGGCACTGGTGAAAGCTCGGGGAAGATGCTGAGGAGCGCGCCGAGATCGCACGCTGGATGAACTTTTACCGAGGAAGGCGCAGCATCCGGATCGGCTGAAGCGGATCTCGGCTCTCTCACTCAGGAGGACAGCAGCGGGTGGGCGGGGGCGGAGTCAGGGAAAGGCGTGCGGAACTCTTCCGCCACCGCACCAACCCCATTCCGGAGAGCCGCAGCATGGGACCTCAAGCAAAGGAGAGAGGGCGTCTCTCCTCTCCACGACCCAAGGTCTCTTCAGTTGTCTCTTTCCGCCCTCCTCTCTCGGGTGGTCGAGCTGCACGATGGCCGCGAAAATGCCGGAAGTTTCGCGGAACTGTGGGTCTTTGGGGTCGCGGGAGGATGCTGCTGCCTCGTCGAAAAGTGGGGCGGGGAACGCGGCTGCTGCTGAGGCCGCCCAGCGACCTCGGTGCGTCTGCGTTGACGAAAGCGCCGCTCCCACCCCACGAACCTATCAGGAACTCAGACTCACGGAAGGCGCATCACCCTTGGCTCCTGGGAGCGCCCGCAACGGGACGCTCGTTCAGCGAAGGCGTTTTCTTCCCGAGGAGGGGGACAACGGAAGGAGACACGCGGACGGAAGCTGGTGGGGAGACCCCTTCTCGCTCCCCGGTGACGTTCGGATGGACTCCAGTAGTAAGGAAGGTGAGACGCCTTCCCCCCCATCCTTTCCTCCTCCTCATCCTTTGGGAGACGGGGAGGGAAGGATAGAGAGACCGTCACCTCCTTCCTCGCGGAGTTCGTTTTGAGAAGGAAAAGCATCTTCTGCTCGCCGCCTCGAGAGCATCTTCCGGAAATCCGCATGGAGGCTCCCCGTTCCGGGACTGGCGTGCGATGGCGCCCCCGAGAGCCGGCCTCAGATCGCCGACTCGTGGCGACGACGAGTGGCGGTTTCCTTGGAGACGCCTCTCCTGCAGGGCATCCGCCTCGCTCCAGAGCGCCACGGCGCAGGAGGGGGAGGAACGGTGGGGGAGGAAAGTGACATCCGCTTCCTCCGGGAGCGGCGCCGTCAGGAGCTTCCGGCGCGGGAAAGCCCAAGGGCAGAGGTCCCCCCGCTTTTTGGAAACCGCTGCTCTGCCTCTTCATCAGAGCACGAAGAAGCAGGAGCGTTCCCCGAGGACCCCTCCACCCCAACTCCCCAAATCTGCCCCCTGCAAGCCGAGACAGCCTGGGCCGCTTGATAAGGTCGCTAGGTCCGGTCTCAGCTTCCACTCGCCGCCCCCGTAGGTTCGCCCACGCCACCGACTGCAGCGGTGGCAGATCAGGAAAGCGGATCGACGAAGGGAGGGGAGAAAAGGGGGAACTATCTCACCCTGGTAACGGAAATGACCGCCAGGGGAGCCAGGAGCAAACAGCTGCGAGTTTTCTCGGTACCGTTGGCTGACTCGAGGGCGTAGGGAGCTCCGGGAAAGGGGGGAGGGGGAGGGATGAGCTTCGAAAACGCACGCGAGGCGGCCAAACATGCAAAAGCAGCTATGAAGACGCCGATGTTTCGGGCGGGGATCCAAGACCCTGCACTCTCTGTCTCCCCCCTGCCACCTCGCCGCCAGTGAGTCACTGCTACCTCGGGCCTGGAGAGGCTCTGATTTGCTCCTCCTCCCTCTCCTCCCCCATCGACCAAAACATGGCACGTCCCTAAGGGGCTTCCCCCAGTTTCCTCGGAGTGTCATCTCCCCTCCACCCGGCAAGGTAGGCGAGGACGGGGTCTCTTCCTGACCACTTTTCCGCCGCTTTCGCGCGCCCTACTGCGGGTGACTCGTCGGGGAGCAACACGCATGGGGGTCGTCGGGGTGGACCCATTCGCGGAGGGGAATCCGACATCCCCCGTAGGTGGTCAGTTGGTCTCCCGCCCTCCCCGAGGCAGGGTAGGCAGGCCTTTCGGAGGAGCGTCCCGTGGTTCTCCCCCTTCCTGTCGGGGTGCTGCCCCTTCTTCTCCCCCCCCCCCCCACCCACCCGAAGCGGGGAGAAAGATGTTTTTTTTTCCCTGATCGCAGCGGCCTCCTGGGGGAGCGCGGCGGCGGGACACGGGCTCTGTGGGAGCTCATGAGAAGCTGAAGGGCCGTTTCCCTAGCAACGGGAAGAGGAAAAGAAGCGGGAGGAGAGCAGTATCCAGCAGGGAGACAAGTCTCCCGCGCGGTCTCGAGCGCTCCCGGCGACGGGCCGCGGATGGCTCGCGGTGTGGGAGGCGATAGCGGAGAAGCGACGGCGGCGGCGCCCCCGAGGAGGGAAGGGAGGGGACGAGCCGAAAGGAGCGCGCGGTCCGTCGCCGCCCCACTTTGCCCGCCCGCGCGTGGACGCTCCTCTGAGCTCGTGGGTCAGCTGTGAGCCCGGAACGCGGAGAGCGCGCTCCCCGCAGCCATGCCCCCGAGGGAGAGTGGGGGAAGGAAGGAGGGGAGGGCAGCCCAGAGAGATGGATCTCTTACTCCTCCCTCCCGGCGGGTCTTTCCACCACCTCATCCCTCGACTCGCTAGAGGGTTCCTCGAGGGGGTTCCTCCACCCCGGATCGAGGTCGGATGTCCCCGGGTACAGGAGAATGCGGCCTTCGGTGATTGCTCCGTATCAGGGAGGTCGCAGTCCGCCAGAGAGGGGAGGGTCAACTGCTGCTGCCGGCAGGGTAGCGAAGGGGAGGGACACGGGGGCTCGCGCTCCAGCTCGCCCCCGCCCACCCGCGTTGGTCTCCTCGGGCGCCCCGCGTTCCCGGAGGCGGCGCAGCGCCTCCGTGAAAGTCCGAGGCTTGCGGCGGCGGCCGGCGGCTGACCTGCTTTCCTTCCGAGAGGCGTCTCCGCTCCCCCCTCCTCCTCCTCTTCAACTCGTGGGGGGTAGGAAAAAGAGGCGCATCTTCCCGGTGCCTCCGTTCCCCCCCTTCGTCTCACCTGGGGCATCTTCCGGAGGCCGCCTGATCTCCCTGTGCCTCTCCTTCGGCGCTTCCTCCGGGATGTGAAAGCGGGAAGAGGAGGAGGAAACAGAGGGGGGAAGGGAAGGCAGCGTCACGACTTCCCTGTGGAAGGCCAGAGATGAGGCTCGGATGAGCTGCGAGAGATGGGAGTGCGGCAGCGAGAGGGCTCAAGGAGTCCCAGGAACGCGTCGAGACAGAGGCGCCCCCTCCTCCCATGAGATGATGCAAACGGGGAACGGGAAGGAGGAGAGGGATGGAGAGGTTTCGGGATTTCAACCCTCCTCCGCCGCCTTCGTCCGGGAGGGGACGCCACTGGGGAAGGTGAGGGGGAATTGATCAGAACCCCACGGAAGTCTCTTTGCTCTACACGGTCACTGCCGTTTGGGAAAGGAGATGGGGGGAAGGCGGCAAGATGGCGCCACCGTCGTTCCCTCTTTCTCACCACCTGCAGGGTCGGAGTCGGGAGGAAGGCGGAAGAGATCGCTGGCCTGGTGAGGATTTTCCAGAGGCTCCTGAAGGAGAGCGCTCTCAGGGGAGAGGGGAGTATGGGCGGGCCGTGTGCCTGAGCGGACCTCCAGAGAGAACCCTCCCTCTGAGGAGGATGCGAGCTTTCTCTCCTCACTCTTTTGCCTTCCATCGCCTTTTCCTTCCTGCGAAGGGCGCGCCTCCGCCCGCAGAAGAGGCGGCAGCTGCTTCCGAGAGTCGAGGTCACCGCGGGCGCACCTGACCTCGCATTCCGAAAAGGACCCGAAACCAGCTGGTTCAGGAATCTTGCCAAGGAGGAAGGATGAAAGAGAACTGGGAGAAGAAAGATAGAGGTAGGGATGATCGCTCTCCCTGCCTACGGTCCGCGAGAGTCCGCCACTCCCCGAAAAATCCTCGAGACACGTCCCCTTCGTCCGCCTCCTCGGCGGTCGAGAGGACCTGCACAGACTCCCGGATACTCGTCTTCCCCCTGGGCACCTCGCTCCTGGGAAGAGACCGCCGGCTTCTTAGGAACTCTCGGGAGTGCCCGCGCGAGCACAACACGGGCCAGGAGCGGAGGAGCGTGGACCTCTGCGACCCTCGGGAGAGCCGCGTCTCGAGAAAAAAGGGAAACAGAAAAAAGGACTAGGAAGAGAAAAAGGACGCGCTAGGGTTTCCAGGGAAACGGGAGCGTTTCCCTGGCAGCGTCTGAGAAAGCACGCGCCCTACCGGACCCGCTCCTGCGCTCGCTTTCCTCGGCTTCCCGGCCTTCTCTTATCCTCCCGACACACGGAAAGATAGGGAGTTGGCTTAGCCCGAAGCTCCGGCTCAGCGTCCTGGCAGCGGTTCAGTCCCGGGGCGACCTAAGGGCACGGCTCCCGCCTCATCAACCGGATCCGGGAACGAGGTTGGTGGGACGATGGGAAGGAATTCCCCCTGAGCGTCCCCCGGCGTATATAGACAAGACTCTTCTCGCGGAAGGGATGGTCCAGGATCCGGGACCCATGCGTCCGGTGAGAAAAGGAAGGAAGGGCGGGCGACGGCGCCCGCGGCAGCTAGGCTCGCTGCACGGGATCGAGGAACTGGAGTTTCCCACTCACCGGCCGGGTCCGGACGCTGCTCATGGGGAATGCTCCTGCCTCCTTCAAGGTGCTGACTGGAGGACGTCGACACTGATCCGAGGGCGACCGGACACACCTCGACCGGACTGGCTGCCGGCTTTCACGAAACTCCGCTGGTGCTGGCGCGACGCGCTCTCCGAGCCTCTTTTTTTGGCTTCTTGGATGCAGGCGCTTCGTCTCCCTTTCTAGGTCACTCGGATCACTCTTTTTTTTTTTTCCCCTCTCTTCTCGCCTTGTGTTTTTTTTTTCTTCTTCTTCTTCTCCTCCTCCTCCTCCTTCTCTCTTCGCCTTCCCCTTCTCTTCGTGATATTCGCCGCGCGCACGCATTTCTGCGCCTGCGTGGAGGCCCGTCCGGACGGCAGACGGAACGCGCAAGCCGGGAATCGGAGCGGCGCGCGCGCGCGCGCCTGCCGCCCAGCAGAGTGGGCAGTTTGCGCGCTCGCGCCGGGAGGCACAGCTCCTCTGCCGCCGCCGCCGCAAAGATCGGGCCGTCGTCACCCAGCTTCCGCAGACGCTCCGGAGGGCTTCCTGGGAGTCTGCTGAGGGGCGTGTAGCCGCTCTCCACCCTTCTCCATGAGCCAAGCAGCCGGACGAACAACGGCCTCCCCACAGTATGCGCGCGTCTCTTTGGATCAGGGGAGGCCCCGAAGGAATGTGACCCTTCAAATACCACGATGCGTTCTGCCCGGGACGCTTCAAACAAGGCGTCAACCTTCCAGCCGCAGCAAAGTAGGCAGAGCTTCCTCTTACCTGAAGACAAATAGGTGAGGGGACGCGGATGCAACTGTGAAGATCTACAAGAGATAGGGAAGCTCACCCTGACGTCGGAAGGCTCAGAGCGAGCCCGAGAGTGTTCGCAACACCAGGCGTCTCCAGGAACGTCGTGGCCATCAGCGGAGAGCTGCGAGGACACGTTTCGTCACGCAGACGAGATGGGCGGCAAGCGGGAGTCGCACGAGAGATGGGATAGCGGTGCTACGGCGCGCCAGGGAAAGGGGGAGCTCAGCGAATTGCCACGAGGCCATCTCCTAGGAAGGAGCAATAGGAGCTCTTTCTTTTGCTCCCCTACCTCCTCCCTCATCTCCGCCGTCGCACGGAGACAGCCCCTCATCGCCGCTCCGCAGTCTTTCCGGATGCACCCGCGCGCGCTGACCACTCTCGCGACGGCACACCGACGACCATTCCGCCCGCAGGAAACCCGTAGAGCCGGTCTTTTCTATTTCTTTCTCCGGACGCTCCCCGCTCGCAACTTCCGGGCGGCCAAAACGAAAGAGGAACCGTTGCCGCGGCAACGGTTCCTTCCTCGCCTCTGCTTCTTTCTCGGCAGGGAAGTGGCATTTCCTGGAGGTGGAGCGCGGAAGCTGGTTCAGATTGCTGTTACCCGAAGCGAGTAACCGTCTGGTGCCCGCGTCTCTCTCAGTATCTCCCTTCCTTCCTCTAGACGACTCCCGGGGAGCGGAGGGAGCGAGTGGGAGGAAGGGGTAGGACAGGAACGCCCGGAGGACGAATCGGAGCGGCGCTGAGCGGAGCTCTTTGGAGAGAGGGGACTTCGGGTGAGGCCCTGCCTCCGAGCCGGTGGGATCCGAGATGTCGGCGCGCTCGAGACCCGCGGCCTCGAGGATGCACCGTGTTGGGGGAACGCAAGTAGGCGGGGTGGAAAGAAAGGAAGCATCTTCTAGTGCTTCACGGAGAAGAAGGCGTCTGGTCGCCTCCGGGACGCTGAAGAAGCCTTCTCGACCTCCCGCCGCGGAGAAACCTGACAGAGTCCGGCCAGGCTTCGCTTTCTGTTTCCGTCAAGAACCGGCGATGGGCGGATGAGAAGACCCTGTGGGGTGTCCATTACGGCACCTCACCGCACCCGGTCATTCACGGGAGGTCCAGTCGGAGAAGAAGACGCTGCCCTCGCTTCGATAGGCCCCGCCCGCTTCCATCCTCCCACCCGCACTCCCCCTTTTTTTCCCCTAGATCTCATCATCCGGCCCGGGTGCGAAGGAGCGCCTTGTTGTGAGCAACGGAGCGGCAAAAACAACAGGATGCTGTGCGATCTCCCACTGTCAGATTTCGTATCGGGCAGTGATCCCTGCACGCGCGCGCGCCTGCGATCTCCATGGAAACCGATGGGGGTGGGGGCAAAGTGCATGCCGCACGGAGAGCGCGGAGTCTTTCCGCACCCTCGCTTCGAATTGGGAGGGCAAAGAGGGAAAGAGAGAAATCCCCAGCCCAGAGTTGCACCGCTGCCCCCTGATGCGTCGTCATAGCAACACGCCGCCTCCCCTCCTTCCCTGGCGTGTCGGCAGTGTGCTTCGCTGAGTCACCTAATCGTAGCGCTTTTCGAGTGTTCCCCTCCTTGGAGCACTTAACAAGGGAGCGGTCACCGTCTCCTCCCCAGAGAAGGCAGAAAGAAAAGGAAAAAGAGCAAAGGGCGTTTCTTCGACGCTCCTGGAGGACGACACACGACTTCCTCTGCTCCCTTTACTTCCCCCCCCCCCTACTCTTCCGTTCTCTCCCACTCTCTTCACCTGACACGCTCCGTCATCACTGCCGCAGCCGCGGTTATTAGTGCTCCGAACTCTGAGACCGCGACTTCCGATTCATCGACGAAACATCGCTCTCAGAAATGTCTCTTTCTCCCCTGCCCCCTGTCCACGAGCGCATTCTGGACCACGAAGCACTCGAGCGCGCACCGATCCTCTTCCCCTCGTGACGGACGAGATCTTGGTGACCGTTTTTGAGGAAGGGGGAGGAGGAAAGTTCTTTCCAGACTGCTGCCGAGCAGCGCCGCCGAAGCGCTCCGAGAGAAACGAGAGAGAGCAGGCGTTTCTCAGAAACGGCGAAGCTCCTCAAATCGAAAGTCGATTAATAGCGATTCCGCGGAGCAGGAAGGGGAGGAGGGGGGTGAATTCGGGTCGGTAATCGCTGCTGACCAACTGTCTGGTTAGGAAATGGGCAATTAATGTTTTCCCATCAACTCGAGGAGGAAGAATCCGCTTTTACTTAAAGGAGGAACCGAGGAGGTCCAAGAGGGAGGCCAGGTTGCTTGCCGCCGCCCACCTTTCTGCCCGACGCGGCAAGGGCGTTCCCAAAGGACTCTTTCCGGACAGGCGAAGGGAGGAGGAGGAAGCCCTCGATCCCCGAAAGACTGCATGGGGATTGAAAACAGCAGAGGACCTCGAAACAGCAGAGGTGCTCGGAGCACCTTGCTGCTTCGAGCTCTGGTTGACTGGCAGAGATGCGCGCGCATACACCACCCTCGTACAAAGCGGCAAAACACCAGCGGCGGACCAGATTCCTTCCGACGTAGACAGGAGGGAGTCCCACCTAGGGCCTGTGTTTCGGCGTTGTCGTGGGAACAGTCTGCGGAGAAGGGGAAGAAGAAAATTCGCTCTTCGAGAGAGGTGAGTCGCCGGACGGATGTTTGCTGGTCCCGAGAGTGGGGCAATAAAACGTTCTTGTCCCCGCAGAGGAGAGCTTCTTGGTTAGTCCCTCGGCGCGCGGAACGGCTCAGCTTCTGTGCTTCAGCGCATCCCGCGCAGAGAAGCAGAAGGCGAGCAGAGCCCGCAACGCGCTTCCCGGCTTCGATGCGCGTCCACCCGGCGCCGATCGTCTTTCCTTCTTCCAGGAGAACCGTCAGAAAGGTGGCCTCCACGAGATAAACCACGCTCCAAGAGATTTTCATATCCCCGTCCGTGAATCACCCATGGATTCCGCTTCCTGTTTCCGCCTGCCGGAATGAAAAAAAAACACATACACATTCTCGAGCAAAGTGATCGATGCTTTGCTTCGTCTCTTTTCCCAACAAAGGGGAAATGGGTCACCCATCGCATCCTCAAACGTCGCAGCTCGTGCGCTGATCGTCAGAAAATCTGGAAGCTCCAGAGTTCTCAACCCGTCCCGATCGCGAATCCTGTGCTACCTGTTCCTCCTCCGGAACTCTATGATTACGTCTGCCGAGCCATGACCAGCATCGAAGGAAAGATCGTCAACATGACTCCTGGCTCTTCCGCGCATATTTTGTTTAAAATGCGCCCGGATAGAAGAAGGAGGGTATAAACATGTCATTGAAGTGTTTGGTAGCGAAAATAACGTGAAAAAGGAGAGATGTAAACAGGAGAAGGGGAGGGGGAGGGGGGGAATGCCTCGCGATCTCAGCGCACTGTTTGTCTCCGGTTCACTGTTTTCGACCCTTCGAATATACATCCCCGGTAATTTTCGTTCCAAACCAAGGAGGAATACACAGCAACTGTTTGCGGGAGGATTTTACACTCTCCCTGGGGAGAAAAAACCTACGACCTTGATGGTTTTCGAACTCTCTGAGACAGTTCGCTTGGTGTCATCTAACGATGTGGCGCAGCTGAAGTCCTCCGATGCCTCCAGTAGAACAGTTGATTCCCTCAGGACCTTGTCGTCGGCCATATCCCGATATCCCAAGGAGCGAACTAGAAGGTCTTTGCTGGTGTTCAAGGCACTCCTTCGGAAGTGGGGAGTGAATCCTCCCTATCTTCTTCTCTTCCGTCTTGCCGCTTGTAGCATCGTCGACGACTACTCGAAGGCGCACATCGCCTCCCGCAGTCTTGCCTTCCCCTCGATCTGCAGCAACAAAGCTGTTTGAAATCCCCTGAGACTCCCATTGCTCCAGGCTTGTCCTGATCTGGTCCGTTAGTTCGTCAGATCTTCCAGAGATCTGTCGTTGATGCAGGCATCGCGGGTGTGTCCGAGGGATTCCCCCTACACCATGCACCTCCTGCACGCGCAGACTCTCCAGATTTGATTTTCGGCATTTCCTTTTGAAACTTCCCCTTTGCCTCTGATCTGTCCGTCGTCCAGATGCTCCTCATGTTGCTCTCGAGCCTACATTCCCGATCCTACATCCGACAGAGACCTGAAATCCCCCAAATATTTATTCGCCGTAGCTGTAACCTCGGAAAGGGGTGCTTTGCTGTCACTTGGCATGGCAAGGCTCTTCGCTTTGCGCTCGAAGCCATTCTCAAGCTTTTGTTTTTGGTCTCAAGACGTCCTAAGACGCCACGCGCTTGGCCTTCAAGGTGCTTCCAAGGCTCTGCGCCCATGCCCCCGTCCGTAAGGGACGCGAGCACCAAACGCCCTCGCTCTTCACACGCAAAGCTCACCAGCAAGCGTGTACGACCGGAAGCAAGAAATTCTTGCAGCCTCTTTCTTGGGTTTCAGTCTTTTTCCTTTCTTTTTGGATTCGCTGCCTTTCTGAGTCGTTGCTCTCTCCCAAACAAGGTCGCTTTTACTTGCCATTTGCTCCCCTCCACCAGCAGACACACAGTTCGTTATGCACAGATCATTGTTTACTCTTCATCCATCCCTGCATCCTTCGTGATTTCAACAGAGATGCCCACGAGCTTCTATCCTTTCAATTCGAAGGAGATTTACGGATCCAGCAATCCGTAAATCTCCTTTGTTTCTCGAAGCCTTGTGCTTTCTTCGGATGAAACTCCGCCGCTAAATCTTCCGCCAAACGACCTCCTCTTCTTGCTTGATTCGCCGTTCTGGACAAAGAAAAAAAAAAGGTTCCGCGTTTTCTCCCACTCTATTTGATTTCACCTCTTTCATTTTCTCCCATTGCATCATCCCGCAATCTCTTTACCAAAATCAAGCTCTCTTCGGAGGAGAGGAAACGAAAACTCTGTTCACCCTTCGTAGCCAAAATTTGGTTAAAACGCCCTCCAGTGTGGATCATTCAGGAGAAATGCAAGGAAAGCTGAGTTCGGCTGAGACGGAGCAACTGAGATTTGCTCCATGAGAGAAGTAGCCGGATCCCACGGTAGGTTCGTTGATATGATGCTGGAACGGTGCTCGCAAAAGATCTGAATGACTAGCACACGGCCTTGTCCTGAAAGCATCCCTTTTGGGGAGGGAGGGGGGGCAACGATCTCAAAACCCCTCCTCCCCAAAAGATCGTTTTGAAACGATCTTTTGTAAACTGTCCGGAAGGAGGACTCCGTGCAGATCTGGAAGGTATCTTCGATTTACTGGAGATCCTGCGAGCCGCCCTTGGGACAAAAGTGTGCCTGCGTTCTTTGGCATCAGCAGAGAAGTTTGTTTGTTTTCTCAACAGCATGGTTTGTTCTTTTCCTCCAGAGCTGTGGATGCTTCCGCCTTCCAGCCCAACTTTTCTCGCTTGTGCTTCATGCAACCTTTGTAATTCGCTCTTTCGAAACCGCAGTCAGCGTCCGGAATCGGTCACGACACCGCGCTGGCGTCGCTCTTCCGCTCCGGAACCAGGCACTTCTCCGATGCCAAGCACCGGCAAGGGGATGGCCCGTCGAATGGATTCTGGAATCCAAGGCGCAGAACGGTCCTTCAGCGGACGAGCACGAAGCTCCGGGCAGTCCGCAGCTCTAAGCTTCACCGATCCCTGAATGCCAACTTTGAGTCGACTTGCACTTGGGATCGTCTGGAAGGCATCTCGAACCCGTGGATGGAAGAAACAAATGTGCCATCGCCCATCTTAGGAGGCTACCGCGCACCCCAGCAGAGGGAAATTCTTGGGCAAGGGAAGAGCACGTTGAAGCGCTTCATGTCTTGTCGACCGTGCTGCATTCAGATGGCATGGGGATCAGGCGCAGGAAGATTCGTGTTCCTTTTCTCGAGGAGCACCACTAGTCCCATCGTTCGTGAATTTTTATCTCGGAAATTATGGGTGCAGAAGACTGGATTTGTTTCCTCATCAAACAAGCAGACAAACAAGTGAGGAGCACTCGTCCTCGTAAACACTTCAGATTGCTCAGAGTTCGCGGGAGTGCAGATGCCAGATTACTTGTGTGCGAGGGAGGGGACGGAGGAGGGAAGGTGGGACGAGCCATCAAGCTTCTAATAAATCGAACTGGACCAAATTTAGATCGAGGAAATGCTCCCCTCTCGAAAATTGAGGAAGGTAGCTCTTCCTCATGAGCAGGTGCGGAAGACGCCATTCCGCGCATTCCTGGCCCAAAGACGCGAAAACACGGGTGAGTTCAATGATTGCCACGTTGCAGATCCTCATGGCAGCAACAAGGAGCACGTGGCTTCCGCGCGCCTTCCGAGTTCTGCACCTGGAATCAGCCTCCGCTCCTCATCATGGCTATCCATGACTCCTTGGGAAGACCACTGTCTTGAGGCGAAATGGGAAAAACAAGCTTCGAGGGACGAACCATCCACTTTCAGGAAATAATGAACGAGGTGATGGGCTAAGCAGATGGAACCGAAGATCGGTTCGTTAGTTACAAATGATTTGTTCTTCCTTTTATGGCCGATTAGTATGTAATGAAAAAGAGGTAGGGTTCCTGAGTTCTTCCATAAATTACCTAAGGTTGAAACTCATAGCAGGAATTAATAGTACATAAATATGTATTGTGAATTAGATGCCATTTAATCATAAACATATCTGAGATCTGTCGTTGACATAATGACTATAATTGCATTGCTTTGGCTCCTGGAGGCTATATACGTATAGGAAGGATATTATGCAAACATAGAATATTCCATAATTCGGGGAAAGAGAACAATAAAAATTACCGCTCTGACAATCATTCTTGTAGTCCAAGGAAGGCAGGATAACTATCATTCTGGACAGCATTCCATCGGCCATTTCTTCCCACCGAAGCATCACTCGGAACTCTTTATCGTGAACCATGACGCGCACGAATTAAGATTTCCGAGCATTGGATGCAGGAATAAATGTGCCCTACCCATCTGCCATCTTGAACACAAAGTGTTGATTCTAATTCCAAAATCAGTTTTGAGAAGAGCGCTGCTTCAACCCGAAACGTGTTTCCTTCTGAGGCCATCCTCAGCTACTCCAGGACGAACACGCAGGATTTGGTAATCTCCACTTCACTTCTGACTGGCAAGGATATCATCAGTTGAACAATTCTGGAGGGGGAGTCTTGGAAACAGTGGGAGGGAATGAACCTACCTAAACACTGACCGCAGATAAAGCACGTGGACGCTGCTGCGAAACTTCGAAGCACAAGAACACATCTGCACTCTTTGAAACGAAATCCATTCACTTCCTCCAGCGATAGAAAAAGTGACTAGGAAACCGAAAAAGTCACTCCGGTGGGTGTGGTGAGCGTTCCTGGGTCCTCAGACTTGCTCTCAGGCTGCGGTACTCTTCAGGACAGATGGATCCTGCCGTCGGCATCCGTTTTCGAGATTTTTTCATTCCGCATCCTTCATTCGTTTCGTCGTCGGAAGGTGTTGAAGTGGACACCTGCATGTCTGCTGTGATCCTTCCCATTCGCTCCTTACTTCTCTGCATGAAGTCTCTGAGTCCACTTTGCAACTATTTCTTATTTCATCGAGGCGAGGGAAGATCGATTCATGACGGTACACGATTGCAATCGTTCGTCCTGGTGGTGGCAGCAGGAAATCTAGGGAACGTGGATGCTCGAAATTTAAGTCTATCAAGCGTGACGATCTGTGCAACTCTCGAGTCTGCCGATGAACACGATAACGAACGTCTTTTGGGGGGCTCTCTGGCGACGCGTATCAATTGCTCATCTCTTGCATGAAGTTTTAGTGGAAACGCCGGTGTCCGAGTTTCCGCCAAAACATCCTTCAAGGAGAGAGGGCATACCAACTGCATCACAAGAAACTGCGGAAAGCAAGGCAACCAATGATCATTAGCAAGCTGCATGACGCACCACTGTTGTGTAACAAAAGGCTCCCGGTCACCGAAATCCCCGATCGTGCATCCAAAGTGTCCACATGTGCATTAGAGGCAGCAGGGAAGCGTTTGTCTTACCAAGGAACCTCCTGGGTTCGCGTAGATGCTGATGTCCGCGGTGGCGCAAGGTCGCATTCCTTCTCAGCTGGTGGCGTGACGGTGAATCCACTTCAGAAGATAATTCACAGGAGCAGAATACACAAGTGTGGTTTCGTTTCCGTTCTTCCTTCTCGTCGCTTGCCTCCCGATCTGTGGCGTTCGATTTCTTTCGTCCTTTCTCTTTCATTTGCATCCCGCATCCGAGTAGCATCCAGCGTCTCCGAAAACTGCACGATCCAAGCATTAAAGAAAAAAAAAGGAAAAGGAAATCGACGTAGGCGCCTCATGAGCGGGGGTACAGGTCGGCTTCCCATGCACACGCTCCGAACGCATTCCGTAGGATCTCTGAGAACGACATCACGAAGAGAGTCCCGCGGACAAGGGATGGGGTTTGCGGTGGAGGGCGGCATGCAGGCGGGTTTGCGACAGATACTCTAGACGAAAGACAGGCTCCTGGAGGCCTTACGCAAGCTCTTGAGCAAGCAACCCCCCGCTCGCGATCATTCGATTCTGCAAAGGAACGGCAATACTCTGCTGTATCAGTCAGCACACCAGTAACCAAAGGTGACACGGTGACACGGTTCTTAAGGGAGGGGGGGAGGAGAGCGCTTGCATTCGGATTCTCATTCCCCGCTGGCATCCAATGAACGAGTTTTCGTGATTCAAAAATACAAGCGCCACCGCTCTTTTCGTTTTGAGGTTCGTGTGGGCTACCGATGCCCTTTGTTTTTTTTTTTTTTTTTTTGAGTGAAAAACGACTGCAAATATGCGTTCATCATGTTCCAGTAGTTGACGGCAATGATTGATGCATCTTTTAATGATGGATAAAACTGCCTATGTCATGCTGAAATACGGATACTTTGATCCTAAGGAGAAAACGCTATTGCTCTCTGCTTGGGCACGTTGTGCTTCTCGATTTTGAGGATCTTCAAAAAAAAATGAGCTCTCCTTAGAGCAAAAAAAAAACACCAGAGGAACTGGTAAACACAGCAGCGGCAGCAGAAAGGACTCCATCTCAATCCATGGTCCCCTCTTCTTTCCTTTTCCCCTGCTATCTCTATATATATCTAAAAGAGCAGAAACCTCAAAATAACACTTCAGTTTTCTTAATTTCCGTGAGCACAGGGATGGAAAAGATGGGGTGCTGCTTTTTATCAGTCACCCATGATCATTCTTTCTCCGGAGCACCATGAAAGTTTCTTCCACCAAACACGCAAATCCAAAGTGATAAGGCTAACAAAAGCAAACGAACGAAGAGTGGTTCCGATCTTTTACGCTGTCCTCCTCCGTGAAGAGCGGCAAATCGAGTGAAAGCTTGAAGCTTTTCTTCGTGCCCCTGAGCACCGTCCTTTCTGGACCATTTCTATTTTTGCCAACGATTCCCCCGATGGCATTTCATTTCCAGAAATGCCATCGGAACGAATTGGCCGGAGGATTTTCGTTTGCGACCGGAAAAGCTGGTGAGGTTTCAGAAAGTTTCCATCCACTTCTCTATGGACTGAGTGCCAAGGACCAAACTTTTCCCAATCTGAACTTCTAAGAGCGATTTTCACCACTTAGGCACAAACGATGAAAGGATGAAAGGAGTGTACGTAGGGACTCGACGAAATCGGGGATGTTTGCCGAATCATGTATTTCCGTGGGCGGAGAGATTTCTTCAAAATCCGTCTTCCTGATCTTCACGCCGATCCAGTTATAAGGAAATAATACATGGTCAGAAGATTTCAAATGATGGGAGTGCTATCGTTTTCATCTCGTGATGTTTCCACCGGTGGTTTTTCCGGAAGATTATGTCTAGAAAAACCTACACAACGGATCCTCACACACTTCCTGCTACATGATGGATCCTTAAAATGAAGATTCTTTATTTACACATCGGGAAAAAGGTCCTGGTATCAATCAACGCTTGGATACAACAAAGGCAAGGATCAGTAACAGAAACGACAATCAAAGCAAAGCATAAACTCTACATTACAGGAAAATTCATACGGAAAACATGGTTGCCATGGTAAATGAATACCTTATAGTAGAGAGACTCAAGGAAAGGAACAAGACAAGATTTAGGACAAGAAGGCTTGGTTACATCATTCAGGGCTCACTCAAACTCAGTGAATAAATCAATGAATTTTCGGACATGTTTCTATTGGAACAAAGTATTTTGCAATTAATGTAGCCGAAGAAAGAATTCGTTCAAATGTGGTACATAGAATATGTCTTCAGGAGGGATTTCCCATGATCTTCTCCATCTGCTCATCCGAATAGGAGCTCGTTGACGGTTGTCACCTTGTCCGGTGTTCCAGAATTGCTTTCGGGGCATTTCCCTGCTGCGTTGGTGCGCATCGTTTTCTTCTTCGCTTTCAGCCTCCGAACAGATCGTTCCGAATCTCCAGGGTTTCCTGCGCAGCTCGTCGTTCTTCGGGTCCAGGACTCCCAGAAATCCTGCCAGCGGTGCTCCTACTGGAGGCGGTCCTTCTCTTCCGATGAAAATGAGAGATTTCCTGTATCTGCACATGAGGTGATCATGGAAAACGACCACCTCATTTGCACTCCTATTAAGATGATTCATCAAGCAGACTTTTTAAAAATGACCGGAGTGCTGTTGATAGCTGGTCGGTGTTTAGCAGAGCCACTCCGCAGTCAAGGGAGACGTCGACAGAATACTTCTGACCTGAAAATCACGTCAAAGAGAATATATTGATGATTGATCATCAGTCTGCATGACATAAGGGTATGAAAGTAAAAATGAATTAAAAATGAATCAGTAGAGTAGCAGCTTTTTTCCGGGCTAAGAGCTTCACAAAAGTGACACTGGGTGATTTCTTTTTTTTTTTTTTTCGAGCTGACAACCAGCGATGGGAGCGAGTTGTGCTTCAACAAGTTCAGCAAGCGAGCATCACAACTGAATTTCCACCTTGTTGATGCTCATTTTTCGTTTCACTGCTTCCAGCCTTTCTCAGGCAAGGGACCTGGTGCATCAAAGAGGCATTTTTCTCTCTCTCACTTGCAAGATTCCGAAGATTTGCCTGAAGACATGTTTCTGAACATATCCTTCCATCGCTTGCTTGCCTGCTAATTGAACTGATCTTGTTGGTTGAAAAAGTTGCCTCGGTATCACAGTAACTTACACGGAGATGGAAGCGATTCAGCGGACTTAAAGTCGGCTTGTAATTTCATTCTGTTCCATTTATAAATACCATCGGAATCATTCGCAAAAATAGAAACGATCTGCAACGGACGATGCTCAGCGGTGTAAAGAAAAGCTTCAATCTTCCACTCAATTTTCCGCTCTTTACGAAGGAGGATAGCGCAAAAGATCGAAAACACTCCTCTTTCGTTTGTTTTTGTTGGTCTCGTCGCTTTAGATCTGCCGTGTGATGGAAGAAACGTTCTTGGTCCAGAGTGGTCATGACCGTGGTTGTGCTCCCTTTCAAAATGAGTGGTCGAACGGAATGTGATCTTTTGCTCTGGGAACCAGATGTAATCAACCTTCGGATAAGTTGCGGAGATGACCGTTAGACACACCGCTTCTGGATATAATTTTCTTTCATTTATCAGGTGCCTCACTGCTTAATTCCAATGCTCTCCCAAAAACGATCTGTGGAAATCGAGGACAAAGCGAGTTTTCAAAACAAAAAAGACAAAAGACAGAGTTTGTTTGACAGGCATCCTTCTTGCTGAGAGTCCCCACACGTGGAAAGTGACTGTCAAGAATCCATTTTTTCTCATCTCTCATATTTAAGAAGTGTTTTCCCTCCTGAATCCTGGGAGAAGAAAGGATTCGGATTGCATGCAACCATGCGACCGACCGTTTGCACGTTGTGTTGACCACGCCGAAAGCAAATGATGCCACCAGGAACGGCACATGCCACAGATCGAATCAAACCGGAAATGCAAATCCAAATAAGTTCTCGAAGCGAGATCGAGTTTTGTCAGAGCAGCACTAGAATCCGAGTCCAGACGAGATGTTCTCGTTCGGAAAAGACACAGAAAAGAGCTGTGAACGGACACAAGAATCTCCATTGTGCTATCCACAAGTCAGCTGCGCCAACATCAAGGCCGATTCGGCAGCGTAATCACCTCATCTTGCAACAAGGCATATGGTGTCTTTTGGCAGCATGGAACATGCAAATGCCGATCATGGAACGGAATTTCATGAGAAACAGAAGCCGCCGCCTCCGCATATCGATTAGCAAACCTCGCGGATGTTGAAGTCGGGCGCCAACCCAATATGATTCGCAAGCATATCAGAGCATAAAGGGAAACGGGAAAATCTCAGACCATCTCTGGAAATCAACGTAGCCTGGTGATCACACGTTGCATTTCAGTGGTTTGCCGTTTTCCCGTAGCATGATGACTGTTACATGATCAGAATTCCTGAAGGGAAGGGAAGTGGACGAAGAAACCACTCGAATAAGCGTTCCGGGAAACATGGTGCTCAAGAAGTGCTGGATTCCGGTAGACTCCCCTTCGAGAAGTATATATTTTTTTTTTTTTTGAAACACCAGAAGAAAATTTTCTTCGATAATAAAGATCATTCTTCAAGTATTTCATGTTCTAAGATGCATTTATCTCTAATCGCTCCATTGTGAACTGGAAACAAGCAGTAGAGATGCAATCAAGCCTTCAGAACCCGTTACTGTCCCAAGGAACGTGGACTTCTGTCTGGTAGGAGCACTTCGAAAACTCTCCTCAGTGAAAACGATATGCACTTTTCAAGATTCGAGAATTTTTCTGAGAACATTTTCGGAACTCACTGTGGCACAATAGTTGTTGGCTGGTTCGTGGCAGCTGTGTGCAGAGCTAAGTTTTCGGAATTTCTTGAATCTCTCAAGATGATTACGTCAACAGCTACAAAGCTATCTGGCAGGCGGAGCGCGCAAGGATATAGCCGCAAAAAAAACATTTGGGAGGATAGCATGTGAATCTGGCACAAGAACAAGAACATCCTTACTGGAGTTGCCATTGAGGGAAAGAGGCGACGGGACCACAAAGGGGCAAAGGACGGTTCGCGTAGAGAGGTAAAGTTCAAGGAAGAATGGTGAAACACAAGTGTTACACGCCGTTTCTCGTAAGAACCGAACTCTTGAATAAGCTCTATTTATTAAGAAGGAAGAAGCTCTTTGCTAGAAGAAGACCCCCTAAAAAGTCCATTTTTCGGGGTTGTTGGGAGTCTCATTTGAATTCTTCCAGAATTTCCCGTTTTTGCCGGCTTTCTTCAGAAGGGATCAAGGGATCCTTCTTCCTTTCGAAAAAAATCGAATTTCATTCGTTCGCTCAAATGAGGTGTGTATATGGGTGGAGGAGTAGGGTGTTTTCCTCATCGGGTCCAGACATCCCTGGAGTATTCAGGGCGTTTCCCCGGAAAATGACTGGCTTCGAATCCCTTACGGCATTTCTTGAGCCTCAAGGTTCGCAAAGCTTTGTCGCCAGGAAAGTCGCAGGCTCCAAGCTTGCTAACTGGTATCATTCCGTACAAAAAGAACAGCGTGTCAGGGTGTTTTTTCCTTTCCAACACTTGCAGACACAACAGGTTCCAAGAAGGAGGCCGCTCCGAGAATGCAATGGTCGCTTCCAAATTGGAATGAGAACAACAACAAAAAATAAAAAAAGCAGAACAAGACTCCCAGTTATTCTCGAACACGTGCAAAAACGTCCTCTGGTAGTCGCGCGTCTTTCCAGCCGAAGACCCCATTCGAACACGATGAGTGGACTGCTCACGGATCCACGGAGTCTGGGGATCTCGTGGATTTTTCGCGAGACGAACTCGGAGCACCAAACTCATTTCGGCACAAACATCTTGCGACAAAGGCAACTCTTTCGCGGGTGCCCTTCTGAAACGAATTTCTCTGCTTCCTTGGAATTTCGCTTCTGTCTCAAAAAGCAAAAAAAAAAGAAAGAAAAAGAGAAGAGGAAATAGGAGGAACATTCTGAGATTGCTCGCCATGCTGTCCAACCGTTGGAGAAACTTACAAAAAGATCGAGTTTCCGAAATTCCGGCATCAGTCAGGAAATCCGATCATCCGTCTGGAGGACCCAGTCTGGCCGACCGCGCAAAGAGGAGACACTCCGCCTTCTTCATGAGCAGATGGATGCCTGCGTTCTTCTTCTCTCCCATCGTGGTGGATCCGAGGCAACTCCGCAGCGTGGATTTCGATCCGGGCACGTCAATCGCGAACTGCTTAAACAGGAGGCTGAGAAGGGCTGGAAGGGGAGTGGCCCTTTTCCACTGGTTCGAACCGCTCCCGCGGAGCCTGCGAAGTCAAAGACGAGCGGATCGGTGTCGGCGCACTGGTTCGTGGCGACTGAGAGAGGAAACTCTTTACAGACGACAGAGCATAAATCAGTATCCGGAATGCTACTGAGATCAGAGCTTTTTGCAAAGTCGAGGAGCGAATGGACCGCGCGCGCTGAGACCCGCATCGCGTGGCTGTATTCTCCGCTCATAACACCAAGCGCGCTGCGAGTTCGAATCTCCACGCGGAGGATCGACGCCAAGAAATGAGTGCTTCGTGGGTCTCGAGTCCCCACCCCTGCAAGATGACGCTAGTTGGCCTTGAAGGCTTCAAATGCAGCACTGGTGGAAGCCAGGAAAAGGACTCTTCTGTTGACTCACCGGAATTGGAAGCTGACCCACCGGGGTCCTTCCTTCCAGGAACCAAGGAGCCGCAGAGTTCCTCCTCCCTACCCAGGTTGTGAAAACCCCGTTCCCCCCCACCTCGAAGGGGAATCCTCCATCGAATACTATGGAGCTGATGAATAGATACCTCTCCAGAGTGTCAAGAAGAGCGCTGCTCCCTTCGGGGAGTGACCCCTCAGAGAAATTTGGAAGCAGCCCTTCGGGGTTCCCTTCAGGAAAGGAAACGAAAAGCAGATCCTTCCGGGAGTCTCTTCGGAGAGAAGGTAGGGGTTCTCCTCACAGTTCTCTTCAGAGACAACCAGAGAGAGCGAATGGAATCGATGAACCCAGACCTGATTCTCTGTTTGTTGGCAACTGCGAGCGAAGCGGACTCTGACGTTCATCCATTTCAAGCGCGGGAGTTGCTCCAGCCGTGCTGCGATCGCCAGGCTGACCATTCTGTGCCAAAGACAAATTGAGGCGGCAGTGTAGAGCACTTGAACAGCAAGACCTCCTCTCTCCAGGTTCCACGCAGGCGCAACAGGATTAGAAAGATCCTCCAGAATAATAGCAATTGGCGGTTTCCATCTGCGATCGCGCCCGCCCCGGCGAGAATTCACCTCCAACATCCGTGCCGAACGGAGTGCTGCGTCTTAGCGACCCCTCATCGGAGAGCATTTCTATCGGGAGAGGACCGTGGCTTGCGTGGGTCGAGCTGTTCCCCACTCGCCGGGCAACCCGCGCCGTTCTCCGCCCATTGCTGCTCTCGTCCAGATAGCCTCCGCGTGCTCTCCGGAGTGCCACACCGGCGTTTCCGCCTCGGTTCTACAGATGCTGAGATAGAAGGAAAGGAAATCCGGGGATTCCCGGAAGCCAGCTCCGTCTCAAAAAGGAATGCGTTTGAGAGAAATGGTGCCCGGTTACCGGGGAGGACGGACCCAGGACCGCCGGAAACAGAGGCGAGGGCAGGGAGAGCGGCTCCAGACACGACTCCGAACAGCGTTCTGCCCGTCCCTTGCGCTCCTGGCCTCCATATCAGCGTATCCTTTCAGTCGATCGAGGGTTCTGCTTCGAGCAGAACCTTCGATCGATCACCCGTGCAAACAGCGTCCTGGATGCAAGACGCGGATCCTTCGCGCGGAAGATGCGCGGAGTGGGACGGGACATCGCTGCAACTCATTCGCGGCAAGGCCGCGTGTGATGTGCTGATTCCGGCGCCGGCAGGCGCGGAGGTGCAGAGAAAGGCAAAGAGGAGGCCAAGTTGAGGAGGGTGAGGCAAGAACGGCGGCTTGCAACCGGCCCATCCGGGAGGCGGCGCGCGAGTTCGCCCAGCGAAGAAGAAGGACGGAGCCACCGCCCTCGGCGTCCCTCCGATAGACGGGCGTCCACCCGGCGCGCCTCCTTTTCGCCGCAGGAGGAGCGCGGGCGTTGGTCCCGGCCACGGTATTTGGGACGCCGGGGTCCTGGGATCCTCGGGTGACGACGGTACCCCACGGAAGCCCGAAGTTTTTCGTCAGCACGTAGGTGGACCGCTTGAGGGTGCACAGCGGCGGTGGTGCCTTCCACCACGAGGCTGGACCGCCAGATGGAGCAGATAAAGCAGTAGCCAGAGGGAATCCGCAGAGACCTCGGCAGGCTCCGCAGTCGCGCTCAGCAGTTTGCTCCCGCTTCGGAGGGAGAGGTACCGTTCTGATAGAAGCACATGCATGCGGCCGCAGCATCCTGAGAGCTTTGTCAGCATCAGCGTCGCATCAGTGATGGTCCCGGACACCCCTACCCTCCATAGAATCAAGTTATCATCGATCATCTCCTTCTCATCCCCAAATTTCCTATTTCTCTTGCATTCGCAAAATGCTTCTGTGAAGTTTGCGTTTGGTGATTATCCAGTGCACATGATATTTGCTCCAGAAAACCAAGAATTCTCAGGATAGAGAGATTTGGTGCAGTTTCCCTTGATCAGGATCCTTTCCGAAGAGGGCACTTCGAATGCGATTTTACGCAGGAGCTCAGCTCCACCGATGTTAGCGATCCAGTCATTTTCTAAACAAATTCTTTCGTTTGTACCCTTTCCTTCTAAACCAGCGCATCCTCAGCAGTCACAGGATGCCTCATGAAGCAGAGTGAGCTCCACCCCCTCTTCCAGAGGAGACTCGCCTCACCTACAGTTTCGGAGCAAGTGATCCGTGAAGGAAAAGCTCGTGAATGACTTGCATCTGACGCCGGTCCCTCCGCGAACTCTCAGTTCCGAGTCTGCCTTCGGAGCTCCCGGGGGAAGCTATGCTCTTGGAAGGACCTCTACGCGAGGAGGTTACGTGCTGGACGTCTCTGGAAGCCGCGTCCGACTCTGAGTCTGGAAGTGGTCCTTTCAGAATGATCGTTCGCTCAGGTCAGGCAGATTCAGGTCGGCAGCGCCACGGAGGCACCTGAGGCATCTTCTCTCTGAAGAGGGACGAAGACTCTCATTTATCGGGACCTGTATCATCCCACGAGCTGGAATCTCATTTTACGCCTCGCGCGGAAGCTTTCGACCGTATCGAGAGTCAAGCGCTGCTGGATACGACTCCAACGGGTCAGGGTTCGCATGCAGAGACCTCTCCGGGATCGCTGCAAAGCTGTGGGAGGAAGAACGCCACGGATTCCTGTGTCGCTGGTTAAGGGTATCCTCCAAGGGCACTTTATCAGGCAGTCGCTCCGAGATCAGAAGCGTCTGAGATGCCAGAGTCATGGGAGGCATCGTAGACGGGGATCGAGAATCTTCTCTACTTGAAGCGGAATTACCTGAGGAAAGCAGACGAAAATGTGCGCGTGGAGACGGCGACCAAGACAACAATTTTTTTCCCGTCTTTTTTTTTTTTTTTTACTCCCTATTGAAGACTGGCACATCCCGCAAGACGTTCGGAGGAAATTGCGATCCTTGCATCTTCGGAGGAGTCTTTGCGACGGGTGCTCTTGGTAGCGGCTGAGCCTTCTTCCACGTGGTTGGAACCGGAGACGTAGGTGACGTGAAGTGCGGCAGCGTCTCGCACCCCTTTCTGATTCTGGACGTCGAATGGTGCCATCGCGCACCAGGCAGTCTCTCTCAGAAAATGCAGCTCCTGACGGGATGCGCTCACCAGAACTCCGCCTTGGTCATGAGGTACGGATGGTGGCATTCGAGGCAGCTCTCCGGGGAAAACGTTAAAAGGAGTGCGTGTCGCCACCCCTTCTCTCCCAGGGTGTGTCTTCCTGATAGTGATAGATAGGAAGGGCCGCGACCCTCGGATCCGGTGATTGAAAGAAACCGAGTGGAAGATATAGGAAAGGCATTAGTAGGGGGAGGGGAGCAAGGAAACATTCTGGAGCGACAGTGCTCGGAAGCAAACCCCTTGACGGCCATCCCATCACTTCTGAAACTGACCCCTGATGGACAGGACGTTAGGATCTCAGCACTCAGAGAGATCGCAAGGTGGCTACCCTGAGGAGAACACCAGAAGCAGTGTTTTCTGACCTTGGAGCAGGAAGATTCATCCTTTGCCGTCTTAGTGTCAGAACTGCAAGGACTCTTGAAGACGCTCCGCCTATCCGCATCGTTTCTAGAAACCGAGCAATCAGCGAGTCTCCCCTAAGAAATCCTATAATGGCCTGGGATGCCTTTGATCTTCCGATTTCCCTCCTCTCCCAGAGCTCTTTGATATTCGAGTTCGTTCCCTCGGGAATTGTGGGTTCGGTCTCTTCCTTCTCCTCCTTTACCCTCCCTACTTCTCCGTTTTACGCGTACGTCTTGGATCTTTCCCAAGACGAGCCCATTCGCAGAAGCCTGAAGTGAGCTGACCTTTGGCTGCCGAAATCTACATCGGTGGCGTGCGATGTGAGGCTGCGGCTAATGAGAGCTGAGGATCGCCCCACCTGTTAAAGGGTCAGCAAGTCCAAGAGATGGGCTTCGGTCTCTTCACCTCCGACTACCCCAGAATCCATCCCCACCGCCCCAGCTCCCTTCCGTTCAGGACTTGCGCTCTCCCCGGGCTCGTTCAGATGAACACGGAAAAAGCCACCTGAAGAGCCTTTCCAGTCTTCTCTGATTTCTCGAAGGAAAGCTCCGGAGTCCAGGAGGGACACCCCCAAATGCAGGGGAAACGTAACGTCATCCGAAGCCGCAAGATAGCCGCCCACCTCAGGGCTTTCTTGCCAGGCACAAGAGTGGCGTCCGCAGCCTCACCTGAAAGAGATTTTGCGGTCATCCCTCTCACTGCGTCCTCTCTTGGTGGAAGAGCGATCTCTCTTTGCGAAAAGAGGAAAAAGGAAACCCCTCGTCAATGCACCTTTCCCGGATCCCTCAGGTCAAAGCCTCAACTGAGTCGTTGCTAGGCAACCGAACTTGATTTACCTTCCTCCCTCTTCCTCCATCCATGGAGCTAGAATCGGAGACAACAGAGTCATTGGGTCTCGCCTCCCGAATGTGAACAGGAAGCAGGGAAGACCACCGCAAAGTGGAGAGGGACGGAGGGGAGATCTTCGATTTCGGGTGCGAACTTTCGAAGGAGACTTGCGTTTGCGCCTGCAGAGAGGAAGGCCTGGAGAAGAGTTTCCAGGAAGATGGGACTCGGATGATCCGGGACAGATCATCCGAGGACAGATGTCCTTCCACAAGCATCAAGGGAGGGCGGAAAGGGAGCCCGCAGCGTTTGCGTTAGCTTTCTCGGGAGGACAGAAAAGGAGGAATGGGATGATCTGGGACCAGAACAGGTCGATTCTTTCTTCTTCCCAGACGAAGGAACCACCAGGAAAACACCTTTGGCTCTGTAAGCATGAAGGATGGTCTTTCGGCGTACCTGCTCTCCCATCTTCGACACTCAAAGCGGTGCTGTCAGTCTGGAAGCTGAGATCTGCCAAAATGAGTTCAAAAATGCCGAAATAAGGGAATAAGGGTCGAGCGTGGAATGGGAGGAGACTTGGGCCAAGAATCAGCTGCCGATCTGAACCCACTCGATTGATCTCCCACTAGGGGTCACCGGAATGTTTTCTGCTTGAGCGAGGGGACGAGGGATGTCACCGGACGGCAGGGGAACCAGCAAAAGCACTTGCCATGCGACCGCAGGCTAGCAAATGGGGAGGAGAGGGGTGGAAAGCCCTGACTATGCTGTCCAGAAAGCAAGCCAGGGTAAGGAGGCAACAGCAAGGACCCAGAAAGCTGGAACGGACAGGAAGTCTCACCCTCGAGGAAGGAGAGAAAAACTATGGGCAAGCACGGTACTGTGTCCGAAGTGTGGACAAGGAGGAGGAGGGGGATGAATCCAGACGGTGCTTTCGGCGTTCGCTCACAAGGGGGCCGCACGTCCGAGGACAGCGTTTTATTCCCGATGTGTTTCTCCAGTTTCCTGGGGATTCCTAGTTTTCTCTTGTCGTTGTCATCTACCGGATCCCGTGAACCCAAGAATCCTTCGACGACCGCTCGCAACAGAGCAGCTGCTCCTCGGGAGGCCAAGGAGAGATCCGATCCTCATCAGTTGATCCCTCTGAATTCCCTTGCTCCCTCCTCCAGATCAGAGGGGGTCAAGCAAGATCATGATCATGATCGCTCTCCTTCCTTCGCCCTGGAGCAGCGATTTGGAACGCATCCCTGGGTTGGGTCGATTCGAGACCATTCAGGATGAGTAGCCTCCTTGATCTCAACCACCATGCCACCTTCACGTCCCTCGGAGCTCATCCTGGAGTTTCCAACTCAGTGGTGGGTATGATAGGCAAGAAGTCAGGAAAGGAGTAGCCGAAAAGCTTGGAGGTGCAAGCAGCTGTTTCGGTGGATCAACTGATGTCCCTCGATACCTAACTGGTGCTCCGTACCTAACCATCCTGCAAGAGTGATTCTGGCTTCGAGATGCAGAAGTATAAGAGCAAGAGGAATTCTTAAGTGAGGTTTCATTTCTTATGCCATCCACGTGGCCTACATCTGACAAAGTCGGGGTGGCAGCCATGTAGATCTGCTGGGGGGGAGGGTCTCTTCTTAAACGAGTGACAGACAAAGGGATGGTGAGCGAGGAGCCCTGACAGAAAAGCCGGAACGTTGTAATAAACGAAGACGAAGAGCAACTTGGGGAGATCGCGAGCATGCAGGACAATCCTGCAGCGCCATCTTCGCAAAACAAGGAGACAACCGACGAACAACCGGGAGGCGAACGCCCCGTCGACCGCAGCTACAGGACGTGGGAACCGGAGCTCTGCCGAGAGCGAGCAACTTGTGAGAAACGCGCACGGTTAACCACACGACCTCCAGGGCAGACGTGTGATTACACCCCATTCTTCTCCCCCCCCCCCCCTGCAGGATGACGCTAGTCGGCCCACGGACTTCGGGGGCGAGAGCACTGTTGGAAGCCAGATGCTCCCGTTGACTGGCAGGATTGGAAGTTGACCCTCCGGGGTCCTTCCAGGACAACAATGAACTTGGCCGTTCTCCCCCAGTTGTGCAAAAAAAGCCGATCTCCCCCTTGCAAACCCCGGGGGGACCCTAGAAGGTGGTTTCATCGGGAAGGTTCTCTCCAGAGTGTCGAAAGCGGGCCGTTCCCTTCGGGGTTCTCCCGAGGAGCGGTTCCCTTGTGGGTTTCCTCCGGGGAAGAAATGGCGAGCAGTCCCCGCAAACCAGGAGAGCCTTATGGAGATAATGAGGTAGAGGTTCCCTCGAGGTCTCCTATCCCTCGGGTGAGGCAGGTAAGAGGGAACGGTTCTGGAACCTCCCTGGATTAAGTAGGGTGGTTCCTACGGGGTTGTCCCCTAACTGAGTCACACGCAACCCCGGATGCCACGAACAGCAGCAGTTTAGGAGCTCTGTATGAACCACCGTGTGGCGGCATCGTCCAGCCTCTCCGATGCCCCTCTTAAGGAAGCAGACGGTTCTCCGGGACTTCTTGAGAACTAAACAAAAGGAAAAAAAGAAAACGAAAAAGCTGGAAGGAAAGCAGCGAAAGCAGAAGATCCCAAAAAGGATTTCCATCATCCTAGAACTATAGTAGCGATTTTCCCTTGAGGTCGCTAGTGGCCTTTTTTCGAAAAAAAAAAAACTGCCTCTCGGATTGAGTAAAAGAGAGGGTCCACCAGTGGAAGTTCCTCGTGAAGAGTGGGTTGAATCGATGCGTCGGCAACTTGAACATGGCATAGTCAACAGGAAACCTAGGAGGACAGATTTTGGAAAGACAGTAGCAGCAGAGTTCGACTGACGACAGATCGCAAGCCTTTTCGAGCACCGCGCCGTACTGATCTATTTGGTGCGCCACGGCTCGTTTCTTTGGCAACCAGACACGCTCCATGGCGCTGTTTTCATTTCCTGCTTGGCCGAGCATCTCACCTCTACCGGAGGAATGCTAGCCTTCGAAATTTCGGATTCCAGCGGACACAGGAGAAGAAATAGAGTGGTACAGCCCTTCGAAATCAGGTGTCCTCCAGGCTTCTCAATTGCTAACGTGAAGAAAGAAGTGTCAGCGAATTGGATGCTTCATAAGCTCGCAAGACACTTTTATAGAAGATGAGCGCTTAAGAAAATCCTTTGATGCACGCTCCTGATGGTTTCCCTTTTTGTTAGCAACGAGTGGCAAGACTTCGAAGTTTCTTGACGGACGGAATCGAAGGAAGGATCGAATCCATCGAATGTAAAAGAGTGTGTTAACCTAAAAAGCAGCAGCATCTACCGCTGCTTGCTTCACAAGTAGATAGTTTTTTCTAAGGAATCAACACTATCTTCTGCATCCCTTCTGATTCGCCAGACGAATTTGGACTGATCTCAGAACAATTCAGATGTACCCATGCCAAACAAGCAGCGGTGAAAAGCTTGGATTGCTGTGCGGCCAGCATCATGCAGATAAGGACAGAACTCCGAAAACATGCTCTATGGAAACTGTAGCTTGAAACTTTGACAATTACACTCCTTCACGATATCATCAACAGTACTGACCCTGAAATTCGTGTTTTCACATCGCCAGTTTCGCTTGAGAAAACAACGCATGACTAAAGCGAAGTGGGGTTTCAAAGGACTAGGATTTCATTAGGCAGATGATAGATGCCTTAGGGCCGTAGGCCAAAACCTGAGAAGGAACAAACGCTGAGAAGACTGTTGGAAGAGACTGGTACCATATCGAAGTGCAATCCATGGCCTGGATGTATTTCTTCATCTTCTTCACAAGCATCGCTGACAAGAAGGAAAGCCATCGTCAAAGGGAGATGGGAGACAGAGAAGGGCATTTCAGAGCTCGGGAGAAAAAGGAAGTAACCATCAAAAAGCGTGTCAAAACGTCCCAGAAGAGACGTATTACTTCCTACTGCTGCGGGTTTCTGCAAAGTGGCAAAGAGACCGGTGAAGAACAGGACGCATGATCGTGTTCTATTGCTGACAATGATAACAATGTGCCATAATAAATCGCGAATATTCTACTCGGTAAATAAACCAACTCTGATGTATGCGCATCAAGGAAAAGCAAGGTGCAATTCCAAGATAAGAGTTGAGTGAGCAACAGAGGTAGGAAGTCCAGCCTGATTAAACAGAATATCTTCAATAAACGGTGCCTTTTTGGGAGGGATTCGGAAACTGAATAACTATGGTCCATTGAGGGCTTCACTAAGCCTCAAGAGTTGCTCGTCTCCAAACAGACTTTACTCTTTCTTGGTGTGGATTTTCCAGCAAGTTCCAAACAAGTGTTTACTTTCAGCCCAATTCTCACTACGCAGACTCTTGATCTCAGCTGGCTATCTAGGATCTGCAAACAAAAAGTTGCAGAAAGGTTCGCGAGACCGGAAGCCAAGCAGGCTGCCATCAAGAGGCACTTGTAGCAGAAAATCAGTCCTTTGATGAGAAAGAAATTGTGGCCGAACCCATTGAGAGAGGATTGAGTCATCAAGAGATGAAAGCGTTTATTCCTTCAGTGATGCATGGATGTTCCGACTTTCTTAAGCAGACATTGTCACGATATCTATCAAACTAGGCCATTGGGCAAAAAAAATTCGGAGATCTTGGTATTTTTCGTTTTTGCACACCCGCCGTATCCCCAAATTGCTGTGAACGGGGTTTTAATAACAACGAAGCGTAGCCATGAGAACATGTAGAATCCTTTTTCTACCTTTTAAGCCGCAAACTTTTTCCTCGGGGTCTTCTGGACCGATCTGCGTTTTATTCTGACGCAAAAGGAAGGGAGATTGTCCACTCATTTTTTTTATTGGTATTCTCAGGATAATCTCCGAGGCTCAAAGAGTTGCTCGAGATCGTTACGACATGTGTACGTCTACTAAGATGGGATTAGTGGACGGAGAGTATCCTGGATGAGGCGCGGAGAGAAGAGAGCGAATGGATTCGCATCAGAAAAAGGCGATGTGTGATGAGAAACCGGACTAGAGGATCCGTCTTTGTGCAAACTGAAGAGGGAGGAGAAGAAAAAAGGAACAGCTGCTCTGCTTCTCCTTCGTAAGAACATAGCCAAGCCTCTGTGTGATGCTTTTCCGTGATATGGACCAAGGCTGTTGCATTCCATTCTCAACAGGGGTGGAGCACATCACAGGAGAGAGCATTCTGGCTCCATCTTCTTGCTTGACGAGCCGCAAAAAGTTCCCCGATCTGTGAGTCTCCTTCACCAAAAGGGAAAAAAAAATAAACAAACAAACAAAAAATTTGCTCCTTTCTAACGGGGTCTGCTTTAACTGAGGTCAACGTATTGACTTTTTGTTTTTGTTTTTGTTTTTGCAGTACGCAAAGCTCCACTTTGTTTTTTTCGATGGAATGTACAAGGCAATTATCTGCTTCCTCTTTTGGCTATCGGGCGTCCGTGCTCAGAGAGAACGGCAGTCCAGGAACATCCAAGACAGGAAGGTCTCCTCGCATAGGAACATCTCCAAAGCTTCGGGAATTTGCAGACACAGAAGTCTCCGACTACCGAAGAGTCGGTCTTGAAGAGGAACTCCTTCCCTGATTTCGGCTACGATCCCAGCATTCGGAGAGTTTTTGAAGGGTTGAGTTATTATCAGAGAGTGTCAGCTGCAAAACTACACACTGCGAATGCGTCCCACTACAAGTGGGACGTGATGGAAGTAGACTGCGATCCATCAGATGTCGTTTCGAAATGTATCGATGAATGGGCCAGAGAGGATGGACTTCCGTGAGTCTCCTCACCTCAGAGAGCAAGGTGAAGCCTGAGTCTTGAAGAGTGTGCAGCGACTGCAGTGGGCGAAGTTGAGTTGCATGTTGACAATGTGATTCCTCTGACGGCATCTTGGGGCTCTTGCCTACCCCTTTTTGCTACCTCTTTTTTCTTTTCCTGCAACAAATGAGAGGATAAAAGTCTAGGATGAAGCGAGACAAGCAGCCCTCTTGGTGGGCTCTTCACCATTTATTTATCCGGAACTGCTTGGTCCCACGTGTCTTCAGGACGAATCCATGCTTCCTGAAAAATCCACTGAAAGGGCGGACTGAGTTTGGTCAGTGACCTATTCATTTCTTTCGGTACATTACTTGGAATAGATAAAGTACAAGAAGACCCTCTCCTTTCTCGTACTGTCTGCGTGTTTGGGAAGGAGGAGAGGGAATCTTTAGCGTCCTCGGAACATCGTCGTTCCTCGGATCTCACAATCCCTAAGATCCTGCAACTCTTGCCTTTACTGAAAAATGGACTCCCTTCGAGGAGGTGCTAAGGGTCAATCTCCGGCATGCTCTCCTTTTTCTGCTTCGCATCTTTTGTCACCTTGGTAGGATCCGTATGGGCACATCACGTCGTCTAGAATGATGACTGATCCTCTCCCTTGGGGCACCTTAAGTCTGAATTTGGAACATAGGCATATCCATTCTCTTCCAGTAGGAAACTGTCCTTCCATCCGGATTGTTCGTACTTGTCTTCAACTCTTTCTCCCTGAATTTTCCTAATCCTAAAGATTATTTCCTTTTTTCCCCTCCGGGTAAGATGCTGAGCGCTTCCAAAGCTCAGCTGCTGACTCATCACCACTTACTGTTTGTTTTTTATTTGATCTTATACGTCACGGCAAACCGTTAACTAGCCAGACTCTCCATCAGCTAGCCAGGATTCCGACCGTGGATCTGCTCAAACTCTGCGCAAACCTTGCCAGCATGTCATGCAGAGTTTGTCGCTTCTCGGACTTCTGGCCAAGATCAAAGTGTAGAGTTTGTCGGACATCTTAAAACTCTTCTCCAAATGGCTTCGAAGGGCAGGATGGGTCCTAAAGCTGATTTGAAACCGATCTTTGTACCAAAATCGCTTGGGTCCTCATGCAGACTTCCATCTATCCCAAATACACTTCCTTCTTGGTTACTGCGGTGCCTGATTTCTAAGAAACAGAACCCTTTTAAGATGTATTACCTCTGTGCAGAGGGTGATCGGAGGAGATCAAGAGAATCTGGACTGGAGATCAGCTGTTATGGAAAGATGCTCAGAAGGAAGCGAATAAAAATATTATCGAAAGCACAGATGCAATTATCATGGATGTGATAGGTCTGCTAGCTGTTTGTATACCAAAGAATATCCATGGGGTGCACCAGTGAAGTTCCGCAAATTCTTGAGGGTCGCTCCCTGTTTAGAAGGGTTCTGTCTAGGGAGTATCAGTATCACTGGCAGCAATCCACTTGAAGCACGAAAGTCAGTGATCCCATCATTTGAACAAAGCGATTGGATTGTATCAGGTCAGTGCAAAAATAATTGCGGTTTTCACGTATCGAGTATAAAGATGCATATATCAGTTAAAAATTACATTTATTAATCAAAATAAAGACCTCCTGTCCTGCACACATTTCTCCCAGCGGGAAAAAATTCTGTTTATTCCTGCAAGATGGGATTCTGGAGTCCTGGAATGAACGAATTCATCGAAAGCACTTTAAGCTGATGCTTGATCTTTGAAAACCTTCTCTCGTGGGAAATGGCTCAAGTGTTTGAAAAAATGATACTCTGTCGGAGACAGGTCCGGAGAATGAGGTGGGTGAGGTGAGGTTTCATCACCCAATTCATTCAATTTTCTTAAAGCCATTTGTGAGACGTGTGGTCGGGCGTTGTCACGAAGAAGAATTGGTCCTCTTCGACTGACTAATGCTGGTCGCAAACGACGCAGCTTCCCATTCATGTTTTCACTTTCCTGACAATATTCTTCTGCTGTTGTTGTTTCACCACGATTTAAGAAGTTGTAGCGTTGTAGCCGACCACCAAACAGTGACCGCAACCTTTTTTTCGTTCGATTGAGGAAACTGTTTTGGTGCTTCCCCACGGTCCAGCCACTGTGATGAACGTTTCCGATTGCTGTAGAGAATCCACTTTTCATCACACGTGGCGAGGCGATCAGGAGAGGGACCATTTTTGTCACTCAAAAGAAGCTCAGAGCAGACTGCGTATAGCCGAATTGCTTGATGCTCGTTTCGCTCATGCGACACCCATTGATCCATTGAGCTTTTTTGTTTTCCCAATGAAGCCTCAAATGTCGAACTGTTGAATGATCAACATTGACTTCTTCTGCCACCTCTCGAGTTTTATACGTAAGTCTGCTTCAATGATGGCTCTTAAATCTTGGTTGCGTATAGCTGAGGGATCTCCGTGACTCTCCTCGTTTTCGAGACTTCCGTCACGAAATTTCCGGAGTCAGCGTTGAGCTGCACGTTCACTGACTGACCCTTCGCCAAAGACAAATTTCGAGCAGTTTCTGCCACCAATCCAAATGAAACTCATACAACGAAATGTCGCGCGAATCTGCTTTTTCCTCCATGATTAACTAAAGAGATACCAAAAGAATACCAAGGAATATCAATGCCAAAGAATGAAAATGATAGACATAAGCTGAAATCAGTAGTGCCAATTTCATCGTTTACAATGATGTACCACATGACTATAACAAAAGATAGAACTAGAAAAATCGGCACCAAACTTAAAATGACAAAAACCGCAACTATTTTTGCACCAACCTAATAAAATGAAATTCACTAACCATAAATTCTTGGTTTCTGCTCGTGGGAATGCTGGCATGACTGCGTCTGCCTGTTTGTTATCCTCTTGAATCTTAGTCATGCTTCAAGACGATCAACAGACAGAAAGATATGAAGAATCCATGTATAGCATAGGAGCCTAAATTCCTGATGGAAAAAAAATCGTTTTACTGTGGAAACAGTCGTTCATGGAACCAAGCATATCTGGTCAGCAAGAATTAGAATGGCAACCATTATCAGAACATGAATCACCAGCCCAACTAGGATTAACGCCTCAGTTCACTTCAGATCAATTTAAGTGTAACTCAGTTATAATAAAATACTCAGTCAATCAGTATTAAGTGCTTCAGAGCAAAGAAAAGAAGACAACTTCTGTTATAACTGTGTGAACATTTGATAGAAAGTTAGAAGGCTAAACTGGGTTCTGGACTACGACTCTTGCTGCTCCTGCAGCACGTGAATTGCAGTAATCAATGCACTTGAACCGTTTCCATTGCAACACCGGGATGTGTTTGAAGAGTAAGGCGTGCTCAGCTGAGAGATGAGGAGAGATACTTTGAATACACCTACTTTTCTTGGATGCGGTTCTTCACCTCGACTTCAAAGAGTTTTCTTCTTTAGATTAGAATCCGTTTCTCACCGGTCACAGCGAACGTAAGAATGGATTTCTAGATCTTGCGTTGATAGCATAGGAGCTCTTGAAATTATTATTTAGAAGAAGCGATCAGCTTGAAAATCTTTGACCAGAGTTTTTTTCGTTTTAAAAAATGTTATAAGTTCTTTTTCCATAGGGGGAAAAGGATGGCTTCCCTCGACCATTTTGACACGAGATGACAGGAAGCGAAGAAAAGGAACTGATTCAATGTAAGAAAAGAAGGAAATGGAGTGACTGCTGTTGTATTAAGGAGGATTTTTTGTTTCTTAACTCGAATCGCCAGTCTACTCCGTACGAATAAAAGAGACACAATGTAGTACATAGGAAAAATGCAGAAAGTAAACTCCCAATTTCTACAGAAAAGGAATGGAATTCCAGATCTAATTAGGAATCGGTGGATAAGAGTGAATGACCTACAATGTGGTAATTCGGGAGGAGATAGGTGAATGGGATGCAGAAATGGGGAAACAATAGGGAGATTCCAATTTTACTTTCCAATGGCTTTACCTCATCGTCATCCTTAGTGGTTTACATTGGAATTTCAGAATGCTTTCCATCGTAGGATTGACTAGAGGATCAACTTTGAGGAGACCTTATATGCTTAGATAAATCGGGCAAATGCAGATGTCATGTGGGTTAAGCGAATTACCAGGAAAACACACACACATACACACCAGCTGATGTTCTACACATCGTTGAGATTTATTTGAAAAAAAAAAACCTCGGGATCGAAGCGTCAATTTAGCAACAACAGGAAGCATCATTGGGTTACCATTTGTTTTAAGTCAGCACGAAAGAAACATTGGAACCTACCAGAGCTTGTGTGCCCTTTTCTTGTGTGTTCATTGCCACAACTATTGCTAGTACGAATGGTAACCGCATTCGGCAATTAACGAAACTTACATGTGTACGTTGGAAGATGGGATTAAGCATCCAAAATTCGTGGTGATTCCGAAGAGTGGATGGAAGGTTTGGTTGATTCAAACCTTCAATTGAATAGGATGATAATGATGGCGCTGTTCGGCTCCCGGAAATCAACCGTAGAATTAGTGAGCCCTCGTAAAATTTCGAGATTCCTGTCTCCCATTTTAACAGAATAAATCATAAAGAACAAGACATACTCATATTAATCACAGAAAGAAGAAACGCAAATTTTCAAAGCATTTCTCTTACTTCATAGCGCAAATGAGGAGATAGGAATTGTTAAATTGATGATAATTCATTGTGGGAACATTGGCTCATTCACTGGGATGGGCATGAAAGACCGAAATCGAAAGAAAGATTGAGAAGGGATCGTGGAAGATTGAGACGTGAAAGATGGAGAGATCTTATGTTTATCAAAAAGCTGCAAAGTTTATCGTTTCCTTCTGACATTCACGCACTGAAGTGTTCCCCTGTACAGAAGTGCAGCCAATAAATTTCAATCTCTTGGAAAATAAAAATCTGAATTTATGTTGGCAATTTTGTGGAATATCTTGTATTGCACATTTCATGGCCCAAATGCATTTTATTGATACCCAGCACGAAGTGCAAACTCATTAAATCATGCAAAACTCAATTTCCTATCCCATTCTTTTTATTTTCCTGAAGCACTTTTCGTGTAATCTTTCAAGTCAGATGATTTGCGGACAGTTGTCCATGTCTTACACAATTCTTTGTCAGCACAACTATTTCGCTTGGGATTTATTGTTAGGTAAGAAGTCACCTGGCTGATTCCGAAATCTTCTCTTTGTACGTAAGTGTAGGTGTTTACTCCTCAGCACTGCAGGCAAGCTGCCTTTTTTCCAAAAGCCGTTTTATCTTCATCGTTCACTCAGGTCCTGTGGATGGTTCTCTCTCTTTCTCTCTTTCACTCACTCTTCCTCTCTCTATCTTTCCAACGAGGAAAGACATTTTGTCTTGACAACTTGGAACAATGAGTTCGCGACGTGATGAGTTTGCTGACAGTCCCTCAGAGAGAAGAGTCGCACAGAGATCAGCGAAAGCCATTTGCAAACAGCAGTTTTCCGATTTTCCGCAGTTCCCCGAAAACGAATTATCCATAATGAACCTGTCCTTCACAGTGCAACATTTTGTCTTCTCAGTGTTGGAAATATATGGAACGAGCGCCTGCCTACCGTGCTTGAGCTTCCCATAAATGCTGAGGATTTTCGAGACTTTCGAGATAACCATTTACCAATAGAAATGATTTCCGCCAATGGTCTGACGAAGAATTTGAAACGCAACTTTTCTTAATCCCTGTGTTTGCTGCTCATCCGTCTTTTATGATGCTCTGACCGTTTCTTTTATAGTGAAATCATTTGATTTTGAATTCGGGTCCCGAACTTTGAAAAGTAACATGGCTAAAAAGTTTCCCTTTCTTTTTATCGATCTCGATGCACAGTGATACTGTGTTTCGCCGATGAACTAAAATGTTTCAGGAAAGATCAATAAATTGCTGAGTTCTTTTCCCTCTCAGAACATTCTCAACCTGTGCCAGTGACTCTGTAAGATGGATAATTGCTACTTCGCCTCGCGGAATCATGATGCAAGAAACGCTGTGGACACATCTTCCAGCTTTTAGGTTGCAATCCACATAACGCAAATGAAAACATGACCTTTTCGTCTGTCTGAGATTTACAACTCTGTTTTATTGTAAATACAGCACGTGTCTATAAATGCGAGAATTAGCGTGTCACCAAAGCCACGAGAATTGAGCAATAGCTATTTCATAATTTGTTCTCAGAGACAACACAGGTTCCTCAGGACTTCAGGAGCTGCTGCCAGTAACTGTTTAGGTTCTTCACTCCCGGAAGCGGATTCTAAATTCCAGTGTTCAGTCCGAATGTTTCCTGGACGAGCTACAATGAAACAACGGCAACGAGCAGCCATTGCATAGATCTTTGATGCTGTAAGTTGCCTTTTTCGGACGTCAGATATGCATACCTGATGCACGTAACACCTTAGGCAATGATTTCTCTCATGCCGTTACAAAAGGAAAGGAAAAGATGTAACATCTGAGCTCGACCATACGTTGCATCTTGAATTATTCCTGCCATGTATCTTTCTTTAGAAGTCAGTTTCCCAATTTATGAAATAACAGTTTTACAGCATGCAAGTGATCCAGATCTAAAAATTTGTGCAAATCTAAAAAAAAAATTCTTTAGATGTGGTCAGGTGTCTCTTTTCAGAGGTTTTTGCTAGATATCACTTGATTCCCTTCAAGCTTCAAAGAAACAGAAACGAGCAATGAATAGTTCTAGACAAAAGTCTTTCACCTTTTAGGCTTTTTTGTGTGTGTTTTCGGAACTCACTTGACAAGACTCTTTAAAATTGAAAATGTATAACCATTAAGAAATAACATCAAGTCCAATACACTTAGCATTATGGTATATTTAGTTTGCTCAAATTAATACTCAAGTGACTTTCATGGATAACGATGACTACATGTGTGAAATATCGTTCATACGCACTTTTCAAAATGCTTGGGCCATGGACTAGTGTATGAAACGCAGAACAAATGTGTGTGAATCTCTAACGATACAAGTTCTTGAATGTATTTTAGCCATTCATCCTTGAAACATCAGGTAAGGGCAAACTGGCTTGACGAATGTACCCCAAGTAAAGCTCCGAAGACTTGAAGTGCTAACAGGACAGGGAAAACAATGTGGTAAAATACAATAGAAGATCGAATGAGCCATATCCTGGACAACACGGCTTCTCTCTTCATTTCTCGTGTCCTCCACTGCTTGCCCCAAGTTTACCAATCCTCACTAACATAGGGATAACGCGTCTAATTTGACCAACCCGAGTACCTCTTCTAATTTCTCTAAGAAACTGGGCATATTATTCCATCTGCAGAATATCATTTTGAACAGCTATAATAAGCAACAGTTTGTTCTCTACTTTCCTTTTTTTCAACAGCAATCACAGGACTGCATTTTTGTGTAGGGTCTTATGTACTCCTGAGATCAAGAAAATAAATGGAACAGTCAAAATGCAAAACGTCCTCTAAGGTACCTTTTCCTTCCTCTATTTAAATACGTTGATCAACTTTCTGCGTAATGCAGTTTACATCCGACAGCGATCACGTTGTTCCGATTGTACTTGACTGAGTTTATCAAGCATTTTTAGGACTCCATCTTAAGAGAAGTTCTGCGGGACGGATATAAATGCAAAATTCATGCAGCAAACGATTTCACAATCGGAAAACAACAACTCCTCAATTCCGAATGTGCTAATTTTGGCTGGTTTACAAAACCATGTGCTTTCTTCGTGCTGTGACTGCTACTACACAGCAACTCTAGCAGGAGTGTTCAGAATAGGTTTTCGTGAGTATACCTACTAGTATGGTTTTCTTCACATAGAGGTCAATCAGGCAAAATACCACAGTATTTTCGTTAAAGTTAGGATAGGCATTTCAAAAGACAATAGGTCCAATTACCTCAACACTGTATTTTCTGAACATGATATCCAGCTGAACTTCCGTTTTAGAATACTGCTGTTAAACTAAGTGTTGGAAGGAAAATTATAGCAAAAATTGTCTGCTCACAGTATCCTTCATTCGATAACTCTTCCAGTGGATAGGAATGGATATTATTTACGTTCACAGATTAATAAATCGAACAAATACTGAAAAGTTGTTTACCCTCACTATAGACGAATTTCCATCACTTTCTAGAAATGGAAATGTTCTTGTGCTTTCCAAACATTCAAATGCAATGTGAAATACCATACGGAAAGGTGAACTGGTCAATTGCTTCAAATGAGGTGATGGTTCCTGTAGCTCATTTAGAGTGCATATGGCTCAATATTTAGGATGAAAATCACGAAATCTGAGAAATGCAAGTTTCATGTTAAAAATAAAAAGAGTGCTCACACATGTTTGAGATGTGTGATAAACTAGACGGTAGCCTAGAATTGCGATAGTGCCTTTTTAAATGTTATGACTTCATAAAATGATCCGTTTTTAATCGGTTAGTGACTACCCTGATGCCGCATGCGCCTTGTTGGCGGATTTGGGCATTGGCAATGGACGGTGAAAGTTGCCCTTCCCATCTAGGTGGGATGTATGCTAATAATGTATTATTAAGGTAACCGATGGAATCCTGGAGAAGCATTTCCTGGAAAATATGGAAATAAATTACATACGCACGTTTAACGTACTGTTTCATAACACGCATAAAGCTATAAATTATATATATTGTATTAGGTGTGGTTTCTGTGATTGGTGAGTTACGTTTGCATTTGTAGCTAAATCTACTTTCAGGTTATTCATGATGACCAATATCAATTAATATTGGTGTAATATGTTGCAGTTTTTATTTTTCTGAGTGAAACGAATTCCATTTTACATTTCTAGTGGTATGAAAAAAGAGATTATTGAAGGAAATAAATGAAAAGTTGTTATTCAGAATTTGTATTATGTTAAAGTAGCATAAACTAAATTATGTAGTTTTGTCAAGCCACGGTGTTGTTTTGTTGAGTCAAAGAACAATGTGCTTGCAGGGTTGTATAATTTTTCAATTATGTATTTACTGCCAGTAAGTAGGAGAGTTCCTTAGGGGTGTTTGAAATTAGTAAAGATTCTTTATTTATAATTATGAAATTGTTGCAGCTATGGAAATTATTTTCTGAGCAATTCGTGTGTTTTGCAATGAGTAGCAATTCTTGTGTTTTGCATCATAATTCACATACAGGTTTTGTTGCATAAGGAAAACTTGCATACACAAAATCCATATGAATTGAATTTGAATTTAGTTCTCATCACTTTGTGATTGTTGGCATCTCTATTGGTCAGTCCTAGATAGGTAAAAGATTATTGCTAGAAATTGGAATCCCAGTTTTACAGTTTGCATTTGTCAAAGCTTAGATAAAATACACATCATAATAATGATTTAAACATCCCTTTTGGCATAATTAGTTTGTAAAACCTAATTATGGCAACTGATTACGAGATCCATTTCTAAACTGAGTCTTTCTAACTGAGCACCTTTATCAGTAGGATGTATGGCAAGACTAGTTTGCCTTTTCAGTGTTCATGAAGCAGCTTATGTTTAGCTGGTTGTTAATGAATGTTTGGTATTTGTCCTTTTAAATACTATGCATATTTCCATATGCCCCAAAAATTTATGAAATTATGGATATTTTTGTTCAAGAAGTGGCTGCTATTTGGAAACCATCACTGTAATTGTATTGTATACGTAGTATCTGAATAAAGAGCGAACAGGACAAATAAATCTAAATTTCATTTAACGAATTACATGCATCTAACAATGGAATATTTATGATTCCTCAGACTTTTTGTTGTATTTCATTGCATTAGTACTAAAAAAAGCTTTCAGTAATCTTTATCTAAGATGGTGAAGAATGTTTGCTGAGAGAATCATCAAAGAGGATTACAAGGAGTGCTTGACCTCTCAAATTAGCAGATATCAATGTTACTTATTGGTATCTGGGGTCAGTAATATAACTAGCGAAAACAACCATTATTTAATAATACAACCATTGTTTTATGATCATTGTTTTTTAGCATACATTCCCATAAGTAGGTAAATCACCAAATGTATCTGCAACTTTACTAACTGGGACTTTCTGGATAACTGGTCCAGTTTTCAGTGTATGCATGCAAGATTCACATGTGACTATTGAAGATCTAGCACACATAAAAAAGTACTCACTGGTGTTTTTTTCATTTGTTAAAATTGCATTTTGAATTTGTAGAGGGTTTTTTTGTCAAACATTCAGTCTGCCTTTTTAACAGATTTTGTCAGTTTATGAAATTTCTGACCAGTAAAGCTTCAAATTGCAAAGATCCACTTGGTTGATCCATGTATCTTACTTTTCGTAAATTTCTTTTTTTTTTTCTCTTTCCTTGCTTTTGCTCATTTAAACTTGAGACAGGTGTTCTGCATTAATGCAAATGTAATCCAATGAACATTCAAAAACTAATTTTTTCAGACTGAAGTAACGTTTTGAATTTTCCAAGAGAGATCGAACAGTTGATGATGTATTTTTAAATTTGTTATCCATCTTTTTTTTAAATGTGGATGTCTCATGAAAGTTTAGGTGTTTAATATCTGCTAACCATATCAAAACTCTTCTTTATAATGAAAAGTTTTTTCTCATTTTATAGAAGAAATCACCATACAAGTGACTTGCTATGCATTGTATTCAGGATACTTAAGGTTTAAACAAAATCGAATGTGTTATAATAGATTATTGGAAATGAGTCTGTTTCTATCCCACTCATTTTTGGATAATGTATTCCAGTGTGAATAGGAGTTCATGAGATTATAGTACCAATATTATTTTCTTCTCTATTCCATATAATTTGGCCATATATTGCATAAGGCTGTATCTGATAATAATTTATTGTTTCATGTTTTCTGATACTTTCTTTTTTATTAGGATGCTAATGTTAGACAGGACATATAGGAAATGGCATATAATTTTTACATGTATATGAAGAATTATTTTTGGTTCCCTACAGCCAGCATGTTTAGAAGTGCTTGTAATTGTATGCTTGGTGCTAATGAGGGTTTTTTTTTGAATACTCTCGAAAACTGAATATCCTGAAAATATTTCAAAGGGATTATGTGAACCTAAGTTAATTGTGATGTTCTTGAAAAGAGAACCAAGTCATGTTGTTCATTGTGAAGGACAAAATTTCCTTTACTTAGTAATTGTAAGAATAATGTTCTTAACCTGGAAAACGCATTTTGATTAAGAGTATGAAAAGGTATGAAAAGAAATTCTGTAAAATCGTTGTCCTATTAATTGTCAGTTCTGAGCAAACAGATGTGGATGTAAGTGGCTGATTGCTTCTTTCTTGTAAAAGCTGAGAATTCGTTTGCAACATTTGGATGAAAACCTTTTTGCAATTATGGTTCCACTTTGACTCTGTAGATCTTATTTGTTTTTTGCATAAGAATGTGCAGCTTTTAGATGTGTACTTTGCCATAAATAATAGCTTATATAGAAGGAAATGTTAAATGAACTTTCCTCCAACAAAATCATTGTTTTCATAATTTTGCATAGTATGATGTTTTGCTGTTCGTGAGAGCATTTATCAGAATTTAATTCACCCACATCTACTCACATAGACATTATTATGAGAAGCTATATGAGTTTACAGTTCATGGGAATTTGAAATATGATTGACCATTAATATAGAGAAAAAATTTCCGAATGTTTGCTGCAAAATACTGCATTCAAATTCTCTCTTTCAATGTCATTCTTGGAAGTATTCAACCATCGATTAGGTAGTGTTTGAAATCTGCTATGATCTAACATGGCAAGTGTCATGCTAGATTGAGTTGTATGTAGCATTGAAACTTAAATAACCTACCCATTGACTGTGGACTATACTAGTTAACAAACTCAATGCCATTATACAGAACTATTTCAGTTTTTTTTAACTTAAATTGACACCTAAATGACTAACTGATCACTTAGGCAGCATGGGTAATTGCAAGTCAAGAATGTGCACAGTTTTTGGAAATACTCTGTTGATTCCAATTTAGTGTACAAGTGCATGTTCGTTTTTACAATTTGCAATGCCGTAAAAAAGACACAGATGTTTCTGCAAGAAAAAAAATGAATTAAATGTTTAACATCTTGGTAGATAAGGATGCAAGCCCTTGTACCGAATAAAGTATCAATTGAAAATTTTTAGTGTGCTTTTATGTTACTGATGTGAGGCAATAATTATGCAATTCAGTTCACATTAAGATACATATTCAATGTTTGTAACAAGGAGGAAAATTAAGAAATTTTAAAACATCTACTAAACACTTACTAAACATTTCCCTAAGTATCTGTTGCTTTTATTGCAACATGACCAACATATTAGTAGGAAAGGTTTTTATTTTGTATTTGAGCTCATTTTTTTTTCTTTTTTTTACTGCAGACTTCTGTTTTCTACATTTGTTTGTTTCCCCGATAATGTAAGTGAGGATTTAAATTCATCATTTGTGGTCCTGATAGGTGCCACCAATGGAAATTGCTTTTCATGACCGTTTCCATCATGTAAAGCCTCATCCCAAAAGATGTGTGAAAAGCAGTTTGAAAAGGAAAGTATTTGTAGCTATCAAAGGAGACTCAAAAAAGGGTTTACATTTTCTACATTGCACCAACACATGGAAAAAGTGTAACTGTAAAATCATAAAACGACTCCAGAAAAACTATTCTTGCTTTTGTAAAGCACAAGCATTCTGAATAGTGTGGAAGTCAGTAATTCTCATGTGTGCAAGTATAGTGTTGTGTTATTTCCATACATTTCGATTTATTTACTCATTTTTTTACGTGTTTACGAACCAATTAAGTACAATTGAAGGTACACCTAGCGCTTCGGTGGCCAACATTTTGCAAAAAGTGTTCCTTAACACGATTTTAAGGTTCAGGTGCCCACGTATCGCGTGTGGTGTTTACATGGAAAGTTTTGTGCTCTGCCTGTCTGTAACGGAGTTGGAATTTTCAAAACAATGGCTTTGTCGTTATACCTCGTGGATCTTCAGGGAAAACGGAGGGTTGTGACATGTACAGGTGCTACCGTACTCTACCCCTGCCTGCCAACGTCAAAAGAGAAACATGGAGTGGGTCTGTAAGCACACGTGTTGGTGTAGTTTGGGGGGGAGGGAGCCTTCTAATACCGCTTATCAACGACCATAACCTTATAAAAGGATAAAGTAGAGTCCAAGAAAATGTGGTCGTGGTGTTTAGATGTTGGCGCTGGCGCACCACAGTTCCGAGGATATGGAATTCGGGAACCAAATAACGGCGCCCCAGGTATTTTATAATAGCCATCGTGACAAAAGTTTTGCAATACCGGCATTTGCAAGTGTTCGAAGCTGTTTATAAATGGATTAAAGAGTAGGAGACGAAGGAAGGAAGACCAAAAAAAAATAATAATAAAGTGTCTCATTAACAGTGCAAAGAGGGAATAACTGGTTAAACGAATTTTGGAGTTTGAGCGTAAAGTTTGAACTTCAGATCTGAAAAGAAGAAGCAAGAACAAAGGACGCGACTAAAGTTATGAAAATTCAAAGGTTAAGAAGGCATCTCTGAGGGAAGAATTTTCAACTGCGTAAATCCTGGTTTGAAAAGTTCCTGGAAGCGTCTTCAGATTCCTGTTTTGGATCTCACTCTTCGATTTCTGATTCTTTCCTAATTTATTTTGTTCTTGGCAAAACTGCTGCTTTGTAATTAGAGAGATTTTCAGCTTCCTGCTGGTGGATCTAAGTGTCCCGGAAACTGTGCTCGTTAGCTGGAGGTCTATAGAAAATCCCTCGTTGCACTGCATTTCATGGAAGCTACTTTGAGGCAGAGGCACGTCAGCCAGCACCATGCATCTCTTGCTCCAAGAGTTTCCAAAAGTGTCGTTTAGCCTGCAAACTTAGTGGCTCAGAATTCCCGTATGTGAAAATTTGGGAAACCACGGAGGCTTCGAATACGTGCACACGGATCGCTGAGCTGAGTTTTTCAGATGCCTTCGGAATGGAACAGAGGCAAAAACGACTGTGAAGCGGTTCTGGCAGCACAGAACACATGAAATGTAAAGAGCTACTGCATTTAAGATCAAAGATAACGAAAGGAACGACGGTATTTGTTGTTTGGTGAAACCTGATGAGAGCAGGACGTAACAGTTTAAGAATAGGTGGATTGATCTCTGAAACAAGATTTCGTTAAAAGCTGATTCTATTCTAATAAGAGCCATTATTTACCGCCATTTCCTTCTTGCTTCTTATAATGGAGACTATGTCGCAGTCTGGTTTGGGGATCACCTTGTGCTTGAGAAAAATACCATTAACGTTCTAGCAGTCTTCGTCTTCAAGTGGCCGAAAAAGGTTTCAAAGTAATAAAGCTATTCCTTTTAAAAATTCAGGCAATTTTTGTCCATGAAGTAATTTGTTTTCGTTTGCACAGAACTTTAGTTCGGAGCCAATGTTTTGCCGAGATTCAATAATGCCATGAATACATTACTAAACGTCAAAGGGAAAGAAAAGAATTTTTTTCTTTCAATGACGCGATTTTGTTTCAATGTTCCGTCATTTCTGTGCAATTTGGGATGAGGATGCAGCGATGAAGTGAGCGGACGAGTGAGATCAAGGAAAGCGGCGGCGTCGGACCATCACGAGAATTATCATCTGAACTACTCAAGGCAAGAACCATGATTGGAGCTGGAGGAGATCCATCCATGTTACCAAGGTACCAGGCACTCGAGGAAAAATCATGAACTATGCAAATCGATTTCTGAGTGAAATCTGCCTCCTGCTTTGCAGATGAGCTTCTTAGCAGGGTATCCGGCCAGTTGACATGCGGGCTGGAACCAATGAAGTGTACGTGCACTTTGTGCGCTTGTAAACCACTATAGGCAAAATAACCGATTCAGTAATTATTATGGTACTTTCGGACTACAGGAGATCACGATGCATGTCTCAACAGAGTAGGATGACTGCATGGCGAAACGGAGAAATGGATCCTCACTTTCTACCAGGGAGCATGAAATATTCAAGAGCAATTATAGTTTATTCACAAAAAATTCTTTTATTTCAAAGCTTGAACACCTGAGCCGCTTGAATTCCTGCATCATTCCGAATTCCGAAGCAAGTCGTACACTACAGATATGTGTTCCCCCCCCCCCCAAAAAAAAAAAAAAAAAAAAACAAAATGTACCATAACAAAGGGACTTCTCACGCAGTCATAGATAATTCTTCCCACCTCTGTTGAATTTGCCTTATCTTCTGAAAGGTTGGATTTATTAGTTTAACATGTTTGCTCTCTTGTAAGCGTACATTTTACTTCTTGACTGATATTCTATTGTCCGAATTCATTTAAAAGGGAGCATAATTTGTTTCCGTTCTTCACTTCATTTATATATGCATGATTTCTTTCTAGCAGGCTTCTTCCGTGCCGAGCTCACCTACACTAACCTGGTGGTTCGAAATGGCAGATTCATGCAGGATGTTTGAAACTTTAGAGTCACGGAACTCTTCTGGATCCGTGCTGATTTGGCTAGCATTCTAGACTCTGTGCCGATGGGAGCCGGACCAGGAAGTCCCTTTCTCGCATATGGTGATATGAGCGCATGTACTTTCCTTGTGAGGCTGAGGATCGAGTGAACGAGTGGCCTTTCTGCTTCTTGGAATGCAAGATGTAAGCATCTTCCCAGGGAATAATTCACTAGTTCTCGGAAAAGTACAAGTCTTGGATGTGTTTTTTTCCTTCTTTTCTTCTTCTTCCTCGTTATATTCCGTTGTTCTATAAGCTGCTAGCTCTGCCGTTTCCATTAAGGCCGAGCTGAATCCCAGGCGGCATTAATTTCAATGTCAAAAAAGAATTCTCTAGAATTTAAGCTTTCCTTTGGGCGAGACTTAAGAAGCGGGTAAAAGGAAACACGAAAACAATCCTTTAAAACATGAGCAGACATGTTCTTAATTTAGATCTCCTCCTTACCGTGGCCGTTCCTACAGGATAACGCTGTCAATTTGTTTCAATAATGAGGTTCCCTGACGACTAAGGAATCTGCTTGGGTTTGAAATCACTACCACATCGCTGGTTTCGTCAGCAGATTTCCCGTATAGAGATGGAGACTTCGAAGCGACATGATGGGGGACATTTTCTGGGCGGATGATGCGACGGTCACGTCTGCTTCCTTAACAGATCACAGAAGTGACAGAGGTTTTGGTGGATTATAGCTTCATACGGACATAAGGAAATCTCTATTCACTTTCCTTGGTGTGCCTACGTAATTCCGTTTTCCTTTTTCTTCTTTTTTTAATTTTTTTTTGGGGGGGAGGGGGAGAGGGTAGAAAAGGAGGAGGTAATTGAAAACGTCCCAATGATTCTCGTGTTGATTTTGACATTCTTGATTGAGGAGGCGTCATCTTCGCCAGGACAGAATCTGTTCGTTCCGTGGTTTGCTTTCATCTCTCTGATTCGATTTTTACTCATCTTCCTACCGATCACCCTCGGCGTCTCATCTATCCACCAGAAAGGCCCGATTCTTGTCTGCTTCCCCAAGCCGAAGAATCCTGTTTCGATGGCCGCTGTTCACCTGTGCCTTCTGAATCGCAAGCCCCAGAATTTACTACACACGTCACGGCTCAGTTTCTTCAGTCTTTGCCAGAGATCTTTTGGTTCGATATGCTTGCTGCCTTGCTGAACACCGGCGCTTTGCACCTAAGCCACCCTGAAGAGGATCAGCGATCAGCAGCAGCTGCAGTCTCGAATCTCGAGGGAGCCGTACCTGATTTTCGGGATGCGTTTTTCAGGGATATTTTATGAGTCCCAGTTGTCTTTCTGGAAAAGGACGGAAGCCAAAGCATTCGTTGCCGGAGCTACGCATAAAAATAAAATATTTGGTTTTTTGTTTTTCTATGTTTATTCGCATGACTCATAAGTTGCGTTGCACCATCGGTCGAAGCCTACCAGGGTTTGTTGACTCGCTGCCGCACTCTGAGCGATCGGAAGCTGCGTTCTTCCTTTCTCTCTCTTCAAAAAAAAGGAAAAAAAATGGAAAATACAGATTTTCATTTTATTCTCCCAAGAACACGAAAAGCCTTCTCTTGCTCCTCCTTTGATCTGTATCCATCTCTTCGTTGGTTTTTTTTTTCTTTTTGTATGTGTGTGTGTGTGTGTTTTGTTTCGTCTTTTTCGAACGAGTGCAAGCGACTCCCCTCTTGAATGCTACACTTCGCGTCCAAAAATCTCTGCAGCGCGAATGTTCCCAAGCATCGAGCAAATTTGTTTTTTTTGTTTTGTTCGCGCTCACGCGCTCTGGCATTCGTTCGTTCTCCAGCACACGCAGTACACCTCACAATGCTCTTGTACACTTTGCAGGACGCCTGGTTTTTTCCGTTCCTCACTCGCGCCCTTCAGCCTCGCTGACCGTGCCAGCGAGTCTTGCGACGATCGCCTTCCAAACAACCGCTCTTTCTCACTCTCTCGGGCCCTCTCTCCTCCAAAGGCGCCCATTTCCTCCTCCCGCCTGTAGTTAACCCCTCCTCCCCTCGAAGCTCGCCACGCAACGACGCCTCCTCCTCGCTATCTCTCTTTCTCCGTTGCTACGATGAAGTGATCAGACAATCTCGTAGCCGGAAGAGCGCACGTGAACGCGACCTCCTCGGCTTGCTTGATTTGATTCCCGTCCCGAGAGGCGGCTGCATCCCCTGCTAATGACAGCCTTCAGGAATGCGCTTCGTCCCTCTTCCTAGGTTTCGTGACGCGCCGTGCAGGCGCCCACGCTTTCTTTGTCTTTTATGTTGGACCCATCCGCAACAGTTTGGAAGATGGAAGGCACTAGGGTTCGCACGGTTGGGTCTCTCTTCCTGGTTCCTCTCTGAGGATGCGAGCCGGTCTTCCGGTTTCCTCGACCGGTTCCGCAAGTTTTCGGAACCTCCGAGCCGCGATCTAGAAATTCATTGCCATTTTTTGTGTTGTTGCCTTCTTTTTTCTCAGTTTTTGCGTACCGCCGCTTGACAGTTTCCCTCTCTCAGGACCAGACTCTTTTTCGGTACAAGACTTCCGACTCAGACAACGGAGGAAAGGAGAGGGACGAAAGGAGGAGGGTGGCAGACATTAGCGCTCAACTCCTGCACGCTTTCCAGGACACCGATGGAATACTCTTCTCTGGAGGACCTCCGGCTACGGAAGAGGGAGTTCAAGGGAGATATTCCCAAACGTCTTCTTCAGCTGCTTCTCAACAAAACCGCAGCTGGAAACCGCTTCCGGTTTCATTTCCTCTACCGCAGCAGCTCCTGCCGTTTCTTTGGCGAAGAACAAAGTTCCATACCACAGAACGAGTCGTATCTCGCCGCTGCTTTGGGCGGTGCTTGAGAATCCGCAGCGCGGAGTGGGGAGTGTGGCGCTCCCCGTTTCTATGGGGCCTCAGCACAGTCAAGGCAACGGTGTATGCTGACCGATTGACCGACGCAGGGCAAGGAGATAGATGACGTTGACCGGTGAAGCGCGGGATCTCGAAATTATCTCGGAGGATTCCAGAGAATCCTCCCATCTTTGCCGCCCTGAGGGCAGAGTCTTCTCCATAGCCTGGTGCTCCGTAAAGTAAGAAAATCCTCCCCAAGTCTTGCTTGCGTTTGCGGAAGCCTAGAAAGAAATCATCCAGGGCCGATTTCGGCAGCAGTACTACTCCAGGAAAGTTGGCCCTCGTGCCTGCCGGTCCCCCAGCCGGAAATGAGCCGATGCCGGTAGGTGTGCTGGAGTTCGTCGCGGTGTGCAACTCTTCTTTTCGGGAGAACGAAACTCTTCTGCTGCTGCTCTGCAGCGAGCGAACGGACGCAAACGCACCCAGAGCGCTCAGATAATGTAGATAAATGATCCCTGGTAGATGAATGTCCTTCCTCCCCCCCTTCCTTCCCCCGCAACCAGCATCGTACTTCCTTCTCTTCCTCTTCTCTGGGAAGAGTCCCTTCTAGAAAGGGCTTGCTACCGGCAGTCAGGTGAAGCAGAGGGCGTGGCTTCTCATCTCAGATGTGAACCGGACCATTTGTCCATGTAAAACAAACAAAGAAAGTCTAGGAAGAGAAAGCGTCAGGCATTCTGCTGACACGAAGCGAAAAGTCCCGAACCTCACTGGTTACATTAGGGAGCTCCTGGAGGGAACGCCGATAAATAAATAAATAGGGGATAAATGGACCGGCCTCGCAGTGACGATGACTACTGGAGGACTAGGTTTTTCACCCCGTTACATCTGGAAGTTTATCTACCAGAGGGAAAAAAAAAATGAAGTGGAGTGAAGACTGACAATTTCGACTCGAATTTCACTTAATGAAGGTGTTGTCCGACGTGTAGTTGGTCCGAAAGGAGAGGTCTGAGGAGACAAGAGGTGAGGACAGTAAATAACCAAAATAAGCAAATAGCGAGATGCAGGGGGAAAGCTCAACGGGCTTCAGCCTTTCTGGTCTGGTCAGTCATTCAGCCTTCGATCTCTGCATCAAACCCGGTATGCTTCCTTCTCAGGGAATCAACTGGGGCCATCTCCCACTTTCCCTAACACGGAGATGGCTAGGAAGATGGTCCCTCTTCTCTGACGGCAGATCTACCTCGAGGAGCGAGCTTGCTCGATGCCACGGATGGAGCCCAAGCTCGTGGCCACTGCGTCCAGTAAGTCTTTCTGGGATTAAGGTAACACTGCTTGGGTCCCTTTGGGGGAGGGGGATACACCATGTGGGGTGTAAGGGGTTTCTTCCTATAAATTCCCAGCCCGAGTGTAGGTTGCTACGTTCAAGTAGGGATGCGAGATGGATTCTTACCTTTCCGATGTCTGAGGCCCTGTTGCAAGAAGAGCGTCATCTTCTGGTGTTAAGTGAAGGGGAAGCATGGGCAGAGCTACCCAAATTCAAGGACAGGATCACCAGTTGCTCTTGGAAAAGGTCCAAGAAGATTACTGTTCGGAGCTGGAATTCCTTGTGCACTATGTGTTCGGAATGGTCGCGTAGATCATCAACTAGACTGCCGTCCATCTGTCATGGTCCCTGCAACCGTGCAGTAGATCAGTTCCTGTCCGTTGAACTTTTGGGGATTCTTTTTTGGATTCAAGAAGGGCATTGGAAAGATATCCCGAAGCACTCCCATGATCTTTTTTAAATGAATAAGAGAAGACGAGGCTCGTGACGTGGAGGGTGCGTGGGTCCTCCTCTGATCCTGCATCTGTGAGATAGTCGACATTCCGAGACCATGCAGGGGACACATCGCTTCCGGACTTCGTCACGCGCAACTCAAGAATCTGTCGCTTCCTGCCACCTTTCACTGAAGTTCGTTGAGAGCCTGGAAATTCGCTGGTTATCTTCTTGCAGGGAGACCATCTGCCTCTTTAGAGAGAAGCTGAGGAACTTCATTCTCATTGCCTGCATCAGGATTGTGTGCTTTCCTTGAGGATTCTTCCTGCTGACGTCCCTCGTCGAGGGGGAGGCGCAGTGCACCGGAAAGATGACGATCGGTGTGTGGGCGAAGAGGCAGGGAGGAGACGTCGATCAGAACGTCTGGGACCTCGTAGTTTTCGCGATGAATTCCTGGAGAAGCGATCCACCTTTGAGGACCCTGAGCAGAGCGTTTGGAACGCTCCATCTTGGGTCATTGTCATTCTACACGGTGGGATCTGGAATGTCGCCACCTCCTACTATACAGGAGAACATACTCTTCCTCTTCCCACATATGCAGGAAGGAGACGAGGGAAGTACCGGCATCCCTGAGGGAGCATCCCTGAGAATCCCTGATGCAACCGGGACTCTCGAGAAGCACATGGATTTGGGGAAGAGAGTACCAGGAAGGCCAAAAGACTCATTTCTTACGACAGTGCCACCTGAGGGAGACACCTGAGGGAGCAGGCCCAACCTCAAAGTGGTTCCTTTCCCTCGCAGGCCCAGCCGACAAAGACAAAGGGACAGTCAGACAAAGAGAGGAGAGGGAAGGTCTAAGGTGTCCCTTCTTTTGACCTGTTTTCCCCTCTCCTTTCCCCTGATTGCGGGTCATGCTTCCTCACCCGCGCCTCAGCTTCCTCGTCAGTTGCATAAGCGGTCTCCTTCCGCTTTTTCCTGTGCAGATCTGCGAGATCCAGGGCCGCGCACGCGCAACGGCGATGTTCGCGCCGAGAGCTCCGTCTCTCGGTGATCGCCGGCCATCGCGACGAGGAGGGGGAGAGGGGTGGGAGGAGGAAGCGTCCGCTCTCCGCAGCCGCCTCCGGGAGGAAGGACCAGACGAATGAAAAATGGATCCTCCGCGACGTCCCCTTCGTTCGGGAAGCAGCGGCGTGCAAAGCGGAGCTTTTTTTCCCCCCTCCGTCAGGAACTAGGGGTGGCACCGCTACGGCCGCCGCCTTGGCCCTTCCTCCCCCTCCTCTTCCCCAAGCGAAGAGATGAATCCAGCAGCAGCAAGAGACCAAGTAAATCAATCTCTCTGCGTGTTTCCCCTCCTTCCTCCCTCTTTCTCTTTCTCAGAGGACAGCTCGAGGAGCACGGGTTGCCCCATGGCCAGCAGGCCCCCGTGAGAGACGGCAGTCGGCAAAACAAGAGAGCGATGAGGAGGAAGAAAGCTGCCGCATGAAAATAAGAACCGCAGAGAAGGAAGAAGGAAGTGATCTCGTTGTCTGCATCCGGGACGCTCCGGGTGAGGAAACTCCGTGAAGGAGGCGATCGCCCGAGGACCTAAGGCCGTCGGGACCGCAGAGGAACGCTAGACCTCCGTTTCCGGGAACAGGAAAACTCCCTTCGCCCTTCTCTCTCCCTTCGCCTCCCCCTCCCGAGTGCGCCGGAAGTCTCCACGAACGGACCGTTCCCCGAGACAGGTCGGAAATGAGAGCTGTCGGGCGCCCTGGAAAGTTCGAGGAAGGCCGCCTGGCACCTGCGAAGAAAAGCGGAAGCGTTTACCCTGCGTCCGCCTTCGCGGAGGTCCGGAGATTCACCCACCCGCTCCTCAATTCATCTGGCCTTCAGAAGCCCAGACTCCTAGGACGTTGCTTGAAGGATCGAGATGACAGGATGGGAGAATCGGTGTGTCTCTTGGAGAAGGATGGCTTTGCCCAGAAAGCAGTCAGGAAGCGATGGTTGCACTGAGAATGGCTGTCGCTGGTGTATCTCGGTCACCCGGAGCAAAGAAGCCAACCAAAGCAGCCGAATGGCACCGGTCGACTTCTTCCACTCGTGCCACGCCCCCGCAGTGCCATCGACGAAGGGAAAACCTCCCGAGGCGCGCCGGAAGTTCTTACCTGCAGAGACTTGGAGTCCCCTGTCCAAGATAGGGTGGCCTGCGCAACGCAGGCTACATCGAAGACTCATGACTGCAGCCGGAGGAATGGCTGCTGCCGCCTGCAGCCTACTGACGAGAAGGGTCCACACTCCCGGAGTCTCGAAAATTCCGTACCAAGCGCGAGGGAAGCCAAGACAATGGGTTCTCAGCTTTCAGCCTGAGCGAAAACCTCCATTGAAAAAAGGTTTCTGAAATGCCCTGAAGGAAATAGGACACAAAGGCTCTTCCTGTTACAGGATTCCCTCCTGATCTCGAGCTCCCGATAGTGAATCGCGAGCCCGAAGAGCCCGAAGCTGGTCCAAAAATTCCAAGACATTTTGAAAAACCTTCAGAACAAAGAGGCTCCCATACTGAAAAGCGTCCCTACCTTGCTTCCCACGACTTCCTATGATGCCCAAGAATATTTTTGATCGGCATCTCTTAAGTGGTCAAGCATGGCAGAAGATCATGGGTTTCTATTTTATAAACTCTGAGGCAATGATTTGCATCCTCCATATCGAAGGTGCGATTGTGGGTGGCACTTTGCAGGCTCCATAGTAATCGCGGTACCGTAGGTGCCATGCTACGTGCCCATGTCGGAGGTGCCATTGTAGGTGGCATTTTTTGCATACTCTATTAAAGAGATGAATATTAAAAGATGAATATTGCAGATGCCACACTGCATGAACCAGAACGCTTCGTCTGTGGCTGCTTTTACTCCCTCTAAGTTCATTTATTTTTCGGGCGGGACGTTGTCAGAGCGAAGTGACTGGTGATAAAATATTCCCCTTGTGAACCGTCGTTCGTGTTATTCACTGCTATGAATCAGTGAGTGGTAAAGAAAGCAAATAAAGTCTTGTGCTCAATACTGAGCGGCCTCTGGTGACTAGTTTAGAACTTCGACGCTTGATATCTTGTTGCGTGTCAGCTCCATCAACGCCGTCCATGGAAACGAGGACGCGAATGCATGCATAGGCTCGACCCTATTCGGCGCCGTTATCTCCCGAATGCCGGGCTTTGGGAATTCCCGAAAGCTCCCTCCGCGGCAACCTTCCCGGATACAGTGCCACGAGATGCGGGTGCTTGTTCCTGATATTCCTTTTCACGTTCCCACCCTGCTCCCCCGTCCGGGACAACCGGCGAGCGCGGAGTCAGCAAGAGAGCCTTTCATCTCGGGGTAATCCGCTAATCAATAAAGCGCGCGCTTTCGTCCCGTCACTTTTTCCACGCGCGAACTTGTTCCGCTCTTGTGTTCGCCCCGAATAAAGGGAGCAGGGTCCCTCCCTCACGGGCACGGGGATCGAACGCGCGGTTTCCTCACCGGACAGTTCCGCAGAGTGGTGGAGATCAGTGCCGTGCGTTTCCGCGCAGTCGTCGGAGCGTCGCGGGGGGGGGGAGGGAGCACCGAGCGCGTCGCCGGGCAGGAGAGCAGCTCGGGGGTTTACGGTGCTTGCGGATCGCAGCCTCCGTGACCGTTGCTGGAAAGCTCTCAAGGGAACAAGCTCTCCGCAGCCGCTGGCGCTCTTTCGCTCCCGTCTGCTGCACGGAATGTGACGGGAGGTGGCGTAAGGCACCTGTGGGCGGCTGCGGAAGGAGAGGATGCCCAGTGCGGCGTGGTTCGCTTGGCGCCGCATGAGTGTGGAGGGAGACATAAGGGAAAGAGTGAGAGGAAGGGGGAAAGGGAGCAATCAGCCACCTCCCCTCCTCCTCTCTCCCTCTGTTTCCCTTCCCATCGTAAACGGATTGCCAGGTTCGGAGAAGGAAGGCGGTAAGAGGCTGATCAGCACTCCGCTCGCACGTGGATGAGAGGAGGAAAGGGCGCTTAGCAACCATGACGTATCACACGGATGAAGTACCCCGAGGAGGGGGAAATGGGGGGGGAGATGCTGGTTCACTGGATCATCATGGAGTTCTGGAAGGAAGGAGACCGCGGTATCCTGGCAGCTGGCGGCGGCGGCGGCGGCGGCGGGGTTCGGTTAATGATGCCGCCGCGCGGAGCGGGTCGGGGGCATCGCTGATGGATGCTGCCGACTGACGCCTCGCTCTTCGCGCATCCGGGAGGACGGGGAAAGGCGGAGCGGCGGACCGAGCGAGGACGGCACGCGATGGAAAGCGGATCGGGTGGATATTTTCGTCTCTTCCCGGGACGCAGAGGAGCGCAGATGGGGAGCACCGAAGTGCACACCTGCCGCCTCCAGCCCTAGAACCTCCCTCCTTGTGTTCCGCGGACGCAGAGCCACGCGGGAAAGACCGGTAAAGCCGTTTTCTTCTTCAAGGGCCACGAGCCGTCGATCGGAGAAGGAGGAGAAAGGGGAGGCGAGAGAAGAATCTGGGAAGATGCCCGCTCTCCCGCTTCTTGGAATCGTGCGGTTTCCTTGCAACCTCAATCGGAAATTCCGTTCCTGGCTTCGCTCCTTTCCCGGAGCCCACTCTTAATCGGAACGAAGAGTTCCCTGTACTCGTCCTACCTCGAGGAAGAAGAGCAGATCTCCCAAGTCAACCTTTGGAAGACACCCCTTCAGGTGCATCTTCCTGACCCCCTCTCCCTGCGTGCAACTCGACCGCTACCGCCGACGCCCCTGCAATCCCGGGAGGAGCAGGGAGGAGGAGGAGCTCCCCTTTGAGAGAAAAACTCGTCCCGAATCCCATCCCTGGAATCGAACCTCCTCCTTCTCCTACTCCAGCCAGGAAGTCCGAGCTCATCCGGATGAACCGGAGGCGGATGAGTCTGCGGCCGAAGCGCAAGGCTGCGGCGAACTCGTTCAGGATGCGTGAGGATGGACGTCGGAACGAGGGGGCCTGGGAGAAGGGCGTGAGGTGTTCAGGTCCCGCAGGACATGCGCTTGGAGGCGGCGACGACGTCTTCAGAAAGTCTCGGTTTTGCCGAGGTTCTCCCGCTCGAGTTCGTCTCCGAGCTCAAGGGAGGCTGCGCCAGGAACGATCTCTCCTACTCAGGGGCCGCTCATTTACGGCCGTCCGGAGAGACGGAGGGGCATTTGGGCGCTCCAGGCAGCACGGCAGGAGACGGCGCGGCAGGAGCACTCCAGCCCACTTGCATCCGCGTCCAGAGGAGGAGGAGAGCGCTCGTCTGTCACGCCGCTCCACTACTGCAAGGGGCGTGGCCACAGACGCGGGAGGAAAAGGTGCGTCTGTGCAGGTCCGCCGCACGGCAGCCAAACACGTGAGACTCCATCACACACACACAGCTTCCACGCCGTTGCCAGCATGGCGCCCAGCTTAATCCTCCTAACGGCGGCCAGGCGCAAGGGGGCGCCGGACTCAGCTGAAGACGCCGTCGACAGCCACCCCCGATCTGATTGTGTCCCTCCCCCATCAGTGCTGCTCCCTAAGCGGCACAGTGCCACATGCACAGAAGAAATGAATTCTTTTTCCTGCTGCCTGAGGCGCAGAAGTCGGTGGCGAGCCTGTGAGACCTCTCAGTTCCTCCTCCTCCTTCTCTTCGACTTCACAGTCTCAGAAGGAGAGGCGGCGAAGGGAGATGGGGAGGAAGAAGACATGGCTGCCACCGCCGGCGACAACTGCAGAAAGGACGATAGGCAGTCGACCCCAGAAGAGGCGACAATGCTGACCCCCTATTCTTCGCAAGCCAGACCCGAGGACTCGCGCCCGCCTCAAAGCGTCCCGACTTTTTCCTTGAGCCGTTCTTCCGGCCAACCCCACAATTTCCTCGGAGGAGGAGGAGGATTTTTTCCTTCGTCTCGTCCGCTCGCGGGTTCTCGTGGCTGGAGAACGTCCTCCCCCGTGCCGATCCATCCTAAGGAGGATAGCGTCGCCTTCCTCGCCCTTTTCCGCTCTCTCTCTGCTTGCCCCAGGTGACTTCAGTCTCTTCCAGAGCGTTCTGGGAAGCCACCTCCCACCGGAATTCCCAGGAAGAGCAAGGTGTCTGTGTGCTACCCCGCCGATCCGAAACCATCCCGAAGGCCGGTCCACCGGCCACTCAGCGTTCCCTCTTCGGGGAACGCAGCCCCTTCCCTCGCATAGGGAAGAACGAGCCTTCCGCTCCCGGCTGCGCAGGCGTTGCCGCGCTTCTCGAGACTTTCCCGAGCTGTGTGGCTGGAGAATGGGCGTCCTCCCCTCACCTAGATCCATACCCGGGTCATCCCCTCCCGTTGCAACCAGGAGATCCGAGCCAACCAGGGTGGTGTCAGGGCAGTCGGTGACCTTCACGAGTCGCGCGAGGAAGAGAATAGAGAGCGTCCCTCCCATGTCAGCTTTCTCAGACCAACGGAATGTCCGACTTCGATGCCGTCTTCCCAAGGGATGGCATTCACCCCCGGAGTGTCGGATCCGGGAAGCAGGACGCAGTTCGAAAACGGAAGCTGCACTTCGAGACGCTCCGTGAACGCCCTCTGTGCAACCTCTTCTTCCAGGTCCGCTGCTTCCACTCATCCCTACACCCGTCCTCCCGTTCGAGTAAATAAAAGGAAAGAGGAAAGAAAAGGGAAACCCAGGAATCCAACCTCGCGCCCGCTCTACTCTTCCGGTAGCCAAGACGCTTGCGGATGCCTGGAAGGAGAACCATTTGGAAGACTAGCGAGAAGACATTCAGGGAAAGTGAGCGGTGCCATTTGCGATTCTCCCTCGCTCTCTCTTCGTTTCCCGGTGCTTTTGGATGGATCCCTTCGGTGACCAGGAAGAGCAGTTGTTTGGAATGACATCGTCCACTAACCATCTATTCCTTTAGCGTGTCATCCTCAGGCAGAGCGGGAAGCTCTTCCCAGGTCGAAAGTTCCTCAGGTCACCTCTCCCTCCAGCCAGATCAGTCTGTTGTTTTGGAAAGCCACGTAGAAAGAGGAAGGCGAAGTGGGAGGGCGTGGCACCGGGTACGCTCTTCCGTGGCTCTTCTTCGCCATCCTCACCGTCCGGGGGCGCTCTTTCAGCCGCGCAGGCGTACCAGATAGAGGCGATGCGTTGTCGGTACCCCCGGGAGAGAAGGGAGCGCTCGCGTGAACGCGTGGGAAATCTTCGCGCGGGTCCACGGGTGCGCGTGAGCTGACCAGGCAGCGGTCAGTCGCCAGGCGCAACGAGATTCCGTAGACGACCAGAACGCACGTTTCGCCTCTCTCTCTCTCTCTCTCTCTCTCTCTCTCTCTGTCTCCTAGAAACGTGAGGCTGCGTCGGTGGCTGTCGGCAAGCTCGTTTCAAACCTTCGATCTCTGCGATCTCTCAATCTAGCTCCAGGGCAATGTCCACGCCCTCCAGTTTCCCCATGCTCGTCCAGCCTTCTCGATTGGCAAAAAAAAATCCAGAACACCGCAGCGTTCAGGTTCCTGGGAATGACCCCGGTGCGTAGAGTGACGATGGATTTCCTCGGAATGAAACCATCGAAGGGAAACTTTGCTCGGAGGCGCAGCGTCGCCGCTATGTCGGGCGAGCCCTGGCACGTGCGAGCGCTGGTGAAACGGCGGACGATTCTTCGATTCCATTAACCTGTCGGCGAGCGACTGCCGGACTGGAGCTCCTGCCCAAAGCGTTCTTGAGGACAGTTCTCTTTCCCGGCTTTCCAGAATTTTGACTCTATCCTGACAACAAGCATTTCCAGATCCACCTTTGGCTTGGCTTATGTTCTTTCATAACCTGATCAACGAGGTTCTAGCTGATTGTCACTTGGTATGCGACAAGTGCCGTGGTGACCTCTGGAACTTCGCTTCTGATTATGCCCTTTCTCTTGTACCTCTGCATCGCCTTCGCTCGCCAGAATCCTCTTCATCTCGGCCTTCAAGACAGAGGGAAGCTCTAGAAAAAGTGGTTAGGAAGTTGTGCATTCTAAGCCCTGAGGGTAGAATCGAATAAAACTGCGATCCAAGTGCCTCCTCGTGCATGCCCTCGTTTCCCCAAATTCCAAACGTGCGCATCCTTTTCCAGGATCATGTGAGCTCCGTGAGGACTTGGAGATTGCCGGCCGGCCTGCTCCTCTTGGAGTCCCTTTTGCCTGAGTCCAGCAGAGACATCCACGAAGATACGCATCTCTGGTGTCCTCTCTCGGACGCGGTGGTCTCCTCCGAAAGCACAAGCCTCATGCATGAGTTAACGTGGCATTTGTCGCCTGCCATGCTTTGATCCAAGGGAGGAAGGAGCACCCAGTCAAAAAGTCTAAAGGCGCCTATTCCGCAAACTCCGCTCACAACCAGACGGGAGCAAGCGTATCCTGCGCTCTCGTATTGCCACGCAGCATCAACCAGATGCTGCGTGGTGCAACAGAAAACATACAACAATTGAGGTTGATACTGTCAGCGGCGTGTTGGGATCACGAAACGTGAGGAGCGAGCGTTGCCTCGTGGAAGGCGATTACGTCACCCTCCACGTGTTTCAAGGAAGTAGCCTTGGCAACTTGTGTGATTGGCAACCGAGGAGGAATGGAGAAAACACCAAATGGCAAGTCGTGCGGAGTTCTCCTGCGAGGTGGTTCGCATCAAACGATTGCTCACGAGATTCAAGAAAATTCTTCACTTTCCATCGTAAGCTAAGTAACGAGACCGAAAAAGCTGATTGGTTACAGAATCATAGAAACGTCGTTTCGAAATTTCTGGAAGGGAGTGAGAACCGAACTGTAGGACCTCATCAAATGCTTCATCAGGCACAGAATCCACTGACGGTCTCGTTACACTTCAGCGATTACAAAATTTTCGATTCTACACTGTACCTCGTTTCTCCGTTGTTGTTGGATGGGGCAGAAGCATATGAGCCAACTTTGATCTGGAAGCGCGGCATTTCGTTCAAGCTCGAAGCAAGGCTTCAGCAGCATTCAGCTTCATATTTTGAAGCGCCTAGTGCTCTCGAGTGAAACGAAGCGCTCCGTCTTTGTTCCTATTCCCAGACGAAAACTCAGATTCTACATCTACCCCATTCATATGCTCCAAGAAAACAGTCTTCCGGAGGGAAAGCGAAACCCTGGCACCCAGGAAAAAGTAAGGAGGATGGCTCCGACACCTTTGTTTTGCACTCTTCGGTGCGCATGGGGTCTCCTGTAGACTCACGGGAAAAACGCCTTGTTTCCTCGATTGCTCCGAAACCTAGAGGCAGCCCCCTCCCTGAAGAGTAACAGATTATTCCATCCCTTCTGTCTCCCGACTTGTGGTTCGTCATTACGCACGGTAACAAATAGGATAAAGAACAATTTCGGATAACAACAAGATAGGCATCGGATAATGGATTGAAAAGTGTTTTTTTCTTCTTCTTCCTCTCTTCTCGCATAGAACTTTCAAGAGCTCCACCGATGCAAATCTGCTGCAAAAGAAAGCAGCTGCTTTCCTACTGTTCCTCCATGCTGCAAGAGCTTTTTCCCCGCGTGCCAAACTTTTCGGGTACCTCCCGTCTTTTCAGAGTCTCCAAGTAATTTTCAAGGTCTCTGGAACACGGCACTGTTACGCTCGACACATTCGTCTGCTAGAGCTCTTTCTGGGTTCTCAGTCGCGTTTCACGAGAGATGCAGAGAACGTTCGTGGGTCAACTCCGCCGCGCGCAACGGCGACTACAAGAGCACCAGTGGAACCGTGACCCACCCGATCCCATCACCCCTGACCGGCTCCCGATCCGTAACTGGTTCTTCTTGACCTAGGATAAGCCATTAGTAGACAACTGGAGTGGGTCGAGTATAGTAGCAACCCACGGTGGGCATCTCTGCTGATACATGCACCCTTAATGCGAGTACCCCTGGCGGCAGGCCTCGAGTCCTGGAGGACCAGCCCTGCCGTCAAGGGTACTCAGGATCACGGATTGTCCTTTTTTCTGTCTGCCCTTGCTCCCTCTTCGTTGGACCGGGCTGGAGAGCTCTTGCACCTTTATGGTCTTCAAGGATATAGCACCTCACGGAAGGGCTTCTCTCAAACGGATACGCGTGCACGCTCCTTGAGGGCAATGACTACCCACACGGAAAGAAAGGGTCATGACTGTCTTCTTCCTTAACTTTATCCTTCAGCTGCTAGGAAGGTCGCGCATGCCAACCTCACCTCGCATTAAAGGTGAGTGGCAGGGAAGAGTGTTCCCGAAATCCACTCTCGCGGGAGTGTTTGGGCATCCTCTCTCTAGCTTTCTGCTTCTCGAGGGACGTTGCCGGCAAGGGAACTGGTCTCGTCCAGCAGACGTCGGCGTAGGGCTCTGCAATCCACCACCACCACCACACATACGCTCCACCCCTCAAGAGCAGAACCAGTCGGATCTGGGTCGTTGTCACGACGCCGCTTTCTGTCCAGAAAGAGGATGCGGGGATGATGTGGCGGGGAGAAATCTGTCAGCAGGCTGGGGTCGAGGCACTATCGCCGCCGCATGGCGATGTTCAAAGGGACGCCAAGGGCGGCATGAAGCGATGCGTGCCCGAAGTGCGCGCACGGACGCTTCCGTCTCCACGGGTCGGCTGCGGCCTGCCAAGGACGCCGCCGTTCCGCTCCTGAAAGGACAGGACGGCGCAGCTTGGGAACGCCTCTCGGAGACCTTTTTGCCTGAAGCCATGAGAAAGCCTCTGCGCAGGGCCGTTCGTTTGCAGGCACCGTCTGCTCCCTTGCATGACGTCACGCACCCACGTGGAGATCTCGCAGCCACACTGTCGGGGTGCTGGAGGTGAGGTAGTAGAAAGGGGAGAAGGGAGGAAGAGGAGTGCGACTTGGGCGGACGCGCTCCTGAGTGGGTCCGTCAGGCACCGCCACTAGCTGCTGGATGAGCCTCGGGAGACGGATGATGAGGGCCAACTGTCCCCTCTCCAGAGCAGGTAGGGAGACCAAGAGAGCCTTCAGTCAGCCCTGGAGATCTTGGGATAGAGTCCCTGCTTCTCCCAGTAGGCGCAAGGCGGGTATTCGGCAACGGATCGGAGGTCCTCGCCAACTAGGAGGGTAGCTCCAGGCGCAGAAGGCGCACCCATCTCGGCAGTGCGCGCGAACCCGTAAAAGAGCTCTTGGATAGTGTCTACAAATCTGTGCTGTGGCGATCCTTGGGGATTGTAGATGCCGAGGATGGCATCCAGGTCGGAAGTGCCATCAGCCAGGGGGCCACTCCCTTCCGAGCTATTCCGCACCTGGGTACACACGTAGAAGTGGACGGGGCTGGAGAAGGAACTGGCAGCGCGGGCGGCGAGGGCCTGCAGAGGGCAGACCGTGCGCATGTGCGACAGGATGGACACGAACGCTCGCCAGGGATCTTCCTCGTCGCCTCCGCTAGTGAGGTTGGCGAAGAACAGGCGGCGCGTGGTGGCGGCGAGGCTCTCGCTGAAGGTACCCAAGCGCCGGAGCAGGTGCGCCTGCAGGGAGGTCTCGTCACGAGGATGCAGGGCATCAAAGAGGGCGCGGTGGGAGTCCTGATGGATGTTGACTCCCAGGACGAAGGGGACATCATTGCGGCCATCGTCCGTGGACCACATGTAGGGAGGAGGTGCAGGGAGGAAGCTGCCACCGGGAGAAATCCACGCGTGCGGACGGTCTCCCTCGGCGGGCAAGTCGAGGGCGAACCACTTCCAGTCCTCAGGGACCGCCTCCAGTAGCTCCTCTGCGGTCCTCTCCTGCAGACAGCCCCGGTCGGTAGGAGAGCAACCGAGGTTGTGCGCGATAGTGGCGAGATCATCGGCACCATCTTCGGGAAAGTAGCCAGAGCCTCCCGACGCCCATGCGGAACGGAAGAGACCGCGGGCAGGTGGCGACGCCGTGAGCGTGGTGACCAGGGATGCTCCCGCGCGGCTGCCCAGCAGCGTGACGCGGCCGGCGTCACCTCCGAAGAAGTGTGCGTTGCGGCGCACCCACCTCAGGGAAGCGACCAGGTCAGACATAGTCTGGTCTCCGCCGACGCCAACACTTCCTGTTCCGCGGAGGCGCAGGAAGCCTAGCACCGTCATGCGGAAACGGGGCACCACAAAGACAACCTCCTGCCGTAGGACCACCCGGGGGGATGGGGACGGCGTGGCAGCCCCCCCGTTGAGGGTTTCGGCGAACACCAGGACGATCACCGGCAGGCGCCTCAGAGGGTCGGAGACCCCAGGCGTGTGCACGTCCAGCGTTAGGCAGTCCTCATCCCCATCCAGGTACCCGTCCCGGGAGAACTGCCAGCACTGCGAGGGATCTTTGCTGGCGTCCAGAGTTCCCGGCCAGCAGAAATCGAGAGACTCGATGACTCCTGCGGGATGCCAACGCCGCTGGCCTCTGGGAGCCGCCGCGTAAGGGATACCGCGGAAGACGAGGATGCCTTCAGGAGCGGTCATGGTCCTGGAAAAAAAAACAGAGACCGGGGGTAAGGGGAGCTATGTAGGGGGACACCATTTTACCCTCGGACAGGCCCACAGGAAGACCAGGCAATAGTGGGTTCTCTGGCTTGGAGACGGAGGCTCCCCTTCAGCAGCATTTGAGAGATGCACGCACCGGAAAGGATGACCACAGCGACCAGGAACGCGCCTGTGGGAGGAGGAGGAGGATGGAGGACTTGGAGAAGTGCCCCTCCCCGCCTGCACTCACATAGCAGCACGAAGAGACTCTTCCGCTGAATGGGGGCTTTCCTGGGTGACTTCTGGAGCAGCTCCGCTGCAGCCTTCTGCAAAAAGGAAACGCCTCGAACAGGTGGCTGGAAGGAGGGCGGCCCCAGACGAGTTTCGGACGCCCCCCAGTGGACAAGCAGAGAGGGTAGCGGGACGGGGGAAAGGGCGGCAGGTAGGGGAGAGGTAAGCCTTGACGTCTTCGGGGCGCTGCTGCCTCGGGACTTTAGACTCGTGGTGTCCACTTCGAGCTCCCGAGCGGTCCCTCCCAAGTGCACGGACGCCCGAGGGTGAGGGCGTGAGTCTCGGTTCGTATACAGTGCGACCAGCACAGGAAAAGGAAAGCGTAGGGACCGGGAGTGATGCCGGGAGAGTAGCGAGGAGCAGCGCCCATCTCGACCCCATAGGCGACCCCTTCCACCAGCCCATCTTCTCTCGCTGCGCTCCCCGATACGCCGCTCGTTTGTTTTTCTTTTCCGGGAAGGCACCGAAACGGGGGAAGATCTCTTTTCCGGGAAGGCGAGGTCCGAAGGGTGCGGAAGACCACCCCTACGCACCCTGCGACCCCCTCCTGGAAACGAAGAGTCCGAAATTCAGCTACCTCAGGGAGAACAATCCCGGAGGGCTCGGAAGCCGCCAGCTGCGCGCGAGGGGGAAGAGGGGAAGCGCGAAGGGAAGGAGGGGAGAGCTCGCCGCCCCACAGCGCGCGGCCTTCGATCGCCAAGTCGCTCGAAATTGCGCCTGCGCGCAACGTGCTCGCCCGCGCGCGACGGATGCCTCGATGAAAAGCGGGGAGGAGGAGGGAACGGACAAGGGGAATCGATCGGTGGGAGCCGCATCGGAGGAAGCTGCTGCCGCTGGAGCGCATCGATCGACCGGGAAGAGGAAGAAGGGGCGGTTGAAGAGTCGAGGCAGGAGCAGCGTGCACTGCCGCCACCACTGCTCTCCGGGCAACAGGGGTCTTCTCTCTTCCCACCGCCCTTGTACTGCTGTCCCAAATAACACGCACAGGGCAGCGGCAGCCGGCGAGGACGGGGGGGAGAAAGCTAAAATTAGAAACACAGGAAGAGGAAGACGATGAGAATGACAAGCGTCCATACTCTTCCCTCCCCCAGACCTCTGACCTTCGTTACTGAGCAGTTTCACACCCCTCCCCTCCTCCCCCGGGTCGAACGCAAACTTTGAGCACGGTCTCCCCCCTCCCTCCTGCTCCTCCTCCTTCCCCTTAAACTCTTTCTTTACCGGCGGTTCACGGCGCGCGGCGTCCGCGCCGACCGGGATCACCGACATGTACAGCTCCTCCGCGGTCCGGATGTCCACGCAGCTCATCGTTCGCGCCGCACTACTGCTGGCTGCAGGGGGGAACGGCGAGCACGCCGCGGCGCCCGTGCTGCCTCCTGCCGCGAGGAGTTGCAGCTCCAAGTCGCGGCGGGGTAAGCGTGGGGAGGGAGGGCGGGAGGACGGCAGCGGCGCTCCCTGCGGCAGTAGCTGGAATGTGGGGACGGGAAAGGTCCCGAGAAGAGGAGAGGGAGAATGCAGAGAACGGAAAAGAAAACAGGAAACAGAAAAAAGAAGAAAAAAAAACACCGCCATTTTATTGAGGGCCGGAGAACGTCCTCTAGCGGAGGGTCCCTCCAGCTCAGTGGGCGGGAAGCTGCACCTGCAGTTTCCTGGACTTGCGGAACTGCAGCCGCGGTAGGATGAGTCGTTTTGTGGGCTTGGGAGGGGTTGCCGCGTGCTTGTCGTCTGGCTGCTGCGGCTGCTGCTGGGCAACCTCGCCGTTGGAAGCGACACCATTGGTGTCTTGCTGTTGCGGTGGCTGCTGGGCGACCTCGCCGTTGGGGGAGACGCCACTCGTATCCGGCTGCTGCTTGCTGACAGGGGGCTGTTGCTGCTGCTGCTGGAATGGGGGTGCCGGTCAGTGATCACCACCGGCCGCATGTGGGTGTGGCTGTGCTCACCATGGAGGCCTCGGATCGCCTCACGTGAGAAAAGACGCGTTCGAAGAGGGCGATGATGGCAGCGTAGGCAGACACTGGCGTTTGCCCAGCAGGCTGTTGCTGCGCCCCTTCTTTCACTTCTCGGTTTTCCTCGGGAGCTTCCCGAGGGAGCCCTTCCGTCTCCTGAGAGGCAGACTCGGCTCCGAGGACGTCACTGGAGGCTGCAGCCGCCGCCTCCGTCTCCTGGGTGGCAGCTTCGGAGTCGCGGGCATCACTGGAGGCTACTGCCGCCGACGCCTCCGGAGTCTCCTCGCCCGTGGCGATCTCCACGCTGGGTCCTCCCGGCGTTTTCTTCCCGACCCCTCCGACCTTGGACTCCTCTTCTCCTCGAGAGGAGGCGCCCTTGGGCTGCACGCGCTGCTGAGCGGCGCGGGGAAGCAGCAGCCAGCAGCTTACCTTCCGCTCGGACAATCTCCAGAACAAGCCTACAGCCCTCTTGGGCTTCTTCGGCTGCTGCTCTTCTTCCGCCACGGGGGACGACGGGTCGGCGACGACGGCCGTGCCAGAAGCAGCGGGAGTGACAGGAGCATCAGGAGAAGCAGCAACAGCAGCCCTAGGTTGGGCTACATCTTCAGGGGTCCTGCACTCCGAAGAAGGCTTCTGAACAGAAGCGGTCAAGGGGAAGGAGGAAGGAGGTCCGGTCCTGACCTTTCGCGAGATGCGCCTGAGGATGGCCGTCAGCCGGGCGGGCTTCCCCTTCGACGCGGAGTCATCCAGGGCGGGGCCAGCTTGCGTGGTCTTGTCCTGCTGAGGAGTGGCGTCGGGAGCAGGAGCGGCAGCAGCAGCGGCGGCGGTGGCGCACACCGGACTTTCTGGCTGCTGGGGCTCCTCTTCCTTCGCTTCGGATGGTGGCGGTGGCGCCGTCACCTCCTCCAGCCGGACGGGCTCCTGCTCCTCTTCCTCCTCCTCGCCGCCGCCGTCTTTGCAGACCCCTTCCGGGTGGTGCTCGGTGCCACCATCGCTGGGGCGGCGGGCTGTCGGCGTCTCCGCGGTCTTGCAAGAGGCTGGAGAGGCAGCGGCGACGCGATCGACAGCTTCAGCGATTGGTTCCTCAGGCGCCATCCTTCCGTCGGCGCAGCGATCCCGTTCCTACCGGTTACCAGCCGATCTGCGGGTGACAGGCGCACCGGTTAGTCGCACTTGGGAAGGAGGGGCATGAGAGGGGAGGGGAACACGGAGGCACCCAGAACAAGAGGTGGGAGACCCGGCTGCTAGCCTTCTCACGCAGGATCCCCGAAGGGGAGGGGAGGGAAGGAGGGAGGTGGAGAGATGTCGGAACGGGGAGGGGAAGAACACAACGCCTCTCCCCTACCCTACACCACCCACTCCCACCCGCTCGCTGCTACCTTAGACGACGACCACGACACCACGCACGCACGCATCCACCCACAAGTGAACCGACGTCGCTACTGGCGGGTCCCGCGGAGGCTTCGAACTTCAGGACGCCGTGACGTCACCCGCTCGCTTCCCTCCGATCCCTCTCGCCGGAATCGGCCGTGAAAACGCCGCCCCGCCGCTTCGCGGGTGGCGGCGCTCGCGTCTCCGCCCAGCTCTTGCCCGCGCGAGACTCGGTGCCGACGCTGGTCCAGGCCCGACCGCCGCGAGCGGATGGCCGGCCGCACCGACCGCGGAGATGCGGCCTCTTACTGAGCAGGTGGCCGCCGCCGACGCCGCTTGCGGACCCTGCCGGTAAGCGAGCGAAGCGAAAAGGCCCCGAGTGACGGGCATGGAGGGTCGGGAAAGGGGTCGAAGGAAGGAAGGGGAATGGGGTGAAGGAAGGCACCTGCCGTGACGACGACGTCGTGGATCGGGTAACGGCCCCTTCCCTTCGAGAGTCAGGTCGGAACGCGAACCCTGGGGAGTGGACGCATCTGTTTGCGAGTGCTTCTCCCTCCAGACCCGAGGGTCGCATCCCGATAACGTCCGTCCTTCTCTGCTCCACCTCTCCTGGAACGGACGTCCCGCCTGGGAACTTCCGCTCATCGGGACCGCCTTTGCGCCGCGCCCTCCGAGCGTCCTCTCAAGGAGGTCCTCCTCCCGGGCCGGTTACTACTGCTGGCTGCTCTGCCCCAAATCGCCTGAGGAGCTCGGAGACCAGTGGTCCTTCATTTCTCTTCCCCTCCCTCCTCTTTCCCATGCCTCCAGAAGCGCGGGCGCTTGGAGAAACGCGAGCACACACCGATCGAACTGAGCACGGTCCAGCTGCCTCTTCGTCGTCGTCGAACTCGAGGGAGGAAGGCAGGGACCAGGAAGAGGGCTCTCAAGCGAGGGTCGCGAGCCCTCTGGGCAACCCAGGTGATGATGCGACGCCTCCTGGAGTCCGTCGGGCGGACTTCGCATGAGCGACGCGGAGCGCGTCGTTTGGATGTTTTCCTCCAGGGCGCACCCCTGCGCGGCGCTTCTCAGCGCCGAGCAGCGGTGCGTCCCTTCGGCCTGTGCATGCTGCCGGGAACGCTTCTCTGTCCACGGCTTTCGCTTGGGACCGAGCCTCTGACGTCACCGTCACCCCGCAGGCGAAGCGAGAGAGCAGTGAGTGCCGAGACTGCAGCTGCACGCGAGAGGACACGCGGATCGCACGACGGCGTTCCGCCCGTTCCCCTCCCCCCCTTTCGAAACATGGGCGCCTTGCTGCAGGGAGCGCTTAACGCGCCGCCCTAAGGGCGAAGAATTCCCTCCCTCCCTTCCCCTTCCCTCCCTGGCATCAGCGGCCGCCTCGAGCCGAAGGCGCGACTGGGGCGACCGGACTACCAGCCAGAAGATCGGAACTTCCATCCCTCTGTCCTTCCCCCGAAAAGCCATGCACGACTTCCGGGAAGCTCCATATTCCGAGGCCGAGGCCAGGAACTCCGAGCTTGATGTCTTCGCGCAGGGGACGACCGAGGACAGAGAGAGTCCTTTGAAGGGATATTTCCACATTCCTCCCTGCATCACGAAAGGGAGAGCAGAGCGCCATGCTCCAGGGGTCGCTCCCACTGGTCATCTGGTCTATTGCCTCCGGCTGTTGCTCTTCCAGGGGATCGCGAGCGGGAAGGGGGAACAAAAGATCAAAGGCATCCTTCCCAACCTGATCCACGTTTTCCTTGCCCCCCTGCTTCTCCCCTCAGCAAACTTGGAGAAGATCCAGAAGCGCTGACCAACCTTCCTCGCTCCTGAGGGGGAGTCGCACTGTCCTCAGGGAACGTTTCGATGGTCTTCCTCCACCCCTACCTCTCGAGAGAGGGTGAGAAGAGGAAAGCGGGGGCAGGTGAATCGTGCGCGTTCCAGAGACGTAGGGTGACCTACTCCTTCTTCTATGTGACCCATCTCGGGCATGGGAGACTGTTCTGGTTCTCGCTCCCGGAAGGGTCTGCATTCCTTGGAGCGTGTCCCGGTCTCTGCGATCCCGTGGAAGGGGATGGCAACAGTGGGAGGGTAGCGGACATCGCTTCCGGTTCTTGGAAAGCAGCGGGACACGAGCACCGAGCCACCTCCAGCGCCATCTCGTAGGTCGGGGATCGGGGACCAGAAGAGGCTGGGAAAGCGCTTCTCGTCTTCACCCCCAGCTGTTCCGACCTCCATGGTACGTATCGGCTCCTCCCCTCAACCCGGAGGACCCGCCCTCCCCGCGAGGACTCGTCGGAACGAGGAAGAGTCCGAGCTTGGGGTCGCAGGTCAAGCGGCACGGGAGGAGGTCGGCTCGCTCCTTCCAGATGGCCTTCCCTTCCTCGTGGAACGGCGAGCTCTGGGTGCCAGAGACCTATGTCCACCGGCGGGACGAGGCAAGGGGCTCTCCAGAGGAGAATGCAGCAGCAGAAGCAGCCCTCTCTCTCCACAGCACCCCACTGGAACATCCTCCCTCCATCCCCGGCATCCTCTTGTGACCCCATCGGGAGGAGGGTGGGACGGAATCCTCCCGGAGGGAGGCTCGATCGACCTCGCCGTGGACAGGAGGCAGAGTCGAGAGAAGAGCGAGAGCTCCCGGGAATTGCCCCAGAAGAGAGCGGCGTGGACGAGAGGAAGTTTCGATGGGGGAGGTTCTCAGAGTCCTCAGCCAGGGACCACATTAGGGCGAACACGAGTGTGGACGCGGTGCGAGACGGTGCCTGGAGCGAAGGGACCATCATCCACCTCCCTGTACGCCAGGCCTCGTCTTTCCTGGCGGACGTGGAAGTAGTGGACCTAGCTCTGGAGTGCACGAGATGTAGTGGCGGAGTGGACAAGGAATCCGAGATGACATAGAAGGCATCGCCTTCCTCGCGTGGATAGTGAGGGGATGGATCTGGGTTTTGGTGTCCTCCACATCTCAGCAGTGGGCGTGGACCGGTGGGAACTTCCCGGCTTCTCCCTGGTGGCGAGCCTCAGCTAAACGCAGCACGCGCGACCCCGAAAAAACCTGAAGTCTTTACGCTGTCCTCAACGGGGGAGAATGGAGGGGATGGCTTGCCACCGCTAGATCCCCTATTCAACCTCGTGCGCGGCGGTCGCGCTGGACGTGGGGAATCGGCCCGGAAGGCGCGCAGCGTGAGCGCGGGAGCTCCAGTCTCCTCCGCTGGCTCCGGGCATTCTGGAGCATGCAGGTGGGCGGTTGTTTGTCGGTCAAGGTCAACCGGGACCGCGCATCGTGAGCCCAGGGGGGTCTGCTGTTGAACGGACGGACGAGCGAGCCCTCTGCCGATGGCTCTCAGAGTGTCTCCTTTCGTTTCCCCCGCGTCATCCGGCAGATGCACCCCGAATCTTCGAGAAATTCCGGGCGAAAGCAGAGCGACGGTGGGGGAAGCGGCGATTCCCGGAGGAAGGGCTGCAGTGCTCGTGATAGGATGAGACCAGCGCCCTCTCTAGAGATACGGCGATCTCTCTCCGTTAGCGCGCCCACGTCCTTCCTTCCCTCGACCCGTCGGGAGTCACCAGCCGGGAACTTCGGATTTTCCCCGCGCTGTCAGATCGGATCGAATCGTCCCGTACAGGTAGCGGACGGGAGGCTACTTACAGCCTTCCCTCCCCTTTTCTGCTGTTATCTTCGAGGCACGGCGTTTCCCCCTCGCATCGTTGGATCCAGCGGTAAGCAGGTTCCAGTAACACGCCCCCGGACATCGAGGTCGGGTGCGTGGGGCATTCGGACGGAACTCCGATTCAGTGGTTCGCCTTCTGGGCCTCATCTCTTGGAGAGACCCCGTTGGCGGATGCATGAAAGCGCCCTATCGCACTTTCTTTCCTCGTCCCGTGGGTTCCATGGCAACGGGCAAGCTTCCCTTGCTTCCTTTTCCTTTCCTTTCTTCCTCTTTCTGCTTTTCGTTCCCAGACGCCTCAGGGCGACTCGAACTCGAAGCGCCCGGTCGACAGGTCGAGGTCTGGCGGTACTGATAACAAACCCGGTTCCAGAGAGTTGCAAGAGTCTCCCCCTTCGTCCCTCTCCTTCTGCCCCTGACGGGAAGAAAAATACTGCTTCCTCTGACACCCTCTCAGAGTGACCATCTAACCGATGTCTCGTGGATTCCGCCGTGGTCCCCTTGCCGACGTGTGGTTCGTTCAGGTTTTCCTAGGAGGTCAGTTAGTGTCGTGACGTTATCAAGGGAAGATGAACACCGCTTATGGTCTGTACCTTGGCGCAGGGTTAGAAGGTTGGACCAGCTTCGCTCTTTTGTGACCTGGAATCGTCCAGAAATCTACGTGAGCTGTCGCTTCTGCTTAATTTGTTGGTGGGCGATCGTTTAGCTTTTGATTTCTAGTTTATCCGGAGACATACTCTTACTGGAGCATCCATCTTCGCGGAGACCTTTCGTCCTGCTCCCGCAGGACAAGGCAGCTGCTCTGGACGGCTTCTGAACAGAAGCCGAAGATCTGGCAAGAAAAGCGCTCTAGATCTCAAGCTACGGAAGATGGGGTGAAGAGCAGCTGCAAGTTCCATTCGTCTACGCAAGGATGCCGGACTGCCGTCCATCGTCCTCAGTAGCCTTGCACACGGGCAGTATCGCGGCCGCTGAATGAAAGGGAGGCGCGATTATTGCAAATTGAAAACTCAGTAGCAGATGGCCTCAGCAGGGCAAGCGGGGGAAAAAGAAATCCACACTTCCAGTGAGTCGCGTCGTGCTTCCGGTGCTGAAACCGTGGTTCTCGAAAGGCTCGCGGCTGGGCGAGCCACTCCGTATCAGGCAAAACCGCTGATCCAAGGGCTCCGCGGGCTGTTGACCGTCACGAGTCATAACGGGGGTATCGAGGCTGCGCGACGACGAAAGAGGACGACCTGTTTCGAATAGACACGCCTTCTTGCAGGAGAGGAGGAAGTCGACGCGGCACCGAAAGCACTCACCGTCCCGACGAAAGTGAAGCGTTCGGGAACGCAAGGCATGCAGATGGCGTGAACGCTCTTCTGTGGGGAGGGCGTGGAAATCCCCCCTCGCCTCTTCTTGCCCTTGTTTGCGAGAGTCAGATCGTCCGGAGCCCGAAGAGCACCTTCTCCGGAATGTTGCCGCGCAAGTGCTTCTCGCCTTCTTTAGATTTTGCTGACCCCTTCTTGCCATCCGATGATCCGCTTACTACGAGGAAGCAACCGTCATGAAGAGGCACATTGGTTACCAATTTATGTCTTTACTGCCTCTGATCTTCGGGAGGATGGGAGGGAAGGGAGGGAGCAGCTTCGAAAGAAATCCCGTCTCCTGGAAGGCAGCTGAGTCGCGTCCTCTCGTTGTTACCCCATCAGCTGATCCTGGACGGCATGGCCGAGAGCCTGATTGATGACCTCTAAGCAAACTTTCATCTTAGCGAACGGGGCTCAGCCGGGGTGGCACGAAAGAACCCTTCTTTGAACAAAGTTCTTCCCCCTCCTCCTCAGCGAGGACTTCATGCATATCTCCCGCCCTCCCTCCCTCACGCGGATCTCCACAAGCGAGAGGAAGCAGGAGGGATGCATTGTGCTCTCCTATCTCCCACTTCTCGCCTGGCGGCTATTTGTTTTTTCCCGTCCGAGGTCGAGTCGGTCCATTCGAGAATTTCGCGAATCCGCAGCTGACGCTCCCTTGATCTTGCAATCCCCCTTCCCCTCCCCCCCTCCTCCTTCCCCCCAGACTGCCCGTCCCAGGCGGAAGTTCCCTACATTTCTCTCCGCCTTCGCCACAGTGGGAGGAACTCAGTCAGACTCTCCCAGTTCGTTTCCCCTTTCCCGTCAGACACTCGCGCGTCTCTCGCTTCACCCTCCCTCTCCGATTTTTCCAGGATGGGGAGGAACGGGGAGCGGTGGTGGTGCCATCCTGGAGATCCTGCTCTAGCAGCTTACTCTGAGAAACTCTACGGCGGAATCCAGGGTCACCACCCCCGCTTCTTCACTTTCTTTCCTCCTTCCCTTCCTCGTCTCGCGAGATCCTAGATGCTATCGCCGGTGCTTTGCTGTGCAGCCTTTGGCCACTTTCGGTCCAGCGATCTGTCTTAATAGACTCCCCGAGGATCCGACGGAACGCATCGCCGCCTCCGTGAGAGAAGACATCGAACGGAGCGGCGAGATGCGACTTTGTTTTCCGTCCCCCCCTCCCTCCCCCCGCAGAGATCTGGCAACCCGTGGACCAAGCTCTTTTCTCTCTCTCTCTTTGTGCCAGACTCGCTTCCTGAAGAAGTGGCAGGAAAAGCGGCACCATTCAGGTTAACAGGACCCCCGAAAGAAGTGATCTCCAGGAACAGAAGAAACTGGTGAACCTGTCTTATCTTATGTGTTGCTTTCCTCTTACCTCTTCCCTGGTTACCTTCAAAAAGCGCCCCCTGACACGCCGGGCGTTCCGTAAATCATCCGATGAGCTGCCGCGGCGGCGAGCGACGGGTGCCATGGGAACGCGTGGAACCGGTGCTTCGCACATCAATGCCCTTCCGGATCCTCGGAGCCTGCGCACCACGCAGCACAGTCTCGCCTTCCTCCCTTTTCCAGAGTTCAGCGGAATCTTTGGCAAAACTGTTGCGGTAGCCTCAGGATTTCGTATTCTTCGGGAAGGGTCCTAAGGGGATTTTAAGTCGGATGTGGGGTTGGTGCGACCCCTAAGACTGGTCTTGAGCTGCTTATTGCACTATTTCGTTCCCGCCGCCACCACCCTTCTTCGCGCCAGATGCGCAGCCGATGATCCCCAAGGAGAAAGTCAAGTCCGCGATAAAAACAAGGAGCCGTCCACCCCAGGACCAGGCTCGGCAGCAGCTGCCGCTGCTCGCTTAGGGCGCCACCTTGGATGGTCCGCTAATCCTCGATGCTTCCGCAACGAAAGCCGCCAGTCCGTTGCTGAGGTCGGATTTCGGGGCGCAAATCGTGAGGATGCTCTAGGCTGCTCTTCTGGCATCTTCGCTACTCGTTCCGTCGGCAAGGAGCTGCTGCGCGTGACTGCGGAGCCTGACGAGGTCGCTGCGGACTCCCTCTGACTACTGCTTCATCTGCTCCATCTGTCGATCTTTGTCTCGTGGTAGAAGGGAACAGCATCGTGCGCCCTCAAGCAGTCCGCCTACGCTCGGGCAGAAGATCTCGGGTTCCCGTGGGGTTCCATCGTCCCCCGTGGATCCCAGGACACCGGAATCTTGAATATCGTGGCTGGGAAAGACTCCTCGAGCTCCTCCTGAGGCGAAGAGGAGGTACTCCAAGTGGAGAGCTCCTCCAGAGAGGTGGGACGCTCGTCTTTCGGAAGGACGCCGAGGGCTATGACTCGGTCCTTCTTCGGAAGCGTTCTTTCGAGCGAGGGGGCGAACGAGGGGACTCGCCTCTCCCTTCTGCGGTACTCGCAATCGGTCCTTTCCAGACTTCATCAGATGTTCCCATCGGCATTCGCTTCCCCCCCCCTTTCCTCCTCCTCTTCCTCCTTCCCACCCCTCGAGAGTGGCCGTTCAGAGCCCTCCCCGTGGCCGAGCCCCGCACCGGAGAAACCGGAAATCGTGGGGGCGAAGCGGTGACCCGGAGGACGGTGGTGCAAGAGCGGAGCCGGCTCGAAGCACAGGGAGCGAGGAGACGCAAATTGCCGCCTCTCCCGGCACAGCGAACCGACTTGGAGGCCATGCGGGCGGAGGGAGGAAACGAGCAGGAGGTTCTGATTAAAGGGAGAAAAGGAGGGGGAAGGGAAGGAGAACAAAACCTCGCAGGGACGCGCACCAGAGACTCGCGCGAAAAGCGCGGCGGCCTCTTCTTGCATCAGCGCGGGAAGCGGCTACGGAGGCTGCGGGTGGGGAGATGTGGATCCCGCAGCCTACTCCCGTTCCCGCGCACTTCGTCCTCCCTGTTTGCGACCAGCGTGATCCTCTTGGAGCGGTTCCCATGGTCACGTCCCGACTCCTGGAAGGTTCCGTGGAGCCGCGAGCTCCTCTGCATTCGAAACGACTCTCTACCACCTGAGCCACCGTCGTGGAGATGCCGGGAAGCGGGGAATTCTCCCGCGACGCTGTGGGCCCTCGATAGTCAGAGGCGTTCTGCGATCTTTCCGCCGAGATCCGCAATGCTTTGAAGCGCGTTGAAGGAAGGCTGCAACTGACCCAAGCGAATGATCCCTCCTCCCCATCCCACTCCACCCCCCATCTCCCTCCACTTTCATGTCTCCGCATACACGCCCACGCAATCCTCGGCAAAGGTTCCGCTCCTTCAGGAGCATCAGGGATGCGGAGATTCTCCTCTCCTCTCCTCCTAAGGCAGACCGCCTGCTCCCCAGTTCTGTGCAGCTACCTCTCTCGAGTGCAAGGAGGGGACAGCACAGAGGTTGAATCCGAAAAGTTCGGTGGTAGTCACTTCGTGGGTGATGACCTACAAGCGCAAAGAGTCGAAAGCACCAGCCTTCTCGACGGAGGCATCGCTCCGGGTTCGGCAAACGGGCGAATCCGTGGGCGCAGTTCACCCAAAGGAAGTTTCCTTCCTTTGGGTGAAGATTTCGCCGGGAAGGAGCAGAGTCATTATTAACAGAGAAGAGGTCCACCCCTTCGCAAGATTCATCCCTGGACTTTGCAGCTGGGAGTTGATATTCTAAGAAATTCGGGAGGAAAAGGTGTCAACAAAACTCTGAAACCGACGTCCTCGCTCCCTACTTGAGAGACTTTCGTCCTGGACCTAAATCTGATTGCTCGCGTCGTCTCGGAAGCCGGATTTTCGTCCACGGAATGAGATTGCGTGCCACACGTGAGACGAATCTCGTTGGACGAGTCCCTTGGTCTTTCGTATGGACTTTGGTCCATGAGATGGCATCCCTTCGTTTGTGGAGAGACACAAAGGCGTCTCCCAGAGTCCAGCGAATCACCATGAAAGGGAAAGAATGGCCTCCGCTGCAAGACCAGAGGCATAGAAGTCCGGGAGAAACGAACGAAACCCTGAGGAGCTGCAGGTGGTAGCTCAGTAAGATTCCCAGGGGCAGGAAGGAACGACCCGTTGCTCCCACTAACTGTGGCAGGCTGACGTCACGTTTCTACGCCATAAATGTCTTTCGAGAGGCGCTGTTTTCTGCTGTCATTAAAACAGCCGATTATGGAACCTTAGACCGATTCGCCCTTAAGGAGCAATCTATTTTCTGCTCCTCATCCCCGCAGAGTTGCTACTCACGCTAGAGAGATGTCTCCCTAGCATCTCGTCACGGAGAGAGTGTCCCAAACCCCACGGTCCGACCGAACCAACAGCAGCTCACGAATTTCCGGCTTCTTCTTAGGGAAGAAGATGAAGAAGAGAAAAAAATCGTAGGTCGTCCCCATTCCCTGACTGCGCCTCGCAGTGTATTGGTTTCTCATCGGCCCTCTCCTCCTCTGAGGGAGTGCCCTCTGTTCTAGGATATGTATCCTTCGTTACTACTCGTGTCCCCGGTCATCCTCGTCCTCCTTCCTTCTTCCTGCTTGCTGCCATCACTGGTCGCTTGGTACATGACTTTCCCACTCCCTCTCACTCTGCTCGTTGTAGCTGACCTCGGGTGATGACCCGGTATGCTTCCGTGCTTCCCCAACAACTACCTACATATTAACCACACCTCCTCGGGTAGGAAAGCACCTTTCTCTGCGATCCGGAGCCGCGTCTCATGATCCGTTTGAGATTTCCTCCATTCCAAACATCTCTTTCCAGCGCATCTCTTCGTGGCAGTCATCTGAGCCACTTCCAGTCCAGCCCTCCCATCACATTCCTTGGGAGACATCTTGAAACAGCACAGCACGCTGCCGACCTGCTCAACCTGCTCAATCTTCCACCGGGCATCCGGAAGAAAACTCCCCTTCCTTGGTGCAGAAACCAGTTGGTGCTCTACCACACCCGCATTCAACTTCCTTGAGGATGTGTGGTCTGTTTCGTCCTCTTCGAATTACGCCAGATGACAAAAGACCAACGGTAGTAGCCACGGAGAAGAAGAAGGCGATCCCTGCGATCTCCTCCTCTTCTTCCTCCTCGTCATGAGGCCGAGCGACCGGCACATTCTCGGGCTCCATCCGCAGTTGCCATCGTCTTGGGGGTTTTTCTGCATCCCATGGCAGGAGTTACCATGCCCCGGGTCAGCGGATCACTTGTCATACGCGGTCACCTCGAATGACCAAAAAAAAGGACTTCTTTGATGGAGCAACTGGGAATTTCTCCGGACTGACTCGTAGCCCCTCCCTTCCTCTCCTCTCTAGCTGGCAGCCCACACTGTGCTTCTGTTACACAGGGTTTCCCCCGCGACGAGGGTCTGACCCTCACCTCATACCTAGGAGGAGCAGCTCCCAGAGCAGTGCCAGGTGGGAGTGGGGTGGGGTGAGGAGGAAGTAGGACTGTTCGTGGCCCGCTGCAGGACTGCAGCACCATGTGGCGTAGAGGCAGCCTTACTGCACGCGGCAAGACATTGCTGCAGCGCTTCTCCTTTGCGGTAGGTCTTCATCCCGCCTCAGTGGTCGCGTGACTCTGTGTCTGCGTCCGTGTGGCTCACAGTGTCGGTTCTCTGGGAAGAGCAGGTGAGCTGGAAGCTTCTGGAAAGCAGCTACATCGCTGCTTCCACAACAGAGAGAGCAGAGAGTCCCATGTGAATAGCAGAGTGAAGGAGGGAGTCTTCAGAATCTGTAGAAGTTGCGATGTGGTTAATGCAAAGTCTTTTTCCCTCTTTCTTCGGTCCTGTTCGTTTTCATTTATTGATAGATGCCTTCCCCTCCGATCTCCGTCGCAGTCGACCTTAGAGTCGAAGGTTCTCCTTCCAAAAGCTCCTGGAATCAGGTAGGAGCCAGCCCCATGCTTACTGCGAGTCAGCTGATGGCAACAAACGTTCCAGTGTGATTTTCTCGTTCCAGATTTCCGGACCATTTATTTAAAATAAATAAATGAGATTTTTATAATTCCAGAAAGACCGATGTGTTCCAGTCCGGAGCGAAAGGGACCAAACCTCAAGGGGTACAGAAATGGGAGGGAGGAGGGCAGAGAAGCTCAATAAATAAACGAGTTATGGGATGATCAGACCTCGAGGTGGCGAACACGATTACCGAGAGTCTGATTGGGCAGAGAGGGAGAGATGCTTTGAGTCATTCTGACCACGCTCGTGCTGAGGCTCGCTTCTGACTCACGTCCCAGCCATGCCGCTGCAGTCCACACGAGGGCGTTGGAGATGCCCGATAACTGCCACATGCTTCCTCCATTTTGGCCATCACTGCTGAGGAGGCAGCTGGTTAGACGAGATGGTGGGTATTTTCTCGAAAAGTGTCTGAGGATATATCATCAAAGAGTTGGAAAGTCCCTGCGCGTTAGGACGTTTGCTGCAGCCTCAGGGACATTCTATCAGCTCGTGAGGAAGAGATACCACTATTCCTTAGTGGTAACATTCCTTGGGGATCCTCCCGCTGAGGTGTGCTGGCATTCCTCCCTTGGAGAAAGGCCGTGGATAGCATTGGAAAGATGGCGGCGTGCTGGTAGCGAAGGGAAAGGACGAAGTCCTCGATCAAGAAGCCTGGAATCTCCAATTTTCCACAGAGAATCTCGAGGAAGTCGATTCTCCCTTGCGGGCCCTGAGCGAGGTCCTTGGGTGTTTTCTCCGTGCGTCAGTCACGACGGCTTCGATTGAGCACGGTCCGGTAACCTCCCACGATCCAGAAGGTGGCCTCCCACGCTGGAGGATGCCGACGGAGTGGCTCTGTTGCAGGCGTAAGAGGTGCCAATGGTGTTGTAACGGTTCGTCTATGCGGTCTAAGAAGCATCTCAAGGCCTCGCCGAAAGAGAACCTGTGAAGTCGCACTGCTGTTAGGGAGAGTTGGCCTCCATCCAGGCGCATCCACGTCGGTGGTGATTCCTGCCTTTTTTCTATCGACTGATTAATTGAGTAAAGATTTCTCCTGGAAGGAGCAGAGTCACCATTAGCAGAGGGAAGAGGGAAGGAAGGAGGGTAGAAGGAGAGAGAAGAGGTCCACCCCTTCGCAAGATCCATCCCTGGACTTTGCAGCCGGCAATTGCGATTCTGGAAAATTCGGTAGGAAAAGATATTTAACAAAACTCTAAAACCTGCATCCTCGCTCTCTACTTGAGTTCTCCAAGTGTCTGCTCAGTGGTCGGCAGGGATATCCATTCGAGATCCTCCAATGGCACCGTAATGAAGAGTAAATGGAGTGGACCCAGTCCGCTCACGCGGTTGCGCGAGCGTATTTAAAAATCATCGTCCTATTCCTCCTCCTTTTTTCTGCCTTTTTTTCTGTCGTCGTCGTCGCCAACACCTCTGGCGGCGTGGCCATGCTCCTCCTCCTCCTGGCCACGTCGACTTTCGAGCTTACCGTTCTGCGCTGGTCACATCCACGTGCCTCTACCGGTCCTCTGTCGATCCCTCTTTCCGCAATCCACGCCTCCGCGATTCTCCACCGTCCTCCTCCCCATGAGTGAGGCTGAGGCTCGGGAGGAGGAGCCTACCATCCAGCAGAGTATTCGAGCTTCCGCTCCTTTCCTCGCCTCCAGTAGTCACTCCCTGTCGAGAAGGCTGCACGCGGTTGCGAGCCTGGGGACATGAAGTCCCCAAAAGAAGGAAGAGGTGAGCGGAGTCATCCGATCGCCGTCCGACGCGATGGCGATACACACGTGCGGCACGCGACGACGCTTGCTACAAGCGTCCCGAGACCTAGGCTTGGCGTGATGGGAGGGGCTGAACATCAAGTTGCACAGATTCTGGATCGATCGCGCGTCTTCTGTGGCTCCTGGTCGCCTGAGGGATGCTTCGCGTGAGGGAAAGAGTAGAGTAGGAGGCAGTGGATGACTATTTCAGAGGCGGACCGTCCCATCCATCGTTGCCAAGTGTGGTCTGTATATTTCCGCCCTTCTCCTCCCAAACCCCCTTCTGGTCTCCGAACTTGCAGCCGTGCAGCTTGGAGGACCCCGAAGACGCCTCGACGAAGTGAGGACTCTCGACCCTGCAGGTCTCTTTCCCCTCTCCTAAGGCGCCTGTAGGTCGGCTCAGTGACCAGCTCCTCCCGAAAAGATGTCAGCCCCTTGATGAAGCACTGATTGCCGCCGAGACGCGAACGGCCGGAGACTTCGGGACTTCCCGCCGAGCCGGCCGGCCGCAGCTCAGAAAGGGGGGGGAAGGTAGCTCGGTGAAGATTGATGGCATTGAGGGGGAGGAAACCCTCGGCTTCCCACGCCTCCACCTACAGCCTCACCTTCCTGAAGAATCGATCTCTTCCCAAGTCAACTCTTCAGGAGCTTGCGAGGACCTGACCCAGATCTTGACCCATTCACTCCATGGATGTGGATGGCGTCTTGCAAGATTTTGGTCGCCGGAGGAGGGGAGAGAGAAACGGAAATTTCCTGGGACATGGATCGCGTCTCTCCTCGCGCGCCCTGGGGTCGGCGTGGGAACGATCCCCGTGACCTCAGGTTCCCAAAAGGGCGGCGCTAGGGACACCCTCGGCGAGGCAAAGTCGTCGTCATGAGCTCGGCAAAGCATCCAGTGGACCTCGGAAAGTCCTTCTCTCTTCCCCGAATACGAGGGGTAGGGGTGATTCTCAGACACATGTGTTTCTTCCAGAAGCACGAGTCCTGCCTCCCCGAACCTCTCCTGCGCCAGCAGAGCAATTGGAGTGCTCTTTTTGAGATGGGTCCGTCCGACTCCCTCAATCCCTTTTTTGCTATTGTTCCTTGCATGCACGCGCAGCCGGATCGCCCTCGGATCGAGGGGTCGAAGGGACCGCTCCCTGTGCACCCCCTCCTGGTTGCCGATCGAAGTCCTGCGCAGACGGCCGAACGCCATACCTCCCGGCGATCTGAAAAGACGCTCTCAGCCTCGGCCCTCTCACTATCTGCCCGGCCAACGAGAGGTTCAGAGCGCGGGAAGTTGGGACTTGCGGCGAGCGGGCAGGGAGCGTAGGAAAAGGCTGCCTGCCCTCCGCGCACGTCTCCGGTGCCCAGATTCCGCGTCAGTTGCTCCTCGACCCTCCTTCCCGGAAGAGGTCCCAGGCTCCATGAGATTCGTGGACTCCCCGCGTTCCCGCTACGCTCCTTGCAGAAGCTTCTCGCCTCGGAGCCCGCATCTCTACCACAGGAATCTGCGATCTTCCCTCACAGCCCAAGGACAGGCGATGACGATCCATGCAGGACGAAGCGTTGCCGCAGCATCCGCATCCGACCCGTTTGACGCGATGGCGGCGTGTCCTCTCTTTTCCTTCTCCTCCTCAGCTTCCTGCTCTCCAAAGGAACGCTCCGCATTTCCATGTTCCCGCAGCTCCCTCCGGGATACTCGCTCCCGTGAAAGGCGGCAGCAAGCTGGGAGGGACAAAGAGCTAGGAGGAGGGCCGAGATTCCTCCCTCAGCGGGCAAGTAGACGCCCTCGATTTGCTTCCTCCGGGAAGCGTAGGGAGGATCGCCTTCCCTTCTTCCTCCTATTCCCGGAAGGGACCTTACGCGACTCCTTCTGCGCGGTCTGGTTGCAGTCGCTCCCCGTCTTCCTCCTCTCTCGCTTCGCCCGCAACGCAATCCGCACGCCCTTACTGCCGGAAGAGAAGAGGACGAGGGCAGACGGGACTCCCGGAGCATGGCGAAGGTCGCGCCGGCGACCCAAAGAGGGCGTGCGCGCCATGGGCGGGCAGCCTCGAATGATGGTTCGGAGGCGCTCTGGGCAGTCTGAAAGGGGATGGGTAAGAGGATCGATCGAGCTCCGACTGCACGGAGTCAGGAAGGTCGCGGGAGGGGGCGAAACGCTGTCGCACTTCCCCACTACGTCTCCGATCCGGGGGGGACCGTCACAAGGGGGTCAGCGAGGGGGGGGGTCGCGCGAGGCAAGGGCACTCCCGGAGTTGGAACAGCTCTCGCCGGGCTGCCGTCTGCAGCTCGCGGCTCTCCTGGAACTTTCGAGAGCAGGAAGGTCCTGGGTGAGCATCCGACGCGCAGAGAGCTCCTCCGGACCCCCATCGTGCGTGCGCGCGAAGCCCTTCGTGTCGCAGAGAGACGACGTCACCGACCCTCCTGGGGCGTTTGGCCGTTTTCCGTCCCCTCCGCGTTCTTCCCTGTTGCTGGACGGACGGACGCCGCCTGGAGGTGCCGGTCCCTTCCGGTTCCGGAACACTCGAAGCGGCGCGTCCCGGAATCTGGATGAGGGTAGTCTTCGATTGGTGGCGGTGCCGTCACCCCCTCCACAAATCCGCCTCTCCTTTCGCAAATGCGAGGACTCGCGTCGCTCCGCGCTTGCTCCCCTGGGGGCGCGCGAGCGCAGCCCTGCGCAGCGGGGGTGCGCTCGGCACTCCGAGAGGGAGGGAAGGAGGAGAAGGCTGTGGTCCCGGAGGGATTGTGCGTTTCCTCCCCCTCTCCTCCCCCTCTCCTTCCTCCGCGGGCGAGACTGAGCTCTTCAGGCATCCGCACCCTCCTCTTGAAATTGCCCCGGGCGACCCAGCAAAGCAGGGACTGGTCCTCCAAGACATCAGAGAGGACGGCAATAATGGGAGGAGAAGACCGACCCCGAGGATGTCACCAGAAGGCGGAGGATGAAGGTGTGGCTCTGCTGCACCGTTCCCCCGAAGCGGAGGAGTTCGCAGCTCCCGAATTCCCGTCCTTCACCCTACCGTCCAGGCAGCCGCCGCGTGCCCCGTGGAGGGGAAATGAGGGAGCGCGGAGAATACGACGGAAGGTCCCCGTGGAAATGTGAGCAGCGTCATACGCGCTGTTTGCGATGCGCGAAGGCACGCTACCCACTTCCCCCCTCCTCCTCCTCCTCTGTGAGTAGGAAGCGTCTAGGTTCGCAAGAGGGCGCCAGAGGAGGCCCTCGTGCTGTTTCTTCCTGGGGGATGCCAGGAGAGGAGGCACTTCCGTAAGACTTGTCCCCATTCTCCCTGCACCCCTCCTGTCTAACGGGAACCGGGGGAGCGAGGGAGCGATGGCGTGTCCACGGCAGTAGAAGGACAAGGAGTAGAGGAAGGGAACAGAGAGAGCTCCTATCTTCGCCCCTCCCTTGGGACACCTCTGGCTCCTTCCCTAAGGAATCACCTCTCGATGGTCCTCCTTGGGAAAGCTCCCTCATCTCAGGGATCCTTCACGTGGCCGCCCTTCGTTCTCGACAGCGCTCGCTGCCGGAGTCGCTTCAGCCGTGCAATTGGGATGCACGGCTGAAGCGGCCGATCCCTTCGAGCCCTCGGACCGAGGGCTCGAAGGGACCGCTCCCCGCGCAACCCCCTCCTGGTCGCCGACCGAACTCCCGCGCGAGTGACCGAATGCCGTGCCTCCCGGCGATCTGGGAAGACACTTGCAGCCTCGTCCCCTCCACCATCCGCCCGGCCAACGAGAGGGCCAGAGAGAGGACGGGAGGATGGGACGGTTCACTCTACAGGGGGAGATGGAAGTGGTGCCCGCCGCACTCTTGCTCGCGTCCATAATCCGCCCATGCACAGCTCTGTGTGCGCCTGCGGGCCGCGCAGCAGCCACATTTGCGCCGGATGCAAAAGCCGGAACCCATGCTTGCGTTTGCGCAGCGCAGCATCTATGCACTCACATCAGAGTCGTGGCGGTGCGTGCAGCAGCACAGTATACCGCAGGCACCGAGCAGCAACACCCACCCATGCCAGTGAGCGGCAGAAGAGCGACGGTGAGGTCGCCGGATAACATGGAGTCACCGACAAGGTCCGTGCAAAACAAGAGCTCGCGTGCTCCGTCTCGTTCAGGCAGAGAAGAAATTCTCGGTTGTCTGGCAACCGACCCCTTCGCGGCATCCCCAAGAGTTTCGGAGGGCAAGGAATTGGTATTCTGACTCCCTGCGCACAAGACCCGTGGGCAGGAGACTTTGTGATCCCCACGAAGCGTCCTAACTGGGGACTGACCTTTGCGGGGATGCTGCAGTGCCTTCCAAAGGAGGATCCCGTGGAATGACTCCCCAGGAGACGGAAGGAAGAACCCCTTCCCTAAGGCGGCAAGGATCTCTGTACACCCCAAGGGAGCTCCGAGACCCTTCCCCTCTGACTAGAGGGAGCAGTCCCTCCTGCGGAAAAGGGGGGAGGCTGCCACTCCACCCTTGCAGCATCCGAGAACGTCCCGAGATCCTTCGCGCTGGTAGACACTTTCTCTGATCTCCCGCGATCCTGCAGGAAGCCTCCCCCGTTCCTCCCTCCAGGAGAGTCGGTCGCTTCCTGGTTAATCCCGAGATCTCCCCGGACGAAATGCCTTCTCCGAAGGGAGCCCCACGGGAGCCCCATTCAACCTTTCCTCGATCCCCAGGCTCTTTCTCCTCCTGTCAACAAGAACCCCCTCTTCCTGCCTTTCTCGGTCCCTCCATTTCGAGGAGGAGGAAAGGAAGGCATGGACTCGTTCCCCTTTCTTTCCGAACGTCCCTTTCCCCGCGCGCGTCCCCGCAAGAAGGGGCGGCGGGCGAAGCGCAAAAATAGGAGGAGTTCAAGGAACCGCGCGGTTCCCGGCCGGGGTGGAGGACGGACGTTCTGAAGCATCCCTGCTCTGTCTTACCTCTCCTCCTGGATTCCCTTTCTTCCTTCCGGGAGATCCCCCCCTTCCCTCCTCCCAAAGCGAAGGATGCATGGGGAGCGTCGGCCTTCCTCCCCGTCCCTCTGCCCGCGGAAGAGAGAAATGGGGATCCAGGGATTCTGACGACAGGCGGCCTCCCCCCTCGCCCCGGCGCCGACCGAGGGAGGCGTTCCCTGTTGTCACGGTGACAGATGGGAAGATTTCGCCGGGCGACTCCCGAGCGGCCGGGATCCGCGGAAAGTCGAGAAGGCGGGAAGAGGGGAGGGAAGCTTCCGAGGCGCGTCCAGGAAGAAGGGGGGAGGAGGGAGAGGAAAGGAGGGAAGAACGAGGAAGCGCCTCGTTCCCGGGATGAGGGGACGTCCGGTCCGGCAGAATCCAGGAGAGGGATGAGGGAACAGCTCTCTGGGAGTGGGAGTCGGGGATACTTCGATGTCACGGAAAAGGGAGGTGTGGGTGGCCCTTCCTGCCTTGAACGGGAAGCTGCTGCTCGCCCTCCGGATGATCTCAGGAGGAAGAAGAGGAATGGGAAGAGGAGGAGCAGAGGAGGAGGAGGTCAGTGGTCGAGGGAAGCTTCCCCGTGTACCCGCAGGAATCCGGTGAACAGAGAAGGAGAGGCCTCGCAGGCCAACACCGGGATATCTTCTTTCCCGATCCCTTTCTCCGACATCGACGTGGATCTCCCCTCCCTTTTCCCCACATGCAGCTGCGGGCGGCTGCCTTCCAGGCAGCGAATGAAAAGATGTCGAATCTCCAGGAACTGCAGGTGCTGGGAGAGTCGAGGGAGGGATCCAGAGGACGGCCCTGAGTGAGGATGCAGACGGATCTGGGGACGCCTCTTCTTGCTCCCTGAAGGACCATTCCTTGGCAGTGCAGCCTCAGCGATCACGTTGCGCCCCGCCGTTTCGAGCGATGTTAAAAAGGAAAGGGGGAAGGAGGAGGAGGAGGAACAGAAGACGTTGCAGAGGAGGGCGCTTGGAGGCGAGCGGCTGGAGGAAGTTGAGGCTAATGCTCTTGTAACCCGAGGAACGAACTCTTATGGGGGTGGTCGTGCGGAGTCGCGCAGCTTCGCCAAGCCGCAGCAAAAAAGAACGGCGCGACGCCAAGGGGCGAAACGAAACGACCGGCCTCTGCTGCCGTTCTCCATGCGGGCATTCGCCTCCTCCTCCTCCTCTCCCCCCTCCACTGCACGAGCACGCGCAGCACGCGGATGCGTTTCGGGGGTCACGTGACAGATACAGACCTCCATCCTGGAAGGCCCCGAGCGCTCTCGCGCTCGCTAGGCAACGCACTGTTGCCTGGCAACCGATTCCTCGGCAAAAACGAGTCAGAGCCAGGTCGCTGCCGCCACCATAATGGCCGGTTCCCGGGCGATCCTCCGAAGTGCGCACCCCGGTCGGCCATCCGTTCAGGCGGCGCAGGAGGGCTGCCGCCTCCCAGCGCGCGAGCTGATCGTGCATGCGCACGCGCGCGGAGAGCCGACGCCTCCTGCCCTTTCCTCCCCTACTCACACACCCGCTAGCTCCTCCGTGTCTCCAAGGCCATCCACCGAACGCGGCAAGCGGGACACCCGAAAGAGGAGAGGCCCACCGTGCTCTCCCGGAGGCGTCTTCAGACTGGGGATGTCCCTGAGGCCGAGCGGGCGCCTCGGCAGAAACATGGAGTTCGGGACATCCTCATCTTCTCCGTTCCTCCTCCTCCGTTGTCTGCAGCCCTGCTGCTGCGAAGCTCCGGAAGAAGCGACTCGGATGAATCCACCTGGAAGTTGCGATCCTCGCGCCTCCAGCCCTGGGCAATAAAAAACGGCACCACCCGCTTCATAAGATCGGCAGGTAGCCGGGAAGATTTATTAGCAGCGGTTTGCTTCGGAAACGGGGAAGGGACGCACGCGAGCGCGCGAAGAAGGCGACCGGAGGGCGTTCCCGGCGCCTTCCGCCGGGGTGCTTGGCGAGAAAGGAAAACAATGGAACCCGCTTTGCACGCGGCCGCGGATTAACAGGTGAAGCGCGGCGGAGCGTGGCAGCACGGCATCTTCTCGGACGCAAGCATCCGCTCCGGCAACAGCCCCGGGCATGGCGGCGAGCGGGGGCACTCGCCCCGAGACGGGTCGGATCTTCGACGCCCGGAGGGCGAGCGCGTCTACGCGGGCGGTTCAGGAGAACGGGAAAGCGCCGGCGAGGGGGGAGCTTACGGCCTCGGAGGAGAGCTGCGCGCACGCGCCGCTGGCGAGGCCGCGGTGCGCGTGCGAAAGAAGGGCGCGTCCTCGGTGACGGGGCGACGACCACATTGGCAACGGGTGCGCTCTCAACAGGACTCGCCCCCTCCCCGTTCCCGTTCCGAACGCGGCAGCGCCTTCGGGCAAGAGCAAAATCCCCGCCGAGCCGGCAAAGCGCTCCCACGCGCAGCGCTGCCATGGAAACGCGCGGAGAGGAAAGTGCGGAAGGGGAAATGGAACGGCGCTCGCGCAGAGTTCTTCCCCTCTCCTGCTTATCGCGCCTTCTGGCGCTAGAGCGCTGATAAACCACATAGCAAACGTCGGACTTCCTCCGTGACGCAAGAGCGCGCCTTTTATCTCCGGCCTGGAACGACCCGGAGCAGCTTCGACCGAACCCTCGAAGACTGAAGCTCCTCCGTCACTCTCTTGGATTTCCACCCGGGTGCGCAGGGGCATTGACTTAATAAAAGATAAACGTTTGCAAAGTTTGTGGTAGGGCCGGCTATCCAGCCACGTCCATTTCCAAAGGAATCTGCCTGGTTTCCGGTACGCAGACCGGTGAGGTTCTCCTCGGGAGCAGAGGGGAAGGGATAAACGAAAGGAAAAGAAAAATGAATAGAGAAACTTGGCAGGGTATGGGAAGAGATCACGTTCTGCTGGGGAGGCAGGGGGGGTCCTGTGCATCCTTCCGAGGACGCAGGCAAGTTCTAGCTGCATGTTCTTCAGGTGGGGCCATCTTGTTGCCATCCTCACGAAGCGGGTGGCAAAGTTTATGTGATGTCCCTGTCACTACGCCCTCCTCTTGCATCACTCCAGACCTCTACAATCCCGCGTGGGAAGCAGAGAGCTTCCAGCGAGGCTGCTGGCCGAAGGACGTCGCGTTTGAAAAGTCTTGCAGTGTCCCTGGGGTTGCCACTCGTAATACCGAGGGTCGTCTCAGAACGTTCCCATGGTGGTTGCCGGGCAACTCAATCCACAGGCAGGTGCGGGAGGGGTTCACGTTCCCCGCACCTGACACAATTGGGGTTCACACGTACTCCGGGTCCATTGATGCCTGTGGGCATTGCACGGGAGACCCTGATGCAGCAGCATCAACGCCGACTCCCGCCATATTGAAGGGAGGGGTGCGAGCATCCAAGAGAGCACTGGGAGACCACTGTACATCTTCCAGCTGAATGTCCGGCAGCTCGCCCCAGAGCAGGTCCTCGAGGTGCGCTCGTCACTCGGGGTCGCAGAGTCTGTGAGCTGACCCGTCGTCCACTCACGCAGTTCTTTTCCACTGCCAGGAATTTCTGCTGAGTCCTCCCATCTAGCCGGAAGGCTGCAGCGTATGCATTCCCTCAGGGAGGGCAGCGCTGCTGCGAGGAAGGTGCTGCCTGCCCACGCACTCTTCGCGGGACTCTCGACAATCTCCCGGAGCAAGCAGTTGCTGTAGTAGCAGTGCGACAATCGCTGCGCCCGTTCCGGAAATCCCTCTGTGGTCTTCGCCCACGCGCGAACGGCTTCCTGCAACCAGGCACCACTGCTTTCTCGGGGCAGGACAGGAGATCCAACTGCTGCTCGTCCTGGTAGGCGTAGCCACCCGCCGGAGCTGCAGCCCGCAGTGGGAGACGCCGCGGCAATGACGCGCAGAGGAAGGACACGAGTCCTGCGCTGCCAGTGCCTTGCTGGACGAGCAGATGCGCAGGCTCCCTCCAGGTGGAGCTCCAGAACTTCTCCACGAGGGCAAGGATCCGAAATCGGAGCTGCAGCAGTTCCATCCACTGCAGCGCCAGGAGTCGAGGCCGCTGCCATCCCTCCCTTGGAGGTCTTCGTTTATCTGCGCTTCGGCGGCTTTGCTCCGGACGAACCACGTGACCGCGCCTGAGCTCGCCCTTTGCCTGGCATCCCCGGGCACATTTCCGACGAGGCGCTGATCTTCCAGCATCCGGAAGGAGGAGGAGGGAGGGGAGAGAGAAGAGGCAGCGGCCGGCTGCCCGTCCTCCCACGCGGAGTCGCTCGCCGCGTGAGTGGAGAACCGCGGAAGGTCGCGAGAGCCTCCGCCGCCGCTGGACCACCTCCCTTTCAGTCGCTGGAGGATCAGGAGGGCATGGCCTCTCCTCAGGACCGGGTGAATCCCCGCGGCAAAGGGGCGTTCCGGGTGGGTTGCTCTCTGTTTGCAAACCCAGCCACCCTTGGGGAGGACCCGGAAGGATCCCTCCTTTCCCGACCCTCCCCTCCTAGACACAAAGGGCCGATCACGTCCCCGACGCATCCCGGGAGCAAAGCGTGAACCTTCCCTTCTTCCTTCGTGAGGTGGCAGGAAAGTGCTATCCCGCCCTCCAACCCTCACGTCCTCGGGAGCGGGAAGAGAGACTCTCTGGAGCACCTTTCGAGTACTTCGCCCGTTGCGCCGCCACCCTAGGGAGAGCGACCCAAACCTTCCCGATCGGTACGAGCAGCCAGCCTCATCCCTATAGCGCGTTTCGGGATGCGTCGCTGAATGCGCGCGGGGCTGGAAGAGGAGAGGTAGATCCGGAAAGGCGGAACTTGTCTTCGGTGGGGGAGGGGGAGGGGACAGAGCTGCTGCATCCCGCCTCTGAGAGCGCAGGGAAAGTCAAATCCAGAACGGATACGGTCGGAGTCTCGTTCCGTGCCGCCATCCTGCCTCGCACGGGGAGCCCCTCTGGATAATCCCGAGAGAAAGAGGAATAAAGGGAGGGGGGGCAGGGAAAGGAATGGGAAGAGAAGGAGCGGAGGAGGCCCTTCACCGTCCCCCTCTCCTGCCGATGAGAGGGCAGGAACGAGGACACGGGAAAACCGGAGACGACCCACGCAGGAGGAACTGGAAGTGGTGCCCCACTGCGCACATCCTCGCGTCCCGAAAGATCCGCCCACGCACAGACCGACGAGCGAAGGAATGCGACCGCTCCCACCTGCCACGGGCGGGTGTGTCATACGGAAAAGTGCTGGCGCCTAGGCTTCCGAGAAGCCGGAAGAAGTGCCCGTCCTCCCCTCTTCCTCCGCGGAGGGACGGCGGGAAGAGGAGAGTCCCTCCGGCCGCCCTCCGAACGTGTGTCCTGGAGGAACGGGTGCGCGGGCACTCCCGAGGTAGCCCGAGCCTGTAGAGTCCGCGGACGGCTACAAGACGTCACTGGTAGCGCTCCGGGATGGATGGGGTGCGCTCCGTCGCGACGGCGGCTCCTTCACGCCCTCCCCCCCCCCTCCACCCAGGCTGCAAGCGAAGGTCGGAGGAAGCGGAGGGGGAGGAGGTGAACCGTCTTTCCGGAGAGTTTCGCTGGTGTCTGCTAGGTGCGCTCATATTTCGGTCCCTTGGAACGTCGCTGTCCCCAGGCATCGAGTCCTCCCCGCGGAGGAAGGTCACACGCCTGACTCGCTTCAGCATCCGACGGAGGTGCTGCCCTCCCTCGCTCTGCGGCACGGCGGCGGGTCGGGGAAGACGAAAAGAAGGCGGCCGAAGGAGCTTCTCTTCCCCTCCCTCCACCTGCCCTCCCCCCTTCTCTCTCCCTCCCCTTGTTGGTGTTCCCTCCTTCCACGTTGTGCTCCCTTCCTGGGTACACGGAAGCTCCCTCTCTCCGTTCGTCTCCAGGAACGGAGAAGACCTGCGGCTTCCCCCCCCACCCCCACCCCTCCGCGGTCTTCCTCACAATGCCAGGAGGTGCGCGCGTCTCCAGGGAGGCCTCGTGCGGGTCGTCTCTCCCCCCCCGGCTGGCCGCTGGCCCTCCGGGACCATGATCTGTCGTGCCGAGCGAGCTCGAAGTGAGCGCCCTCACCTCGTCCCGCTGGCGACTGATCCTTCCGGAAATCCCCCTCTCGGCTGCCGCTCGATGTCTCGAGGGGCAAGGTCACTAACCCCTTTAGGAATCCCATACGCGGAAGGTCCCCCGGAACGAGTGGCGCGCCTCCGCGACCCCGACTGCGACCCCGCCGCATCAGCAGCATGGCAAGTAGCTCGACTTCTGGTCGGGTCACCGCGCTGTCGCGCACGGTGACCGACCAGCCGTCTGTCGATCTGGCCTTTCCACTCGCAACAGAAGGGTTGCGCGCTCGGCCTTGCGCTCAGGATCTCAACAAACAGACCCTCGGGGCTGTCCGCCAGGCGGCTCGTTTAGCCGGATGGACGAGTACCTCGTCGTCGTGCGCGGTCCCTCTTGGGACGAGGAGCCAGTTCTTCCCCGCCAGCGAGGAGAGGGTGCGCTGAGGGAGGGGATAAAGGAGATCCCCTTACCCTTGGTTGCGAGATTCTCCCCTGTCCTTGTGTTGTCGAGATTCTCAGGAGACGAGGTGGTTGCGCCGCCGGAGATACGGGAGGATCCGAGAAAAGTTCCCGAAAGTTCGAGGACGTACCCTCATGGTGGTCCTCCAGGAGAGCCTGCAGAGCCCCATGGGACGAGACCCCTTCCCCCCTCAGGGAAGCGAAGACCCGCTGCGATAGGATCGCGACCCTTTTTCCCATCTTCTTCCCTTCCATCCCTCCCTCATGCAGACTCCCTTGTCTCCCCCAAAAGAGCGAAGGGTCCAGGTTTCCGTGCCCCTCTTGCTGGTGTGGCCCCTCTCCAAGGTCGAGCGCGTCCTCGACCTTGGGGAAAGCTGAAAGAAGGAACGAGGTGTAGGGAGCAGAGAGCCTTACCTTCCGGCTTGCCCCTCCACACGTCATGGCATGCCAGAAGGAGGTCGCGCCGGCAGCTCGGCGTGCCTGAATAGGCCAAAGGGACCGTCTCTGCGGCTGAGTGGGGACCGGTCACGGAGTTGTCTTGTGGGAAGTGTTGTCGGGGCGACAGACGGTCGAGAAGCAGCCCCGGAAGTTGAGCGCGGGACGGGGACCAGCACGGAGTTGGGGCGGCCTGGGCTAGAGAGGGTGTCGACGTGCATCGGTGGGACCCGAGACCGGAAGGGAAGGAGGGGAAAGGTAGTGGACCGGGAAGATCCGGCCGGCCCCATTGCCCGCCGGAGGTCACGTGGAGAAACCTGGAGCTGAGTAGGTTCCGGAGGAAGGGGAAGCCAAGCACGCGACGAATGCCTTCTCGGGGCGCTTCCCCAACCCGGTTCGCAGGCAGCATGAACCCCCCGCCCAACTGTTCCGTAGCTCCAGCTCATCCCGCGATGGCCCGCGGCAGTGCAGGCTAGGGGATCGGAGGGGAGCAGAGAAATTACCGGAAGTCGAGAGGCCGAGGAGCCTGGGCTGGGGAGGAGCGGAATGTCTCTCGGCCCAGAAAGACGCTGCAAATCTTTCCTGAAAGCTTTACGAAGGAAGGGAGGTCTGCGCAGGCTCTCTTGAGCGCAGCCCGCGCAGTGCGCGATGCTCCTGCAGGGCGCATGCGCACGGATGCCACGCGTGCGTCGAGATTGCTCGGCACATCCTTTCCTTTCGTCCTTCCCGGGGGAAACTGCATGATCATCAGACGGCCGGGTCTCATTGCGAGCGGGGCGCAGATGTCGCGTGTCGGCGAGAGTCATCGGGACGCAGGGTGCGTCTCAGGGCAGCACGTGAGCGCCGCTGGCTGCTGCTGCTGCGAGGAGACTGGGTTCCGAGCGCGGCGGAAGATCGACGGATCGCACGTGCTGGCAAGGACTGAGGGGGAGGAGGAGGAGGAGGAAGAACCGACTCGGCTTGGCGGGCGTGCGGAGCGGTACCGCTCCCGGATCACGCGCGTGGGAACGAGCAGACGACGTCTCCGGGCCGCGCGACACGCGATGAGAGCCCGTCCGTTGCGTGCTTCGATGGTCCTCCGCCCCCGCAATCACGCGCGAGCGGCATCTGCCGGTCGCGCCCCGCATCTGACTTCCTTTCGGGACGGAAGCAGCGGACCTTCCGGCGAAGATGATGCCGCCGCCGACGGAAAAGCAGGAGCAACAGGAAGAGGGGAGTTCTCTCGTCCTTCCCGGGGAGTTCCCGGGCAGCTGCAGGGAGAGCGCAACCTCCCGGACCGGGCCGGTTCTGGAGCCACCTCAATGGCGGCTCCAGTCGGGACGTGCGCGCCGCGTTCCCCGAGTTTCCCTTCCAAGCTTTCCCCCCTCCCCTTCGTCGTTCTTCTTTCCAGCGAGTACCCCCGACAGGAACTCGGGAAAGCGATCTTTCTCTTCTTCCTCATTCCCGTTCCTTTGCCTCCAACTGCCCCCAGGAATCCGAGAACCGATTGCTCCTTCTCGAGAGAAACTTCCGAGGATAAGAAAACGAGGGAACTCCCCCAAGTCCTTCGGAGGATTTGCCGCTCGAGGGAAGGTAGGGGGGGAAGGGAATCGGGGTGACGAAGAGACAAAGGAAGGGAGGATCAACCCGTTCGCCCCCCCCCCCTCCTCCTTTGTCTCTGCGGTGCTGCCGGAGCGCCCACCCGCGCAGCTTTTGGTCCTCCCCCGCCCGGGTCCGGAATGCTCTGAACTGCGCTCAGTAGAGGGTCGCCGCGGCCTTGAAAAGGGAAGCACTGGGAGACGCAGCCGATCTCACCTTCCAGCAACGCATCCCGCCGAACGAGAGGAAACGGAAGGGAAGAGAGGCGCCGTTTCGTTCAGAGTCGAACGGAGGGTCCCGAGCGTAGAGAGGCTTGGTCGGAGTCCTTCCGCTGGGAAACCCTGATTCGGGAGTACGAGAAAGAAAAAAAAAGTTTTCTTGCTTCCTTGACGCATCCTCCTGCGGGATTCGGTAGGGGGGAGGGAGAATGGTCTCACTTCCGTCTCTGCTCCAATACTTCGCAGTAGTCGAAGGATTTTCACTTTCTGTCGGCCGCCGTCGGCAGCGCAGCGGCCGCCGGGCTCCTTCTGTTGCCCTGGTGACAGAGGTTCCGGCTTCCAATCCCTCCGGACGCCGTTTGCTTTCCTCCCTCCTGCGCGCGGCTCACAGGACGCTACCGTCGTCCGTTGCCTGGCGTCCCTCAGCTTCGGGACGAAGTGCCCGGCGATGACGACGGGCAGCTCCTACCGGAGCGTTCGCAGACTGGAGATCCTCGAAGGTCGTGCGGAGTTTCAGGTGGTCCCCCAACCACGCAAAGAGGGAGCTGCTACTATCGTTAGCTCGGTAGTCCTCTGACGGGACGACCGAGCAGCCGCTCCTGACGTCACACCCGCCATCCGGAAACCGGTAAGCTGCCTGAAAGTACCGCCCAGCAGCGCGGCGCTCCGTTTCCAGCAGCCTGCATCTTCCTCGGAAGGGCCTGCCCGCATCCGCATCTTGACAGTCCCTCGTGCTCAATCTTCGATCCGGGACGCTGCCACCAGAGAGGAGGTTCCAGGCTGTGCAGCAGGCGTACGGGAGCTTGGAAACCATCCTCAGAGCAACAGCATAGCTGCTGCTTTGTTCTCCAAGGCACATCAAGGTGGTCAAGAAACTCAACGGGACGCAGTTTTTGGGTGCTGAACAGGCAGACGCACCACCGTGTGGATCGTGCGCGATCCGTGTGGTGCATCTGCGACCGTGCGTCTCTGCACTAGTTCTTCTTCTTAATTAAAAAAAAAAACAAAGAATCATAAGGAAGCATCGAGTGTAGAATTAGCATAAAAAACGAAAATGTGAAAATTATGGACGAAATGGAAATTGTCAAATTTACGAAACATCCTCGATGATGGAAAGGCAAACAGGGAATGTGGAACTCTTGATTGTGAGGACGGGCGTGACTTTCCCGACACTGTGCAGCGCAGATGCCACTTTTCGTTCTTCCTCCTTGACTTCGCCATTTCGTCCAGACACTCGCGTGGCCGTCTGGACGTTCCTGAGGCCCGACCTCTGCCGAAAGTCCCTCCCTCCGCGAGCTCTCTTCGACACCCTCACCCTTCGTTCGTGCTCGTCCTAGCGGTGGTGCCACACGTGTGTTCTCTTGCAGAAGACGCTTGGAAGCTCTGCGAGGATCGCAGACACTAGAGGAACCCGGGTGGAACCTCGCCCGGGGTCCAGGCAGCTGATTCCCGTTCTCGGGACTCCTCAGTGCCCAGAGCCGCAAAGAACGCGAGCTTCCCACAAGTCGCGCCTCAGCTGGACATGTTGCGGGTCTCCTTGTCGTGGTCCCAAGGGTCACTCGACCACAATCCGACTGGATTTGGCACCGTCGCGGGCACGTTCTCCTCTTCCGCTGCTTGGGCTTGAGATAAACAGCCTCAGCATAAGATGCACGGGGAACCCCCAATCTGGAAACTGTTATCACTTGCAGCTCTGAGTGTTGAAAGCTGGATGCGACCAAGACAAACAACTTCAGCGGCTGTTTCTCAAGTCTATGACTGCCTATATAGTCTATGACTCAAGTTGCCTTCTCTCATATGCATGAGATGGGCACTCCAGGAGAACAGTCCATGTGATGGATTGATGCTCTTTAATTGAACGCACCTATTAGCGACCATTTTAACAAGTAGATAATTATCTAAAGTGACTGTAGAGCTCCTTTTCGTCCTAAATGCCAACCTGTAGCAGTTGCAGAGCATCAGAATCATTGTAAATCTATCAAAGAGATCATGGAGCACGTTCGTTCGAGTGAATTACTATGAATTACATTGCAGTATGTATAATAATTACACTCCGTCTCAAGGCGCTGGACGTTCGAGCACGCAACTATGCGATTCAAAATACCTGCCATAGCAGACTCCAACTCGTTGCTAAGTTGATGAGCATCGAAACCACGGAATGGGAATTGATTTTCAAAAACTCAGGGAGGTACCCATTAATAGGCCAATCTAGACATTAAACACTCTTTGGATATGCGCGCGTGACGACATAAAAGGAGCAATGACAACTCTCGAAGATGCTCTAAAAGATATCACCTAGCGTGTCGGTTATATTGATGACACTTTAAATTACACTTTCTTTTTTTTTTTTTTTTGCTTTCCGTTACGATATTTGTACGGTGATCCAGAAGGATGCATCAATTGTGGATGCAGCACGGTCGTCTTCGATCCTCGGAGGAAGCAGCTTTTCGATACCCGGGTTTGATGGGCGGGAGACGGGATCCGTGGGCGCAATTTACGTTCATAGGAGGCTGGCGCATCCCTCAAGCCGCTGCCAAACTTGTAATCACAGAAAACCGACTCCAGCAAGAGCCCCCTACAGACACTTATCTCTTGCAGTCAAGGCTCCTCTCATTTGGTTAGGAATAGAGCACCATGGGAAGGAAATGTATAGAACAGGAATACCTTGGGTAATTCTAGAGGGAGGGGAAGAGCTGCCATTATTGGCTCAGATAAGAAAAAGAATGGGGGGGGAGGCATACAGAAACACATTAAGGACACCAGAGCGGATTCATGAAGATTTTTGTTTTGTAGATGAGAAGAGGGATTTTTCGGTACATCAAGTAATTTTCCTTTTTAATTTCCCAGTAAGCGTTCCGGAGTTCCAGGAAGGAAAATGGGGAACGAAAAAGCACGATCGGGCAGAGCGCTGCTGGGAAGGGACGCAGAGAGTTCTGCGCCAACAGGGCACGCGCGCTGTAAGAGCAGCCTAGCATTCGGGTCGTGAATCATCACCTGCGGATTCTGTGCTTTTCGCACATGGGGACTCCTCGCGGAAAAGGTGATAATTTGAATTCGAATGGCCGTCCTTGCGAGAGAGGAAGGTGATCTTTCCTTGGACTCAGACATCCGTCCTATATGATGTCTACCAACTTCTGCTCCTCGGATGCCTTTCCCTTCATTGGATGATGTTGAGAAATGATGACCGCCGGCACGAAATGGTACATGAAGCTCGGAAGTTGCGGATGCTACGGATCGAGTCTCCTGTCTATACATGGAATGTATAGACAGGAGGTTCACTATATAAACAGCAAGGAATGGGACCGAATATGCAGAAGATGCAGAGCACAGGAGGGAGAAATGCCTACATCGCATCAGCCACTGCGCCTATCATGAGAGCCACATGACGAACTTGTGCGTCAAAAAAAGACCACTCGACAGGAGTGGGAACAAAAACTGACTTCGAACAGCCCTTTCCCAGGAAACGATTCTAGGTTGAAGCCAAAATTGCTACCAGGGAGAAGACAACGTCTTGGACAGTCTTCCACAGAACTCAAGACCAAAGAAGAACAGGAAATGTCGTGGTCTGGCTACCTAGTTTGCCGCTCCCTGGCTACCATAAGAGCAATCGATGTAGAGATCCAGAGGATCATGGAATCCAGAGAACGACGATGTATACCCAGGAGACTAAAGATCCCGGAGTGGCAGGGAAGGAAGCAGGCATCAGGGAGGAGACGATCTGCACAACTCTGCAGCACTCAGAAGGCAACATGGGCCACCTCCCGAACTCGGACCATCTTGCCAGCCGATGCCAGCCGAAGAACGGAGGTCGATCTATAAAGGGATCGCCATATTGCGGACATGATGGGATGGTTCCCACCACTGTTTGTACACCCCTTCATCACACCCTGTAGGGACCTCTTGTGAATGAGTGAAAGCAGCTCATCATTTTCTGCATGCATACGATGAGTGCTCTTATGGGGGTCACAAGCTTGGGATGTTGCTTCTCCGAGGGGCGCATTTTCTGCTACTGCACGGGAGATTCAAAAGTTGTTCACCTTCCCATATCAGCAAATTAGAGGTCATTCGGTGTAGCAACCTAATGGTGAATTGTTGTACTCGGTAAATGGAGAGCCAAGGATCTGGAATCGGAAAGCTCACTTGCTCCATTTAACAAAACCTGCCTCACCACTTTGAAATGATGTCTCTCGATGAATTTGGCGATGAGGCCGAGGGCTCCGTTGCTGCATCCAGCGCTCCTCACCTTCGGTTCTTCGGAACACAGAGCTCTGGGCCTTCTTCCTTAGTTGCAGCAGGAAAGGAAAGCGGTAGGGAACCCGCTGGCAGGAACGCAATTTAACAGGTTCTCTTAGGGAACCAACGCAAACACTCAGCACGTCATCTTCACCTTTCCAAAAGGTCGGAGTTCCAGATCAGGACAGACGGCACTTGTTGCAGGATCCTGATGGCGTCACCAAGAATGAAATTCTCTCTTTTCATATCATCCCTTTGTGCCTCAAGGTGCTTGCTCCGTTGTCCTTCGTGAGCCTCCTCTCTCTAGGACCAGCTTTGAAGCACGCGGAGGACTCATTTTCCGATCTCCACTTCATCCAAGAGCTTGGTTTCTTGAAATATCTTCTAGAGCTGTGGCCGACGAACGCAGCGGTGGTCCTGTCCGGAAACCCACTTGGATGCACCAGAACGTCACTCCTTCTGCCCGTGACAACGCAGCCTTCGGTAACGTGACGTCTTGAGATTTCCTGTCTACTCTCAAAGCCTACAGTGTGGCAGACAAGACACGCCCCCTTTTCGCAGGTGGCTTCTTAATTAAGCTCAAGAGCAGGCTGTGGATACCGAATGTTGGCATCACTCCATCTGCTAACCGTCCACCGCTGGCTCATCATCTTCGTTGATGTTCACTTGCGATCCACGAAGAAAGCTCAAACTCTTTTCTGGACTCGTGTTCTGATTCCTGTGGGTGGATACTCTTAGAGACGGAATGCTAGTTCGTCATGATAACGGGGGGATTCATGAATGAACGTCCTGAGTAAAGTACCCAACTCTTGCTAAAGTACCCAACTCTTGCGTATTGCCAACATTCCTACACTTTGCTGGTGCGCTGCAGCCGTTCCTGTCACCATGAGAGGACACGTGCGGAGTCCACTCTCTGGTGACCTCTAAAACGCGCGAGAAATCGAATTTCCCCCACTGCGCCACAGTCCTGGAGGAGTTTGCGGATCATGATCCGAAAACAGCTGCCCAGCGCGAGTCGAGGGCCAGGGTTCCCCTCAAGAACTTGGATTTCCGCAGTTTCCCATCAGCCTCCATGAAAGGGGAAACAACAAGATGGAGCTCACTGGCTCTCCTTCAGAATGGAAAGACGAATGAATGACGACCGTGCGTACACAAGAAACACTGATAGGGGAACTGGAACCATTGCAAGAGGAAGGAGTCACGACAAGAGTCCAGCAGCACCTTGCCGTTTTGCTAGGACCTTGTGGACCTGATTTTTCTTTGAGATTCGTTCCCTCCCTTTTTTTTCTTCCAAGCAAAAAGAAATCTCCATGAGAAACCCATTCGCGCGCATGCCGTGACCTCCACTGATAGACCTCGGGTGTAGGGACGAACGGAAGCTGAGAACTGCCTTCTAGAGGAATTGTATCCTTCCAGGAATAAGAATGGTCGTTCAGTACAAGCGGATAACAAAGATCTCCTCCCAAAATAGGGTTGGAGGTTTTCCACCTGCGATCGCACCCGCCCCGGCGAGAATTCACCTCCAGCATCCGTGCCGAACGGAGTGCTGCGTCTTAGCGACCCCTCATCGGAGAGCATCCCTATCGGGAGAGGACCGTGGCTTGCGTGGGTCGAGCTGTTCCCCACTCGCCGGGCAACCCGCGCCGTTCTCCGCCCATTGCTGCTCTCGTCCAGATAGCCTCCGCGTGCTCTCCGGAGTGCCGCACCGGCGTTTCCGCCTCGGTTCTACAGATGCTGAGATAGAAGGAAAGGAAATCCGGGGATTCCCGGAAGCCAGCTCCGTCTCAAAAAGGAATGCGTTTGAGAGAAATGGTGCCCGGTTACCGGGGAGGACGGACCCAGGACCGCCGGAAACAGAGGCGAGGGCAGGGAGAGCGGCTCCAGACACGACTCCGAACAGCGTTCTGCCCGTCCCTTGCGCTCCTGGCCTCCATATCAGCGTATCCTTTCAGTCGATCGAGGGTTCTGCTTCGAGCAGAACCTTCGATCGATCACCCGTGCGAACAGCGTCCTGGATGCAAGACGCGGATCCTTCGCGCGGAAGATGCGCGGAGTGGGACGGGACGTCGCTGCAACTCATTCGCGGCAAGGCCGCGTGTGATGTGCTGATTCCGGCGCCGGCAGGCGCGGAGGTGCAGAGAAAGGCAAAGAGGAGGCCAAGTTGAGGAGGGTGAGGCAAGAACGGCGGCTTGCAACCGGCCCATCCGGGAGGCGGCGCGCGAGTTCGCCCAGCGAAGAAGAAGGACGGAGCCACCGCCCTCGGCGTCCCTCCGATAGACGGGCGTCCACCCGGCGGGCCTCCTTTTCGCCGCAGGAGGAGCGCGGGCGTTGGTCCCGGCCACGGTATTTGGGACGCCGGGGTCCTGGGATCCTCGGGTGACGACGGTACCCCACGGAAGCCCGAAGTTTTTCGTCAGCACGTAGGTGGACCGCTTGAGGGTGCACAGCGGCGGTGGTGCCTTCCACCACGAGGCTGGACCGCCAGATGGAGCAGATGAAGCAGGAGCCAGAGGGAATCCGCAGAGACCTCGGCAGGCTCCGCAGTCACGCTCAGCAGTTTGCTTCCGCGTTCGGAGGGAGCAGCGCCCTTCCTCCAGGATAAATAGATCGTGAAAATGGTGGCAGGTGCATTCAAGACGTGCATGACGTGCACCCCGAGTTCTTAAGGAAACCTCCGTTCCGCGGGGCAACCGATACCACGTGGCCTATGAATCTGAGGGGGAGTCATGCAAAAAGCGACTCGACACCCCGTCAAGATGAGCAGCTCCCGCAGCGAGGGTTGCGATCTCCAGAGGGAGGGAGACATCCGCAAGTTTGGCATCGGCACACCTGCGGCACATCTTCGGCATGAACACCGCGGGTTCGAGAACGCTGGAGCAGGGTTCTTACGCTCCGTCCGGTGTCCGCTGCGCCGCGGGTGACCGCCTAGACGACCTAGAGGGTTCCTTCGCCACCAAAAGCAGGTCCCTGGCTTTCGCTCACTGCAAGAGGGCTCTCGCGGGGATCAAAGAGGAAGGAGAAATCTGCCCCGGGTTCCCCGACGCGTGTGGGCCTCTTCCGACGTACGGACGGACTCGTCTCTTCGGTCCCGGGCCTCTCGGGCTGCACGCCGAGGGGTGGCGCCCTCTCTGGTCACCAACCGAACGAGCACGCATCACTGCCGCTGCTCGTTTGCTTTTGGGTGGCAGCGGCGCGGGACGATGGAGACTTCCCCATGGATGTCTGGCGAGAGCCGGCATTCGGGGGACGCGGGGAAGAGCCCTGGGCTCGCCGCTGGTCCTCCAGATCGCAAAGAGGGAGAATCTGCGTTTCAGGGGGTATCCTCTTCCGACACGCGGTTGCGGGAGGCGGCTCGCATATCCCTCACCTCTAGTGAGTCGATCGCGGCAGTACGTGCGTAGGAATCCTGCCGTCGTCAAGCAAACACCAATCAGTGCGTTCGCGCAGACTTAAGGGAGAGGAAGGGGGAGGGGGGGAAGTGGAAGAGCGAAGGACGGAGTACAGTCAACTCGGATGAACCAAGCGCATGGCCCCCGGCGGGGCTGCCTGCTGACGCCCTCGGCGAATGAACGAGGAACAAGGCACCTTCCCGCTCCGAGCGATTGACCCCGGGACGCGCGGTGAGGAAGGATCTCGGAAGCCCCTTCTCCCTCGCGTGAGTCAGGGAAGAACACGGAAACGCCCCGGATTCATCTCTCCCGCCCCGTGCGGTTCGGTCTCGCGGACGTCGGTCGCTCAGGATCCCCTCTCACGATGTCTCGCGAGGCTGGACCGAAGCCCCGGGTCGTCTCCAGGAAGAGGGAAGACGTAGGAATGCGAAAAGAAAAAAAAAAAAAAGAGCAGCAGACGGATTCGGTGACGGATGCTGAAGCTGGGAGAGTGGGGGCGAACCCTCTGTGGCTTCACAAGGGGACCACCAAAGAACAGGAAACCGGGAGACGGTGGCTGCGAGGTGGATCCTCCTGGAGCGCCCTCCGTCAGCAAGGAAAAGAACGATCCGGCCTGCTGAGGCATGGAGGAACGATCCCGGGCTGCCGTTCTCGCTGGTTCGGAGTAGCAGGAGCGGCTATCACCGGGATTACCAGCTCCCCGGCGCGGATGTCCTCCAAGCACTGAGTCACGTGATGGCAGGGATGACGCCCAGGGAGAGAGGGAAGGGGAGGAAAGAGAAGGGGACAACTCTAATGGCAGACGGAGCACCGAGTCTCCACTTCACCCACCGCGACGAAGGCCGAGGTCCCTGGGGACTGTCCTGGCCCACTAAGTCCAGTTCAACCACGCAGCTTCCCCGGAAAACGGAACGGCTTACGATGGAAGAGAGGATGGCCCGTGGTCCCCGGCGGCTGAGGCTCTGGGATCGAGATCACGTGCTCTGGATGCCGCTAAACTGCTGCCCCGGATGAAGAGGAAGCTGGGATGCCCCGCAGCCTCGGTTCGCACCTTTGCTCTCTTTTGAGGTACTGCCCGCGGCAACAGAGAAAGCAGCCGGCGTAGCGCGATGCAGTCGCGGCCTCCGGACAGCGGACGAAGAGGCATCCAGTGGTGCCAAGGGATGAAGAAGGGGGGGACTCGCTTCTCCTTAGGTCATCCCGATCCGCACTTGCGCTGCGCCGCGCTCCGAGTCGGCGATCACGAAACGTGGACCAGAGGAAGACTCCTCGCCGAGGACGAGTTCCCTCCCTACCTTTGCCTCGTCTTCGCCTTCTCTTCACGGGACGCGTCTTTCGCGAACAGGAACGGGGCGAGGGAAACTGCGCCCACTAATCTTCTCGCACGAAGCCAGAGGATTTTCAGTCTAGTCAGTCCAGGGAGTTTATTTTAAAAAAAAATTATAAAAAATATACAGCAAGACATGAAGTCCCAACAAGAACAATTCTTCAGGGGGTGCCTGTAAAGGGAACGAGAAGAGGAAGGAATGGGGTAAGAAGAGAGAGGGACAGAGGAAAGAAGTGAAAATAAAAACTAAATAGGCAAGAGCAACTGTTCTTATGCTTGAGGGGTCATCGGCGAGGGGATCACACTGCCCGTTCCGTCGAGTCCTCTGCATCCTACGCAGTCATGCCGGCAAACTCCTCCTGATGGCGTTACCCCAATGCCATTACGTCGCGATCCTCAGGAAGCGGATGGCGAAGTAGATGACTTTGTTATTCCTCCCTCCACTTGGTTACTCGTAGCAACGATGTCGCGGGAGCAGCGCAGCACAGCGATTGAGGCGTCATGGCACTCTGAGAAAAGAGGGTCTTTTCAACTCGACACTAGACTCCTCAGCCCGGATCGGGAGGAACTTCTCACAATGTCCTGAGGGTATCGTGTCGCCCCCCGGGGCCGACGAGGTCAATAGAGACCGAGCATCGTTTCAGAACTAAATTACGAAGAGTGCTCGATAAAAATAAGGGAAAGAATAAGTATTATCAATAGGCACTACAGGAGCCGATATTTGTTTGGGGGACCGACGAGGCAAGTAGCGCTGGACGCTGCAAGCGCCAGACCGATCGCCGGTCGCCGTGCCCGTCACAGATTCGAACACTCCTCGGCACAAGCAAGCCTCAAAGCACCCTCTTCCTGGCTTCTCCTTTCGCCATCCATCGGCCGACTGTCTGATCTTCAAGTTAGGGGGATACCCCGGAAGGAATCACCCTGTGAACTCAGAAAGGCTCCGGAGGAAGGAGTCCGTTGTTCTTAAGCTCGGGAGGAAACCCCAAAGAAAATCTCCTCCTTATTCTCTCTGGACGGGTACCAATTCTCATTTCTCCTCTGAAGCGGACGCGGAAAGGATCCGCTCCTGGAATTTCTCCTTGGGAGGGAACCCACACGAGAACTGCTCCTTGTTACTCCCCTGAAGAGGAGGGTGAAGATGACTTGCAGCTTCCTTCTGCCTCAACTCGGGACACTGATTCGCGGTCTCTCTTCCTATAGGTGACGACCTGATAATCAGCGGATGACCAGGTGTCTTTGTTATTGCTGTTGTTGACAATGACGATGACCACGTTCGTTGCCTCGAAAGAAGGAACCATCTTAAATAGTGTCGATAAAAATTCCATCAGCAGCACACACAAAAAAAAAAGATATCCATCAGAAAGAAGCCAACGGAATGAAAAGAGAAATGCTTGCACGAACCAACTCATGCAGCTGCACTCACAGAGTCCGTAATTGAATGAGGATTGCGTGCCTTGCAAGTACCGAGATCTTTTGTCGGATCGTCTCCGAATTAGCAGGTCCAGCTATCTGGAATAGAATCCAAAGATCAGGATCTCGGTGATAGATAGGAGGAAGACTTCCGGAATCACCCGCGAGGGACGTCATCGTTAGGATTCCTTTTCTACGAGAGCATCTGTACTCCGCGGGGATGCCCAAGCTGCGCTGCAACGATGGAAAGCCGAGCCGCATTCTCGAGATGGGGCGAAAGAAGCCGCAAACAGGGTACAGAAGCAGGAGGACCCCAGTTTCACTGAAGGGCCAGCCGCACTGGGGAAGAACGGAGGGACAACAGACACTGGCACGCAAGAACACGTGAGACACCGCCTCCCGAGGATTACCGGAACTTTCGGAAGCGCCTGCCATGACAGCCCGCCGCAGGAGATTTCCTCCCCTCAGATGCACTCGGACCTGTCCAGACCGACGTGACCCGCACTGGAAAGCGACCACCGAAGATATCTTCCCCCGCCTGCAGTTACACTTTCCAGCGGAGGTTCAGGAACCGTGCCCGAGGGACACGCAAGCTTGCGATCGCTCTCTGGAGGTCCCTCCGGTTTTCTACCCTGAGCAGCGAATGACGAGCCGAAAGAGGAGACCTCCGTTCCGCCGCCATCCATCGCGCAGTGTCTGCGTCCGCTAACAAAGCACCAGCGACTGGAACTCGAGACCGGTTCGTGTGGAAGGTCTTGAAACCAAACGCCGGCGTGGGAAGAAAATGGAGCACTGCCCGAGGGTGCGATGGATGGAGCCGATGCTCTTCCTCAGGGAGTCATCTTTCATGTTTTCTTTGCTGCTGCCTCTCGTTCTTCGCGCGACGCTGCAGCATGAGAGCGTGCCCGACAGTCCCGATCGATTTCGAAGCAGGTAGAAAACCTTTCCGCAGCTTTTTCAACATTTCTTTTCCTTCTTTCTAATTCCGTAGTGATTAAAAGAGAAGAGGAGGAGGGGGCGAAGATTTTGTTGCGGACGAAATCTTCGAGAGTAGCTCCCTCTTGTTTTCGCGAAGAGGAACGATGGAAGACAGGCAAAGCAGAACCCGAGTCTCCCTCCCAAGTTCTTCTTTGGACGCCCTTGGCACAAATCCTTGAACTGTGGATGTCGGCGCGGATGCCATTCGGCCTCGCAGCTGAGACACCCAGCCCACTCTGTCCAAATCGTGTTTTGCTTTTGCTTCTGTCCCCATCTCACATACCCCCATTGTCCTCCGCCGTCCCAGAATGGTCTACTGACGTCCCATTCATGGCTTGTTTTCTGCCCCTCGGCGACTGCAGAATCTGCTCTTTTGCGAAAGAAGCGAAGGAGATGAGGGAGAGGTAGCGTTGGCTCGAACGCTGCACGGTGCGAGAAAGAAACAAGGAGGATGGGGCTGCCTGAGTGCTGTAGGGATGCTGCAGCAGTCGTTGGGAGAGTGTTCGGACGGACGAGTCTATGCGGTGTGGTCTGCACTTTCGGACTTCTAAATTAACGGAATGGCAGGAAGCGCTTCATTGCCACTCCTTCCGGGACTTCCGCTCTAAAAGACTTGCGCTTGTTACCTAGGAAAATCGATAAGATGAAAATTTTTCTTTCCATTGCTTCCACTCTTTCTTGGACCAATCCACCTGCTTCATTGCTGGTGAAGTACTGGTCCTCGACGGGTGCTTAAGAGGAGGTGCTGATGATGCTGATGAAGGCAGAAGATTTTCAGAAACGATACCATAACCTCATACGGGCAGGACAAGAAGATGGTTAACAGAGTATATGTAATTCTCTACTAATATAATCCTTTCTTTCACTTCATAAACAGAGATGGTCAAGAACGTTCTTGGAATTCCAGCTCTTGAAGAACATCGTGGTTCCTGGAACACCAGAATCCCAGAGAAACAAGTACGAGTCCGATGCTTACGTTCTTGTCTTGAGACCCCGGTTCCAACATCTCCCCTTCTTTTCTTTCACTTGCCTTCTTGAACGCTTTTGATGCGCTCGCAAACGGGCGGCACCTTCAGTGCGTCAGAAGCACAGTCTGGAGTGCACTCGGCCGAACGCGGCTCCAACGTCGACAGGAACCAGGAACTGCGCCAAGGAATTTCGAGCCCTCTCCCCTCCCTCGAGGATGGACAGCTCCTCAATTTCTCCCCTGTCCCCTTCCCAGCTCCAACTCAACATCCACCAAGGGGGCAACTTTCTCATCTCGAGTGCACAGGGCGCTCAATTGCACAGTAGACAAATAGGCACACCCACGGACGTGTCAGACCCGTTGTTTAGTACGTGGGGCCGAAACTTGCGGAAAACAGTACTTGGGAAGGGGTAGGGCGTGGAGGACGGATGAATGAATAAACGGAGGAAACGGGTGGTCTGGACTTCTCAATGTTAATCGATCTCTATGGTCGCGGTGGGCGACGATGGTGGTGTGCTCTCATCCTCCCTCCTCTTCCTCCTGCTTCCAATTCCGACGCGACCCAGACTCGTCCATCCTGAGTAAGGCAGCTGTCGGCACCATCCCTCCCAGACCGCTCCAGAACATCCAGCAGGAAGGACTCAGTCCTAAAGCCTCTTCAGTTCAACGCCGATCTGCCACTGCCTCGAGGTCTACTTGAGGATCTTCGGTGCCTCACCTAACTAAGGGCGGCCTACAGGCCATCCAGGAGCCCCTCCGGGTGCAGGACGCAGATGAAAGGCACTGGAGCACCTGGGGATCGACTCCTCGCTGCGCCGGGGTTGCGATCCCCAAGACCCTCCGCAAACGCCGCGGTTCAGGCCTACTTCCCACCTTAGGACGCTGCATCGCGCGCCCTATCCATGCCGCAGATTGGAGACCAGCGTCCTCGGAAATGCGATTCCCAGAGTGGCAGCAAGAGGGAAACGCCGGTCCGATTCCTCGTCCCCCAGGCGGCGGCAAAGAAACCCATCCGCCCGACGTGCTCGCCTTCAACCCCAAGCGACCCGAACAGACGTGAGGCGTCGAAGATTCCCCGGAATTTCCGGGAAGCCGCCGTTCCGGGATACAACTCCCAGGTGAAGCGGATGAACACGTCGGGTGGAGCATTCACTTAAGACGTGATGCATTTGCAACGACACTTCGAAACCCATCTTCCCATCCCATCCGGAGGAAGCCGGCTCGAGACGCATCTAGTCTTTGGCATCTCTCTGTCAGTGATCCCTTGAGATGAAAATTATATGGTTCTCTCGGGTGGCTCCGGTTATCCATCACAACGCGACCGCGGGGCTCCAAGATTGACGCGCCAGCCTTCGAGAAGAGAGAGAGGAGGAAGAAGAAAAGAAAAAAAAACTGGAATGCAGCTCTCCTCACCTGCATTTTCCTTACTCTTCCCCCTTCCCCCGAGTCCCAAGGAATGGGGCCATCCATTTTTCCAAACTCTGGGAAGAACAGCTTCTCCGGAAAAGGCGCGCGAAGAGGTCCACGGCTCTCACTGTCTCGGGATGGGCGAGGCTCGTGCTTGCGTCGAGATGCTGATGATGATGCCCAGCGAGTTCTCCGATTCCGCGCTCGCCTACCGCAGATGGACTCCTTGCGCCGCCGAATTCTGGTGCAGGGTCACGCGCCAGCATGGTGAGCGCCATCAGCTTCCCGCACGTGGAGCATCACCACCATCCCAGGTCCTCCCGAGATGCGTGTAACTCCACGGGGAAACTCCTCCTGCCCGCTTGCCCAACGTTCCAAGGAGTTACCGGCTGCCCCGCTGCAAGAATCGGCGCCGAGGACAAACAAGGCTTCGGCACGCGACGCTTCTCGTGCGGGCGAGGTCGCCAATCCAAGAGCTCGCAAGGCTCTCCCTCGCTGCGAAGACATGAACTGTGGACCCCCCTCCTTTCTTCCCCTCCCTTGCAGTCCAATCAGGAGAGCCACTCCAAATCTTAAGGAAAGATTTTCCCTTTCTGTCCCTGCTTTCCGTCCTTGAAATTCCGCGCCTGCGCTCAACGTTCATCATGCGACGGACACGCACGTACGTCACTCCCACTGTCACACAAGGTCTTTCCGATTTTCGTCTGATCCTGCTCCCCGAACCGGAAACGGATTTTTTTTTCTCTTTTTTTTTTGGTTCGTCTTCCCAACGTTCGAAAGCTCTCGCAACGGTGGCATCCTGAATGGGAAGCGCGTCTTGCCCTATCGCCTACCCTCAAATATCGTCCGGGCAAAAATAAACGCCTCCCGAGCACTCTGAACTTATGATTTACCATCTGCATTCGTGACAGCTCCGGTTTGCTGGAGAGTTTTGCGATACAACCTCCAGCTCTTCGGCATGATTTTTTTTTGTTGTTGTTGTTTCCCGGATTGAACGATCTACGGGGCCACAATTCGCACGTGAAGGTAGCAATGCCCACCGCTTTCCCATTATCCCAATTCCACCGGCTACGACAGCGTTGTCAAACTTGCGAGCACGGCCGTTCGGCTGCTCTGCAGTCCCCCTCCCTCCCTCCTTCCCTCCCTCCCTCCTCCTCCGCTTCTCACGGAATGGTGGTCGCGCACGAAGCATTTCATTTGATACAACCTTTCAAACACAGACAAGTCGCTGCTGACTAGCCCCCGAGGCGACCATAAAACGGCAGACGGATGGAGCACGCAGGGTACACCGCCGCTCGGGCACACGATGGCTTCCGCTGTCGAAAGACGCTGGAAGAGACGTGCGATTGGGGCGGAGGGGGGGAGAGGGTATCGAAGAGGCCGAGATTTACGCATGCGCCCGTGATGGTCTTCTTCCGTCGCCGACCGATCACCCGGGATTGGGAAAGGGGTGAGAAAGCCGCCGCACGTGCGCCTGGTCCATGGTTCCGCGTGGCGCTGTGCAGCGATGATGGAAAAGCTGTTCGGCGCAGAAGTCTTCCTCAGCCCACAGGATCAGTGCAAAAATGTTGGCATCGCCTGGATTCCTGAAACCAGCCTTCGACCCATAACAGAGCAATCGACGACCCTCTCGACACCTTCCAGTCCCGGAGTCCTGATCCTTATTGAAGTAGTTCTGTCGTCCTTCCTATAAGTGAGGATGCCGAGGGTCAGTTGAGCTGGTTATCGGTGAGGGAAGGGACGATGGCTGGTTCCCAGAAAAGCGAGGCAAATCCAGGATGCAGAAAACACACACGCACCCCAGAGGAAATCCAGCCGATGCGTGTTCTCGCATGCAGAACGACCCGGAGGAAAACTCGAAATCGGGAAAATTATCTGGAGGGGATTCCTTCGCACACTTCACATCTCGTTTTCGAAAAAATAGCGTCTCTTATTTCTTGCAGCGGCGCCGCAGCCTTGCTTACCGATCCGTCCCTGCTTTCCCCCGACTACTTCCCCCCCCCCTTTGAAGCTTCGAGTACTTTCGGTCTACCCAAACATCTTCCTGAACATTTGAATTCTCCTATTTCAATGTACACCCATGTCGAAATACTTCTTTCCAGGTCTTCGTCGCATTACAGTCACGTCGCGCAGCTTCTCCACCTGTATCCATAGGAACGCTCCTTTTTTCTGGGATTTCGTCTGTTTTCCTGAGAACGAAGCCCCGCACTGATTCCACCCAGTGGCTCGGGAACCTCGCTCGACGGTGTTTCCTCTCCTCCATCCCAAAGGCCGGAAGGCATTTCTGGTGCCATGCGGGGCTCGATGACCGGATCAATACCCAACAGGGACACCGAGAGCTATCCAGGATCGGAAGGCTTTTTTTTCCCCGTGTCCTCCGTGGTTTTCCAATCCCTTGGAAGCACCACCTGGTCCTTCCATCTCAGTCGCTCAGCAACGGCTGTGACCGAGGCCGAGGCGACGGCCGGGACCGTAGCGTCAGCAGCAGCAGCAGTCTTCAAGCGTTCGACTCCGTCCGGTCATCCCCGCCTCCCGCATGCCCCACAGGCCACACCGGTAAAAGTTCCGTCGGACAGTTCCGCCTTCTCGTTCTGGCAGAGGGTCCCGGATCCCCTGGTTCGTGCAGCCTGCAGACCTCGGATTCTCTCTGGTCTCGCACACGCCAGAGGCGCTCATCTGGCAGGAGGTGCGCGTCATCTCACGCGGATCCCTCTCTCCGGAGCGCAGGGCAGCGGAGCAGCCGCTGCAGCGTGCCCGTGCTTCACACCTCGCGCTTTCCCCCGCATATCTTTACGCTACTAGGCAGCCGCCTCCGCTGAGATCTGTTAGGATGCCAATTACATGGCTGGCTGGTGGGAGCGACGCGGAGCGAAGGACAGAGTGCAGGACTTGCGGGGCGGAATGGAAAGTCCCCCCCCCCCTGCTCCCCCGTGTGGCCTGCTCGCCTCAATGGTTGACCAGCTCCTTGCAAAAAGTTCACGGACGTCTTCGACGGTTTGTTTTGGGTCGCTTCTTTGCCTTCGCTGCTGCATCCCTTTTTTTGTTTCCCCCCTCGTTATTCGATCCCCGCGAAGGTTGCCGTCGGATGGGAAGGAGAGGGAGAGAGGAGGATTCTTGCCGCATGGCAGTGGGGTCTCTCCCTGCCGTTGGGTCCGTCCGTCTTTGGCAGTCGTGCGGAATTCACGCGAATGCTTCGGGAGCTTCCAGCAGAGAGGCGAGGACCACGCAGTTTCCGGCTCCGTGAGGGCGAACAGCAGCAGCGCTGCTTCTTCGCTCTCCTCCTTCCTCTTCCCTTCGAATCGTCCCTTCGCAGGCATCAAAGAAGGAAAGAAAAGTTCTCCTTCCTCCCCTCCTGGAAGCCACCTCAGAACTGAGGACAGTCGATTCTTCTGGAAAAAGATGGAACGCACTCTGCGCGTCGGCGACGAGGCCTGTGGAGGTCCGCAGGGACTCCGAACGCACAAATCGTCCCAGGAGTAGGATGCAGGAACGGAAGACGAAGGACTAATAGCGGCTCCCCCCAGCTTCCCTCAGGAAGCGGGTGCTCGCCGAGGCGGAAGGAAAACAGGAGTCCAAGCGAATAAAGCGACTGATTGGGGGCAAGACGAATAACTTGGGATCGCAGAGGCCTCAACGAATTCTCAAACTTTGGATGGAGCTAGAAGACGAGCTCTCCTGCTTTCCGAAACAAGGACTCTCGGAGAGCTCCCCTCCCCCCTCCCTCTCATGCGGGCCCATTTTTGGTAAACTGGCTCTGCGGGATGAAACGAACGTTGGGTCGCTCATCGGATCCCACAAAAAATTCTGGTTGCTACGGACAGCAGGACGGAAGCAGACTTCAGAGTCCTCCCAGGAGCATGTAGCGAGTCACCCGCCGAAGCAGTCGGCCTAGGGGGTATACGGCACTCGGGAGTCGAGTCCATCACACACCCAACAGCCGGGATACAGAGAGTCGTCCCTGCCTCGCGCGCTTGGGTCGGAGGAGAGCAGTAGGAGAGTTGTGATGGCTCCGAGAAAGTAGAAGGGATTTGGGCGTGAACCTAGAAAGAGCCCCTGGAGGAGGTGGCCAATGCTCCAGCGAGATCCAGGAGGTCTGATGTGGAGAGAAGGTTTCACAACAACAACCTTTGGGTAGGGCTTGGTCGATCCCGAGCATCCCTGGAGAAATAGGCAACAAGAGATGCCGAACCAAGCCCGTGCGATTGGGAGGCAGGTTAAGGCTGACATGTTCCTTGACTTTCGAGATGCTGCGTTTTCAGCTGAACTGGTCGCCGGCAAGGGAGGGGGCGGCGGCTTCTCTGAAAAGCGTGGCACATCCAGTACACGGGAAAACCAAGGACGGAGAAAAACACCGCAAGGGGAACTCAGACGGCGCGTGTTGTTGTTCTCGCACGGGGAACGATGCGGAGGAGAACTGGAAAACGGGAAGATCGATCCCGAGGAGATCACTCCCCGTCTCCCGGCTCCTAGGCAACGGAACCATCACGGGCAGACCTGAAACCAACGGCGCATCCAACTCGTCGTCGACCCTTTGCTCGTGAAAAAAAAAAAAATTCCTTTCAAAAAAAAAAGTCATCCCTTTCCCCAACCGGCGCGACTCTGAGGGATTGAAACCCAAGGAGAAAAAAATATCTTCACACCTTACCGCAGAAGCAGCATCCCTTCTCATGGTTTCGAATGATGGCAGACAACAGAAGCAAATGTTTTGCAGAGCAAGCTATGGAAGCTGGCAAATTAATTCGGTCCGTAGCTCTAAACAGTTTGCGAAATGATGGACCGTTTTTCATGTGTGTTTTTCTTTCTGGTTTTTTGAAGGTGCTCTTCTGGACTGGTGATTCATCACGGTGCCGCACGCCCAACGAGAATCTCTTCAGCCTCTTATTCCTAAGGATGAGCTGTTGACTCTTAGGGAATGATCTGTGAAGGATTGAAGTGCGTTTCGTTCACCCACAGCATGGAAGAGGACGGAGAAGAATCGAACAGGTCACCATGCGAGGACGCAGGGGAAACAAACCAAAACGCCAAATGTCTTCCTATCGGAAGATGCCTTCGTAATTCGATCATCCTCGTGTGCGCATCTTTCCAAGGACGAAAAATTCCTCGCGAAATCCTCGAAGGAATAGAGGTCACGGCGGCAGCTTATTCGAAACGGGGGGAAAGGAGCGAGCGAGTCCAGCACTGGCGCGAACTATCCCCGGAGCCAAACCTCCGTGTCTCGACTTGCATCCAAATGGGAAATGGGTTTGTAAACAAAGAGTGGCACGACTTTCTGTTTTCTTTGTGTTTGTTTACCCCTTGGAGTCTCACGCCATCATTATCCTGTCTTTCACATTCAGGAATCTTTTCACGCAGTCCGTGTAAGGCGGCAATGCATTTCGCGTCGAACCTACAAAAGCACGGCCGGGCACCAGTGGGCAGGCGAAGCGGGAGAATTTCTTCTGCCTCTCGGTTTCACCGGCAACGCTCTCGCCATGAGTTCGCATGAAATTCGATAAGCAGGGAGAGCCGAATGAGACAGATAAAATCTGCATGTTTCCTGTCGTGAGGACAGAGACGCTCTCATCAACAAACCAAAAATGACAAACAACAAACAACAGCACATCCAGAAGTGCACAGCCCATCGATAGTCGTCACGACTCGTGATCACGAGTGAAACCCTAGGAGCGAGATGCAGATAATGGAGCACGAACAGACGAGACTTGGGGTGCCACACTGGAAACGTCAACCAGCAAACCGATTCCTGATGCTGGCTGAAGAGGACGGCACGGAAGGAAAGCTCTTTGCGAAAATCGGAAACAGCGGGACTCGAAAATTTGTTACGCTGAAAGGATTTGATCCATCTGACCGAAATAATGAAACAACCATCCTATCGACATCGGCTTAATATCATCTGCTGATGAGAAGAACTGCAACCGTTTTGCTGATCGGTCGTGATTGATCCGGAGAAAAATCGCTCGACTTCAAAAATTCCAGTTTCTGCACCTTTGCCACTTATGCTGATTTACCGCGGATGCTGCTGCTGCCCGTTTAAGGAGCAGAGATAAATAAAAAACACGCGCACGCACAAGCACACATCGTTTGGAAGTTGCACTTCCAATGGAACGCATGGGGTTGCGTCACAAAAGTGCAAACAAATTCCCGAAACGCGATCGGAGGAGTTATTTTCGTTAATATTTCCTAAAAACACGTATCGTACTCATTGCCATATGTGTTAAACAGTGGAGAACGTGATTTTACGGTTACGTTTTCTGGGGAGCCAGAAAACAAACATCGGAGTCGCAAGGGCATGTGGTAAACAGGAAGCTCGGGAAAAGAACGGCAGAAGCCTGGAGAATATTTGGACAAGAGTTCCAAGGAGGAAGAAAAAGGAAAATTCCAGCTCAGATCAAAAGCCTGCAAAGTTTTTTGCGAATCGGCAGGATACTCCGGGAAACCCCAGTTCACACCCACGAACCCAACAGGAAACGCGCGAACTTAATTTAAATACTTGGGAGTCCGCAGAGGGAATCAGAGCGCCCTGTCTGTCTCTTCTAATGCATGCGTACGAGATCTGGAACGAGAGTTGGAGCTGCGAAACATTAATGACCCGTGTCATGTTTTGTTTGAGGCAGCCATTAACTCCTGACCGGCATTTCATCGTGCCGTCCCACTCATTCGGTGGTCAGTCTACTCCGCTTGCTTTCTAAAGACCTACTTTCCGCACTGAACTACCCGTAGAAGTCGGTAAAAACTTCGAAGGGTAACTTCAAAACGGATTCCTGGTCCATTTCGAAATGTCAGCATGGTGAGATGGTCGGATAGCGTTAAGGAATAAATGGATGCGTGTGACTCTTTCCTGGAGATGATTTTGCTGCCCCCGTGTGCTTCACTTTTTGGGTTTACGCACGCAGACCTCTTACCCCGTTTCATCTTCCGCGCAAAAGGAACGGAGGAAAATCGAGGAACACTTTTCGAGTGCGTTTCGCCTTCGGGTACACACGGATCGCACAGTCACGACTCGAGGAAGCCTCTATTAGGTTCTCGCTTCCAAACTGCCTGCATCGGATGATTTAATCGTTCAGATATTGAATTTTTTGCATCTTGTTTCCAAGAGCGGACATGCTGCGGGTGACCAGTTGGTGAACCAAGTGGTCTTCTTCTGGGACTTGTCCCTACAGAAAGATCTTCCGTTTGGAGAATCAACGTGATACAAGCGAAACAACGGGATGTTTTTTTTTTTTTTTTTTCTTGCGTGTGTCTTGTTGTTTTGGCTTACACCGCCTCCTGGACAGCGGTACAGGAGAGGAACGCAACAAGGGAAGTCTCCAGAGCGTTCGAACCGGTGGAAACCATTCCTCTCACCTTTTCACTTTTGTCAGCAGCCTGGACACAATTTCTTGGGTGCTTGCACAATGGATACCGGGTGGCTGCAGAGATGGAAGGATATTCAGTCGGTCTGTGCAAGGTCTGGGTCACTCAACAGCCGCTCCGAGCTTGGCAGTTCCTTTGGATGAGCGAACCAAAGGCTCATCGACGACCCTTCGGTTTGCCGTCTTGAATGAGCGTATCAGATAAACACATCCAGCCAGTCCGTTATTGCTTAATTAGACGTGGTGAGTGCTGGATCCGAAGCTTCACCTAATACCAGAAACCTAGCTGCCATTTGATTTTAGCACAACGTACAGAACGCCGTACGGAATACGTATTTTATAGCATGCTAAGGATTGATAAAAATAGAAACGATGGAAGGATGCAATCAAAATGGGATAAGCAGTACAAGGATAATGAAAAATCAATTTAGCAGAGCAGCAACGACCGGGATTTGCGGTCCTTCATCGTATCTTTGAATTGCGGAGAACAGCAGTTGTAACTTCTGCTCGGAGCCGTGATCCCGCTAAAGGACATGTGATTGGCACGCGCTTTTTCCGTACGTCTCGAACCCTCCTCTTGCTCTGAAAAGTGATTTGTCGCAAAGAAACGCTCCCGGGAATTAATTTTGCATTTTTGGAACAGGGATGGCTGATATGTGACGGCTGGTTTCTCCAGAAGGAGCTTTTCCGATGAAGCCAGATGTGAACTCGGTGTACGCCGGGGCATCGGAGGAAATAGCTGTTGCACAGCGTTGCCAACCGTGTCGCTGGGAATGCAGAGCGCTGCCTTTAAAGAACTGTTAGGCCGGGCTGGAGAAGCCTTCATTGTCTTTGAGCACGGACAAACTCGGAAGACGAAGGAAGGGGTGTCCTGCATGCATCGGAGGCTTTTTTACCTCATTTTATTTTATTTTATTTTTTTTAAAAAAAAACGTTCGTTTTTAGAAGCACTTCCGAGAGTTGTTGCACCAACGGACCCGCACGCACCAAGAATGCGGAACCGGTCGTTTTTCGACCTCGAGATGCTTTGAAAGTCTCTCCATCCCCGACTTACTGAATGGTCAGCAACGTTCCTTCCTTTCTTTCCTTTTGAATGAGTTTGCGGTTTCCTTACGAGAGGGATTCCTATGTGGTTGGTCGACGGGAGTTTCGAAGAGCGCGTGGAGCTTTTGCTGCCGCCCAGCTCGTCGCCTTCTTGGCTGCAACGGCTCCCTTCGCGCAGATCCCCCGCGCTGTGGAAATCAGCGGGGCATTGAGGATGTCGGAGCAGAAGAATCTGCGGTGGACGAGGAAACAGGTCGTCCACCCGTCCTATTGGGGATAGTCCCCAAAAGCATTCCTCCTCTCTCTCTCTCCCCTCCCCCCTCCTTCCTTTTCCTGTTCTGCAATAGCGGCGGACTGGTTCTCTGCAGCGCTTCGGAAATCATAAATGGAGCAATCCGCGCCATCGGCACCCTAATTGGAATCGAACCCACGGAACTGCAGGACGCTGGCCGGTTTTTTCGAAATTGCCGTTCGGGCTTGCGGCAGCTCGGCTGGAATGCACACGAAAGCCGTGTGTATCGGTGTGCGTGTGTGCGGGGAGCAGATCGGACAAAGTCAACTTTCCCGTGTTAATTATACTTAATTGGCATCGTTATGGACCAATTTTGGAGATATTGAAACAGCAATCTCGGTACATCATTAAAACTCACAGACAATATTCCTCCGTCCCCTCCCCCCTCCCGAAAAAAAGAGGGAAAAAAGAATGCGAGATTAAATCCCCGATTCAAACCCTGCCGTTTTTTTATTCTTTATATTTTTTCCTCCACTGTTTCCACTGCCTCTCGCGTTTCTCCAGATCCACAGATCAACTCGGGATCGAAAACGTTCGGATGCGTCAGGTTCCGATACGCCGCGTCTCGAGCCGGAATGTCATGGTGACCGGATCACTCGGACTGAACGGCACGGTCGACAGGCAGTGAGAGAGGGATATCGGGAGGGAAGGGAGGAGGTAAGCCAGGTGAGTTGGATCGCGGAGAGGGAGGAGTGGCAGATGACGGGAAGCCGAGTGAGTACTTCCTCCGACCTCCTGTGAGTTGAGTACGCCGGGCGAAGATTTCGGGCAGAGAACTCAAGGAACCGCGGTGCATGTCTTGTGTTCCGCAGAATACAAAAAAAAAAGGGAGGGAAGGGGTGGGGAGGTTCCGTATTGTCCAGAGTTCATAAGGAAAAACAGGAAAACACCCCCTCCTCTCCTCCACACACACACCTAAACAGATAGGATCCCCTATGGCGCGGCTGCACTGAACCTTTGGAAGGAGTGCCTGAGAACTTTTTGCCAATTTAAGGGTCACAAGGGCCGTCAATTCGGAGTGATCCGATCCTCGACTCTCAGGATTAGCTTCCTGGCTCTTGCAAATCACCTTGGCTCGATCGGCATCCAGATCGGCTCACTCGGGTTCGAGAGAAAATCCTTCAGGGATCGATGAACTTCAAGTTCTTGAGAAGCCAGGAGGACGGCAGCCAATCAAGGGATGCTGGTCTGGGTGCAGTCAGAGGCTGGCTAACAGGAGTTGCAGATGCTGCGAGAGCCAAACATATATCAACGAGTTTTGAACGCTTTTCCTATTCTGTCTGTATTCCGATTGACCTAGAAGATCAAAACCATGGTTGCTGAAAAACTCCTCCGATACCAGACTTTTGCTTCCAGCAGTTCTTCGATCTTTCTTCACGAGAAAAGTAGTGAACAGCGGGTCCAACTTTGTTCCCATTGTATCCGCTTCCTCATTCCATCTGCCTGGTAAAGCATCGCGAATTCCCGATTATCGATCAAGCTACAAAAGAGTGACCTGGCCTTGCCCGTTATCCCCTCGCGTGCCATCGTCATCACTTTAAACAGCAGCCACCCACCCATCGTTCTGTAGAATCCTCTGATCACCTTTCCCTTCACGGTCCAATGCCGTTACTTGTGTGGCTTCTTTTCAGAGCCTGTTGGTAAATATGTTGGCGTGAATGAATGACCTACTCTCGAACGCCCCGGGCATTATCTGAGATCTATCCTTTGCAGCTAAACTGTCGAACCTCCGCTGAGCTCAGCGAATGCAGTTTTTAAAATGCCGTCACCATCACCAGTATCAGGCACTCCTGGGGCCTCAAATAGTCCCCTCTATGATATAGTCAAGGTCCCAACTGTTCCACTGTCGTGGAAATGTGGGATGCTTTTCGATTTCTTACACAGAAAGCACTCGAAAGGTATATTTGAATCTTTCCCTGTCCTTCCGGCGATGCGTCTCTCGAAATCCAAGACGAACTCCGAGACGCGCACTCCAAGGAGTGACCGGAAAGGCCCCGGTCCTTTTACGGGAAGATGTCTTCCTTTCCTTCACGCCACTGGGGTCCTTGGTGCAACCTTTAGCTTTGAGGGGTGGCGCATTGCGTGACTTCCCTGCTGCCGGACGCGAAGAACAAAACAAAACAAAACAAAACACACACCAAAAAACGGAACAGTGGTCCACCATCTTTCGAGAAACGCACGGAGCAGCAGCATCCCTGCTAACCCAAGCATTCTTTCGCCGGAGGGACGGATGCTTTCACTGCAAGTGGCCGAATTCCTCGATCGCTCGACTGGACGCTCTTCCGCAATCCGACCGCGGGACTCGCTCCCTAGGACACGCGCTGTAAGGCGGGGGCGTGCGGCAGAAGGCAGGAAGCGAAGCCTTCCGAGGAGCAGCGACCCCGTGACTTCCGAAGAGCGGCGGCACACACGTTCAGACACGCCCTCCACACACGGTGCGCGATACGCCAAGCAGGAGTTCGCCGTCCCTCACAGCTAAAGGTTGCACCAAGACCCCAGTCGCGGGAAGAGAAGGGGGAAAATGCTTTCTCGTACAAGGACCGGGGTCTTTCCGGTCACTCTCTAGAGTGCGCGTCTCGGAGTTCGTCTCGGCATCCTTTGCTCTTTCCATCGACTCCCCCCAAATCAGGATGCGTTTCGGGAAGAGAAGAGAACGCGTCATCCCCATTCAAGATTGGGAGAGAGGGCTCTTGGGTGCTCGGCCTTCGGGGAGAGCAGCCCACGACTGACGCTCAACCTTCGCGATGAGAAAGAACTTTTGGAAAAGCAGATTGGCCGCCTGGACGATCCGAATACTTCTCTCTCTTTCTCTCGCGCAGAGCTCACTGGAAAGGGGATGACCAAAGAAGCTATTGACGAAAATTTGGCAGTAGGATCTTTCCCTCGGGCCTCGCGCGCTGGCGCTTGCGTTTCGTGAGGGGGCCTTTTCGGAGAGTCAAGAGACTCCAGAAGGTGGCTTCAGGAGATCTGCAGGTGGACAAGTCCAGGGCTACAGGGGCGGAACGAATAAGCCCTCTTCCACCTCGTCCGCCAGTCCTGGACCAAAGGTGAGGTCCGCGGAGCAGTTCGAAACCGGAGATTCGAGGAAGGGGAAGAAGTCGACTCTGGAGCGTTCCATCTGAAAATCTGGCGGACGGATCCGCAGCTTCCGTGTGTTCCTCGGTCGCTCCTCAGCATCTTTCCGGCGCGTCCCTCTCCTTGAGAAAAATTGCCCATGCTGGCGCCGCCAGGGCCCTTTCGCCTTTCGAGCTTTGCTGCCCTCCTCTCCCCCCTCCCCCCGCTCCCTCTCACTTCGCCGGTCTCAGTGGGTGCCAGGCGACCGTATATGTCCGTCTGCACCTTTGGACCGAGCAGTGGACGACCGCCGGATGGTCGTCCCCAGCCGCCGCCAGCTCCATTGCTCCTGTCGACTCAGCCTCCTTTGCTTTGGGAAAGGCCCTCCACCCCCTGTTCACGTGCGCGAAGCCCCAAACTTCTCTACGAGCGTGATGCATGCGATCTTGCGGGTCCACCGGCCCCAGGGGTTTTTCCGAGAGTGGCCTCGATGACGTCGCTGGAGAGACTCAGAGGCGAGACGTCCCTCCCCACCCCCGAGCAGCCAGCGTTTCACACACCTCCCACCCGGGACTCCCCGCTGCCTTCCTTATTTCCATTTCTTTTCTTGGGGAATGGGAGGAAGAGGACAACTGGCGACATTGACGATGGCGCTCCCTGACCGTTCCACCACCTCGCCCCCCGGGCGTTCCTCCCCGTGCACCGAGCCGCGCAGCCGAAACAACCGTTCTGCAAATCAGTCAAGGAAATGACATCACTAGGGGCGGTGCCCTCCTTGAAGAGAGGTGCGCGCGGGCGCAGCGGGACAGAGAGAGATAGGGGGGGGGGGGGGAGGAGAAGGGAGGAACACTACTCGCCTGTAGATTGTGGCGCAACGTGGCGCCTGTTGAAATGTGACGCGCAAAAGGGTGGCGCGCGCACCTCCAGTTTTGTGAGCTACTCCAGAGCCATCTACTGCAGTTCGGGCGAGAGTCCGCAAGGAGCGCTGCGGAACGGGGCGAATGTGTGTTCCCCGGAACTTGGGCGCGCACCGATGCTCCCGTGTTGTCCCCCTCCCCCCTTCCCCTCTTCCTTGTCGGCCCACGGAGACAGCAGACCGTTCTTCCTCCCCTAAAGGCACCGCGCGTCTCCTTGCAGATCGGCGAAGGCGAGCAGCGGCGCTCCCGGTCTCCTGCGAAAAGGACTGCAGGTGGTCCCGCCAGACCCCACGGCAGCTTGCAGCTGGAGGAAAGAGAAAGCGGGTGAGGAGCAGCGCTCCTTCAGAGATGCAGAGCAGGGTACAGCCAGCTCAGAGGTCAGGATGCAGCTTCCCCCCTCTTCTCCCTAGGAGGAGTCCGCAGCTCCTCGGATACGTCCCCTCTTCTCCCCTTTCCTTCGCCGCTGACTTCTCTGAGTTCACGGTGTGCATCCGGAAGTCCCTTACGGGGCCACCGAGCTGCCTTCACTCTTATCTCCCTGCATGAAGAGGGCAGTAGGCGGACAACACCCAGCAGACCGGAGTGGGAGTGGGAAACACCCTCTCTTCCCTCCCCCTCCGAAAACGGAAACAACAACATCGGAGGAGGCGGAGGGAATTTCAGGAAAAGAAGACGCGGAGCTGGAACGACTACGAGGGGGGGTGCGCTTGGCCGGAAGCGCCGCTGCTGGAATGGGAATCGGTCCTTCGCGTATAGGGCCCTCCTACTCCAGCAGACCCCTTCCGCATCACCGCCTTCCTCTTCTTCGGGACCAGCAGCCACAAAGAACAAAGAACTACCCTCCGCAGAGGTGACCAGCGCACGGCGGTTTCACAGGAGGGGGAAGAGGAGGAGGGAGACGTGCTGGATTTTCAGGAAGAAGCCTCCCGGGAACGATCGCATGTGTCACTCAGAGCGCCACACCGCTCACGCCCTTTCCGAAGGCACTCTAGAGGCAGCCTCGGCGCCTTCGTCGCAAGGTTCAACCACCCTCTGCCGCTGGCGCCATCCTCCGACACCGGCGGTCCTCAAGGAAGTTCCATCCACCCCCCCACCCCCCGGCTCGACCATCGCAGTCCTCGCGCGGCGTCCGCAGCTCGCGGCCTGCCGATTGCTTCCTGGGATTCTGCTGGTAGTGCCACCGGCGGTTGGATCGGACTTCCGATCTCAGCGAAGCATCTCTACCGGAAGGACTCCGGACCACCGACTTTACCCCTCTGGGACGGCCTCTCGTCTTCCCGCAGGAACCGCCACGCGACCGAGAGCGAGACTCGCTTTCCGTCTTCCTTTGGAAACGGGACAAGGGGAGGAAGGGTCTGCAGGGGAGGCAATCCCGCGGCCCGGGAGCGGGAAACGCTGCCTGTCCTCCATATGCGCGCCTCCTCTACTCTGGACCGATCAGGAACGCCTCCTGCACCGCCGGAGGTCCGCGCCGGTCGAGTCCGAGCTGCTCGCCGGTATATGTGCGGCGTGGGACTCGCCTCGACCGCAAACACGGAGACCTTCGCCCCTTTGACACGCTCGCGCAAGGGGAAGAGGCGTTCCGCGGTCGAGGCACCATCCGATGGGCGGCGGCTGGCCGTGCAAAACCACGACTGCATGGAAACTACGCTCTCGCCGCGCACGAGCACCGCCTCCGCTGGTTTTTTCCTCCGTGCCCCCTTCCTTTCCTCCCGGCGAGCTCCTCTCCCGGAAAACCGCAGCTGCCTCCTCCTTTGTAGAGGTCCATCGAAGGATCGGAAGCCGAAGGAGGCAGAGTACTGCCGGGTGTTTTCGCGGAGGTCCAGCTGGCCGCCGGAGGCGGACCGAGATGACCGAAACGTTTCGTTCTGTTCCCGAGCCCCACGCTTCGGGAGAAAGGGAACCCCTGCTGACGCACCGGATCATTCCTAAGCTTCCCCCCTGGAACACCTGGTCCACGGGTCCATCCCGGAGGAAGAGCATCATCTGCGACGAGCGATCCTCTCGCACGACCCCAGAAAACGCAGCCCCCTCTCCCTCGATGTCCTTTCTCCTCCAGAATTCCAAGGCATCTGCTGCCCTGGCTCTGCGGATGCAAGCTTCCTGTAGCAACGGGATGTCGCAGAATTGGTTCAGGAGACCCAAAGGCCTGGCTCCTGTGAGGGAAAAAGAGAAAAGGTAGAGGTAAGTTTTTCGCTTTCTTTTTTTCCTGGATTCCGGCGTGTGCTTACGCCCCCTGCGTGGTTGTCTTAGGAGGAGGAGGGGGGATCACGTCAGATCCGAAGGGCACTGGCTGTTGTTGTTGTTGTTGTTGTTTTTTGGAGGAAGGAGGGGGAGGACAATTTCTTTTCCCAGTGGAAGCGCTCCTCCGTCGAAGCCTCCCTCCCCGAACTGCCATCCACATTTCCGGGAGATGGGTCCCGCCCTACTGTGGGGGAGGAGGGGGCACTTCTTGTACCCCTCGAAACAAGCCACGGATACGAGCCGTTTCCAGACGCCCTTGGGTTTAGGACGTGCTGCGTGCGCCCCTCCCCCAAGGAGACTCCCTCCGACTCCCGAAGGACCGCCCCTAATGAGCCCCATCTCCCGTGGGAATCTCGCGTGCCAGGTGGATACGGACCTCCACGCAGCCTCATCAAGAAAGAGAGGCTCTGGATAGCTTCCCCCTCTTTGGGAACCACTGAGCGACGGTGCAACCTCCAGTGGAAGGGGAGCCATCCCAGCCGCCGCCTTCCTCCCCCGGATCCCTGAGCCGCGGAACAATCGCCCTTCCGCACCTCGGCCGATGAAATGGGGCCCCCGCGGGCTTCTTCTGCCTCCCAAATCGAACCCCCTTCGGCCATGGGATGTCCCTCTGCATCTCCCGATTCCTCTTTTGCTGCTTCTTGCTCCCTGCTCTGTGGTCCAAACATCCTCTGCGCGGGTCGCTTCTTCACGCAAGGTCAGTCGCCGACGCTGCGGTCTGGTCTTCTTCTTTGAGGGAGACCGATTCCCGGAACGATGTCCTGCATCCCGAAAGCCCCTCTCCTTCCCGATCGAGTTTCCCCTTCTCGGCCGTTCCCCCTCCGTCTGTTGCTTCTCCGGGAGGCACGAAGCTGCGCGCGCCCCTCGCAGGCACCCCGCTGCACTGATCCCCCTTGCCGCTGACGACGGGCACCTCCTAGGAGCACAAGAGATCCCCGCCCTCCCTCATCTCCCTGTGGGGAACTCGCAGAATTCGCAACAGCGGCCGGTCGCTGATCCCACGACTCCCCGACTTCACTGCTCTCCCGCCCGCTTTCGGGTCCTTGCACCTCTGGCGTCGCGGGCGTCGGAGGAAGGAGAGCGAGGGAGGGAAGGAGGGAGAGAGAGAGAGGGAGAGAGGAAGCACCATGCCTGGATCCCTCCTCCTCATCTTTGGATCCGAGTGTTCCCCTTCGACGACTTCAGACTATCAGAGACGAGCCTCTCCCTGTTCCTCCTGGTTTCCCCCGTTCGTGGGGTCAAAGAGCTCGGCCATGCAACCGGGCGGTCCTTTCGCTCGTAGCTGAAAGAACGAAACAACGGGAGACGGGAGCGAGAAAATGCTGCGGCTGCGATGGGCACGATCTCAAGTCTCCGGGGATGTCCCCCGGAGACTTCCGGTTTGTCCGTTCGGTGTGGTTCCCCTGGAACGACTCGCAGGGATAGCGAAGCGCTGCGGTGGTGTTGACCTGCGCGCCCTTTAATTGAAAGCCGCCGCAACCGGCGGGCTGATGGCGGGGGCGCGAACGGCCCCTGCGATCGGCACGCGGCCGCGCGTGCGGAGAGCATCCCTGCTCCTGACATCCCTTCCGATATGATGCGCATCACTGCCCACCCCTCTCCCTCCCACCCGCCTGAGGGGGGAGTTGTAACCCCCCTCCCCTAACTCATGCCTGGAAGGTCCACACACTTAAGGCTGCTTCGCCACAGTCGGGTCGCCGTTGCGAAAGTTCCCTCCGGCGCCCCTACGTGTGGCGAAGGTACTCCGCAGCGAAGGCAAGAGGGATCCCGCCTACTCGAGCGTCGACTCCGCCCCTGCAGGACGGTCTCCCGTCCTCCCCTAGGAACAGCCAAGCAACTCAGGGCGAGACTCGCCTTCGTCTTCTCTTGGAAATGGGGCAAGAGAGGGAAGACCTGTAGGGGTGGCGGGCCTGCAGTCCGGGAGCGGGGGGCTTGCAGGGAACGCTGCCTACCCTCCGCATTCCTCCTTCTCGAATGACTCGGGGTAGAAGGGGAGGAGGAACGTCAACTTCTCTCCCTCCCTAAGGTTGCCGGATGCATTTCGAACGGATTTTCCGAGTGATCCGACCTCTTCATCCTAGTCAAGCACCTCCTCCCAGGAAGTTCCGAGGAATCCCTAACAAGCTCGTCAGGAATCGATTTTTCTGGAAAGATGAGATGAGACAACGCGCCGTTGCAGACGTAGTAACCAGCTTCGGTTCTTTGGTGAAGGACGGCACAAAAAAAAAAGAAATAGTGACGAGTCACCATGCACTACGATGCATTGACACTTACAACCGCGATAATTCCATATGCCAAGGCAGGGATGACCTTTCCGGCCAAACATGCTATCGAGAACCCACGTTCAAAGGGGAGTTTTTGGTCCCGGACTCGATCAAGCAGAGAGGATGAAAGCAATCGACAAGGATGGAACAGAGCACCTTGAAAAGTGGAAAAGCGTGCGCCACTAGGCCGCATCCTGAATCCTTTGTTTTGGTTTTTCCATCAAAATGATTCGTTAAGGATACAACGATTTCGCAACCCTCACGCCTCGATCGAGGTCGCGACCTCTTCGCGACAGAAAAGAGGATGATGCTTCTTTGCCTTTTCTTTTGTTCGCAACTCCGATCATCGCCCCAACGCAAAATTGACCCCCCTGTCCTCTCCCTTCCCCCCCCCCCCCCAACTTCATAACAACAATGTGCCTCCTAAAAGCTCCGAAGATCACTTTTACACAGATAAAGAACCAGTTCACGAATTTCACGGTTGAATGTGGATTCACCTTGCTCCCCGTGTGAGCAGAGCCCACAAGAAGTAATGCGGAATCCTCAATCGCTGCGGGTGAAATTGGGACCTGACCAGTTGGTCAACCTCAGCAAGGCTCGATGGAAAAATGGAGGCTGTGGTCCCCAAACTAACCAACACCGGAAGAACACTGAAGACTCCGCCAGAACCTAGTGCTCCTGAACTAGGGTCGATCCATCCTTACTCGACCCGTCCGTGAGAGCACGAGAGAGAAGCGAGGCCAAACACCGGAAACTGTTTCTCCTGCTCGCCGAAAGAGGACTGGCTTCGGTGAAAGCACCAGTGGTAGGAAGTCCTGGGGGGCTGGGATCTGAAGGAACGACAAGGTCCTCAGAAAACCCGAGATCCTTTGCACTCAGGCAGGAAATACGAAGAGGGTGGCCTGCACCCCAGTATATGGCATGCATTGAGGGCATTTTGGGCCAAATGCCGGGATGAACGAGCCTTCGGCAGGATGACAATGCAGTGGAAAGTGTGGCGAACTTTCCCCGACATCTATGGCAAAAGCAAGATTGAAAATGGAAAGAATCACAGTGCACATCTTTCATGGAACATGAAAATTTTGATATTCCAGCAGCCGCTTTGTTGCTTAGGCTGTGAAAAACAGAGTTGCAAGCAAAGATGTAGCGGATGAAGGCATTCTCCAACAACAAAGAATAATCACGTGGAAAAATCAAACGTACTATAGAAATCAAACCTCCCACTGAAGATTATATAGGATACAGCTAAGAGAGTGATGGGAGTTGTTTCTGGCGTCCCGTGGAAAACAGATACCTGACCGTTGTAAATGAGACTTTCATTGCCTCAAAAAGCACTGACTATCAGCAACAAGCATCTGTACGCCACAGAACTCGTGCAGGAGTGTAGATCCGTCTTCCGTACGGTATACCTGATGTTCGCTTTCGTTATCTTAGAGTAGAATCACAAACAAACAGACTCGTAAGTTTTTGTAAATAAACCCGAAATCAATATCTCTTGTTTGTGATCTTAAAAAGATCTGTGCCATTTTTCTCTCTGACCTTGACAGTGACATTGCCTCTGACTTGACGACTGCACCCCCTTCTAATCCCGACTGTGTTATCTTCGCTTTTTGTGTTCCACACTTCCTGTCCTCTGCAGCAGAACTCAATAAAAGCAGCTTCGACTCTTGCAAGACTGTAGCTAGGTTCCAAGACACTGACCATTGCCCAAACGTTCGAAATTCTCTTTGTTTGCATTTCGAGAGAAACTTCATATCTTTCCCTCGGCTATTGGATTCGACGGACAAAAAGTAAATAAAGGAGATTCATCCATAATTTGCTTGTAACAAATATTCCCAGCATGTTTTTTTCAAGAATGACTCTCACAACTTCTCACATACACGAATGGATGAACAAAACCTATCAATACAATTTTAGTCGTCAAGGGATTAGGAGGGGAAAATAATCTGGAAATAAACAAATACATGCCGAATCCAATAATTACTTTAATATCTCAGTATCGTTCCAGTTTTAGTATATGCACAGCCGAAGCGTGTACGTGTGATATCTCACAAGCTTCCATGACCATATTACAAAAATCATGCCCTCTTGGGCGAATGATAGCTTCATTCACAAGTCTGGAAGCAATAAGGAAAAAAAAACATATGAAATGTGCAAAATAGCTTTAAACTCAAAGTTCCCAGCAACTAAGACACATTTGGTGCACTAAACCTTATTTTAAGCAGGCATCTCTTTCGAACATTACACGTCTTAAGCAGCACGGTGCAGTCCGAATAACTGAAACCTGTTTGCCGTGCTGCATCAAGCACAAATCACTGACAATGGTAATCATCAATTGGAGTACGTGAGGTTTCACAGAAAATAGAAAAACAAGGAAACATCGTTGCATTCTAGATGACAACGAAATATCGGCAGACCTTTCACCCTTGGTATGCAGGTGTAAATAGAATACTCTGACGAAAAATTGAAACAGTTGCATGAATGCAACGAAGAACTGAGCAATGAACAAGCAGGGTTTCGCTTCACACAGAAGTTACTAAAACAAGTTGTGCAGACCGCCATTGCATGTGCCAAGGGGGCATACGGAAGCAGTTGTTCGCATTCGTGAACAAAGCAATGCAGCCATCGAGTAACTCAGTAGAGCGTGGGCAGGACGAACCTCCCTCGCCGCGGCGCTGCTCTCCCTCAGGGAACACCTGGGTAGCAGCATCGCGGCGAAATGGGAAGTTAAGGCAGCCATCTCCGGAAGGGAGAAAGGACTAGGCGAGTGGAAGACGGACCAGCTCACCAACGCTGCGACCCCGAGTACGCCGCCCCACGGACTCTTGCACTGGGGCGAGCTGCTGGATGTTTCGGTGGAACACCCGGAGTGGCCCTCGGTGCTTATGGACACGTGTACCCTCCCCATGAAGTGGCAACAGTCGGCGCTACTGGTGCTGCATTGGAGTCTCCCTTGCAACGCCCGCCGTCACCACTGGATGCGGGGGGGTATCGACCCTAATTGTGTTAGGTGCAGGGAGTGGGAATCACTCCCCCACCTGTTAGTGGATTGTGTTGCCCTCCGGCCCTTCTGGGAACACTTTGCCGCTGCCCGGGGAACCCCCGCAGGCAACTCCAGGGACGCTTTAAAACCCCTCTTCGTTCGCCACGCCCTTCGGCCAGTGGCCTCCCTTGCATCGTCGCTGCATGGAGCAATGCAACGGGAGGACCCAGCGATAGGGATGCCAGCGAATACGGAGTCCTCTTCCTGAGGATTGCGACTCGATGACCCCACCTGGATGTAAACATGCAGTTAGACCTTGCCGACATCCTGGAGGATAGATCGGACTGCCACAAGCAGACAGCGATCCCTTCCCGTACCCCCAAACTGTATTTATTTATTTATTTATTTTCTTTTTTTTTTCCTTCTCCTCTGCTGCCGTGGTGGACCGCGCAGGTCTGCGTACCGGCGACCCTGCAGGTCTCTTTGAAATTGGGCATGTTGGACCACTGGTCCAGGCACAGTTTTCTCGGTAAAAAGTTTATGAAGATAAACTTTGCCCCGGCGCACCCGGGTGGAAATCGAGTAACTCGGAAGGCAAGGGTTCTTCTAAGGAACTCGACATGCATCCACAGATCCACACTATTCAAGCAATGTGTGACCAAGGCAATATTTGCAATGGTATTATAAGTGTGGGATCCAAGTGCATGGGGAGGTAGACATCAAGAATCGTATCTTAATGTTTCCGATTGGATTCTGGGAAAGCTTACAGTGGTCAACCCGCAAGCTTTTTTTTTCGGTATGCTATTTCCATTGCTGCCACGGAGGGTTTCCAACGCTCTATACAACCGTTTCTGAAGGTGCTCCCTAATTCGCATGCGACTCTCCAGTCTTTTGACTTCGCACCTGAAAGCGTAGCGTGGTCTCATTCTTCCATAACAGGACGAAGACTCCGCCATAAAAGCTTGAAGTTTGCCTGGATGACAAATTCGGCATAAGCAAAAGAAAGCAGATAGGAATACCGGGAAGAATCCTCAGCACTCTCTGTGAGCGAAGTTCTTCACTGCTTGAACTTCAAGATTCACGGTTGAATGTGGAGTTCAAGACTCGGTCTCCGTTACAAGGATCGAACTGAAATACTCCAAGTTTGCAATTTATTTGCGCAATTTTTTTTTCCAGCGCCAAGGATAGACCAGAGAACTAATCATTATGATTTTTTATTTTGAAAAAAACGCGGAAATTGTCGTAAAGTATTTTGCCGCAAACAGATGGCATTTATGAATAGCTGACTGGAACCATCAACCAAAAGAACCTAAAGGACATTCTGATTCGATGACGAACCTTCAAATCTGCAACGGATCAACGAAGCAGTCAGTTCACGTGCACAGTTTACGGATTGATTTTTTACACATCAAGATGGAGTTCACTTGGTTTTAGGAAGAAATAAATGATCAAAACATTCTCGTTCTTTGCTCACAAGCATAATTAACACGGCGCTGAGGCCAAAACTTTTCAGTCAGCCATTATGAAGCAGGGGATCAAGCTTAGGCCGAAAGGTACATCAGATTAATGGCGACAATTTAGAAGGAATTTGATATGGTGCAAATTTGCACAACAGAAGATGAGTGTATGGAGCTCTTCATGAAAACTGTGATTCATGATCCTTTGGGGAGGGGGAGGGGGGCGTGTGAAATCTTGAGATTTCAGTTTTGATGCACAGTGGGGCATCAGAACTGCCTATTGGTATGGAGAACAAAGAAATGCTTAAGTTTCATTCAACATGCTACGCAGCCTCACTCGTTTCTTATGTACTTTTATCACTTTTGAAACAGCACACACATGCACAGTGAAATCGCGCGGACAACAAACTACTGCTGTATCAAAGAAAATTAGAAACTGGTCACTTATGGACGAACTTTTCAGGAGTGATTCACCTTGATGGTCGGGTGGTGGCATTCACAAACAACAGAGAGTATAAAGAGCCAACTCGATTCCTCGAGACGTAAACTGCATCATGCAATTTGAACATCGGATCGTGTTAAAACATATACACTGGCTGCGCCAGAAAGGAGGGATTCAATCGGCATGTTATTCCTGCACCTCTTTCGTCTGTTTCTTAACTTTGGACCGTGTGTACTGCAAACTCTCGAGGAGGATCAACTTTGGCAAGTTTCAACACTTGTAGAATCTATTTTCTGCCCATTACATCTTTGAAAAGATGGGACCCTCAGTTTATACATCAATTATTAATTTGTTCGAGAAAGAGAGTCCTATGGACACACAACACTGCAATGAACACTCTGCAATCTGTCGACTCGAATTCGAAGTAGCGATGGAGCTCTGAGAACTTTTCTTTGAAAACCCCAAAAAACTATTTTGCAGTAGTCCATTTATCTTAGCCTTTTTAAAGTATCCCTAATCCGTCAAAGCAGGAAAAAATAAAACTCAAATTCACTTTGTGTAAAGTTAAAACTACTACAAACTAACTAACTCGATTGCTTGCTTATAATACGAGCGGAATGCAAAATTCCTGCGAACGCAATTTCGAAATATTTTTTTTTTTTTTTTTTACAATTACTTGGTCTAGACTTAGATTTACAGTTCTCGCGATTTCAGGTATCGGAATCCAAGTTTTGATCCACGTTGTCCTTAAAGTCTTTAACGATGAAGAAATGTAATGAAATCAATGGTCCGCAAATATGGTAAGTACTATTACAGGGTGCGACCAAAAGTTCCCTCATTTTGACCAAAAGTTCAAAATGAGTAACCAGCCAATATATGCCAGTGAAAACGGTCTTGGTTTTGTAGTTTATAGGAATCCCCCCAAAATGGTCCAAATTGTGCCAGGTGGCGAACATTAAAACGTGTACTTATTTTGGACAAACGTTGGTCCTAGAAGGACTTGTAACTTTCCTTTTTCTTTCTATATCTATGCTTGTTTCAAGACTGTTATGGAGTTCTAGGATGATGAAATTGCAGAAAAACGGTCAGAAATTATTGCCCTATTTTATTGTATTATAGTATTGACATAAAGAGAAAATTACTGCCATACCTATGATATACAAATGAGTATTTGTGGGATGCATTAAATTATTCAGCATTATAGATTACTGATGGAGAAGAACATACCATTTTTTTTGCAAAACTCTTGATTAAGAAACATTTAGAAAGTGTAATTGTTCTGTAAAAAAAAAAAAAAAAGGAGACAATAAAAATAATAATGAGGATAAATTTCTGAAAGATTTCTAAACAACTGTAACAAATAAAATCCCCAAGTGGCTATTAACAAATTCCAAGGACTTTTTCAAGTCACAGGATTAAAAGGTGTTCTAGCACAAACTGAATTTTCAAAGTGACTGCTTTTAGATCACAAATATGAATGCACATTCCCTTTACAATTTCTTAGAAAAAAAAAAAAAAATCTGATCGTTTCTTCCTTGAGTCAAACATTCAAATTTATGTTGATTGCAATCAGATATTTTTATGTCCTTGATTAACTCTAAAAAAACTTTTGCCCATATCAACAATTCTCTTGACTATGCTGACTCCATGCATGCACACACATGCAACACAAATGCATAACAGATGGTAGCTTACAAATGCTTGTCTAGCAAAAGCATTAGACAAAAGTCACACACCAAAGTAACCTCACAAATTTGGCTAGCTGCAACTAGAAAGATGTTTCTCATGAATAATCAGTATCAAAAACAAGGTGCATCTACATAGCTAATTTCTGAAAATAGGTTTTGGAATACACAACATACACATCAGTTTTGTATTCCATCACCCACATAAAGAGAATAATATGTATCTTAAGGTATGACTTCTTACATACAACAATAAAGCAAGATTGGCCTGAAAATACGCACAGTCAACATACTCACTTATAATGAATAAGGTGGATATTTCTGAAAATCATTTACAGCATGAAGGTACTGCATTTACATTACCAATTAAAAAAGGAAAATCAATTACACTACACACATAAATATTTGCTTGCCTTCCCTTCTTCATGTGTTAAAAATACTGAAAGGCACCCTTCTTGGGATATCTATTCATCAGCTGCGTTTTTTTTTCTTTTTGAACCTCAAATACTAAAAATTATAAATATTACTGATAAAGCATTTTCCACAGGCAACATTCAGTTTTAACTCCATACGCGACAGTTCTGCATATTAATTTACATTCCAAGATTAATTGACGCAAATCAGTATAAACCATTAAGCCTTTAATTCTGACATCCTAATGTAAGATATATGATACATCTTCACCTACTAACAATCACAACAATGTAGGACATCCCACCGTAAACTGCAGGTTTATCGCTGAAGAGGCACATGAAAAGACATCAACATACACGCACATTTTCTGCAATTATTTGCCAACAGCACTGCTTTATTCATACAACTTCCTTGACTGGAGGTTGCGAAGAGAACAACAAAAGTTTACAGCAAACCTTTCATGCTGAAGTTTTAATCCATGCCGATAATACGGCTACACGCACTTCGCTGAACTTTGGATTGTCAAATTTGGTGATAGCAGCGCGTTTCCAGCATCCCAGAACTGCGTTTCTCTTCATGAATTAAGAGAGCAGTGTTGCAATCAATTCTCTTTAAAAATCATTGCCAAAAATGAAGTACTTTTAAACTTCTGTCTGACGAAACACCGCTTTGAGATCACCAGATTTTAAAGCCATTAATTATTAAAAAAAAATGCCAAAACACGTTCGTTTTACAAAATAGTCAACATGATTGGCTTATTATTTGATATTTCAAAGTACTACATTCACCTCGAAGACATTTGCACCCACATTTGCACACTCAACTGTATCCCACACTGGAAGCTCTGTGTTGCGTCTTGAAACCTCTTTACTCCAGTCTAGTATCCAAAAAGATCCCATTCATGTATGTCTGGCTCCAATTATTCAAAAAGAAAATTCTAACTACTCATGACATTTATTCTTCGTTGGACAATTGGTAAAAGTGATATGCTTACGAACCTTGTAATGATACGTCTGCATACTTGGATACTTAATTGAAAGCATAATATATGATTGCAATAATATACAGAATCTCGGCAATCTGCTTAAACCTTCTCTTCAAAAGTTTAGTCCACGATCCTAGCAATAATATATCAGATTACATGCTTTAGGCTGGAAAACTATTCAATAATAAAGGTTTTAGTTTTCTTTATAGATACAACAGGCTTCACTAGTGCAAGAGCAGGAACTGGACTTTCCTAATCACCTTATTAAGAAGTGGCTTCGAATTTTAACTTGGTTCAATGAAGTAGAAGCAAAGTTTTACTAGATGAATGGTTTTCTTACTATAACATAAATGAAGACGAGGTCTGAGGACCTATAAATGAATTATTTTGTTTTTTTTTTTCTGCATTCTTCTCAATATGCATTGCATTTTTCTCAAGGATTTGAAAGCTTAAAACCACGTCCCAAGAACGAGCAGAGGATGCAATAAAATAAAAGAGCGAACTGGAACCGAATGGTTTGAACAAATGTTAACTAAACAGACAAAGGATGTTTGTTAAACAAATTGAAATTCACAGATCTAAGCCAGAGACTATCGTATTCGTTAAGTTCGCAGTTTACAAAAACGTATGTTTACGACAAGGATACCTTGAAAGAAAAACTGAAGCTCGCATTTCAAGCATAATTCTAAGCTTTTAGCATGAGTTTAGAATTTACATGCAAAACCTTGTTAGCATTTGTTAAATAGAAAAAGATCAATTCAAATTCTGGTATTGAAACCGAGGGAACTAACGAGTTTATTTGTAATGTGAGCAGTCTTGTGATGGGGAATGATCCCTCGATGTCATTATAGAAAATTGATAAATATTACTAATATAAACAAAAAATAAGGCCTTTTAAGGGAATATCAAAAGTATTTTGTTCACTATGCGCTTTCAGATATATTAAAGTGACTGCTTCTTAGAAAATGAATAATGGTGATATGCCCAGCTTATGCTATCGTTTTATAGCATCTCCTTTACAGACAATTAATCCTGATATTCCTTCATACTGTAGTGCAGTGCTTTTCCCCGCATCTACGAATGTGTAGATCAGCATCCAAATTTCAATCAGCAAACATAGCTTAATGAGGCTTAAACATACATTAAAATAAGAAGCAGAAGTACCATATAAAGAGAATACTACAAAACCAACCAGACTCGCCTTGCCAAATGTACTTTTGTTATTCCGTACGTTTTCCATTCTCACAAGATAAGATTTCCATTTTATACATATATTTTTCAAACTGAAAAGTAAGTGTTAATTTTTTACGCATCAGACTCCAGCAAAATATTAGTAATGTCACTTGTTTTGATGCATGGACTACCGAGCATAAACTGGCTCTGGAGCTTTCGTGATTCAAAAATTATGGTCTTTTTGTTATAATGCGTGAAATATCTTGATGAAAAATGCTTACTACAACCTGAGCATCAAACTTTGCGACGGAGCTTTCTCACTGCTGTTGTTCGGGAAAAACCCTCATCCTTCAAGAGATCTATGCTGAAGATGTATTTTAGAATACCAAATGATGTTCATTTCCTTGTAAAAATAGCTGCACTAGATTCATACTGTCTGTTTAAAAAAACAACTATAAATTAATTTCGATCTTGAAGCTATGAATTTTTCAACAATCCGTATTTTGTTTGAAGCATTACAATTTGTTTGTGATCCTAAAGACTGCTACAGATACACTTTAGTATTCCATTAGTGATAAAGCGGATATTTCGTGAATCAATTTCCCCTGATAAGAAGCCATCTGTTTCCATTCTTTCCCTCATTTAAACCTTTTTAGCATTTCATTCATGCTCCCAAATTACGTGTATCTGATTTCTGCAGCAATTCATTTGGAAGCTTGATTCCTAGAACGCACTCCATCTAGAGTCACAAGCATCATCAACATGAAAAAAAAGCAGTTGTCGTTTCGCACCGATGCTGAAGGGGTATGCAATAAAAGTGAATGATTTTGTAGTACAGTGCCACTTCACGTGTGCAGAATTTCTGCATTATGAAATTCTGTCTGCGTGTTTCTCCTTTATTGGATTGCTTTCTTGTTCACACTGCATGATGTCTCTTGAAATATGGAAGACATAATAAACTCAATAACTTCAGGATCATATAAAGCACTTGCTTTGAATTTCATTTTGCCAAGAATCTCTTTTGCTACTGTTCTGAAAGTTGTCACTGTTGCTATGAGAGAAGTTTTGCATGTTGATACATCATCTCATCATCATGCATTCCTCAGTGAGGGAAAGATCAGTCCATTAGCTGAAACATCTCTTAAACAAACCTTTTTGATGCCACAAAGATGAGGAACTTTGAAGCAATCTAAGGCAGCAAGTATGCAAGTTACATCTGAATAGATAAAAACCACATAAAATTCCCGGTACTAATGATAAATGAATGGAAATGCAGGGAACACCGAGAAGCATAATTTTGCTTACATTTAAGTAACTCATCATCCGCCTCTGGAGTTTATTTTCGACTCTGCAACTATTTGACTGACTAAAAGCACTGACCATTTCTAAAATGATTTTTGTTAAAATTACTGGCAATGCGATTCCAGATGAAGAGCTACTGCCACCATAAGACTGGCAAACACTCTCTTCAGTTTAGCGATCGAAGAAAGAACATTTTGACATTCGCAATAGAAGCAGTCATTGCTTAATATCATACACAACACATCATTAATCAGAGTGAACCCACATACAAATTGTTTCGTTTCTATTGAATTCATTTTAAGTAGCACTCATAAATTCCTTGTTGGTTGCAGGATCCGGTGATACATATCTGCAGAATACATGAATATAGTGACAAGGTCATTAACGATCACCAAGGTCCTACCCTCAGCGTTGCACTTGATCCTAAACAGCAATATTTGTTCCAGCTGCGATGGTACAGTACGGATGTGACCTAAGTACTCCTGAGTACTCGTCCAGATGGACTGTTGTTCCAAAAAGTAATGATCGCCGATCTCCTACTTTGTGCAGAATTTGCTGGTATCCCAATAAATTCATTGTTGGAATTCTCCTTCTGTGTATTCTTCTTCTGTGCTTGGATCGTAACACAAGTTGATTTGATTTCCCGAGATGTTAGTTTCCTAGTCATTGGACATCATTCTTTGAAACTTGAAAACTTTACTGTAAGGATTACGTTCATATACGTCTCGCATATTTTTGCTATCTATCGTCCTAGGCTCGCATTTGTGGTGTGGCATCAGCTTGAACTTCAGCTCATCACGTTGCTTATCCCACAAATTCAGTCAGAGAGAGGACAGGTCAAAGCAAGTCTTCGACAATTTTACCAAACCCACTTCCATCAGTGGTCCCTCGACTGAAGAGGAAGTTCACGTAGCAACCGTGAGACATGGATTGCCCTCCCCTTGACAGTGACACAGCCTTGCCCATATGGCTACAGTTCCAATCGGAAAAGTCTGCTACAGAGGCTCCCAGCCGTGCTAAAGACGGTCATTTGATGTTTCTCGAAGCTTCTGAATCTACAGTTCCTGCTCGGCCATAGATGACGTCTCCTCATCTCCACGTCCGCACTGGTTGTTCATCCCACTGAGTGATCGAATCAGAAGTTCTGTTTGAATAGTAGGAAGTTTTTGCATTCGTTCAAGATGAGGAGAATGAGAAAGAGACTATGGAAAGCGAGATGGGAGAAAGCCTGGATCCAGAAAGAAAGAACATAGCGACCTACTCGTACAGTCGACAGGAAGATATCGAGATTTCCTCAGGGAAGAAGCGATATTTTCATAGGACCTCAGCACTTCTCCGCCTTGACCAGATGAGAGGGAGTGCAAGTCACGCCACAGGACATTGTTTTCGTGATTGTTGGTATGGAGATTATCGCCGTTCAGGAAAGCAGCCCCAAATTAAGGACCACATTGCAACGAACTAGAGGTGGAAGATCACACTTGGCATTTTCCCGAATTGTCATCAGCTGGCTGATTTTGGGGATTAACCCGAGATAGAGTTGTCTAGAACATCCCATCACAGCGAGCCCTACATTGGAAAAGACAAACTCGAGAAGTGGATAAAGAGAAACTGGTCGGCAGTTCCTGTTTCGCCTGTCTAGGAAGCGCGTCCTGCTGGTACAAAAACAAAGAGCCACCATACCCATGTGTCACGTCCAATGGGTGTGTGCATATGTGTTCTTTTTAAAGGATTGTAGTCATGATGATAATGATGCTACGTTTATTGAGGTTGCCTATCGGTGACGAAAGACGACTCCACTTCTGAGAAGACAAGATGAAAGCCACGAAGAAGCCCGAAAGTTTCCTAGCGAAGTCTCGCTGATCCTCACAAAGGGGATGGAAAAGAAGACTGAAGACTCGGAGTATGCTTTGTTGTCTCCTCGTGAGTTCTTGAGACTATCTCTTTCCTACATCACCCTGGAATCCCATCTGACGGGGACAACATCGTTACAACGGCTATTTTGCGTCCAAGCGAGCAGAAAGCGAGCAGCTCCAGTCCCATCATCCGGGAGGTCTGTTGAGGTTCCAGGACTTTCCATCGCTTCTGCCAACACTTTCCAGAAAGGAGGAGAAGGGAGAAAGTTGCATGCAGAGGCGATCGTCGAGATGAAAGTGCATGTTCTCTTAGAACAGGTAAGATCCCATGTCTCTCGACAGGGCAATAATGCGAGATAGGGACTAGACTTGGGTGTGCTGGTTGTGCTCTTCTTCGCCTATTGAGGAGAGGCACCTCCTGTAGTACTCAATACCAAAGTGAAGGACTCGAAACCGGAAACAAGTCTAAAATTTCAATCATTCCCTTAGAAATGAAGATGACAGAAGACTGAGGAAGAAATCTCAGAGGGAAAGATGTATCTGGATTCTCTGTCTTCTATTTTAAGAAAATGGAATCTTTTCAGAAAACTCATCTGGTGATTCAAACGGTATCTTAGAGGAAATTTATCCGCCAATCATAGGTCTAACATGCTGTCCAAGAAAATTCGAAGTTTCCAAATTTTAACATGTTTACGGGCCTCTCGACTTTACTGCTTGAGAATCACAATTTGAATTCTTTCCAGCTGTGCACAGGGACGATCTCAGAAGTACCGATTTCAGAAGAATGGAACTTCAAGATAGACTCCAGTTCCCAGTGTTGTAAAGGGATACTGATGTTCAGATGCTCCCCGTATGAACTACTTCAATTGTATTTACACATTGCACAATGAACACTTATCTTTGAAAAATACAATAAATTACAATTCAGTTTATCCCCTATAGAATCAGTCATTATTTGTTAATATGTTTATATATATTAACGAACACTCTTATGGGCTGTATTGCACTCCAGAGAAAGTTTTCTGTTAGTGTAAAAATACTCAGCAAAACGCGTGCATTCCAATGAGTTAATTTTCACAAAGTGTATGGTGTTTTAAATTTGTGATGTAAAGCATGAGACATCTGTTCAGTTGTTTAGAATAAGGGGAATTGCATTTTGAAAATTTCTTTCTTTCTCTACAACAAAAAGCAAAGCGACTGTCCCTCGATAAAGGGAGCATATGGTTCCAAAACGTCTTCTCATTTCCTAAATTCACCATGAATACTTCAATATGAACACTAAATTCAACACTTCAAAACAAGACAGCCTTATTCAGCACAATTCTTCATGCCATCAACTGAATAGCAAATTATTATACCTTTCAACGGTCAAAATATCACTTGTTTATTCATCACTAAGTAGATCCCACCTTATATTAATCCTAGCAAAAAATGACTTCAAGAAACATCTAAAGTAAACTTTTGTCAAGTTTCTCACTCTATTTGTTCTTTTACAACATCTCTAATTCTTGATTCTTACGAGTAGGAATATTATTTCACTTAATTTCCCATTAATTTTGCGTTAAAAACCTGGCATGCCTATGCGAACGGCAAAATATAAAATCTTGAATATGCATAGCTGAGTTTAGACACTCGTTTGTGGCGTAGTTTGCGTGGTACATGTGAGTTTGAAGAGGTGTTCAGTGTGAAAGTGTTGTGTTGTGTACAACGCACCCCGCTCTAGCGCCCATTTAAAGTTAACAGATTGGAGTATAGTGTTACACCTAACAACAATCGAAGTGTTCATCTCCAATGTTCACATTCTGAAAAGTTGCGGCAGATAATTTCTTCTGCTGAATCCAGTCTGCGAAGATGCGTGAGACCTCTTTGAAATCGAAAGCAAATCATTAATTCAAGAGCTATGAGAAAGAACTTCAAGAAGCTTTTAGATCCCTAGCGTGCAACGCTGTTTGACGTGTGAAAGTCACGAAGTGTGTTCTTGCGCACGTCTGTATAATGCTAGTAATTTCAGCTGTTTATGATGCACAGGTAAAATCTCTGGCCGTCACACAATTCACAGTCTTGTTTCCAGTAGAGCATTATTTGTGAGGGCATTTGGGAACACTTTCATTGCGAACGATTATCCTTAACGTCTTCACGACACAGTCGTAACCTCATAGACAGTGATGGGTTGTTTTTTGCTTTGCTAGTGCGTGTTTCCTTTGCAGTGTTGCACTGGCATTCAGGAATTGCCTTTGTTCGACGGAATGTTGTGGTTGTACGTAAAAAGCTCCACGCAGTGTTGCTGCTACAATTGTGCTCATGCGAATGTAAAGATCTGTCCTCTCAGCAACGAGGAAGTCATTTTTTTCATGAGTTCATGATTTTCCATTTTTTAGTTTCTGCTTGCATAAAGAAGAAGCATCAGCATGCTTCGCCTCGAGCTTTGTTTCTTATCATTCGAATTGCAGTTTTGACTGAGTTTCAGTTTCGAACCATAGTATGTGTACTTAGGGATGGAACCAGCTGTTTGCCGTCTTCTCAGGTACCAAAACAGATCTGGAAGGCTCTTTGGAATTTGGAATTTACGATTGCTGTTTGCCTTCTTGGGTATTTTCCTACTATCCATTTTCGAACTGTGTTCCCTTCCTGTTTCTGTAAATATAAGTTCTGTGTTCACTTAAATGATTCTGATATACGTGATCTAGGTGTACTATAGAATTTTGGCCCCAGCGAACACAGACAAATGGTGATTCAATTACACATTTGAAACATGCGACCGTAAGATTATACGAATACCAGAATATTCCTTACGGGAACAACAAAAAAGTTGCTTTTCTTGAACCATGTATTATATGAAAACGATGCTATTCGAAAGATGCGTCTTGTATGTCGCATAATAAAGGGCTTAAATCCCATTTTCATTTGAATAAATCGGTGAAGCTTAACTTATAAAACCGGAGGCCGCACAGAAAACATGTGCAACGAATGATTCATCAGTCATTAGTTATGAGTAAACCGAAAATTATTTTTTGGTTAATCCAGCCGTGTAAGAAGTCGTGCGTGACGGATTTGATCTTTGCGTGCACGTTCACTTCCGTGAATCTCGGGGAACATTCAAAAATTCATGCGTTTTCACGTTTTAAGTATAACGCTCCCAACTGGACACATCGGTGACACAAACTTGATTCGTCAGGAATTGCTTGGGAAAATGTTTGCTTCAGATTCCAAAACAAAGGAATCCTTCGCTTGCACTTGGGGATGATCCAGCCCAAGGCCTAATGTGGCTTTGGGTTTTAAAAAGTAACAACCTTGGATTGAGAATTTATTCATCAAGGTTGAAAGGGTATCGGCTTGGTTTCAAATGTGTAAAGGGAAGCAGTGCAGGCTCCGGATCGGAGTAAGTAAGGTAACCATAGTTGCTGGCGTGCTCGCTTTTCGGCAGCACAATGTTACCAACTTGGTCGTTGATGTCACGTTACGTTATTAATCATGCTTGCAGAAATCAGACTGTACAAAGCTCTGCGGCGCACTGTACTAATCATAATCTGAAAAACTTATTCTTGTTTTTCCTCAGTATCTAAATAAAGAATTTTGCAATGTTTAGGTGTGAGTTCTTTGTTCTGCGAATGCAAATGTATTTTGCATGCAGCCTGCAAATTAAGTAACAACTTTAAAGAGGGGGAGGAGTTCGTCTTACATATTGAGGATATTTTTGATAGCTGTTACCTTTTACTTACAAACCTATCTGTACACATTATAAAAATACTATGCTATTGCGAAAAGCTGACGTTAGGCAGCAATATTACTAATGTCTACATTGTGATAGCATCTTCAGTTTAGCTGGGACACTTGTATGATTTGCTTACTCTTGGTTACGATAGGCGAAAGCTTGGTTGGTGCTTCATCAGTAACAGATGGACCACAAACTCACTGCAGCTGCGCATTAGAGACGAGAAAGGCGAACTTTTAAATCACAAGACGCAAAAGATCTGGTAAAAAAAAAAAAAAAAAAAACGAGCGGCGGTCACTTCGCGCGAATGAAGTTTATCGAATGAAATTTCTTCAAGTTTGCACAAGTATTTTAAGTGACAAACTAATCTAAAGTACCGTAATTCAAAATTGCATCCACAATTCTTACAAAATAAAGTAACGCACAAGCAAAAATCAATCAACATGAAATTGCAGTACAACGACACAATGAAACTGTCACAATTCCTTTTGTATACATGCTTTTAGAATTTATCACTCACTTCGACCATAAATGATTAATAAACTATTAACATCTTAATCAACTATGAAAGACATGTTTCCATTCTTGCTCGCAACTCGTTTTCCATTTGATTTTTATTCATTGCTTTTACTGAATTCATAAAAAAGATATGGCAATACACCTTTACAATTGGCGATGCTTATGTGTCTGATTATTTCACCAGTTTAAGGATTCACTCACTGGAGGATTTTGCAATTACATGTACAACCATTTATTTTCTGTGTTCAAAAGTATTGTGGTTCGTCTTGAGGGTGGACTTGTAAGTCATATTTTAATTTCAAGGTTCAACAAAACTGCCATCCAAAACTTCCAATACATTTCTTATTAAAAAAATAATTTATCTTCCACTAAAAAAAGTTTTACACCACAAACACTGCAAAGTGTGCAACAATTAATGCAAATTTCGAGATCGAGGTTCTACCATATTAGTCAGAAATAATTGCAAACAATAAATTTCGCTTTTGGCATAAGGTACGAATAATTTATGCAAAAGTTCAAGTTTATTCATTTCTCTGTAATTTATATAATGTTTACGTAATTTGTCACAACATACATAGAAAATTTATCAAAAAGTAACAAGATTGATTCCCTTTATAAATTGCCACTTTGGGGGATACTGTTACTGAAAGCACTGCCCTTATGGCCTTACAGGCTTAACCACTGATCTGACATTAGTGCATGACACCACTTCATCATGTAATATTGGCAATGTAGCTTTTTGCTTCTCATCATACTTGAAAAGGAATTTGAAATGAGGCACTTTGAAGGCTTATAGAAATAAATAGCAAACACTATTTGAGATAAAATCGATAAAGGGTAGGAGTCCTAATAAATTCTCGTTCTTGTTCTAGTAAAAATAAAAGATCCCTGAGGCTAACCCTCTTGATACGGGGTCGCAATGGTAGCTGAAAAAGAACATGTAACAAAAAGCATAATGAAAATAGTCACCTGAGTCCTCTGGAAAGCAGAACCAATCAATCCACCATTTGGCTGTCCACTGCTGGACTCCACTTTGGGTTTCTTCCTTGGGCCAATTGCCTGCAATGCAGTCAAATTGGCTTCCCGTTGTCGCATTTCTTCCAGTTCAGCACGTTGCATCTGTATTTTCTAGTTGAAACAAAACTCATGTTGCTAACTTGGGTTACCTCTTTGGCTTTTGCCTTAAGTTTGGCTTGCTCAGGATCTTCAGCTTTTGAACGAGATTTGGCTGCTCTTAATAAAATCTCTCTTTCTTGTTCTTCATGCCGTTTTCTTTCCAATTTATCCAATTCTTCAAGGAATTTAAGCTGCATTTTGATATCTTGTGATATTTCGTATTTGGGATCACCCTATAAACAAAAAATACATATGTAGGGCATGCCAAAACAACTGCACCAACCTTAAGCATTTCTAGCCTATGTCCAGCGATAATACCTAACCTTGATACTAAACCTTTCAATAATTCTTGGGTTGCATGTGAGATTAATGTAGCTACATCTAATGGACTCTCTTCCAGACCATGTTTTCTGGCTGCCAAACTGCCAAATCAAATATGAACAAATTGACAAGACTTACTAATATCTCGAATACGATTATGTAAAGGCCCAGCAAGCAAAAAAGTCTCATCTTTACAAGATCGTATCTGAGTTCCAACAAACTCTGTAGATCCTAAAATTTTCTGAGATTCCTCTAGTAAATTGACACCACCCATTGCTGCTACATCATTGATGTCATCATCCGCACTTAGAAATTAGGTCAGCTTCACTAGTTGCTCACAATGCTACTCACCTGTCTCTAAAAGCTGATGATGTTGATTTTTTCTCTTTATCTTTAAAAGAAAAAGGTTTAGCCACGAATGGAGCCGATCGTGATGACAAACCAGGAGATACTACATTGAAAGGTAAGCTAGATGACATAGGTTGACTGGCTGCAGATCTGTTGAGTGGCACGCTGGTCTTCATAGAGGTCTGCTGGGATGCAACCCAGCAGCCCTACTTTCCCTGCCACATCACTGCACTTACAGTCATCACACGTTGCACAGGGAGGCGTGCAGTAGAAGCCATCCCTGTGGTGCCTGAAGGAGCCATCACTCTTATCTCGTTAGTTGGCATTGGTGTGCGAACCTATTTGACCATCAAATTCAGAAATGAATCTAGTGCAGACCTGTATCTGAGAAATCGCAGCAGGTAAAGGAACACTTGACACAGGAGGTGGACGTACTCCATCTATGGTCAATTCTTTGGTGGCCAGAGCATACCGTAAATATGGCAAACTTCTCTGCATGAAGACATTTTGCATGGAATTATTAACAACGTTACCAAAAACCTGTACCTTTAAAAATGGAACCAAACATGGTTGTGGAGAAGAATTCAATTCCTTTTGTAATCTTGTCGTAAAGTCTTCTGTTTCCACTTTAGAATCAATTAAACCTTGGATGAGATTCCGCACATTACAAGCTACTGGCTCAGGCTGTTCATTGGCAAGACGGAGCAAAGTTGAAAGAAAATTCTTGCATTTAACTTTAGCAGTTTCTGGTGTCATTTGCTGAAGACAGATATTCACCATCTTATTGCCCTTTAAAATACTAACCTGTGCTGCAACAGTCTGACCCATTTGAGAAGTGCTTGTAACAGACTGTGGCACAGGCGAATTTATAACCATATTTCCTTGAGAAGCCTGATTGGCTGGCTGAAAAATACTCTATAACAGCTGAATGCCATGTAAAGCATCAAAAAAAATCTATACCGCTTGCTCACTAGCACCGGTCCCTTGCCCACTGCCACCAATCACAGTCTGCAACACTACTGAAGCCTTTGTGACATCAATCAAGACAAAATGCAGCAATTAGTGTGCGTTTACCCAACCAAATACAAAAAGCCATTTAAAGCTCAAGTGCACATGCATTACGAAAGCTCCATTCATTACATCAAGATACCAAAAACACAGAGTAAAGTATATATACATACAGGGACAGATACTGACTGCAATCGAAAAGTACCAGCAGTAGGACCTGCTGTAAGTGATGGACCAAGGCGGACTAACTGATACTGACCATTTTCTGTTTTTACCAGAAAATGACCAGGTGTTCCTGCTTGAAATCCGGATAGAGTTTGAAGATTAATTTGCTGAAACCAGATTTTTTCGATCAAATTTAAATATTTCAGGATAATAGTCCACAAAAATTAATTAAATTATAAGTACAAAGAACAAGCACAAATGAAATCCTTGATTTACAAACAAATAAAAAAACACAAAAATCAAACATTACTCCTGTATACAAAGAAAAGATCATTTCATTTAGAAATTACCATCGCCATTAACCTGTGCAACTTCGAAGATATTCAACTTAAAAGACTACCGTTCACATTTTACCATGCACTCCATCCTAATCATATACTGCCATTTATGTATCATATAATGTTAGATATCTTCATATGTACATTTAAACTTAACTTTAAGAAACATATATTTTAAAAAATATATAAGCACTTTTCAAATGCCCTTTTGCTTGCATCTTAAAATGTATGAACAATAAACTCCCAAATTAAAACAAAAAAAACGATACTTTTGATTTTTTTTTTTTTTTTTTACATTCCTGTTCAGCATGTTTTGGTTGCCATGACTTCATGCAAGTTTTGCCTCTCATGGGGGTATTTTAATTTGGATCATAAAATAACAAATAATGTTCCTTACTATGATAACTACTATCAATGAAGCTTTGCTTTAATTTCAAGGGTACTTCAAGGATAAGTACAATACCAAGTTCTCAGTGTATTTATCACAAATAAGCTCAAGTTCTGTTCATATTATTTATTAGCAACCAGATCCTAATCATTGTTTTCAGACTATTAGATGCCACTTTTCTAATTAAAGTTCACTAGCAAGCCTCTTTTTCTATCAAGTTTGACCAGCACAAAAATGAAATGTGGAGTGGATTACCTTTCATACATCACTTTATACATACATGAATTCTTTCCTACTGCTATTTTTTCAAAATTATCCCTAATAGCAAGGTGCTTAGCTCACCTAATAATTATACATTCCAATAAGTATTTACATACAAAAACATAATTCTTTTGTGAAAGCATTAACCCCAAACAAATGAACATACGAGTATTAGGAAGCTATATTTACTCAAACTAACTTGCAGATACTTTAAGATTCAAATGATTAATAAAGACTGTTAATGCAAAAAAATAAGGTCAAAGAAAACAAAAGGAATGATGATGGAAATACCAAGAAAAACAATTATACTGGAAAATAACTACAAAAATACAGATAATACAAAAAAGACTGAGCAAGAACTTCAGGAACATGGAGTACCATATCTGGATAACCAGAGATACTACTCCATGTTCCTGAAGACCTGAGTTCCCTGAAGACTCCAAGTTCCGTGACACACACCTACAAAGAATACTTGCTGATCCAATGTTTGGAGAAAACAACAAGGAATTCAAGTCTGAAAACACTACTTTGCCAAACAGCCTTCAGGATGAAATAAAGACAAAAATGTAGGTAACACAACTCAAAATGCATTGGCAATTCGATGCATCACAAAAGGTTGACTTATTTATTAAAAATAGATTACAATGGAAGCAACAAGCACATAACAATTTCAAAGTTTGATATCAGACACTACTACTTTAACTGGAATACAGTACACAGATATATATGAAACCTATGACTTTGAATGTGAATTATGGATACATAATTAGAACAGAGATTTAATAAAAGTTTTGGTAACTATTATTATTGCTGTTCACCAAATATTCAGATAAAGTTTCTTTAAATAATTATAAAATTAGTTCTAAAACCTTTACATACTTTACTGAGTTGATTCTAAATTAGTATAAGAAATTGAATTCTCATATTTACTTCATTTTAAATAAACTAAACAGTTTGTAGACATATTTGAACAATAAATATTAAGACTTTTCAAACAGTACTTTTCTGTCCAACTAGAAATGCCCTTTTTTTGTGAGCATAAATAATTCTGGAAACAAAATTAGACATATGAAAATTGAATCAAAAGCAATAAAAATGTAGCTCAATCACCAGAATATTAATGTTTAGTCTACAAAAAATTAGAACCAAAAACCAAAAATATAATAAACATTTTTTATACTGTATACAATGCTTTACATACACACAGTACAAATGTTTATTTAAATAAACAAGGTTGACAAAACTAATGATAGTTAACCTTGTTTGTTTTCTTCCTGCAAATAAAGTGAATGGATTTTCACATACTTTGTCCTATTTATGCTGTTTGATGGGATTTTTTGGAAGTTACACTCGACATATAAAATGAATGGAAAAAAAAAAAGGGAAAAAAGAATGATCACAACTATTAACAAAAGTTACAAAGAGGAACCAAAGTAAACACAATTTGGGTCCAATGTAATGCTCACACATCATGAGAAAAATAAAAAGGATTCATCCCAGATCTATTCATATGAGATAGAACATTAATACATTCTGAAACAGTATTTCCACATAGCACAGAGAACTACCAAAGAAATGTTTTGCTACATAACAAGACAGAAAACCAACATCAAAGGGAAAATAACAATGCTGCACTCTTTCCAAGTAAACTTTTTTCAAAACATTACTTAAAATAGACCAGAAGCAACAGAAAGAATTTCTATTCACTATTTCAAATAGTGTTCATCAAAAATGATTAGATTATTATTAGTCAACTTTCAACACATACTGCTCCTTCTCCAACATGCATCCTGCTTTCTACAAATTTTAATGACACAAATAGATACCAGCGGTCACTTTTCTTCAAACATATTTTCTGGCATTAGAGTTTATGTGCTATCTTAATTTGAAACACACAAAAAAATTGCAAGGTTTTACCTAACTTTTCTGCATCCAATTGTTTCTTTACATAAATAAAAGAAACCAAACAGAACTAATAAACTATCATTCTTGCTGAACATCATTTGTTTATGGCACTTTATTTCAGCTTACTATATTTGTACTTTTTTCCAAAAGAATCCAAAAAACCTTCCATAAAAAATTATTAAGAGTACTGTGCATGTACACAATACTTGTATCATTCCTTACATCACAATTTTGTTGAAGCTCTCAATTTACATTTACAGCATTATACATATAAGCACACTTCAAAAACAAATTTTCTCTGCAAACACATAATTGAAAAGGTATTTTGGTTAGATTTGCTAATTTTATCTAACTATCCCAGAAATATCTCAACATGAGCTCAGATCTGTTAAAGCAAATTTATTTCTAGCTATACAAATTTCGTCTTGTTTCCTAAGTAAACTTTTTACAGTCCAATCCTACATTAACTGTTCTTTTTCATACATAAGAGTTCGGCAGTTTTATTTGCTGATTTAATAAATGATTTATTAAGAATTATTGAATAATTGATGGGTTACCTCCAACAGTGCTTCTCGCAATACATTTGCTCTTAAAAATTAAGAGGTTTTCTCCATGAACACATAAGATTCCTCAAATTTTAAACTAATTCACAGATCTAAGATCAGACTCTTTCTTATTTAAAACACACACACATCCCACAAAAGAAAAAAAAATCATGCAATGCTTCACAACAGAACATTTTAATGCCCACAAACCTTCTTTGCAACTTAGCAGACAATTCAACTTATTCAGTGCAAGTCAAGTTACTTAAATCATATACAATTTAGCGATTTTATTTTACCTAATTTTTAACACTTAAAGCCAGATTGCTTTAAATGGTATCAAAAGTAAAATAAGGTGTCATTTAAAGTTACAAAACTTTGGTTGTCATTTAAAAGTTTGGTAACTTTAAATTAAGCGATAGTCTTATAACTGAGTTTTCTTTTTAGTGGAATATGCAAGAAAAGGAGTCAGATACAAAATATTTTGTTGCTAAGAAGCTGACCTTTGCAAATTTTGCAAGTCACCCATGGAAAATTAAAAATTGTGAATTTTTTTTCTTATTGCCGAGATTATTAATGATGTATGCATAATAACCTAAAAGCTCACAGAAGGATTCAAAGAAATATCGTTATCGTTAAGAAATATCGTTAAAGAAATAAGCGTTATCACTAAGGAACATGAAATTTGATGTTTGATATTGTTTCAAGATGCAAATTGTAACACACAATGTGCAGATTTATTATAAAAAAATTCTGCTAAAACAAATCTTTGGAAATCCCCACATTATGCCTCTTAATGTGAATAACCTGCAATCTTGTTTGATTAAATGATGTAGTTAAATAATAACCGTTCTTAATGCAATCTCTACTTTTATCTATCATGAATTTACTGAAATTGTTCAAAAGAAACGTAAACAATAGTAATAACCTAAAAAATTATAATAAAATATCTTGAATTAACAATAAATCCTTTATCGCTCCTTTAATGTGTAAACACTTTAGTGATCTTTGACTAAATCCTTGCATACAAAAATTGCTCAGCAAAACCATAAAAACTTTGGTAGGTTTGAAAGTTTTGTAGGTTTAAAAATCATTTTGCAGCCAACAAGCCAACAAATGTTCAAAACATTTATGCAATTTCATTAAGACTTAACGAAAAGTAAAGAAAACTTTGAACTCTTTATGTAATGTACAGCTCCCATATGTGCATTCAGTTCACTCTGCAAATCAATTTACAATGTGCTATTTATGATTTAATATCCACTCTATTAATAGAAAAAGTTTTAAAGGTTCTAAAAATTTACACAAATGTGAAAACTTCAACAAAATTTTGCCTGAGTGTCTCGCCAAGAAGCAGAAAAATGCCAAAAAAAGGGTACACACAAAAAACCTGACTTTATTGAAACCTAAGTCAACTACTCGTATTCTCATGAACTTAAATTATAATGAAACAGCTCAAAGCATAAAAATTAAAACCTTATTTTTACTCACTATTATGCAAAGCAAACCAAAGTCAATAAGTGAATAATTTATTTCACTGTATAACTCTTAAACAAAGAAAAATTTCACATTAATAAATTCCTTTATACAAACCCCAGTTCCTGTGACCGCAGAACGTGATCCTGCCACTAAAGATGAATTGCTAATGACAACTGTTGAAGGCATTGATTTCTGCGTAGATGAAACGGATGTTACTGTCGATCTTGTACTATTTACATTCAATATTTGAACTCCACTTGGCAAAATATTTCCTGATGATGACTGGGTAGAATTTGAAGTTAAATTTGCGAGTGGGTTTGATAATGCACTACTTGCATTTGCTAACTGTCCTTGCTGTACATTACTTTCGTTCACTTTATTTAGCATTAAATTTTGCACAATACTAGAATTTGTATTGGATGGGGTTTGACCTCTTGCATTAAACTGTTGAATTGCAGTTGACAGATTACCATTTGGCAATGATAGCATAGTTTGATTAGCAAAGTTTCCAGAAACATTTGGAGGAATTTGGGAATGAGGACTTTCATATGGCCCACTTGAATTACCACTACTTAAAGACTGTGAGATACTACTTTGAAGTGGATGCTGTATTTGGATATTCTGTACTTGGGAGTAATAATTATTTATTTGAACATTATTTTGTAAAGAATTTGAAGACAGCAGTTTAGAATTATCAGAATTCACAACACATTCTGGGCTGTTGGGTATTATACCATTATGAGTCGTTAATGAACCACCACCGGGGACTACACTACTTACATGATTCATTACCACATTTTGCTCTGAAGTATGGTGACTAGTAACTTGGGCTGTAGCAGACGCCAGCTGCGTTTCTAATGAACCAACCAGAGCACTAACTGCTTTTTCATCAACGTCTTTTTTAAGTACATCTTCAATGAAATTCGCAGACGCCATTTTCACAACGAGCCTTTCAATAGACTAAACAGCGCATGCGTTAGGTTGTTGACATGACCATCTTTCCCATAATGCATTGTTATTACTATATATTTACTATCCTGCCAATTATGTTTAAAAGTATTTCGACCAACAAAGCTAATTGTATGCTGCTTACGTTACGTTGTTATTGCGTCAACGAGGATCAATTTTCGAGTCTTATTCAGTTAATCAAGACTAAAAACCAATTAAATCATGAGATCCGTAGGATCGTATTTTTCACGTAAAAGTAGTCGATATACGTTTTGTTAAAGCATAGCATTGTTAAAACAGCAGAGCAGTGCACGTGTTTAGGTCAAGTTATTGAGAGTGTTACAGAGATGAAAAAATTGAAAGGATTAAGCAGGAGATATATTTGTATGATGGAATTGAACAGTGATTTTGTCCTTTTACTTTATATATTCAGGGTTCCTTATTAGCCTAAGAGATTCCTTTATTTTCAAAATAATGATGTGAATCAAACTGATGGAAGCGCTACCGCTGTAATTTTGTTCAGATTCATTCTTTTCTCTTGCAATCAAATATTTCGATTACAATAAAAGAATACATACAAATTCATTTTGACAGCTACTATATTTCTGTGGGATGTAAATAGTATTTTAAATCATATCATACGTTTGGACTAAGTTTTGGAACACGTTTTTGCTCTCTCCCGTCTTCTTTCACATTTTAAACATTTGTTCATTTGAACAAAGCATTCATAATGAGAAATATCTTTACATGTAGAACAAGTCTGGATTTTAGCATAGCCAAATGGATACAAAACTTCAGAACTGTGACAAAATTCACAGATGAATCCTTTTCCCTGACAAGTCTGAAGAGAATAGATATGGAATTAAAGAGATACTCAGCAGCTAACCTGGCAATCAAAACAAATATGTTGGGTAAAACGCTTGTGTATTCTCACACATCTTGCTTTCAGAGTACCAGAATGTAACTCTGTGAGATCATCCATAGAATAAAATTTAGAATTTGTCATGAAATAAAAATCTTTCTTAAATTCATCCAGTAGACCCAGATTTTGAGCTACTTTGCACTGTTTCAAATACTGAGTCATGGCTGAGAAATCTTCACGATATTTCTATACACATATGTATAATAAATCTTTATCTTTTTCACCTCCTAACCTGTAGATCTTTTAATTCCTTGATGTAAACAAACAGTAAAGGATTAATTTTCTGCAATTCCAGTGTGGGTTTGGACCCCATGAGTCTGAGAAACTGAAAATCGGCTTTACAGACCAACCTGGGCACAAAATCCCAGTTATGGATTACTCTTGCTGGAATAATGGCTGTGTCATTCCAGTGGCACAAGTTACAAAAAAACAGGCCACAATAATCACATTGTCTTCCAGTGGAAGGATGCTCTAATGATGCAAGAAATTATGGTACACAATATTAAACTTACTAATAGATAACTTAAACTTGCATTCAGCACACCTGAAATTCTGTTTGGATAAACCAACTTCTGGGCAAATTTGCAAATGATAAGGAATACTTTCATCAACTTTAGCTTTTGCACACCTTCGGCGAGTTGCTGATAAACATTCTGCATGACAAAAATATCCACATCCTTAAAGTGTAAAAACAGATTTATTTATACAGTGTCACTTTTAAAGATTAAACACCTTTACATATGTATAGTGAGGCTGGCTTCCATATAAGATAACCGCAGGTTTGACAAAACAACGATTCTCTGGATACTTTTGAGGAGGGGCAAAAATTATGCCCATGCAGATCACAGTCTTCATCTTTCAGTTCCTAAATTTTTTGAAGATGTAAGTATTCATGTGGTGTTTGTGTCCCATGCTTAACATAAAACTGTAAATTTATAAAATAAGGAAATATTTGAAAGATTATGTCTTATTATCAACGTCCCTATTTTACGCTTTACGCTGACAACAAAGGCTTTACCAACAGTGCTAAGCGTAGGTTTATTATTTTCTCAATGGTCAATCTTCTTGTCCCACTATTTTCTGATGACCTTAAAATTACCTTCTTACAGTCATCAATATCTTCTTGCAATTCGTGCAGGCTTTTTGACATGGATGTTTTCCTGTGCAAGAGGTTCCACATTTACCTGCATGAAAGTTGAAACTTTCTGACTCATTCCCCACATAAGAAAGCTCCAACTTGAACTACTTTAGCTGTGGATTTATTCGGTATTTATATATATATATATATATATATACAGGCTTAAATCTTTACCATCATCATGTGGAATGACTAAATCAACCACGCACTACAACGTGAATGTAAAACTGAACAACCTTGCACTCTTGACAAAATAGTGACCTCGGAATGCGGACTTCAATTTTTACAAACCCTACTACGATCTGCGAGAGCGCTTCAGGAAATAGCAAAGCTTAAAGCAAGAATATTTGTTAACTTTTCGTTTATATCAGTTACACATACAACATTTCATGATTCAGCACAAATATTTCAATTAACTATTGGTTGTTTCCAAAATCACTATTACTGAAAGAAAACCCATGAGTAAACCTAACATATACATACTGCAACAATCACCCTTAAAAATTGTTCGTACAATCAAAAGTAAACCCAAAATACAAAACACAATAAAATTTCCCGACAGAGAAGTATTCATTTGGGGACATTTACGATGATTCTGTAATTATGAAATTCTTTACTGAATTCCCTTCTTTCCTCACAAAACGTCAAAACTGTATATCTTGAAAACATTTTATTAAAGAGAATCTAAGATCTGCGAATTATTTCCCTAAAAATAGTACATAAATAATTCTGTGGAATCGTTGTGTTCAAATCGCTTACAAATCATACGCAAGTCTAAACCAAAACTAATCTCCTAATATTCTAATAATATGCATTTTCCATGCAAAACATTGAATACAACCTTTAAGGAATTTCCCTTGCAAAGAAAAACTGTTTTATGGTTGTTGCTTTTATAAACAAACCAAAGAAATTTACGATAGGTCAAATAGTGCTATCATTTTATTGTAGTTGTAAAAAAGATACATCGTATATTAAAAAAGTATATGTTAATAATCTATGATCATTTTCTGCAAATTTCCATCCAATACTGTTATATCCAAAGAAACATTTCTTATTTTAATATTGGTGCAAATTGCTCTCTTCCTAGAAATGCAGACTGCTAATAAGTATTAACCTGTATTATTGTTAAAGTGATTTTTTGAATTGACTACTAAATTTCAGCAGTCTTTAGAAGTCATGCCATCAGTAGTATGCTGAATTAATGATCTCAAGGAATTTACACATGCATTAACGGATTTCAAATAAACTCTAAAGAAATTGAACATTTTCATGATAATTCAGGAAATGTAAAATTCACGCCAAGAAGTTAGTATGCATTAGTAAAGATTCGAAAGAAACCCATAGACAGCACAGTATATAGTCCGAAGGCTATGGAAATTTCATGGGGTCATTTAAAAGGAATGAAATTCAATGTACTACTCCAACTTAATTTAACATTACTTCCAAATGTTAGACCTTTCCATTGATAGCGGTACGAAATGTTAAAGGTACAGTGTTATAAAAAAATTATAAAAACAATATTTTTTTTAAATAAAAACTGATAAAACTAGCCTTCTAAAATGGACTGTATTCTATGATGAAATATTCTTTAAAACGAAAAACAAAGGACGAAAAATAATGTGACATCTTATGGCACGCATAATTTTTACCGTCTTGTACACAGTAAATCTCAAAATGCATTCATTCGTACTCATGCACCGATATATTAACAATTTAATTAACAGTAGGGTTTTGACCGACTATGGACATTAACTGGATATTCAATGGAGCACTTGCATTAGGTTCTTGAAGGACACATGTTGAATTTGTATTTAGTTTTCGAAAATTACCTTTTCATTCATTCACCTCAAGCAGAGACCAGTATTCGGTAAAAATTTTAAACCCCTACCGCCTTTTTTTTTTGTTTCCTTATGAAGGGAAGGGTTATACGTGATTTCTGGAGGAATATTGTGTTTTAAGGAATATTTCATCATAGAATGCAGTCTATTTTCGAATGACAGTTTTATCAATTTTTTAGAAAAGTATTTTGTAAAAATTGGGTTATGCTAACAAACATTGTACCTATATCGTTTCTTACTGATATCAATCGAAAAGCCGAAAGGGAAACATCGATATTCATAACATCATTATTTGAAAATTTATACGAAATTTAAAACAATGTCTATATCGTAGTAACCATTTTTGCCTTGGTTCGTGAAATATTAGGAATATTTTTCATTCTGATGTTCGTTTCTATCAGTCTCACTTCTTCAAAAATTCGATTGTAAGTTCCTTTTGTTGAAACATTGTTGCGTTCTTTAATATCAATTCTCTTTGTCTAACGAAGACAGACACAAGATACTCAAGAACTGTGATTTTTAAATAAGATATGACATCACTGCTTAGATTATGCTGTTGGGGAATTGAAGAGGATACAGATCAAACCAGTAGACAGAAAGCTGAAGATGATAAACTGGAAGATATTCTTAAGCAGTTTCGAATTTCTGATGAACAACTCCGAGAAATAATGAAGATTCTTCTTGATGAAATCAATAAGGGATTGAAGAAGAGTACAAACCCTCTTTCCAGCGTAAAATGTTTTCCGACGTACGTTCATAACATTCCAACGGGAAAAGAAAAAGGAAAATTTCTGGCCCTTGATTTGGGAGGTTCAAATTTTCGTATTTTGTTACTTACTGTGGATGGACGCAAAATAGAATTTGAATCTGAGACCTATACCATGCCTGAAAGTCTGAAAACAAGCGCATCAAACAAGCTGTTTGCCTTTATTGCTGACTGTTTGGAAGAATTCATACACACACGAAGTCTTGAACAGGAAGTTCTTAGTCTTGCATTCACCTTTAGTTTTCCTCTGATACAAAGAGGAATTAAACGAGCAATTTTATTGAAATGGACAAAAGACTTTAAATGTCCCGGGGCGGAAGGTCATGACATAGTCCAGATTTTAGAAGAAGCATTAGCTACGAAAGGCTTGAAAGTCGATGTCAAAGCAATCATCAATGATACAACTGGATGTTTAATGTCCTGTGCAAGTCGCTATCCTACTTGTTACATGGGTGTCATTGTTGGTACGGGAACGAATGCTTGTTATATGGAAAAAATGGAAAATGTGGAACTGTATGAAGGCTCCAGAGAAAATAAGACAGAAGTCATCATCAATTTGGAATGGGGAGCATTTGGTGAAAATGGCTGCTTAAAGCACATACAAACAGAATTTGATAAAATTGTAGATAGAGCTGATGCACATCCTGGGCAACACATATTTGAGAAACTAATATCTGGATTGTATTTAGGAGAACTTGTTCGTTTGATACTAAATGATCTTTATAAAAAAAAAATATTTATGAAAAACAAGCCACTTCCGAAATTTCTAAAAGAACAGAATGGTTTTGATACGAAATTTATGTCCACTGTAGAAATCGACAAAGGAGTGACTTGGTCGAATACCAGAGAATTGTTAGAAGCACATTTTCAAGAGAAGAATTTTTCCAGAAGAGATCTGGAGATATTCCACAAAGTTTGCAAAACTGTCACCATGAGGTCTGCTTTTCTTTTATCAGCAGCCATTAGTACTGTGATAAATAAAATGGGCAGGACGCAAGTTACCGTGGGAATGGATGGCTCATTATATAGATTCCATCCTAGATATCGCGAATATCTCTACGAAAAGATAAATGTTTTCAAAAATCCAGATATTCAATTTGATCTTCAACTAGCAGTTGATGGATCAGGAAGAGGAGCAGCATTAGTTGCAGCAACTTATGAGAAAGCTTAATAAAGAACCAGACGCATGTTGCAAATTCATTGGAAATAGAGCTTTCTGTTCTCTAGAAACTGTTATCATCGCAATACGTAAATGATTAAACATCAAATAAATCTTTAAGCAAATAGATCTTCCTACCCTTCAATGGTTGCAAAATTGTATCAGTTTTCGAAGGAGCTTTGTTTTTTTAAAACTTTAATTATACTTATTGTTTCAGAGGTAATTTCGACTATTGCATATGGAAACTTCATACAGAACTACATTCACGTTCACCATAAGATGTTTTAGCATTTTTTTAAATAATAAAGTTATCATAATATCAGTTTATAACACAGTAGGACTTCTGTTAGAAAGTTATTTGAGAACATCACAAATATTCACATACTGCAGGAGGTTTCCAGTGATTGCAATCCTCTACTAGAATGAAAAAGATGGGCTCATAAAAAAAGAAAACAGTCTTTTATGGAGAAAAGTCAAATGTTCCTTATCAAGTATTTTATATTTTGATGCTATCCAAGTTTAGTATGAAAGCAACAGACACATGAAAACATACTGTAAAAATTTACTGAGTGTATTCTAATGATAGTGTAAATCATTTAATTCTTTATGGTTTCCTCATACATTCGAATATAACTTGGTAACTGAAGAAACTATCAAGTGAATTTTATCAGCATTCTCTGATTTCTATGTATGAAATCTGATCTTTCTATATGTGAGTTTCCTGAGATCTATAGAAACCAATAGGTGATTTTCAGATAATTATCAAAGATTATTTCAGTTCAAGTGCATCATTAAGTATTATCAAGTGTCATAACCATGCGTTCCTTTTACTTATTGATTTAGGAAAATTCTCAAATTCCATTTATAAATTTGATAACCGCAATTTTTTTAATAGAAGTTAAATCTGGGCACTGTACTTTCAACGCTGAGTTTGCTTATGTGATTAGTGGGATTATACTATCTTGAATGATTCACATAATGTTATTCATTCTGCAATGGTTAAAAGACGGTATGCACCACTTGTTGCTGATAATTGTTAAGATACAACTTATGTATAAATAATGGCTGCCATTAATTAAAAATTATGGGAATACACATAACTTTCATAGGTATAAATACATCACAATACAGTAAATTCGAGAAAATGAACAATAGGAAGGCAACTATCACATGAATAACGAGGATCTAACCACCAATTTGACAGAGAAAATAACGTATTCAACTGGATAAAGAAAAGAAAAAAGTACTGTTTTTAAGGAAGGAACATCAAATTTTGAATTATATCTTCCTATGAAGTAAAACGTCATAATTACAACATTTGTTAGATTTATTTAAATCTTGATCAGAGCTAGCAGTCCAAATGTGAAATAGGGACTTGTGGGATTGTTACAGTCCAGGACAACGGCCAATAAATAAAGCAACAGACACAAGACGTACATGGTCTTTGGCTTTTAATTTAAAAATATCTGTTTCACGAATCGCAATGTCAAGGTTTTTCAACGTAAAGTGCTCTATGTGATGGAAACAAAAGCTTCAGAAGACAATGCAAGATAGACATTGTACAGGAAATATACACTCCATCTTTAATATGGAACTCAACTTCTTCAAGTGAAAATGAAAGAAATGAAAATTGATGAAGTGAAAATAAAAACTCAGGTGTATACTCCTGTTGGTAACAGATATAATTTCTAACTTGATTCTTAGAATTTTACTCATTTTCAGAAACTTCAAAGTTAATGAGTTACCGGTTGTTGAAGACATTATTAATTGCAGACTTCAAGGCATAAACTTGTGAAATATAGGATTTCTGTCATTAATTTTGAAAGCTTTTATTTGCATTGTGCTATCAAGAAAGTTAACGTGAAATATATTAGGATATTAGCGAATAATAAGAGAAACTTGGAAACCATCTCAACATTGTTGGTATCAAGAATCATCAACTTTGTAGGTTGTAATTGGAAGTATTAAATTCTCATAATGAATTCTCAATCTCATTCTCATGATCGCATGGAGCATCAAGAAAAATAGCAACATGTAATATTTAGTAATCTTTGCTTTTTTTTTTGTAATTTTCTAGGTTCGATATCCTTCTCAATCGGTTTAGGTACTAATGAATGCTGAACAAATTAGCATCTAAAGTGAAGACTATGGTATCAAATAAATTATCAATCAGTCTTAAATACCACTGAGTTCGAAGTAATGAGCATTGCATCAAAATTAATGTTTTCTACATCAGGATGTAACTGTTCTCTAATAACTGATCGTGAAATGATAAACGTTGCTATTCTCGAGAAATCAGATCAAACTTGCTCAATTCTTCATGCAAAAGCGATATGTCTCAGACTATTCACAATTAGATTCTTCGAGGTATTTTCATGAGTTTTCTCCAGATTTACTAAGGCTGTTCTCGAGACACATATTCTTCTTTGTTCACATGCATAAAGCTGATGTATTCTCGAAAACTGCTATGCGAATACTAATAAGATAACCATGAGGGTGACGAAGATGAAATATTTTGTTAAACCTTAGGATTTCATCAAAGCTGTTTAACATTTACATCAAAAATTGCTTTAACTACTTGACATGCTTATCTGAGAGGGCGACTGCTGAATTTGCGAAATGGAAGTTCAATCTTTCATTGTAAAAGGAATTTATTCTTGAGAATGTTGACACATATTCTTATTATAGCCTTGCTTTACAGCTTTCCTTAGCCATGGTTTTATTTTATGCTTATAACCCATTAAAATGATTTTCCCTCAATGTGTTTGTCGATCCTTATAAACTTGACCGATTTTAAGTTTTATTATTCTGAACTCAGTGTCCGAAGACTTTATTATTCTTAACTTTTGAAGTTCTCCGTGTGAAGATACAGTTTTTGTATTGGTGGTATTTTTAAAATAAAGATTAAGATCCTTTCTTTGCACTCTAATCTTTGTAGTCAATAATGAGTTCTTTGCAAAGTTGAGGAGCTTGCATTGTATAATACTTACTCGTATTATTGTAAAGAAATAAAATTGAAAACAGTTAAAATAATGCTAACATTTTCAAATGCCCTTTGCAGCTTTTATTATTATTTTTAGAAGTCTGATAACGTCTGTATTTTTTAATGGGAAATCTCATGGGTGTGATGTGTTAATTCTAAATCACCATACATCAGAAAAGTGCTTATTCTGATGCTTGTGTTTCTGGCTCTTTAAATCCTAGTTCCCTTGAATGTGGAGTATTATCTCCTGCATCATCTCTTGATGACTTTATAAATGCTATTCTAAAGCAGTTTAAGAACTTGTCTCACGTATTAATATTTTAATATTGATAGATAACTAGAATTAATTTTTTGTTCTTATCCTTTCTTTCCTATTTTAGCTTTTATGTAATTTATATAAATATCAAAATGTGTTCACGAAAAGAGTTGGCAAGGTTAATTGGAATATCGTAAAAATATAAGGTCTAATGATTGAACACATTGTACATCGAGTGTAAAGCAGCAGTTGAAGTTTCGAACGTGAAGTTGCCATGTGGAATGCATGTTTAGGGTGAATAAGTTTTGCATACGTTTTTACAGTAAATGTAAGTAGGATGTGTAGCTCCATGACTCGTTAGCAGCCTTTCAGTGAAAGATATTTTTGTACATACATAAAACGCCATGAACTGAAAAAATGGTTAAATTGGAATGTTACATGCATTAATATATCGCTTGTTAATGCTCAATTGCCGTCAACTTAGGTTTATTTAGTAGTCAAAATGTAGGAGAGCATTATTAATTAATTTTTATTGAATTGCCTTTTTTTTTCTTCAATTATGTGTTAAACCTCCTCACTTAATTAGTATTTACTAGCAAATGATAACTTTAAAATGATTATTTTCAATATGTATGCGTTGACGATTTGTCAAGAAAGACTTTAAATGGCCGAAAGGTAAATAATAGGTATAGAGTAGTTTGGTCTTTGGCATGGACATAAGTGAACGTTTTCGACAACGATTGTCTCGGAACTTTAGTGGTTAGAATTAGATGTAAATTGTTGTACCGCCTAACACGCAGGGATAACTGCAATTATAATTGCAATTATTCTAAATTTCAAAATGCGTTATCGTATGCATTTAAAGGTGAATGTAAGAATAAAAACGGAGAATATAGGCTTTCACATAACAGACTGAGAACCCAAGTAGCAGTTGTGCTCTCACAAAATTTGTATGAAATTCAAAAGCAACTTATTTATTATTTTCCAATGTTTGTGACTTTGTTTTCGCCTAATTGCAATTTTGTAATTCACGTAACAGCAATAATTTTCACCATTTTAACCTCAGATAGTGTCTTTTTCATTTTAACCTCACATACCAGTGAAATTCATAAATTCATTTTCAGACTTTCCACGTTAACCGACTGAATTCTGTAGCAATTATCAATTTTTTTCAATTTCAAATTCCTTAATTCGTGAAGCAAATCACATAATAGCAGCTCTATATAAGAATTTACATCATGTAGTTTCAAAAATAGAACAATAATGGAATCTCAAAACTGTAATTGAAAATCAAATTTAAAATTTATTGGTAAGCATTTCAGTTTACTTCCGATTAGAGGGAGTTTGAATAGATAATCAGAATCTTCATGTGCTTTTGCATTATGAAAGATAATGAAAAGCATGCACATTTAGAGCTAATGGTTATGCACATTGTGATGTACTGCCTGAACCACTTTTACTCAAAACTTTAAATGTACCCTAATTTAATTTAGCATCTTACAAGCTTTTGCTCAGCTTGTTTGTAAACTGTGCATCTGTTCAGTGTTATTTTTTTTCTTTTTTCAGAAATGTTTGAAGCAAGTGGGATTGATAAAATTTTAAAGTTTTGACAAATGGCATTTTAAAATATAACTTAAGTGTAGGAAATATTGTTAGTTTTAGTTTTACAAACGTTTTAATTGTTTTGGAGCTATGTCTACAACCTTTTATGTAGCCATACACTTCTTTGTGAAAGTGAAAATTCATTTCAGGCTTTAAAACATGGCATTTAGATAGTTTTGATTTCCAAGGAATTGCTTCAAACAACCTAATTGTCATTTGTTGTGTTATTTGCCCAGTACTTTATTTGTGCATGTTGACTTTATTTTGGATATTGTTTTCCAATTCATTTGAAAAACTTAGACTTGATTTTTTTTGATTTTTAAAAATCCAAAATTATTAGAATTTGGCAGTTTTTGTTTTTCTCATTAATTCATATCAGTTTATTGTCGCTATTTCATTTATAGCATTTATTATTTTATAGTGATCTCTATGTATGTCTGAAACAACTGAAAGTGATGGGAATACATTGCTGAATGTTCAGTACTCTTCCCTCCACATAGCAGCAGCTGTTATAAGTTTTATACTTTACTTTTAGAGATGCATGATTTGTCTAAGCTTTCATAAAAATTGGTTTGTTAGCTCATTAAAAATAAATCTTAGCTGTATTTAGTTTGATATATTTAAAATAAACTGTAATGGATGTTTTATTAGAAGAATTGATACATGATCTCAAGAATTGGGTCATCGTTAGTGTGTTTATTTGACTTTTGTGTTTTCAAATGCAAAAAATTTGCAACCAAAAAATGTTTGATACATTGTATGTTCCAGCTGTATTCATAAACCATGATTTCTTTGAAAATATAAGATAAACAATGAAGATAGACAGGAGTAAGTTAAAAAAAAGTACAACAGAAGTGGTACGTATTTTGGTGAATTAAAATCCAGGTTTCATAACTCTTTTGTAGCCCAAAGATTGCAGAGTAGTAATTGAAAGATTTAAGGAGTGTAATTATGATGAATTAATTTCCGAGTTTAAAAAAATAGAGTCATGGACATTTGGAAAATGCGAGTTGTATCATTGGGTTGATGTTTTGGATATCTGTGATACCATTTTGGAGAAAGCAGTACAAAAAGCTAATCCAACTGGTTGGACTATGGCCTGTGATTTATTAGAAAATGTACAGGTATTGTGTATGGTTGAACTTATGGGATGTTGGATCTTTTTTCTATAGAATAAAGAATTACTACTTCATGCCCTTCATTTTACTACATTACTGATTGAACATTCATTCTCCCGACATTTGTACAATTCTGTGGAGCACTTGATTAGTCTTCTTGCTTCAAATGATATGAATATTGTATTAGCAGTCCTCAATTTGTTGTATATGTTTAGCAAGCGTAGTAATTTTATTAGCAGATTACCTCTAGAAAACCGACAACCTTTATTGAATTGCCTTCTTTACATTGCTGAAGTGAGTACATGTTTCTTTTTAATTTGGGATCAATCCGTTTTCAGAGCTGGGGTGGCAAAGAAAATGGGTTTGGCTTAGCTGATTGCTGTCAAGAAACATTAATGGTAAGAATTTGATAAGACTTTTAACATGCAAGTGTATTTTCATCTACCACATAGTAATAGTTATTAGTTTTTTACCATAATTCAGATTTGTAAGGTAAAATCAGAAGTACTTTTTTCACACATCTTTTGAACATTCAATTTTATTGGCCTAACTGATAATTCTTAATGAGTCAGGAGTATTCAAAAGATGTGAAAATGGACTTAATAGTTTCTTGCCAGTAAGTTGTTTAATTTCGAAAAACGAAAATATAGTCATTACAAACTAAAATTTAGTTGTAATATTCAAGGTTGTATGGTCTGAGATTTCCTTGCAGTACCAGATTTCTCACCAGCACCAAGCATAAGGTGTTACACAAAACAGTTTATGTATGCCATGCCTTTCTAGATAAGCTTGGTCTTAATGCTTTGTACTTCGGTTGATCCGTGCTATATTGATACCTTTTTTTATTAAGAGTGTTTTCTTCCATATTTTGTTGCAACGTTTAACTAATAAAGCTTGGGAACTTTTACAAATTATTCTTTTAGCTACTATTTATTTTTTAGGTGTTCATCTCATTTGTTTTACATGGCTCTTTTATGTCATTTTTATGCATGCCCTGGATTGTAATCTTAGATTGTAAACTAATAAAAGGAATTTTATTCTATTGGTTTCTGTGTTTAGGTTGTTTCAAAGGTGTTCACAGGTGTTTTCTCAAATCTTACATTATTACTTAAAAGTTACGTGTTGCTCTTAATCTTTGGGTTTGTGGTGATTTTTTGATTATATCAATTATGAAAGTTAAAGATGATTCCATTGTTTATGGTCAATGTAAGCACATTTGTTTTGTTTTTTTAATGTAACGATTTTATTTGTGTGCACATTTGATAAAATATCCTGACCATTGGTCATAAGGTGCTGCCATCAGAATGACGATAATTCTGTTAGTAATTCGTGTAATTTGCATAACAACAAAATTGTTTTTTTTTTTCCTGCAAATAAATCTTGTTATTGTGCAAATTACATACAGCTGTGCCTGATTTGACAGCAGAGATGCTTTTTTCTTAAAATCATTCCATTGGAGTAGTTCATGCAATGCATAACTTTATAGGAAACTTCGAAGTTTATTCAAAATACCAAGTCTGACAGCACAGTAGTCTTTTATTTACGTAGTAGCATTAAAGAATATAAGTAAATAATTATATAGAAACTTTTTAAACATAACTCATTATAATTAACTATTGTGTTTTACAGTTGCGTCTCATTATTTATGATGGAATATTTGGCCAGTTTACTGTTCTAATTACATTTGCAGAGTGTGCAGCATTATCTTAGCAATGTGCATGTATCATTAAGAATTGAAATTGATATTTGGTATCTCTCAGGTCTTTGGGGGAATACTTTATTCTCCAAATTCTAGAAACTCTAAATCTTTCCATTCTCAAAAAAGTTGAATTGAGACTTATTTATTTAACTGAACATTAGGAGTGCCATGCGAGTGCAACAACATTGCAGTTTGAATACTATAATGAAACGAGTGTTGATGCATCACAGAACAAAAAAAATGTTTCTAATATGTTGACCGTGATACATATTCCACATTTGGACCAACTGAATAAAACTCCTTCTCAAATAATGGAGGAAGTATTGCAGAATTGTGCTGTACCACAAGCTAAGCAGGTAAATAAGTTGTGGTATTAGTGGTATTTTTACTACCTATGCGGTACTCTTGTTACAGATGCAATTATATATGCATATCAGATTAGCTAGTGGCTTTTCTGATTACAGGAAACGATTGCAATTCATTCAGGCACGATTACAAGCATTGTGTGTTCTGATTTATTCAAACTCTGTGTTAGATAGTTTACCAACTGCTCACTATGGTGGTCTTTTGGAAGAATTGGTGGATGTGCTGGAATTGCAACAGCCATGCCTTATGGTGAGTAATTTTCTGTAATATTGTGCATCAACAAGCAGTTCCAGGACATTAAAGCAGCAGCTCTCAAAACCATGACAGCCATCATTCATTTAGATAGGGGACCAGCTGTACCAAAGTGAGTAGGCACACTAAGTGAAAGTGTTGTTAAAAATGATATTGGGTAGATTGGCTAACATTATTGATGTCACAGAAGCAGCATCTTATCACGGATTTTTACCAGTGCTAGTTAGAACCTGCATTAATTCACTGATTAATTCCGAGGGAGCAACTTTCCCATTATCATTTGTTACAGCCTTGTTTAGTTTTTTGTACCATTTGGCTAGTTATGAAACAGGGGGTGAAGCATTAGTAAGTTCTGGCATGATGGAAAGCTTATTAAAAGTCATCAATTGGCAAGGAAGTGAATGTGAACACATGACGGTAGGTATAAATAGGTGGATTTAAAGCATAGCTTAACTGGATGTACAGTTTGTCACTCGTGCTGTTAGAGTTATTGATCTGATCACAAATTTGGATATGCATGCATTTCAGACATATGGAGGACTGAATAGTTTCATTAACCGCCTAGAGGTAATGTATAGCAGTTTTGATATCTTATTTTGATATATTATAGATGGAAATAAATATTTGTCGCCAAGATTTGCTTCCAAATACCATGGAACTCAATGAGAACTCTGATTCAAAATCACAAGAACCCTATAATAAAGAATTGGCACCTGAATTATTGACTAATGTTAATTGCCCAGGTAGACAGAATTTAGGAATTGCTCTTTAATATAAATCAATATAGCTCAAATGGAAATTGAAGATAAATCCGACACTGATAATAGTGTACCTTCATGTTCTCGTACTAACAAAATTTGCATCCCTCAGAGAGCAGCTTTACTAAAATCTATGCTTAATTTTTTGAAAAAGGTCATTCAAGATGCAACATTTTCTGATAGCATACGACACAGTAAGTTCTTTGTGAGTTATGTGCTCGCACATGCTTGTTTCATTTAAAGTCATGGATGGATCTCTTCCCAATTCCCTGAAGCACATTATTGGCAATGCGGAATACTATGGACCACCTCTTTTCCTTTTAGGTTGGTTGCAGTGATTGTTTATCTGATTTAATATGAGCTTTTTTTGTAGCAACCGATACTGTAGTTGCCTATGTTTTTCAAGAACCTTCTCTTTTGTCATCCCTTCAAGATAATGGACTGACAGATGTTATATTACGTGCTCTTTTAATTAAAGAAGTAATTAGTTTTGAAAATATTCCGATTAGTGTCGATGTATTGAAATTTTTTTTATAAGGTTCCAGCAACAAGAGAAGTATTATCTTCATTGCCACATGTATTTAGTGCCCTTTGCCTGAATGCCCGTGGTTTAGCAGCATTTATGCAGTGTCATCCATTTGACCACTTATTTAAGGTTCTTCTTTCACCTGATTACTTGCCAGCAATGAGACGACGTCGCAATGCTGACACCTTTAATGATACTGCCTGCAGTTTGGGTAATGCTATGGATGAATTGATGAGACACCAGGCCAGCCTTCGGACTGAAGCTATGGCTGCAATAATCAAAGTAAGTGCAGTACAGTGATTGTATTGTCCTCCTATCAGTTTGTTATCAGCTTTTAGAAGCACTTTGTTACATGGGCAATGATCCTAAGTATATCTGTTGCACATCTACTAATAAAGCAGAGCATCAAGTGGTACTCAATCCGAGCAGTCGTAATGCCAATGGAAGTAAGTTTGTTTGTATTTAGAGAAATTAATGATTGTATGCATAGTTAGTGAAGGTGCTAGCAGTGATGAAGAAGAAGAGGAAGAAGAGGAAGCAAGCACCAGTACAAGTCCCACAAACATCCAATTACAAAATAATACACCAGGCAAGACAGTTGAAGGCTCAGAAGAGAAGGTAGTCATTCCTTTAATGGATTACATTTTGAATGTGGTGAGCTGAACAAGTGATGGGGTCTGTAACACATTCCAAATACGTTAATTTTTTCAAGATGAAGTTTATTGAAGCCATCTTAAGCAATAACGCTACTGATGATCATTGTCGAGAATTTGTGTCAAGAAAAAGTTTGATTCCTTTAATGGATATTCTGCGAATGCCTAATTTACCCATTGATTTTCCTATTACATCAGCTTGTCAAGCAGTGGCATCAGTGTGCAAGTCTATCTTGGTATATGTAAAAATATTTAATGGCATCATTCTTTTATTTTGAATTCAGAACCTAGCAAGCGAACCTCAGGTTCTAAAACAAGGGATGTTATGCTTAGATGAGGTGTTACAAACCTTGGAGCCTTTGCATAAACCACTTGATTCTCCAGGAGGATCTGTTTTACTTCGTGAATTGGCTTCGGTTTCAAACATAGGAGATGGAATCACCAATGCTTCTTCTACTCCACTACTTCATGCACTTACTTTTGTTCATGCATATGTGGTTATGTTTACTCATATGTGTCGTACTGGACAAGTAAGATTGTGTAAGATGTATCAGTTTGTACGGGTCGTGATTTCAGAGCGATATTCGCATAATTTCTATTAGTCAGTGGGGATCTGAATTAGGCCTTAAAGTACTGAATGGTTTATCACAGCTTTACACAACTTTAGTTTGGGAATCAGTTGTTTTGTCTGCATTGAGCAGCCAAGATGTTTTGCCTCCGGGAAGCCTGTTTGGTAAAGAAGATTTAGATCGACTTTTGTCAATGGACTTAAAGGTTAGTTCTCATCAGTGCATATTTTCTTTATCTTCCATCTCTTCTCAGGCATGTGAGGATTTTTTGATAAATTCCGATGATTTCGCAAGTTCTGGTGTAACTACAGCCATGAAAGCGTTGTCTACAGTTGATGCAGAAGAACAGACGGATGCTGGTGCTGGATCATCTGATGTTAATAAAAGGAATGCTCGCTTGCATCAAGTGAAAATGCTTCGTCCACTTTTGGAGGTTTCTTCCCGACTGGGAAGAGCACTTGCTGAATTATATGCCTTACTGGTTAAGGTATATAAAAATTTTTACTGTGCCATTTTGATTTGTACCACTGTAGTTATGTGTTGGATCTCCTCTCAGACATCGTAGAACTCAAACTACAGTTTACACTTCTCCTGTTCCAACCCATTCTGCCCAAGCTGTAGCCTCGGCTCTAGCAAATTTTCTTACCCAACGTCTGCGTTGGGAACTTCCTTCCAATTCTTCCATTCCAAAATTCCGTTTGACCTATGCTATTTGCTCTGTTGGCTTTCTTGGACCTATGCTTTTTGATGAAAAAAAATTCCCATACTATTTAATGCTGAAAAAATTCAAAAAAGCTGGAGGGCAAAAAACTTTTTTTGATATTTTCCACTGGATGTTGGCTGCTAACAGCAAGTCTTCAGAAAAGGAATTTGAGGAACCTGAGCTTCCAGAGGGAACAAAAGAATTTTTGGATACATGGCTAATGATTTTGGAAAGATTGGTGAATCCCAAAACAGTTCTTGAATCTCCTCATGCATTATTACAAAGGGTACCTCATAATCATTTTCAACCTTTTGATTCTTTGCATTATTTGGCAATGATTCAAAAGGTGAGTTTTGATGCCTTTTTATCCTTGATGCATATGTTTTAACAGGATGCATTTGATGCTATCATGCTGCTTTGGAACTGGAAGCAATTACGGCAGTATTTTTTTGCACAGGTTTCAGAGTCGATGTTAACTATCTTATGCCACATACTAAAAGGAGAAGCCTTAATAAAAGTAAGCATTGAAATGGATAAAACCTGAATTTTTAATCTTTAATACTGTCTTAAATACTATCACTGAAATGTTATTACTGTTGACTTTACATGCTTGTTGACAGATGAGTGCATGTTTTCTTTAATTTTGTGAGAAACCTGGATTTTAAGTATTCGAGAAGTTGGCTCATTGAATTTGGAATAGTCTTCTGAAACGATTGGGAATGTGTTGCAGTTTCAATTTATAGTAAAACTGCATTCTTTGATGCAAAACTGTTGCACAATGTCAAAGACCTCATAGGTTTTCCTCTGATTCTAATGCTTTGAAGTTACTTTTAACAGATTTCCTTTCACATTTGTTCAGCAATAAATGTGATCATCAGTTTTAAGAACTTGGATGTGAAAGCCTTTTTTTTTCCCATATAAATGTGCATTAGTGCGAAACTTGAATCATATATCTGTCATATTTCTGTTATGAGTTGAAATCTTATTAATGTAATGCTTTTCAAATGCACAGTTGTAGTTTACATTGAGACAAATCTCTTCCTAATGTTTGCATTTACAATTTGTAGATTTATAGATTCTATTTTATCCTATTCAAAAATGAAAATATAAGAATATATCTGAAAATAAAAGGAATTTTTAATTGTTTGATTTTTTAATTTTAATGTCTTTGTTTAAAAAAAGTAGTGTAGTGTAAAATCTGTTTTTGTTTAGGAAAAAGCTAAAAAAGAGGCAAGTAATCCTGATGGCATTGCTTCCAAGAAGGATGATACCTCTGAGCCTTCAGTGAACCAACAACATTTGCAGCAACTTACAGATATGGGATTTAGCCGAGAACATGCTATAGAAGCATTATTTAATACCACTTCTTTGGAAACAGCTACTGATTATTTGTTGTCCCATCGTGTCCGTATGGTACCATCTCAGCTGGCTGTAAGTTTTCTTTTAAATTGTAGACTTTGGTGCTTCGATTTTGGATTTTATTATGTGATAGTAATGTTAAAAATCAAAGTTTATCTTTCCTTGCCTTATGAGTCCTTCAAAACTCTTATCAGCATACAATTGCATAACAAGTGCCATTGTCAAAGTATATTTCAAAACCAAATAGTGAATTTTAAAGTTGCATATTTCTGACAAACACATCTTTTCTTTAAGGAACAACCACATTTTTTTGGTTTGTTCAATGGAAATTTCTCTCATATTCATTCTAATCTTTCCAAGAAAGCTTTAGGAAATGCTAATCCAACAAAGAAGACTTCAGCTAAATGATTAAACTTAAATTTGTTTGTTGAAATTTTGATAGCGACTATGTTTTTATTTATTAATTAATAGTTTTATCATCTCCTAAATTTTTGTTAATTGTGATTCATTTCAAATTTTGTAAGTTTCTGAATATCTTGATATTCATGCAGTTGTTGCTGGTGGATCAGAAAACCAAAAAAAGTTGAAAAGTTCACTTTTCAAAGTTCACGGTTTTTAAGTCCACTGTATCAAATGTAAACTTTTAAGGCATGCATATATTTTCGTAAGTCACTATTTCAAGGACTGTTTATAATTTCGTTATGATCCCAACTTGATTTTGTTTTCATTATTACCTTTTAAAATTTATTCATTACAAATCAGAGTATTTTAACAAGTAGCTTTAACGGAGATTTACAAGAATGCTTTTTATTTATGTTTCAATTGCAATAGTTTGTGCTTGCTGCTTGTTGTGCGTTTAAATTATTTTTAACAGAGTTAATGAAGGAAACAGAAAATTCCCAACGATTATTGCCACGTGTATTCAAGAGGCAAAAGTTTTCGTTCAATGAAAATGCATTCATCTCAGTGTTTACTCTACTCTTGTGTGGACTTTCGTGTAATCTTGTGCACTTTGATGTGTTGCAGTTTGTTAGATTTAAATATTTATCACTTTAATATTTAATTTATTAAAGTTAATAAATTAAAACAGCTAAACACAAAGCGAAATCCAAGCATTTCATCAGCTATATATAATTCATTTAATTTATGATCAGTAACAATTATTATAATGAAAGATAAGATAATGAAAACGAAATTATTATTCTAAACTATGGACTAAGAACAAAATATTTCATGACTATCATCAGGTTATCATGAAACAGTACTCTCAATATGAGACATGCAACACATCTTATTGCAATGTTGTCTTTACCCAGTTTCTTGGTTTCAAGAAGAATGTGGACAAACTGGAAAATCAATGGGGAAGCCAATATTTCTTTGCACAGTCCTGTTTTATACAATTAGTTGAATTTGAGAAGTGTTTGATTTGAGTGATGGCAAGATTTACATTCACATTTCGAAATTCTACAGTCATATAGACATTTGAATATAGAGGCAGAATGCAGAATTATGTTATCGGATTTGTTGACTAATTTTCCTTTATTGTGATATCAATTTTAATATTTTAAGATTTAATACTTCATTGTTTAATGTTTTTCTATTATTTTTAATTTTTTGTAGAATTTGGGTTTAGATTCCAATTTAGCTGAAGAAGATCAAATGATGCGAGCAATTGCAATGTCACTGGAAGAGAATTCTTCAGCAACTCCCGAAAATCAAAAAGATGATGACAAAAAGAAAGAGCAGCTTAGTTCTCAATATAGTGAAGAGGTTGTTATAACTGGAATTTTAATTCCTCATTCATTAACTTTCAGGCTGAGGATTCTTATGAGCCCTTGAATGCAAGTGTTGTAGATAAGTTCACTGAAAACATGTTAGAGGGATGTCTTAATCTTTTGGATAATTTGCCAGATACAATTTATCACATTAGTGAACTGTTGGTTGTTGTGTCTGCCAGAAATGGTGAATCTTGGAGAATGGAAATGCTGTTGACCATTTTGAAACAGGTAAGCACTGTCCACTTGCTAATCTTCAAAATACATATTGATAAGTTGAATGAACTTCATCTTTTAAATTAATACAGGACATATTTCTTTGCAAGTCTTATGTTGATGTATTACAATACAATCATGTTTAAAAGACGGTGTTCAGGAAGTATCCATTGTGCAATTTTTTTTAGCACATGTACAAGCTGATGTGATGAATGAGAAAACATTTTCTTTTGTGAACTGATTTATTTGTTGCCAGAAATTTTTGTCTGCTTCTTGCATGTGAACATTGTCTTTAATTTACAGATTGAGGAAAGTTTAGTCAGTCTGAGCAATATAATGTATTCTGGATTAAAAGAACAAAAAGCAGCACTTCTTCTTACAAGTCCTTGGTCCACTAAAGCAGCACATCGTATTCACTTGTTTACTTTATTATTTGAAGTGAGTATAAATGTATGCTTTCAAGCTTTCATTGTGGTTTATTACTTTGAACAGAAAATGAAATTGCCTTGTGCACAGCTATTGGAGTATGAGACAATTATAAAGTTAATTCAATTTATGGGGAAAGCAAATAAAGTTCTCTCTCAATTTCCTGAGATTGCTACACCAAAGTGGCTAGCACCCCTAACTCTTCTAATTGATCTGTTTGAAAAAGTAGCTGTTGGATCTAATAGAAGAGCAGCTTTACAAAAGGTATCACTGATATTCATTTGTTTTAGTGACTAGAAATGTTTGCCTGCATGTTTAACATTTATCTGATAGCATCATGTTTGTTTGATAGTTGAAATATATGCTTTATACTTTAAAAAGGTTACTACTCATAACTGGAGATGGTTTGAGGTTAATTCTGGAAAATGGTGCACATATTCAACAGTCAACAACAATATAATCGATACTTCATTTTGGTCTGGAGAATCAAGCGTTCGAATTACTGCAGGACGGCGTCATTATGTTGTGCAATTTACCACAATGGTGCAGGTAACATGCTTGCCATAATTTTCTTTTGCAAATGTTGACTGTTTAGATAAATGAGGAAAGCAATACCAGACGTCCAATCATGATAACTTTGAAAGATTCTGTTAGCTCAAAAGAAATAAAGTCAGATCCCAATACCAAGGCAAAGTTGGTTTCACAATCTACAGATCAAATACAAGCAAAAGATGATAAGATGGATGTTGATGAACCTAATAGAAATAATCAAGAAGCAAATGATTTACCAGTAATTACAGGTTTAACTGAAGAACAGATGGAATTTTTGCTTCAGTGAGTCATACTTCAGAAGTTGTTTTTGTTATACTAAGCCATTTAGGTGTTGTGTTGGTCTCATGGCTTTGCCTTTAAATCCTGAAACTTTACATGCAATACTGAGACTGAGTTTACGACTTACTTGTAAACATCGTCTTGCAGTTCTTTTTGCTGAACTTGGAGGAGTTAAAATAATACTACATCTTAGTCAGGCTTCTTCTTTCAATGGCCTTTTTTCATTAGCAACTTTACTTATTCGGCATATTTTGGAAGAACCTAAGGCGTTAAAGTACACAATGGAGCGAGTAAGTTTTTCTTATGAGTTATTTTTCGGATTCCACTTTTGTATTCAGGTAATTCGAAGTTCTTTCACAATTCGCAGCAGAGAATTCCATCATTTCATGCGTGTTCTAGCACCTATTGTTTGCAGAGATTCAGCCTTGTTTGTGGAAGTTATGAAAAATATTCTAAGAATCGATTTATCCCTGATACCAAAGAGAGGTAAAGCATAGACCAAGTTGTCATTGTATAAGTCTTATGTCCACATATTTTATTTCGTTATTGACATGAAATTCATGTGTTTAATTTTAACTGGTTTGGTTTAGGAGAAGAAACCGAAGAGCAAAAACTTTTGATTAAATGCTTACCGATGAAAGCCGAAATTTCTTTCCCACCTCTTGAAGGAATTATGAAAGATGTTGTGTGTGAATTCATGGATGCATTGATTTGCAAATATGAAGTAGAAGATTTGGTGCCAATGGATATGGATCAGTCAGCTCATGTAAAGTCCGATGAAAGGAAAGACGGAAACTCATCATCGCAACCAAGACAGCCTTCTGAGGATTTGGTTCATAATTTTGGTTCTGAAGTTTTGATGCAACATGAACTCTGTGATTCTACAATGGTATGTTCACAATTCGATTTTCTTAGGGAAACTTCCCATATTTTTGTTTTAGCCATTCGATGTTGGACAAAATCAGAAACGCCCACAAACCGATGTAGTTGATGATTCCGAAAAGAAAAAGTGCCCACTTTTTTTGAAGTCTAGTATTTGTCGTTTATTAGCAGAATTGGTTCGCTCATGTCCTGGTTGTGCTCGACTTGTAGCTGAGTACACTTTAATAGCTAAGGAAGATTCCATCCTTACTGAAGTACGTTTTTAAAGGATATTCCCTTTTTCATTATATGATTTTTTCCAATTAGAACTGTAGTTTGCTGTCTTTCATTTTTGATTTAATGTTGTCCAATCAAACATCTGTGGTAGATAAAGAAGTATGTGTATTCAGCAAGACGTTATTGGCTGCTCTGGCTGCTTGCAATCATTCGCCTGAAGCTCAGCTAATGTTGATTAATGAAGCCAAGTGCTCCTTGTTGAAAGTCTTAGCTTTACCTGAGTCTGCAGAAAAGCATAACAAAATTCAAACGCTCACAGGAATTATTTTGATGATGATTGAATCATGTCCTGTTACTGCTGCACAATCTCAGTCATCAGTTTCATTTAAGCAGCAACCTTTGAGGTATTGCAAGGATTCTCGAAAATTTGTGGTTCATTCATTTGTTTTAGCATGAATAACATTGTGAAAATGATGCTCCGAAAAGGCTTGGTAATGGACTTAGCTCGGATTCCATACAACATTGATTTATCATCACCACATGTGGCTGCAACTATCAATGCCACTTTAAAACCACTTGAGACTCTTTCACGTATCATGAATTTGCCATTTCATTCAACATCAGGACAAAGGGGTAATGTGAAGCTTAAAACCGCTTTGGATACTTCAATGGAAGCAGCAGACCATGTAACCACCACTAATGCATCCCAAGTTACCAGAGTGGCTTCATCCCATGATCACCAAGGGAATGATACTTCAGCTGGTGCAGGTGCTCAGCAGGAAAATGCAGCTGGTAGCAACACTACAGAACATGATGTTTCTGCTGTTGCTGAAGAAACCTCCGGACCCCATATTTTAGAAGAGGGCCAAGTTGGTACTCTAGATGATATCATTGGTCAACTGCTTGAAGGGTAATTGGCGAATTTTATTGAAAAATATTTTTTCATTGTACATATCTGGATTTTCTAATCTGGCTCCCATTATTAGATGTTTAATGTCAGCTCATGTCTCTTAGTGTCATTTGTAGCACTTCAAATGTTTATCTTGTTTAGCATCTGATGCTGAAGTAATATTCATTGTTTCAGAAATTCTCGTACTCAGGCTGTAGAAGTAATTGCGGAAGCATTAATAGTTGGAGAAGATATGCCAGACAGAATGGAATCTGAGGATATTATTCGGGATGCTCATATGATGACTCTAAATGAAAGTGAATTTGATGCAGAGGATACACAGGTATCTCAGCATAAGATGAGGAAGACATTCTAGCAACTTTTTTCTAGGGAGATGAAGACCATGCAAGTGAATCAGACTCAGAATCAGAACAATCGGAAGAGGAGGAGGAGGAAGAGGAAGAAGAACAGGATGATGAAGGTATTGCATATCCAAAATGTTTTTATAATATGTTACGTTCAGAAGATGATGATGATGAAACAAGCATTTTTGATGAAGAACAAGAAAACGATGAAATCCAGGATTCAGAAACTCTATTTCGTGTACCCTTTAATCAGTTATCTGAAGCTGATGGGGAAGGCATTCTTATGCTGAATTATCCTGACCCTGCTACCAATGGAGTTCTTGTTGAATCAGGACGAAGTGGGGAAACTTCATTCAATACATTTGGGGAAGATGGTAGTTCACTGGTTAATGTGAATATTATAAGTAGTCTCCTTAGTATCTTCAACACCAGTTACTCCTGTCAATCATCCACTTTTGAGCTGGCGCCAGAGTGATGCCGCTCCTGTAGCCATGAGTCGAACCCAACGTGGTAATAGATCTGGGAGGTATCGATATATTCAGTTGAGTACTACAGGAAGAGATAATCCACCTGCAATATTACAAAGGTAAATGAACTAAAGGAAAAGATCTTGAGGTTGTTTCAGACTTTTAGGTTCTGCTTTTGTGCATGATGTGTTGCAGCTTACTACAGGACAGGGTCTCAATACTGGATTGCGTGAAGCTCGTGTACTAGTGAGTGACAATGATTTCCGTCTGCTAACCGATACTGATGATGTCTTGCTGGACTTTGAAGTAAGGCTTGGTGGGAACTATGTCTTTTTGTCTTTATTTAATTAGAGTCGTGAAAATGGAGCATATGGTGCATCGCATCTAGTTGCTGTGCCCAGTGCCCTTGCTCGTTGGACAGAAGAATCACGTGTTCTGGATGGAGATTCTGCTTATGATCTTCTTACAGGTAATTAGCAAATAATATAGTGACAAACTTATGTTCTTTCAAAGTAATCAAGCCAGAATTGATAAAATTCTTAGAAAAATGTAGAGATGAAGAACTAGCTGAAAGAAAGCAGGAAGAAATTAAGAAGAAGAAAGAAGATGCTAAAAATGTATTATCAGAAGCAGTAAGAATGGATGTGACTGAAAATGTGACTCTGCCAGCAACACAGCAAGTGGCAAATGATTCTTCACAGGAAGTGAGGTTACCAAATGAGAACAGCAACTTAGCTGAAATAACAAGCCCACCTTTAACATTCGCTCCACCTGCTCCAGTTGAAAATCAGTTTAATGAACAAATAAGTGGTGCTATTGCTACACTTAATCATGCTCCAGAGCCAACTGCAAATCCTGAATTTCAGTTTATTGATCAAGAATCCACTGGGATTTTGCAACAGTTTTGGGAAAGGTAATGTATGGTTTGCAAAATCGTATTTTGCTCCAAGCGTATATGGGGAAGAAAAAAAAAAGCATTCTAGCTTTGTCCTTTGTAGCTGTGTTCTTTTTTACCTCCAAGGAAATATTTAATGTTATTGTGATGTGTATTTTAGTGGATTTATTTCTATCTTCCGAGGTCTTAAAAACACTTTTACATTATTAACTTTGGGTTGAAATTCAAAACTTTTTGAATTGAAATTAGATGCTATGTAGAACGTAAATATTTTAACAGTAATGCTTTACTGTCTCTTATAATGACACAAAGCAGGCCAGCTTGGTTCTCCTGATCTTTGTTTAATTTTATTCATTGCATCTAGTCATTTTGGTATATTCTTCTTATGCATTATTGTTAAGCATTCTGATTGATTCTTTTGAATAAATTTCAGTCAATTTTCAAATGTCGCAATCATAAGAGCGCAGATGGTTATTGTTTTAGTTTTTAGAAATATGGAGGATATCCAGTCATTGTTTTCCTTTTATATGAATTACTAACAGTTGAAATTTAGAATTTTAGAATTCAGTTTTAAAATTTTCAAAATAAAAATGCTAGAATTTTTCCGTATTTAATTACTCATTCTATGATATATCAATTTATTGTTTCAGTGCACTGCAAATTCTTGAAACGTTATTAGATGGTTATTTCAAATTTAGAAATTTCTTACTACCCTTCAAATCTTAAATACGCTTCCGCGTTCATTTATGCATTACTTTTCATTGTGTGTGATTTGAAATTGTTTCAAAGATTTGGAAATTGATTTGTTTCAAGGAGATATTTGTAGTCTGATTTCTAATTGTTATCCATTGGTAGTAATCAAGAAACTTTGGATACGTTGGCATTAAATGCATCATCTCAAAATAACTTCACTGACAATTCCACTGAAGATGTAGCTCCCTTGTCAGCTGACACAAATCATGTAGAGATTTGTAGCACACTTCAGTCAGCTGATCAGAATCTTGCTACTAGTAGTATCAATGCGATTATGGATGTTGAAAGAACCAATGATCACATGTTAGCAATTTTAGCAATAATCCTTATGGTTTTAAAAAATCTTTTCAGTAGAGACGAGAACACAACTGCAACTTGTCAGGATCCATCTCAAGATATACCTGTGGTTAGTGATTCTCATGTTTTGTCAGAGAATCCAGAATCTTTGAGGGAAACCAACTCAAATGTTGATTTGAATGTTTTGGGTTCTGATGGCGTTGACTACAGCGAAGTTCTTAGAGGCATTCAAATACCAGAAGGAGTTGATCCTGCATTTCTTGTGGCCCTTCCTGATGATGTGCGACAAGAGGTTATTGCTGAAGAATTAAGGTAAAATATTGCAACAGTAATCTTCATAACCTTTCTGCAACTTGCAGATTACAACAGTTACGTCAAAGAGCTCAAGCTCAGGCACAGGAAGCAGCAGCTAGTGGAAGTCCTGTTGTCCTAGAGGTCAATCCTGATTTCCTCGCTGCCCTTCCTCCAAATATTCAAGAAGAAGTACTCACTCAGCAGCATTTAGAACAACAGAGGTATCAGGGAGCAACATCAAATCCTGAGGAACCTGTTGATGCTGCTATTTTTTTATCAACACTTCCTGCTGCCTTACGCCAATCAGTTAATAACAAAATTACTTCAAAAAACATATTTTTGAGTTTTGTTTTTAGGTGTTGGCTGATATGGAAGATTCCCAGATGGCTGTTTTGCCTCCAGATTTAGCAGCCGAAGCCCAGAGTTTGAGAAGAGAATGGGAGACTAGAAATCGCCAAGTGATGCATGACCGATTTTTAAACCATAGCAACACCGCATTGTCATCTATTCTTCGAAATACAGGTATGTCGGCAGTACAAATAGAAAGTAATTAGCTTTGGCACTTGTATAGTTGGTCGATTGCGTGGTCGGTATGCATTCCAAAGAGTGCATCGTAGCCAGTGGAATCCATGGTCTAGTAACACCACTGCTACTCAAGCAGGAAATTTGAAATTACGAGGCCGTCAATTGTTGGATTACGAGGCTCTCACTTGTCTTCTAGTTTTGATCTTCCTGGATGAGCCAAAACTGAATACTGGAAGACTCCATCGAGTTCTCCGTAATTTGTGTTATCATGGACCCACTCGAGACTGGATCATTAAGGTATAGATTCACTTAGTATGTAGAGTGCATCGCAATTATTGCAGTCATTGCTGTCCATTTTGGAACGTTGTGGAGATTCGTATTCACTAGAAAATATATCAGCTGATTTGATCAAGAAGAAGTTGAAAGGTTATACCAGGCTGAATTCGAATTCCCTAGAGAACATAAGGTAGGAAATTTGATTGCAGAGCATCATTCAATCATGATCTCAGAGATCGTCCGACTCCACAATCTTGGTTAAATATAAGTTTGGATGCAGCCCTGGGATGCCGGGCTAATGTTTTCCAGGTTTTAAAAGGCCATTCTTCTGCTAATAAAAAACACTGCTCTGAGAAAGGAGCCATTCAAATTACGATACATCCTCAAGCTTCCCCATTTGTGTGCAGGTAAGCTGATTAGTGCAGTTTTAAGTGAATATAACATGTGTTTAGACATACCTTGGATGTGCTTATTTCATTATCCAAGAGTTTCCCTACTCACTTCCTTCCTGCATCATCAAAAGATGTAGCTGGTCCCAGTCAGTCTTCTAGTGGTAGCAATAAGCCAATGATGGATTTCTGGGATATTCTTGTGCGCCTTGATTCTCTGAGTAGTTCAAAGAAAGGAAGGAGCCTAATGCGATCACACAGCACTGGTCATCATCCAATGGAAGAATTAGCTAATTGCATCACGTTTGAAAATGCTGCCATCGGCCAACTAATCAACATGTTTCAATATAATGTAATGCGCCGCAGCACGCAACTTACGGATAAATTGTTGCGCCTGCTCGCACCAGTATCCTTGGGATTGATGGACTCTGGTGTAACTGTGAATGAAATTTTACTGCAACTTGCTGTTGGGGTACTGATGTCAAAAAACTGTTCAGAGGAAGGTTTGGAGGATGGAACAAATTTGCTATTGCGCCTCTCTTATGCAGCGCCTTCCAACAGAGACATCATGCTGAAGTTGTTGTTATCTGGTGCTAGTGATCTTGGACGCTCAGTTCGAGGGCATATCACTCTGTTGTGGAAAGAGCTGAAGAAACTGAATAAAAAAATTCTCCAAGAGAAGGCAGAAAACGAAGAAGGAGATACTGCTGCAGAGAGTGAAAAAAGTTACCCATCCCGTGGTGTATTAAAGGATCGTTTCACTCGTGACACAGTGGTAATCTCCGCCAGTGCTCGCCCAAAAACTTCAATGGGAGAATTGCATCTGCCTTCTATGGCTGCATTGACTTCAAAAACATCAAACCAAGCATTTTTTCTGCGCACACTAAAAGTAATTATTCAGCTCCGAAATTCTTCTGCTACGAAAAGAGATAAACGAAAAGAAATCGCAGTGCTCCCAATAAATCAAAGAGAAGAGGATTCTAACGTTCCCCGAGCCTCCCAGAGAACTGAAACAACAGAACAGTCGGAAATTGCTATGCAACCAATGGATGTCGACACCATTACAGAAGAACAGAATCCCGCTCTGCCTCTTTTAAGCGAACAATTAGGCCTGGATAAATTGTGGCAAACCTTAAGTGGCTGTTTGCGTGAACTAGCGCATACTCCTGATCACCATGCTGTGCTTGTTTTGCAACCAACAGTTGAATCTTTTTTCTTGGTGCATGGAACTGCCAGCACCCCTCGTTTGGATTCGAAAAAGAATGAAGAAAAAGAAACAAGAGAATCCCAGCTGTCGCATTTGCAGCAAGAAGTTGCACCTCTTTCTCCAATACCTTCTACAAGTACCGGAATTCAAGAGCAAGCATCTCAAGATTTGGTTACTACACACTCATCGCCCGGTTTGTCTCCGGATACGAAAAAATTTCTTGAATTTGCTGAAATGCATCGAACTGTACTGAATCAAATATTACGTCAGTCAACGACTCATCTTGCCGATGGTCCATTTGCCATGTTGGTGGATCATACTCGTGTGCTTGATTTTGATGTGAAACGGCGTTACTTTCGTACTGAGTTGGAACGATTGGACGAAGGTGTACGACGAGAAGACCTTGCGGTGCACGTAAAGAGAGAACATGTCTTCGAAGATTCATATAGAGAATTACATCGTCGTCCTCCAGATGAATGGAAAAATAGATTTTACATCGTTTTCGAAGAGGAAGAAGGCCAAGATGCTGGGGGCTTGCTTCGTGAATGGTATCTAATCATCTCCCGAGAAATCTTCAATCCTATGTATGCACTGTTCACAACATCTCCAGGAGATAGAGTAACGTACACGATCAACCCGTCATCCCATTGCAACTCTAACCATTTGAGTTATTTCAAATTTGTTGGACGAGTCATCGCAAAAGCTGTCTATGACAATAAGTTGCTTGAGTGTTATTTCACCCGATCATTTTATAAGCATATTCTGGGCAAGCCCGTTCGTTATGTGGATATGGAAAGTGAAGATTATTCTTTCTACCAGGGACTAGTGTTCCTTATGAATCATGATGTCAGTGAATTGGGCTATGATCTCATGTTTAGTACAGAGGTTCAAGAGTTTGGTGTAACCGAAGTACGGGATTTGATTCCAAACGGTCGAAATATTCCCGTTTCAGAAGCCAACAAGTTAGAGTACATACGTTTGGTTTGCCAAATGAAAATGACTGGAGCCATCCGCAAGCAACTGAATGCTTTCCTGGAAGGCTTTTACGACATCATACCGAAACGTTTGATTTCCATTTTCAACGAGCAAGAGTTGGAATTGCTGATCTCTGGTTTGCCGAACATTGATATCGAAGATCTGCGTGCAAATACCGAATACCATAAGTATCAGCCCATCTCACTTCAGATCCAATGGCTCTGGAGAGCGTTGCGTTCGTTCGAGCAGGCCGATAGAGCGAAATTCCTCCAGTTCGTGACAGGAACTTCCAAAGTCCCATTACAGGGTTTTGCTGCATTGGAAGGAATGAACGGTATCCAGAAATTTCAAGTACACCGAGATGACCGTTCCACCGACCGTTTCCCATCTGCACATACGTGCTTTAACCAGTTGGATTTGCCTGCATACGAAACCTACGACAAATTGAGATCTATGCTCTTGAAAGCAGTCAATGAATGTTCCGAAGGTTTCGGTTTTGCATAACCCAAATGTGTACTATAATGAAGTATATATATTGTAAGATTTAATAAATTACAAATGTTTTAAGTTTTCTGCATATAATAAAACCACGGATTCACCTTAGATTCTTTTGTAGCGAAGTGACAGCGAATTTTCAGAAATTTGCAAGACTCGAAAATTGAGATGGAAATCTGTGTTATTTTTAATGACTTACGTAATGAGCATTTGCTGGTTTGTTAAATGAAGACCAGACTTTCATGAAATTTGAAATGAGTATGTTTATTGAGGTAGTGTTACGAAATACAAATATTTTATTTAAAGCGTAGTGAGTTTCATTTACTTTATTGGGATTTTTTTTTTTTTTTTTTCGTTACTACGTGAAGTGCATGAAATCACTGAAATATGGAATCATTGCTAGGTTTGCATTTTTGCACTCCCACGTGAACGACAGTAATTACAATAAAAGCAGAATTATACAAGAGTCCCTACTACTCATTGATTTTGCAGGAAACAAATTGCTGTACTTAATTTGCATCAAGCAATAATAGTCTGCTATGCAAAACTTGTAAATCCCATATATTTAGTTTGCTTCCATTATAGAAATGAAATTGCAATTCCAAATGAGGAATAATTGGACCACCGAGGACGCAACACAAAGAAGTCCGGTCGTTTCCCCCTTATTCACTGTTACGAGCTGAAAACTGCTCCCATAAAAACATGGATCCATTCCCTGCGCAGTTATTTGAAACTGATTACTCAAATAGGTGAATTCTTTTATATAACTCATACAGCGAATTCAAACAGCATAAACCTTGATATAAAAACAATAAGGGGTCAATCTAAAGAGTTTTCGATGATTTTCACGTCGTTTCTTCTGATTAGCCACTTTCTCACTTTGGCATCACAACAATTTTGCCATGCGGTGATAGGAAATGAGTTTTACATCGTAAATTTCATGCTCTGGAGTTCGCCATGAACCTCCTTTCAGCAGATTGTAATTAGATAAACATCTCTCTCTTTTGTTTGATACTTCTGAGTCTTCTGAATATTAGATGGAATTCAGAAATGAAGTGTAAACGATTGGAGAATTTGAAACAGGGAAATTTTTCAGATGATTGATTAGTTTTTCTTGTTACTGGAAGCATATAATAGTACGCAATACCAAACAGGGTACGCAGTTCTCCTAGTGAAAAACGAAATAGAAAAAATAATTCAAACAAGGAAAACACTTATCGGAATTAGATGAAGCAAGTGAAAAGGCAGCCATGGCTGCAACCTGAGGTATTAAAACCAATACAATAACTGTGCTTTCTCTGAATCTTTTCACGAACAATAATGCAACTGCCTTTTCACGTAATGTAATATTCGCAATCTCAGGCGCTTTCACTTGTCTTTGCAAGGAGCAGGAAAACAGTCCTCTACTTGAAATACATCAATGCTAAACACAATAGCCGAGCCGAGACGCGAAGCTGCCTTTAGTAGCCGAAGTTCAGTGAGAGTTTTGAATAAAATTAAAGAAGGGTAGCAAAAGCGTGTAATCCAACGAAACGCATCCATATTGAATGGAATGTATATCCGGAAGAATGCCTTGTTCATCTGGCGGTTGTTCAATAGAAAAGCTATAAATAAGTATTCCTAAGATAACTTCCAGTCATGTTCCCGATCATCTCAACACTGATGTTGGTGAAAAAATCTTGTAAACTGATTTCTTACAGAGCGGTAAATGAAAATGCGTATAATACGGCACCCTGGTGAATTCGCAAACCACAAATCGTTGAGCTAGAGCACTTATAAAAAGGACAGTCCTTAAGACGGGTCAGCTTGAAGATCCCTGATTCAGCTCCTTCAAAACAATTATGCCGACATCAGAATTTTTATCAGATATGACAGTTGCAGCCATGGCATTTCGGTAGCACTTGTATAGATGACTTCCTTTGTAGTATGGTAGAAGGAAATTATTATGTGTATGGTAGGAGGATTATTATGGTCGTTCTCTCGCCGATTGAAGGAAACAAATACCACATCGTCCAATGCCATCGTTGTGTATCCCCATTCGTGTTCCTGTAAGAGATTCCGATGCTGTTTCAGCGTATGAATCCTCAATGAAAACGTACTTCGGTCGGAAATTAATTTTGGCATAAAAAGTGTGTCTACAGGATTTGGCTTTTATCCCCTGTGCAATGCAGCTCGGAATCCGTGTGCACCCGGGATTTTTACCATATAGGTGAAAAGACAACAGTTTTTATGTTTACAGTCCAGTTCTGTCTCACATCGTAAGAGGATGTATGTACCTTCAACCCAAACTGGTTTCGTTGTGTTCCGTTGATTCAGTTTTCGAAAAACTGCTGGAAAATGTTTCTAGGATGTTTATGCTGTGCTTTCAACCAACATTCTCTTGCTATTAATTTTTACTCATTGCTTCCATAACTTTTGCCGCTGTATCCTCATCCAAACGGCTGCAGCGCCCTAAAATCTACGCAAGCAGTGACTGGGACGAAACGGTACCACTCGAGCATAGCCAAATGCAGTCTTCACTAATGGAAATTAAATATTTTGGATGTGTGCGTTTGATTTAAAAACAATCTATTTGATCACATGCTTATTAGCATACATATCCCTCAGTTTTATTTGAACCAAACGAGGTATACCTTAATCCTCAAGATTATCGCGGAGTCGCCCAAGGATTAACCACGGTTCAAATCCACCAGAAATAAACGATGGAAAAAGTTAAAATGGCGCTAACAGTAATGTATTATTTTGATTTTAACTACCATCGAAATTTCGATTGTTGACATGTCTAGATTTGAAAAATGTGTACAACTAATATCATTTTTTGCTTATATATTTTAATTCCTGCGAGCTCGCAAGATTTCAGACGAACGGCCGCACCTACCTTCTAACAAGCATAACTCGATTTGATTGCTTTTGCAAATACTGCTCATAAGTTTCACTCTTGTTCGCAAGCACCCGATGCTTTGAAAGAAAAACCTTGCTTTCAGAGTTAAGCAGACATACGCCAGGGAGCTACCAAGAATATTTTGATATGATATTGTGCCGAATCTCGCACCTTTTTGAACAAGTTACGGGGTCAACGGTGCACAGAAAAAATATGAAACAAATATCTTGCTTAAAATTCTCATATCTTTCTAATATTATCCTATAAAAGTGATAAATGGCTGAATGGCAATAATTTGCTTTAGGAGTTTATTATACTTTAAGTGTGCACTATCAACTGTCAAAAACTATGACACGTTCTGAACCATTTATAGATTGGCACCATGCATCACTGGGATTTGCTTAGACACAGCATCTTAATAAGTATTATTTGCATAATCTGACTGTAAATAGGATTTACTGATCTATTTCTTACATCATCTGTGCAAATCAAAAAGTATGAGAAATTTCATCAATTAGAACATATATATGAGTATGTTATTGGGAGAACAATCATGACTTCTTCTTTCCTTTTGTAGACCTTTTGCTGGCATACTTATGAATAATATCTACAATGTGGTTTTTATGTTCTGTTATTTTGATCATTTGTACTTTTGCATCTTTAAGTTGTTCCTTTATTAAATGGCTCCTTTGCAAAATTCCCTGGAAAACTTAAATTAAATTTCCAATTATTATCTCATGTGTACCTTAAGAAGTTCGTTGGTACGATTAATATCTTTATCAAGTCCACTCTTCTCCAGTTTCTCAGTTGTGCTTAATAAAGTCTTCTGTTTTTCAAAGACCTGTTGTTCTAACTCAACCTGCAGTACAACATAAAAGTTTCTTGAATTTCATAACCCACCAAATATTCCAATTGTGTGCATAGGTGGAACATTTTCCATCCATTAACCTTCTGCATTACTTGCTTTTGGTTAGCTAAATCACTAATGGTTGGTCTCTTCTCATCTTTAGGTTTCACATCTGAGTATCGTTGAAAATGATTTAGGCGTGACTTCCAAGTTTGCCGATAACTGGCAAGAAGGGACATGCATGGACGTTGGAATACATCCTGTTCTTCATCTGATTTAGTTTTTGTCACTACAGGTTCATCAGCATGCTCCTTATTTGTCCTGGCACATTTTCTTGTCACACTATCACATGCAAACTCACAGTTGCTGTTTCCTGGGCTTTTTACGTGGGGAAATATCTAGAGTTGCAGGCTGCTTATTGGGTGGTTCTTCCACAACAATCATTTGTTCTATTTCTTGTAAAGAATCTTCCATGTCCAACTGGAGACCAGGAGATGAGGTAGCAGACAAAGTGGTGGAGCCTGTAGAACAATTACTACCTGCACCTGGAGAATGAGGAGCGGACAATACACCTGAATTTGCCCTTTTTCTTCCTGGTAAAACACTGAATGCTGATGATAGCAGATTTCCGCAAGTATGCCATCTAACCTTTCAGAATCACGTTTCCTAAGAATAGAAGGACGTGGAGAATGGCCAAGTGATTGCCCACTTTCTTCAGCTGTTTTCTGTGTAATGCCAGACAATTCATCAGATGTCTGCTTGCTATCTGGAGGAATGTTTTCTCCTTCAGACATATCAGAAAAAGCTAACACAGGGGCAGCAGAACACAACTGACTGGGAAATGACACATTAGCTAAAAAAAAGCAAAAACAGTTGAGATTATGACTAAGGAGATCATTACTAGCAACAGGAAGCTGCTTGATGATTACTTGTGCAGGCACCTCAGTTAAGCTACAATTATCAGCATGGCGTAAGGCTTGTGGATATACTTTGGCAATAGGAATGGTAGTACTGCTATTCTGTGCTTTGGAGCCAGCAGTCATTAATGTAAAACCTGCTCCTAGATGTGTGCACTGTATCAGAGTTGTATCTATACCTTGGCTAGCTTTGGTTCCTGATACTGGCGTGATCGTCATGGCAGTCCCTGCCACTTGTCCAGATGCCAGCTTGACAATGGTCTGAGACATATCTACAGCTTCTTGTTGCTGAGGTGTATATGGCTGTGATGTGCAAAGGCCTGCTAATCCTGCTACCTTTGTGGTAGTATTTGATTTGATATTCTGTGGAAGAATTCCCACTGTAGGTTTGGTGCTAATTATGGGCATGCTAGGCCCTTGACGTCCAAGAGTTGTCACATTTGCTATGCCAAAAGTGAGATTTTGAAGAACAGGAATTATGCCAGAGGTTGTTGTAACAACTGCAGCTAATGTTCCAACAGGATGTACCCTGATGTACTAGCATAACCAAATACTGTAACTTCTAGTTTACCCAGCCTTTGCTACTTTATCCCCTGCCTTTGTGAGGGATACTGTGGATGAATGAAGAATGCGAGGAGTCACACTAGTTAACTGAGATGTTTTGACAGCAGTGACACTTATTGAAGATGTAATTCCAGGTGCACTAATTGCTGGAGAATGGGTCTTCTTGGCTTGATCTCCTTTATCAGAGATCTGAGGTTTCAATAGATTCTATTAATACAATGGACCTACTAACCTCAGCAATGATGGATGGCACTGGTTTGGATAAGGGTTTAGGTATGACACTAATCTTACTGGTCTCTACTGCACGAGAACAGACAGCTGCCACACAATCAAAAATATCAAAAACAACTTTAACATACCAGCTGTTACTGTAGGCTTGATATGTACAACACTAGGGGTGGCAAGAGTTAACGCTGATTTTACTTCTCTGTTGGTTCCTCTTCCTGTCCATGTTTGTGAAGACACACTGGATATAGGCAATGTTTTCATGCTTAATTTAGCCACAGGATTACTACATGCTATATACTTAAAAACTATCAACTAAACTCACTTTGTCAGACTGATTCCACTATTTCCAGAGGCAGGTATAACTTGAGCAGTCAAATTGCATGGGACATTAGTTTTCACAATAGGGGTAGCTATAGCTGACTTTGTAGCACTTATGTTGGCAACTGCAGCAGCTCCTACAATACAGTGTACAAGCAGTCTTAGGTAGACATCAGTATACCTCTAGGAACATGATAGCCACTCATTTGATTAATTGGAAGAGCTGTAATGCCAGTGGATGTATCGGTGGGCAATACTGTCATGCTAATATTGCTGCTTGCGGATCCAGGTTGCCTAGTTACTGTAAGAGATATTGGTACACTTACAGCATTAATATCTAGAATACATTTAAATAATCACACTGGATATACAGTAAAATAATTTACTTTGCTTTGTAGATGCAGATGCTAGAGATGTGACAATTGGAGCAGCCATAATTTGTGCAATAGTATCAGGTGATAAGACAGGTTTGGCAGCACCCAAAGGTCGCAATGAAACCTTGATAAAATAAAGAACACAAATATATAATGCAAAAAATCAATACTACATTCAAATAGCACAGCAGAACATCAAGGGAAAAAAAGGGGCGTTACACCTCAAAACTGCTATTATATTCCCCAAAACACTTTGAGTGTAACTGTAAATTCTTTCTATGAGTCTAGTTTAAGGAAATTAATAAAAAATACTTTTGAAGCATTTGATGTTACTGCTGTTAATTTTGGCATGCTTGCTTTTGCAGCTGTTGAAAGACTTGATGGATTGATAAGTGTCACATTCCCGTTAGCATTATTCTTTTGAGCTAAGTTAATAGGATGAACCTGATTTTGTTCCATTGCATCATTGCTCCTTAAAGTCGTCATTGATCTACGTTAAGCATGATGTTTTCAGTAATCTAGAAAATGACAAACTTATCGATGCATGAATGGAATCATTCACATTGATAACCAAAGTGGCTAATTTTCAAAAATTCTTACGATACAATACAGTAATCTGTAGTTTGGTAATCTTATACTTTACTTTATTTCATCAAAATTTAATGACTTCCACATCATAAAGATCAGTATGTATAACCACTTACCGGGTAATGATTCTACATTATGGGTGGCTACACAATATTCTGAAACATTTTGAGTTCTTGCAAGATCCTTTTTTTGCTATCCAAAATCAACTTTGCTAAAGTCTTGAACATGCAAACATCTTACTTTTTTCAAGCTCATTAACTAAAAAACAAAAAGTTTGCCTCATGGTAATCGATTGAATTATAACTATAAAAATGGGTTTCATTTCACCAAAATTCATAGAATTAACCAAAAGCCGGCCACAGTTTATTCACAAGGAGTTCGTAAATTGAATTTCTCAAAACTGAAAGAGCAGTATCATTCAAGCTTTCGCAACAAGGTACTTTGTTACCACATACCAGTAAACATGTTTTTCTCACGTTTCGAAAGATTCGGTTTAAATGAATAATGCATGGATAACAATAACACGTTAACAGTGTTTACTTTACAAGCTGCTTAAAGGTGTATGGCGAAGTTTCCTTAAGGTTTTCAATGTTCCTCTAGGTCTTTTTAAATATTGTCAGTCACGGAGAGATTGTAAACTAATAGAAGGTGCATAAAGGAACATTGACAAATCTGATAAATTTTCTCAGCCATATAGGAGTATGATAAAACCAGAAAAAATTGCCATGGTTTTAACATGCAAACCCAGACTAAAAGTATGTATTCACGTAACTGCTTTCTGAAAGCTCCATAAACTAAGTAAACTTAAAAGGATTATTTCCTATGGAAGGTGATGAAAGAACTGAGGAGACTGCTAACTTTGGATTCCTATGTGTACATTCTTATTGTTATAAACTTGTTAACGAAAATAGACTAATAATTGATTATTTTAGATGACTATGTTAAAAGAAAACTATTTATTACTTTAATTTCCATGAGGAAATAAACATTGATTAAAGGAAAGAACAATGCCACAGAATTTACTCTCTTCCACCTCCATACCTGAACAACAAATCGATCAATATATTTATCTCGGCATTTTTTCACAAATTAAAAATTTGGCGTATTTTGCAAGTAAAAAAATTTGGCAACCTTCCTAAAAAATTAATCCTTCTAATGGTGATTCGAACCACTGCATTTTTTGGTCCTTATTTTACATTACTGACTGATCATTGGTTTTGTCACTACATTCATTTTTTTTTTTTGTTTCTATGTCCATTTTTCGTGCCCATGAAGGAGCATTTTACTACTGACAAAACACAAAATGATAAAAAAGCAAAATGCAATGTAGAAATGAAGTAGTAGAAAATCATTCCTTCAAATTCTATATAAAGTGGTGATCATTACTTTGAATTCCTGATAAATTTTATAATCTAGATGTCTCTTTCATTCTACTTCATATCGATTAGATATTTGCTTAATGTCTACTTTAAATGCTACCTGGATATCTGTTTCTTTTTTTTTTTTTTACAGTATTTTTAAGATCTTACTTCTTATTGCAATAGGATTAATTGTGCACATTTTCATTTAATAGTCCGCCCCCAAATATGATATGATTCCAATTACTGCATCGAAATGTTTCAGCTAAATATACAAATGCAGAAACACATTGCACAGATAGAATTTTCAAAGTGTTTTCGTTTGTGGGATTATTGCGGAGAACACTGACGGTATGCCACGAAGACGCAAGAAAATTTTGGTTATAATTAAGTTCTGGGATGTTGGTATTTATTCTGCTTCTCTGTCGAAGAAAAAGCAGATACATAGAATGAATAGGATTATTGAGCTAGATGGTTAGTGAGGTTGCATTGTACACTATGGAGAACCCTATGGAGAAACTTGCAAACAGTATCAAATGAAAAATAAGAATATCAAATGAAATGAGAATACTTCTAAAATAAAACAAGTATCTCACTGAATAATCAATTTAGTTTTGAAAAAGTAGAATAATTGTATAATAATTACGTGTTAATTTGCTCAGTGTCTAATGATGTTTTTTTTTTTTAATTATTTGCTAGAACTGTTAGTAGTATAACACTTCAGAACTTCGTTAAAAATGATCCCATCATTATAGATACAATGTTTGAGATACGTCATACAAGTTTACCTCAATGTGACTATATTTATTGAAACATCTTCCTCTGCAAATAGTTTCGGGTGCTGAGACACGGAATAATAGTTTTGCAGATTCCAGTAAGCAACCACATCAGTAATCTAACCGTGTATTGCAGTCTTTGGTATTTGTTTAAAATAGAATAAGCACGATGAACGCAATTCGAAGAAACGAACACTGAACCCGCGAATAACGAATGAATGATGAAATCATGGCTTTGTAAAAAATATTGTATTTGTGATGGAAACAGAAGTGTTTGTGTGAGGGTTATGGGGACATACCTAGAAGATTTAACTTCTGATTTAAATCAATAAAGCAAAATAAAGCAAACGGGAGCATTTTTGTCATTTGCTCTTTTCATCTTTTAGCATTGTTTGTTTTAAAAGTCTCGTAACGATGATACAAACTTATATTAATCGCTATTATTTATGAATTTGGGTGCAGGGCACCGTTCTCATTCTCCGAAAGAATAAAAATCACGTCTATGTGATCACTGTCATGCTAAAACAAAAGACTGTTGAATAAAAGATAGTAATAATTTTTAGCCTTAACAAAGACTGACTCGGAAAATAAGTGCAAGCACAGACCTTATGCTCACCATCACTCAACATGTATTTAATTGCAGCTAATAGACTTTACATTACTTTGTAAAGAGTGGAAAGAGGGGTCTATTCAAGGCGCTCTGGAGGTTATTACACCTCAGGGAAATTATGGCTCCTCATGTGAAAGACTGGTGGTTTGTAACTCTAATCGATAAGGGCTCTTAGAAACCAAATGGATACTTTTCAGTAATCAGGAAACATCAAATATCCAGTGCTAGAATGGTAATGAACATCAATAGGATGAAAAGATAAAAGAGCAGAAATTTACATCAAAAGTCATAAAATCCTCGCATATTGATTTCTGACAACTGAAATCCAATTCAAACATGAACTTGCACAATGTCATCCCTTCCTTGTACACTTAATCTTATGCGTTATAATAGAGCTCTGTAATTTAGGCTCATCCGAACCCTTATTTCTAGAAATTCTTTATGTTCAATTGTTTTATAATAAAATGGTACATTTGTATGAATTTCATCTAGATAACGCTTAAGAATCCGCAAAAGTGATAGTTTAAGTAAAAATAAGTAAAAAAAAAAAAGTCGAAACTATGTGTAAAAATTATGTGTAAATCTTAAATGAGATTAATTTTTTAAACAAATTGTTACGAATATGAGTATGCTATAAAGTACAGACTCCAAGTTATTTTGTTGTTAGACAAATGTAGATTAGTTGCCACTGAGATTATTCACTAGTTTGAAATTCGCATCCTGTTTTCAATAGTTCAAATATATGTGCAAGTTTTATTAGTAGAAAATGTTTGCGATTCGCGAAGATAGCCTACGAGATCCGGTTGAGATGAAAGGTATGATTTATGCTGGGTCATGGATCAAATTAGATGAAGAGCTCTGCAACAAGAACAATAATTATCTAAAATGCGCTAATAATGATTCTTAAGGCTCAAGATTCCAATACGTTTACTTCATCTTTGAAATGAACCATCTTTGAAACATCTTTGAAATTATTTCTTATGAATATATTTAAAAACTATTAAATAAATAATCCGAATATTTCGACAGTCATCTATTCATCTTAAAGAGGTCTTATATCTATCTTTAAAGACACCAATGAATTTTGGAGATAGAAAATTTTGAAGGCGTTTTCCAGGTGTCAGTGATGTAAAACAGGTTTCGTTTTTCTTTGCATTCATTTTTTCTTTTTTAAATATCCGGGTAACGTTTATGATTAGGAATTATAAAAAAATTACAAAGAAATTTCATGCAGGGTATCTTATTATATTCTTATTTGTTACTTATTTCATGCATAATATGTGTTCAAATTTTTTAAAAGCTCCCTGGGAAGGTGGAAATGAATTTTGAACTGCATCGGCAACTAAAGTATTTTTAAGACATTACAATCGCATTTGGTACTCACCGAAACTGTAGTGTTCTGCTGAAGTGTTAGACTGCTTCGACGAATCGCACGTGACAATGGCCAAAACAAAAAATCACACAAACCATAACCAGAGTAAGAAAGATCAATTTTTATTAAGCTTCAAAATACATGATGTTTATACGTTTTGGATTTTGAGTCGCTTTGTCGTGTTTAATTGAATGTCACATGTATTTTAGACAGAAAGGCACATCGAAATGGTATAAAACGCCCCAAGACATACAGAAATCCATCCCTGAAAGGCGTATGTATCTCTTGTTTAGATCTAAAAAAAAATCGATTTCTTGATCTTGAGGTTGGCAAGAACCATTGCTTTCTCATTTAGATAGCCTGCGCGATCAGCATTATTTTGTGGTACTTAGTAATTGCATACTTCTGTCATTGCAAAAGTGGTATATGATCCTAGTTTTTGGCAAAGCAGCCCAAGTATTTAATGTATTTAGCAACTTTTGATCATATTCTGTGCTTGCGGATACAGGAAATCTCTTTTTCTTACATTTATTTTCGTAGTCTTCAGCATTTTTATAAGTTAATTTTCATTTGCATCTGTAGTTTGTATGAAATGAGTTTTTTTTCCTCAGTTTTTTTTCATGTATTCACTGTGGTCTTATGGAAGATAAAAACCTCAGATGAAGATAGGGTTCTCTTGAAACTAAATGTTTTTCTTATGAAGTGTACAGAATTATTGTTACTTCAAAGTGTCATGAATGTTCCTGAAATTATATGAAATTCAATTTTTAAGAATGCAATCGGAATATTTTAAATTTTGTTTATGTGATTTTATTTGTAGATGGATCCAAAATTTTTGCGTAATATGAGATTTGCCAAGAAGCATAATATAAGTCCAGAACTCCAGAAGAAACGAGCTGCATTTCACATGGCTCGAAAATTACAAAGACAGCAGAAAGCTTCTGGAAAACTGTCACAACCTCAAATTGCATTAAAAACTGCATAATATATGGTTGAATTTACTACTGATCTTGTTTTAAGCATTTGTTTTTTCCTCCCTCCCTGCTCCTATGTGTTCACTTAAGTACCTGAAACTTATTTTTATAACCGACAACTCTGAAATCAACATATAAGTTATGTATTCTCACATTTGCATATAATGCATTCTACCTTTTTTAATCATGGCTGTTCATTGGAGAAAGCATTGAGTTGCTATAAGTGCCTGTTGAAAGTAATCAAAAGAAAAGTTAACTTCTTATCAAAAGGATATTTGAAAATTATGGACTTTTGCAATAAATTATGAAATAAACTTGCACCAACTGGTTCAGCATGACATTTTATAAAAACTGAGGGATTTCATAGAAATCAACAGGATTTTATGATTTCAGTAGGCATAATGATAATTACTTTATCTGAGATGTTGATTTTTGATTCACGTGAAATTTGCTCATGTGCTAATTCCATAGGTTCGTTTGCCTTGAAATTAACTTTCTTGTGGGTTTTGGGGATCTTTGTGTTTATGCAATGGCTTTCACTAGCCCTTTGAAAGGATCTTATCAAAAATTTTGAAAGCATTTTCCATCCTTCTCCAATTTCAAGGTTTCATTTGCATTGTCCGTTACCCACAAAATGTACCTTTCATGATAGAAAAGTGCAATGTTATTTAATATCCATCAATTGGAGAGTTGTAAATAAGTTCTCATGTAAGTGTGACGAGGGGATGCCCAATGATTGTGGTGTTCGAATTGGAGCCACATTAATTATCTATATCATTTTATAAGTGCTTACAACGTAATGAGCGAATATAATGTTTCATATGAAATCCATACCAATGCACTGGGAACAAATTGCAAACTTTACTGAGTTAATTGACCTCATGCAGGAGTCGTACGTGTTGCATATACAGGAAATTCTGATGAAGTACACGTGTGTTCCAAGATGCCACTATTTTTCAAGGATCTTCAACGAGCTATTAATGCTCCTGTGCCCAGTTGTAAATCCAATAACATCAATTTTCGAAATGTAGCTGAATACTTCCTCCTTCAGTGAACTTTATTACTGTCTGAATCACTGTTCGAATTATTTGATTTTAGTGTGTGAATTCTAAACCATTTCTTTGTTTTTGTTCGAAGCTGTAAAGCACATATTGTGATACTTTAAACAAATCCAATGTAAGTCGATAGGGAAATAATTACTTGACCACAAACTTATGCCATTTTTCCAATTAACCACGGTATCATTTAATGCATGTCTAGAGTTTCAGTCCAAAAGAACAAGAAAAAAATGAAATGAAGAGATGGAAACTTCATAAGAAGAAATACGTAAAGTATACAAGCAATAATTTATGCTTGCAGTCAGAAATCTGCAACACATTCCATTGACGTGACTGTTCGTAGCTACTCCAAGAGAAACGCAGACATCTGGAATACTCTACCGATAGCTCTTAATTTCCACGCTTAGTTATGTAATCCCTACTTGCCAATATCCTTCCCATTTCAAGCCGTAAATGGACAAAATATTTTGTTTTTATTATCGGAATTCAGCAACATACATATAGCTTGATGCTTAAGAAAAAAACATGGTTTGCTACGTCTATCTATTGAAACTATACACTGTCTTCTCCAGGGATTTAATTTCTGTAGCATTTCTGCTTTATATGATTTTGGGTTTCGAAGCTTGCCTATTTCTTGACATGACTTATGTGTGATAGCAATTTTAACTGAAAGCCACCATGCAAGAGCAAAGTATAGCATGACTGTCCTCACATTTATCTTCCAGAATCCTATGTTGGATTTGGAAATGCAAGTTCAAAAACCAAGTAACTGCCGTCTATTCCGATATTATCAATATTCTAATGAATGAATCTGCTTGTTTTTCGCATATTAGTTTCAACTGTTTTATCATACTTATTGCTTTGAATAAGTGACTAAAATTTTAAAAGTGGAAGTCATGCATACAGTATGCATCAGCAAAGTGTTCACAGAAGACTTGTGTGAAACATTCCGAACACGAAGTATTCACTTTTCATAAAGGCTTCTGTTGCATGTAAGGAGCCAATTTCTTCCAGGAAAGTTGACCTAAATATGGAGTACTTCCTGCGAAAGAAACCAAATAGTGGAGTGAAGGTGATTATACGGTATTGAAATGCAGTGATTCTGAACTTTAAATATTTCCACTTGGGAGCGACATTTAAACATCAACGCATGTCTCTTTTTTACGAGTATTTAGTACTAGATAAAATTTGAACAGATTACACAGAAGAGACCCAAAAAGAAGGATTCATAAGAAACTACATACAGTAAAGGGAGGTGTAGGGAAATTTCCTCATTATTTGGAAAGCAACTGAAAAAGTAAGCATTTGGAGCATTATGTGGAAGTAATGAAAAAAAGCAAGGGGTCATAGAAGATGGATAGTTGGATATTTTCCGGTGATAATAAAGTGCTTTATACCAAGTGCTGTCAAGAGTTTCTTTTCGTCGGATTTCCTCTTGCAAGCTGTGCGCTTCAAAAACTGAAAATCCATCAACACACAGTTTTAAAAAACTCCCACTGAAGGATGGTGTTTGTGTTAACAATTCATTCTGCTTGGAATTGAGACTCATACTGAATGAGAATTTTATAAACAGTTTGGTGATTTCAATGAAATTGAAGCGAAGAAATCGGGGCTTCAAAGTTTGGGAAAAGATTAGGGTGATTTTTGCTAATGCTAAATGGGGTGAATCCCGAATGTACTGTGTATCACGAGACGTTTCCGTTGTGAAGGTTTTCTAAGTTTCTGGATGCAGGATTTGTTTTCCAAGATCCTTTCACATTTTAATTGTCATATCAGTTTTCATATAACTTGAAACTTTCACTATAGTAAGATTAATTTCATTCCATTTTTTGCCCTGAATTGATGAATCTGTTTCAGTAAACTGGCACTAAAATAGGTGATAATATGATACTTATTCAAAAATTTGCAAACTCGTGTGGAATGAAGATCTGTTTATTGACAATAAGACTCGTGCTGTAGGGAAACTGAGCTTTCAAAGAGTACTGATGTCGTAAGGATAAGACATTACCTTCGCTTGCTGATGACCGCTCATCAGCAAGTTCGATTTTATAAAAATAATGACTCAGTTGCATGACTCGTGTTTTTAGTAGGTCGCCAAAGATTTTTGTTCAGCATGCATGGAAATAAATTTCTCCTTTGTGGTGGAAAACTGTTAACGAACGGAAGAAAGCATCTTCGACGGGTGCCTTAACGGCTGCCGTTTTCCCCTGAATCTCTCGGGTCGCGTCATGGATGTTCTTAACGGTATTGGTGGTGCCGAAAATCGAGGTCGATCGCTAACCTCCAGAAAATGGAAACGGTACATTGAAATACAGGAGGTGGATGCAGTCGTCGTGTTCTCCGTTTTTGATTCCAAACTTGTAGTTTACATGGAGTTCACTTATGATTACTTCCAGAGAGGTTTTGCATTTACATATGTCTCCACATTAGGCAAAATATAGGTACACAGTTAGCTGATTTTTGTTAATATAATGTGCCCTCATAAGCTGATGGGATATCGAGAAACTTCTCAGCTCAGGCTTCTGTTATTGCCGAAGAAAACAGGCTCGATACATGTTGCGATAATCAAGCGTTCAAAATTTTTTTAAGTGAAGCAAATTTCCTTCATTTTAGGAATTTGGGATTTTGTAATCAATTATTATCGTAAAATATTTGTTTTTACTTCATTACAATAGTTTATTTCCATGCTCATGCTTGCAGTGTATTGCTTTTGTATTTTCAGAAAAAATGAATATGAAAATATTCTTTGATGATGGAGGAGACTGAAACACATAGTGTTTCCTTGAGTTTTTGCATCTCACAATCAGATGTGCTATGCCCATGTTAAGCAATGCTGAATCCACTGATAAAGACAACAAGTTTGATATTAATCACGTGCTGCTTGCCACGGCTTCCTATGACCATACAATCAGATTTTGGCAAGCACACAGTGGACTTTGTATAAAAACTTTCCAGCATCCAGATTCAGTATCCTTATTTGTTTACTAATTGACAGTTTTGTTCAAATGCTATTGTTATTTATGAAGTATTTATCATTAAAAAAAAAATTGAAATTGTCAAGTTTCTTAATTTGATCAGCAAGTCAATGCATTAGAAATCACTCCTGACCGTCATGTGATTGCAGCTGCAGGTAATGCAAACATGCTTATGAAAGTTACAGAATTGTTTAGGCTATCAACATATTCGTATGTATGAAATTAATTCCAAGAATCCTAACCCTGTTATTAATTATGAGGGAGTTACCAAAAATGTAACAGCTGTAGGATTTCATGAAGATGGAAAGTGGATGTTCACAGCTGGAGAAGACTGTAGAGCCAAAATATGGGATCTCAGGTATAAGCAGTAGGATAGGGGTGATAATATTTGGATATTTTGAGGGGGAGAAATCTCCAATGTCAGAGAATATTTGAGACTAAGGCAGCTGTCAATTGTGCATGTTTGCATCCCAACCAAGGAGAATTGATTCTTGGTGATCAAAATGGTGGTGTTCACATTTGGAATTTACGCAATGATTTCAGTGATCAATTGGTAAAATATGAAACAATGAATTAATTTTTTAAAGTCATTTCAATTAAATTGAAACATTTTGATTTGAATTTAAGTCAATCATTTTTGTGTCTGTCTAGGTTCCAGAGGCTCATGGTTCCATTCAACATATTGATATTGATCCTAAAGGAGAACTCATGGCTGCAGTAAACAATAAAGGTCACTGTTACATTTGGGATTTGTGTGATGGATCTCCAGAACATCCAGTTCAGATTAAAGCAAGACTGAAATTGGAAGCACATAAGAGATATGCATTGAAATGCAAATTTAGTCCAAATTCAAAGTGAGTGTGCACCTTTGATTTCCTAAAGAATGTGTTGCAAGAGAATTTGGAAGGTGGTGGTGTAAGCAGTAACAGTTCAGTATTTGCATATGTGTAGATGGCTTGGTATCCTATTGAAATACCTGCTTATATACATTTCAGTAGTTAGTTTGCTTTCTGCTGAATGAAGTGAACAGAAAACTTTGCCAATTTGGTTTTCAAAATATGCATCTATACATTGGTTTTAAATTTTAGTTTACTTGAATTGCTCACTAATTGACTGCTAATTAGGCAAAGAGGAGCATTAATCCAGTATTTGATTCTAGGATATTAGCAACTAGTTCAGCTGATCACACAGCTCGTTTATGGAATACTACTGATTTCTCCTTGATGAGGGAACTCACCACTCCTAATCAAAGATGGGTATGGGATATGGCCTTCACTGCTGATTCCCAGTATATTTTTACAGGTGCGAACTTTGATCCTTTTTTTTTGTTTTGTTTTTTGTCAAGTTTCTTTGCAGCTTCATCAGATAATCTAGCCCTCTTATGGAACATTGAAACAGGAGAGATCAAAAGAGAGTATCCAGGTCATCAAAAAGCAATAGTTGCTCTTGCATTTAAAGATGGGGTACCTGACTAGGGCTGTACCAGATACTCACAATGTTTTTCACAATGTGATGAGCAGTTGCAAATTGGCACAACTGTTACATTGATAATTGTTGGATAAGATTGCTGACTTGTAGGTGCAGTGTATGGAGGTTTACCAAAATAAAAGGAAACATGGATGCTATTGAGCTCGGTTATAAACATTATGCTTGGTTATCTTAATGACTACGAATTAACTTTCCATCTAACAAAATAGTCAAATCATACAGAATTGCATATGAAGTTTTGCAAATTGATGTTTCCATTTCACCATTCCCTATAAGTAAATATGTAATGAAAAAAATTCACTCCCTCTTGTGAGGATGACGAAAACCAATCATGATTGGGAAGTAGATGATGAGCAGGTGAAATGCTTGTTTCACTGAAGTGTTTATGCTTTTATTGCAATGTGCATATGGTGTTAAGAGGAAACTTATTGACTGAATTAAAGGCATTCAATGTAGATGCAAGACGAAATTCTCAGCAAAGTGGACTTTGAAAACGCTGATTATTATGTGGTTAGCAAACCTAAATTCCTAGGCAAATTAATTGCCCTAATTACCTAAGGAAGGGTACATATTAATATTTCTATTTGTATATTTATGTGTGTGGAACCATATTTATGTATATGCATGTGTATAAACAAACGTACATATATATCGATGCATACGTGCTGTAATTTTGCATAACATTCGCCACTTTTGCTTTACTTACATAAAGGATTCAGCAAGTACCACTATCATAGAAACCCGAATCATGCCTTACAACGATCAAAATCAAAGATGGTGGAATCTTCAAGAAATACGAAGAATTATCTGCAAACAGCTACACAATCTAGTTATCTGGGAAATTTTGCAGTGTCTTTGTAGAATGCTCGTTAATTGTGTGTTATGAATGCAATGATAATGGTTGTGAGTTGCTTATATTAAATACATACACATACTTACAAATAAAAACATCATGCTTATGGTATGCGAAATACTATTCACATTTAATTCAATACTTAACACAATATGTTTCAGTATACTAAAGACACAGAATATCCAAATAAAACATCAAAAGTTATGATCTGTGGACTAATGAACAGTCACGAATCATAAGTTTTCTGTTACAAATTTATGCAATGTACCAAGGTAACTCGTCACTCCGTTTTTCTACATTCCCGAAGTTAAAAGAGGACCAGTGTTTAAATCAAAATTCCGAACATTTTTATTTATTTATAAATTACTTTTTTATTCGAACTTGAAGCTATTTGAAAAGACAGCTTAGAACTTGAATTTAATATTTATAGGTCCATGATTTCCATCGTTTAGAATAACTAAGGGCTCCGGTGTATAACCCTCCGGTGTTTCATGTATTGCAAGACACCGATAACCTTATCTTGCCAGTACGAAATTCCAACTTAAATTTTGAGCCAGTCATTCTGTAAAGTTTATTCTGAAGCATATCGTTTGTATATCGAATATTTCGATTCACACTAAAAAAAATTTACTTGTGACAACACTGCATGTTCTGTTTCGAAACTCATTAGTCCAATTTTTATATTTTTCATTATCATTGATATCCATTCCCTCAGTTCACTATGAAAGATAAATTGATGAATACATCTCCATGCCATGGCAAGGTCCATCCTTTCCTCTTTTCCCTCATTATCAAGAATTATTTCCTTTGGGTCGTAAGCATTCTTTTTGTATTCCTTTTTGTATTACTTATTTGAGTACTTTAAATCGATGTTCAATAATTTTTGAAAGCAAGCGCCGCAAACTATGACCTTATTTCCTTTACATCACTTGCTTATTCCACCCTATTCCGAAATTCTAGATGTCTCAAAGTTTCGAATTATAAGCCTGCACTTTGAAATCATAAAGCAGTTAGAAATCAAAAGAAAACCTTAATGCACCGCAGCTAGTAAAGTTCTATTGAACTGCTCACGAAAAATGACAATAATCACATTATATATAATCATTTCCCTTAACAGATTATCAGGATGGACATCCATTCGTTCGAATTTGCTTGACAAGCGAATTTAAGTCTCTCCAGAAACCACACAATTCTTAGGTGCAAGCAATAGGAGAGATAAAAACATCATTCTCGCATTTAGGTTATGGATCTAGAAGGAACTTAAATTTTGTATCTCAATGGCAAATACAAGAGCTAACATTTGGAAATCTGCATTGCATATGCGTTAAGACTGCGACCTTTAGGTCATGGGAGAATACTTCCTGCATCACACCGCCAGGGGATAGAATTCACGAAAATTCCTATCCTGCAATGCGACTCCCCATTCGCTCTGGTGCATTTGACTATAATCGGGTTGAGAGAAGGCTAAGCGGCACATCGCAATGAAGCTTAAGTTCCCTAGGACCTACTCCATCGGTTTTCCGCCTTTCAGTCACTATAGTGTACCGTTTAAGTGGCGTGTGGGGAGTCAGAATGGCCTGCCTAAAGAGAGTAGCATCCGCAAAACCGTCGTCCTCTCCATCACCATGACGATGCGGCGTGCGAGTTGCCCTCGAGTTGCGCCCAAGCAACCAGGACACTGCAAGTCACTGCAAAGGCAAGACACGGCAGTCATTCGGATGGACAGGGGAATCCGCCAAGGAGACGCCCTTAGTCCGATGCTGTTCGTGGTGTACATGGAGGTGGTTTCATCACTGGTCCACTGTGGCGGTCGTCTGCAAGGAATACGACTTGACGACGACAGACTGACGCACCTGGCGTTTGCGGACGATCTGCCCTTCTTCCTGAAGGACGAGAGGGATCACCATGCGTTCCTTAGCGTCGTCGAGTCCACGGAGAGAGGTCTGGGCTTGGAGATCAGCGTCCAGAAATCCCAGCTATTGCCTATTGGAATTCTGGACCTCTCCGCTTTAACAGAGACAGGATTCCGAGTGGTTGACCAAATCAAGTGCATGGGAGTCCACATCGGCGCTGCCTCGGCTTCGCAACGGGTGTGGAAAGAAATTCTGGGGAAAACGAGAGAAGAGGCTGCAAAATACGTCCGACGCGACTTTTGCCCGAAGCAGAGGGTAAACCTGTGGAACGGAGTCCCCCTTCCCAAGGTGCTCTTCGGAGCAGCCTTCTGCCGACTGGACGAGCGAACGAGCAAGGAGGGGGAACAACTACAGCGAAAAATACTTTGGAATGAGTTCAAGCCGCGAGTCAGGCTAAAACTGTTGTGCGGACCTCGAGACAAGGGCGGGACAGGGATGAAATCCGTGGATCTGCTGGACGTGCGACAAATCCTGGATCTTGCCACCAAATGGGACAAGTGGCCTTATGCAGCGCACACAGCCTACTTGCAGTTGCTCAACAGTTCGAGAGGCCTGATGACTGCCCTAATAGGCAAACAAGGACAGTGGGGAAGCATCGATCCCACTTGGAAGCGCAAGCAGGCACTGGTGAACACCCACCATCTCAAAATAGTGCCTAGAAGTAAAGAAATTTGGAGAGACGAACTGGTAAAGATCATCCCGTGCTTCCTGCGCGTCCCTTGGGACACCAGAAAGTGGATGTTCGACAGGCCAAGGATGACCATCAAGGACTGCAAGCGGTTCGCCACCAGTGGCGACCGCAAGAAAATGCGACTGTTCTGCCCCAACAAGATGATGAGAAGATTTACCCACAAATATCGAGAGCTCTGGACAAATCAGGAATCCAAATGCTGGCGCCTGATCACCAGAGGAAACATCCGACAAGCAGTGAAGAAGAATCCAGACGAGGACGACGCTCTGTCTGTGGCCGCCAAGGATTGCGGCTGGAACCTGCTTGCGGTTGGAACCACGGTCTGGATGAGAGATTTACCACCCGAGACTCAAGATGACCTCCTGATGTTTTATTGCGGAGGCATCCTTAGCGGCACGAGGACGAGACACTGGCCAGGGAACGCGCAAGACGAGATGTGCAAGTCCTGTGGCGCCAGGGAAACCCAACTCCACGTGCTCACCTGCCCGACGCTGCGCCGGGACTAGTCCAAGCTGAAGGAGGTGACAGGCCTGCAGAGGATGGACAAGATGGAGATCCTGGCAGCGATGTTTGAAGGGAACGGCAACGTTCCTCGATACAACCGTATGGTCCGCATCACCATCGCCCTCTTTATCACGAGCAAGCATCGTGGTGAGAAGGGCAAAAATGCGGACCGGAATAAACAGTGTGCCAGCTGTGGAAATACTGAAAGGTCTAGTTAAAAGGGAAATAGGCATCAGAAGTTGTGGAGGCATTCCCACCTGGACGTACTGTTACATCCTGCGAAGGATTCAGGAACATAGTCCAGTAAGTGAATTCCCCATGCAAACTCAGTGAGTGGATGCCCGAAGACCCACCCTGAAAGTGAAAAACAGTGAAAACCAGTGACATTACAGAACACTCGTATGAACGAATGTTGAAAATAAACTCACCCCACCGCAAGTCGGACTGGGGAAAACCAGGACACTGCAAGCAGCGGGGCGAACACGCTTCCCCCCCCCCCTCTCCCCCATTCATCCGCTCCCCTGTTGTTCGATTTGGAAGGAATGCAATGTGAAACAGAAGACACCTAAGTTCTTGTAAAGTAAACTCTCCGGAGAAATCTATGAAAATTCTAGCCGCCTACGCACTGCCCGGTTTCCTGCACTCGTGCGTGCGTACAGGAGTGCGGAGTACCGGTAATCGGTAGGTCGGAAACAACTGATCACAGAAGCGGAAAGAAAACAGTTGAGGGTGTCAGGGAAGGTGAGGGGGAGGGTGCAGGAGTTCTTGGGTAAGAAAGCAGCGGTCCTTCGCGCGCACTCTGCTCCTCCAGTAGTGCGTAGAGTCAGTCCAAGGACAATCAATCCCACGGGCGCGCGGAGGCTGCTCCGTTCGGTTTAGCTGCGAGGTCGCCACGCGCACCGCCACGCCACCGGGTCGCAATGCGCGCCGCGGCGCTGAGCCCTCTCTTCGCAGGCGAGAGAGCCCTTCCGGCATCGTTTCTCTTGCGGCGAGAGACGCCAGTGGCTGCGATACAACGCGAATATATGCGGAGGGGCTGTGCGGTGTCTTTCTTGGGTCCTGTGGCTGGCAAACCTTCTCTTTCCTCCGTTCTCTCCCTTCAGAGAAGAATTCAAAGAGTTCTTTGTGCATGAGGAGCTCGCCCCATTCCGCTTCATTGTATTGTATTTTATTTTTATTACTATTATTTTTTTTTAATGAACCTCTCTCGAGTCCTTCTCCCCATCCTAAAGAATCACTCGTGGCATCCGCCCTCGTGTCTATTTATTCACCGAACTCGCATAACATGAACACGTCTGTTTCTTCTGAGAACCTGAGCGAGCTGACCGGCTTGCCTCAGAATGACAAGCCTTTTCGGTCTCGAACCTTTTCGGCAGCCGTGGCAACCTCCGGCTGGGAATTTCCCTGTCTCGCTGCATTCTCAGCTCTGGCACTTCGTGCATCCTGAGTTCTGGTGGGAGTGAAGGGCGCGGCGAGAGGCTGGCGGATTTTCCCTTCAAGAAGGGACGAGAAGCGGTAGCGTAAAGTTCAAAGAGGATGCTGGAAAGGGCACACCAACAACGGTGCGTGTGTGTGTGTGGAGGGGAGCTCTCCGGGGAGGCTCGCAAAGGTTTCTTTTGGAAAGAGGAGCTCGTCGAAGAATAAGGCACCCTTTTTTTTTTGGTTCGTCAAGTATGGAGCTCTTTAACGCTGTCCACGCCACCCAGGGGTGCGTGTCAACTCTTCAAGACAGGGGGTGCCCGAGAGGGAACCACCCCATGAATCCAGGAAGGCTACGGAGGAAGGAGTCTGTTCCTCTCTCACGCTTGGGAGGGAACCCAAAAGGAAACCTCTTCCTTATTCTTTCCGGAAAGACCCCCCCGGAGGGGGTCGCTCCATCTTATCTTCTCCGGAGAACGCACAAGGGAACTTTTTTTTTCTCCTCTGAAGAGAACCCCAAAGATTGCTTCCTGAAAAGAGCAGTGCTCCTCTTGATGCTCTGGAGAGACATCAATCCACCAGCTCCATGGTATGCGAGGGAGGCTCCCCCACCGAGGAAGCAGAGGGAGGGGGGCGGCTCCATTTTCGCAACCAGGGGGGGAACCTGAAGGCTCCTGGATATCCTAGAAGGACCCTGGAAAGTCAACTTCCAATCCCGACCGCTCAGCGGGGGCATCCGGGGGTATCTGGCTTCCACCAGTGAGGCCTCCCGTGCAACGCCCGCCGGCTTCATTGGACACGGGGCAGGTGTGCTAATCATGGCAGGTGAGAGGAGCAGGAATCCGTCCAGTACCTCTTAGTGAACTGTGTTGTCCTCTGGCCCTTTTGAGGACGCTTTGCTGCTAACCTTGGAACCCCCGGCGGCAATCCCGGAGACGTTTTCAAGCGCCTCTTCCTGCGCGACGCCCTAACGCAGGATCGTGGCGGCCTGGAGCAGCAACGACAGAGGAGGTCAGAACGACAGGGACGTCATCTACTGTGCTGTCCTCTTCATGAGAACAGCGTCAAGATGGCCCCACCTGGGAGTCTCGAAACAGGAACTTGCCGGTATCCTGCGAAGGATTCAGAGGACGCCCTCCAGAATCCGGTGATCCCTGCCACCCCCCCATTTTTTGACTGCATTTTTTGTTTCATTTTTTTTTTCTTTTTCTTTGTCTTCCCTTATCCTGTACTGCTGAGGCGAACCCCACTGACCTGCGTGCCGATTCTCGGCAGGTTCCTTCTCGTAGTTATAAGTAGCGTGGCAGGATCAAACGTCCTGCTACAGACATGTATGTTTATTTTTTATAAATAAACGCCCCGGCGTGACTGGGTATCAACCAGTGCCGCACCCGAATGCAGGTCAACCGGCGCTATTTTGCATAGGGGACTCGAACGCACGACGCACCTTTTTCTCTGGCGTGGATACTTCCTCTGGTGGGATTCGAACGGTGGAGCTTGGTGCCACCACGCGCGGAGACCGCAGCAGCCAAACGCGGCTGCCAACGCGGGCCATGTGGCTACGATATGTTCATTTTGGGAGGAAGAGAGAAGGAAAAAACAAACAATGACACTGCGGGGACGAGGGGGGCGGGGGGCACGGGACCATGAAGAGACTGCCACCTTGCCCGTAAAGGGGTTCCGGTTGGGGGGTGAAGCAGAGACACCGAAGGCGGAGACGAGTGTAGGGAGGTCAGTCAGGAAAATAAAGAAATAAACAAACAGCTGAAAAAGAAGAAGAAGCAAAACAGACAGTTTTTATTTGCACAATAAAAGGAAAAGGAAGAAACGTCATCAAGGACTTTGCGAGTTGGGCATTAGCAGCCTTTCGGCATTCTGCACAACGAAAAGGGAGGGAGGAAGGGGATGGGAGAAGAGAGAGATAGAGAGAAAGAAACTAAAGGAGCACGAAGATAGGAGGTGCTCTGCCGGAGAACGAAGGGTGGCAACCATACCTACCCTATTTTCTGAGCTCCCTCTTCAGACTTCCCTCCGGCTTCGCTTCCCGATCGGCAAGGCTTCCTCCACGCGAAGGGAGAAACTTGTCCGGGCAGGGGAAAGAGCGATGGTTGCCCGAGACCTTCGCTGGGAGGCAGTCAAGTCTCAGATCACGCGTGTGTGTGCGCCACCGTTCACGAGGACGCCAGGAGGAGGAAAGGTACGAAAGGGCCATCGGATGCTCGTGCAAGGACGCGGGTAAAGCGTCTCTGGGGCAAAAGCATCTCCGAGACCGGAGAGCGAAGCATCCCGGAGTCCGTAAGCGGAGGAAAGACCGCACCCGCGCGCCGAAGCGACGTGTTCTCTCAGGAAGGTCCGAAGACTCGTGGGACGGCGCGAGGACAGGCACATGAGAACGCAACCCGGGGGCCACAGCTTGCATCCCGAGGGCAACCTCCACTAGCCCAAGCTTGGCGCAGGAGACTGCGTCTCGTCACGTGGGCAGCCCCCAATCAAAACGCGTGCGTATCCTTCCAGAGGCAAAGTTCCCATGCGCGCAGGTTTCCCACTCAATTGTGGCCAGAGCATTCATTACAAAAAATACATCCTTGTGTATTTTTTGCCACCCGCCTCGAACCTGCTGAAGACCGGTACGGTGAGGTCCGCTTCGTCAGCGTGGGAGAAGAAGGGAAAACCAAAAACAAAAAGGGGAGGTATTCACTTGGCAAGGGATGAGAAGGAGGTGGTGGGGAACCGAGGAAGGGATCTCTGCCCGCTGCGAGGCATTTTCTACATCCCTTGTCCAAGATGCTGACAAGTTCCTTGCCATGTGTGGCCCAGGTGGGGTCACCTCGAGGAGGTCTTCAGGAAGATCCACGCCCAGTGGATGGCTTCCCTGTCACTTCGGCCTCTTCCTGAGTTTTAGGCCGCCAATATCTCGCGAAGACAGAAGAGAACTGAGAGGGATGCGGCCACCGGGCAGTGCGGCACGCACGGAAAGGCGTCCCTGGGGCCGCCTGCCCGGATTCCAAGGGTCGTCTCTAGGCGATCCCGGAATCTAGGCACGAGGGTACTATGAAGAAGAGGGGCGTTTTCCGGATGCTCGATCTCTGGACGCACGCGCCTCAGTTCGGATCTCCGATTTCGTTCCAAACTCCTCTAAGCATGTAATCTCTGCTTCTTCGAGTCAGATGGCGTCTCCTAGGTGCTCCTCCCCCTGCTCGGGAATCTTCGAAAAATATGGGCTGTCACCTTCACTTCCAAGAGGGTCACAGCCACAGGGTGCACACCCCCAGCACATTGAACCCATGATTATTAGCCTCACAGGCATCACGCTTGTCACCAGTGACAACAGGTTTGCAGCGACAGCGGCCTCCATCATCACCCTGCAGGTGCTCTAAGCCGACAGGATCACAGCTGCAGGGTGGGTATTAACCATCACTGCGCCGAAAGTCCTGCTTGCAGAGCTTACAATGAGGGCCATCTGTGCTGCCAGCGCAGTCAATGCAGCGACCACCGCGGCCTGTCTTCCCATAGAGATCTCTCATAGAGACTTTTCCATCTTCGATCCCATAGAGAGCGAAGAAGCGCGCTGGGCACGGCAGCTGCAGTTGCATGCTGAACATTCTTGGGCATCCGTGGCAGTGGACCCGCTCCAGAGGAGATCACTGTGCAGGGGCGGGCACTCGTTGAATTCGTGGCCCGCAGTGCTGTGCTCGCAGATGCACTCAGGCGAGGAGCTGTCGTCAAAGGTGGGAGACCTTGACCTATGACTCGGAGGTGCGGCCATTGGCCTCGCACCTTCCTTCTGCAGCGGACTCGCCGACAGCGCAGAAGTAGGATTTGAGCGCTTTGTCGTCTCTGAATGGTTCATCGCCAAAGTGCTCCAGCACGATTCGGATGCGGGTCGCGGTCGCTCATTCCTGGAGCTCTTTTCTATTTATTCATTGTCCCCTCCCTCCGTTTCTATTTTTTGGAAGCCAGACGGTGTGCCGGTGGTTATCCCGATGGACTCTTTTTTTTTGGAGGGGGCATTTCTTGTGTCTCGAGAAGAGACCCTTCTACCCCTCTAACCTGTAATTTATTTTTTTAAAATAAACGTACCTGCGTAACCGGGTTCGCTCGGCAAACCGGTCGAAGCAACGACTCCCCCACGGAGCATCTCCCGAACGCACAAACCTCAAGCGCCCATGCCATCGCGCCCAAGTGGGCACTCTAGCAAGGAGGAGGCACGCGTGATGGCAGGAGGGCACGGGAGAAGAACGGAGGAATCCGTCGATTCAGTTTGCGACTCCCTGAGTAGGCTGGCACCGTCCAGCACTTCCCCCTGGCACGCTTGAGTCTCTTCGTAGGGCCCAAATCGCAGCGATCTGGCGATCTGCTTCTGCAGAGTCAAGTTCCAAGATGGTGGCATCCCGGTTCATGCTCTTCCTGCTTCCCACGTCCTTCCAGCTTTTTCTTTTTTTCCCACCCGATTCACTGAGAGCCGTTGCCCCGTCCCCGCCATGGAGATGTCGGAGACGGCTCGACAACGCGGCCACGTGGGGGCTCGCAAAAGTGTAGTCAGGCGTTGCCGTCACCGTGGTTTCGTGTGTTCTCTCCGTCCGATGCCAACTTGGATGAACTACGGTCGGGAGTGGGATCAAACAGGATCCGAAGGCACAAGGAGGAACATCGTCACTTATTTAGCAAAGGATGTCCTCAGTTGATCCACGGACGGCGCGATTATCGTACTCTGCAAGTAACGCACCGCAATTCGTACTGTCCAAGCGTGTATCTTCGACTGCTTCCACGTGGTTCCAAGTCGTGGATCGCAGAGCTTTTTTTTTTTTTGCTTTTCTGGACCGAGGTTACGTTGCTCATCTCTTTCCCCTACATCGTCCTCTGCACCGATTCGTGGTTGCAGTGCGTCGTGGGTTAGAGTTCTTCCTGCGAGATGGCGCTGGCCGTCCTCCTCCATTCATTCGGGTACCGCACCGGTAGCTGTTTAAACAGGATGCCCCCGATGAGGGCCGGGAAAATGGGAATCGACCTTCGGATTCTTCCAGGAATCAAGGATTGGGGGGGGGGATTCCCCCTCCGGTTGTGCAAAGGAGTGGACCCCCTAGTGTGTCGTAGTGATGGAGTCGGTGTGTCGCGACCTCTCCAGAGAGTGCAAAGAAGCGAGCCGATCCCTTCTTGGAAGCTGCGCCCTTCCGGATTTCGGAAGCGCCCCTTCGGTGCTCCCTTCAGAGGAGGAGTAAAGAGGAGCGATTCCTTTCCCGGGGGACCAGTCCGGAGAAGAAATTCCTACCAGAGGATCATGGGTGCGAACTGAGTCTCGCACTGATGCAGAATGCTCTTGCGCATCCATCCGTCGGCTCGAAATCCTTGGACGACTGCTTGTTCCCGATCATTTCCTGGGCCTCGAAGAGAATCGCGCGGTGTCCACCTTGCTTCCAGTTCACCCGCTCGCGGCTTCCCCCGTCCTAGAAATGGCTGTGAGATGTTTCGGAGGTTTCGGGAGACTGAGGTTGCCTTAGAGTCTACAGAAACGCAAGTGGATCTCGATGCCGAGCTTGCGAGTTTTGATCCCAGCAACACTCTTGCATGCTGCACGAGCAGTGCTTTTTTTCCTTTCCTTTCTTTGCCACCGGTGTGTGCAGCAGCGTTCGTCTCGAGCATCACCTCTCAGCGTCTCAAGTCGGGAGCGCGGCCGCAAAGTCTTCTGCTCCACCAGCGACGACAGGATGATCTACGTAAGGCTGGTGGACTGGGCCTCCTTACTCTGGAGCGGATGGAGCCTCAGCTCCAATTCCAAAACTCGCACTGGCCAGCTTTGGACTTCGCCTTGGTGCACTTTGGCAAGAATCCTCGCCAAGCGAGCAACCGGCTGCGAGAGATTGACTTCGGTCGTCGTGGCCACCAAGCGGAGTTTGAGCCATCCTGGCTCTCAACTTAAGCAAATGGAAGTCTTGGTACAACGAAATCCCTGGATCTCCATCCTCTCCACAAACTGGGCTACTTGGCTGCATGAGTTCCGTTTCCTCGTTGGGTAAAATCGACGGCACGAGCGAGGCAGAGCGCATCTGCCTACGCAACAACAGATACACTCGTCAGTCGTTGAGGGAGATCCTAGGTAACACAGGAATCTGCTTTGGGCGTCGCTCACCCCTCTTGCCCCAGTGCTCTACGGGAGGCAGGAGACAGCGAGAGACCTTCCGGCAAGGTGGGAGGTGACGTATCGAAATATCGAAAATAGAAGAAAACATCTAAATGCGTGGACAACTAGGGAACTGAACGATTCTTCCACCCCGAATGTCCCTCTTAAAGGACTGCTACGCTGGGGAGGACTACTAGACATACCTCTGGGTGAGATACAGTGGCCCCTAGAGTGCTGGGACAGTGCAACCCTCCCCCAAAGTGGCAGAAGTCAGCGATCCTTCTGTTGCATTGGGGCCTCCCGTACAACGCCCGCCGACACTATTGGACCCGAGGGAGTGTAAGCCCCAACTGCAGCAGGTGTGGCGAAAGAGAGCCCCTCCTGAACCTGCTCGTGGGTTGTGTTGCCCTCCGCCCCCTGTGGGAACGCTTTGCCGCGTCCCTGCGGATCTTCGAGGGCAACGCCAGAGACCTGAAGCACCTCTTCCAGCGGGACGTCCTCACGTCGGCCGCATCCCCAGCAGCTGCCTACGCAGCGGAACCGTGGCTGCATGGAGCAACGCCAGGGGAGGCCACTACGACATGGCACCATCTATTTTGCCGTCCTCTTCATGAAGACTTGACTTCAAGATGGCCCTATTTGAGAACCTTAAAACAGGAACTTGCCGGCATCCTGAAGATGATGCGCTCCGGCACCCTGTGATCCCTTCCCGAACCCTCCCATATTTTGTATATATTTTTCTGTTTCATTTTTCCTTTTTGTTTTTGTTCTTTCCCCTTCCCCTCTGCTACAGAGACAAACCTGCGCCCCGGTTCCTTTTAGTATATTTACAACGTGGCAGGACCAAGAGTCCTGCCACTGACTTGCATGTTTATTTTTTTATGTAGATAAAACGCCCCGGTGTAACCGGGTGTCAAACCAGCGACGACAAGCAGAGAGGGCACATGAACGTCGGAATGGTCGCAGGGTCGGTACAGGTCGATTAAAGCTGGGACCGGCTCTCTTGGATTTCTTTTCTCCCGTGTGGACTCCGGTTGGTCCATCCCTCCGGCTCAGAAAGGGAAAAAGAACCCTTCCGTTTTTCGTCACGTTTTTGGAAACACGAATGGATCACATCGCATTGGGCCCACAAACACCTCCTACCCCCATAAACACAAACTGGAGACGGACGACGAAATGCCTCGTGGCTGGACACGTGACGTCGAACGCCGTGCAGGCGACGTGGAGGCTTTTTCCGCGATCCAACTGGCAGTGGGGAGCTCATTGAATGCCAACACCTATAACGTATGCATGTAGGCGATGAGGAAACCATCTTGAAAGCGGAGCCTTGCACGCAGAGAAGTTCTTTACCCGCATGAGTCACACGCTTTCTTTCCTCTTGACCTCCCTAGTTTACAGGTCGGATCCCGAGCGAACGCCCGAGCCTTCCCCAGCATGCGATGATGGACCCCTTCGTGAGTCCTGCTTCCCTCACGGGTGGATTCTCGAGGGTGTTTCAGTGGCTGAGGTGTTTCCTTCTCTTTGAGGCTTCGTCTTCTTTATAAGAGCACCTTCTCATAAAGAAGGCGATGGACATCGGCGGTCATGCTAGGGACCTTCCTTTTCCCGCCGAAAAGTCCGCTCAGTATCTCTGCACGGGAACAGAAATCCCTCCGAGGCATCCGGCTAGCCTGCCTCGGCGCGTCCCAGTCTCGGATTCGTGCTCGGCGGATACGGACTCCCATGCAGAGTCGGGTCATGCGGTGGAAGGGGATGCGTTCCTCTTTCCTCCTCACGACTCGCGGAAGCTGCCGTGAGGGTGCGCCATCCAACGGCGAGGATCTCACACCACGCGGAGGGCCCCACGACGGAACGCCCCGGATTTCGGGCGGCAGGTTCGACTTCCAGTGCTGTTCCAATAGCTTCGCGATTTGCATGAGCACCGTCTCGCATACGCGAGCGGTCCAGCCCCTAACCGGTCACTCTTGTCTGCGTGCATTCTTTGATATCCTCGTTTGTTACAAGGGATCCTTGCACAGCTGGCGCGTTTCCGTGTGCCTCACATGCCTTTGGGGCAGTCGCGTGACGTTGCAAGCTGCCCACGCTGCCATCTCAGCTCTTCTTCGCATGCACGCTTTTTTTTTTTCGTGTTCCAAGAAACATGAAAGAACCCGAATCATGGCCTATCGTGGCTCACGGCTAAGACAAATGGCATCACCGAAGCAGTGGTAGCAGGGCCATCAGCCTCACGGTTCACTGATTGCATCTGCTTTGGCTTTTTATGCAATATTTGTACTCTCTGCACCTAAGGGTGCGAAGTTCACACATGCTTCAATTTATGGATGCCATCCACGTGCCTCATATTAATAATAACATACTCTATAATGCAGCAATGGCTGATGAGACCATCTGTCTTTGTGAGAGTTGCTGAAATTTAAAGACCGTGAAAGAACAACGACAGTGAATCACAGTTCATTCGTTTTGTTTTTTTTACATGAGAGCTCACTTTGGAAGCGGATGTGAACTCACATCAATGGTAGTGACAGCAGAGGATGCATCCCAGTGACGGCGTTGGCAAGTGTGGCCTCTCCCGATCCGGGCCATGTATATGTTACGGTTCAATAATAATAAATCCGGTTAGTATTAATAATTTACCAGCTACTATTAATAATAACTAAATAAAAAGGTCGAAATGAATCATAACACATAATAATTACATTTACCGGTAAATATTAATGATTACCAGTGAAACCTAGTAAATTTAATAAAAACATGTTTTATAATATTTCTTATTAAAACACACATGCATTATTTATTACACAGACAAGTTCTTGACAAATCCAAGAAAAAGAAAAAACAGCCTTGTGAGAAAAATTATACAAAATTGTGAGAAAATTATACAAATTAGTTAAAATATTGATTTTCATAAAGGTAGGAGAGGAATGGCATTAATAAGAGAAGAATTTCACGTTATTGTAAACAAACTATTTATTTTTGCAGGAAGAGCTTTTGTGGCATTTGGAATCACAAAGGATTTTCGACTTTTTACGTTGGCAGCGATTTGAGCTCCAATCGCCTGTACAATCGCAATGTTGGTATCCCTGACCACCTAAATTGGAATTCTCTCGAGAACATTCTCTTAGAGTTATTGCAATATCTGGATCTTTATGAACTGAAGCAAAAGTCTCCTTGCAGACGGTAAATTCAGTCCTTGTACAGAGCTGGTTTAAAATGCCATGTTTTGTACCGAATTCATACAAGTTTTCCATTTTCAGTAGAAATTGCAACAGCCATAATATTCCCGGTTATCTGCTTTAGCCCCCTATCTGAACCTGGACTCCCTATCCGGACGCTTTCTCCTACATCCGCCATTGGACATTTAGTCTTCGGAAGCCGTCACATTTTTTCAGCTTCCCTTCTCAGTGGCTGCTCAGCAGAGTTTCGAGCTTCTTGAATCGTTTCAGAGATTCCACGAGTGCAAAAGAAGAAGTATCTTCCTTGCTTTTTTCACGATTTTCCAATTCAACAGTTGGCAATATCTTTTACTCTGTTATCTTTCTTATCGACCTTTTCTGTTTCAGAAGGTTCGTCTTTTGATTCTAAATTATTACACTTACCACTGACTGTTGTGAATTATTAATAATTACCGATTAATGCGGTAAATTCTTATGAATTATTCACTTTGGCCTCTTTATTTGGTTATTATTAATGATAGCTGGTAATTATTAACCCCATTCATCACTTGAACCGCAGCATATATTTGGATGAGTAAGAAGAAGAAGAAGAAGAAAAGTACGGAAAAGTCACCCGCATTCATGAAGGACGCAAATAGGCGATGTCACAGCAGCTGGCAGGACTCTCAGGAGGGATGCTCCTGCAATGATCAGGAAGGATGTTATCAAAGGCAGCGGTTTTCGTTTGGCTTCTTTGTCGCCCATGTTTGCTGCTGGTAACTGAAGAGATCGGGTTTACACGGCGCTGGTGTGTTCTGGACGAGGGTCACACAACTGGAGAACGGCCTTTTATTTCAAAAATTACGGATAGAGAATTCATCAGCAAGCACGTTAAGGATACTAAGCATTAAGGATGCTGTTGAGGTCGCTGATTAAGGCTGCTTCTACATTTCAGAGCTCGGATGGAGCTGATAATTACATCGTATGTGTGTTCTACGTTACGTAATCAATGGAGCTTTGGGGTAAAGGAAAAACATTGCGCAAAACGGTTTCTTGTGATGTCTCGCTTCCGGGAAATCAGGGAAACACCCGAGTTTTCAATATTTCGAGATGAAGTGTTCATCAGAGGAAAGCGCGGAGCATTTTCTATCGATGGTTTCATCTTTTTGCTCATCCGATTGCCGCATATGTTGCAGCATGTCTGGTGAGAGACAGCACGGCGTGCACAATTTATCACACACCTCCGAAAAGGATGCATGCGCTTCGTTGCGATGGAGCAAGATGAGAGTCGAGGGAGGGATGAGACTACCAGCAGCAAACAACGTGCAGGTATCGAACGGGAAGCAGCTTTCGCAGTTCCGCATGCGTTTGCCTATCTTGGAATCAGATCTAATTTAATTGATGGGTGGATGTTCGAAGTAGTGTTCACCTAAAAAGGTCTCCCTTCCCAGATAAGAGAATTTCCATTCAAAGATGAAGAAGTGCTATGCTGGGATTAGCGTTAATTTCACTACTCACAGGCTGAGGAATCGAAGTGTCATTGCATGCAGTTTGCGTTGAAATACATCCTTATGTGATATGCATCTAGCGTTCATTACAGCTCATTTGATTATATAACGCGCAGGTCCAAAAGGACGAACGGTACCATCATCGTCCCAAGTAACATGATGGGCATTTTGTATTGGGATGAAGACTGCATATGCATTGCAATAGTAATCGAATTGAGTTGTATTAATAACGATCGCTTCCTCGCTTTTGTATTTTGTAAGTGCTGATGAAGATTTGAACAGAAAACAGATAGATGGTTGTAAGAATATAACAAGTACGAACGAATCGAAAAATCTGCAAGTTTGGATTGGTGCTCTGGCTTTCTTCCCTACAGTCAGTGTTTTTTCTTGTTTTCGTTTTATATGAATGGGCTGTCGGTAAGATTAGTTCATATCCAAGGGTTCCCAATGAAAGAGAGTTTCTCAAAGTGAAAGCTGGGGAGGGAGGGAGGAGTTCGGGAAGTTCTCCTTCACCCGGGAAGTTCGAAAAGCAGTTGTCGCGACAACCACTCCAAAGAAAAGTCCATGCTTGAAAGGATTTTTTCCATTTTTTTTTTTAAAAACAGCAGTCACCGATAAATCTGCGTTGAATATGGACTTTCAAAATCAGACAGCAAGAAAAAGTTGCTCTTGGGCCGCGCTGCTGCACGTGGGAAACGAGGAGCGGCCGCTTTGTACGGAGTCTTCTTCTTAATGACATACAAACTAACCAAAAGAGAATCGTGATGGCATGAACTTTCAAGGTCAGTTTTGTAGTGTGTTACTCTGAAAGAAACGGCTCGCCCCTGAACAGGTGAGATTGCCAGTACGGAATCTGTTTCCATTCTCCATGTTTCGTTTCGTTCTTTCCATCAGTATTGTACATTCAGATATTCAGTCTTTTAATCCAAGTTCGGTAAATGCTTGTACTAAAAGTAATGTTTGACCAGAGTGAGGCAAAGTAAATGTTAAATGGGGATGAGGGCAGTGATCAGATACTGCATAGCCATCTTGGCTGATTGGCTGATTTTTCACCAAAATAAATGTGCACCTTTCAGATATGTTATTATGAAACGAAAATGGAATATCGATGATTTTTCTGATCCATGGTTTCAAAGGCAACATTCCTATTACCTTTAGGAATCATCAAAATATTTCCAGGGAATCGTTGAGATGCTACACGCAGACATATCACGGATCATCATGTTGAAAATGGGGCACCAGACCAAAAACCTGTGTGTATCTCCGCTTTAGAAAGTTGAAATCAAAGGGGAGAACAGCTTTGTCATGCCGAAAATGCAGGCATACTCCTTTCTATCGAGCCATCTCTACACATCATGTTTGGATAGAAAGTGATCAGTGTCTTATAGACATCGCAGCAAAGTGTTCCGAGAAACGTCCTTTTCAAGATGGAATCCCTAACTCAAACAAATTCCCGTACCAGTCAGGAAATGCAGGACACGGACATGATGCTCGTTGGTGAAAAGAAATGCCATCCAAATAAATTTTATTGGGTGGAACATGGAAACCAAAAAAAAAAAAAAAAACTTGCTCTGACAAGAACGAATGTTTTATTTATTTCACGCACACTACAAGGGCACAAGATGTTCCTAGAAAAGAATTTCACATTTCGTTCGAAAATAAGAGCAACCTTTTTTTCCTTCTCTCTCTCTTCTCCTGAACGTTTCCAAGGTTACATTCTTTGACAACTCATGCTTTATCGAACAAAGGGAGCAGGAGTTGTCAAGATTTCAACCCACGTGATGGGAAAAACTGGGCTCGACGTGATGCCGTGCTCTCCGCCGAAGAATTGGGCTTTTCGAAAAATAGGCATTCTAAAAACTTCTCTCGTGTAGTCATCAAATAAAAATGAGTTCTCATAAAAATTCCTGTCACGAGTTCTGTCGTCTATTTCTGCGAAATACGTGCGGAGACATAATGGAGCAGCCAAAAAGAAGAAGAGGAAGAAGAAGAAAAGATGTGCAATTTAAAAAATCGTAACTTTTTAACGCAGTCGTTTCATTCCGTTGCGTGGTCCAGTGTGATCACAAATTCACTCCGGAAAGAGCGGGTCCAAGAAACGGCTCCGATGTTAACTGAAAACCAGAAGACCGATCAGATTAGCCTGGCCTCAAGTGAATCGAAAGTGGAATAAGATGGGGCTTTCAATACTATTTCGGAATCTGAGGTTAGCATCGAAGACCCCCCCCCCCCCCAAAAAAAAAAAAAGATAGAGCCAGTATCTGGCAGATTAGACAGGAAGAGATAAAAGGGACCCGTTAAATCTTCAAAATAAAAACGGAAGACCAAAAGGTCCCTGCAAGAATTCTTTAAAGGGAGCATTGATTTGATTCACACGTGAAATAAATGATTCCCATTTCCAAATGTGGAAATGTAACCTGAAGATTCAATCATTCTGAAACGGATATGTAGCTGTTTCGTGCACACCCTCTTTAACTTGTCTTCGGTTCGTGTGCGGAGATTCGTACGCCCCTTTCGTATCCTGGCAACGATGCGCATTCCATCTTGCAACTTATTCACACATTTCATGGACGTAATCATCCGTGATATTCTGGAATGGATGCGTTCGTTCCTCATTGAATGTGTAGCTACAGAAATGCTCCCAGTTTCATAAGGCGAGGAAGCAATCACCGATTGGGCCAGTGAATTACTCTCAATCCAGCGTGCGAGTCAGTAGGAGCATCTGTAATCAAATGCTAAGAACATCGATTCTGCCTTCGAAAAGACGGAGGAAAACGAGAGCACTCCCACATGGAACGATAGTCGATTCGAAAAGGCGCATTACGACTCATAACTCCGTTCCCTCTCTGAGACCCATCACGTTCCTTGTCGTTTCGGTGGCATATCCCAATAAAGTCGAGCCCCTAGGATCCCTAACGGGATGTCAGCGACGACTCGTTCACTTTCCTTACACCTCGAAAAGGACACCTCCTTCCATCTCGAATTGCTAAACAGGGGAAAACCTTCTCTTCACGGGACACTTCTCAGAGGCGGAGAAAGTCGGTGCTTTCGAGCTCCTTCCTAGTCGATCAGTTTCTCAAAAGGAGGTGCAAGATCAGAGGTGTGCTAGAGTTCCCCTTGCCTTGTCGCTTGGTTGCTGCTGTTACGATGATGTTCAGGACGTTGAAGTCGTATGGGCAGTTTGTTGAGACAAGGACAGTGTTGGAATGGGTAGCTTTTCGCACCCCTACACGGAGTTGGACTACAGGGAATGGAGGTGACCGCAAGCATTCTGGATTGAAAGTGTTTCTTGCTGGCGGAGGCATACTGGCGTTTATGGAAACGAGTAGATCTCCAGAATAAAACGATGTTTTGGAGTTTTGACTTGTGCTTAGACATTGTCATGCTGGCTCAGTCAAATACACTTTGGTGATGGGATGTCTTGGGAATCGTTCCTCATTGTTTGTTCACGTGACTGTGCTTTCAAGAGACACACATCTGAAATCATTGCGCGCGGCATTCTCCGCAGTACAGCAAGAGGTATGGCGCCTTGGTTGACTTCATCCTGAAGGCGATGCACGGACCTTAGGAAATGCCGTCCGGAAACCGAGGGACACTTGACGCGGGGTCTTGCTTGCGACCTGACGTTTTCCTGAAAGGAGGGAATCGCGTCATCATGCTCGACAAAGCTGTCGAATCAAAAGCACACCGGCAGCAGTCGAAGAGGCACGTGAAAGAAAACAAGGAGTATGTCAGGTCCATGCTCTCGCTCTTCCACTCTTACGAGGAACCCAAGCGTCAGTTCGCTCAATCCTTGTTGGTTCGTCGGGGTCATGGGGTCTCAAGCACTGTTCTGCAAGAGTTAGAAATTCCAAGAATGTACGTGAACCAGCTCAGAAAGCTCCATCCAACATCCAACGCAGCGGAAACATCTGGTGATTAGCAGAACAACCTTTGTTTGTTCCATGAGGATCTTACATCTTGAAAACCGTCTCTTGTTACCAGGGTCTTTTCCGGCATCTTTTCGCCATAAGCATACAGATTTCTGAAATTTCGTTTGAGACTGCTTTAAAAGGATGTCACTGCTTCCAAAACGTGAGAAACTCAGCATCAGTCTCTCCTGGAAATAGCTTCAAATGGCTTTCCACTTCTCTAGCTACTTCCTGAGACTGACAATCAGCAGCTCATGCAAGCATGTGCGCAAACTTTTGAGACGAAATGATTCGAGTTCCCGGTGTTCTTTCCTTTAATTCAGAGACATCCTCCTTCCTCCACAGCAAACGAGTTCAGCATCTTTCGAAATAGTCATCTGAAGAAGGCATATTTCACCTCGTTTTTCCGTCTTGGCACAAGATATGTGTTCCCAAGCATCAGCGTAAGCTCAAGTTCCGGGAGGCTTATTCCGTTAGTGGATTTCTCATTCTGATCTCCTTGGGAGCATGTTCTCGTTAATGATTGGCGCACACTGTGTATCCACCAATACCAAACCGACGAACATGGCTAAGTATGATCATATTATCATTACAAAAAGAATCACAACTTTGAGATTCATAACTACGGGAATGCTTGCCCGTTGTTAAGAGGGTTGTTCATCAATTTGCAAAGAGCAAAAGTTTCCGTCTTTTCGATTCGTTAGGACTTCCAGCAGGGGAAGCATTTCGTGTGGACCCAGAGTCTCCGCATCTCAAAGACCTGCTGATCCCGCTCACAAGCATGCCGTGCTCAGAGTCATCAACCACATTGGCATGCGCTTACGCTGGAACGAAAACAAAAATCTTCGGCAACGAAAGCCATTGTGGTTCCTCACTGTCGGAAACTGCAAAGTCCGTTTGGCGTCGAGCTCCCCTGACCAGTCTCCGTTTCGAGGAGTCGACCTGGCGTTCGGCTAGCCGAGATCACCGATCTGGAGACGTCGCGAAGACCGTTCTCCTAAGCATTGCCGTCGTTCAGGAGCCCCCGTAGAATTTGTTGGCGTCGCCTGCCTCAAACGACTAGTCATTTAGTCGTAAAACAACGGGAGATGATGACACACAGGGAAGATGCTTTCATACTGAGACTTCTGATGCTATTCACCAATGTATGATTCCAAGCTAGGAAGGAAGTCACTAGAAGCAATGCAAAGCAGCTGAAGTCGTAGTTGATGATCGAGGAAGTTTGGGTTACCTTATGTTTTCTTTAAGTGTTCTATAAGAAGCAGGAAGGGGTCTCAAGCTTTCATCAAGTCCGCGCGGCATAGGAACGCGAGTCTATTCTCTTTGTAGAAACGGTTTTCCGAAAGGTCTCTGAATCGATCCTCCAGGTCGACCAGCATAATTGAAACGGAAAAGACTCAGAAAGAGACTCACATCAGACTCACGCCTGGTTCCTTTGTATGCCCCGTCAAGCAATAAACTCAAAACCGACACTTTTATCATTACGATCATCAAAAGAAGAATAGCAAGCAACGAACATTGAAAGATTGAATGGGGGTGTTGTGGGAGTTGAAGAAGGGGTCCACATGAACCGGAATAGATCCAGTTGATTGCTTGAGATCTGAAGCAAGTAGAATTAAATCTTACAACCCTGGCACATTCCTTGTCAAGGATGTCTGAAATATCTTCACTTCAGAAAGAAAGCCGGATAAGGCAAAAGGTGATCAAGAAAGATGTTTTTTTTCTTTTTTTTTAAAAAAAAAAAATTTAAATTCATGTACATCCCTCACAAAATAATTTTAGAATAACAGCAGAAAATAAACGATGGACATATTGAGATGATGAGCAACCATCAACACCGAGTGTCTTCCCAATTGCTCTTCTCGTATAACCGTTTTCAAAGTAAGCAAACAACTTATCGAAAAATGTTTCATTAAATGCATAGAAAATATTAGATTAAAAATTAGGTCCTGATTCCAGAGTGCCGGAATCGCTGGACACGGGTCGAAATTAGTGCCAGGTGGCGTACTTTCGTCGTGACAAGCCACTTGTTTTGGAAATGCTTTGAGCGCATTATTATGGAAAAATGGTCTCTCTAAATGGCTTCTAAACTTCGCTCCATTCTAAGCGCAGTATTTTACCCTTTTGCATTATTCAGCAGTGCACGTCGGTGGAGATAGATCACATTCTATTATGTAACAGAATTCATCGATAAAATTCACTGCCAAAGCTGTCAAAAGGTTCGAAACTCTATTTCCAAGTTCAGAAATGAAATCTGTTGCCGGAGGGCTAATCTCCAGCTAGCAGCTGGAAAATATCCGAGTATCGGGCCGAACTATTTCATTTTTTTTCAGAATTTTTTTCTCTGCCACAAAGGGAATCAAAAAATGTATCTGTATCGAAGAATGTATTTGTAGAAATATATAATTTCGAATATACCTATACAAACATGCACAGACGAACATACACGAATACGATCTCGGTTGTCATGGTTGCTGCATGATTGTGTGTTATGATGCTATATGTATGCTACATGTTGCTCGTAAATTTTCGTAGTCTTGGACTCAAACGACAAATGGTTTCTAAGCAACACACCGAATCTTATCTTCCAACTTTATAAGCTTCTGGGAAGAAAGGCGCTATCCAGAATTCCGTTTTTCAAATAGACTTCGTTGGAAAAATCCCGAAACCATAAGGCAAAAGACCGACTGCTACTTGGAGCTTTCAGTGACAGCACCAGGAGAGTGTGCTTTCATTCCTCTCCGCAAGTGATAATTTTGATGATTCGATTGAAAAGGTACATAGTTTCCATTGAGTGATCTGAAGGACACAAAATTTTCCACTAGAAGCCCGAATAACTATTTGGGCAAAGTTTCAAGTTCTTTGCAATTGTAGCAAATCAGACACCAAATCAGAATCATCAACTTTTGGACGCGCAGATGAACTGAGATGCATTTCCCTATTATTATTATTATTATTATTACTTTATTATCGTCGATGCAGAAGTGAAGGCATGCTTAGCACGTTTTTCAGTGCTGTTTTGTCGTATTCAAGAGAATTTTTTTTTTTCCAAAGAAGTGGGGCTCAGTTCATCGTTCATTGAACTGTTACGGTCATCATGCTTATACGTAAAGATGTGATGACACGATCGTTCAGATTTACCACAAAGGAAGCTTTTGGAATCTTCTTCTTGGATTTTCATTGTCTTCGATGAGATTATTGCACTGTTTGCATTGCAAATGAAAGAAGCGGTGACCGACTGGATGACTGGTCCTATGAAGCGAGTGAATTTCTGTTGAAAACAAAGATTTATCAAAACCGATAGAACCATTTATTGAGATTCCAATAGAACCGATAAAGATATCCAATTTTCCCTCTTCGACCTCACCAACCTTTTCATCACAATCACTTGGTCTCTGAAATAAAACTTGATCACTGTCGTGGTGCGTTTTGCTTCCTTGAAGACACGCAAAAACCGTACTGAACGGTAACCACGGAAACCGAACGCAAACTCCGCTTTGTTCCTCACCGTCTGCTACGTGTCAAAGCAACAGCAAACATGCTAGTTGGAACAAGTTAACACACGTGAACATATGTTTTTCAGTCGTTCGCTTCTTCGATTTTGTCGAGTTTCATCTCGCTGCCTATCAAAACCTTAACAACTTCTGTTTCGCACGCAGCGCTCGGTGGCATCTGTGAAAATGGAACGCAGTCATGCCAAACTCTCAATGAGTCATTCAGCGTTTCTAAACACATTCAAAGGAGATTGTGGAATCCACCGCGCTTTCCTTCGACCTTAAACACTGCGAAAGACATCCTTTGGTGTTCCAAGTGACGTAAGCAGGATTGGATTCCCTACAGCTTTCTCTCTTCTCATTTCGGATGTTGGCTTATTTCTCAGCAATTATTTTCAGCATTTATGAGACGTTCAAGGAATTTCATAAAAAAAAAGGGAAGAATCATGCAGCAAACCTAAGGAAATTAAGTGAAAAAGAAATCCTCAGAACATGGATTTTTGGTAGTTTTTCCTTTTGCAGACCATCTTTCCACGTTTCCCATGCAGGCGAGAGTCCTGGACTGACGACGGGATTTTGGCGTCGCTGTCGTAAGTCGGTTCTGACGAAAGTCGGGGACTCTTTTTTCAATTCTACATTGGTTTGATTTCTATTATAATGTTTTCGAGACTGGTTTTCAATGAACTTGACATGGTTAAAAAAAATGTAAATGCTTACACAAAAAACACTTATAAACTATTTATTAGTGTACACGTAGATACATGAAGATGTATAAAATTAAGAAAGGAAAATTTGAGAACACAGACATAAAAAACGGTGCAAACATAACCAAAAAACTCACTAACGGTGTCTAATTAAATGATTATTTTTCTCAATCGTGTTGTCTGTTGTTGTTTTTTCTTTTTTCTTCACATATTTCGTGATGGTAACATCAAAGTGCTTCCCGAATTTGCTATTCCACTTCGGAGGAGAGACCCGTGTCTCTTGATCCACATTTTCGAGTGGCTGGAGTCCTTGATTGCGTTTAGTAAATGCCTCAGCTAATGCTTTCACAATGAATTTTTTTTAACGATTTCTCTTTTTCACCTTCCTCCTCATTCTTCCCTTCTTCTTGTTCAACTCTTCAAGTCTTGACCGGTCGGTTCACCTTCTTCGTGCTCTACTAATTCTTCTATGACGGTGAGATGGTTTTGCCGGAGGCAAAGTGAAGTCAGAGGAATGGCTGTCGTCGTAAGTCGAGGACTACCCGTATTCAATGTTTCTTAATATGAAGTATGCGAGTCTGAGTAACTTATTACTGAGAAAAATTCGTTTGCAACCAGTTCACATACCTACATATTTCATAGGATGTATGAACCGCTGTTTTTTTTTTTTTTTCTGCACATTCCAATTTGGAAATGCCCATCCTTTCCCAAGAATTTTCAGTCTATTCCAATCCTTTGTGAACCTACTGCTAGTTTACCGATGAAACTTCCCACTAAAACAGTCGTCAGTGAAGGAAAATGACGAAATTTTCTTTCAAAACAGCAACTTGTGTACACGTGTACCTACGAGTCCATCCTCCTTGTATGAACGGGCAAAGAGTAGGGAAAATTATTTTGCAAAGACTGCACTTAGGTAAGACGAAGACTGAATGGTAACTTGAAGAAAGTGCTGATCGCTAACTTATGAGAGGCAAATGAATGTTGGAAGCAGTTCGATGGGGCTTTCTTTATTACAAAAAAATAAATAAAAAGGACTCGAAATTCAAATGGGATTCCGCGCCCTTATCAGCGAAGCTGCATTTTTAATTTCCAATGCTTCAGAAGAAAGATCAGTTTCAGGTTTCGAATGTTGGTTTCGGATCGCTGGTATCTGTTATCAACAGAGAAGAGGAAGCTGGAGATGTACGGAAATTATTATCCTGTTTGCCCAAGAGTAGAAATGAATAATTCAGGCAGGCTGAGATTCCTGGTGTAAATGATTTTTTGTGTGCATTTTTTTTTCCCCTTATCGGTTTTCGAAAATTGGCATGAATCGGCATCATCATCATTGCTGTGTGTACAATTAACGGTGGAACGACCGTAAGCAGAAACTCGATGAATAAACTTGGAAATTCTCTTCCTTTTTTTTTTTTTTTGGAAAAAAAAAAAAAAAAACTTTCCCACTACGTTATATTGCTGGAGGGAAAAAAGGATACTTTTGAAAAGCGCAAGAAGAGAAAAGAAAAAAAAAGCCTTTGGAAAATTCGAAGCCCTATTACGTAATAGATTCCCAGTGATGTGTTCGGTTCCTCTCAGCCTTGGTGACTCAATGGATGGCGAAATCTGCAATAACGTACACCTGTTGCGAAACTCCAGAACAGCAAAATGTGGAAAAGAGGCGTTCCACTATGGCCGGCTATGTGCCCATATAATGAGATGTGGATGTTATCGAACCATAATGAATGCTAGCAAGCAAATAAGAAGTTTTCACGATGAGGATAGCCAGAGGGCAGAAAGTATTATATAAGATCTGATTTGATGTCTTGAACGTATGCATATTGTGGTCATTGCTGAAAACCTTTCCCCCCTCCCCCTTTCTTTTCTTCCTTTTCTTTTTTTTTTCTTACCTAATTGGCAAGCGTTGTTGGCCATTCGTGAAGTTGATAGTGACGAGAGGAACATCTGCTTCCTGCGTCTTTTGCTTTACTGGATCAAGTCCTCATGAACCAAATGATTTCCCAATGGAGCTCTTTGTTCTTGATCATCACGGAAAGTGGATTGCAGGTGCGTTGCTTCTCCATGATATCCCTTGCACCAGAAGGAAAAACCTTTCGGAATGCACCCCAGAGAGCCAAACCTCTTCTTGCACGTAAGCGGTGAGTAGCCATAACTTTCAAAAAAGGAATGTTACAACGTAATGTCATCCGACTCGGAATCTCAAACGGTTTGCGGGCCATCACGTGAATAGCGTTCATCCCATTCGGAGCGCCGCCGGTAGCACCGCGGAGAATAGGTCGGTCGCCTATTTTCGGAATCCCGTGGCGATCGCTGCCTCCCGAGGGGAAGAAGGAGGTTTTCGGAATTTCGAGCGCCGCGCAGGGAGGAAAGCCACGCAGGGGTGGTGGTGCAGGGGATGCGTTGAGGAGGAGTTCTGGCATGCCCCTCTTGCCCCCATGTCGGCGGCAGAGAGGCAGAGGCTCAACATTGAGCAATGAGTAACGCTGGGAAGGTGCCGCGGTGACCACAGAAGCGGGTGCGGTCCTCCGCACGTGAGAGCTGCGTCTTGCCGAAAGCCTATCAGGATCTTTTCAGCACGCCTGCCTAAGAACACACACGCAGGGGAAGAGGCGGAAAGCGGAATCACACAGAGCGATGGAAACCCAAAGAGTAGCGGAATTGGGAAGTTTCGTTCACACGGAGGTGCCCGAGACTCGGCCGAGTGCGATAACGTGGACGCGACCCGAGTCCGTCAATGTCTTGAGTCGCCAAAAGCATGTATGAGTATCAGCAAACACCGTGATGACAAGGATGATAAAGTAATGTTTTCAATTTTTTTTTTTTGAACCTCCCATTTTTAATCCATTCCATTTTACGAACTTTTTCTTTTTGGTTGTTCTTTTAGTTCTTGATGAAGATTTGATTTTGCTATTCGATTGTTTTAATTTGTTGTTTACCCCAAAAGATGTTTACAAAGTCTAAATGTTTACAAGCAAGAAAGAAGAAAATTTCGGCTTCATTTCAAGTAGGGGGTTGTAATGCTGGAACAGGCGACTGAATCAGGAGCGGCTTGCAAAATGCTGCAGATGCTTTCCTAAGTCTGTTGTCCTTTTTAAACTTGCTCTCTTCGGAAAATAATCTTGGATCTCGTTAATGAGTTCCCCAAATGTGGATGAAGAGAAACATGGAAGCAGTACAGTTTCGTGTATCTTCTTTCTTTGCGTTGATCCCCTAGCTTCGTTTCTCAACAGTTTGCTTGAAGACTATTTCGTGGAGCCCACTGAAAGATACAAATCAACCCATTGCGTTTTATACTGCATCCATTTGTGAATTCCTAGCGCTCACGTTTCCAAGAAAAGCCCAATCTGTGCTTCCTTTTGGAAGCGCAAGGTCACTGTCATTTCAGTCTCCGAAAGCAGCAACGTCATACCTTGATCTCCTACTTTCACGCAACGTTTTCCTTGTGTGTGTGTGTGTGTGTGTTTCATATGAAATGAATGAGTGGCACGCAATGGAACAGTCGTATTTATCATAAACTTCACCTTAACTTACTAAACAAATGTAAACAGCCACCTCTTGCTACTGGCAACTTCCATTCATTTGAAAATGTTGCGTCGAAAAAGGAAGAAAAAGGACAAATCTCCATACCACAGCGTTTTATCTCACGAGCCATCGAGTAGTGTTACATTTCACTCTCTCCGCATCCCTAATCGAACAAGACCACCTGTCATCGCTTCATCTCCCACGTGCAATCAGGAACATCTTCAGGCTGTAGTTACTACATTTATGGACCTGTTGTTTCGAATCCTTCAACTGCTTGCCTTCTTCTAACAACGTGGGACGAATATTTCCGCGCCTATTATGTTCGTCATAGGGATAACTGAGCTGAATCAGACACAAACAGCAAGCCGATTGAATTCAGAGCTCCTCACTCTTGAGCCACTCCCATGGGTGTTTCGTCGTGAATGGAATAAGTGCTTTAACGTGCATATACTAAATTTGTATATTAGATTACATTTGCCATTTTCGTTTGCTAAAGACAAAGGTAGTTTGCCATTTTACGACACTGGACGAGAAAAATGATCACATGCTTCGAGCGGTCCAGGTGCCGACTACCTTAAATCCAAGGCCGGCTATGTCAATCATATTTTTACTGCAGATTTCTCAGTACTTTAGTTGTGAATGTGGGTTTGAGGGGTTGGCTAAATTAAGCAGAGCCTGGTCCACATGTCAGGAACGTGCTTCTCAAGGGATCTTTGGCCTGTATGGCTCCAGGATTTAGCAATCACATCTAATATAATAAAGCTTGAACTTTTCCTGTGTTCTGAGTTTCCATTTCGTGATGTGATGTCCAAAAAGCAACCTTCCTATCCTGTGAAAGGGGGTTACGGTTGACCAACAAGGAACACAGTCTGCCATAAGAAGTTTGCGGAAAGCGAAAAATTAGCGTGAAGTGTCTAGGAGGATGGATCGGAAGAGTTTTTTACATGATCTGTGGCAGAGCACTTCAGTGATACAGCTGGAATTCCCTTATGAGTGAACTGGTGCTTGTCCTGTTTTGACCAACGCGGTCATCTTCCATGTGTTCATCTCTCCATGGTGATATAATATATTTGCTTCCTAGTTTCGTGTGCTTTATGAACTCTGATACAGTAACGGGCAGGGAGAGAGATGCTGCATCGAGGAGTGACGGTAGCTCCTGCAAATTGTACCATGAGACTCCCATCAACTCTGCAGCAAAATCATAGAGTCGTTTCTGCAAACTCATCTCATCGGCCGAAAGCATGCCTTTAGTGCATTTTCGTATTCTGATTAATCATTACCATTGACAAGGAAGATTATTCAACTTCGGAATTCAGCAAGATTTCGTTTTCTTCACGATGACAATTCTCAAGCCGAAATTCAAGAAAGGAAAACGAAGCACCAACAAAAATAGGCCACGAGCATTTTAGTAGGCATAATTGGCTTTTTTGCTATGCAGCACTTTTTTTAAAGAAAAAAAAAATGAAAATTTCATACAGAATGATGGATTTGCTTCAAAGGTGCTGCAAGTGGTAGCATTCCTTCATTTCTTGGAGAAGGAACTCTCGTACTGAAAAGGCGTTTCATCTTTGGAAGACAGATCCTTCATCTCAATGCAGCAAAGGCTAAAAGACGGAATGGAAGATTTTTCTTCAGCCATTAAGCAATGAATTTCCACATTTCGGTGTCTTGAAAAAAGAAAGCTGAAAAATTCGACACAATGTATATCAAATTGCTATTTACTTGACTGCCTATGATTTCATCTGTTTTTTTTTTTTTTCCATACGTGTTCCGGTCGTGAATTCGGCGAAAACAGCAGTCCGTGTTCCCTACTTCAAAGAGCCGTCTGACTGGAATAAGCATAAATTCCCTTTTCTTGCACAAAAACATGGTAGACTCGTTCTTAGAGAAGGAAGGAATGGACCGAAACGTTTCCACGGGCGGCCCCAAAGCATCGCTTTTGGAAAAAGTCTCCACCAAGTGTTGAGACAGGGAACACCATGGCAACCGTCGTCAGGCAGATTGTCTGGCAGAAAAGGATAGATAGCACAATACTTGTAATTTACCATTCGATAGCATAAGTTGTGGTCACCTCAGCTGGGATTTCACTCTTCGCAGTTTCCGAATGGAAAACCAAGCATGACTGCCGGAGCATTGCTTCTCGTGAAATTCTCACTGTCGTATGTGGGAAGACCTCGTTTCTCTTCGGATTGTTCTCTTGCGTCTCAACTGAACAGCAATACATGTGGCGAATTTCCGGGAGACCATAAATGCTCATCAGAGCAGGGGAAAACCAAATGACCTCCGAATTAGATCGTTCCAAACAACAGTATACCTGACATCATGTAAGAGGATTTTCAGAAGAATCTTCGTATCCAATAAGGCACAAGGAATGCAGCAAAAATGAATTTCGAGACCGTAGTAGAGGGGCACGTACCACGTTCAGAAAAACCGCACGAGTACACTCTTCATGATTTGTACTGAAGTGCAGGTTTAGAGCAGGACTCTGAGTAATGACGATTTCAAAGGGGACAAGCATTCGGAAACATTATTCTCACAGGCAATGGGAAAGGAGATCAGGTATTTTCTGGAAGACAATTAACCTCCTTAAGGTGAAGTAGAAGGATCCTAACAAGTTTTTGTTTTTCCGAATAGAATAGTGCCGACGTGCTGATTATATCAATGAGAAGCTTCAGTTGTGTACAAATTAGATTATGGATAACAACAGCTCTCGTATTCCCAGCGGGCAGAAGCGTGAAGTATATCCCCTACAAGACCCAATTGCGGTATTGCATTCGATTTGTCTTTCTGAAGTTCTCAACCAGCTGCTGTGGCCTCGGTTGTATCAGAAGAAACGTCCGAAAAATTACCATGCGAGCATCTGTTGCCAACGTTGTCCTTCCTGGCAACCACGAAAGTTCCGAACGAGAAATCCTTCGCGAATCGTACGGCAAATATCAGCTTGATCTTTTCGATCTTTCCCCCCCCCCCCCTTTTCTTTCAAAGATGCTGTTAACGCTGATCTTTGAAAAAGCTAAGAAGTTTGCCAACTTGTGCTGGGGTGAATTCTGATTTTTGTTTATACAGTCAGTTAACTTGGCCTTGGACCTTGGGAACAGGCAAAAACGATTCTGCCCGACTGCTGTTTCACAGAGAAATATCCCCCATTGACGATAATTCCGATTGCGTAAATAAAATGCCATGTTATCGTGCTGATCGTTTCGCTCCATCTTTTACAACCAGCAGGCATTCTGGAAGTAATGCAACTGCTGGCGTGCAAACAAAAACTGTGATCCGGGAAACTTTCGACAGGGCGTGCGGCACAACAGCATTTGATCACGCGCTAAGAAGAAAAATCGAAGCGGAAACGAGCTGAGATTGCTTTGGCTTTCTTCTCGTCGTTTTTTTTTTTTTTTTTTCTTTTTTTTTTTCCCCCCTTTTGTTTTATCTTGGGGTTTTTGTGTGGTCTCAACATTTCGCCTGATGCCAAGATCGTTTTCCACCCGCAATAATTCCTGCAAATAACGGAGCCTCACGGAGACACTGCCTTTTCGACTTGGATCGGATCGGCTGCATTATCCTGTCACTCCCAATTGGGATAACCAGCCTCGTAGGTTGGAGAGCCGAGATGTGGTTGACGACGGGTTGTTGGTGCGTCCGCGTGGTTAAGGGCTAGCGGTGGTTTCTTCTTCCCCCTCCCCCCTGCGTTGCTTAGATCACCGCTGCTTGATTGGTGTGCAGTGCTCAGGGGTGCTGCCTGCGACCGCGGATGGGGAGCCGAATTCCACTGCTTGGCAGCTTGATCTTCGCTTTGGAAACGCTTGTGCAGTTTGATCATCGCGTGGAAAGAAGCAGCCCTCCGCGCGGGAAGGAAGGAAGGAAGGGGTCGCCAGAGGTCGCCAGTCACCAGAGGCGCCCGCACCACCGGCATTTCGAGAGAATTTCTCCAGTCGCACCTTCTACCAGAGGGAAGAGGGTTCCACGAGAGCCGAGGAATACGAATTCGCAGCCTTCCCGGAGTCGGAAGCTCTTAACGCAAGAATCCCGCTGAAGTCACATGCCAAGCGGCAGGAGCTCATAGTTGAAGTCTGGATTGCAGAAATGATGTGTCTGGCAATTTGAAATTACGCTACAATCAATTGTATAACAGCACATTCATTCTTGTGAATGACGATCACTTCATTCGAGTAATTATTCGTCGGTGTCATGGAATGGAGTCTTTTCTTCTTCTAAGGAAACGACAATCAGCAGTCTTCTTCCGGAAGATGGAGTCTCCGGTGGAAGAGCCTCCGGAATGGACTGGACTGCCTTAGACTAGATTTAACGTTTTATCCCTGGCGGCTGTAAAGCCATCTTGAATTCTGGTCACATTTCGAGTGCCCGTCACCGAGCTTTGACCTCCTGCCATAACCAGTTCGGAAACTTTCCAGGAAAACGTTTGCTTTCATCAGCAGAGATGAATTTGTTCCCCTGGTGTGGATCCACGTGCTCAAGGTCGTTCCGACGCTTTCCGTCTCTGCGGACTGCTGAATTCTCTCGGTCGGTCCTGAAAAACTCAGCTTTTGAAAAAGATCAATTCACTCCACTCGCGAAGGAAACTGCCAACCTTATTGCATGCCTTCGCTTGAAAACCCGTTCCCCCCCCCCCCTTTGCTTTGTTTGTTTGTTCCCCCCACTCCCTCTCTCTACCCCCCGACCCAAGGTCCTTTACCTGTGATCCTGATGGGGAAAAATACTCGAGCGTGATGTACTTCTGCCGGTGATTTTGCATGTCAAATCGGAAGCTGTTCCATCGCCAAGAATCCATTTGCCGGATTTCGGAGTCAAACACGGTAAAAATGCAACTGCTCATCTCATTTTCCATCATCACGTCCTTGAAATGTTCTTGTTTTATGTCTTCTAATCAATCGAGGTAGAGCAGAACTTACGTGCAAGTACTGAAGAAATGTCACTAAGCTGAATTCGGTGTGTCCATCTTCCGTCTTTACGGATCGTTTCGATAGCTACGAAGAATCGCCTCCCGCTTGTGAATATCTCGTCTTAATCTCCAGCTCGGTACGCTGGAACCATTTATTGGACCATTACGCAAAGATGTCCGCGATTCGCTTTTCCATCTGTATCTGACGTGCGAAGGCGCCCTCCTTCCGGAGTCAACACGCGCGCGAAACCCCCGGGCAGTCGGTGTGTGACTGCCATCGTGCTTCCGTCCGTTGCCCGGGTGGCAGGAATGCAAGAACGATCCAGCCATAGACTGAGCATCACAACGAAGCTCCTGTGTAATCTGCATGTCATCCTCTGTCATCCTTTAGTGTAGCCGCATGGCATGTAATGCGGACCTGCACAGTGTAACGCGCAGTTACGTGCACGCAAGCACTCACTGCCCTTGATGACGTAGGCTCCACAGCTCATGGTCATCGAGAGCTGGGCTGTGGGCCCCGGGCCTGTAGGTGGGCTGTGGAGTCCTTCGAAAACCCCCCTATTCCCGCTCACTGTACACAAATTGGCTCATTCGAAAAGGAGCGTTCCTGCCTATGAACGCGACGCAGTCGCCACTCTTGCGGCCGTGGAGGGAAAAGAAGGTGAGGGACTTCCATCAGTGGTCTTCGAGGCTAGTGAGCTCAGTGGGACTTCAATCCCAAAGACTTCCATACGTAGCCATCCCTGGGATTCTGCTTATACGTGCGCGTGGAGCACGCACGTTGAATAATCGACGGAAGGGGAAGATACGGAAAGCGTACATCCAAGGCATTCTTGCGCACTGGAGGTCAAAGAAGGGCACTGAGGCAAGCAGTTGCTTGTAAAAAAAAGGACGTGAGGTGCAGATTTCATTGAGCGGGTCGTTCGAGGAACGGGGGAAAGAGGGATGATCGCCGCTAAATCCCGAACTGCGTCTCCCGAAGGAACTCGGAAGGAAAGCATCCCCTCTGCTGTCGTAGGCGAGTTCAAATGTTGAGCTTGGCCGGGGTCACTGGCGTTTTTGTCGCGAGCAGAGATCCAGCGGAGCGCCTCGAACTGGACTTTTTCGGGCACTGAACGCTCCGGTGCGAAAATCGGGACGCTCTCCATGAAGGAATCACCCGCTCCGTCGCCAAGGGACACCGCCGTCGGAGGTTTTCGTCAGCGTTCCCGCTTCTTCCTCGTTTCGTACTTTCTTGGCGAATGTTGACGACGACGGCGTTGAAAGTGTTTCATCGGTCAGCTACGGCGTTTCATTGGATCGCGCTGCGACAACACATTTTTCAGGGGATCAGGGATTATCCTCTTCAGTTTTTTTTTTACTTCCGAAATGTCCTCCCTCCGTGCTCAGGGCATTCGATCTCCGCTCCCGTGCCGAATCTGGGTCTGACCTTGTTTGACTCGCATCTCCGAAGAAGAAGAGAGAAAAAAAAATTTCGGAAATGAGAGAGACCCTATGAACGGAAAGGATTCGCTCTCTTGCCTCCGAGTCATCCGCCCGGAGCGCGCAGCTGTGAAAACGCCGTCAAGGATAAAAGACGTGTTCCCTGAAGCTCGTTTTGCTTTTTGCATCCGGGTCTCGTGGACCGCGAGCAGATGTTCGCCGAGAAGCGAACCAGGCAGCTTGGACCTCAGCGTGCCGGCCCTGTCTTTGTGGCCGGCTTCGCTCGTTCCTACGAGAGCCTGCATCAGGACCCCGGTGATCAAAAGAGAGCTTCCACGAAGGTGAAGATAGGAGGGGTCTGTTGCGGCGCAACCTTTCTTCCAGTTTCTCCTCTGGTGCTTGGCTCTTGGAACTTGGGTTGGAATGCCATCCTTCACGTTCCTCCAGCGCATCCCGTTGCCTAAACCGCAGAATTTTTCTCTTCGAGGGTCCAGTCTCTCGTAATTACAACCTGGAAAAATCTCGCTGCCATCCTCTTATCCCCCTTTTTGTTCTTACAGCTATTATGCATGCTAATCGTCCCTCGTGCTTTCGAAAACTGATTACGCGTGGAATTTATGACGCGGTCTTATGCAGAGAGGGAACGGACGTGGTTTGGGCGGGAGAGGAGCGCGCGCTTGCGAAAAGATTGCGCAGAGTTCGATGGTTCGACGGCCGAGAAAATCGGCAGCTTTTCCTTGAATTTTCGAGAGCCCCCCCCTCTCGACCGGTGCTGCAATCGAATGACTGGGGGCGCGCATCTGCTTCTTTGTTTGGGGGTGGGCGGCGGCGGAGGGGAGGCGTTTTTGGAGTGTATGTGCCAGCCGACCTCGGCTTCGGAACTCAGTCATGGCTGCAAGCGTTTCGAGATTTGGGTGTCCATGTTGGGTTTACGCTCGATCCATTTATGTCGTGGCTTTCTACGATTCGAGCTCTGAAGAATGCTTGCCGATTTCTGCACACGAAACCTCCTCTCCCCCCCCCCCCCCACTTTGCACCCTCCACCTCTCCGGAAGTAACTCCTATTTAGGTTCAGACGCCGATCAGAGACACCCCTTGTGTCTCTGTCGAAATGAGCTTTCTACAACGGAAACGAAGTGGAATTTACTAGGTTTACTCCTCCTCTTCCTCGAGTTGGTAGGAAAACTCACCTTGCAGGGACACGCAGGCCTTTTCCAGGTTCCAGGAATAGTGCTGTAGAGTTTTGCAAGGTGGCAGCCTTGGTTAGCGAATCCTAAGTCTCGGCCGACAAACCAATTACCGAAGAACTCGAAATGCACCTGAGATCCCACGGTAATTCCCCCCTGTGGGTGGCCACAGAACAAAAACAACAACAAAAAAGAGCCGTCGTCATGGAACTACGTGGATGGAGACATTAATCTGCATATGAATATAAACAGCATGGGGTCACATGGGTCTTAGTGGGGCAATATGTTGTCACATGATGCATCACGTACTGGCCTGCTAAGTCCTAAGCGTTCCATGCAATAATGCAGCTGCAGCATCAGATCTGAGGAAGTGGTTTGCTCGCTTGTTAGTTCGCTTTCTTCCCAAGAGGAATAAATTGAAACTTTCCCTTTCAAGCCTGTTTTCATTTTTTCTGATGCCAGATGTTCTGAAATCTACTAAACTGGAACTGTCCAAGCTACGATTCGTAATCAAATCAGTACAAGTAATAATAATAATAATAATGAACTGATAGCATTGCACTATCCTCTGGCTACTACATCAGTGAAGCGAGGCGAAAGGGTGGTGGTGGATGAGAAGTGGGCAGCAGCCAGAGTAGCTCCTCGGTGGAGTGGACCATCGGAGCAGACTGAAACCAGGATCGATGTGGCACAACTCAAACCCCGTGCGTCTGAACGGACAAAGATCGACCATTTGATGGTTTGCGAAACGCCGCCTGAGTGTGGATCGCTCTCCCTTGTCTCATGACCGTGGCACAGCACGGCCTGCGAAACTTGCCCACAGGGAGGCTGCCCGGTTTCCCGACAAATCGACCAGTGCACGAGCGGGGTTTTGGGTAAAGTTTTCAACTAGCAATAATCGCACCTCCCTCCGCATCCTCTGGTCCAGCGGCAGCGACACTGTTGTGCTTTTAAAGGATTTCGCTTTCTCTGTGCATCAAGGTGTTTGAAGCGGATTTTCTCTGTCTTTCGATCCAACGGGTTTCCAAATAGCCCTCTGATTCTTCCTGAAATTCTTCTTCATCTCGTTTACAGTTCATATTGTTTTGTGACTGGCTTTTGCGAAGCGATCGTCGTTTCCATCCGCTTAGCCACCTTAAGTGGACAGTGGGATAAGAGGACCTTCAAGCTCTCAATTTGGTCGGAAGGCATCGTCAGCGGACGTGCCTTCCGACGCTTCGCAACGGGCGGTCAATCTGCTGAGCCAGCTGGAAGACCGGAAAACTCGCCGCGAAACCTTCGTATCGTTCGGGATTTCATCAGCAACCCCTGACCGCCCTCCGCTGACGACTGACGATCGTGCTCCGGGAGTTCAAACTCCAAAATTTCCACTCGTCCAAAGCACACACATCCCTACCATATGGTTCATAGACAGCCGCCTCTACTCGACCCATCCAACACCACTGCCTGCACAATTATCCTTCTGTCAGGCGTGTTCTACCCTTCGCATATAACAGAAGCCAATAGATGTCTCGACCCAACTACCCGTTGGCCTATACGAACCAGGAAACCTTGCGAATCTGAAAGTCCCTTTTGTCGTGAGCCAGGAAGCAGATGGTGTTCCGTTGCTAAGAGCTGTAAGCAAAGTCAGAGAGGCGGCGGTGAGGGGCGGCGAGGTGTTATGGGAATGATGGGAACGCACATAGTGTGCGTTCCTGTGTGGCGAGAGGGTTGATGGGTTGATGAAGAAGAGGAGGAGGGACAGGGTGGGAAAGATTTCGACTGAAGCGTTTCTTGCCATTTTATTGGGTGGTGGGGCAAGGGTTCATCCGTCAACCTACGCATCGTGACTGCGTTGAGTGGTGGGTGGGGAAGGGAACAGTGAAGGAGCAAGAGTCCAGCAATCATTGGTTGGTTCATGGTCATCTTGTTTATGGAGATAGAAGGGTTCTTTCAGCGTGAGGGTAATTGTGTGATGGCGAGGAAATAAGTAGAGGGAGGGTAAAGCTCTTGAACAGTTGCAAGGAAGGCAATCAGCCCTCAAGGCAAGATGCGTGGAACCTGTTTGGTTCCCATTTGATTTTGCCTGCAACTTGCCAAGCGACTGCCGCTTTGTCTGGTACACCTCGGACTGGGCATGAGCTGCAGGCTGCGAAGCCGTTGCAGTTGACGGAAGTGGGACGGGGAAGGAGGGAGGGTGCACCGAATTTCCCAAGTAGTCGCATGCCGTGGGTGAACGAAAGAGAAAGCACAACGCGCTCAGCAACTCGCGCAGGTTGGACGCGCGAGAGAAGCTGCAGGCGTCTGCAGACGTTTGGGGGAAACGGCAACGAGCAAGTCGAAAGAAGATGAGGACTGCTGCTGACCCGACATACTTCTCCAGTGAGAAAATTTACGAACGAAAATCTCTGAAAGCCAAAAACTGCTCCATTGCTGGTTGAGGGAAGGAGGAACGGTTGGGTGGGAGCGAGGGGGAGGGGGGGGATCGTGCCGACCCTTAGATTTCTGCCACCAAAGAAGAATGGGAACAGCTGCTACGCTGATCAGCACGTTGGTCATTTTTGAAATCAGTTTGGTGCTTGGGAGCAGCTCGATCCAGAGAAGACAAATACAATGAGGAATTCCCATCCTGCATTTGCTTATTGTGACAAAGAGAAGAACGAAATGGCGATGGGATGCATTCAGGAGACGTATGGAAGGATCCAACGCGGCCCGATGATGAATCAGCGATTTGCAGAGAGGAAGGATTTGTGGCTTTTTCAGGACACTTAGTCGCATTTGCCTACAAAGCGCGGTTGCTGGTACCATTTGGCGAAAGAGATGATGATCTCTTTCATCAAACAGTACTGTATTGTTGTACTCATTAGTACTTGTACTAATCCTCACAAGCCCTATAATAAACGCTTGTTAAGATTACCTATAAAGAGGGGGGAGGAGAGACAGGGATGAAAGCATGATCCTATTTTCACCCAAAAGACCGTTTGTCAAAGTTCAGGAAGCAGGGATAGAGGAAAGGCGCTCTGTGCATCGATCCGGAGGTTCTCCTGCGTTCTGGTTCCTTACTTTTCTGAAAAGGGTTTCTGGTGAGGAACGAAACGGAGCAGCGGGGTCTCAACCAAACGGGTCTTCGCTCTTTGGAAGACTCCACTCTCGTCTCCCGTCTTCCTCACGACACACTATGAACCTCATCCTACCTTTCTTCCCTTCTCCTCTTGCACGAGATTTGTACTCCTCCAGACAGAGTTGTGCCGGCATTCACCGTCTTCTGGTCAGGGGCGAGGACCTCCGTCTCTCCTTCATCATTTCCTCCAGGAGATAAAGGAAAAAAAAAACTCAAAAACAGACGACCAGGTTCGGTGCTCGAAGGTCTCTTCGGCCCCAGAAATCGCTCAGAGACAAAAAGGCATGGAAACAGTCACAGAACGCCTCACTCACATCCGCCAGTCTTCCATGTGGCTCCTACACCTTTTCCCATGGCTTTCCTCCAACAGGAAACGGAGGCCGGCTTGCCCCCCTCCCTCTATTTGTCGGGGTCCTTCGAGAGTCCTACGGACAGCGCCTCCTCTTCTCCGACGATCTCGGGCGTCACCACTAAAGCTTCCTCCTCCATTGGATGGCACCCTTCGTTGGACGGGACGGGTGGAAGTCTGGATGGAGCCGAATCCGGGCTGCGTGCCGCGTCGAGGCGCAGTTTTGTTTGGCCTCTGCTGCGTCTGCAAGTCGCGCAGGGTTCGGTCCTTTGCCATCTCTTGAGGGATGTGGCAAAGGACCGATGCTTCCCTCGAGCACAAGACAGATGTATGCCTGCGGAGTCTCTTCCAGACAGTCACTGCTCAGGATTCTTCCTTGCTCTTTCCCTCCACGGCACCGACACAAAAAAAACATTCTGAAGATGAGCGGCAGCTGTGTTCAGCTTGGCATTTCCTCCTCTTCTGCGTCTCACACCTTTCTCTTGGAATCCAGCCGAGCTTCCACCTAGGCCGCAGCCTCCGTCGTTTCTAGGACACCCGCAGATATCCTCGCCGACTTTTTAAGAACTCAAGCTACATCCTTCTCTCTGCACGTAGTGCCATTTCGCCACCAAACGCCATTCCTAACGGCGGCTGCGTCCCTTTGACATCTAGCGGGGAGTCCTGGAACGAAGCAAACCCAAGTTTGCCCTGCTGCAGCGAGGACAGTTTTTTTTTTCCCCCTACTGGAGGGGGAAGGTGGAGAAGGGACCTCCAGATGTGATGCCCTCAGTGCATTCAACCAGCGGACGAAGCCTTGGGGGCTGTACGGAGTCAGACGCAAAAAAAACCTTCGCCCCCGGACCTGATTCCTCCTCTCCCGTTCTGCTGGAGCAGTGCGCTGCCCGCATCATCCGACCCGTTGCCCGACTTGGAGGCAACCGCGACCTGACGGGCAGACGGATGCCGCCGCCGGCCTCCGGATCTCGCGGCAGGGAGGCAGAAGCTGTCTCGTGGGTCATTGGCCCTCCTCCACCGCCGCCTCGCCAGCGGCCAACAGCCTCTCGGGATCTCGGGCGGATCCAGCCGACGTCTCCCAGCAGGGCGATCCAGAGATCAAACCTCGCAGATAGTGGCCTCGGGCCAAGACGCTCTGTTGCCCGAAAGGAGATCACCGGTCGTCCCCTCAGGGATCTCCTTCCTCCGCTGGCATCTCGTCGCACCCAACTCGTTCCCTCCTTCCAGAGAAGGTCAAGGGAGAGGGGAAGGGCGGCTCCCTGCAGTCTTCTTCGCTTCCCTGGAGCGAGGTCAAAGGTCATCCGTCGTCATTCCCGGCCAGCAGGCACTACTGCCTCTTGTTGAGTCTCCGGGATGCCCGAACTGGCGCGCGCCTCAGGCTGGTCACGAGGACGGGCGGAGGAAGCGGCATCCACGACGATCGACGGCGGGCAGGGCGTGGCTACGGCAAGAACGCGCGCGAACGCGGGCAATTCCCTCTCCGCACTCCCGGACCTGTCGCGCGTGCCTCAGGACGGACGCCCCTGGTAGGCAGCTGGTGCTACCACGCTTCGGGACGCTGCACAGACGTGGGATCTGAACCGTTCTCACATGGGGGGAGGTGGGGAGCGCACACATCCAGAAGAAGTCCCCATTCTCCTCCTCTTCCGCCCTGAAGTGTGATACGGGCATGGACTGCTCGCCGCCATGTCCACTCGCATCCCTTCCGCCCACTCCTGCCGCTTGGACTGCCTCTATGCCGCGCGGATAGGCTACTTCAGACCCTCCCCCACTTCCCATACCCCCTCCTCCCCCCGAAAAAAGAAGAAAAAAAAAACTGTACTGCCTTCATGGCCTCTCATGGGTCGCGCCCTTATTCTTCGATGGTCAGCAGAAGTGCTGCGAACCGTCCGGTAAGCCTCTTTATCGCCCGACGGGTGGAACTGCTCTGCAGCGGCGGCGAGACGCCCCAGGGTCTAGCGGCAAAGGATGGGGGAGGGCAGAGACGGCCTTCCCGATCCAGGACGCCCTCCGGCCTTGCCCCCACCGTCGCCCTGTCAGGGCCCGGTCGCCAAGGGCGAGGCTCCGGACGGCTGCCCGAAGCGACGTGCTACCGGGAGCGAGCGGGGGAGTTCCTTGAACTTCCGGATGCGCCGATGGGTCACGCAACGGCCTCCGACCTGAGCGCTCTGCGCCTCCGCCTGCAAACTTACACTTCCTTTTCCTCCTCCTCCTCCTCCCCACCCCTTCAACCCCGCGCCTTCTCGCCGGGGGGAGCAGCAGCAGTATCTGGGGACCATCGGATGCGGTGGGCCGGACGATTCCGGAGCCACTTGATGGGGACGGCACCGTGTCTCCCAGCTCTGCGTGTCCCACGGCAACTCCGGACGGCGCGAGCAGCTTCTCTTCTCAAGGGGACGAGAAAGGACGAAAGTGCGGCGAGGATAATGAAAGGCCACCCGGAGATTCCTCCCCCTGGGAGAAGTGTGTGCGTGACGACTGGCTACGAAAGAGGGAGTGGTCAGAATGTCGCCTCGTGGGCTGATTCCGGAGCAACCCACGTCCACTGGTCCAAAACACAGGCCCCTGGGGATCAAGTCCGCCCTGAGAGGGAGCTCCGGCACGGCCGGCAGCAATACCTCGACCCGGCTGAGTCGTGCCATCCTCACGACAGAGGCGCAGCGGGCGAGTTTCCCGAGACGACGCCTGCGGCGGCAGGAGTCTCCAGACACTCCTCTCCGTGCGCGCACCTGCCACCACGTCGGGGGGAGGGGTCCTCGGGCGGAACCCCGGCTGGTCGCCACACGGCTGCAACCCATTTCAGGCTGCGGGTGCCGGGCGCAGCAGCGGCAGCGGCGCGAACTGGGCCGGCGTTGAGCCTCGTTGGTCAGGAGGCGAGGTGGCCGCCCTGGAGATGCCTATTGGCGGGAGTGCGTCTCTGGTGCGGAGTCCCGTCCGGATGAGTCCCTGCTTCGTGCTGCTGCTCACGAGGCTCACTGCTGGAGGATTTTCGCGTGTGGGGGACCTCTCTCTCTTGGCCGGGAGGGAACGGGAAGAGTCTCGAAACCACAGGGCCTGGTGGCTGAAGATCTGGAACGACACGTGACCTGTCTCAAAAAATTGAGCAACTCTTCAAGTTAGGGGGGAAGTGAATCCAGGAAGGGCTCCGGAGAAGGGAGTCCGTTCCTCTCACGCTTAGGAGGGAACCCCGAAGGGAACCAACTCTTCATTGTTCTCTCCGGAGGCCCCCCCGGAAAGGATTCGCTCCTTGTTCCTTCCTCTGAAGAGAACTCCGAAGGGACGCTTCCCTATTTTCTCTGAAGGGCGCTCCCCGGAGGGAGCAGCGCGCTTCTTGCACTCTGGAGAAGCAACGCCCGAGGGGGTATCGACCAGCTCCATGGTACTCCATTGCACTCGGCTCCCTTTTCACAACCGGAGGGCAACCTCGAAGACCTCTATTCCTCAAAGGACCCCGGAGGGCCCACTTCCATCACGGCCAACCAAAGGGGGTATCCGGCTTCTACCAGTGCCTTACTACAAGCCTGTAGGCCAACTAGCGCTATCCTGCGGGGAGGAGGGGGGGAGGACTCGTAACCCACGACACACCCATTTCTCTGGCGTCGATCCTTGCCCTGGTGGGATTCGAACCCGCGACCATGGCACCACGTGCGGAGACTGCAGCCACGAGGCCTACATCGCGGGCACCTGGGGACAGTTCTGAGGATTCCGAAGATCCTGGGGGCACATGAGCTCGCGTGCTTTTTCAGCACTGATTTTCATCTCCACAGCATGTACACTTACAGTGGCGGGTACACCTCTTTGTCAGAGCGATCAGCTCAGAGTAAATTGTCGCTCTTCGTTCCTCAGGACGTCCGTCGGTAGAGCAGCTGCTTGTGGGTGTATGACTGACCCTATCCGAGGAGTTTCCTCGCAGTCGGTTTTTATCTACGGTCATCTGATGGGTGTTCTTTGAATCGGAGAGCAATTCATTGGGAATCTGCGCAGTCGCTCTAGAGCAATCTTCAAAGACACGACTTTTGCACACAGACGCGTCCTTCATTCGAGCCCGTTTTAGAGAACGTGGTTTCGTCGCACCTTCCAACCTGCTCCTGTTCCGGGAAATTGTACTTGGAACACCTCACGACTAGGAGTAATAAAAATGCACGCTTCCCGCGAAAAGCCCCGAGAACGAGGGGTTCGGGTGCATCTTCCGGTTTTTAGCTCGCTGTGGTTGTTTTGCTCACTTATTACCGGATGCAGCTGTGAAACGGAAGAATTTACTCGGAAATGCACTCATTTCTCAGGATTGAGGGCAGATCGGCGAATCTGTGACGCTGCAGGCTGGATTTCATTCGTATTTTGCAATACGAACCTGAACGATCAAAAATACACGCGTTACTGACCGATTGCTTGCGAACGCGCTCATCAAACAGAAGTCTTCTGGCAATCCTGAGAGTAGAAAAAGAAGGGGGGGGGGGATCACACGTTTCCTGCGGACTGTCATCCGATTCCCAATTATCGAGTTGGGGCTTATGCTGTCCTGAATCATCTAATTTAGTACTTGTTTATTGCACTTCCTTTCTCATGATTGTCAATCGGAGGAAATCCTTTTAGGAAAAATAGATGAAACGAAAAAGTCACGAAATAAGCAAGTTTCGACGGTGACGATTTATGGGGTGCTTGACAAGAAGTCTCAACACTTTTTTTTTTTTCTTGTGGAGAAGTCTCAACGATCGCAATTATAGCAATCTAGGCAAAAAGGGCACCAGTTTTCTGTTCGGTAAACGTGTCATTATGCACTGGGATGATCCCGCACTTCGGAGAATGCAAGTTACAACCATCAGTCATCATGACTTATTAACGAAATTGGATGAAAATTTTCAAAATTGAGTGTCGCTGCAAGTCACTGTGTGCAGCAGGATGTCGTTTCCATTTGCTTACAAAAGAATGGAGTTTCATCCAGAAGTTTCATTTCTGCAAAATACGCTCCAGAAGTCTGCGATCTTGGATGAGGATATTTTCCACGGGAAACCTTTCTGGTGCGGTGGCCACTTTGACAGGAAACGCCTAGGGCGCCGAGCAGCGAGAAATGCCTCCAGTATGGCGACTGGCAACAATGGGCCGAGACGCGTGCAGCTGAGAGAGGGCTTTTCCGCTTCCGGTTTTCGTTTCTCTTCCACAGCGGCGAAGCTCTCCGGCTCCACCATTTCAAACTCACTGCTTCGAAGTTGGGACCAGAGAGGGATGCGGACAGCCGCAGCATTCATCAGCGTTCATCTCAGGAAAACCGATCGTTGAGGATTTCTTGTTGACGGTTTGCTTGTTTCATGTTCCATTGGTGCACGCTCCTTTTTCCTTTTTTTTCCCTCTTTTTTTATTTATTTATTTTTTACTCACATAGCGTGGTGCGATTCTGGGAATCCTGGTAGGGAAGCGTGACTCCTAGTTGTCACGGTGTGTTATCGAAAAACAAACAAAGAACAACCAAATGATAAGCCTGGCATTCTTAAATCCGCTGTAGGGGGGATGTGCTTGCTGTCTCCCTGATTTGTGCTTTGAAAACATGTTCAAGTGAAACTCACTTGTTACTGCGCCCGAATGATCTAATGAATTCTGATGCTGGGAGACTGGTTCGTTTCATCAAACTGGGAGTTCTTGCTAATTGGATGACCGCCGTTTGGACGCACTCTGTTTCCTTAGCTAAGCTCTTCCTTATGCAGGAAGCTTGAATCGTTAGTTTGAAACGTCACGTGGTGAATGCTTGAAACTAGTTAGTTTTCCTCCCGCAGGTGCTCATCATACATACATGCTACGAGAGTCGAGAATGAAATGAGCAATTTTGCTGATCCGTTGAGCTTTTTGCCCCAATTGCATTTCCGGTCGAGTGTGCTGCACTTCGAAATGATGCTCCCGCAGCTTCCAATAGCACCTTGCGTCTTGTAATCACCGATGTCTGACAATTCCGAATTCTTGTCAAGTCACCATGTGTTTTGCAATAATTTTAAAATGCGGTGAATCTGTACCGATCGTCCTCATCCTGGGTCAACAGACGGATTCTGGCATCAATTTGCACACGGTGCATCCCATGAATTCTCCTACTATCATCAATGAGATCCCTCGTGCAGTTCACACAGAGAGAGCGAATTCCTGTGGCTTCAGGAAGGGTTCGGGCCCTTCGCATTTGCGACTTCTCTCGGATGGTTCAACGTCGGCAAGGCGACGGCACATCGGCGAGCTGCGTGCACGCACTTGCGCAGGAAGATGCAGAAAAAAGATGAAGTTTAGCGCGCGCGACGCTTCTCGGGGTGCAAGTCTGGATTCCTTTCCTTCCGGCGGAAGGAGGCAGGCACAGGAAGTGCGCGTCGCATGCGCCCGAAACAAGGCGATTCCGGGCATGCATTCAGCTCGGGCTGGTGGCACGGATGACGGCCAAGCCCACGGAGCGCGTGTTGACCGAAAGTGTTCAACGCCATTCGCGTTCCGCGCACGAGAGGTCGACCGCCCTGCGGGAGAGCGGACGCTTGGTGCTCGTCCCGAGGACGTGACTTTCGGGTCGCGCCTTCTGCAACTCGTTCCCCAAGCTTCCGCGTGCGTGCAGGTCGCCGTGCCGACCATGACTGGGAACAGCTGACCTGGCTCGCTCCGGGAAGTCCGACTTTCGATGATTTCCGTGCGCCCTCCGCCGAGACCGTAGGTGCGCATCAGGAAGATTCGGTCGCTTTCCGAGAAGAGGCGTGCGGGAGGGGCCACGCCTTCTTGCGCGTCTTCGCGCGTCCGGAAGGAGGCCGTGATTTCGACCACGTCGCGAGTCAGTGGGGCGGTACACCACCAGCCGCTGTTCTTCGGAACGCCATCCACGTGTTGTGTGTGCGCTTTAGCTCGTCCTGATTATTCCAGTGCCCGGATCCAGTTTTTGAAATGCCGAGGTTGCGTCATTCTTATCGCATCTTCAGCTGTTGCCTCGCGACGAATTTACCCAGTTATCGGGTCTTCCATTGGACGGTTTGCACGAAAGACAGATCTCGAGGGAAGCAAGCGAAGAGGCCTCCTTCCCTCCTGGCAACGGCAGTGGACAACTCGAGTGCTCAGGGAGCAACTTGGCTGGCAACGGCTCAGGTTGGCTTCAGGGAATCTTGTGCTGTTGTGTTCGTCCTGACGTTAGAGGGAGATGGGGTGCAGGAGGATTTCGCAGTGAGCGCCGCCCGTTCCCTTTTTTCTTCTTCCTCTTCTCTGAGTCTCGCGAATCCCCATGCGCCTTCCAGAGCACGCCTCCCCCTCCTGCCTCTCCTCGTTCAAAAGGCTAGGAAACGGCACGATTCCCCCCACCATCACCGTCATCCCGTGCAGGTGGAACGGGCATACCGAGGAAGTGACGGCAATGGGCGACGCAAGAAACCGGAAGCTCCCTTCGCAGTCCCTTCCGGGTTGCGAAGCCGTCAGCGCATTCGATGCTCAGAGTTTCACGCCGGCTGCGCAGGGTCACGCGTGCGCTTCGTTCGTAGGGCCTGGAGTGTCCCTGCCCGTCTTCTGAGAGCGGCGGTGGTCTACACGGAGCTCGACCCGGTCATCCGAGAGATTCGCCGCTGCTGAAGGGCAGGCCGGTCTCCCGTCGAGGCACAGCCGGAGGTTCAGACGCGATGTCCGCATTGCTGAGTAACGAGAAGGGCTCTTGCCCGGCGGAGAAAGTGGCGTCTCATCAGGAGAGGCGCAGTTGCCGCGGCATCCTTCAGGACGGCCGCAGGTTACCGGGAGCTGCTGCTGCAAATCCGTGCGCGAAAAGCGGTGGAGGCGATGCTTCGGGGGGAAGGGGGGGGGGCGGACGAGACCGAGAGCCAAACAGGAATCCCGCCATCGGGAGGATCCTTGCCTTGCAAGGATCCTCCCTGCTGGTCAAGGAAGGGATGCATGCGCCGCTGCATCCCGGACGCCATCTTTCGAGTGCGTGCGCGTGTGGGGGGGGGAGGGGAGGAGGGGCGAGAGAATGCGGCACGCGGGACCTGGGAGCAGCGCGCGCTTCCCGCGCCCGCTCGAGCGTTCAGGCGAGTCCTGAGTGCGACACGGCGAACCCGCACCCACTCGGTTCTCGGCGACGCGTGTTCGTGTGACCCCTCCCCCCCTGCCTCCCTCCAGTAGGAACCTTCCCTCCTGCCGTTCCAAGGGAATCATGGGATTCTGGAGGAACGTTCGGCTTGCCTTGGGCTGCGTGGTGCCCTGCGTGCTGGAGCCGGGAAGCCGGGGCTGGGAGGCTCTCGCGATGTGCCTTCGTGGCGGGGTTCGCTGCCGTCGATCCCGCGGGGAGACCTCTCTCTGGACGTCGGACGTGGAGCTGTGCGACCTAGACGGTGATGTCCCTTGAGCGGCCCAGGGAAGCACCCGCTCGCGCCGACCGGATGCCTCCCTCTCTCCCCCTTCTGGGCAGGCAGGCGTGCGGGCTTGACCGACGGACAGAGAGGGCAAGAAGAGGAGAAGGAGGAACCGATCCGGGATCGCACAGGGAATGCCCCCGTCGCCACGGGTAGCCAGGCACGTCCAGGCCTGCTTCGCCTTGTGCGTCTGCCTTGCACCTGCGCCGCCCAAGCGTCCAAGGTGCTTCGGTTGGACGCGGCGGTTCTTCCCAGCCTGCTCTCCGGGAGGGGACAGGCGCACCGGTCCCTCCCTGGGAGCATTTTCCGGCGGCCAACGCTCGCGGGACTCGCAGAAGGCGTGCCTGCAACCCAGCCAACGATGAACGGCCGAGCAGCCCATCCCCGTCGAAAAAGCGTTGCCACGGGAAATCCAGGAACAGGATGATTCCGAGGAGTCTCCGTTCGGGCGCGTCCTGCTTCGCCCCGGCGGTCAGCTCCAGCCGCTTCTTTCCCGCGAATAAACACGTGCGGAGGCATAGCGGTCCTCACGCGAGGGGGTAAGGGGTGGGAGGAGGGGAAGGGAGGGATCAAGGAAGGGATGTAAGCACGCCAGGGAAAGATGAGGGAATATGCCTTGGAGGGAGAGGGTACGAGGGGTCGTACAGCCGGCCTGGGAAGCCCTGCAGCGGCTCCAGGAGTGGCACCCAGGAGCGTGGTGGCGGGAACACCGACGATGGCCTAGCTGACCTGATCTGCCTTCTTCCCCTCTTCTGGCCTCCGCGGGGTCGTCCAGGCGGCAGAGAGATCCGCCTCGCGCTGTCGTGGAGGGAGGAGGAGGAAGAGGAGACGCTCCCACCGCCAGACTCGATTGGTCGTGGTGCCGTGGGCACGAACCCCATCCCTTCTCGACCACCACAGGAGGAGGGCATCACGAGAGGTCGATTCCCGCAGTCAAGAATGGGAGCTGACCCTAGGAAACAACCGAGATGAACTCTACCACTTCCAAGCGCTGAGGCTGCTCGGCCCTTGACCTCTCCCGAAGAAATTCGGCGTCTTCCGGCTTCAAGTGATGCCCACAGGCTTCTTCTCTCACAGCATCTCCTTCCGCGGGTCGCAGCTGCCTGGCTTCGCGGGAATTCCCTGGATCGCGTGGACTTCTGCGGTCACCTCCGCGACCTTCGTCGTCCCCAGCCACAGAAGAGTATCTCCTGTGGCCGGGAACCAAGCCTAGCCATCCTGAGGTCAACGGAATGCTGCTCTTGCTGATGAGAGCTCCGGCCTCTCGGCTGCAGCCACCTGGCTTGCTGCCCGCTCTTCCCCCCCTGCTTCTGCGGGATGCAGCCTTCCTCAATCAAGTCGTCCCGCAGCCAACGGCGCACGTTCTTCACCGCAATCCTCCCCTTCCTCCGCCGTCCTTTGCCCAGTCTTCCTCAGAGCGCGGACGGCGAGACGGCCTGGGGCGCCCCCAGCAGGTTTCCCAGGCTCCCGACAGCGCTTTGGAAGCCTCCCTGCCTGTCCTCAACGTGCCCACCCTTTGGGGATTGGTCGGTCCTTCGAGCCGTCTTTTGCGCCTCTTCCAAACAGCAGCCGCTGCTCAGGGCGATCAGCGCATACCACCGCAAGCCCAGGTCTCCCCAGCTCCCCGAATCCGCATCATGGGGGTCAGTCCCGAACTGCACACCCGACGTTCTGACCCGACACGAGGGGAAGCGCTTCGTTGGAAGGAGAAGAAGGAGAGGAGAAGAATGGGTGCACCACTACCTGGGGATGATAAGATCGTGTGGGTCGGGAACGAGGGGTCCACGATTCTGGAAAACTGAGGATGCGGAAAGTCCAGGCAGAGATTAAGGTGCGATTGGAAAGAGCCTGGCACGTTGGAATGGCCAGAGAATCATTAAACGACTGAAACAATGAAAAGTCATCGCGAAATCATGGAAGATCACCTTCGCGGACCTTGGAGATCTTTGTCAGAGGGCTGGGTGCTCCCATGACTCAGCTAATCTCCCCCCCGCCCACGCAATCCTACGTCATTTCTGTTTCCATCAAAGAGTTTTCCGTGACTCGCCTGCCAGAGGGCGTGGGTTGCCAAGTAACACACCAAACTCACGTACTGCCCGATTAATACTTGCACCACCGACGCACCGCAAGATGACGCTGGTTGGTGTCTATTCATCTGGGTGCGGCATTGGTAGTGGTTAAAACCGGATGCCTCCTATGAGGGCCGGAACAATAGGAGTCGACCTTCGGGTTCTTCCAGGAATCAAGGAGTAGGAGTTCCCCTCCGGTTGTGAAGGAGCGGACCCTCCATTCTGGAGGGACCCCCCGCGTCGTACTGATGAAGTAGCTGTGTCTCCACTTCTCCAGAGAGAGCAGAAAAGCGAGCCGATCCTTTTGGGGAAGCAAAGCTCCCTCCTGAATTTTGGGAGCGTCCCTTTGGCGTTCTCTGCAGGGGAGGAAACAGGAGCGGTTCCCTTGCGGGTTCCCTCCGGAGAAGAAAAAATGGAGCGGACTCCCTCGGGGGTCTCTCCAGAGAGAATAAGGAAGGGTTCAGGGTTCCCCTTCGGAGACAACCAGGTTGGAGGTGATCCCCATTTCCGGGGATACCTCCCCAGTCTTGAGAGGGACGGACTCAACTCCGAGACCTTCCTGGATTCATAGGGCGGTCTCCTCCCAGGGTTACTCCCTATCTTGAAGAATTATACGCACTTCGGGTGGCATGGAGCAGCGTGAAAGAGCTGCGAAAACAGCAAAGACAGAAAAGAAGGATTTCCATCATCAAAGGTGTCGCGCGCATTCCGGGTTTGCTGGGAGCTGCCCTGACCGCAAGTCCGTCCGGAAATGGAACACCTCCCACGCACACATCCAGGAGCGGCCGAATACGGTTCAGACGAGACGCGAGCCTTCTCTCGCCTTCCGAGATCGCCTCGCTTGCGCGCCAAGGCTCTCGTGCTGGGATGCAGCTCGTCCCATTCGCAATGGGGACGGTTCCAGTGTCGCAAGAGAGATCGTCCGGACCACGCGCGCCTACTATGTCGTCCCTTGCTGAATCAGCATAAGTGAACAAGTGGAGTGCGGACATACTGCCACTGCCGAAGCTGCCTTCAGGCTGACGTAAGTACCGTTGAGCTTTTCCTCGTCACATCCGCCTACGAAAGTTTCCGGGTGGAAGGGGCATTTTGGCTCGGCTGCACCTGCCTCTCGTTCGGAAGTGAAGACCGAAGGGGCTCATTTCAGGCAGCTGTACTTGAAAAAGAAATAAAAATAAAAAAGCCTTCGGGCTGCTTGATCTCCGAGGCCTTTCCACTATCTGGAGTCTTTCCGAATCACTCCTTGAACCCTCCTTGTACAGTAAGCAGCTTGCCGAGCAGAATGATTGGGCTGTGTGAGTTGCCCATTAGTACAACCCCGCAAAGGGCAGTTCTGGTACTTTGGTTGGGAGTGAGCTTTTCCTCTCTTCGCCAAGGTCGAATGCCAGGAAGAGTACCTGAACTCCATCCCACAAGAAGGTTCCGAGCGTTGTTCCAACTCACATCTTTACTTCAGTACTTGCGAAAAACGTCCATCCGACATCTTCGATTCCCCTGCATTCCCCTACCACCTCCAGACTATGCAAGTTGGCGATGGTGCGTGTCCTGAAGGCAGTGCTGAGGAATCGACGCAGGTGGCGAAGAATAAAGAGCAAGGGATTGAGTTCGAGTTTGGCAAGGAGAGGAATGGCCAAAGAGTGAGCGAGAATTCGCCTCGATCGGAGGCGGTTCATTTTGATCCTAGAAGCCACGGTGGTGATCCACTGCGACAAGGGAACCCACTTATTTGCCTGAATTACCGAACGAATATGCGAAGGGCAGAGCCGGGGGAAACATGCCGACAACGAGGAAGGGAATCTGAAAATCGAAGAGAAGCAAGCAAGCAAGCTTTCGACGCTGTTCCCTCCCCGGAAACGCTCTCAAACGCACGTGGCGTGAAAGACAGATCTCAGTCATGGAAACAGGAAAGAAAAGAATGCTGAATGCAGCACCGGATGAAAATAGAGGACGAAGGAGAGAATAGAGGACCTCTCTTAAGAAAGCGAGGAAGAGCGAAGAAGCATGCTCTGGGAGGGAAGCTCAAGGAGAGTAAGCTCAAGAACTCTCGCTAGAGACACCAGCTATGGAGTCGAGGAACTTCTGGTTATCTGGTTCCAATCCTCGCAGACACTGAAAGTGGTTGATGGAGTGTTTCGAATTCACGAGCTGCGTCTTGTTCCACGCAAACACATTTACGTGTTATGTTGCACCGGAAGGGGAATGCTTGCCTCACTTCTGGTTAACCAATCGTGACAGTTGCCTCGTCACGATTGGTTAACTGCTTCCTCCTAATAGCGACAGTAGCATGTTCTTCAGTGAAGACGACGCTGCCTTTGCAGAAATCAAGTGCAAGAGTGCCAGACCCAATCAATCCCCGACGAGTGGATCATGAATTCGGGCAGTTTCATCGAATTTCTCAGTGATTCTTCATTCTATGCAACCATTAAGCTGACTCATCTCTGTTCTTTCATGAAAAGGATCCAATAAATTCCTCATTATGGAATAAATTGTATAGTAAGGACTCTATTACTACAGTATGATATCAGAAATTACCAGAGTTCTCCCCCCCTCCCTCCTCGAAGAAGAAATACATCAATTCCTGGAATCCCCGGAGATGCAAAATTTTCGCTACCTTCCGGGTTCTCTGAGTTATGCCTCACGCAATGGAATCTCACGATAGCTTACTTTCTACAGACAATAAATCAGCTTTTGCCTTCTACTGTATTTTTTTCAAAATTATAGACTGACTTGCTGGAACTGTTTCTTGTAACAGTGTCACGAATTCCACAGGATCTGACACATTCCACAAAATGCGCAGCATGAAACCTTTATGCTGATTCGTCTTTCTCAGGAAAACCATGTTTATCCGACGATGAGATTTCTTAGTACCAGAGCTCAACTGTAATTGCTATGGCAGCGACTGCTTAAAGCATCTATTCCTAGCACTTGATATCAACTAAGTGTTAAGAAGTAAAGACTCGAGAGCTGATAGGCTGAATTTTTTCTTCATTTAATGTAATTATGGCCCACAGAGAGCTTTTTTATGCTGATGGATGCAGACGTTTCAGCCAGGGCTGCTACCGTTCACAGACCAGTAACCAGAAGAACACTTTTCATGTCACGACTCTGGAGTTGCTCAACACGACCGTAAGACAGGACCAGAAATCCTTGGAGCTGGTGCTGAATTCATTGGTCAAATAGCAGAAGCAGAACAGAATCCTGGCGACCTGTTGGCGCTTTACTGGATCAGATTATCAGCTTCCTTGATTACATACAGGTTGTTGACATAGCTATCTTGATAATCTTGATTCCAACCGCAGGTGTGCCAATGATATTCCAACGTGAAGATATGAAAGCACAGTGATAAATGCGCAATTCATGCATCGGAAGTGGATAAACATTTCGGAAATGCACACGGTGTGTCCCTCCTCAGCAAACCTCGCCTTTGTCTGAGATTCCTATCCTACTTTTTTTTTTTTTCCACAGTGCTAGGTCGCTCTAAAATTTTTTATTTTTTTTTTTTTTCGAGTTGTTGCAGTAATTTCAATTAACGATGCTTCACATAAGAGAATCCTGAAAATTGGTTACCTCGGAGTTACGGAAGCGTGCAGCCATCAACTTTAATAACCTTCTCATCCTCGAAAGAATCTGCTGGACCTCAAGTCATCGCCTCATCGATCATAACAGACAAATGCACGCGTGTTAGTTCCGCAATGGAATTTCGCGACTCCGTTGCCATTGAGCTTGTAGGTTATTCACCAAGCCCCACGTTCCAGCCTGACACTCACATCCTGTATTCCACCGTGTTTTTGTTCTTGAACAGAGTTTGTTTGGTCACGACCAAAGCTCCGGTCAAGCTTCAGAGTGGGTAGTCCATCTGGCCATCCACAGAATTCGCGAAGATTCTAAATCAGACCGATGCAAGGCTTGAAGATTTTGCAGTTTCAGTATGCGAAAAAATTGCCTTTATTTGATTGGTGGCTTGTTATTCGGTAATTAAAAAAAAAGCTAAGCAGGGGGAGAACAAAGCCTTCGTTTCCTGAAGATCCCCTTCGTTCCTGATATAATTAAGGACCTTTTCGGAACCTAATTCCATACCCCGATCCTAATAACGGAAGTTTCTCCATTGAGGATGTGGGAATTCCATTTGTGCTGAACCTGAAGACTTCATCTTTAAAGGATTTTGCATTCACGAAGATCTCGCATATTTGTTCTTTCGTACCAAATGATGACCTCCAAGGGACAACAACAACACCAAGTGACTAAACGCGCCATTCAGAAATGAAAAAACAATTTTTTTTTGAAACACCTATAAACAAGGGAAGCTGGTGAAACTTCTAAAGGGGGTCCATCAATCGCGCTGGCTTCTTTTCTCCAGGGATCGGTCCACGACGGAAGTAGCAACCGTATGCTGACTCCAAAATTTCACTATCGTACAGTAACAACATTTCTATAATGGTGCACGATGCGCCGCTATTTTTTTTTTTTTTTTGTTATGATTTCATGATGCTGTTTTCTATGGGCATTGGTGTTTTTGCTTTGCTGAGACAAAGAGGCTGCTGTTCTTTTAAGATGCGGGCATCTGAAAGCACGCACTACGTTATCTTGGAACCCAGAGCTCGTACTCCAGAAACGAGCCAAGTCGTCGGTTAGGTCACTGTCTGTGGGTGCATGCCTTTAAATTAGGTTTACTCGCAGCAGAACCTTTGATGTGCGCAGAACCAGGAAAATTTGGCCTTGAGTCGCTCAGAGCTTTGCCCTGCACTGCTGGGATGCTGGATTCGAAAGCCACGAGACGTTGCTCGACAAAAGCAGCAGCACCCTATCAGCAGGCGTGCATTTTGGCAGGGCAGATTTGACATTTAATTCCGAAGTCGATGACGAGCTGCTGCGTACTGCATCCTGGTGTTGTGGCTCCTTAGGCACAGAAAAGATTGTTTCAAAGTGCCTTAAAGGAAAGTTGACTCGAGCTTTCACCTCTGAGCAAAGTATGTTCTCGATGCCTCAGCAGGAACTCAACGTTCCGCATCTCTTCTAAATGCGAAGGACAAGTGGGTACGTAGTTCATGGGTGGAGAGAGAGTGGATCAAAAGAAACCTAGCTAGTAGATCAACTAGGATGCATCTCAACTGCTTATGACGGCTCTTTTTTTGTCTTACGAAACAGTCCCGAACAACTTCATGTTCCTGAAAGATCGTTTCTTCACGAGGAATGGAGCAATGAAACTGCTTCTGGATCCTGAATGTCAGCTTGCCAATTGCAAGAATTCACGAATCCAAATACGTCAGAAGTCTTTAGGGATGCTTGCAGAGGCTGAGAGGGAGTTGGAAGGAGATCCTTCCCAAAGACCAAAGCAAACAAGATTCTAGCCGGCAGCTGAAGAATCTGGAAATCAAAAAGAACACTTTTCGTGTTCGTTTCCAACCTTTCAGAGTTGTGAGAGAGTAAACACCGACGTCTTGATCTCGGAGTGCTTGACAGTCGTTCTCGACGAGCACGAAGAACAGCGGCTCCCGAATTTCTGGCTGGAAGAAGAAGGACTGATCCTCAAGTGTCTCAAGCCTCCATGACACTCCCAAGGCAATTCTGTGAGTGCTATTGCCCATTTCGTTCTTTCGCCTTCATCTCTGCAGTTTCCCCTCTCAGATCCAGCCTTCTCGTAGCTGGGAGAGAAGAACCAAGGGAAGCTGCTTCGACGGGTCGGCTTCGTCAGGTGGGGCTCGAAGATGAAATTTCCTGACTCGACAGTTTGCACTGGGGAATCCAAATCCTTTCTTCGGCATCAGAGAGTTGATGTACCACAGTCATGCTCCAGTTCTGCTTCTTCCTCCAATAAATCGGCTGACTTTCTGTCGAGTTCTTCGGCGAGCAGCCCAAACAGATATTTTTTTCCCCTCCCTGCGTGCCCCGTGCATTCCCAACAGTTCGAGCTCGAAGAACAGGATTCAGAGCTCAGGGGACAAACGTCTTCTTCCGAAGGCTACGAAATCGCCGACACACATTAAAGCCGCATGAATGACGCGGACGCGGATGTGATTTTCACGACAGCTGAGATCTGCCGGCGCAAGATCGCGTGGGCACTTTTCTAGTCTGTGTGACATCACGGTGTTGCTTTCTTCTTCAGATGCCGCGTCCGATGCGGTCCTAGGATCTGTGTGAAACCTGGGAGATGTGTTGCCAGGAAGGAAGAAATCCAGCTGTGGGAAATCTGAGAGGCATGCTCAGGATCCAACTGCTTTCATTTTCTCTGGGCAGAGCTTCTGGGCATCCCCCACGACAAGCCCCAATTGTCCGTAGTGTCGGTAAACAACTCCACCGTCCCCCTTGAGGGAGTCGCGCTTGCTGATGCTGCACCGGAGTCTCCCACGCAGAGCACGCATTTGGCGGCAGTACATCCCTCACGAAGAGACAGCGCCACTGGACCAGGGGGAATGTGGCCTCGAGCTGCAGCAGGTGCAGAGAAAGAGAACCACTTCCGCACCTGCTTGTGGGCTGTGCTGCCCTCCGACCCCTTTGGGAACGTTTTGCCATGACCCTGCGAATCCCAGAAAGCAATCCCGGGAGTCCCGTGGGCGTCATGAAACGTTTTTTCACGAGGGGTGCACTGCCGCCAACCGCATCTTTAGTAGCACCTCTTTGCTTGCTGACCCCGCGGGATTGTATGGCACTCTGGAGCGCCTCCAGGAGCAGGACAGAACGAAAGGGACGCCACCCACTTCATGAAACTCTTCATGAGGATCGCGACGATATGGTCCCACCTGGGAGCCATTCAAGAGCAACTCTTTGGAATCCTGCGGGGAACGGTCAGGACGTCGCGAGTCACAATGTGATGCTTTTTCCGAGCCCCCCATGGACGGTTTGCTGGGACCTTCTGGTTTATTTTTATTTTTGCTTGTTCTCCCCTGCGTTTCCAGAGAGGACCTCGAGCCGACATGCTCCCTGGAATGTTCTCATGCAGCAAGACCTCCTCGAGTCTTTCGCTGTTGATTTGTTGGCAACAGTGGACGTCCCAGTGCATCCGGTGGTAGGACTGCTTCCGTTTTGCCGAATGGCGGAGCTGAACTACGGGGTTCCACTGGTCCAGGGTGCGAGTGGTCAGACGGGATCGGTAGAGTCAGAGCTTGGATTTCGTTCGATTTGAAATTCCAAACGATCGTAAAAAATACATGTATATGTTTGTCGTATATATTTGTATATAGATTAATATATACATTGTAAAGATTATAAAAAAAGAAATGTATATGCTTGTTATGTATATTATGATATATGTTTATACGTAGATGGATACACAAATTTATTTTGACAAAATATTACTAATATAATTTATAGTATGCATTTGTACATCTTATTAATATATATATATATGTGTGTGTATATGAAAGATTATAAAAATAAATATATAGTTTATTATATCTACTAATACATATTTATGTGTATAACCAATACATGTGAAATGAATACATAAACATCGAATGATGAACGCATGTATATTCATCGAACGATCAAAATCCCGAAAATAGAATCCATCGTTTCCTGGGAAAGTTCATTTATTGAGTGTTGAAAATGACAAAAATGCAATGAAATACAAAATTCCTTTGTTTTTTTAATTTGTTTGCTTTTGTACTTTTCCCACTGCTTTCAATGCTACTCCCGTATTTTTCTTGTAATTCGATATTTATACTTTCATTTAATATGTATCTATGTATATATTATTAAATATATACAACAAACACATTTATTTATTTTCAAAGTCTCAAGTGTATATTGATACATATTGTTAATTATATCAACAATGCTCATGTTAATAAATATCAATAAACATGTATGTTTAAATAAATTTGTATATTGATCCATGTATTAATATATAGTATATATATTAATATACATGATAAGCATATAATTCTTTTTTATGATGTTTATAATAATATCGATCTATATATCAATACGCATAATAAACAAATGTTTTTTATGTTTTTTACGATATTTCGAGAGTTGGCCATTCTGGATTTTGATGTGCTGCTCAGTCGCAACTGCGGGGAGCGACGGAGGGAGAGAGGAAAAGAACGCCGCTTGCGAGAAATCTCCGGGCCTGGAAAATGAGCTGCAGGAGAAATCGTGCCTCATCTTTGAGCGGCAAAGAAAAAAAAAAGAGAGAGGAGGGAATGGAAGCCCGACACGGCCTGAGGAGATTATCCACCATCGAGCAGTGTGTCTGAACGTCGCGCTGCGCTCGTGTCGCCGCCTGCGCGCCATGGATGCCCACATTACGCGTTTCCCACTAAGCCTTGCTTCGGGGTGTGTGCATTTTTTTGGCCTCCCCGTTCTTTTCAGGGGCCACAATCATGCGTGTCAACCGAAGAATCCAGTGCATTAGCACCGGGAAGAGGCACGGTTCTTTTCGGAGAAGTTTCTTTGCAAGTCCACTCGTCCGTATCGTTGTGTATCTCCGATTTTCCAGTATGAGTCTCTCAAAGAAAGATCGATTGCCAATCGACGCGGGTGAACACTCCAAGACACAGATGGCAGAGATCGTTGCGCTCAGCCACCTGTGAAACAGCTTGCTTTGTTTCTTTTGAGCACAATGAGTCCTTGGGTCCCTCTGATTTCCGTCCGCATGGCATCAAGGAATGCTCCTCACTTGCAACAGTTCAAGGATTTGCCAGCTTCGACGGCTCCGCGGGTACCATCTGCTGCTGGGTCGTGCCTAACGGCTGAATGCAGCGTTTTTCATGATGTCCGAAAAGCACTCCGCATGGATCCGAGAACAAACCCACGTCTCATGTGGAATCTTTCTGCAACTTTCTGATGTGCTCAATCTTTGAACTTGGAACGAAATCTGCGAGAGACGGTGGCTAACCACAGGGGTCTGCTTATTGAGTGAACTGGAAGGATTACACACAATAGAGGTTTCTTTACGACCTTCACCGTCTTCATCTCCATATCCACTTTCTTGTTCCATGCGCATAAGGTTATGCCAAACAACCTCCGTCCACATCCACATCAATTGATACCACTTCTGGACGTCGACGTTCTAAGAGGTTCCTTGCCCCAATCTCTGGGTCCAGTAGATATCGCGGCCATATTGAATGTCTGAGGCTACCGTAAGGCACCTCATTTTGTTGAGATATGGAGGCAGAATCTTCGGCTCTCTCACCCCATTTCGGGACTTCAAGGCCGTAGTGAGCGGACTGTCAGGGCACGGCCGGTCAAAGGAACACCCTTGCTGACGGTGAGACAGCGAGGTCTTTGTGTTTGATCTTCATTCTTTCTCGAGCACTTCCAAACTCTTCAGGGGTGCTCTCGAAGGGTCGGGCAGTATCCGAGACGATCCATCCGGCTTCCTTTGGCCACCATCTTTGACTGGTGATGCGATGCATGGCGTCGCCGAGAGCTCAGGAGAGCGAACCACAAACGGCGATGCGCACACGGGGCAGAACCTTCTCTTCCCCAAATCGGCACCTTCTGCAGCCATATTCTTCTTCCTGATATGCACTCAGCAAACTTCTGCGCTCACGAGCGGGTCGGACCCCCTCTCCCCCCCACATGCAACGAAACGCGCTCCTGTCTTTGCGATCGTACAGCATTCCGAAGCAGCAAAGGACTGGCGAGACAGGGCGCACAGACCGCATACGCTCCCCACGCGTGCTAGAACGGCACGTTGCACGAAATCCGTATCCAGTGAGCGCCCCGCCAACTTTCCCGGCTTCAGAACTACCCCCTTCCCCCTTTTCCCCAGCCTGCCCTCGTATGCGTGCAAGCAAATCGACGAAATGTCAGCGGGAAGGTCTGAATCCCCGCCACCATGAGACCATCTTCCGAACCGCTGGCGGCCCCAAATCAAGGCACGAGGAGGGCTGCTCGTGGCTCATCTCCTCGCACCATCCTTCAGTGTATCGAGAGACATTGGAATGAGAGCATCTTCCCGTTGTTTTACGACTAAATGACCAGTCGTTTGAGGCAGGAGACGCCAACAAATTCTACGGGGGCTCCTGAACGACGGCAATGCTTAGGAGAACGGTCTTCGCGACGTCTCCAGATAGGTGATCTCGGCTAGCCGAACGCCAGGTCGACTCCTCGAAACGGAGACTGGTCAGGGGAGCTCGACGCCAAACGGACTTTGCAGTTTCCGACAGTGAGGAACCACAATGGCTTTCGTTGCTGAAGATTTTTGTTTTCGTTCCAGCGTAAGCGCATGCCAATGTGGTTGATGACTCTGAGCACGGCATGCTTGTGAGCGGGATCAGCAGGTCTTTGAGATGCGGAGACTCTGGGTTCACACGAAATGCTTCCCCTGCTGGAAGTCCTAACGAATCGAAAAGACGGAAACTTTTGCTCTTTGCAACTTGATGGACAACCTTTTTTGTTTTTGTTTTTTTTTTAAAAAAACTAAAAGCTAATTCTATTGATTTTCCATGAGGGGTTTCCCCTCAAATGACGTCTCGCCCTTTTTTGAGAAGAGGTTCAAGAAAAGCCCTGGGGACCCTACTCTCAGGATGTTGAGGATCATGACGAGCGTCCTTCAAGACGCCTGTTGCGTACAGCAAGACACTTTCTCCATGATACCGTACAATGTGGAACCCTCTTGCATCTCAGTGGGCACTCATCCTCGATTCCCAAGCTCCAACCAACTTCCATCTAGCGACAGCGTGCTAAACTCTTCATCGTCTGATAGCGCTCTTCATAGAGGGCAGGTTTCACTTAGTAGATTTCGGGGTTGCGCGAAGTGCAAGGGAGAGCTGCCGCCTGAGTCATTCTTGGCGAAGGGCTGGCCTGTGACGAGCGCTCTACAACAAAGGCAGTCCTTGTTAGAACGAGGGTATTTGCGGGAGTTCCCCCCCCTTGGACTACCACTTCGTCTGCGCTCGGAGGGTTTCCCAGCAGCTGCATTGGACACTGGACGACACCGCCATCTCCCTCGTGTATGAGATCCTGGCCCTTTCATTCTTGCAATCCCTCCATTCACTCGGTAACCGGGTGTGTTCTTGGGATTCCATCTTGGATTCCGGCTAGCCGAGGGCGATCCGGGCAGGCCGAGACTTGAGTGGGTTCGCAAGGCCAAAAAGAGAAGATTCCCTTCGTCTCAACCCTCCATCCACGCGCTTTCTGGAACTCTGTCGCCGTGCCCTTGCAATGGAGTTGGTCGGGGTATCGTGTCCCCTGGGCGCGGAGCTGAAAGTTCCTCCTGCGGCTGTATGGAAGTGCAGAACGAGAGGGATCTGAAGTCTAAGGGATCGTACTTTCTTGACTCTCCAGAGGGGAATCCTCCGGGAGGAGGGGGTATTAATCTACTCCATGGTGCTCCATGGTACTCGGCTCCCTTTTCCGGGAAGTAATCTCGAAGAACTTGATTCCTCGAAGGACGACGGAGGGTCCACTTCCAATCCCGAAGCCTGCAGGTCAACCAGGGTCATCCTGCGCGGGTGAGGGGGGGGAGGACTCGTAGCTCATGACATCTGAAGTCGATCCCTCCCCGGGTGGGATTCTAACCCGCGGCCCTTGACATGACGCTTGGAGACCGCGGCCACGAGGCCACCAGCGCGGGCCGTGTGGTCATGCTCTTCTGGTTCTCAAGGATGCTTCCTTGAAAAAACACAAAGTCAAGGAATGAACACACACAGTTGTGAACGCATGGGATTCACGCTCCCTCTCTCTCTTGCACGGCAAGCCGGATGCGCTTCCTGGACCCCTTCCTGCATAGAAGAGACTTCTGTTGAAACTCGTTGGTTGCAGATGAATCCTTCTTTCTAGGGAGATTCCGCATCAGCATGAAGCCAAGATCGAGCTGAAGCTGCTCAAGCTTGTAGGATCTCTTGAGCAAGGATCCTCTTTCGTGAGCGGATTATCTGAGCCTGGATTCATTCGATGCCACACAAGTCTTCAGAGGGGAGCCGGTAGTCAAGGAAACATCCGAAACAGGACCCAAGCTCAGAGGTTCTTGTCTTGCGGGAGGTGATGATGGAGTCTCTGAAAACCTCACTCTGTGCTCCCACGGGACTCGAGCCCATGCGCGGTTCGACGCGCGGCAGGACTCACTACCCTCGTTGGAGAGCAGTCGGATCGAGTGGAGTTACGAGTGGAGACCGTGTCCCTGATCTGGGAAGAACTGCCTGAGCGCCACGTGGGCACGTCCTGTTCCATGGAGGGAACCACCCCCGACTTGCCCCATCACGGATTCATTCATCATGTGGCGCCAGCGAGGGCATCCCGCCACCCACCAGAAACGGTGCGCATCGTCTTTCCAGACGGTGTGGAAGACGGGTGGAATCCATGCGACACATCCTCAACACGTCCCAACACGAAAAAGATTGAAATTACGGCAGATTCAAGTCAAGTACTGATGACGCTGCAACGCTGGGAGTTGGTAGCCACCGACCAGACCATTCTGGATTCAAAGGATGCAGTGCTCCAGGGAGAGAGGAAAGTGTCCCCTGTTTCTGTGGTTACTCATCAGTGGGGGAGCATCAGAAGAGGCAATCCAGAAGAAATGGGAGCGGCAATGGAGGCGTCGGAGGGAGCGCGCCCTCTGTCGTAGGGGCAAAGGATGTGTGGGATCGGGGAAAGGACGGAGTACAGGAGGAGGATTGCAAGTTCCCTAGAGGTCGGGTGAGTTCATCGAGATCGCGTGCCAGGACGCGCGTCCCGGGATACAAATCGGGGACATCGGAGGAGTCACCCCGCCCCGAGCGGAAGAAACCGCAAGAATCTCAGCCTGGTCACGAAGTCGAGCTGAAGGAAGGGGACCTGAGATCGAGATCGCTGCAGATTCTTCTCGCTCATCCACTCGTCCTTTCTGAGACTGGGTAAACAGAGTGAGTAAACACACACACACACACACACACACACACACAACGAGGCCACCACGTGCCCTCTTCCTCGACTCCGAAGCGGGCAGCCCGAGGTGCAATCTGAATTTTCCATAATCTCCACACAGAGGGAGAATCAGTGCAAAAAGCAGTCTTCGAGCAACGGTTTTTACCTGCCTCAGGAAGCATGGAGCGCGAACGTTCTCCTGCATATCACGCAAGCGACACAGCAGAGGTTGGTCACTCGCTGGACGGGCCAACGGTTATAGGAAGGGCGTTCCATTTTCGGGGACTCGAGTGCGTCTCTTCATAGACCACAGGAAGATCAGTCATCCGGCGTAGCGGTGGCGTCCTTCTTCCCTCTGGGAAGCAAATTTTTTTCATCAATCATCGTCTGTACCCCCCGCCTTCTCCCTCAACCAAGATCCATACGTTAGGGCTCTGCAATGACCCCTTTTGAAGCAATCGAAGGGTTCAAGGAATCTCGATTACCTGATCAGTTTCTCCAAAAACGTCGGTCGTATTCCAGGCAGGGTGCTCTCTGAAAGTGGCAAGGGTCAGCTCGGAACCTGTCCGCAGAGATCACAACCAGGGAATGGATCATCCACTAGTCAGATAAGACGTACCACTTGAAAAGAGCAGAGAGGGATGCAGAAAAACCTATGGCTGCCGGTGACAGCGGCATTGGAGAGGCAAGAAAGCTCCGAGTGCCACAGAACGCAAGCAAAGATCGGGACGGTGGCTGATGAAGGAGGTGGGCGATTAGGCCCTCATCTGCCTTCTCAAGCTCGCTGCTTCTGGTTTCACGAAGCAGAAAGAGAAGTCCGTTGGCTGCTCGTTCGTAGAGCTGGACGGGCGATGAGGGCAGTTGAGGATGGCACAGAGTCCACCTCGAGCTCGAGGCTACTTGGCTGGCGCTTTCAGGCCGCCTGCAGCGGCGGTGTGCTTGGGCCATTCCTAGGGCAGCAGCAACAAGAGCACCCCGTCACCGCCTGCCACCCCTAAGATGGGTGGCGGTCGCACGAGCTTATCGTGATTCGACAGTCGGCAGGGGATTCGGCGAAGACGCTCTCGGAGGCTTAGTCTGCGAGCCCTCCTTCTGATCTATGTGGCGCGGCCGGCATCCGGGTGTCTTCCCGAACACTCTGTAGATGAAGATGGAACAACTCTCCCCTTCCTCTTCCGCCTTTTCCTTTTGCCCAGAAAGGCACGCGCCTTCCTTGTTTTCCCTGCAGTGCTTCACCCTTCAACCGCGCTTCGGGGTGGCGAACAAGAAGAGGCAGAACTGTTTGTTGAGGATGGAAGGGACCTCTGCAGAGACGCGGTCCCTGCGTGACCATTGCATCCGGGACTCAGATTCTGCTTGAGATAAGAAAGGAGGGCAGATGGAGGGATTGTTGCGTGCCCACTCCGCTGACTGCGCAAACATGGCCGCAAACCATGGGTAGGCGGAACGCACCTGCTCCGATCTGTATGTAGAGTCTGTGCCTCCCAGAAAATTCCAAGCAACCTTCAGTTGTTGGATCCATTTCGATCTTTTTTTTCCCCAAAACAAGAACACGTCTCCCGAGAGCACGAGTGAGCTACCGAAAAAGTGGCTTCTTTGCTTCCTAGGACATCCGGCGTCCATTCCCAGACCTCGGATCCGACTTGGTGCTGCAAGGAGGACGAGGCGCCATTGTGAACGTTGCCTGCCCCTTTGGAAGCTCCCCGACGGCTTTGGAGGAATGCAAGGAAAGGAAAGGAAGCAAATGCTGATCATCAGAACTCCACCTCTGGATCAAAGGGGCTCATCCGTCAACAACAGTACTGGTAGGATGTTCGGAATCCTAGGATCCGTAGAGGAGAGCGGTGCCAAGAGGAGTCAAGGTGATGCCGCAACACCGGGACAAATAAACCAGAAACACGATGGTGTACCTCCATGCCCGATTCTACCTTGACATCTTTTAGAACCGTCCGCTGGAATGTCGGTTCGAGGGAGCAGGAACCTCATGTGAATGATGCCATCAGCCGGTGGAGGAAGTGGATATGGAAAAGCATTGAAAATGGTGGAGATCTCGCGTATCCAACCAATGACCCCCTCACGTTTACATAAAGTAGAAATTTCAACCTAGACGAGAATTCTAAAGGAGTGGACGAACGAATTCCTAAGCGGGCAGGATTTGTGTATTCCAGGATCTGAGAGTAAATCCATAGCAACGCTGAACGGATTGCACCGGGTGTATTAGGTGCGCGTTCGTTCTGGTTCCCCAGCTCTGAATGGACTGGTCATGGATCTCCACTGAAGCTGTCCGGGAGTGCCGATGTAAGGTGAGCTGCCCTTCTGTTCCCGATGCAATGCGTGCGCAGCCGAAGCAAGGACAAGAGTCTGTGCTGGTTGGATTTTCCAGCAGCGTCGGAGTGGTAAATTTTTCACGTGAATGGGAGGAAGCAGAGATTCCTTTGAAGTTTGAAAGAACGAGGTACAGCCTTTATCTCTATTTCCGAAATGATCAAGTCCAAATGGGCCTCTTCGGAAACGATAGGGTGCATCCCCTTTTCGCCTCACTGTTTGCAGAAGGAAACACCACCCATAACGCGCTGCCGCGGACGGAAAACTGTACGGAAAACTGAAACTGTACGTCATCGATTCCGGTGACGCGATGGCTGGTAACCGTGGAAAATGGGTAAGCTTCCGGTTCCAACACCCGGAAGTGGGGGGTGGCTGGGAAGGTGAGCAAGTGCGATCAAGGTACCGAAGGCCCTAGCGAGCAGCAGGTTTCATTCCCTCATGCAGGAACGATGACTCCAGGCTGGCAGACGACAAAATCTGGGTAACACGAGTTGCCCTTGGTATGAAAGTAAAGGATTTCTCACTTCTCGATGTGTGATTGCGTCATACAGCATCGGGAGATGTGGGCAGTCACCCGTGAAGATAAATGCTGTGTAGAAAGCGTCATCTTCGTTGAGCATCCCCTTCGCAGAACGTCGCAACAAGTAAAAGTGTCTGCGACTGTTCATCGTCCGCGAGAAAATCCTTCTTATCTTGCGTCGAAGAAAAAGGGCGCAGATGATGGATGCGGCGAGTGGCACGTGTGGCCCCAGTATAGGGAGTCATACTTCATGCTCATTCTCTACTCTGCGTCGAAGCTCCACCGTGCGAAGAATCCGAGTGCACTGGTTTTCAGGTGCACGTGATGAGCGCCATTTTTCTGGCGTCGCTACTCGCCAACAGCATGAGCTCCGAAGGATGGCAGCAGGAACGTTCTGTACTTGTACAGAGAAGGAGTCGAATGATGCCCTACTCGCGACCTTAGGCAGTGGTCTGGTTTGCACCTTGTCTTCGGCACGCTGACTTAGTCTCGTTCGACGCATCGCAAAGAATTCATTTTATGAGTTTTGTCCAATCGGAGTGTGTGGGAATGGAGCAGACGGACAGTCCTGAAGATCATGAAATAAGAGAACTTGCGGAACCCTTTGTGACGGGGAGTTTGGTTTGTCCTTTCTTTAGGGAAATCGTCGGACTGAGAGATTTCCGTACACGAAAATTCGCTGCTATTCGTACTAGTTTCCAGAAGGTTTCCCCATAGCTTTTGGCTCAGTATCTCCCGAGGTCTGGATTTCCAAGTGCCACTGAGCGAATTTCCGAGCGTCAGTGACAGCGGTCGAGTATGAGAGAGCTATAGCACTTCGAGGAAGGGAAGTATGAAGCTACATTCCCGGGCTGAGGACCGCCGCATCCGTGAAACGCAAATTCGGAAAGACATCTCGAATGATTCAACCTTCTGGAGTCTGTTAGCAGCAGCGGGAGATGAGAATTACCGAAGCAGACATCTTCTTTCCTGATCTTCGTTGTGTGGTGAATAATGCAAAACCGATGCTGTGAGATGCTCGACAACATTTGCAGCAAACAGAAGCTGCTGAGAGGAAGGAAAAGAACAGATTCCATAGAAACCTTCCTCCTTGTGCTGATGCTCTCAATCCCCAGTCCCATCCATATTTCAATCGTGCCTCCTTCGCGCTAAAGGTTTCCTAAACAAAACCTACGTTACCAGCTTCTTCTCGTGAATTAATTCTTATCAGCTTTTTCCATCAGCGATTCGATAATTTTCCTTCTCGAGGAAAATTCATTTATGCTCGTACCATCGATGGATAAACTAGTTACATGTTCCCTTGTTTAGTGAGTATGTTCATTAAAATTAATCTTTAAGAGTAAGCTTCAGAAGCTTTCAAAGATGTAGTGAAAGCTCCACAAGTGACCGATCTTCGCAGTTCATCTTTTCAAGTCCAATCAATTTGTAAGGCTTAGAGCCTATTTTTAATTTTGAGGGAAACATTGATTTTCTTTGGCATCGTATATCCTTATGATTCGCGGGACATGGGACAATTTCCGAAGGACTTTCGACAAACAGTCTTTTTTTTTTTTTTCCGAAGTACGCATCAATCAGCAGCACGGTTTGTTCATTCGCAATCCGCGACGAAAAAACATTTCCACCAGGATCCTTCGAGATTTACAAACTCTCAAGATGCGATTTTTTTTCTCCGATGGTATAAGCAACTGGAAGCTTGGGCTCATTCTCGTGCCTCTGCGAAGTGCCTTTTTTTTTGTTGTTGTTGTGTTTTTTCTTCAGAATTCTCGCCATCTGGATTTTAATGCGCTTACCGAAGAAGCTCTACCGCCAACCGAGTCCCAAGGCATCTTCTCGAAGCCTCCTCACGACGAGAATCTTCTGTCTTCTTGCCACAGGCGTGCGACTGGAATGCGTCGTGCAGAGATGGCTGAAACAGGAACCGTTTTCTCAAATGCTCCGGCGCGAGTGGCCTCGGAGCCGAGAATGCCTTCACAAACCACACGCGTCAAGTGGGAGCTTCTAAAAGGCAAAGCATCCAGCACCAATATTCCAATGGCTGTGGTAGTGGTCTTCGTACGGAAACCAAGAGTGTGCCCCTAAGGGCAGGATTTCAAATTTCTTGCAGGATGCATGAAACTGGACGAAGGGCGGAGACTCTCAAAGTCCTCTTCATTGGCGGAAGTTCTTTTTGTTTTCTAAGGCGTGCACTATGGTGTACTCGTTGAAAAGAGTCAGCGGACCAGGCAACTGAGCCTAAGGTTGCGCTTCGTTTCGAATCGGTAAATTCATTGTTTCAGCGTGCATCCAACCAGCATCCTTGTCCTTCTTTGACAAGTAACCAAGAGGAGGTCATGAAATCACAAGAGAAAAACCTGCACAATGTAAAAACATGAACTGCACATTTGTTATTAAAGTTCGACATCACGATTCATAATTGGGAGCGAGCAAGCATCGAGGTATTGCCGGAGGGTTTTTTTTCAAGCATGTCTTCGTAAACAACACCACGAAAAAGTCAGGTGGAAAAAAAAGGGCAAGGGAAATGACTAGTTGGGAAATGAGTCAAATTTTCGGAGACATCAGTCTGAGCTGAATTTCTAGCATTCTTTCAACGCATGTTCTTTTCTGGCAATTTCTTGATCGCTGATGAGAACGACTCTTCAAGAACAGAACAGGACCTGGTATCCTGGCTTTCGTATCCAAGTGATTGTTATACATGAATCGGAATTCGTCCTTGTGAAATCTTTGCCTCCCGGAAGAGCAAGAGATGGTGGTCTGCTAGCTTCAACCTGCAGCTGGATAACGAATCGGACGCAGCTCGTGATCCAAACTGACCTGTGAATGTGCTGAGGAACAAGGATGTACACAAGACGCGCGGCACTATATGGGTGTGTCCAGAAGTATTCCAGCTGGCTTCTGCTGGAAGCACATTTTTTCGAGAATTTTGGTTTTCTGGCTTGACGTTGACGGCAGAGACCATGCGGGCAGTGCCTCACAAATTTTGCAGCAAGGGAGTGTTCTTCACGATTTTCTGAGCCTTCCTTTTGGTTTGTTTTGCCAACACAGCTTGATGATTCTTCTGGATGAGGATCACAGAAAGGTTTGGCTGAAGTCACCAAGTTATGTTTACTTTTTTTTCCGGAAATGAATCCTTGTTTGAAAACATCATCGATCAATACATTTGTGAGCTGTAGCTCCAGCTAACAATACTTACCCGGCTTCCAGGTCATGGTGGTCAAGATGGTTATTTCTCCGGAGTGAGGCTAGGCCGCTGTGATCAACTGACTTGTGCAATAGCCCCAAACATGGATTACTCAGAGGCATCATTTTCAGAGCAGGAGACCGTTCGCTTGTTTGGGCTAACAAAGCAGGTATCCCTCCCTACAAATCATGATTGAGACTGACTGAGGACAATCGAGGATATGTTCAGTCGTTACTTTGCATTCGGGAATCCTTCTTCGGAACATTTTTAGCACCCTGTTTCATCTGGACTGGTTGCGTTACTAAAGTTCCAGGGCAGATGCATTTCTTTCCAAGAAAGAAGCTGGTTTCTGGACCAAGAACAAAATTATCTGGTTCAAGCGTAACAAATTAAACTAAAAAATATCAACTCTATCACACCGGCAAGAGTGATAAGTTGTTTACCTTTTCGTCTTTGAAATGGACAACAGAAAACTGCTTTACAGCTTGTACATTGTGCAAAATGGATGACCCAGGCAAATGTTTGAATACCTCCTGATAGATATCCATATTCTTCGTGTTACTCCTGTGCTGTGTCTGATAGATAAGACAGCTGAACACAGAAGTTACCATCAAAAAACATTCTGATGCGAAAATTAAAATTCAGAAAGAAATCAAACTGCAAAGAGGAATCCTCTTAGGATGATACGCCAACGAAGAGAAGCTCGACTATTTTGTTCTGGAATGCTCATGATCAATTTCGTGTTTGCTAACACCGTCCGCATGAAATGAGAGGCAGCGATGCAAAGCAAATGACAAAACACACACTCACACACAGAAAAGAAAGCTTGGCATGCAACCGCTTTGGTTTCTTCATCAGTCAAGTGATCAGCAAAGTGATCGTTTATTGGAACAAGTCATCAAGACTAATGCCAGGCTTAACTGAAGTTTCGATTGGGAAGACTCCGTCACCAGGGCCTGATTCTAGAGAAACACTAATCTTAGTTTTAATCCTAAAGGAAAGAAAAAAAAACATGCACTTCTCTATTTACAGGATAGAGAAGCGGACTAATGAAAATCCTGTTGAGATTCATCTGACTGCACAGTGGTTCTGGACGTCGAGGCCGACGCCGGCAGCAAATTTGCAGCTCTGTGCTCGGTTCCGGAACGGAGCTGAAGAGTGGGACAAAAGGAAGCGAGGTGAGGATGTGTCATCTGAGTCATCACTGCAGATGCCGCCGCTCTAGGATGCCGGCTTGGGCATCCTCACCATCCACAAGACCGGGCTGCCAGTTTACTTCCGACTTTTGACCCTTCGTGTCGAAGTATGGACTTGTCACTGGTGTGCATCAGCACGCCACATCCTCCGGCAATGCGCTGAAAGCGCAGGACTTATTTCGCTACTGCCGTGCAACCGTCATAGGATGACTGGATTTGGCTACTCCCTAAGGCATCTGCCCTCGCTTCCGGTAGCTCACACGTGGATCTCCTGCCGCCTCCAAAATTAAAACGCCTGGCGGCAGGAGACCTTGGAGTCCTGGGTTGTCACTTTGGAAATACGCCGATGGGAACTTCCTTCGCTGCGGAAGCTCCTACGCAAGACTCTGGGAGATCTACAGGACTAGACGAAATGGTCCGGATAGCCGTCACATCCTTTGCCGCATCACTGTCTTGCCCTCAGGGCAAACAATGAAAGCAGCCAACAGGTTGGGTGGGAGTTCTCCTGAAACATTGCAGGAGCCGTGAACCTCTTGGAGGGCTACAAGACGAGCGAGGTGGTGGACGCCGCCAGTTCCCGGGCGAAGGGACTCCTTCGGTGGAGTGACCTGCTCGTGTGCCCCTTGAAGAACTCGCGGTCCCTTCCCTGTGTGAGAATACCTCTGTGTTCCCGGCTTCTTCGGAGACGGGATGTTCTGATGTTTGTGCACAGGGGCCTCGACTGCAATTATCACAACCACAGACTTTCCGGGGGATTGCCTTCTTGAAACGTGGGATGATGGCATCGTTCTCGTACCTCCTATTGGATTCCGGTGCCCGGAGGACATGCGGCTGAGACTCGCTTCGCGCTCCGTCGCAGGATCTCCTTCCCCTCCCTCTTCGGAGCTGCTGCGGCCCTTCTCTCAAGGCGGGCTGAAGGTGGCGTCATGATCGCAACGAGATGCTGCATCCGCGCCATAGTGACAGTCCGCCATGTGATGGAGTCTCGTTCGCAGCGAAGGGAGGCCACCCTCATGGCAGCCGCCTTCATGGCTTCAAGGTGGCCTCATCTGCCGGAAGGGGTTATCAATGAGATCGCCACCACCTACAGCCGCTTCTAGAAAGGAAGGAATGAAGAAAACTAAAGACCCCTTGTCCCTACTCACTTTTTTTTATTTATTTACTGTAAGCTCCCTCCGTTTCCTACTTTTTTAGAAGCCTGTCTGCGTGCCGGTGGTCATCATCCCCAATGAACTTCTTTTAGGGGGACCTCTCTTGTATTCAAAGGACGCCTTCCGCTCTGACTTGATTTTTATTTCTTACATAAACATTCCGACATCACCGGATAAAAATCCAATACCACTACGAAGTGAAGGTAGCCGAGGTGATGACGTCAGATCTAGACACGTTCATACAAGTGACTGCATCATACTCTTATCAAGACTGGGGGGGGGGGGGGAAACGTGCTCAGGAAAGAGTTTCTGCGCAGATGAGATATGCAAAAAAAACAAAAAAAGGACGAATCGAAGGCTTCTGGAAATGGTTTAAGGAACCAGGAAGTGGTGAGCTAGAACCGGAAACACTCAGGAACTTGAAGCAGCTCTTTAATTACCAATAAGGATGGCTCGGGAAAAATTTCCTTGAAGCCAACGATGCTCACATTCATGCAGATCACAGGGAATAAGAGGAACTGAACGTTCGAAAACTGTGTAAGTAGCTCAGAGAGGCATTGCATGCTGCTAGTGCAAGGCAATGCGAGACTCGCGATCATGGGATTTTGAACGGTTCCCTACGAACTCCGGGATCTGAGATGGACAGCCATAATCGAATCCGGCTCTTGGGAAATAAGCAAACGATGGAGACTGTGTGAAGATACTAAATTTGCCATGTCTGGAAGGACCGCATCGCAGCTTGCTATGCGCACTGCTAAACTTAGTCCACCAAAACAGGGAACATCCTGTTCAGAACACTTCGGCTCCGGAACATTCGCAAACGCGATTTCTCGTAATCTTGAGAAAACGACGTCTCTACAAGTTATGGAAGAGCCACCTCGATTTTGTATTTTTTTTTTAAAAGTGCTGATCATAAGTAGGGGCATCCACAAGTAAGGAGACAATCGCTCAGCTGTCCATCTGCATTTCCTATGAAAGATGAAAAGCAAGTGAAGTCAAAACGCGGCAAATAAACATAAGCAAGTACCAGATCATCTTTCCGCTTTAAAGGATGTATCTTTTTGAGCACCAATTGTGTAGCGACTGTTGTCGTTTCCCAGAGTCACAACTAATCACGACACAGTCCACAGGTTTCCTATCGAGATTGGTCTCCAGTAGCCAATATATTCTGAGGTCTTCGGAGTCTTTAGAAACAGGATTGTCCTGATACACCTCCATACAGTGCATAATCTCAAAATCTTCTGTTTTCACCGCCTGTTAAAGATTGGGGTTAGAATTGCGACGTTGGGATCCACCATTTTCCAACCGAAATAGATGATCCCGTCCAAAAACGGTAAGGAGTGTGTTGCTTTCCTCGGTCCCAGCCAGAGGACTCCCCGGTGATGGAGGTCATTTCTAAAAGAATCGATTCTAATAGTCTCACTAAGAGCGCCTTTTCTGGTGTTTCGAGTTGTTGATGAAAGTGCTGTTCGATTGCTTCTGGTTGCATGGAACAACGAACTTCTTCTCGTCCTAGGATCAACTTCATCTCCCTTCTGTTCGCTGCATCTCTGGTTTGTTGGAAGAGTCGATTCTGATACTTTCGATGTATTGATTGGAAGGTTTGATTTGGAGAATCTCGAGTATTTTCCTCATCAGATCATCGTGGTGGTTTTCGAATTCTTTCCAGGTGAACTTTCTTGTTCTCAGTTTCTCTTTGTACAGCTTTTCCTCTTCTAAGAACTGATTGTGTGCCTCATTCTTTCTGTCTTTTGTTTTTATTTGTGTAGGGAAGAACAGGGGGAGAGCGGGTCTCCTCGCTTCGACTATAGTCGCGGCTTTCAGTGTTTTTTCTTGGTGATGCATTTCTTCTTTGTCCAAGAGATCTTGTTCTTCGTTTTAGTCTGAAGAGATTGTAGATCTTAGGTTCTCCTATTTGCTTATCTCTTCTTCCATCATTGTGCTGATCCGATCTTGCATTTTGCAGAAGTCGCCATCGTCTTTGACAGGATTAGTGAGGGACTCGACAAATGAAGCAGTTTGTAAGAGCAACAGTGCATTACCCCAAATATCGCCGTTCAATATCTGAAAGATAAGCTCTGTAGGCTCTCGTGGACGACCTCGCCGACGACCCCTTGTGGCTTCTCGAAGGAGCCACCCTGTTCTGTTATTGATTCATGTGTTGGTTATTCTGATTGTTCTTCTGGATTACCGCTCCAGGACGGAGAGAGCCTGGTTGAAGGGACACGGTGTTTGCTGGCTCTCAGAGATGACTTCATACTTGCCAGAGGTCGTTCTCTTCAAGCGTGCAGCCCATGCATCGTGCTTTCCATTGTACATAGGAGAGCCTCGCATACACTGATTCAGTGTGTACGTCACTGTCTCTTCCTACCTCCTCTTACTGGAAGAAGATCGAAGCAAGCTACACAGACGCACCCGAAGTCCAAGTGGAGCTTGGAATCCTTTCCAAGGGCACATTAGTTTCGAAAAATTACCTTCCATCCGGCAGTGTTGGTGACTACGTTGAGGAGTCTTTCAAGCCACACGTTCCAAGATGGCTATTCCAATTTTACTTTTCAGACTTTGATCTCAGCCAAGAGGTTGAGAAGCGATCTCTTCATGTTTGTTTATGCCTAAGTATTTTAAAGGACTATGAACCGAGTGAGGAACAGCAGACTGAGGAATAGAAGCGACTGCTCCCTGGAGGAAACAGCAAAGAACCCTTGTTTTTTTTTGCTGTCCATTCGCTGCATTTTGAGGAACGGAGAAGCATTTTCATAATGCGCCTGTCTATAGGGCGTCATGACATGGTAGCACCTGCATCGCTTCCCCTAAAGCACCTCCTGCTGCAGCAGGGGATTCTTTGCTAGAAGCCTTTAGCACCTGAGTGCTTGAGAATGGGGAGCAGTTGATGTAAGCTAGGGATTTCAGCTGAGATGAGGGATAGGGGTTCATTCCAGGATTGATAGCCTCCAGCCAGTATGGAGTCACCAATCTAGCACGACAGTTTTTTAAATTAAAAATTGGGATTTTAAGAAGCAATCTTAGCTTCGCGTGCATCCAACTTGTTCGTTTCTCCTTTGTCTTTTCCCCGGTTACCGAAAATCCGTGCGATTTTGATGTAAACAGCTTGTGATTATCACTGCTCGATGGAAGCAACAAGGTACCTTCCTGTGATTCCTGCCATGGGAACCGTACATCCCCATAGCAGACTGAGGAATAGAGCTCCTAGAAAGTGACGTTGAAAAGAGCTGAAAAGAGAGTGGGGTGTGCTGGACCAACGTTTGGTGTTTTGGTCTTCCAGTCGCGACAGGTACATGCCAGCGAGAATCAGCATGCTGAAGCGCTGACAGAGACCTTTACAGGAGTCTTCTGCCACGAAAGGGAGCACTGAAAAGTTAAATTCTAGGAACATGGCTTCTTAAAATCGTGCTCGCCTTTCAGTTCTGTTGATAAATGCGCACCTTGACGTGAACGTGGATCTCACAACATCGACGCCTTCCGTTCGGCGGTGGCAGCTCTCAGAGGCAAGGGGATGTCTGTCGCAAAGGCAAGTGCAATGCTAGTGTTTCCTCTTGGTGGAGAAAAGCATGCGTAGGGAACACAGAGACGTCGTCCGGAACTGGAAAGTCATTTGGAGGCATTCTTCAGTCCCCGTTTAGGCATCTGGTTCAGATACACTATGTTCTTTGGGTAAGGGACACCAAGCTGATTTGTCCTTGCAAATTTGCAAGGACAAAAGTCTTCTCCATCCGGTTCGCGTCCGGGCCCACCAAGTCCATCAGCCTGTGAAAGACCTCCCGCCTGGAGTACAAGGCTATTCCTGGAGTTCTAGCTCGGGGTCCCCAAAGTTGAATGGAGTCCCTAGGAATCTTCCGGAAGAACTTCGAGATCCTGTGCTTCCTGGTCGACGTCTCTGTTCTCCTTCTCCGGTACGAGAAGACCATCATCCTGCTGAGTGCATTGGGCACTCCCCCCAAACGAGGAACGCCACCATGCCTCAGCAGGGAGAGTCCCCAAGGAATGCCCCCACTTCGGAAAGTAGGAAACGCTCCCACACTTACTGCTGAAATGCGGGGGGGCTGCGTCAGGGATAGGAGTGCATGCGGAGCCTAGCTATTTCACGGGGCCTCTCGAATGGCGCTCTTGCTGACTAGGAGACATCACCCCCAGCGGTGGCTGGAGGCTGTTTCATGACTTTCCCTTCAGAGGTCTTCTTAGAACTCGGAGGAATAATCCGTAGGACTCTTTCGCTAAAAATACAAGAAAAGCACATTTCTTCGTTTGTACTTGGAATCTCGTTTACCAGTGAGCGCCTTCACGGATTGATGAGTGGCCGCTGTTAGACCAACTAGGAGAGTTGCCAATCACAGTGGATGTTGGCCTCGAAACTTCCAAGTCTAATATCGAACAGAAGCGCAAGCATCACGTTTGGCGAGGAAGCCGCGCGCCGCGTTCGCGCACAGCAGCTTGAAGAACGGAACAGAAGCGATGCTGAATCCTTCCATGCAACCATCAATCCTGGATAAGAAACCACTCCATGTTGAAGGAGCCATGGTAATGGTATGTGGAGCGAATGACTCACGCTGTGCTGGACGGCTGGTCGTGTTCTCGATTGATATTTGTGGCTTCCCTTATAGCGGACTCAGCCATAAATTCTTGCAGCGGAGCAGTTTCCCCTTGTCATCATGGTATGAAGAATTTAGGGAAGAAGCGCAGTTTCCTGGAGACATCCTCGGCCGAGTGGAAAGAGCCCATGCTTGATTGGCTCTTCCGCGCTCAAAGAAAGCACCCAATAATTCGACAGGCTTCATTTTCCAAATGTTCCGGTGTCTGTGTTCTTTTTTTCTCTCGTTTTTATCATTTATAGATACATTTAAAGGTAATTTACAATGAAGAGTTAATCCGTTAAATTCTTCTTTCTAATCTAGTCATCCGGTAGTAGCCAGGAATGCTATTCCGGATTGCCTGTTCGCAGCGGTCTGTTCCTCTCTTCCGTAGGTGGAAGGAGTTTAAGCAGCAGCTGACTGACTCCTCTGCTCCAGTCAGCTGCTGGTTCATTAGACATCGCTGATGTATTGAACATTCGATGGAGCCACCGATTTTCCCATCTTGCTTGAATACAGTCAAAGAATGCCTAGCGTCCGAAACAAACCATTTTGGAGATCCCAGGGTCCTGAGGAGCCTACAACCAGTGTCCGTTCAGAGACATCGATGCATTAGGCCTCGCTTCCTATCTAAAGGAGAGAGTCGTCAGTTGCAGGGGGACGCTCTGGCATTCGACCAGTCGATGAGAAGAAAATTGGCCCCATCAGAGAAGAATCTCTTCCAGTTGCCTAAACGTATCCTTTCTCCCAGAGTCACCTAATGCAAGGATTGAAAAGTTCCAGCGCCGAGTTTTCGAAGCCTTACTTGTTTATTCAGATCTTCAGGACGAAGATCCATGGTTTGGAAGTCCCAATTAGGCACATGCCTGGGAGCCTCATCGGAGGCAGAATTTCACCTTATGGCTTCACACGCGAATGATAGGATGACAAAAGATTATTCTCCAATCGATTCTCAAAGAAGAGGAAATCCGCTAGAACTTTCGCTTTGATCCAACAAGAGACTCTAACCTAGAACTACCCATTATGCTTTCCTTTTTTTTTTTTAGAGGGGGGAGGGGGAAATGGGATTTATTAAATTTACTGCTCATTCCATTTTACCGTCTTCACTCAAACGTAGAAGCCACATGCTCATGTTGGCGGCCAAGTTGTAACAGTCGGTGACTTCTTAAAAGCCTAGAAGAAACACTAGATCTCTCAATTACTGTTTGAAGAATCCGGAGTCCTCTCCCGAATGTTCCATCATCCACTCTGGCAATGGGTCTTTGATCCTAGCGAAAGGGTAACATGTACTCGAAATGAGCATCCTGACAGTACCAGTTAGAAAGTATAGATACGTAAGGCCTCTTTTGTCGAAGAAGGAACGCATTTCTTGATTACGGCTGTCCCCCAAGTACCTAACTCTTGATTTCGATCCGGGAATCTCTGCAGTTGGCATCTGTGAGAAGCCTTCAGCCTCACTTCAGATGAGCGATAATTCCACTTTGCAAATTGGTTCTTCAGTGGGTTCTTGTGCTGAGTGATTTACCCGAAGAAGGAAAGACTCCACACACAATGTTATATGGGTCAGCCGCCTGAGAGTCATTCTAAAGTGCGGGACAGACTATCAGCTGGCACGGAGACGAATCTGTGATCTGAAAAAATCCCGAGAGAACGAACCTATCCTTGCATTGATCTTAGTCTTCCAGGAGGAAATCAGGAGGCTGGCTGGTATCTGTTGGCAAGGGAGACTAGAACTCTCACTGGATGGACAACAAGTATCCCCGCTGTGTGACTTCTCTTCCCACTCGGACTTTGGAAAAAGCTCAGAGAAGGGTGAGGACACCTAGTCCGAAAGACCAATGGAGAACTGTTGATCCCTTGGACAGATCTGTTCATTTTCCACCGGGCCAAGCTAGAACGCTTATTTGTCAAAAAACAAAAACACGCATATGATTGCCAGGTGTATAATGCAATAGAACAGGAGGCGCGAGGAGGTCCAACGGACAATTGATCCTGAATGAGGGGTCTGGAGTGATGCGAAAGAAGGAATAATAAACAAATGAAATAAATAAATACTCTGAGGAGGGGAACATCACGCCGGCCTCCAGTCCCTTGGTCCACGAGCGATGGACCAGGTTCCTTGGTCCGCTCTCTCGCCGTTAGAGTCATCTGAGGCCACATCGCCATTCTTCGTAGCGTGGGGTGGCCATGAGTGGTCTCTCCTCTGTTGAAGGAGCCCCGTCTGCAGTAGAGTGGCCCCGATACCGCGGATGCAGCACCTTATGGAGGCATCGGTGCTGAATGATATGCTGCGGCTTTCCGGCGAGGTAACGGAGCACCGTCTCCTCCCCCACGTGCGAGCTAGCGTGGCCACGGGGTATTCCGCTACGACCCACGGCCCCGCCTGCATGGCTTTGGATACCAGGATGATCCGATCTGATCGGCGAAGGTGGCTGTATCCAGACGCAAGAGGAATCCTGCCATGAGTTCCCAACCCGACCGATGGGCATCGCAGTCCAGCATGTGGTGGGGGATGGATTTCCCCTACCCATACTTGACACAGTTTCACCCCCTACGGATAATGACAGCACCTCTTTCCACATCAGCACATTCCATCCCAGTGTGAAGAGTGCCATGTCTGTTGCAGGGGAGGCACAGGGACGCCGAAACACAAAGGGAGAAGCACTAGTTTCTCTTTGGAGAGGTCCAGAAGGTCCACTAGCCACTCTCTGAGGGAGCAGAGTGGGTAGTTTGGTCAACACACTGCCCAAGAACACATGAGTGAAGTGCAAGGGAACGGCAGAGGGGAGAAGACGCGATTACATTGAGGAGCTGCTCGACTTGCCTCTGGTAGCAGAACGTGGTGCCGTTTGGAACTGCATGATCCTCACAAGCAATAAATTGTGGCTGATAAGACATGATCATGTTGTGCTCGAGGAGCAATGCCTTGTACCAAAAAAAAAAAAGGATGGCTCAACTCTATTTTACCACCAGTCTTCAGTCGATGGTGCTGATACAGTGCTGCCAGGTGAGAAAGGCTTGTTTTTCTCACTTGGCAAGGAAGTAGATTAGAAACCTCAGGACAGAAAGCATCCTCTAAAAGCACGCACCGCAGGGTATCAAAAAGGCCAACCTTGACAAGAGCGATGCTTCTATTATCACAAACCTAGCATCAAGCTCGTTTTCCATATAATTAAATTTCTGATTGATTCTTGATCTGTTTCTGATTACGAAACTAATCATTTTTAGCGTAAACGCTTTTGTTTGTAACATGTTCATCGGATGAGCCATTAAAACAGTCCATGATATTTAAAAGTCTACAAAATCCATTTGATTTCTACTGTTTTTAACTATTCTTTTCCGAACATTACGGAGTGCAAGTTTGAATAAGTTTGGTATTTTAATTAAGGAGATGATTTATGGCTTTCATAGATATTTTCGACTAGCAAATGTATCAAACATCATATTTTTGTGTAACTTTCAGCATCCAATTTTTTTGCTTATCCCTTAGATAAGCATTGCTTGCAGGCAATTAAATTCATATTATGTGCAAAATTTCATGTAAGTACTAGTGGCATCAAGTATCAGCTAATGAAATTCCTCAGCCCAAGCTGACCATCAGAAAACTTAATCTCGTGTGAGCAAGGTATGCATTGTGGATTAATTTGCTACGTTGATGTAGGTATCTAATTTAGCATATGTAGCATGTATATATGTAGGTGCTATGCATTTTGCATGATGAATTACGAGATCCAACTGTGATACTGTGTGATCCGAAAAACTGCCTGATTGCTGTTTTGTTTTGAATACAAAAATTCTTTTTATTGTGCTTGACTGTGATTTCTTCATCAGATGCTGTAAACGCCTTCATTACAAATCGATGTCACCGAATAAAAGTTTTTTTATTCTGCCCTGAAGAAATGTCAATGAACTTCTCTTCCATGATTGACATGGATATCAATCATGCTGAGCCATCAAATTATTATAAGAACATTGTAATAGTGTTTCAAGTTTTAATTTCTTAGAATGAATGAGTTAGGGTAAGTTAATCTCAGCTGAGGTATCAAATGTAAACATGTTTGAATTTCATTACAGTCATCTTCCAGCATGGCTGTAATAAGTATTACAGAGATTGAACAAGAATGCAGTGAGAGTGCACAAGAATTAAGTGTCTCTGACTGCCATAGGGAAGAATCTGTTGCTTAAGCTAACTATTCAGCTAATTTTACGTACAGTGTTGAGTCTGTTTTGTATGTACTTGTTTGGACCAAGGGCTGAACTGTGTCCACAAATATGCTATTCTTTTATCAGTTTTTTATATCAGCACAAGATTCCAACTTACATCCAAAAGAAAATTATTATCAGAAGTCATTTAGAATTTATAACATCAATAGTATTCTTACTAGTGATTTCATAGTTTGCAAATCTGATGAAAGATTTGCTGTGCCTTACAGAACGTGGATTTTTCTGTATTTAAATACAGAATTCTGTATTTATGAAACCTAATGATTTCAGGATTTCTCTGTAAGCTGGAAATCTCATGCTAGGATTACCTCGAAGCTTAGCCCTTTTTTGCCCATAATTCTTAGGACATTTAATTGTGTAAATCCACTGTGGAAGTCTAGGCCTTAAATTTAATTAATAATTAACAGGAAGAATTATTAAATTATTTAATTATGAATTCCTGATTGGTTATTGTTTTCAGAAAGAAAGAACATTCACACTCAACAGTGACCAGAGTTCATGTTTATTAGGTAAAGTTCTTTCAGCAGCTGGTGGAAAAAAACATTTAAGCCGGATTAGATCTGGGATCACCATGTAATTTTCAAGTTTGCGTACACACATAATGAGGTCACTTGAATGAATGAATGCGAAGTGTGCCAACATAGTTGAATTTGCATTTCTCATTAATAATGTAGTAAGAGTTTTTTTTTTTTTGCCTTGTCGCATTTTAGAGTGGAGTTTACGTTTCGATCGAAAAAGTGGTAAATGTAAAAAATCATGACCACAGCAAACTTTCATTCAAAGGTTCCAAGGATTGCACTTCACATCCTTAATCACCTCCCGTGGTTTCTGAGATTTTGTTTAGTAATCTGAGTTTTGCTTCCTGATTGCAAACCAATATGTTGAAAAAAAATATTATACGATATGTTATACAACCGATATATAGTTTAGATTAACCAATATGTTATATTCCTTATCACTCTTTGAGTAACATTGAATCAAAACATATGAAATACTTTGCTTTCTACGAAATTAATTGGGCGAGTCATCCTACTCGAATATTGGATTGAATGAATTTTCAACGGGATGAGTCGAGATTTATCCTAGTTTCAATTAACAGAAACGGTCATCATCAGTAATGTAACATGTCATATAACGATGACAGTACTGCGTTACATTAATTTTACAGTAATTTCCAACCAAAACAGAAATTTGGGGCAGCAGCGTTTGTGCAAGTAAAAAAAAATCGGCCGATCAAATTTTGCTGACGAACTTTGATGGGCCGATTTCTTTTACTTGCTGCCCTTGCCCTTTGCAGACAGAGGGAGCCGCTAATTGACCAGCGTCGTAATCACCGGCTTTGACCAGGTGGAGCCTGGTCACTATTTGTGAGAGGACAGGCTCATGTCTTCCTGTTTTGGCTGCTGCGTTTTCCATTCAACTTGTTCTCTTCATTCGACATCGGAAAAAAGCTGTACAGAGAATAGATGCCATTACACAGTTCTTTTTTCTTGAATCCTACTTGTCATGCAAGTTTTTCAATTAAATGCATTCTTGGGACCAGAGCAACGTGTACGAAATGCATAATTAGGAGGGCATTTTTTTTTTCATTTGGACGACAAGCAGGTTGAATGCCTCATTTCCGTCAGGGCACCTCTGGAAAGGCATCCCAGGCGGGTCCATGCAAAAAGGTAAAACTACTTCGATCCAGATTTTGGAAATTGCAGTCTGGAATTCCTGGATTTACCTGAAGAGAAGAAAATTCAAGAAAAATTACGAAAGATTCAAGAAGTAGCACTGAAGAATTGGTGAGCCAGGAAATCTTCACTAGCCAATTCTTTTACATAGGGAAGAATGAGTTACCTTCATGAAGGAACTGTCCCGATTCTACCGTACCTTTCTTCTGCTTTTGGCATAAATCCCAAATTAACAATTATTTAATATTAAGAACGCTTACTTCTCGTAAGTAGACGCCATTATAATAACGTAGATCACATGGGACGAGATATGTTGGTTATTAAGGGTTTGTAATGTAAGATATGGGCATATTTGTCACGTACTTGGATATGTAGACGTGTGGTGCGTAAATGAGTTGCAGTTGGAACTTTTACATTGCATCCAAATTGCATTCAGCCGTTTCTACAAAGCCTACTTATTTTTAGATCATACGAATGCTTTGATCACTGTGGTCATTAACTGTTTGTTGCCTCCTGGAGTACATTAGATCACAAATGAAGTATAGATTCTAGAATGAACGAGAATTTGAACTTAATGATTTCATTCTGAATTGAACTCCGGTGTTGGACAATGACCATCATTCTGTTTCGTTTGCTTAATCGTCATATCCTTTTGGGAAGAAGGGATAGGGCTGTCATTTTTCTGCTTTCTGGAGACCTTTGGCTCACATGAATAATGTTTACTTCGGTTTATCCACTGTTTCCGGTTTAGTGTTGGAACCAGTAGTTGGCCGTATCCTACCACCGCAATCCACCAACCTGTCCAGAAAACACTGTTCCTGCAAAGAATTGAGATCCTCTGTTGCCAGCCGAGATTTTCCGGTAACTTGAGCGAATAAAATAAAATATTAACTCGCAGTCTGTACACTAAGTAGTGTTTAAATATGGTTTGTTCCTTTATTTTATTTCGCATCTCAAAGCTCATCCATTTCATTTCTCTAGCGTTTTTCCGGATCAGATCCCAAGTTAATAGCTTACCTCCTTAGGATAGGTGCATAAATGGTAGAATAAATTAACCAATTTATTCTACCATTCTACCGAAGAGTAACCTTTTGGCACTGAATGCCACTATCACGACTGTTAATGAAGCAAGATATTTATTTCAAGTGAACACCTTCCTTCATTAACATTCGAAATAGTGCGTCACACCCAAGAAGGACCTCTTCATGAATCTTTAAGAAGAATCTCACCAACTTTCTAGCATCCAAAGGCCAAACAATTGGAGCTCCCATCCTAACAGAAACTCTCCTTTTGAACTTTTTCCGCAGTCTTATTGTGATTCCAAGAAACTTCCGCTTCAAGATAATATGATATGGCGCAAGTTTTTAGGCCGTGTTCTAGAGTCACTGGGTTTGTCGTTTCCGGTGACTTCATGCTGTTTCCATTTACCGACAAGAGTTCCTCTGTAGCTTGTGGAACAGGAGGATTTCTTCCTCGTTGCCACAGTAGATAATCCCGATTTTCTCTCTCGACTCCTAGAGCATAGAATCCAGAATAAGTTGGTTATTATCTTGACCTGTCTGTCATTCTTGACCATCTACCTTTCCATTTCTTCGTGCATTGTTCGTCCTTTCTGGTGGTGAGGTCCTGTTGTTCCTTGAGAATTGCTTCCATATCAGACAAGAATTCAGAGTATACGGATTTCTTGTGTGCCCATGCCGGCTCCAGACAACTCTCGTGCAAGCTGCTCCTGTGAGGCGGTTTGTGTCTGCAATTTCAAGAAAATGCCTCAAGGAACTTTCGTTTCCTGAGTATTTTGTGGTCTTCGTCTTCCGTCCCCTTGTCATAATAAACCTTTCTTGAGTTTCTTAATCACTTTTCTCTTCCTGCAGCCACCCCCAAGTATTCGAATAGGAAGCTTGGTGGGCTCTCCAAAAGCGAGCCATAGTAATGGGATCGAGACCACAATTACAAGCTTCAAGATGCAGGAGTCCAGGACTTCAAAAGAAAGAAGACACGTGGGAGATCCAGCTTTCTGCAGATGCAAAATTATCCTGTTGGCAAATCCGGGAGAATGATGTCGTACACTGCGTTCACCTCATACTCTGCGTGCGTCGATTAGAGTCTTTTAGAGAGTGAGCGGCAACGACCAGCGGGCAAAATGTGCAAATCCAACTTGGCTCATTTTAGCACGCGAGGCTTCTGGAAGTCCTCAAACCACGACGATGCATGCCGACCAAAAGTAAGGAAAGTTCAGATTCTGCTGGCAAACTGTACTTAGGAGGGAATGCTCGATCAGCACTTGGAGGCTGGAAGAGCAGCCATAGGATTTTCTTGTTTTTAGTGACCAGATGTTCTGTGCTCAACTTCGCCTCTCTCGAGCTATGCTCGAATCCGCTTTCCAAACTGGGGGGGGGGGGGGGTAGGAGGGAGGAGGAGGAGGAAGAGGGGGAGAAGCAGGCTTAGGATTCTGGGGTGTACAAGGGAAAAAATTTTTGCCATTATAAATCTTCATTCATGTCAGGAGTGTTCTGTCAGTTGTTCAATCATGAGCGACAACTTCAATTTAGGATCGGAATAAATCCGAACTTCAAGAGGATGCTCCCTCCCATCCGCCTCTTCTCGCCGTCCCCTTTGAAAAAGTGGCTTCCCTGAAATCTCTACCGAAGAAAAGATCCAAGGGACAAGCGACCTGGAATAAAAGCTCGGAGCGACAAAAAAAAAGTAAAAGAAAACATGGATATCATCCGTCTGAGCATGTCCTCGCCATCCACAAGGCGGCAGAACTTTTTCAGATGGGTGCACCACTTCTGAGTTCTGCTGGCGCTTTTCGTTGCTTCGACTGATGCTCTGGGAACGACGGCGCATGTAAATTTCGATAGCCCGCGGTCACTTCGCGAATCCTGATACACGTGGGTCGACGAGCGTCGTTCTAACCCGGCACCATCTCGTCCCGGAAACGTCCATGCAAGTAGAGGATGCGGAGACCAGGTTTTCTTTTGCGAAAGTTTCCGCTGCTGAGGAAACACTGCGCGAAAGAGATCTTCGTTGCTTCCAGACGGTGGCATTTCTCCTGCTGAGCTCACATCGTCGTGTTCTTCACGCAAACAGCAAGTCTTTGCTAGAAGAGGGTTTCATCAATCCGCTACGTGCAGTTTCCATCCACTCTTAATTCCATGCATCCCTCGATGTTTGGTTCAGAGAAACAGAAGGTTCCAGTAGGGATTCTGGATTCATTGGACAAGATTGAACATTTGCTCACGACAGTGTCCGTTCACAACAATTTTGTGGATGAGACTGCTGGGGCAAGCTTTCCGCCCATGGTCAACTCCGAATGTTGGGAGTCAGCGGTCACTCGCCAGAGGAAACGGATCCAAATAAACACGGTCACGTCTGGAAGTTTCTACAAGCGCACCAGCACGTCTTCCCACGCTCGTGGCCGTCTCCTCCAAGTGGTGATAAATCTTCTACCAAGGAGGACATGAGGACGACCTCAGATTTCCCATATCCGCTGGCATCGGTGTGGTCGCTCCATACTTTCAGCATGTGAGCGCAATGTGCAGACATTTTAGAGGAAACGCGCGTGCGCGCGCGCCCTGGACTGCGGTCCCCACGGAATCCGGTATGAATGACAATTCTGAGCTATTAATAGGCGTTCGCATCCGGGCATTCCTATCTCCAGGAACAAGTCCACTGTTTTTTGTTCTGCTTTTTCCTATCGCCGTCGGATCGAGGCCGTTCTCTCTCTCCCTCTCTCTCTCTCGCCGGAAGTTCACCCATAAGAGGCGCTCATTTTTGCACAGAGAAGCTGTCCGATGTGATGTGCCTCTTGGAGCACTCGAAGGAGGCGGTTCGTGGAGGAGCATCACATAGACTAATAGGACTGAGAATCAACGCAATGGAAGTTTGTTCGATGCAAAAGGATAGTAGCAGGTTTACTGTGCCTTTGCTGTGGTTGTAGGATGGTTCTTGAGCGAATAGGCGCAGCGCCACATTGTGACGGAACGCCTCGAGCATGTGCAGCTTGGGCTTTCGCTGAGCAACTGCCGCTCATCATACAGGGAAACCTGAAATCAGCTGTCCGGAGAAACGGGACGTTTTGTGTACATGCCCTTTTCTATGTAATTGCCTGCTGCTCCTGGCTAACTATAGCAGTCATCGATTGTACATAGAAAATAATTACATGAACAAAGTATCTCATGAGATGAGTGGCTGTTCCCATGGGAAACAACGAAGGAGAAGATACACACACGCGCACACGCAGCAGATCCGAAGATCCCTTTAAAGTGGCGTTGGTGACTACCGGAAAATTCCAGACGAAGAGTTTCGACAATTCGCGCACTGCTTGAGGATTCCAGATCGTTCCAGGGCGATGCGGAGTGCTTGCACTCGAGCTGCTACCGACTGGCTGATCTCTTTCTAGTTAGGCGGAGATCGATGGGGTGAAAGCACAACCGACATTCCTTCCGTGGAAAATCGTAGAGAACACTTGAGAATGGAATCCGACGAAGACGTTTCTTCCTCGAAGGAGCCACAAGTCGTTTTTTCTGCACTTTAAGCGGACCTTTGGCGATTCTCCGCCAAAGAATGGAGAGAGCTAGAGCACCACAGGAGAAGGGAGAAGGGAATCCTTAAAGTTACCTTTCTCTTCGCTGGAGGAACCAGCGAAGCACCGAAAGAACAGAACCTCTTTCGTTGTTCGACTGGGGATCTGCTGAACTCCACAAGTAGAGACGTCCACGAGGGCCGGGGAGCTGACTCCTGTGTGCGCATGATGTACGCGTCGATGACGCTCAGCCCGAATGAAACACCTTGGAACGAAGCGTCGAAACTTGTCGTAGGATCCTCTGGCCGGATCCTGAACACCCTAGAGAAAATCCACCGAGGAAAGGTTATGACCATGACACCAAGAAAACCTCAGGCCACAACGCTGCTGTTGCGCGAAGTGGTTTAGCTTACAATGTTTCCAAGAAACAGAATGCTCCCATGTATAGACCGTGTTTTTAAGGGATAGAACATGCAGACCTTGGAATAATGAAGTTATTGGTCGTTGCTACAGCCTGCAAAAACCAATGACCTGCAAAGAACGACCTGCCCGTGTTGGCGGCCACGTGGCTGCTGCAGTCTCCGCACGCGGTGGCACCAAACGTTGCGGATTCGAATCCTACCTGGGGAAGGATCGACGCCGAGAACGGAGTGGGGTGGGGTGCGTCATGGGTTTGGAGTCACCTCCTCCTCAGGGTGACGTTGGTTGATCTGAAGGCTTCAGGTGAGGCAGCTTTGGAGGGAACCGGATGCCCCTGATGAGTGGCCGAAATTGGAAGTTGCCCCTTCAGGGTCCTTCCGAAAATCAAGGAGTCCTTCGGGGTTCCCGCCGGTTGTGAAAATTGAGCCATCTGCCCCTCAGGAAGGAGGGGGTCCTCATCGCATACCAAGGAGCTAGTTGGTACCCTCCACGGGGGTTGCCTCTCCAGAGTGTTAGTAGCGCGCTTCTCCCTTCGGAGAGCGCCCTTCAGGGAAATGGGGAAACGCCCCTTCGAGGTTCTCTGTTCCATCGATGTTTTGATGAACAAAAAAAAGCCTGCGTAGTAGCTCTTGGTTTGTGTATCAATAATCTCTTATTTGTTTGCATATTTAAATAATCATTTTGTTATTATTTTCACATGATACAGCTTTGTGACTTTCAAATCACAACGAGCTATAATGGTGTATCAACTGCCGTGGATTAACAGTTAGAAGAGATGAAGAAAAGGGAAACAAGTGCAACACTTCCAGTCGAAAAATGAGAAAAGATGAAATCGCACATTGGCCAATCTTTTCGGATAGATACGCCCGCGTCGGAGGCCCTGTGGTTGCCGAGTTCCTGCGATCTGCTTCTGCAGCGTCAAGTTCCAAGATGGTGGCATCCCGGTTCATGCTCTTCCTGCTTCCCACGTCCTTCCAGCTTTTTCTTTTTTTTCCCACCCGGTTCACTGAGAGCCGTTGCCCCGTCCCCGCCATGGAGATGTCGGAGACGGCTCGACAACGCGGCCACGTGGGGGCTCGCAAAAGTGTAGTCAGGCGTTGCCGTCACCGTGGTTTCGTGTGTTCTCTCCGTCCGATGCCAACTTGGATGAACTACGGTCGGGAGTGGGATCAAACAGGATCCGAAGGCACAAGGAGGAACATCGTCACTTATTTAGCAAAGGATGTCCTCAGTTGATCCACGGACGGCGCGATTATCGTACTCTGCAAGTAACGCACCGCAATTCGTACTGTCCAAGCGTGTATCTTCGACTGCTTCCACGTGGTTCCAAGTCGTGGATCGCAGAGCTTTTTTTTTTTTTGCTTTTCTGGACCGAGGTTACGTTGCTCATCTCTTTCCCCTACATCGTCCTCTGCACCGATTCGTGGTTGCAGTGCGTCGTGGGTTAGAGTTCTTCCTGCGAGATGGCGCTGGCCGTCCTCCTCCATTCATTCGGGTACCGCACCGGTAGCTGTTTAAACAGGATGCCCCCGATGAGGGCCGGGAAAATGGGAATCGACCTTCGGATTCTTCCAGGAATCAAGGATTGGGGGGGGGGATTCCCCCTCCGGTTGTGCAAAGGAGTGGACCCCCTAGTGTGTCGTAGTGATGGAGTCGGTGTGTCGCGACCTCTCCAGAGAGTGCAAAGAAGCGAGCCGATCCCTTCTTGGAAGCTGCGCCCTTCCGGATTTCGGAAGCGTCCCTTCGGTGCTCCCTTCAGAGGAGGAATAAACAGAAGCGGTTCCCTTGCAAGAGTTTCCTCTGGAGAAGCCATTCTAGGAGCAGATCCTTTTCGGATGTTCTTCGGAAAAGAAAAATGGAGCGGACCCCTCCGGGGGTCCCTCCGGAAAGAATAAGGAACGAGATTCCCTACGAGGTTCCCCTACGGAGACAACCAGGGTGGAGATGAATCTCCATTTCTGGTGATCCCTGCTCAGTTGCCGGGCTCCGTGCCCTTCCTGCACCCCTCCCGGGGTGTCCCCTATCTTGAATTGCACATACCCTCAGGTGGCGTGGAACAGAGTTAAAGAGCTGCGTGGGCGGACAGGCGCGCAGCGGCTCATGAAGTAGCGAACCAAAAAAAAAAAAATCTGGAAAGAAAAAAAAAGCTGGAAGAAAAAGAGCAAAGAACAAAGAAGAAGAGGAATCGAAAGGATTTCCATCATCTTTCTTTCGGGGACGCCACAGAAAGCCAGGATGCAAAGGAGTTCCAAAACTAAAATGTTCGAAATGCAACGTACATCTACGTACAACGCCAAGCACAAACATGGAAATTACACATTATGGAATCCCATGCTTGAGCTTTATTTTACACGCACAAGTGGGTTGTACGTTGTACGCCGTTGTAACCTCAAAGACACAATGCATATTCGTTATAATAGAATCATTTTAATTACGGAATTCATTATTAATTCGTAATTAGAGGTTGACATTTGTTAATTTCACGTTACACACATTCTTGTAAAGCTGTAAACAAAATTCGGGCTATAGAGGGTTAAGGAGCTTCGTGAGTCAGCCCTAAGTGGATGAACGAGCCTTCAGGACTTGGTGAGCCAAAAAAAAAAAAAGAAAACCTAGAAAAAAAAAAAAGAACTGGAAGGGCAGCTGAAGAACCCGAAAGAATTCCCATCATTCTAGGCTCATAGTAACGACCTCCCCACGAGGTCGCCACTGACCTTTTTTCCAAAAAAACACAAAAAAATTCTGAACCAGGATCCGCTGTGCTGGTTGCCACCCTCCTCAATCTGTCTGGGAAAGCGCGCGCTCAGCCTTCTGTCAGCTGCCCTGAGGCAAAAACTTCCGAAAGTTGCGGTGCTATCATAGGAGCTCCATCCTCGTTACAGGGCCTGGAATGCTGATCCCATGACCAGATCTGTAAACCGTCCATAAACATGAACCCTCCATAAACTCCACAGTTCTCTCCAGATCATGGTGTTGTCAGCATGCACGGAATGATGACGACTGGTTCCATGCAGTGCGGTTTACTTTCCGATCTGAACACCACGATCGAATGCCCAGTGGACCTCTTCCCGTTCGAATGGATAATACAACCTGAAAACTTTTGACGAAAGAACGTCTTCAATGTAGGACACTTCTTTTAACAGACGGTTTCCGAATGCGGTGGATCATCTTAACAGTTTGCTGTGGAACTCTACGCATTCAGTTCGATCTCATGCATCTCAATGTCAACAAAAAACAAGAGGCGACCCACATAATTGAGCTTCGGCATTTGACCATCTTGGTCCTCTGGCAAGAATGCGCGCCGAGACTACTCATGCATTGACTTTGCAATTGGTCCGCATTAACTGAATTCTCTGTTCGGCTCTCACCTTACTGCATGCTCGTGGCATTCATAGCGGCTGCTACAGTGACAACGAAAGCAGCGATCCTGAATCTCTGAAGTAGCGAGGAATGTTTTTGATATGCTTGTTTTTCAACCTTTCTGATTGAGGTCTTCGCCTTGGGTTTTTCCGAGGATCCAGCACGCCGTTTCTTTAGGGGATCACTCTTCCTTACGTTTTTTTTTTTTCGGACCGCAAGGTGGGCAACGCCATTCTTCTCCAATAGAAGGAAGCACTCCTTCTAACACGTAACGAGAATTCTCCTCCATAGGTACGTAGAAGAATTCTCGCCCCTCTTTGAGAATGGTCTCTTGAAAGCAGACACATGTTTGGGAGCTTCCGAAACAGCGAGGGCACAATAAAAGCCATCGTTACGCATAGGTGCAACCGATTCTTCCGCAGTCCAGTGATGTGAGCTCAGTGACTCCAGTCCTTCTTTGCTAAAGGATCTTTGTAAAGGAAGAATTTACGACAGGCTCTTTGAGGTGCTCCTAGAGGGACAATCAACTGTTGTGCGTGACCAGCAGCTCTGTGAACAGCACGGGCATGTATTCTTCATCTCAATACAAGCTGAAAGACATAAGCAAAATGAGCCTCATTCTCGTTCCGCCTGCTTCAAAGGGCAAGAGTTTTAGATGCGAAAATGTTATTTAGATGTTCCATTTTTATAAGGGAGGAACGCCCTCTTATAAATCGAGGGTAAGGAATGCCCGATTTATAAGAGGAACGTCAGGACAGAAGCTTCACGGGATGGTACGGACGGCTGCGCAAAATGTCATTCATTTTCGAAAGGACATATATACATATACACACATTCTTCTGTGGACGAGAACCCACATGAGGAGTTTCCAGGTAAGTGAAACTCAGATGGGACAGAGTGGACTCGGAAAGAGCAAGAACTTTTTTTTTTAGAACAGACAGATGAGCGCGCACCTGACACGAACAAAAGGGAACGCATCTGTCGAAGGTCCCTATAAATCCTTTCCTTTCCTTTCCAGGAACAAATGCCCTTCAGCCTGCATCAGGGGATATTTCAGGCAGTGCCTCATCAGTGAATTTGGAGTATTTGATGGAGATGACATGTTCAACGGGTACTGCATCATACGGCATTTTTTTGTCCACAGGCCGTCAGAATCCGAGAGAAACTTATTGGTGCCACTCTGACGAACGACACTTGTCTGTCCACAGGCGCACTTCGATTAGTATGCTGAGAAGAAAAAAAGCAACCTCTCATGCATCCCAGAGACAGCATCAGCATCAAGTCTATGTGGAAAGCAATCCATGATGTGCTCACAGATTCATGCTGAGTACTCAAAGAAGTCTGCAGTTGGAAACGATTCATGTCTTCCTCCATGCTCCCCAAGAGAAAAAGTGCAGCACTCGATGCACAACGAAGAGATCTGTGAACGAGAAGATCTGATGAGTCAGTCTGATGGACAACGGAATCTGTGAAGACCCTTTGCCATCTTCAATGGAATCAAGAACAACTGTTTTCACATTGGTCTCGGTTTCTTGCACCAGTGGAAAGAAATCCCAAAATCCGGTCCACAAGCAAGACAAAAAATAGATGCCGAGGGATCATCCGGATGGCTCAGTCGTCTTGAGACGTCCATAAAAGCCCAGCTAACTCATCTCAGCCTAGTAATCCGTAAGCAACTTCATCCAGCTTTGCATGCAGATCCTTCAGGGAAGTGGAGGAACTTCAGGAAGTCGGCCTCCAGCGCGCGCGCTGGTGGAGCCTCTGGGCGAAGCAGACCGACCATGATACTTCGCTTCCCGATAGTTTTTCCTTTGAGTTCGCGCGCCGTCTTTCTGCGAAGAATCAGAAACTCTCGCAAGCGGCCGACTTTCCTGGTTCTGGTGAAACGCGACCTCCGCGCGGAGAGGACGAAGGACTAAGAACCGGTCTTTGCGTTCCGAGGTATACCAGGAGCCGAAGAAAATCTGTCCAGGTCTTCCGACGAGCGCGGGCGTCAGCCTGCCTGCCGTCAACCTCAAAGAGCAGACTGGGAATGTTCCAGGATGCCCTCCCGACAGATCCCTCGACGACATGAGCCCGGACGCAGAAGACGGCCCGACGCCGCGCGCTCGATGAGGACCAAACCTGCACAGCACCATTGGATTCCTCAGGAAGGCAACCCACTCGCACGGACGCGCGCAGTTGGGTTGCCTTCCAGGAGACAAGAGCACACTTCCCATCAGCAGGAATGGAAGACGTGATGGACAGATCCCACTGGAAGTGGTTGAGCGGGGAAGATGGACTCTGGCTTCAAATGGTGGTGGTTTAAGGGAAGACTCCAAGTAAAATAGTGGACGACGATCGTCGTCTCTTTCTTCGCGGGGAAAGACCGGAAGCAGAGGGAGCTGACGCTTTTGTTTCCATCTTCTCTTGCAAAAGTTGCTTGCGCCATGCTTTCCCGCCGACTTGTGCGGCGCGCGACCAGGAAGCACCAAGCTGTCCTCCCACACCTTCATAGCGGTGAGAACGCCATGCAGACCCATTGCAAGGGTGCTCCGGAAGCGCTCTCAGCTTTCCAATCAGCCGAGGCAGCTCTCCTCTTTCGCTTTCCCCTATGATCCCTGGGTCAGTTCTGCAGCCCCACACCCCTTCCACCTCTGCTTTCTCCCTTCAGTAAACAGCAGTGCAAGGTCAGCAGGAAGGTCGTGGTCCACTCGCGTCCACGCTTCCCCACCCTTGGTGCGACCGGCAGTTTGTAGAGGACTCGCAAGCTGGAGGAGGAGCCACCCTGGTGGGGCGACCCGTTCGGTTCCAGACGTCGCAGGCGGGCTTCCGGAGACCCTCTAAACTCCCTCAGGCAATGTGCGTCTTTCGCGCGACTTCAAGTCTCCTTGTGCAAACTCTTCCGGTCTCCGACGGAGGCAGACGCCTTGCCTGCGCAGGCGCACAAGGCGTCTCCGCTCACAAGAAATCCCGACGCTTGGTGGTGTCCCGTGGGCGCCCTCCCTCGCGAGAGCAAGCACAGGCCCCTGGACCGAGTGAAAGGTTGCGCTTCCTGCATGCGCGCGCTTTCGGTCCTTGTGTACATTCCAGGTGCTCCCAGCTCCCTGCCTTCCTCACCCCGCGTTTCTTCCTTTCGCACCTACTTGTCGGCGTCCATCCAGATGCCTGCTGATGCGCGTCTCGGCTTCTGCAGCCAGGCAGAGAGACGCCGGGCACCTTGCCTCCGGCTCCTCCTGCAGTACTGGACTGACGGACGAGCGTTCCGCTGAAGGAAGTTCCTGGTTTCGGGAATCCGAGATCTCCTGGGTGCTTCCGTCGGGAACGAATGGAGGAGAGGCGAGAGACGCTAACAGCACATCCTCCATCAGTCCCGGCGGATTCTTTGGTTGTCCTCCCCCCCCCCCCCCTGCCGCTGTCGCCGACCGGGCTCTCGTCGCGGGCGCAAACCGCCCGTCGCTCTGAGGTTCCTTGCGCGCAAACACCGCGCGCCTTGGAGGCGAGCATGACTCCCTGAAGGCAACGTTTCCTCCTGTTGCAAGCAGGAAGGAATTCGGGCGGGGCTCCTTGAGGAGTCCCCGGGTCGCGCTTCTCGATGCCGTGAGCGTCTCAGGAGGTGCGTCGGGGAGCTGTGAGCACCCCTCCCCCTCACGCGGACGGGGAAATGGGAAGGGAAGTGGGAAAGAATCGGCTGACGTCGCGGCGTCCTCCGATTCCAAGCTCATCCAGCGAGCTTGGCAGTTCCCACAGCGGTGCCAGCCATGCACCACTGCGGGAACTGCGAAGCCTTGTCGCTGTCCCCCTGCCCCCGCCCGGAACAGGAACGCTTGCGCTCCAAGCTGAAAATGGACGCATCAGTATCTGTGGTCGCATCCTGAAACGTCCTTCCCAGCTGATGTCGTTCCCTGCCTCCAGGTGCACCTCCTTTCTCGTGGCAGACCCAGAGCGTGGAACGCCTAGGGAGGAAAGCGCCCTCTGAGGACAAAGCAGTCCAGCCGGCCATCCCTCCAGCCACAAGTTTCGATGTGATGTGGCGTCACAGACGGATTCGGCAACGGGCCCTGAGGGACACGATGATCAGAGGGAAAGGCCTCGACGACAGGTTTTTTGTTCCTCCGAAGGGCGGGTTCGGCCTGGTAGCCGGACGTAAAGTTGGGAGACGACCAGAGAGGAAACTTCGTGCAGCATGATAAAAACGATATCGCGATGACTGCCGTGGTGAGTTGCAGAAAGCAGGCAATGATGGCGCTCTCTGATTTGATTGGTCAGTCGTATCTCATGCCTCCCGTTTATGGCTTTTCTTTGTCTCTAAAGAAACCAAAGCATGTTGACAGCTGTAGGCATTCATCCGGTTTACTTTTCCCACAGTTTTCCACTTCTTCCTTATTGCCCCGTTTTCAAGATTTTCTCTTCTGCTTCCTCAGGAAAAGTTCACAACGAGGTATCACTTTGTTTTTGCCTTCACCCATCAATAAGAAATGTCGGGTGGTTGAATGATGAATTAGGTGATTCTTATTTTCTCCTCAGGCTGCAACCACCGCCTCCCCATGGTATTCAGAAGGATGAACGTCTCAGGAGCAGTTTCAGGAACGGTCAACATCCTTCCCACTGTCCGTTCCTCATCAGGATCTTCGTTGATCCCAGCTTGAGGAACGGGTCTTTGATATAATAATGCAACAAATGTCAAAGAATATCTCATGAATCACTAAAGACGCAAACGAATTCGACATTACGAGAGTACCCGCCATTTTTATCAGTCTCATTGAAAATGCAACTCTCGCATCGGAAGAGGCAAACCATAAGAAATGGGAGCGGCAATGGAGGCGTCGGAGGGAGCGCGCCCCCTGTCGTAGGGGCAAAGGATGTGTGGGATCGGGGAAAGGACGGAGTACAGGAGGAGGATTGCAAGTTCCCTAGAGGTCGGGTGAGTTCGTCGAGATTGCGTGCCAGGACGCGCGTCCCGGGATACGAATCTGAGACATCGGAGTGGCCACCGCCTGTAGTGGAAGAATATTACGGGAAGACTTAAGGACAAGAGCTAGATAGGACCCGTCTAGTAGCTCTTGTGATTTTCAAAGTGCAATGTAATGGAATCTTCTCCCTCTTATGTGTTTATTTACCCCCTTTTTGAAACCACTTTGCAAAATTTTGAATAAATTCGACTAGTTCACAAATTACTTTCGCGGAAGCCATTTTTTCCCATCTCTTCTAAAACAACGCGCTTCGAATACGGCGATTCGCGGCGAATCCAAATCCCGTTATTCCAGAAGCCAGGTAAGTTCGCGGCGATTTTCTGTGAATCATTAATCCATAATTTCTGAACACATGTGCAGAACTGCCTTCTTTTTGTTTTTGGTTCTGTTTTCGATGAAGGGCAATCGCTATTGAGGAAAAGCATGTAACAGCAATTGCTTAGAAACACACCAATCATTTTCAAAATCATTTCTACTTTCTTTGTTCTGGAAATGCTCTATTTCCTTATCCTCCCATGTTACCAAGTGTGTTTTGGTTCTAATCAATTCATGATCTTGACGATGAACTCAAATAAGCTCTTGGGATGTGCCAACAGTTCATTTGAGCACGCCTTCTTGAAGTCTCACTTTCCTGACGTATATGTATGCTCGTCTTCTTTTTGGAAAAGATGTTGTCATTTATGCGTCTTTTATGTGTCTTTTGGGAAAGATATGCAATAACATAAGCGATTTTTTCCTGTAAGACATGTTTGCTGAAGACTGAAAAGTCAAACCACGCACAAATATGCTCACTTCCAGCTTCCAGTTCCAATAATTTAGGACCTGACTTTTAAAATTAGGTCTGCAAGCGACCTACCCCATAAAACTGTTTTCTTTAAGATTCACACTTGTTCTTCCGTTTCAATAAAGCAGATGAATGTTAACAGTAGTAACGAAGTTGTTCTTTAATCATGGCTTGCAAAAGTTATTTCACCGATTACAGAAGGAGCGTTCACAGAGAACAGTTTGAGCATCCCTTAGGCCCCGAACTTCAAGAATGCCAACCAGCGAGCCGATGAAAGAGAGAAGTGCCTTAGAATATGAAAGCAAATGTTTATCCAAACTCGCATATCTTAAATGACATGAGATTTAATGGACTGCCTTCTTGAGAATAAAGCATGATTTTACAGATGACGTGCACAACAGTCTGGAGAGATTTCGCCATTACAGTTCTGAGTGAGGTATGAATTTTTGCCAAAGAGTTCCAGATCTTCTAGGTAAATGAAAAGGAGACTAAGTGATCGGTTAAAAAGAAGGAAGTAAACGCGAGCAATTTGAATATTCAAAAAAAAAAAAAAAAAAACTCACAGAAAATTGGACTTTTCCCTTTGGCTAAAAACCACGTATGCTTTTTTTTTTTTTGTGTGTGTGTGTGTGTGTGTGTGTGCACGACTTGAAAGTGTTAAACCAGATTAACTTGACAAAACGATTTTCTGTGCGAACTGCAAAAAGAAATGGAAAAGCTCATCCCAATGCTGCCCATTTGGGATGAGACAAATACGTGGAACTTGGCACAGAGTACTGAGTTAAGTACTGAACGGAAACCCCAAATCTTTCCAAAGAGGAACGAGGAAGAACGATGCAAGAAGAAAAATGGGATGACTAATGAAGTATTCCATGAATCGGACAAGTTCAAGTGGACACTGCTTCGATGAAACCTATGCTTGAAGCTAGCAAAAACGCGACGATTTTATTCCAAATGGAATTGTGCAAAGCAGGAAGCTCCATGGAAAAATAACAGTAAACCAACGGTTCAGAAATGGGCAAAATTCGTACCCATCTTCGTTTAACCACGTTTGCCGTTCATCACTTCTTGTGCTGTAGTTCTGCACGATGGCTATCATGAGAAGATGTTCTTCGGGAAGCGCTTTTGCCACCTGAAACTGTAAGCAGCTTTTTCCATGTTGAAGACGTCCTAATTGTGAATGTATGCATTTTTGGAAAATACTTATGGTGTTGTAAGTGCTTTAGGGGGAGGGGGGAAAGAAAAAAACTCATTATATCTGACACCGTTTGAGCCCATCACACTGCTCTAGAAGCACAAAATCCGAGACACTCGGATAAATCTTGATGCTTCTCATTTTATGTCATCACATCCAACTAGTGTAGCAAATAATCTCACTTGTGCATTTTATTGAAAATGAAAAAAAAAAAAAAAAACAATCTCTGTTCTTTTTTATTCATTACAATTTAGTTTTCATTTAGTTTTCATCAGAAAATCTAAGAAAGGATTTCCTTCAGCTGGGACAGTCCAATCGGATCAACTAAATTTCTTTATTCAGTGTTCAGTGATTGAAGATGAATTTTGATCCAAGGTTAAAGGTGACGGAAACTCTGTGCACAACTACATATGCTGGAGGCTCGCACAGGTGGCAAACTTAATTACAGACATTGGACTGAAGGATCGAACTTGGTCTAAAGGAAACGAAAAAATCAAAGTGTTCGTCTGTTCCAAGTTATGACACTGACTGTGAGGAGTAACTGAACATTCAGATCTCTTAATGGGGATCACCATTTAGTTGTAGTCTGAGATTATTATCACTGCACTAGTTGCTCAGAAGATAGAACGAAAATACTCTTCCAGGTTTTCAATCTCTTTTTATCAGGGAAAGTGTAACGTACTGCAGCTCATGAGCGCTTAAATCGATACCGTGACCGTAACTGGTGGTGTTCCTGAACACACTACTGCAGTGACCTCGACATTTTGGTGTCGTTTTTCCCGACAGTCGAGCAGTTTCCGAACACAGGATGATCACTTGTAACTCTGGATAGCTTTTAAGTTTGCATGCTGAGTTAATTTCTCCTGAAGAATAATTACGTGCCGTGTTGTTGAGTAGATGTGACAGAACACACACTACATTGAAATAGCATGATCCTCAAACGCTTAGGCACTTGACACGTTTCTTTTGACCACATGCCCAATTACTAAAGTCGAATTACTAAGTCCGTTTCACATATATGCCGTATTCGTTGAATTCAACATCAGGATAACCTAGAGGCATCTGTACTAAGTGAAGAATCTTCAACTCTAGTGATTATTTTCCAACAGCTCGAAAATTAAGAAAACAAGAGCTTCAAATGTTATCGTCATTCCTCCAATGATCGAGGTCGCAGCTTTCTTTCGTTCCAATATCTCAGCGTAGCAATTAATGGTTATCGCGGCATTCAAGTTAGGCAATAGACAAATGAGAGACATGTGCAATTATAGTGGTCAACATAACACATAATTAAGTAGCTCGAAATACTCTCTGCTGCATGCCTTTACAAAGGCATTCAAAAATTCACTGCTTTGTCTTTCAGCATGCATATACAATTGTATAAGGTCCTGTATCAGTATAATCCATGTGACCGTCCTCTGCGATCTTGTGTAATCTAAATGATAATGAAGAGAGGAAATTCTGGATCTTAGGAAATAATCTAGTCTTAGAGTCTAGTGAGAAATCTATCTAAGATGTTTTCGTGCTTCTAACTCACGATTACATTAAGAGAAACTGAACTGACACTTGGAGAGAGAAGACAACTTCTGGAAGCCAGCAGAACATTGAAAAATCTCAGAAGATGGCTTACAGTTTCCTCCTGGATCCAGTACCAAGCCTCTGGAGCAAAGGTACGAGGAAGAAGTTGATTCACGCGTAAAAGCCACTTCCATTGGAATGACATTTTCCCTGCACTTCCAATTGAAACTTCGTTTCGCTCCCGGTACGCATGGCACCAACGTACTGGCTTCAATTATTCTTCCTTGCTTTTTGATCGACTGCTTCTGTTTGAATTTCGAGACAGACTTGCGAAAGGTTTCCGTACTGTTTTTCAAGGATTTGGGGTGTTCCGCTCGCTGGCTAACAGAATGCTGCCTTTTCCTGAACGTGGTTTCAAAGATACACTGAGGCTGGAAATTAACCAAGCCCATCCGACCTCCTGGGTCACAGACGTCCTCACTTTCATAGTTCACACAAAAGCCTTCATATGGAATGAGAAGTTCTTCGCAGAATTGGGGTAAGCACTGGGGCACTCCACCCTCACTCACCGCCCATATGTTGCCCAGGGAACATGGTCCTCTGGAGAATAGCCTGTAACAAGTACCGGAAACGTCGTGAATATGGCCTTCAGAACAAGCACAATGAACCTCTCCCAGCCAGTTTATGTATGCTTTCTGATTTGGTTTATTGCACAGAATCCTGTCGTGTGGATCAAGGCAACGCTGCAGAACTGGGACGAAAATCTGATCCTCCTCACAGAGCTGAGGAACACAGTTTGCCAACCTAGTTTCCTTGTTTCCCAAAATCCATCTTCCCGTTTCACATGGTTGGTTCAGTGCCACACAATCCCCATCGACTGATCTCATTTGATTTCTAGAACACCCGTCAGGCAGCTCATCCACTCCTTCCAAAGGTAAAGGTATTGCCGATAAGTCAGGGGTGACAAGACTGACTAATAGGGATTCTATTTGGGGATTCAGACTTTGAGGGGTTGTACTCGGCTGTAGGCTCGGCTGTAGACTCGGTTGTAGACTGGGTTGGGAGGGGAGATTCTCAGTGATGCAAGATACGGCAAACCCAACAGTGAGCATGAACGAATTGATAAGTCCAGTTGTGAACAAACTTACGCGCTGATCAGGGATATTGAGATAAATAAGTTGGTTTTGCATAGAAAAATCGTCGTTATCGTTTCTCTCAAAAGACTCTCGGGGAACTCTGATCGCCTCGTATGCATGCTTGGCTGTCAAGAGTCCAGATGCAACAGATATTCCCCCTAATGCTGGGCACACAGCCATGACACAAAAAGAATTGCTATCACCCAGAGACTTTCTTTATCAGACTTCCTTTGTCATAATCATAGTGAATGGAACTGTGCTGACTCACGGTGATCGGCTGTTCTTAAAAGCTACTCAGATCACTCATCTTGACCCCTGGAAACGTGACCTACACATGACAAAATGAAACACCACCGTTACGGTGATTTTCTGTCAGAGAGAGAAAACATTTTGATAAAAGAATAGCATAACCAGTGCCGATAGCTGAACACCCTATGGAATTGAAAACAGGAGTAGCAATGGTGGCCGAACAGCATGCTTTCAATTAACACAACTCTTTTGGGGGGGGGAAGGGGGAGGGGGGGGGTGAACAAACTGAGAAATAAATACATTTTGGCTCCGCAACTCGTACTACAAGCAACTACAAATCCAAAGAACCAATATTATTTAATGTTCTCTCAAAGCCTGAATGACAGAAGAACACGAAAACGTGTGAGTAGTCGACAAACACTGAGCATGACTGGTCCTCATTGAGGTAAACCGCAAATGATCCAAATAACTGTTCCTCTGCTGCCTTTTTTTTTTTTTTTAATTGAAAGAAAGAGCAATGAAGATTCCTGGGAGAATTAAAATCTGGGAAAATCAACAAAAAGAGGATAGCTTTTCCTTCCTATTCTTTAGTTTACACGTTTATCCAGATCTTTTGAGTTACCGTGGTTTCACTGAAATTTCACATTTTTTTTTTCTTTCTCGGAGTTCAAGGCTGATTTCTCAGTTCCAAGACCTTTATTTTACGTACACAATTTACTACATGGTTGATTCTTATTAATCAGACACAGAGACCTGTATCTGTATATGCAGACATATACTGAATAGTACGGTGGATTAAAAAGCAAAACATTCTTGTACACCTGTAAGTCTCCATAAACTGAATCTTTGTATTTCTTTTCTTCGTATTGATCTTCCTCATTATTGTTTCACTGAACGAAATGCTTACATGATATACTTCATCTCATCTGAATCCTCGGAGGCGAATCTTTCGGGTTTTAAAATTACCCTTCAAAATGTTGGAAATATTCCAAGTTAGCTTTGTGCAAAATGTGAGATTTGCTCTCTGTGCTGTGCTGCTCAATCAATTGTAGTTTCGACTTTCACATCTAAGTTAGGAAGACTTCTAGATATCATTTCCAAATATTTACACTTGGACAGGATATAAATGGATGGAGGATGATGACAGGAAGCCACTAATAGAAAATGCTCTGTATTCAAGGTTTTCTTGAAGTGCTGCTGTTTCCTACTGTGTTTGTGGGATCATTGGGAAAGTTCCCTGTTTCAATGATTTCTCCTTATGACTACTTTGAGCTTTTTAAAACAGAAATACTTATCCATTGATGTGCACTGGCTGCAATACGGTGATGGGAAACATCACTAATAGACAATTTTCTGCTTCAAGCAATCAAATCCTGATCAAAAATTAACTAGTAACAAAAGCTGCAAGATTCAGATTTAGTTCAGCATGCTTTCATTTAGCAGCATCTTTTTAGAGAAACATGACCAAAAGCCTTCCCTTAATGTAATTCCATAAATATAAACACTGCAAAAAAAAAAATAGGTGGGTCATTTGCATCCCCTTGTGCTGTGTATTTATGAAAATACTTACATGTAGACTATAGAGTAATTACTTGCAAATTTCTATTGTATGTCTAGCTCATCTTTAAGAACATTAAGTCAATCAAAGTCAACCAAGCTGTCATGTATTTTCTGGCATAATCCTTTCTTCAATGTAGTGTTACAAAACAATTTATCATGCATGAGAAACCCCGGATGGAGAAACAAATGTTTCATTGTTAATCACATTTACTGACAAGTGCCATGCTGAACAAGTGCAAATCAACTCCTTAATGTCCTTTCCCTTTACTACACTGACCAACAGAGATGCTTAGCCAAGACAAGATCGCACTTCACAATAGCACAAAAGCATTTCCAAACACAAATACGAGGTTTTCTGCAATTAACGTGATCTACAACGGTTAGGCTTTTTTCTCCAAATTAAATGAACGAAATCAGTCTCCCATTCAAAGCAAGCAACAGAACCAAACACGTAGAACCTGCACATGTTGCATGTGTAACTGGCCTTCGTAAGTCGCAATTTAAAATTACATCCTTAAAATGTTGCCGTGCTTGCTAACGCTCTCATACTGAAACTTCTGCACAGTTTCGGCTATACTTGCTTCAGTTTTGTGTACTGTACCTTATCACAAGGTACACGGTTACTGCAGCATTACTAAAAAGAGTGCAGGATGAGAGAAATACATTAGCTGTAATCCCTGTTTTGCACAATTATTGCAATGCATATGAGATGAAATAAATGAAATAAAACATCACACTGTTTCATATAAAGATTTATTTATAATCGAACTACAAGTTCCCCAATGCATTCGCAGGATGCTTTAGGTTTTCAGTTTTCTTCACCATTACCTAAAAAGAGAAAGAATAAAGGTAAGTCCAGCAGTCTGTAATAAGCAAATATTTTCGAAACTTAAAGATTCAGACGTAAAAGAACATCATAATTTCTCTGTGTAAACCGCGAAGTATTTGAACATTTTCATCAGCTTAAGTCATTTTTTCATAAAACTGCAAATTCCAGGATTACCTTCAAATTGATTACGGGGATGCTATACAACACACAAAGGACAGCCATCCACTGCAAGACACACTCCATGACTAACTGCTGCGCCGCGTGTGAACGGAGGAAGTGGAACATGAGCTACGTAGACCAATCCAGTATCGTTCGCGATGTTGCCAAAGTCAGAGGAATTTTCATCAACACATAACAAAAGATCGAACAAAAACTTGGACGTTGTCATTAATCCTGGTTATTTGTTACACAATAAGCATCATCAATTATAGCTTTAATCACAAAACTTCAAAATAATTGCATAAAAGGAAGTACTTTACCTATTTATTGCTAAGTAATAATGATCTGACTTCAGTTACTTTTACCTGTTCTCACTCTTTGTTTTGCTTTATAACCTATGAAGTCAAAATAATGAACAATGGTAGTAAATAAATGGCGTTTTTTCTTCATTAAGGGCCGAATTCCATCCGTCTACATGCTTCATCATAAATATGATTTTCCATGTTGATTTCTTATTGATCTTTTAATTTCTGTTATTGAACTTAAGGTATTCATTGATGAGAAACGTTTGAATTTTAGGATTTTGTAAGAAAAATTTGATTGAATAAAACATCATCGCATTCTGCTATCCGAAAGAAAGTATTTCATGGCTCCTGTACCTCTTGATAGAGAATGACATGGATGATCTTACGATAAAAAAATACATCTTTTATTCATTTTTGTTTCCACTTTTTCTTAAACTTTTAATTTGTTTAAATACTTTGCACACGATTGGTTAGAATCGATAGGAATATCTTTTGTTGTTGCTAATTTTCTTTCAGAATGCCTTTTGCAGACTGATTCCGAGGAAAATTTGTCTTACTGCTAATTCTCTTACTCTTTATTTCATCGGAAATCATAGCTCGATATTCTCTAAACATTTATTTATTTTTTATTGAAAAACCGGAAATTACCTGTAATTCCTGGAGACTACTTGCATGGTCTCTTTTTCAGATTATATTTCATTTCGTATTCTGATAAAAAGCTCGAGGAAGCATCCAATGTTTCCGTTGCTGTGGGATGCTGTGTTTATGCTGTGGGATGATATGATAAAAATAAGGAAAATTTTCCACTTGCATGAAATGCTGAGGCACAATCTTTCATAATAAATAACCTCGCAAACCTCATTCCATCCATCCCCATCATAATCCTAGAAATTACCATAGTCCTCATCCAAGCTTACATTTTCACTACACTAACATCATTATACACAAACAAGTAACCACAATAACAAATCAACCCTTCTTTCTACATCCCTACAGACCCTGACCCATCCTCACCTCTCTTTCACTCCCATCAATAACCCTATCCCTAACATGCCTCATACACAACATCTACTCACCTCTCACCCTATGCATTACAACAACAATCTTAAATAGACTCCTCTGGGAAAAAGATATAAAGCGAGAATCCTCATTTATCGGTATCCTCCCAATAAAAATAATAAAAACATTTTAATTTGCAATAATCACATTTATTATCTCAGAATTTTTCTATTTATTTCCTTCTTTTGATCATTCTTCCATGCTAGATTAGCTAATGTTGGAAGAAGACACGAATATTGTTCTATGATAATAACAATTTTAAATCATATCAGTTGGAGCAATTCTTTTTCTAGTCTTTGGTCATTCTTGTTGTACACTCCTCACCTGAGATTGTTCCTAGGGTAGAATGTGTATCGAAAAATATTTAAATATATGGAAGAAAAGCAAAAGGAAGATTTTCCACTTGTATCCTAGGTGCACTTCTAGAAATGCAATTCCTTCTTAAGGAGAGTTGAAAGATGGAGTCTTTTCTTTTCTGATGGAGGGATGCGATAAGGAAAAGTATGAAAATAAGCTTAGAGTGATAAGAATGGAAGTTCTAAGAAAAACTCTCAAGTGTTTTTATCACTTCATTAGTTTTCATAAACGCCGGGGAGTTTTGATGTGCCGGAGAAATATCAAAAGAGCATAAATAAAAAGAATAAAAGATAGTGATTTTGAGAATACCTTTGAAACAAAGGAAAAATGAAACATTCAATTGTCATTCATGATAAAACCTTCGATAATGCTTCCTAATGGTAGCCATTAGGATTGCCAAAAATATTCAAAATACTGAAGAAGGAAGGATAAGGAATTTGCGAACCCAATAAGAAATCGATAGAGAAAATGTCTTAACATACAAAGTCAATGAAAGACTCGGCATACTGCAAGTTACTTGCATTATTACTTGCATCAATGGTAGAGTTTATGACTGGCAGCAATGCAATCAGCATCCTTGTCTTAGTGTGTGATGTATGGGTATTTTAGATCGTAAAATCGTATGTATCGTGAATGGAGAAAGTTACGGTTTGGTTATTAAAAACTGAAGGTATTCAAAGGAAACAGAAATCATAGTAATGGGGATTAATTAATTTTGTCTTTTTTGCCATTGTCTCTTTGCTATTCTCTGGAAATTCTCTTTTGGGTTTGTGAAACAGGATAAATCATCGAAGGAGTAGGCGTGGCAATCACCAAGGCTACCAAATAAATGGTGAAGTAAACTTCGGTCATTAAGATTCATCCAGATGTGGATTTAGGTTGTTAAAGCAAATGGAAGGTTTGGAAGAGGAATCAGTGAATAAAGTTGAATATGAGAATGAAAGTTGATTTTGTGTTGTGAGATTACTTATGCATTTATTTTAGATCTCCGTGAGTTCTTGTTTGTTGTGTTTAGTACCGAAAGTGAGATCGTCTCGTGTTCGATATCGTTGCCTGTAACGTGCATTACTGTCTTCCATACAGAACATTTTACTTAAAATATAGGTTTGACCAATCCTTTGCTTGGTTCTTGGGAGTAGGCGGAAGGTTTGAAAACATGTACCCAGTTTAAGGTCTAGTAAACCATAAAATGTAGGTTTTCCAATGAAGTTCTAGTTGATTTCAAGCAAATATGTTGGAAATAGTTGATGAAACTCTGTTTGCACAACTCTTACTATTCCTGTACTTTGAAATTGTTTAGGTGTTTTAATCATTTATTTTTTGTTTACAGGAATTTTGTGTTTTGGTAATAAGTGATGGATTTCATGCACCTCATTGAATTCATGAAGTTGTGCTTTGTGTTTAGGTTTTACTTAATGTGAAATCAAAGTATGTTTTGTGCTTGAGTATGGTTTTTTTTGATTTGTGAACTACTTTTGAACCCCATATGTATTACTGAAATTGTTCTGCATGTTCCAATATTGTGTGATTCATCTTATATCTTATGTAGTCACAAGTGATTGGTTGCAACTTAAAGGTTATTGAAAGTCTTCAAAGTACATACACTGCTACTTGTACATACACTGCTCTTGATGTACTTGATGACTAAAATGTTTTGGTCAGCAATGCAGTCATTTGCTTTTCTTTGTGCACTTTGATTCTTTGTTGATAATCAAAAGATGTTCAGGACATGGTTTTGTCTACTCAAGTTTGTAATAGATAGACAGGTAAGTTTTTGAAAAAAGGTAATAAGTGCAGAAGTAGAGATTTGGCTGATTACAACAGAGCTGGATTGTGAGGACAATATGAATTCTGTGTACACAGAGCCATCTGAGAGCAGTTTAGCCAAAAGGGAAGTAATAAGAAGAGAGGCTTCAGAAACTGATTGGAATGAAAATAGCATGTGAGAACAGATTAGGATCAGAGTATTGTTACTCTGATTGGAAAATGAAGAAAAGCTTAATGATGCAGGTATTCTTGGATTGCTCTGAATGAGTAGCTGGACTTGAAATACCATTCTTGGAATACCGTCTTCTAGAAGTCCATGTTGTTACTGTCATAAATACTTTGTCATTTGTTTATGAGTGCAGTGAGGTTGATCCTTAAATTTCATTTGTTCCAAAAGACAAAGGAACTTCTGTACCAGAGTCACAATTGAAAGCAACAGCTATGGGATGACCATATCATTGGGAAAAAAAAGAAAAAAAAATCCACAGAGAAGACTAACAGGACCAGACATAGTTTAGAACGGAAAAGTTTTGTGATACAGCAGATTTTATGGAGATCCTGACATTGTTGAGAAAGACTAATTAGTAAACCATCAGAGGTAGATAAAAGGACAAACAGTTTTCCCCAAAAGATCCTGAAGATAGGTTTTGAATCAAGAGCAGAAAATTTTGACATTCTTGGTGTAACATAAATTTTCAGCAAACATTCCATTTTCAATATTTCATGTCTTTGACAGCTAAAACTAAGAAGGGTGAAGGGAAAAGTCTTTGTGAAAGAAATCTTCAAAAGAAACTGTTAGGGAGATTGTTACCCCAGATTTCCGAATAAGTAAAACTACTGAAACAGAATGGTTGAGTAAACAAAAACAAAATTTCGCATTACACATGAAGGGAATGGAACCATTGTTCCATTCATCGAATAAAATCATGATCAAATGGTAGTGTAAAACCAAAACTCGTTATTTGTCAGGAAACCATGCCCCATAGGACAAGTGATTCAAATTTTCTTGATATTCACTATTTGATATCACGAAAACGCTAAATTGATTTTATAAAGTTCATCTTGAAGCGTGGCTGCTTCTGGATAACACCATTCTATGTCCATCGTCTCCGGTTTGTATTATCTGGGAAATATTTCTGCTTTAGCGCGCTGCCCCTTCGAAACATGTGAAGGTGGCTGAGGGTGTTGGGTAGTTGATGTCTTCCATGCGACTTGATTTGGGAATTGTAGCGTGTTCAGCTGTCATCCTTTTTGCTGGCGCACATCCCAGTTGGCCCATGTGCTATCTGCGTTCTCCTGTTTCCGGATTCTGTTTCACGCTCAGTTCGGGACTGCTCATCGGCTCTCCGTTCTCAGGCAGCTGTTCTTCATCCTCAACATCAACCTCAGTCATCTTGAGTGGAGAAAGCGTTGCTGGGGCATATAGATCGTCATCGTCTTGACGACCCTGGGCTCAGAGTAAATCCATTTTTAACCTCAGAGCGGTGCAGCTGGGACTGGAAGTGTCTGTTATAAGAGTTTGTGTGTCGATCTTCTCGAAAAATCTAGGGACTCCTGAATTCTGCCCTGCTACAGGAATTTCGGGAAGATCGATTTGATGTATATCCACAGAGCCCTGGAAGTCACCGATCCCACGTGGAAACGTTGGCAGTTAGTGGATCGGATAACTTGAAGACGGAGATAGAGAATTCATTACAACGAATCGACTTTCCAACAACAGTTTTGGAAAATTCTCTAAAAGTTTTCCGTTTCATCAGGCTAATCATGTTTTAAGTGTAGAATCTAGATTTGAGGAATTGTGCAAAACACTGACCAATTTTATTTTTTTTTAAGAAAAAAGCTTGTGATAGATTTTGGTGTCAGTTGGGATTATTCACGAAGGGAGGCGAAATTCCGAATTTCTAGGTTTTCAATTAATAGCATGAATTTTTTCTAAAAGCGAGTTGATCATACAAAGGGAGAAAGCATGCTTCGAAATTCGAAGGTAAGCAGAAAGCTTAATATCTGATAACTTCCTGGTGCAATTAAAGCTTGCTTAGGTGATCCAGAAAATCCATGTGCTTCACAATATGTGAAGGGATGTTGAAAAGAGTGACGTAACGCCGTCATTTTCTCACCGCGATTGTGCTATAAGCTTACTCTGGCAGGCTATCAGTCGATCATTACAATTTCATTACTATTAACAGTTTATAAATGCAGTGATACTTCACTCGATTATAGATTCAGTGTTACTTTCTAACTAGTTATGGAGAATGTGAGATGTCTAAGATCAAGGATGTTTTATGTTGATCTCAGAGACATACCATGATCCGAAGATAAATGAAGACACGAAGAGAAGCTGAATATTTAAAAATTAGCAACTTCTATTCGTTTTTAGAATCCAGCATATATCTGTGAATTGTTATTTTCCTAAAATATTGTTAATGGATATTTCTCCATGGCTAGCATTAGCTGGAAGGCACTGATCTCCCTTGGCGGTTTTTCATGAAGAGTAATGAACGAAACCACTTCTCTTCGTTTCTTAATATTTGAGTATATTTTATCCACACTACCGATATGTTTTCTCAAGATTTCGATTTTGTTGCGAATACCTTTTATTGCAGTTTGCTGCTTTATTTGTAGTTCAATGACGTAATCACAGAAAAGTCTAGCCGATCACCTGTGCTCTCACCTCTTAAAGCATCTGTTTGTCAGGCGATATTTACCTTAGATCTCTCTTGTTTAAGCAAAACAGGAAGATGACTCATGCTCCATGATTTTTCCCAAATCTCTCCACTTCTGATTGATTTTACGTCGACTTGAGGTTTTTGTCTAGGTTTTTCATCAACTGGATCTCCGGATATCGATGTGAATGTATTTCCTCCTAAAATCAATTTCTGTAGGCAATCTCAGTTCTATGGGGACCACCACTGCGTTTCCAGTTCTAAAATTAATGATAGCCATCCTGTATCTTCATGTAACAGTGGCTAATTACTGATTTCATAACAACTTGCTGAATTAACCAAAACGGTATTGTAGTTGGTAGGCAAATTTTTACAAAACGTAAAGCCACTTACCATTTTGTTATGGGTGAAATGACTTCTTCCAAGACTCAGATTTACAAACATCATGGTGGCTCCTGAAACTACTTGAATTTCGTTAAAAAATGCATTCCAGCGACTGCATCCTAGCATATAATTCTCATGCATTGATATCGAAATGAATTCGTAATACTCATTTCTTGAGTATCAGGACTTTAAGGGGTGAAAGTTGCTAAATTAGCAGGATTTTGCCCTTTTGAACATAGCAGGAAAAAATCCTCATCACTCAGTAACTGAAACAAAGGATGCAATAACGTTAAATGAAACGCCGAAAAACGTACTTTGGGGATAAGTGTACGCCTACCTGTATTCGATACGACAAACAAACGTGCGTCGATAGCATACATGTACACATTGCATTATGCTGTATGAAACTAGATATGGCAAATGAACTCTTCCCAATGCAATGGAAGTGGTACTTCCGCTTGTTTCGGAAACGATAGCAGCATGCCGAGAATTTCCTTAAAATGCTGCTGTGCAGAATGACAAATGCATTTTATTGGCTGTTGGGATTTCTCGTTCCGTTATCTCTGACAGATGGTTCAAACCACAAAGTTTCGTCTAATTTTATTACGATATTATTACTAATTGTCCATCCTACTTTTCTACTTTTGTGTTTCGTAATATTCATTTTCTGTCATGCTTTCGCCTGGTTCTGGATTTCATGTCTACCTTACCTTCCTGGTTTCCAAAGGAAGGAATGACATGGAATGACAGATCGGTTCCACGTCAATCCTTGCACTGTTAGATACAAATTCAAGTTTTCCATCCTGCTGCTTGATTTTCTTGCCAGAAACCAGCGAACCACGTACCTGGAAACCAGCCTCAACACAAATACAGTCTTTTTTTACCGACTTGTAAGCAAATATATCGCAAACTAATGCCTCCGGGTCAAAGAAATTTAATCAGAAAAGTTCTGCGCGACAACAACTTTTTAACGTTTTTTCCTCTGCTCATGGTAATGCAGTTTAGGAAGGCCGAGCCGAGGGTGTGATCTGCACTTCTCTCACCAAGGTGGAAGTGGGCGTGTTTAACTTGTAAGATTGGTCGCTTCCGAACCTTCCTGTTATCTCTGGAACTGTGACTCTCGGCTGATGCTGAGTGAAACTTCAAGGCATTCAGAAGTATGTGAACTCCCAATCGTATTGGGCAAATTAATCAGTTAGTAAACATTAAATGGGGATTAGGCTTCTTCTAATCTGATAGCTGATGAGTACGTGATTCTCTAGAAAGAAGTCTTTTCAATGGTCTTCTTGTATCCAATGATGAATGTTTCAGTGGGAAATTTAGCCCCAATCGGTGGAAAATCAGTGGGATAAAGTAGACGATATTGTGGTGGTCTTCCCCTTACACCATACCTTTGAGGATTCCGTCCGCACTGAAGGTCAGCGTGGAAATTTTGCATTGCATCTTGGTAAAAAGAAGCAGGGTTGATCTCTCTAGATGAATTCTACATCTAAACCGAAGCGCCATCCAATCCGCAGTTTTTTTTGTTTTTCTCTCAGCTACACTTCTTGGTCTTGCACATTTCTCGGCACCAGGACCTCAATACCATTCTGATTATTCATTCCTTCGAAACCTGCAGCGAAACGGGGAATGCCCATTCCGAACGAAAAGAGAACTACGACGGCACGAGGCCCCAATGACATTTGGATCCAGATCTTCGACCTAGGTTTTTCATTGAAAATCTTGATCGGGGAAGCCTTTCTCAAGGCAGTGGGTAGGAGGGCATAACGGGTGAAGTTCTCATAACGGTAAAATAGCTTCAAGGGCAGAGAGAAGAGTCTGTTCAACCTCCACGAGATGGAAGAGTTTGCTTCACAGCTAGATCTCACGCCTACGAAGCGAGCGAAAACAGTTTAGGGTCTCAACGGTCCATGCTGATCCCACGTCATGCTAACCAGATAAACCGACTCAACAGAGAGCGGAGCTGACCACATGACCACTTCCAACACAACACGCGCTTCACTTCCCAGGTTGTCCAGGTGACCTTTCTTCGTGTCACCACTGTCAGTAACGCGTCTCTTCCACAATTTTAGGACTCTGGCGCGTTCGATGTTGCTTCATGTGCTCTTTAGTGCTCATGAAGTGCTATGGAGCTGAAAGGGACCAACAGCCTGGTCTTTCTAATGTATTGACGAAATTTGTGTTTTGCCCTCGAGTGGTACAGTGTGCGAAGTACTATCATCTTGAGGCAAGCATCTCTGAAAGGAACAGCGTGATGGCATTTTTTTTTAGAGTTGCGACTGATTTTGCCCCTTGGTCATTTTCGCTCATTCCCGATTCTAGAGGTAACTCGGTGGTGTTTGTCTTTCGAAAGGGACGTCGCGTCCCAATCGCAGCTCTTCGCTTTGTTTGTCTCGACGTTCAGGATTGGATATTTCCCTACTTGAAATATCATAAAATGTATTGATTTCTATGGATGAAGCGTCCTATTGAGATGACCTCACTTACCCCTTCTGTCTTACTTACCCCTTCTGTCTTCTCTGGGACAGACACACGGCCACCATCTTCAGAAATCTGTTGACATCGAATGGGAACACGATGCTTCCAGATCCTCAATTCTCAATTTCGTTTATAACTGTTATGTTTGCTTTATAAAATAATCTTTTCGGCTGCTCACATTTCCGGACAGCAGATCCGTGCTCCATTCTTGTCTAAGAGTGTGGTACATTGAAAAGAAGAAAAAAGAATTCTTGCTACAATTACATAACTTAAGTACGTGTTCGTCTTCCGGTAATTTATTGTTTTTCTTGATGAAAGAGGTTTCAGAGGCTGAACTTCATTTTCGTCCGTAGCAGGACTAGGCAATGGGAGCGACCATTCTTGTTCCCAAGTAGATTCAAAAAACGAAGCTGTCTGTCTTTTCACTCTCGGTGCTCCCTCATTCATCAGTTTGGAAATCAAAAAGTCACTCCGTTCCTGGATGTCATGGAATATTCCTTCAAATAGTCAAGCAGTGCGGTAACTTTCGCAAACTCATCTTGAAAACGAGAATGGTTTAGTGTCCACCGAGATCATTGATTTGATAAGGGTGCAAGCAGTTTTAGAATAACGTCAGAGATCTGGTGATATCGAGATGATTCAGCGGTTTTAACGGGAATGCCAATCAGGTGTACTTGTTCTAGGACTGTAGGAGTTTCTTGTAAAGGGAAGCACACTCGATCGCTAAGGTTCACCGGAGAGTATCGTTCTCCAGTAGCCTTTGAGTGCAAATGATGGAATCGCTTCTGATGGAATAATGAAACTCCATCCTGCAAAAGTGGAACCGATGGGTTTCCGATGCCGAATGTCAAATTGCAAGAACTGTTACACATAAGAGGGTCTAAGTACTTGGAGAAACGCTGCAAACATTGTTCTCCATTTTTCGAGGAATACCTCCTCGTTAGTAGTGTGCTGAAGGTAAATTTCTGAAAAAGCACCGACAGACATTTACGTGGGAATGTGGTTCTCCCCAGCTTCTTGAAAATATGAGTCGCGTTCCATTAGGCACAAATTCTACTGATCACACGAATTTGCCCATAGGTTTCCGTTTTCCAAGACACTTTTTGGAAATGTCTTAGAGAGCAGAACCAATTATCGAGCCATTATCGAGCTTTTACTCAGTCTGTAGACCACTGATAATTCAAAACGAAACAAAACTGCATCCGTGTTCACCTTTCCTATAATCCCTTCCCTTTGTTCGAAACACCTTGGAGCCTCGAAGAGATCATAAATCCGGAACATGGGTACAGAAACGAGTACATTCGAAAGTCATATCCGGAACCTGTAATCAAATCATGTCATGTGTAGCATCAGATTTCATTTCCAGATAGTTGATGAAGATCGTTCTCAAGATCAACTCGAGATCGTTCTCTTCTGAAAATGTCTTGCTGAATATGAATGCAGCCCTTTTCCTTCTTGAGACAACTCAATCACGACGACCATCTGGGTTGATCTTTCTTGACTTCCTATAAGATGAGGAATCTTCGATATTCAGAAATCATTGCTTGCGATATCGCACAAGGCAAAAGTCAGTATGTCAAACATCTTTGTGCTTCTATCTGTGCTTGCTATTGCTGCATCGCAACCCGTCACTCAGGTACGTTTTTTTCCTTCTAGAAGTGAATTAAATGTGATTAGGCTGTGTTTGCACAGCACCTGGGAGCCATGATTTTCTCTTTCTCGGAACTCACCATGTTGCCCTTGCGGGCAATCCCCTGACCCTTTTCATGCCCTTGAATATCCATCAAAGAAATTTCGCCTTAGCGGAACAAAACTTAATGATGATAATGATTAGAGAAAATAAGTTAGTGAAACACTTTTTCCACATTAGCGAAATCCGTGATCAAGTTAACAAAGCTGTCTTAGGAATAATCAATTGTGATACTCCTTAGCATTTTATTTCAATTCTCCTCGCACTGTAGGTAAACAGAGAACCAATGTTGTCCGGGATTCGAAATTTCTTCAGTGATTGGTCTCGTGGGTAACCACGAAACTGGTCAACTTCTGTTGGATATTGTTCAGATTTTTAGAACTACTTTTACTGATTGTCTGGCAATTCGAGCTTGATCTTCGTCTGGTACCTGTCTTCAGTTTTGCGAAACACCAAAGAGGTGCGAAGAACTTTTCCAGTGATTCGCAGCAAAGATACCGAAACACCTCGTCTCTAGCCGCTACTGCTACCGTCTTTTCTCCTTTAGAACGACATTTGCTTCCAAAATATGGAGAAGATAAACATTTTGCGTAACCCATCCAAAGATGTTTTGATGGATCTGCACAGAATAGAACGAATGTCTCCATCCGCATAGTGCATTCGTTCAGTTAATTGAGGATGAACACCCTTGGACACGGTCGAAACTTTTCGAGTTTGTTTCTAATTTTTCAACACACTCTTTAGAAAATATGAAGCTCACCTAGATTAGGTTACATTTTTCTTGGGCTCCAATGTATTCAGTACTACCATTGTGCGTGTTTTTTGATGTAGTATACGTTTGATGGAATGCTGCCAAATTCGTGTCGAAATTTATTAAATATCAATCATAAAAGTCACCCAGTCTGAAGTTGAATCTGTAGTTCGCACAGGGTTCCCACTTCTAGAAATTCTTTACTCTCTCAACAAAGGTATTTGATTGCTGCTACGCTTTGCAGACTCTCAAATTGATTCCCGGAATCAAAGATCAAAAGAACGACTGAATGTCAATGACAACGTAATGCCCATTTCAGAGAAACACATCGTCTGACGAGGAGAACTCTGCAGATCACGATGCGGCCAAGAAGGTACTTTCGACTGTTCAAAGTTCTTTGCCTCCAGAAGTCCGGGACTGCCAGCTTACCAAGATCGATGACTTAATTAAGAACTCACAATCTCTTGCACCGCAAATAGAGATATTGCACATGAAGCCTACTTATACGTGCTCTGATGGAAAATCTGTCAAGTGCCACTTTCGCGTCCAGCACGACGTCTCTAAAGATGCTTCACAGCTGACTTACAGTCGCTGTGATGCCAACGTTTAAGTTGAAAGCATGGAAAAGAAAGAAAGAAAGAAAGCCCGAGTAGCTACATTGATTTTTGTAGCAACTATAGCTTTGCGAAAATTTCAATAAAAAAGCCGCAACTTTATCTGTAGCATTTCCTTATTTGTTATTGGGACTTTTCCATCCTTTGTTTTCCATTTTGCCTTCCTCACGTCCCATACTTGATATTCTAAGATTTGGAGTTTTCCCATTCTCTGCTTGGATTCCGGGCATCTGCATGACTGGAGCAATCTTAATGCACCATCGCCATTTTTTCTTTTACTTAGCTGTTGAAGATGAATGGCTGATTATTTTTTTTTGAAGACACAAAAAATCGTGGAGTTTCTCTGCTATTGAAAACACCACATCTTCCCTGAGGATTCACAAAATCGTGCAGCTTTTTCAGCAATTTACCAGTTCTTCATTCCTTTCTCTTTTGTTTCTTTCGAAGGTGACACACAGCTGCACATGGGAAGCGGAAACTAAAACTGCCCCTATTCTCATGGTTCCCCCCAAGAGATCCCTGCACTGCGTTAACCGTGAGGTGCAGGCGGTCGTCCACTAAGGAGCAAAAGAAAAATAAGCAAAAGATACATGCTGACAAATAAACCGCGATCGACTGATCCGCTGACCACGAATTCTGCCCTTGGCGAGAATGAACTTTTCAATCTGGCCCTCTCATGTGTCCGGCTTCCACCCGTTACCCAGCGGCAAAAGAAACCTCCACGACTGAGCTCATTAGTGTGAAACGCACACCGCACGATCCGCGGGCAGATCGAGTGATCCACTGGCGGAGGAGCAGTTTCGGTGGTTGTCAGATCACACCACAACGCCGGGAATTTCCACGGGTATTTGTGCCACTGATGGCCTGTCTTTTAATTGATCCATTGCATCCCATTCGGCCGTGTATCTTCCGTTACTGCGCCTGGCGAGCAGATGTGCAGAGCCAAATGCCTTGCAAGAGCTGACAAAGTGATCGGCAAAGGGCATCTGCAGCATTTCCTAGATACCATCGTTTGTAATTCCTGAATGAGTGTAGCAAGTACGGGATGTGGCATGCATGTGATGAGAAGCAGACCGGTCTCCGGGATCTACCGAGAAGGGAAACACCCGTTGCATCTTACGAATTTGTCTCTTGCATCATGTTTAGTAGTTAGGTAACCTCTTGACCTTATGCAAGAACCAGCATCGAGCTGCTTCCTGCTAGGCATTTTGCAGAGTACAGGAAGATACGGAGAATTTGTTACACGTCTTGAAGAGTGAAATCTCCTGAACTGTGGCGCTAAACCAAGAGCTCGTCATTCCTGAGCAGCATGGGCACCGCTAGCAGTGCCAACTCTTCGTGGGTCACTGTTTCAGTTCTTACAGGCGCTTTCTGATTCACTTATATGAAACCAATCTCGTTTTGTAGGGATCACATAGACTCTACGGTAGCATCATATCGGGTATAAAAGCAATTACAGATCTGCTCACTTCGTGACCTTTGACCATTCATGAGAAATCAAAGGCACCGTATGAGAGACCGCACCCACAAGAATCCCTATTTGAAGAAATGCTATCATAATATGAAAAAAAAAAACCATGTAAATACAAAAGGACGGACCAACAGACGCTACTAGCAGGACAGCCGCATCACTGGTAGTCTATTTTACGGACGTCAGAGTAAAACTATAGATACACGACAAACGTCAGGATGGGACGTGAGCGCCATCTTCCCAAAGGAAAATACAACACGTTCGGTACAGAGAGGATCCGCTTGCTCTGCCGTTGGATCACCGCTTTCGCTGTCCCGGCGAAGTCGGCTTTCCTAGGTCACAACCCTATTCGGAAACTCGCGTTTCCGGCGCGCACGAATCTGATTGGACGGCGCCCTAGCTGCCAAATCCGTTTCAGGGGTGGGACCCGGAAAGTTCTGGACCTTTCTATCATGATACATACAAAAAAACAAATCCGGGATTCGTGTTTTTTTTTTTTCCCAGAAAGTTGAACGACCTCTTGCATCTCGTCTGGGGTTCATCGAACTTTCTCGCCAGCACGAGCGACACACGAAAGACCTTTTGTCCATAGGGGAATAGCGAAAGGAGGAGAAGGCGGATTGTCCTCCCCCAGCCCCCCGGAACCAAACCCCTTCCTCCTTAATGAAGAGTGCGGTTAAGGGTCAACGTTTCCTTTCTTCAGGATGGTATAAAGTGTGGAGGCTGTGGAAATGTTTCAGGATCCTCGTAGCTGAAGAAGGAGTTGCAAGATGAACATGTTACTCGGCGTTTTCGTGTGTTTGCTCAGCCTGTCCCTGGCGGACGAGGATGTGCCCAAGGTTCGTAGGGGGCGGGAGTGGAGCAGGGTCGTGCATGCTTGCGGGAGGGTAGTCGATGGTGTGACGAAGAAAGGAGTGAATGAGGGTGACAGCTGAAAGGCGTGTTTCCTCCTGTGCGGAGGCTGGGATCGGGAGCGACGGCGGACGAATGTGGTGATTGGAGGGTTTTAGGGATGTGGTGATGATGGCGCCGTGAATGGGTTGCGTGAATGGGCCTCGAGTAGCGCGATTGAACTAATGAGACGTCCATTGCAGGAGACCGGACCTGTGCAGGATCCCCTGCCTAGCTTTCAGGTGAAGGATGAGAACAGCGAGAAGAGCGAAAGCAGCGAAAACAGTGAGCACAGCGAAGAGTACAGCTCGGCCCGGAAGGCGCTCCTGGCCGTGCAGACTTCCTTGCCCAGAGAAGTCCGCGAGTGTGAGCTGCAGAAGCTAGAGGAGATCACGAAAAACACCATCGTACCACAACTGACGGTTTACAATTTGAAGCCAACTTATTCCTGCGCCAATGACATTTCGACGAGATGCCACCTGAGAATTCAACAGGACAGCTCCAGCGAAGTTTCCGTGTTGGCGTACGCCCAGTGCGGAGAAAGTTCTGCTCCGATCTTATAAGCACGTCAAACTGATCCGAAAAACGTAATAGCCATGTAGTTATCTTCGAAATACAAACAGAATCGGTTTGGCTTGCTCTTGACGTGTGCTTAACGCTCTCAACGACAAGGCGCTGAGGGGAAGAAATAGGGGGGTTCGGCAAGGGCACTAGGCATGCGTTCGGATGCTCGAAAAGAGCAAACAAGAGTTGCCTCTCGACGTCTGCTGGGTGGTGCCATTCATATTCTCCGTTCAAGCTAAAAAGGGTGGAAGTAGACGAAGGGGAATCTGCAGCTTTGAAGGACTCATGAGAATCGAGACCACCTACCGATTGTCTACATCACCAGACCGAAGCACAGGGGTAAGGGACAGGGAATTAAGGCATGGAAGGGATAGGGGTCATTGGTGCAGGACGATACGTGTCTTCTGCATCCTCGAGACGTCTGAACTCGGTTGAGGCCATCTCGCTGTCTTCATCAAGAAAGCTGCAATGAAAGTGGCTTCCCGTCGCTGCTGGCGGAGCTGAAGCTGGCAGCAGGTCTCGCGATCACATCTGCGGCCGAGAGTATCCTCCCCCGCGCGAAGGAACGACGTAACGAGTCCCAAGGTGCGTGGACCGGATTCAGGAGCGCTGTGTGTGTGTGTGCTTTTTTCTCCTGTCCATTCGCGTGCGCATGCAGCCGAGAGCAGCTCCATCAGCAGATGTCTGAACGACTCGATCGCCTACGAGCTGCCTCCAGAGTACTTGCAGAACTCATGGAAACGTTTATCTGAGACTGGCTGCTTCTGTTTCTCGTCGCTTGGCACTTCGGTTCCTTGCATTGGGTGGATTCCATTGTATGCTTCTAGCATAAAAGGTATAAGCTTTGTAGAAAGAACGATGGCATGGATGATAGTTTATCAACCTCCATCATCTCTCCATGAAGAGATCACAGAAGTTAGAGATTATTTTTAAGGAAACGGGACCTGACAATCGCTCGCTTCAGTGAGGGTATCATTCCTCGGCAAAGATTCCTCAGCATCCCTCTCTTCATGTGTAATAGAAGTGTTTGCAAAGAGTTATTTAGTCCCGACATTGAGCATATTCAATTTAGAACCTGCAAGGAGGAGAAAAGATGATTTGGGAGGGGGAGGGGAATCGTGAGAACATTTCAAGGGTAAGACCATTCCTGGTTCTTTGACAGCACTCGCCTATTACCGCATTCGCGAGTGAAGCCCAGTGGGTTCGCATCTTCACAAAGATGAAGCATGATCCGCAGACTGACTGACAGCAGCTGCAGCCACGGGCACACTCGATGTTCCCTTGATCCAAAAGACAAACCTGCAGCAAAGTCCAAACCGGAATTCTCCTGCTGAGGTCGGAGACCATATTGGGCCACCTGATATCGAACACTGGCGTGCCACGTTTGGTACACCAAGTAGCCGGAAAACGAGAGTCAGAAGCAGCCCCTGAGATCAAGGAGGTGGATCTAGAAGCCATGTGGATCGAGCGAGTGTGAGCGGATATTGGATAAGGGAAGAGTTCTCGGCTCAGATTGTCAGAGACAGCGTCAGAAACTCTAACTTCATCGCTAAGGGAGATGACCGTTTGGTCACTCTCATCCAGGACGATAAGCCGGTCAATACTGGGGTTGCCTCAGGAAGTCGACAGCCAGATGTGGAGCCACGCAGCCAGAGTCGACTCTTCATACTGTCTCAATCTGCTAACATGGAATCAGGCGGTCACGATTCTGTCAAGGGTTGACTCGGAACTTTGAAAGGAGGACTTAACACCCCAGAACCAAGGTCGAGACACCTTTACTCGAGGTTTCTCGTCCATGGGAGCAGGCAGCGACAGTATTGGAAGGGACCGAACACAGGAATCTGTCTTTCCTATTTGTCGACACAAGGATATTGCTTCCGGTGAGAGCACTGGCAGTGGGATCGAACCCTAGGAGTCTGGAATGTGAGGAACGATGGGGTGCTTGATCCCTGGCATGCAGGCAAACAACGAAGAAGAGGGCAGTAGGTGCCGATATTCAGCATAGGTGGGACATTCCTGGAAATGGAGGAAGCTGCAGCGATTCCCGTGCCCCAACATTTACTGTGGGCACCAAGAATGAACACGAAATCAGGCCACTGTCCACGAAGTCGATCCGTGAAGAGTGGACGTGGAAAAAGGACGCGGATAGATGAATGCTCATCTTCGTTTCGAGAAAGTTCGGAGTTACAGAGGTTCCACGGCGAGGCTGCCTCTGCTTTTACCTGGTGGTGTCCAGGCAAAACGGCGGATGTGGGTTGCGATGCTAGGGATCTTCTAACATCTGGTGTTTTCCTCCTCCCTCTACATGACGGATGCACGTGGAGTAGTGATCTATCTGATCCTTTGCCTCACTATATCTTGGTCTTTAGGAGTAGCACTGCACGTGCTGCACGGCAACTAGAATGCATTCCTACCTGCTCACTAGAGGAAGCTGCTTCCTGCTGCCTACGAAGAATCTCCTATGCTCAGCAGAGCAGCGAACAGATTAGCCTATGGTAGGCGCACCGACGGAACGCTCCCATTTCGGTTCTCGGAACGTGGGGAAATAGGGAGAGATGGAAAAATGGACGGGAATGGGGCGCATCTAGATCCAGGGTTTTCTTCAGCTTCTCCTGGACACTCACTCGACTCCTTGATCCTTTTTTGGGGGACTCGAAAGGATCCTTCGGGATGATCCGAATGGAATTTCGCAGATCATTCGCTAGCTAGCAACGATGCCAGTCATCCAAAGACTGCTGTTGTCGACTGTCCACTACGCGTCTCACGTGGGACGCGTTCACGGAAGGAAAAAAAAATGGTTGGACAATCATCCAGGAAGGGTGCTCTCCCCTCTAAGCAATATTCCATCAGCGTCTCCATGAAAATTCTAAGAGTCGATCTGCGATTTTATCGATGGTAGATGGTCAAACGTTCCTGTGAGTCCCGTTAGAAGTCCGATGGAGACTCACAAAGAATCTTAGTGAGCAGCGTGAACCCTCCCTCTGGAGTGAGACTCACTTTTCAGGATGCAACTATGGGGACATCCTCCAGGTACTAGGGCGCTTTTTGCTCACAGGATACATGGTCGAGAGAGACCCGCTTTCACGACACACCCTTAGAATTTTTCCGCCTACCAAAGGTCACCTCTAGAATGGCCTTTTCCCGGCAAATCAGGAACCCGCCTGCACTCTGTGGATCCTATTCTGGAGATCTCTGTTGGATCACAATCAAGATGAGCCGCAGGCGGTTTACCTCTGCTTTCTACCTCGATTCTACAGAAGAACATCCTGGAAGTGGGAAGAGATCTTGTAGGAGAAGATGCAAAGAGCGGGGGGCGAGAGGCGCAGTCGCTTCGTCCCCGTCCCCCAAAGAGATCCTAGACCTCTCCCCGCATCGGAGGGAGGTCGGCCTCTCGCAAGATTGACGACAGAGCCGTCTTGTCAGGAAAGAGGTCCATCTTCCCTTCATGACTTCTGTGCTTTCCTGAGCTCTAAGTCCAGAAGAAGGGGGGGGGGGCGCAGCTATCTTCGAGATGCTCCCCCGGCTCCGCGTGACCAGGAAGAGCTTCCTAGCCACTTCTCCCTCGTTCCTGAGACCCCGATTGCCTTCTGGTTTTCTGTTCCTCGACATGCTTACTCTCTCTCCTCGTTTCAGAAGGAAAGACAGCAGTAGACCCAGGGATTCAATCCCTCCGCCCACTCTCGGAACACGTACGCCTCACTGTTGTGTATCCCTAGAATTGGTGCGCCATCGTAGCTGGGGACTGTTCCGCCGCGTGCTATTTGCTCGAGGACTGCTCCGCCGCGTGCTATTCGCTCGTGCGACCTTGAGTTCCCCGATGGCATTCGCTGGATTCTGCGTGCTGAACTCATAGTCCCCTTCGATTTTCGGAAGTCGAGCCCACTTCTCATCTGGGGGATCAGTCCAGCTCGTGGGTTCCGTGCTATCTTGTATTTGAGAATACCGCCAAGAATCCGATTTTGTAATCCAGGTGCAGCTGAGACACTCCTCCTTCTTAGTCCTCGAAGGACGTCCTCATTTTGAGGATCCCGGAAGTCGAATTGAGACGACCGCCAGGGCTCCGAGCGGGTCCGAGTCCTAGAAGAGACGATTCCCTCACAGCTCTTGGATGCGCTTGTTGCGTTTCCGTACAAACAGGGCAAGTCCTGGATGGTTATATCGAGCTCTGCTGGAGAAGGGCACGATCAGGCCAAAGGGGAGACCACCCTAGGGACAGGCCGACTGAAAGCAATCCGCTCCCACTGTTGTTTCTGCATCGCCCGCATAAATTGAACTGAAGCTCTCCGTGCCTCTGGGTGTAGAGGCGAGAATGACGCATTAGACTCTGCTGCTGGATGTCACCTCACAACCCTGCAACACCTTGCGTGGGATCTCTTCTCCGTTTCTTCTCGCGAGGACCCGTGGCGGGCGATAATCCCTGGAGACGAGGAAGTGGTCCGAGTACGGACGTGATCCAGTCCATGGAATGGCATTCCTCTGGTCCTCATGGTTCCATATCAGGTAGCGGCCGCCACGCTGTTGCTGAATCGTCCGAATTCCAGATGGTAATTCTTGGAGCACCGTCGCTTCCATCACCTTTGTGATTGTGGCTCTCATGTGGCTCGGACGTGCCAAGACGCATCACGACCCGACATCCAATACTTCGAACGTCGCCACCACCTTGCCCGACTTTACGGCCTCTCTCCAGATAGAAAATCGTCTAGTCCAGCATCCGTAGGAGTTGAAATCCTCTTCCCAACTAGGGGATGTAAAGTTGCAAGGGAAGGTTCCAGCAGAACCACATCGAATGAAGTGGGAAGCTTAAAACGACTGCCAAACACAAGCCCAATGTCTGTCTTTTGGGGAAGGTACCCGAAGCATAGACGTCCTTTCGAATGTTCCTTAGAGAAACTCGTTGGTTGCAAGGTCAGGAAGGCGAAAAAATTCCTCTACAAGTCTCTCCACGTGGCTATCAACAAATGCACTATCGCTTTTAGAGAACATTCCAAGTTGTTTTTTTAAAATGAACAAGACTTCGGAAGAACACTTTCCAGGCGTCCATTTTTTGCCATGAAAGTAGTCCAGAATCGGCAATGGTTTCTGCCTGAACAACTTTTTGTTTTTTAGTGGGTGCGGACTGTAATACTTCCAGATCGATCTGCTCCTATGAATATTTGTAACCTTCACTAGTGTCCAAGTATGAGATGCCTCTTTTTTTGATGGTAAATACATATGGTCGTGCACCTCTTGGAACAGCAGCTGAAGAGCTCCTGTTCCAAAAGGTGTTGTGAGATGCTGCGTTTTGAGGGTTCTCAGAAGGACCGGAGCGACGACAGATACTTTCGAGGACCCGAGTCTAGTACAGTCTTCAGGCGAGTCATCATCAGCATCAATTTGCCAGTATAACCAATTATGTATACGACAGCATGGGTCCCTTCCATTTGAGCATCACATCCTGAGAAATAGCAGAGTCAAGTGAACGTAAACTCAGAGGACATCCTTTCTTCACTTTCCTTGTTGTTACGAGATTCCTGGCTGCCTGTTCCTCGGAATGGGCGACTGGAGACTCATTTTCAGCAAGATGTCAACGCGTGTGCATTCATCTGTGCCGATGACGACGCGACTTTCATGATTTCAAGATAGGAGGCACCGAGAATGCTTGCAAGATCTATGGACAAAATATGGCCACATAATGGTCCTTTGAACGACTCCACGAATCGTCCACCAGCGACTGAAGAGCGGAAGCTCATTTCAAGGAGAAAGCCTTCCTGTTGGGGAGCGTGGTTCCACTTTCTGGTATGCATGCATGCAGTTGGCGACATGAGCACCTCGCATAAAGTCCATACGTGCTGTCACCAATGGATATTAGTCTCCAGCCGGTCTTTGAAAGATGGAGCAGAACCTTGGAGCAAAATGCATGTGACCACTCTTTCATAGCGAAGCGATCCTCTCGTTCTTCACGCGAATGTTGCAAATATAGGTTGAGAAACCTCCACCGGGGACCACGGATCTCCATCCAGGGCGAGTAATGCATCCAGTCTTGGAGCAGAGTTCGTCTCACCTCTTCGTATGGATCCCCCAGCCTCTGTTGCGAAGGGGCCAGATCTATTGGCGAGATGCTCATCTATTGGCAGATACATATGTGTGTCGGTAAGAAAACGTACGTCTCAGGCTGCTCCTCAAATACTCCGCCAATTTGTCATCCAGCATCTGAGATGCCAACCGTTTCATCGCTCTCTTTCTGTTCTGGACCTCAAGGTCATCACCGAAATCGCCCGAGACGTTGAAGCTTGCACTCTCGGAACGCTGAATTTCTGACACCCTCCAAAATTTTCCCAGAAGATCCAGAACCGTTTGATCAACTAATTTCGGTCGAGGTCTTCAGCTTCCAAGAACACGCTCGAGTGCTGCCAGTCATCCAAAAACTGCCCTCTACACTGTCTGGCTTTGTTTTCTTAGTCTTGTTTGTTTCATCGCCTCCTTCTCTTGAGGGACAAGTTCACCGTCAGGGGAAACCAGGACTGTCAACGGAACTCTCAAGGGGCGAATCGGACTCCGGCGGCAGGGTCACGGTCATAAACGTGAGGCGTGTCTCGGCGCCGCACCCTACGATCGCTCCCTCGGGTTCAACACAGTGGCCTTCAGATAGGTGGTCCATCAGACGACAGCTGAGAAGAACCGTATTTGTCGAAAGTTTTCGGGGATAGCAATCACAGACGAAGGGGTGTATGGGATACGACCCAGCTCTCCGGCTCATTTCCGCGAAGTGCCTCATGGTGTAGCTAAGTGGCGAGGCAGAGACTCCGATGTTCCTCGCCTTCCGTTTGCGAAAGGTTCACTCCCATCATCTTGGCGGCTCTGCGCCGGTTGCTGCCATTCTGGAGTAGAGGGCCAGAGGAGTCTCCCGTGAAAACAGACTGCATCGAGCACGAAAGGGCGGTCACGGGTCTGCGACCTGGAGACCGCTCTTTCGTCAAGACCAGGCGCAAATCCTCCTTCAGGGTACAGGTAATGGGCAGGTGATCCCGGAGATGCCTTGTCCATGAACGCGTAGGAACTCTCTGGAGGACGCACTGCATTCCTGAAGAGGGAAAGGAATAGTGGCAGGGGATGGCGAGACTTGGTTCTTGAAGTCTTGTCTTCTTTCATACTTCCGCCCTTCCGCCCGCAGAGATCTCTCATGTCGAACAAGTGCATCTTTCGTCAGAGAAGGGAAGAAGAGCGGAAGAGAGACAGTCGTCCCTCTCGCTCCTGCTCCTCTTCTTCTCCCAGGAAGTGTGACCCATGCATCTCTTCCCACAGTCGGGAGAGGCCGTCAATCCCTAAGGAGTAAAGGCGGGAAGGAGGGGGAGCTTCCAGAACGAGCGGGAGTTTCCTCTCATGCCGTCTGAAACTTTCCTCCCGCCGAAAGCAGGAACCCTTGCTGACCTCCTTAGGCGGGCGACATAGCGGCGTCCTTCTGCCCGCGCCGCAGGGAAGGTCCGGTCTCCTGGTCGGAGAGTCTGGGTAACATGTGGAGCTCCCTCCTGCTGCGTAGGGTGGGGAAGGCCCAGGGAGTCTGACCTAGTGTGGAATCGAAAGGAGGACTCACCGTTGCCTGGGAGGCTTCACCGGTTTGACCTGACCCGGATGCGAATGAACGGGTCTCATGCGCTTTCGTCTGAAGGGGATGGGAGGAGAAAGAAAGAAGGAGGAGGTTGCCCTGTGCTTCCGGCTCTCGGCAGTCTTCTGCCAAGGAGAGGAGAGGTCTCAGAGAGGGAGAAAATGAGCGAAGGTGCCCCTTCCCCCTTCCCTGTCCTTCGAACCGCCAACTAACCGCGCCACCTCGGAGGTCGATGCAACATAAGACCACTTGCCCTCTCTTTCGAGCGATTCGACTCGTCGGGAGTGCTTCCCTTGACTACCCTTCGGACTCTTTCCCTGTGTCCACGACGCTCCTTCCGTCTTCAGAATGATCGCCACACTTCGGCCCCCTCAGCGAGGCGGTGCCTGCGTGGGAATTCCTGCCAATCATCATCTTCCAGGTTCTTCCTCTCTGCTCCCGAGGACAGAACTCTTCTTCCTCTTCTAAGATCTTTGTACCTGCCCAGCACTCCTCTCCTCTCGTCCAGCATTAGCAACCCCACATCTTCCTCTTCGGAATCTCGGCGTGCCGATCGTTTCCTCCGCCCGCCATTCTACTAGTGGACACATCGCTTCGGCCCCTCTGTGTCCTTCCACCCCCTGCTGGACAATCCATCCCTCGGGACACCCTCACGCCTCACCCTGTTCCTTCCGGCTCTGGCTTTTTGAGAGTGCGGCGGCGACGGAGGTGGTGAGGAGGAGGCGTGGTCATCTGAAGCGAAACCTCCTCGTACGCCCAAGGGTTCGGATTTCTCTCTCCTCCTCCTCTTCCGGGACGCTCCCGTTTCGCACAAGAGGCAGGGGGAATCGCCCCATGAACTGAGGGAAATAAAAGTCTCTTTTTGGCCTCTCTGTCTTGACTCTCCTGACTCCCTTTCTCCAGACGCTATTACTTCGTTCTCCAGGATGTGGCGTGAGATCTGAGTCTTCATGAGCTTCTTTTGCATCCCTCTCCCTTCGCGGCAGTACAAGGATAGACGAAGAGAGGGAAGAGAGGAAAAGATGAGGAGAAAAAGGAAGGAAAGGGAGGAGGTTGGAGAGAAGAAAAGAGGAGAGGGAATGGGAGAGAGGAGGAAGGGAGGGAACTCCGAGTCGATGGAAACGCTCCACATTTCCTTCCTCATTTTTCTTTCTCACGCCGCTTGTCCGCTGGCCCACGAGCCCACCCCTGAGTATGTTAGTGAAGGACCCCTCTGTAGGCGGATGAGAGGGGAGGCAAGAGAATCACCCCCAAATATCTCTTCAGTGTCGCGACGATCCTGGGAAGTGGCGTTCCAGCCGCTGCCGGTCTTCTCCGCTGGCTTTCCTGAGTTTCGCCTTCGTGGTCAGGGAGAACCCAGGCGCGCTGTGCAGCAGAAGTGCTCCAGGACTGCACCAATTCCTCTAGGAGACCTCCTTGCATTACTGTCTCTCCTATTCCCGAAGCTCGGCAGGCTCTGAGTCGGCTGCTTGCCTCTGCAGACTCGCTATTCTCGCGGAGAGGGAGTCTCGGATCCCATCGTCCGACCGCTCCAGAAGCAGCCTGCGAGTTTCTGACTACTTGTAGGGAAAGAAAAGAAAAAAAAAGAAAAAAAATGGTAGGTCATCCTACCGTCAGGACGTCCGACTCCAGCCGCGGCACCTTGGCTTCCCACTGGCTGGTTACATCTGAGAGATCCTCCACGTTCTAAGGATCCATCTCCTCGGCTACCACTTCTCTCCGTCGGCGCCTTTCCGGATAATTTTCTCCCTACTCCCTTCTTGCTTGCTGCCATCACTGGTCGCTTGGTGGACGACTCCTCACTCCTCTCTGCTTTATTCGTTGTGTGTTGACCTCGGAATATGACCCAGCATGGCTCTGTGCCTACCGACCAACAGTACCATTTGTCGCTTAAAGAAACCCCCCTTTGTCAAGATCCTGGACCACTCGAGGCTGCCTCCCAGGTCTCATACCCACATCATTTCACTTCCCCTCCTACCTTAGTAGCAACAGATGAGTATCTTTCTGAGTGAGTGGGGGATAGCCTGCTGGAACGCTGGGTCACCGATTCCATCGCGACTGACGCACGAAGAGACGTCCAGGGACCTCTCTCAGGAATCCCAAGGAAGGATCACCTTTATCGGGATTCCTGATCGACGACTCCATCTTTTCCCTTCGTTACCAGATCGCCTTCATCTTTTCGGTGGTTGCTGAGGCCTCTTTCGGAACGAGGAGCGCCACCACACCTCAGAGAAGAGAATCCCCAAGCATCATCCGATGGTCCTCACGGAGAGGCTGAGAAATAGTAGAAATTCTTATCCTCACGTGCTGCTGGAATGCCCCAGATGCTGCAGCAGGAAAACTTTAGCTCTGCTACCATGCCCTTCCCCCAGGACCTTCTCTGAGTAGAGTTCACCCACTCGAGCTAACCGGTTGCCTCCTCGCTGGCGATCCTCTACCGCGTGCCAGCAACAGCGATCTCCACGATGGAAGAAGGATATGTCCGCCATCCCAAGGATCTATCCTCAATCTCCCGATGACAGGTGCGGAGGAGTGGCTCGAATCGGGATGCAAAATGCAAGGGAATCTTAGGGCGATTGTTTTCAGAGCGGCTGCAACCCATCGCTCCTCTCTCGTCCCTGGCAACTCGAGTCCTCGGGGATAGTAGTACTCACTGTGAGACCGGTTGATCCTATTCTTCTTCCGCAATTCATTCATGATCCTATCTCCCTAATTTTGTCTCCAATGAGGTTCGGCTCCTTTCGCTCCAGAGGGGCACATGCGTTGTCTTCTTGATAGTTCAAATTTCATTTATCTCCAAGGAAGGGATCCGACGGTCTAGAATGAGGAGGCGAAGCGCTGTGGCGAGGAAAGAGCTGAGAGCATCCAGCTCCTCACGTTGTGACATGGCCAAATGAGGTGTGTAAAGAAGGCCATTGACATGACCATGCCCGCTGGAAGAGACAGCATCTTATGGATTGTTCCGGTATGAAGAACATCCTCTCAGCGCAGCATCTGAGAGAGTCGTCCTGGAAACGGGCGCCTCTAGCCCAGAAACTCCGAGCCGCATTTTGGAGGATAGGTAAACGACCAGCTTGATGTTGCCGCAGAGAAAGGAGGGGGAAACTCTTCGTCTCGTTTGCCGAATAGCAACAAGCGCAGCGCAGCGCAGCAGTGCTCGGAAATCCTGCAAGTTCCATCTGCAAGTGGTCATTTTCCTTCGAGGCATCGGACATCAAAGAGGCAAGAAAGGAGGATGTACCCTCACTGAAGAGGGAGAGAACGCCTCTTGGTCAGCATGGGACAATGTTTCTTCCTCTCCTTCCCTTCTCCAACGTGCTGCTACACCGTGTCGGCGACCTCTCAACCAGAGAACGTGACCAAAGATGTCGACACATATTCTCGGGATCCTTTTGCTACTTTTCCTTACGTCTTTCGTCCCTTCTGTTACTCCGCGCTTAGAAAGGCAGCGGCAATGCCTTGTCTGGAACAACGAACCTCCGCGCCCTCGCTGGTTTCTCTCTGGAGGTCATTCCTAGGCCTTTTACGATACACGGATGTCTTGCTCCTGGATCTCTTCCACTAGGTTTCTGCGATGCTTTCTCATGAGACTAATGATTGACAATGCTCTTTGATCTTTCAAGTAGGTGTGCCTGCAGTAGCGCCGCTCAGGAAGCGACTGCTCCACAAGCTTCCCTCGGTCAGAGAACGATCCCTGCTTGACTTTGAGGTTGGAGAAAAAGTGACACTTAGGGAAAAGGACTCATCCTTTTCCTTAAGTGTCACGTTTTCTCTTTTAAAGATCATGATTTTTAAGAACAAATCAAGCCGCTGCAGACCTATCACGAATGAAGAAAGAGCGGTTCTACTGTCCCCTGCCAGTAACTGTGGTGCATCTTCAGCCTTCCAGCTTTCCATGACCTCAGGAGCAGGTGGCTTCCGGTCTTCCTGAAGCCGGGAAAAATCTATCGAGCATGGTGGATTTCACGTGCTTCTGTGGGGATGGTCGGATGGCACTGCCTAAAATCCTTCGAACTGCCATTTCGAATCCATGCTCCTGCGCTCCAAGCTCCTTCACTTCCGTGCAATCAGGACTGCCCCTCCTTCCTGACATGTAACAGTAAGACCGTGATAGGTCTGCAGTGGATTGATTTGTTCCCCTGGATTACAGTGCTGTTCGCATTTATCCTTAAGTAGACAGCTCCTATCCTAACACCGTGACCAGAGAGTCCTTCCTAGTAATACTTCATCCAATTTTTTGGACGGCCTACTAAAGCAGTATACTCCTTCCTCCGTCTGTCCCCATATGCAGACTGAATCATCTTGCCTAAGCTCTCCCACCTCCTAGTCACCCCTCCGATACTTCGAGACCACCTATGACCACGATGGGTTGTCTGAAAACCTTATCCTCTGGCTCCTCTCTTCTAGTGGCTTCCGGGAACGAGCAAAGTCAAATTCAATGGCCTTCTTCACACACCTCCTAGCCTCTGCATTCGTTCCATCTAACGTTATCGACCTCTCTCTTTTACACATTGAAGGTCTTTTCAGTAACTTTGCCTTTCGAAGGGAACGAAACCGGAAGTGAGTCTTTTGCTTCCTCTATACGGACGAAACGGTGAAACGTATGGAAACCATTCATCTGGATGCCTCATCAGCAACAACGAGATGCGGATCAAAATGCACGAGACGGACAAACATTGCTGAATGCGTGTGGCAAGGTTCACGAAGCTGAAGAGCATTTCGTAGCTTCCTTCTGCTTGGCTTGGCATCCTTTGCCCACCAGGTCCGCTCTAATCTTTGTCAGCAATGCTCCATGACAATCTGTTTTCTCTGTTTTCCCCTCCTCAAGAGTTCAGACGCTATCAAATAAATGACATTGGCATGTACTGTCGTGAACCGGCTAAGAACAGAGGTCCACTCCTGTTGGATTTGGTTCATAATCTGGTCTACACTACAAAATCCTGGACTTTACTACATCATTATTATTACTATTGTTACCACATTTTTTAAACCACTTTTTTCGCAAATGAATCCTTCTCATCCATGGAATTTGTCCCCGTTCTTCAGATGACCATTCTTCAGCCAGAGAATTCTTCTGCTCAAATCGAGGAGGGCTCTGATTGTGTGCTACCTCTCTTCAAGGGAAAAGGAATTGCATGAAGATGAAGATTCTTCATAAGATGGAACCCCGAATCACATCACATCAGGGTTTCGAAGGTCTTTTAAGTTGAAGTTAAGCTACAAGAAGAAAGACGTGGACAAAAGCAAATGCACTCTTCAGCTTAGTTTACAGCAAAAAGAGGCTACTGGTGAACGATATTTAAAATCAGATTATGGAGCCAGCAAGAGACCGAGGTCCTGGAGTACCCAGTAAGTGTATGTTAAATGATCTACAAGATTACAAAGCTTAGGGAGATTAGAGACCTTAGTTCTTGATTCAGTGATTACCACACTTTTTTTCCTGAAGCTGAAAAAGAATAGCCACTTTCGGGAGTGGTTTAAAGGCGAAAAGAAAAGTCAGCTTTTATGGAAACCAGTTCCAAAATGACAACCACATTTCAGATATTCAGAATAAAAAGTGATTACATGCACCAGTGGTAGCACTATAATCACAGCAGACTCATAATCACAATGATATTTACAAAATAAGTGAAATAACCAAGTCATGGATGAAAAGAAGCTTCGGTTAAACCCTCTTTATTTCCTCTGTGTGGAGGGTGCATCTACCTGCCCCTCCATACTTCCTTCGAGTCCGGAACATGTATTGATTTTGCTCCACCTCGCAGTGAGTACCCTAGTCAGCCTACTTTTTTTTTTTTTTCCAAGTCTTACTCGAAAGCCTTAAGCAGCACACTTGCAGCACTTCAAAGATGGCTTCTACTCTGAGAAGAGTGGTTGTTCTACAACACCAGTCCAGAACGACAGACTCAACTTGTGATTCTTTTTTGGTACGATGCCACAGATCATCTCCCTCCCATCAACAAGGGAAAGATCTCCCCTGCTTTCCATAATTTCTTCTCCATTCCGAGAGGCCACAATATTTTCCGATAAGGATTTTCGTTTTGCATTTCAAACTTTTGCAATTGGACTGTGGGGAGGCGTAAGAAGGAATCTGTTTTCCATAGGCTTCGAAATTTCTATTTTCTTGTCTTGTCTGTGCAGTTTAGCTGGATGTCTGAATGCACAAAATTGTTTGTCTTGTTTGCTGCAGCAGGCTCTGTTTGGCGCATCCTTTTGGTTTTTCTAGGTGCGTCTTGCAGAGAAGGGTTGTAAGTGTGAGGAGTTTGGAGTATCCTTAAAGGTGTTGGGTTCCTTGGTGGCTTGTTTCTTCTTCAATGATTGAGAAGGATGAGTGATCTTCTAGAAAGTGCTTGCTCTGGTCCGTGTGGTTGTTGAAGATAGAGCATCAGGATAGGTGTTCTGCCTAAGATTTGGAAGATAAAATTCGGTCAAGTTTGTTGCCTTTGTTTTGTTTTGGTCTTCACGCGTAGCTTAGGTATAGGACAGATGGGATGCTTAGATTGCTTGTGATTGAAAGTTAGAGTCTCGGTAGAATTTAAAGAGAGGTTTAGCTATTGATGGCAAGATGCTTGCTGACTCGGTGGCTTTATACTCGTCGGAGTGCATATAGGGAGCAGGCTCACAGGACCTTGTTGCAGAGATCGTATTGCCTGCCACATAACTCGTGGAACGTGAAAGCAGGGGGATGTAGTTCTATGGTACATAGCATTTCATCCGGTCCGTCTTCTCTTGCATTGCTCTTCCCAGAGTGGGGTGAGAATCGGAAAACTGTGACATGCTATTCTATTGACGCGGCTTCCAAGTGTCCTTTTTCTCTCTGTCGACGTACCATACACAACTACAGATAACACAGCCATGAGGCATATTTCTTTAGTCATGGGAAATTATGCTGGAATTTTTTTTTCCTGTTTTGCACAAGACTTCCTTATTTTTTGGCTATTCTCAAAATTAAAGCAAGACAAGTGGGATTGCATTGAAGAAACGATGTAATAAGACATAACGGCTTTTCAGTGGTGTCCATCATTTATATGAATACTGACACGTTTTAGGGAGCTCTCTCGATAATTTACCTCTGCAATGAACACGCATGCCCGTGTTGAAAGGTCTCTTCCTGAATTTGTTTTCTTCAAAAAAAGGGTTCTGCTTTTCCCTTGTGATTATTCAGAGTAATCGTTTTGCTACTCTGGGGTATGAGACCACCACCTTTGGTGGGTGTATCTTGTAATCTGCACACTATCATCTGACTTTAAGGTTATTTCCCAGTTCTCTCTTGCTTTCTCTGGATACCGTGTTGGTAGCTCATCAACTTTCTGCACTGAACTTCTTGATCTCCAGATCTGGAAAGGTAAAAATCCTTTCCGTTCTACGAAATCGAAAAATACGCTGGAAGTTCTCTGACTCGTCACTGTTGGCAAAGTCCACCATCAACGACGCACCTATGACACAGAACAATAGCAAGGCTTGCAGAAGGTTTCCCAGAAATTCTATTGAGCATATGTTTTCTTCAAAAGGAAAAATTCAAGAAGGGAAAGGTGTCGGTTGCAAACAAAAGTGTGTACGAGTGCTAAAACCTCGCTGTTACTCGTCTGGCAGCACCTACGATCTCCTGTTAGTCTTTTGGTTCAGCAAAGGTGCATTTGCAGTATCGTTCATTCTGCGCGGCTGAAGCATCAGTCGTGGAAGTCTGGGCACACCATCAGGACGTTTGTACCTATCACCCAACACATAGATACACTCCAGAGTAATCATTGGCATCTATGTCATCATGCCACTTGTTTCCATCGACTGAATCTTTGACTACGAACAACTTTAATGATTGCGGCAAACAAACAGCAATTCACTTCCCTCCTTAAGACACTCTGCTGTGTTGTCTGAAGCCTTGGAAGCACAAAAAACTCAATCCATGCATCTCTAACCATTATCTCTGTCTAGAATCCATCCCAGAAGCCAACGACTCATTCCTGTGCCACTCTTCAGACGGTTGCGACCACCACCCAATGACGTAGACACCTTCTTGTTCTGAAAACCAAACCACTGTCCGTCCACGTCTCTAATCCGATCTCCATCAGCACAGCCAGGGATCCTTTCAGAATGATGCTGACGGACCATGAATTCCTAGCCACACGTTTATGCGCTGTTGGATTTTCCAAATGGTGTCGCGGGGAATACATCCAGTGATCAGAGAATGCTCCATCATCTTCAGCGTCTGGCTGTCCTCTCCTTTCCACCCTCCACTCGCGGCTGCGGTCACACGACGAGTCTTTCACCCACACCGGTGGGGTGTCAACCTGTGCCTTGAGTGGATTTCCTCGGAAAGGCGCGTGCTGGCATCCACCCATTCCGTTCCACTCAGTTTCTCCTAGCACTTCCTCGTCGGCCGGATTCCATATTCCCTGAGATCCTAGGACATCCAAGGACAGCATCTCTGGCGGACGAAGGTGCCTGTTTATCACGAATCGGTTGGGATCCCCTCCTCTGAACTTCCCCCTCTCCCCTTTCCTCGGTGCCTCAACAGGAGAATCGTAGGAGCAGGCGACGTCCATTCTGAGAGCAGCCTTCCCGTCTCCGTGGAGCGGGGCCGCACGAGATCACGGTTCGGATGTGTTCCAGGAACGGATGGAACCGGACCACCACTTCGTCGCGTCTCCAGATGATCCTCCTCTCTCGTTCCAGGTGGTGCTGTGCTGGAGGATGTGGTCACTTCCACAGGTGCACACACACGTCCATCACGTGGGCGTTGTGTGCACGGATGTGGAATTGAGCCGCGCCGCGCGGACCGACTTGCGATCGGAGGGTCTTGAATTTCCGCCATGGAACAGGAAACGAGCCGATTCCCGATGCGTTGTCGCATTCAGGACAATGGCGCTTCCTTGGATCCCGGATGCTTTTCAATGAGGGAAAGCCATGCTTCGTTGGGCTGGAGGTGATTTTCTTCTTGCACTGGTTTTCTTTACCCGACCGCAATTCCGGGCTCCCTGGAGGCGTTCCGAGCCACTAGACGTTGAGCTCGTCTTTGCACCCGGCCTTCCGGCTCGCGTGACCCTCGTAGCGTGGTTGGAATGTTGGCATGGCATGGATAGCAGCGTTATGGAGGAGTTGCACATGGAGAAACTGCAAGAAAGCCAGCTGACCAGGTTGATGGTGTTTCACAGAATCCATCACGGCCGGCACATCTACTGGGCTGTCCGGCTGGGGAGTCCTCCGAGTGACCGAGTGCAGAACCTACATAGTCGCGTCGTGAGGGGTAACCACCGACCTCAAGTCCCTCGGAATCCGGGAACTCAAGCAAGGGGACTTGGCGTAAGGGCGGGAATCCTTGATGTCGGGAGGGAAGCTGAGGATTTTCACTTAGAGGTGAACGACATTGCCTTCCCCTCGATTAGAAATATCCTCTTCTTAAACGGTGGTCAGGAACTATTTCTCAATCTATGGTGCTGAAGATGGACAGATAGAGGGAGCAATGCAAGCTGAGAAAACCGCTTCTCTTGAATTTCTTTACGTAAACCTGCATCGTTGAAATGAGTCTCCAGGGGTTCAGATCATTCACATGCAGTGGCACTTGTTTGTGTTGATGTATTTTTGGAATCTAAGCCATTGTCCATCTTAGCTAACGACTGCTTCCACGTTTTCTGTTTGTCCAGTTCTGTCTTTATGACAAATCTTCTGGATTCTGTCACATTTGCAAATTTCGCTGTCGAAAAAAGAGATCAAATAAGCGGCCAACAACGAAAATCACTTGGAGACTTTCATGATGCTTTCCGTTGCAGATTTAGGAAAGAGCATAAGTGCAACAGAATTTTCAGCTTGCTGCAGCTTTTAGCTATTGTAAGCTGAGATGAGAGGCCAGCGACCAAGAAACACCAGTTGGCCTGTTTCACAGGAAAGTGGGTCGAGGTCTTAAATGCTCCAGCAATCGTTGCAGGGTGGTCCATCGGGATGCTCTCTGTCCCTCCTCAGGAGCCTGCACTGTTGCCTTTATGGTGCCATTTTTCGTGAGCGGAGGTGCTGTGATACAGGTGGCACTTCCAAATCGATTCCGATGATAGCCACTCGAAGGGATTGGCAGGAGCTGAAACTGCAAGCCACCTAGGCGCACTGAATTTCGCAAAAATCCCCGCATTTCTCTACAGAGAATTTCATCAGTGAGGCAGGTTGAATCCGCAGACGCTGTTACCGAGAAATCATCCCCAGCAGATCACGAGAGCCGCCGAGCTTCTTGCAGCTACTGTGTCTTAGCTTGTTTCAAGGTCAGGAACTCCGGGAAAGAACAAGAAAAAAAGTGGCACGAGTCCCTCTTTCTGAAGAAGCAAGAATGATATGGCGCTGCGCCGTCGAAATTTCGGGAAAAGAACTTGGCTACCACAAAGTTTCTGCCTCAAGCGCGGATAATATACCATCAACGCTAACTTTGGAGAGAAGCGTGGGGGAAAAAGGGAAGGAAGATTTTAGAGGGAATTAAATTCTAAATTACCTCCAAAAGTTGATTAGATCCGGGCAGCCGAGTGCACTTATCTCCTGGAGAAAATGATAGATAGTGGAAGCTGAATAAACGAAGACAGGGGGGATGGGGCGGGGAATTCCACAAGATGGAAAGCAAAAACTTTTCTTGATGGACCTTCTGCAGGAAATAAGCAGTGGCTTGGCATATCTCAAGAACTGAGTGATCAGATGATGCCAGCATAGTTGCGAGGCTGTGCTGGCATCATTTGACCGCATGTAATGACGGTTTATTAGGGTACTGAAAAACAAATGGCCCAGAATATCCTCTCAGTTCCCAATCCCCTAATTATCTGATTAATGATAGTCGTTGATGCTCCCTGCTTTCCATCTTGACGATTATTTCATCGCTTCGTTCTTCCACGGAGAAATGGCAGTATTTCACGTCCTTCACCTTCACATAGCTGTCTCTTTCACACTGTCCACTTCACCCGAGGGTGAGTGTTGACTCTTCAAGTTAGGGGGTGCTACGGGTGGGGACCACCCCATAATCCAGGAAGCATCTGGAGGAAGGAGTCAATTCCTCTTATGCTTAAGAGGCAACCCCGAAGAGAACCCTCGCCCTGTTTGTCCCTGATTTTCATCTGGACGACCCCGGGAGTTTCTTAAAATTTAAAAGAAACTCACAAATTGTGGTAGGACGCGTGGTCCTACCATACTCCATTTGTCCACGGACCTGCCGGGTCGCTGGTATGCAGGCCGGCGGAGGTCAACTTGGCAGCGGAGGGGAAGGGGAGAAAACAAAAAGAAAAAAGAAAGAGTAAATAAAAATAAATAAAAATCTTTGGAAGGATCGGGAAGGGGCCCCTGTCCACTGGAAGGACTCTGCATCCTTTCTAGGATGCCAGCAAGGTCCGTCTGAATAGGTCCCAGATGGAGCTATCTGGACACTATTCGCAGAAAGCGAACTGCTAGCTGGACGGTGTCTCCCTCGTTTCTTCCTTTGTCGGCTTCTCTCCAGGCCGCCGCAATCCCGCGGATGCAGCAGAGAGCTGCTGGGACTGCGTCGGAAAGAAGGGCAGCCCACGCAAAGAGGGGCCCTGAAACGTTCCCAGGAGTGCCAACCGGAGTCCTAGAGTCTCCCCAAAACGCTTTCATAGGGACCGGAGGGCCACACAGTCCACAAGCAGGTGTGGGAGCGACTCCTGTTCCCCACACCTGCGACAGTCCGGGATCGCCCTCTCCAGCGTCCAGTGGTGTCGGCGTGCATTGCAGGAAAGACCGCTCCAAATGCAAAAGTGCTGATCCCTGCCACTTCAGGAGGAAGGCGCTGCTGTTCTTGAGCACTGAGAGCCACTACAAGTTCTTCGCTAAGAATACTCAGCAGCTCGACCCAGCGCCGTAGTCCTTGTGGAAGGGCACTTGGAGTCGGAGGACCCTCGCCCTGGTTGTTCCTGAAGGGAACCCCTGAGGGAACCTCTTCTTTATTCTCTCCAAACGGCCCCCGGTGGGCACCGCTCCCCATTTCTTTTCCGGAGAGAATTCGCAAGGGAACCGCTCCTTTTTGTTGCTCCTCCGGAGAGAATCCCGAAGGAACGCTTCCCGATTTTTCTGAAGGGCGCTCTCCGAAGGGAGTGCGTTTCTGATACCTAGAGGAGGCAACCCCCAGAGGGGAATGCTCCATGCTCCATCAACTAACTCCATTATGAGCGATGGAGGCCGCCCCCCGGGGGGAGGGGAACGGCTTCATTTGCACAATCGGAGGGGGAATCCCGAAAGCAACCGGCTCTCCTCGATTTCCGGAAGGATTCCAGAGGGTCCACTTCCAATCCCGGCCAGCCGACGGAGCACCTCCAGTGCTGCACCCGAAGCCTACAGATGAACTAAGGTCATCTTGCGGGGGTACTCGAAACTCACAACGCTCTCATTTCTCCGCGTTAATCCTCCAAGTGGGGATTCGAACCTGGGACGTTCGGTGCCACTATGCGCGGAGATCGCTGTAGCCACGCGGCCGCCTACGCAGGCGCACTGTCCTTTCTTCCTTGTCGAGGGGTGGTGCGCTCCGTGTTCAAGCGTCGATCACTTCCCGAATCGACACCGCAGCTTTGCCGTAGCTGAAGCGAAGAGGGAACGGACGGACGGCTGAAGACAGGAATCGAATTGGGATCAGGATCGTGCTGCCGGGAACGTAACCAGCTGCTACGCGTAGACTCGTGGGCTACCTTTCGAGCATCGCCGGGCCGATGCCTCCTGACGCATGTGTGTAGCACGCCTGCAGTTGCAGCGCTGAAGCCTCTAGGGGCACCGGCAGGCCATTTCGATGGAGAGTGTCTCAGCTGACCACACCTGTGACACATCCCAGTCCTTCGGAGAAAGGAACTGCCCGGATGAAATCATGGCGGGAGTCCGAAAGAATGACCAAACTGAGCACGGAGAACGAGCCGATGGAGGAAAAGAACGGACACGTGCACAGTCTCCTGCTTGCTCCGGCTGGAGAGTCCGAATCGTCGCAGCCTCGACTCCGGACTGCGAGACCATGAACCAGGAAGAATGGTGAACGAGAAACTGAAACCTCCGAATCTGATTTTAATCCTTTCTACGGGGGGAGAGAATCCCTCTATTACGGCGTCGGGAGGTCGTTGGGGCGAGCCGGAGTAGGGAGGGCTCCAACTGAAACGGAAGCATTCGGCGAAACAGGTGTGTTCGAATTTTCCGTCCTTCACACAGGGTTCTCATGGACAGAACAAGGAGAGGAGTAACCTCGGTGACCTGCGCTGCACCCCATCACGGGTCGCTTGGATGTCACCCATAACCGGGCCCTCGGGCAGTCATGTACTCTGGGAAGGGAAATGGAGGCTTCAAGAAATCCATTATAAGTAGGGTCGAGATAGCGGCGGATGCTCGGATGCAGGGCTGCGGTGGCAGATCTCGAGAGGAGGAGGACGAGGTGCACGAGGTTTCAGCCGTGCTCTCCATAAGTGATGGATGTGCACTGGCTCCTTTTGACGTCTCCCCACTTCCTCCTCGGAGGGCAGCGCGGCTCCTCCTGTTCACCCACGGTGCACACACCGTGGGTGAACAGGGTCGGCATTCCGCCGTCGATCCTGCCACGTGAGACGAGCAGCGCTGCCTGCAAGCCAGGGACGAGAACGTGGGCTGGGGCGAGTTCGCTGCCCCCTTCTCCCTCCTGCTGGATTTCGAGACACCAATCGGAGCTCAGAAGCTGCCTGGACTTTCTCAGGCTGCACCGCCACTGTGTGGTGGAACCGACAGCAACGAACGGTGGAACGACGAAGGGACGGAAGGGAAGCCGTCATCCGCTTTTCGATCTCCTTGAATTTTCCAACCTCCGCAGTCGCGTTGGATCCTTCGCGGGATGAAGCCGCGGCTGAGAAGGTTCGCTGGTGCTGCCTCGGTGCTGGCGTCCTCGCTGAGCGAACGCCAGCAGCGGGCCGAGTCATGTCCCTCACACCCTGCGGGGGATCCTGAGTAACGGAAACGCTCCGCAACTAATGCGGCATCGCCGACCACGCCACGAACCGTTCACGTGACTTCTCCATGCTCCCCCGAAGGGATAAGCAGAGGAGGCGGGGGAAGAGGAGGCTCGATCTGCGCTCTCCTCTGTCTGACGGGATGCCATGAGTCGCGGCGGAGCGCCCAATCGGGTGCGGCGAGCCCGCTTTGCGAATCTGACTCTGCTGACGTCAGCACAAGGTGGCGCGGGGGATCCCGTCCGGGAAGCTGCGGATTCGTCGGCGAGGTGCCCACCTCAGTCTCCATGCCACTTGCGCTATCGCCGCACCAGGCGCTTTTGAGTGAGCTCATCTAGAGAGCATGTGACGGTTCGGGAGAGTCAGAGTCGCCTTCAAGCCGTCTTTTCCGCGACCTCCGGTGCCAATGAGCTCTTGGAGAGCAACCGCTGCAGCTCCGTCTCAGGTCCTCTTTTCATCACCCTTTTCCGACGCATGATCAAAGCGAATGTTAGCCCTCCCGCCCTCTTCGAAGAAGCTCCCTGTTGAGATGCTTCTTCTTTCCTTCCCCTTGGGATTCTCGCTCTCTGAGAGACAGCTTTGCGAACGCGCCAACTCCTGATAGTTTCCTGTTCCTCAGGAACCCGTCGATGATTCTTCCCGATAGATGAAGAATTCGCCAGCGGTTCGCGATTTTCTGGTTGCGTCCGAACATGCTCCTCATGTCCATGTTCCATTCCTTCGATGTCTTTCCGGCATCCTGAAACGAGCTCTTCCGCGGGAAGACCACACGAAGTGCGACCAGGGCTCTTCCCGGAAGACGACGTTCCTTCAATCAGGGGTTCGCTTGGCTTTTCGCTTCATGGTGCAGCGACTCTGCTCTCGAACAAGCTGGCCATCATGAGTTTTGTTCCGAGTTGCATCGTCCAGCAGAGCAGAGCCAGCTTGCATTCGGGAGAACTTCCTGGAAGCAAAAATCCAAGGAATAAGAAAAAGACTGGAACTCCCACAAGCAGTTTGGTGTTTTTTTTCTTTTTCTTTTTTTTTCTCTTGCTTCTCCACAAGATAAATTTCATCAGAGGCAAGGAAACAAAAAAAAGTGGCTGATAAGTTTTTGCATGCTGAAGATGAGTACAGCGTGCTGGCTGTTTTCAAAATTTGTCATCCGGGTTTGGAAACTGATTGTCCTGATTGTCCATTGTCCTTGTCCTGATGTCCTGCAACCATGGAGTATAATAATCATAGTTCTTTCTTTCAATCAAGAGCATCTAAAAATGCAAAAATTTATGATTTCTTGTCGTTGAAGCCATCTTGTTCCATCCTTCCATTAAAAAAAGAAAAAAAACCGTATTTTCAACAGGCTCTGAATCTTCACACTAGCCTCAACCAAGAGATCATCGGACGCCCTCAAGACAGGAATTTTCAAGCTAGTAATGCTAGCTGGATCTCTGATGTTACCATCATCATCCTTCAAATTAAAACCTTCAAAGCGCTTATCTCTCTCTGTTAGCTTCCAAGTTTAATGATTTTGTCATTTGTAGATAGAAGGAAATGAGAATGGTTCTGGATGTGAACCCATTTGATTTTATTGATCTTTTCTTCTATTTCTAAACTCTTCAAGTAGTCAAATTCAGCTTCATGGCTTTGGAATATACTGTACAATGTGTACTCTGGATGCCTGCATAAAGGATTCCATGTCTTTGTATTTGGATATCTTTGAAACACTACCACCCTGCCACCTTTGTCTCCAGTAGCAAGAAATTCACCATCATGATTGAATTCCACACAAGATATAAGATCAGCTTCATTTCATTTATCTCTTCATCTACAGTTACTTTAACTTCACAAAAATACCACTGGATCTCTCCATTGCCTGTCATATCACTCCAATCAGTTTGCTGAATCATGCAGGGGTGAAAATGCAACCTACACCAATTACTTTAAGAGTTCTAATTTTGCATGTACATTGACTACGACTTGAGATCAAAGACATTATATCTACAGAACTTTATACATCAACTGCAAATACACGGTTTGTATCACATCGTGTTTTTTTTTTTTTTTTTTCTGGGAATTCTGCTTTTCCTTTGTCAAAATATGCAGACATCTCATGGAGCACCGATTGTTTCTCTCAGTTATTCGCATCGCATCCCAGGAGATAAAAAAGCCTCTCTGCATCATGAGATCTGTCAGCAGCTTCTGGTCAGCATCTTACCTACTCTTGCTGGCCCAAGTGTCTGATTGTACAATCAAAGGCAGAAGAATTCCCATGAATTCTCTATCTCTGTGTGCTGATCTCAACGCACTGTGCAAGCAGTCCAGTGAAGTTTCCTCGGGATGCCCTATACATGCAACCTTGGCTGGCTGAAGATTCGTCTTCCACGTTTTTTCATTTGAAGACAAGTGGGAACACGGAGGAATCCATTTGCACCCGATGGGGCAGCTACTGGAGCCTTGACGTGGCCTGTGGATTTCAGCCACGTCAGCCGCGGCGTCTTCGAAGCTCCACAAAGCACTGCTGCGCACACTCACCATTTGTGCTAGTGTCTCATGAGTCACAGTGGCGTTATGTAATGTGAAAGGTCGAAATTTTTGCTTCATCGAGCGGATTTTGACTGCGGCCAATTTTGTTCTTTCGGAACAAACGTCATGCTGGAGCGGCCTGCCACTTTGGGTTGCATTCCTCCGGGTTCTCTTGGATGCAAACTGCTCCCAACTCATGGCGAGCGGTCCAACGAAAATCGCCGTTCGTGTTTCCTCCTAAAAGACCTCTTGGTATTCCCCTGTGGCATGCTGCCTAAAGTGCACCCTAGATCGGATTCTAGTCTCTGGATCTCCAAAGACATTGGAGGGTGGAATGGACACGAATCGGCTGCCAAAGTCCAATCGTACACAGAAAAAAATTTCTGGATTTGTTGCGAAAGACATCGCTTGTGATGTCTGCTTTGGATCTCGGCCTTTGAGAATGCAGAAGTGCACCTCCAAGTGCTCCATGAAGACGGGCTTTTCCCACCTTCCCCTGACCAGCCCAAAGTTGCATTTCAGGGGAGACTCTTGCACCTTACCTATCATAGGGAGGTGAACAAATATCTTTGGGAGGAAGCTTGCGTTACCTTCGTGCTCCTGACTTCGACATCAAGCTGGTGAAGAGAGGGAAATTTTATCTAGGAGAACCAGATATTCCCCACCAGCAGATAGAGGTTGCAGTCGATGACAGACTGCTATTTCCTGCCCGATGACTGAGGCGATTCTTCCAGTGGACCCTCGCGTGAAAAGCTGGATGCTGACCTTCTCCTTTCTGATATGTTCCACCTGGCAGTGCAAGACTCACAGCTTCCTCAACAGAAGACTGGGTCAGAATCCAAAAATCTCAGAATCCAAAGAACTCCACAACGAATGTTGTATCGGTTCTGCAACTCCGATGGGTCAGCGATCAGAGGTGTGGAGTCGATTCCTTATGTCTACTCTGATTTCATTGCCTTGCTTTTTCCAAAGCCATCGGAAAACTTTTAAAAGAGCAAAACAGCATCGGAGATGATTCCTCTCTCGCCTCGTAGCATCAAGTGGTACGTGGCTGGATTACGTTTCTCTGGACCGTAATTTCATCTCTGCATCCACCAATCTGTCACGGAAAACGGAAAAAAGTAATTGCAATGCTAGCAGGAGGCATGCAAAAGACAGATCAGTTTCCTAGAGCTATTATAATGCCACGCTATGAGGAAGGACTTCTTGTTTGCATCTTGAAGCTTTGGGAGGTTCTAAATGGAGTAGGACTAAGGACAATTCCAAAGGAATAAGAACCAATGCTACGGAAGGTGGTGAGGACTTCTGCATCCTGAACCTCTACCATAATAATCTCTTTGGAGTTCATGAGTTCAAAATGTTGGTTTCGGCGTTCTGAATATCCTCAAATCGGAAATCCATGTGAATTCTTCGACAGCTAGATGGTATGTATCAACCTCAAGACTAAAGAGGAACCTTATGGAGAAGAGTGGAGAGTATTGCGCCAAGAAGTCGTTGCCTTGGAGGTTCTCTAGTTAACGATACTTGAACTCAAGTAAAGATTACTGTCCCGATGTTGCAAGTGCACTCTTCAACAGGGGATAAAACTGCTGTTAACAGGATGGTTTTGCTTGGAGCATGGAATGCGGTTGCCCCATTCGCTCCTCCCCTATTTGAAATGCGCGACGTCTGCGACTTTGAACGCGATACTCATATCACACATTCATGCGTCTAGTTATCAGCTTTCAAGAACAACCAGCAACAGCGTATTAATGAGACACACCTGCATAATTCTCACGGGAAACCATGCCCTGCGAAAACTGTCGGAAATCACGGTTCATTCTCGCATCTCTTGCATCCTGCTTTCCTTTTTCGCAACTCACCTATGAAAAGAGGCGAAGAGCTCTGCTGCCCAGTGAACTTTTCGGAAAGAGGCTTCTTCGAAATTCCTGCTTTGTAGTGCACCCTGGCTCCAAATAATCTTTTGGCTTCCAGGTACCAGATTAAGGAATTTTAGCAATTTGGGGGGCTGTGGCGATTATTGAACTACTGCTCCCATACTATGAGCATTTTAAACTCATCATCCACTATTTATCTGCTCATCAGGTTGCCTTGAAGATCCCTTTTTATCGAGATTCAGATAAATATTTTACTTACATCTTCCATTACATCTTGGTCCCTTTATTCTTAACTATGGTATCAGAGCTGCTCATCCTTCAACATTACTGAAACCTGAAGACACAAAGAGAGTTACTGCGCGCCTAACATTTCCGTGATTCAGAGAGAGACTTCTGAGAGTTTTTATCGAAATTTAGCTCGAGATCCATGAGTCCAGTTGCGAGGTTTCCGTAATCTTCAAGAGTCAGGTTCAGTTCGTCCCATCACACAGAGACATCGCAGCAGCTCATCCTGCTTTTATGGTCAGTGGCTATAAAGTGCATTATGAACGGATGAAGTCTTCATGACTGCATCCTCAGTACCGCAACTCCTTTCTGCTCTCAGCTTACATCATGGAATCTCTAGAAGAACGGGTGACTGAATGGAAGGATGTTTGCTATTTCGTCTTCAAAGATGGTCCGAGATGACTGACAAAGAAGCAGCGGTGCTATCGGAAAATCGGCGTCGGAGCATCTCTTCGCCACAACGTTGAAATCTTCTTTCTTGAAACACAGTAGAATGGAAAGGAGAGTCAAGGATTTTCGGGGATTATTCAAGAAAACTTCCGCATGAGAAGATAAGCGGCAGTCGCCCTGGGAACTGCACGCGATGCTCTAAAAACGCTGACACCAAGGAGCAAAAAAGGAGACAAGGCGAGACCAAAGGCGTCGTTGGATCACCGCTTCCACGCTCCCAAAGACGGCTTTCCTAGGTCACAACCCTATTCGGAAACTCACGTTTCCGGCGCACGCGGATCTGATTGGACGGCGCCCTAGCCGTCCAATCCGGTTCGGGGTTGGGGGACCCAGAAAGTTCCAGACCTTTCTATCATGGCAAAAAAAAAAAATCTGGGACTTATATTTTTTTTTTCCAGGAAAGTTGAACGGCCTCTTGCGTCTCGTCGGGGGTTCATCGAACTTTCTCTCCAGCACGAGTGACACACGAAAGACCTTTTGTCCGCAGGGGAATAGCGAAAGGAGGAGAAGGCGGATTGTCCTCCCCCAGCCCCCCGGAACCAAACCCCTTCCTCCTTAATGAAGAGTGCGGTTAAGGGTCAACGTTTCCTTTCTTCAGGATGGTATAAAGTGTGGAGGCTGTGGAAATTTTTCAGGATCCTCGTAGCTGAAGAAGGAGTTGCAAGATGAACATGTTACTCGGCGTTTTCGTGTGTTTGCTCAGCCTGTCCCTGGCGGACGAGGATGTGCCCAAGGTTCGTAGGGGGCGGGAGTGGAGCAGGGTCGTGCATGCTTGCGGGAGGGTGGTCGATGGTGTGACGAAGAAAGGAGTGAATGAGGGTGACAGCAGAAAGGCGTGTTTCCTCCTGTGCGGAGGCTGGGATCGGGAGCGACGGCGGACGAATGTGGTGATGATGGCGCCGTGAATGGGTTGCGTGAATGGGCCTCGAGTAGCGCGATTGAACTAATGAGACGTCCATTGCAGGAGACCGGACCTGTGCAGGAGCCTCAACCCCAACCCCAACCCCAACCCCACCCTCACCCCCATCCCCACCCCCAGCCCTCGGCTAATATAGAGTTCAACAGCGAAGACTACACCTCCGCCCGGAAGGTGCTTGCGGCCGTCCAGAGCTCCCTACCAGCAGAAGTTCGAGATTGCCAACTGAACAAGCTTGAGGAAGTCGTGAAGAAGTCCGTTGTACCAGAGATCACCGTTTTCGACCTGAAGCCAACCTACTATTGTTCCAATGGCATTCTGACCAGATGCCACTTACGCATCCAGCAAGAGAGCAGCGAAACTGCAAGCCCAGTGTTGGCGTACACCCAGTGCGGAGAAGCTCCGACGTCCTCGTCATAAAGGTTGGATCATCCAAACAGCGGCGTATTTGTACACGTAAATACAGTAAACAATTTTGTTTTTCGTTTGCCTTTGTGGTTCTTCGGGGTACGTTCGAGGGTAAAAAAAAGGTACCCATCGCCGCCTGTTCATGGCAGCTCGGGCTGCCATTGGTTTAAAAAAACCCTATTTAAAGCACAAACGGTGAGGGTTCCCCTTGGATGGCTGCAACCGGGCGACGCATACGCCAGTGGAGGCGCCACGCTCGATCTGTACGCTTAGGGTTGCAGATCGTTGCTTAGCTGCTGCTCGGTTCCGGAAATGGTCTTAAGCAGTTCCTGGCTGGAAAGGCGTTTCGTGCTCGCTGGACCTCGCTCATGCAACCTGAAAAACCAAAAGTGATCTTCAAGTTGCTTCGTGCTTCATGTGTTTGTCTCCTTCCGGTGTTTCGATTCAATTTGTGGTAATGCCTGAGGTTGAGAGGGATCTCCGAAGCATGCAGTAGGTGGGGCAGGAGGACGAATTTCGAAAGAACACGACGGAATTTTTCGTGATAACAGGAGGATGGGGTGGAAAGTGATTTTCTGTTCGGTGTATCCAGTGTGTTCGCTCCGAATGAGGAATCGACCTGCATCCAGCGGAAATTCTATCCGCATCCATCTGAGTTTAGCTTTAAGTGACAACTTCTCATCACTTCATATCTTTCGTGTTCTTTCGCATCTTTCAGTGCGGTCCGGATAAGTAGGAAAAACTGGAGGCGTTTTGAGTATCTTTATTGTAAACGGCTCAGGATACGGAGATTGAAAGGCATATCCCCAGACTTGCTGCCTTTGCAACACTCGGACAGCTGATGGTGATCACTATTCACGACTGCAACCCTCTAGGCAATTCAATTGGCTAAACGCGAGCCTATGTTTATCTTGTAACGTAAAGTGGCGTTGCTTGAGCCTTCCAGTCGCGAATTTCCCCTCTTGAGCAGACGAGACCTTGTGCCAGCAGCTGAAGAGCCTTTCAAAAAACGTTAGAACTAAATCTAGCTATCAGGCCAGCTTCCATGGGAAGGATGGTCCCACTACATGTGCCATGAATAACGAGGTTGATTACACATCTTCGGTATCGGGTGGATGTCTGCATGGATGGCAGCAAAGGTTGCAACAAGCGTCCTTCCGGTGGAATCTACGGTTCTGTATGCAGATCGCTTGCAACCCTTTCCCGCTGTTGTGGTCTCTGGCCGATCGGCAGCAACACCAAGCAAAAACGCGTGGACAGGAACGGCACAGGAGTTCTGCACCTGGAAGCAGGAAGCGGACCGGTGGAGACAGCATTTCAAGTTGCGATTTCGTAATGCGATGATTTAGCAACGGTAAAAACCACCGGAAAAGACTGGATCGGAAAGTCGAGTGGAAGGGAGTTCTTATGAGCACTTGGATTCTGTACTCCGAGATTTCATGGGAAGGCAGCGAGAATGTTTCAGGCTCCAAGCATGGAGCTGTTGGACGCAGTTCATCTCGAGACCATTCCTGGAATTCGCTTTGTACTGCGTGATTTTCCAATATCCCGAAGACGAGCTTAGGTGGTGGTGCGTGGTATGGATAACTCCTTTTTTCTGGGAAGATGACTTGCGAGTGATTGGAACGAGGTCTCGAGTGAGGCACTGGGATGAAAAGAAGCAGTGGCTTTTATGCGTACAGAAGGGAATATTAGCAGCAAGCAAGAGAATGACACGGGCCTCGAGAGTGTAGGCAGTGGACTATCGTGTTTTTGACTCTCCGAGAGCTCTCCGAGAAGTGTCGATTTTCGAGCAATGCTCCTCGCCTAGCGCTGTCTATTTCTTTTTGTTTGTATCTCGTAAACAAAATAGGAAAGGAAGTTTAAGGAAGAAATGCAAGATTCTGGCAAATTGAGGAAACATTGGATTGCACTGAGGTGAACATTCACTGTTTACAAGAAGTGAGTTTCTATTTGCTGGTTCATAAGTCCTTGAGGCACTCATATGAAGTTCATCGTCCGCTTCCACGTTGAAGATCTGGGGTTGACAACATTCTAAAGATCCATCAAAGATCAACTTCCGCACACATCAGAATGCCTCGGGATGCGAGCAATATGAATTCCCAGAGGCTGCATATGCTTGCATAGGGACTGGGGGTGGAAACTCCTAAATGTTGCAAGATGATTTCCTGATAAGCATCAGCATGGAGCCAGTAAGGCTGCAGTAGCTCTTAGAGTGATGGATTGTTTGCAGTTGTAAATAGCTAGCCGGTTCCCCCGTTTTCAGGGTCAGTTCTTGCACCACGTTTAAAATTGATTTATCGCGGGTAATCGCTTACCAGGACCGGCTCACTGATTCATGCAAATTTATTGATCACATGAAGATACACTGAGGCGAGTCTGCATTGGTTGAGGAGAGATCCAATTCACAAGGTCAGTGGCTTCGTCGAAGCAATGGGGGTTTCCCAAGCGTTTGCTGATTAAGCAACTTGATACCAGACCCCCTTGTAGGTGAGCGCAGTGCTCCCTTCTAGATGAGCAGAGTGCCATGACGTCAGCCTTCTGCAGTTCTTGTGCAATTCTTTTTGAATGCTTCCACTTAATGATTCTTAACAAATGTGAGTCTTCGATCTCACGTGCTGTATCAGGAGACTGGAGAGTGTGATGAAGTCAATAGAACGTGCTGTTTCACTGGGGTCGCTTCATCGAGCAGCAGGATGAAGCCAGGAAAAGAGATACTTCGACGTGTTTTCCGTCTGAAGCACTAGATGGGATTCCTCTTGCTTGAACGGTGGGTGGGTCGAATCCACTCCCCATTTATTTCTCGTCTTGGCACCTTTTCGTTTCCCTCCAGATCCCTAGTCGTACAATGACATTTAGAAATAGGCCCGATGTTGAGTCAGGCCCTGATATGCAGATTTCTTTTTACTAGATTTTTCGAGTTTTTTGTTTAAGTAAATAAATTGCTAAATGGATGAGTAGCGTTTATTATTTTTTTAGTTTTATCTTTTGAAATAGAAGGGCCGGTCTTCCGAGACAAGGAAGTTCAACTGCCCAGTTTTCTAGGACTTAACAACGGGTTAAAGTGGGACTGTGGAGACCTCGGAAACAGATGTTAACGCACGCGTTTCTAAAGAGCAAGCACATATAGGCTAGCAGAGTGTTCAGAAAGACTAGGCACGCAGAAAGCGTCAGGAGAGGGTTGTTGAACGCTTGCTGAAGATCGACAGGGGTGGCGAGATGAATCTGAGGACTTCATTGGCTTACCGCCGCTGTGGGTTCTGCCAGTCCCGACAGGACTCAGAAAAAGACAGGCGGCTGCACTCCACTCTCGGCTCCTGTACAGTTGTTCCGGGTTGATTAAGAAGTCCTCCATCCGTATTCAGAGAACTCAGTCCATAGTATGGGAAGCAGACTGAGGTCCGCGTTCACCGAAGTGGTCCGACACCGACTGCTCAGCTTGACTAGGTCTCGCTTACCACTGATGGTAAGTATGTGAACACCTCCCTGTATGCTGAACCAGCATGAAGAGCTCTGTGGGTCAGGGGGATTAGATCTGCCGCGAAGCATAGGCAAAACTCTCCAGACAGGCCATCTAACTCGAGTTGTGCTTCTCTTAAGCTTTCCGACAGTTGCGACAATCTCCTTCAGGGATGGAGCTGATCTGGCGCCGCGCTCGCCTTCTTTCTCAACGCAGGGACGCTCTCTGGAAGCAGCTTCTGGGAGAAGAAACTCTCGAACTGATGCCCTTGCGTACAGGAAGACTGAGATACGGTCGCTGAGATACGCTTCTTCAGTTGAACGGAGCACTCCTGGCCTAGACGATGTGACCTGGACTTCCAGAGCTGCCACTTTGTCCTGATCCTGTACCTAGCTGCGTTGCGCGCATGGGCGCTCCAGAAGATGCGCACCTGCGAGAGGGAACAAATGGAAGTCATCCGTCAGATAGACCTATACGGAGCATTGCACGCGCTGCGAACCAAGCCAAAGTTATCCTTTGGATTGGAGGAAGTGTCCAGTGGCCTGGCGTCGGCTCGCGTGGCAGTCAGTCGGAGTGAAGGACCGTCCCACCCGACCTCAAGTCGACAGTGGATCCGGGGACTCATGGTTCGTGGGCAAGCCCAAGATGTGCGTCAATCGTGGAGAGACGGGACAAGCGTGAAGAAGAGTGCTTCTCGGTACGGAGTCGCCGCTGCGGCTGCACGAAAGCCACGTGCCCCAAGGCCAGTACCCAGTACCCAGTATTCCACAGTCGTGAGAGAGAAAATAGAAAAAAAAAACCCTCGTGAGGGAATCTCCGATAGAAGCAATCAATAGGAAGAAAGAAAGAATGATCGGCACCGGCAGCAACCTTCATAGTTGGTGAGGACGTCAGATGGCAAGAAATGAAGAACGAGAGGAGGCGACAGAAAGCGAAGCCGCTCACCTCGAAGAGAAACAACAGCGGCACAACCAGCAAGGACGCAATTGAGCGGTGCCTCAAAGCGGGATACGTTGATTGGCAAGTCGCAGCACGACGGTTCTGTTGCCACCTCTGCTATTCCAGAGGGGTTGGCAACAGGGTCTAACTTGCCCGAATGGGCCGCCCAATAACAGATTCTCCATCGGCGTGGGTGGCGAGCGCGCTACGGAGTTGCCGACTACGAGTCGGAAGTCCGAATAGCCGATCTCAACAGCTGCTTGGTGATTTTCGGCCCAAAGCGACGCGTGTTCACGCGAGAAGAGGAAGTTACGACTTCCTGGAGCAGGACTCCTTTATGGACACTGGAGCTTTGAGCCAAATTGTGGACATTCTCCAGGCTTATTCTTGTCCTGCGATGCAGTATTGACTCTGGACTGTCTTCCTACCACCACCAACAGCGGCTTCGAGAGACGGGCATTTATCTGCAATGAGTCAAAATTGCCGTCGGCAGGGGATGGCCGACAGGTCTCCCCCGAATCCAAGGAAACTACCCTCGCAGGGGGAAGAACGAGGGAGAAGTGAAGAGAGGGGAGGGAGGAAGATAAATAAATAGGGAATGGGATGGACCGATCTCGCGGTATCCCACTTGATTCCCGAGGGCCTGCCTCGGGCAGGAAAGGGGAGGTGCTCTCGGGTTTGAGATGAGTCTGCCCGGAAGCGTTCGAAGGTTCCCTCGTACCTCGCGCCCCGGGTTGAGCCATCCCATCTCCCTTTGCATGCAGGCGATGGTGATCGCGAAGGGCTCTCCGGGCCGCATTCCTCCTCCTTCCAGTTTGGCAGTCCCGCTGCTCATGAGTGGGAAGGGAATCGCCAGCCACAAGGAGAACTGCAACCCTGGAGACGTGGACGTCTCTCTGAACAGATCTGGGCCGGCATCGTGGAACTGAACGTGCAATGTTCTTAAAAATGTTTTCGTGTTAATGATCCTATTGATTTTTATGTAAGCTTGAAAATGATTACATAAAAATCAAGCGATACTTTTATTGAGAGCGTTTTGTTTACAACAAAAAAGAGGAATTCTTGAAAATTGTTTTGTCGATCATTGAAATTTTGAAAGTGATTTGAAATTTCGAAGAATTACAAATATGGTAAAACCATAATAAATGTAATAAATATTGAATTGTAAAGAAAGTTTGAATTGATAGCTATTAAAAGATGCAGCTAATGTACGTGCCAGCAGTTGCGGTTAAACGTAAGAGTTACATTAATTTTAATATTTCTTGATTTAATGAAAATTGCAGTGTTAACATATAGGTATTGAAAAGTTTCTAGTCATTATTTATGGAAAAGAATTAGGTGCTCCAGTATAAATAATGGATACTAAAAAAAAATGAGGAGGGGGACTTACAGGATTTGGGATAGCAGAGAGAATTTGGGGAGTTTGCTTGGTAAATGGTAATCCCAGAAGAACCCACCTTTTTAGTATTTGTATGTCGCTTATTTGATTAGGTAATAGCAATCAGTTTTCTTAATAAAGAGTAATTAGGACTTATAATCAAGATGCGGCGTGGAAAGAAATAAGAATGAGCCACAATACGTTCAATTTGGATGTACAGATGTAATTTCCTAGTGTAGGATTTAATTGCAAAGTTGTCTGAGAAAGGTAAATTGAATGCGATAGCCATGTTTTAATTAGTAAGAGTTGGAAATAAGTTAAGGAGTAAGAATATAATAAGGAATTCGACGGAATTTCACTTAAAATAGTGAGTGATAGGGCCTACTAGGAGTGTTAATAAGCAGCCGCAGTATTTAGACTTGAAGGTACTACGTTAGCATAAATAATTAACCATCTAATTGATAGCGTGACGGAAGATTTTATTGGATGAAGCCCTTTTATTTTGCAATATTGAATTTCATGTCATAGTGAAAAATTTGTACTTCATTCAGGGGATGAGAGGACCTTTTAGAACAAGTGTCTTGGGAGGATTAAGGGGGTGGAAGTAAGGTGAAATTTTAAGATGTCATCTGTGGGGGATGGTGAAGAAAGGATCTCCATAGCTAGAAAATTATGCATGGAGTGATAGTGATCTTGAAATAAAGAAAAAGTTACCTAAAGGATAACTGTAATCTGCATGGAGAGTTCTAATTGATGTGGAAGTTTGTGACCCCAATGCTGAATTAGGTATCCATAAGATGAAGGAGATTTATGGTAACAGTCTGTTCGACTGAAAATTCTACATGGCTTAAGTTTTAGATATGCGTAAGCCAGATTCGTTTCCATCGTTAGAGAGTAAAGAATTTTCTTGGTACCAACGCGTTGGGAAAATGGAAAAAATTTTCAAGTGGGAGGAATTGTAGAATGTGCTGATGGTAATCCAGGGGGTTTCAGAGTGGCAATGGTGTTATTAAGGGTTGAGAGTAAAGTTTTAGCTGGGATGCAATGACGAAAGGGGCCAAATAAGGTAGGAATGGGAACAGTGCAGCCTTCAAGTGATGGATTGAATACTTGGGTAAGGGGTATCATGAATTGGTTAGTAGTAATGAAATGAGTTATAAGTTGGGTCCTGTAATTAGGATGGGAGTGATGGTAGGTATGCGGTTGATTTATCCTAGGGATTGGGGCTTGATGAGAGGAATGATAGGGTTGATGCTATTTGTGTGTTATTTGAGAGGGGGAATATATGGGATACTGATGAGTGGATGAGGAAGGAACAATAAGTATAGATACGTTGATGTGGTGCGTTCGATAGCTCCAATAATTTCTTATGAGGTTTACATAATTAACATTCATTGAAGATTCATGATATGATGGCTAAATGTGCGAGATGGGAGGTGAGGGAGAAGAATGAAAGGTTTAATTGTAATGTGATGTGCCCGTATCAGCAATGAGCTCCCATCTCTGACGCAGCCTCCCTCATTTCAGAGGTATGTGCGGGAGCATTTCTCACTGTTCCGCTTCGGAGGCATTCCTTGGATACTTTCCCTGCCGAGTTGTGGTGGCGTTCCTCGTTTCGAGGGAGTGCCCTGTGCACCCAGCAGGATGGCGGTCTGCAGGCACCGGAGAGAAAGCACAGAGGCGTCGACCAGGAGACACGGGATCTCGAAGCCCTTCTGGGGGATCTTCAGCGATTCCATCCGTCATTGGTGACCCTGAGCTAGAACTTTTGGAGTGGTCTCGTTCGTCAGATGAGACGTTTTTCCGATGTCTGATGGGCTTAGTGACCTCCGAAATACGGCAGATCGCCTCCCACGGCTGCAGGATCATCCCCTTCTTCTTGATCTCAACGATGAAGTAATGGACGCGTGACATCCTCAATGGTCGCACGTTGAGATCTGGAAAGTGTGCTAACCTCGTCCAGTATCCCTCAAAGAGGTAGTATTCCCAGACTGTTGTCAGGGGGGAGGGATTGGATTTTCCACCCGCATGCACATTTTCAGTTTTTCTTGCCGCCAAACATTCTGTTTAGTGCGCGGCATGACGCCCACCCTTCGTGTACCTCCAGCAGCAACGCAATCGGGAGAAACTGAAAATGACTTAGACCTCGCCATCGCTTGCGGTTGCGTGGGAGTTCTCACCCGGTCACGCCGGGGCGTTTATTAATAAACACTTTACATTTGCGGTACTAGGCCCCGCTACGGCCAATAGTTCATGGGACCTTCCAGGAAGCCGGTTCGCAGACCGGCTTGACTCTCCTCGGCAACGGGGGGGATAGAGGGTAACACAAAAAAGAAAAATAAATGAAACAAACAAAAAAAAGAAACTATTTGGAGGGCTGGGAAGGGATCACTGCCCGCTGGAGGAAGAGACCATCCTTTCCAGGATGCCCTCGAGGTCCCTCGTCATAGCTCCCAGATGGGACCAGCCGATCGCGATTCGCAGGTAGCGACCCGCGTGTGCGATGAGATCCCTATCGCTGCTTCCTCTGTTTGCTGCGCTCCACGCAGCCACAATCCCTCGGAGGCAGCAGAGCGCTGCCAGGGTTGAGGCTGGTGGCAGGGCGTCTCGCACGAAGAGGAGTCTCCCAACGTCTCTGGGGGGACTGCCGACCGGCATCCGGAGGGTCGTAGCAAAACGGTTCCCACAAAGGCTGGAGGGCAGCGCAGTCTACTAACAGGTGGACTGCGCTGCCCCCCGACTTGTGGACTTCTCCCCGCACACTGCACACTTCTGTCCCACCTTCCTCAACGTCCAGTGGTGGCGGCGCGCGTTGCAGGGAAGACTCCAGTGCAACAGCAGCAGCGCCGATTCCTGCCACTTGAGGGGGAGGGTGGGTGTGTCTCTAAATGCCGGAGGCCACTTAAGTTCATCCAGCGGGATGCCCAGCAGCTCGCCCTATCTCTGAATTCCTCGCGGGAGAACGCTTGGGGTCGCGGCGTCAGCCAGTTCCCTCATGGTCCAACCGCTTAACAGCTTCTCCTTGCGCGCTATCCGGCAGGAGCCTTGCCACCTCGGCGTTCGGCTGCTGCCGAGCGCCCTCCTCAAGAAGGGCAGCGCCGTGGTCAGTGGGGTCGCCTCCGCCAACGTGCTTCTGGCGGGACACTCGAGAATGTTCCGCAGCGTGAAGCGGGTGTAGATGCCGGGTCGCAGGCGGTTCCAGGATTCACCACTTTTCTGGTTCAGCTTCGTCCACGTGCTAACTGTTTCTTCCAGCCATGCGCTGGAGTTGGAGTGGCTGCAGGTCATCCACCCGGTCTCCTCGGCCAGGGTGGCCATGCGTCCGAGGAGAAGGCCTCATCTTCTTATTTTCCGGCCGGGGCAGAAGAAAAGAGGAGAGCCCTCCCGCTCTGGATACACTTCTGGTGAGGAGACGGGCCAGAACGCACCAATGGGTGCTCCAGTACTTCGCCGCGATGGCCAAGGTTCGGCATCGCAGCAGAATTTCCATCCGCTCCAGCGTCAGGAGGCCGATGCCGCCATCCCGACGTGGAGCACACAAGTCCTGCAGAGGCACACGAGGCCTTCCGCTGCCCCACAGGGCGATGAGCAGGAGGTCCTTGGTTCTCTTCTTCATCTCGCGGGGTACGGGGCAAACAAAAAGCAGGGAGCGAAGGAGGGGAGGGGGGCGCGAACGCGTTCCACACCGCAGCCCGTTCCGGCAAGTGAAACTTGCCTTCCAGGAACGGGCCGATCGCCGACTCCACTTTCCGGAGACGACCTGACCATGCTTCTGACTGGCAGAAGTCTCCCAACGGAACGCCAAGGTACTTTAAGTACTTCTCCGTGGGGATCCCCAGGCGATCCAGTCAGGTCGTCCTGTGCACGTGGCACCAACCGCTACCACCGACGACTTCGACCTGTTCACCCGTAGTCCTGTCCCGCGGCTCAGCAATTCGAAGAAATCCTCGACTGCCGAAGCCGAGGCGGACATGGGCAGCAGGAGCAGAAGATCGTCGGCATACGTCGGTGTGCCGGGGCACGAGCTCGGCAGGGCAGCCAATGTCGCCCTGTATGTTCTCAGCACCCATTCGAAAGAGGTGCTAAAGAACAGGGAACTCAGACTGTCACCCCGCTCGAGTCTTCCCGCTCGGGAGGCGCCCTGGCGCCCGCTATGGCGCAAGAAGTGTCTTCCGCCATAGCGGGCCTCAAGAAGCGTAAGGCACCAGGTGAGGATGGTCTGCCTGCGGAGTTCTTCCAGTGCTTCGCGGCGAAACTCATCCCCCTGGTGCTGAGGCTTTCTACGCTGATGCGAGAGACGGGCAATGTCCCGGCCTCGTTTCGCTCAGCAAGGGTGCGTCTGTTGCCGAAAGGCGGAGACATGCGCCAATTAAGCAACTGGAGTCCGATCACCTTGGTGAATTCGGACGTCAAGTTGTTCTCCAGGCTCTGGGTCGCGCACATAGGCAGGATCGCTGGATCCGTGGTAAGTCCGGAGCAGTCCTACGCTGTTCCCGGGCGGTCCGTGGAGGCGAACCTTTTCTTCGCGCGCACGTGGCAAGAGCTGCAGAGGTGCGTGGCGCACGACAGCCAGCGATCAGCAGCTGCGGCTGCCTCGCCTAGGCGAAGGTGCATTCGGCCTGAGGAAGCGCCGGTTGCCTTGGCGGTCGCGGTCGATCTCTGCAAGGCGTTCGACTGCGTGAATCAGGATCTCCTTCTGGAGCTCCTGGAACGCCTCGGTCTCCCGGTGCACCTCGTGGCCTATTTGCGCGCTTGCTGGCACCACGCGCTGATTTCGATCTCTTTCAGCGGCTGCCACGTGTACGGCGTGCCGGTGCGGCGGGGCATCAGGCAGGGCGACAGCTTAAGTCCTTTGCTCTTCAGCATCTTCTTTCAGTTGGTGCTGAGGGCGCACAGTCTGACGCTGGCCAACCTGCCGAGCTCTTGTTCAGGAACGCCGTCCGTGGCGGCCTATGCTGACGACCTGCTTCTCCTTTTACCCATGACCACCCCGGCGTCCAGTCTCGAGGATTTCTTCGAGCTGATTCGCCGGGGAGCGGGCATGAGCGTAAACCGGAGTAAGAGCGTGGTCGTTCCTATTGGTGCAGCGTGGGAGGAGCAGTCCGACTGAATCCGCCTGGGGATCCCGACCGCTTCGTCCTTCCAATACTTGGGCGTTCCGCTGGGGAACGTCAGCCCAGTGGAAATGTGGTCGGACTGCCTTCGGAAGACTACGAGTGCTCTGAGCCCGTTCCACCATGGCAGGTTCCTCCTGTCGGAGCGGGCCGTGGTATGGAACACCTTCGTTGCCCCCTTCTTGCGCCCCCTGCTTTTTGTTTGTCCGCCAAGCTCCAGGAGCACAGCCTGTTGAGGAACGCTCTGTGGGGACCTGCGAGGTCCAGGATCCGCCTCAAAGACTTGGCGGCTCCGCGTCGGGATGCCGGCTTAGGCATTCTGACGCTGGGAAGAATCGAGATGCAGGTGCAGCTTCGAATGTTGGCCCTGTGCGCCAACCTTGTTCCACTCCGTGGTGCGCTCCCGCGCGCCTGCTCCTGCGGCGCTGCACCGTCAGCGATGGACTTCTGTCGCTGCGGCCGCACACGGAGCGCGCCACGAGAAGCTTCGGTTTCCCCTTGAAACCGCTTTACCGGCTCCTGGCAGCCCAGGAATGGATCTCCTGCCGCCCAACGAACTTTGAAGGCTGGCGGCAGGAACCGTTGCATGCCTGGGCAAAGCACCAGGATGTTTCCCTCCTGGAACTTCGTTGCGCTCACCTGTCCCCGTATTGCACGGTGGACGAGGTGTGCAACAGCCAGGAGAAGTGGACTCGCCTGGCCGTCACGCCCCTCGCCGATGCGCTGTCAGCCCTCAGGGGAAGAGATGACAGCTGCGATCCGGCGAGATGGGAGGTCGCCTGCACCATCGCAGGAACAATACGACCTATTGGCGGCTGGAGGACTTGCGAGCTGGCAGACGCCGCCACGACTCGCATCATCCCGAAGGGACTCCTTCGGTGGAGTGAGCATTTGAGTGTGCCCCCCGAAGAACTCGTGGTCCCTCCCTCGTGCCTGAACACTTCTGTGTTCCCTCTAAACTGGAAACAGGACGTCATCATGCTGGTGCATTGGGGTTTTCACTCCAACCAGCGGACGAACCGTGTTTCCGGGGAAGTTGTCTCCCCGAACTGTAAGCGGTGCGGGGAAGTGGAAACGCTCCCCCATCTGCTCTTGGACTGCGGTGTCCTCGGAGGACTGTGGCGGAGGCTGGCCTCAGCTCTCCTGCTGCAGGGGGACACCGCAAGAGACTGGATGCGTCGCTTCTTCACGCCAGGCGGCCTGTCGTTAGGTGCGGTGGTCGCAACGGTCTGTTGCACCCACGCCATCGATAAGGCCCACCGAGAGTTGGAGAAGCAGGCGATTCGACGGCAGGCCACTGGAATAGCCGACGAGAACATGACGTCGGCTGTCGAGTGGGCCCATCTTCCAGAGGGCGTTAGGAGAGAGATCGCCGGCATCCATCGCCGGTTCTGAAAGGAAGGAACGGCCCAAGCCAAAGACCCCTATCCTCTCCCCTCCCCATATCTTTATTTGTATTTTTTATATGTGTATTTGCGGTCCCCTCCCTCCCGTTCCGGACTTTCGGTTTACCGACCTGCGTGTCGGGGATCCCACCCCCTTCGTTTCTTCTGTGTCCTTCGTCTGGGAACTCTGTTCCTGGACAGTTTATTAATAAACGCCCCGGCGCACCCGGGTGACAAACAACCGACCCCCTGCGATCCTCTCGATCTCCTGGACGTCTCTTGCGGTGATCGCGTGGATCTCCTGCAGGAACGCCAGGTCGAATTCTCGCAGTGTCGGCTGTATCTCGCCTGTTGCCGTCGTCGCTCAGCCCGTTGACATTCCAACAGGCCACGCAGATCCGACGGCGACAGGCGAGCCCAGGGGTTATTCCTGGGAAAATGGCAGTGAGGCTCCCGCCACCTGATCAGGCGGGACGGATGGAGGAGGGGGTGTATCGCGTACCGGTTCTCCCTCCTCCATGGGGGCCGATTGCGCTGCAGGACTCATCGGTGGGAGTGGGAGGGTATCACCTACCTGCTCTTCCTCCTCCATGGGGTCCAATTCGTCGGCTGGGCCGGTTGGTGGAAGGGGGAGGTTGTCACCTACCTGCTTCCCCTCTTCCATGGGGGTTGACAGCTGCTTGGTCACGGGGACTGGGACATTCCCTTCCTCCGTTCCCACGCTGCCGGCTTTCCCCCCGGCTGCCGGTGTGCCCTCCTCCTTCGTGGTCGGGATGCACCTCCTTGGATTCTTGGACTTCCGTCCTGTCTTCTTAGGAGGCGCCTCCGCGGAGGAGGACGCGCTTCCGGCATCCGGATCTTGGTCACCTGCCTGAGGTGCCTTCGACGCGGCCGGCCTTCGCAAGGCGTTTCGCGATGCCTTCCCACGGCCGACGAGTTCGGCCGCGAGCTCTTCCGCCGCCTGTTGGAAGGCGGCGTCCTCGATTAGGGCGAGCTCGTCGCACGGCTCCTCCTCTGTTTACACAGAGGGTTCGCCTTCGGGAATCGCGGCTTCGACGCAAACGAGGCGGGGGATATCTCCCCCGGTGGCGGCCTCTAAGACCCCCCACGCTCTCCAAAGTGACCGAGCATTCGAGGAGCATTGTGCGGCGCTGTTTCCTATTTAAAGGCTTCGCCGCTGGCTCCGCTTTCGGGCCTTCGGATTTCTTAGTTTTCTTTGGCTTCACCGTCCGCCAGCCTTCGTTCTCACTAGCGTCGTCGGGAGTTTTCTCGATCGGCGTTTGCTGGAAGGGTTCGGGTTCTGGCTTCGGGGTTCGCCTTTCTAGTGCCTCTTTAGACTTTTTCGTATGCTCCGCGCATTGGCCATTGGCTTTTCAAAGCAGGGGGAGCAGGAGTTTTTCTTTTTGGGCACACTTTCCGGAGATGGTTCTTTTCTCCGCAGTGGAAGCACCGGATGTGAGGGCACCGTTTTTTCAGGTGACCTGTGGCATCACAGTATCCACAGTACTTGGGTACGTTTCGACGGGGAAGGACGAGTGAGACAACTACCTGGTCACCAAGTGATCCGACTCTAGTGATCTCGCCGTCGGCAAGGCCGAGCGACCCAGAAGCAGCTAGAGCTCAGCTCTCCAGTGCACCGAAGCGCGAGTGGTTGGCTGGCTCGAGCGTGCGGAGAATCTGCCCTATAGCAGGAGATTTGACCATTTGACCATTTGCGGCAAGTGGACAGCTTGATATGGTCAACGAATCGCGTGCAAATTGTTGGCCGGAGTATCCGGATGGAAAAAGGCAAGGCCGCCTCTTCCTCGACGGTATTCCTCGCCTCGCCACTCCCCTGCGCTGGAGGATTGGTCACCGTGGCAAGGCGCAAACGACGCCGTCAGACCTTGTCGGATCGAGAAGGAAGCGCTGCCGCGTGGGAAAAGACCTTCTCTTTAGCGCGTGACGTCACCAAAGCACTGGCACAACCTGCGGGAAGAGGAGGAACATCTCCGCGACTTCCTGAGAAGTTTCACCCCTCAGTGGCTCGAGGACTAGGATGAGATGAAGCTCTCAGTCCGAGAGTTGTGCAGAAGCTCTACTGTGGACCAATTCCCCGCCAGCTTCGGCAAGGGAACACGCACAAGAGCACTTCCTCGCTTGCACTTGGTCATGCCGGATCCTTTCTTACACACAGTTCCAGCCCTGTTCCGAGTCGGATTCCCTCGACTATAGAATTCTCAATCCACTCGAGAAATCACCACGTGCGCACTGAGTCGAAGTCTCCCAGCTTCTGAGGTAAGAGAGATCGAAACAGCTCGGAGCATCTTTGCTGCTTCCCTTTGCCGATCTCCCTTTTTTTGCTTACCCGGAAGCTGTTGAGTACGCCATCAATTGATGCCGGATGCCGACCTCGACCCCCAAGGGACTCCTCGACCTCGGGCCACCGATGAACTTGCTTCTCCCGCGTCAGGACGCTGGTCTGACCTGCTATCCTTCGAACAGATGCAGACGCAAGCATCGTTCCAGAGGTAGGCTCCTCTGCAGAGAGGCTGTGAGAAATCCCACCGGTATTTCCCTTCGCGCTCTTCGAGCACTTTCACGAGGAACTCATCCGAGTGCGAAGGACTCGCCTCGACCTCCCAGCACAGCCGCAGGCAAGAGACAGGACCGCGCTGCTCGCCCCGCCCCGTCGCGATGCTGATAGACAATCGCAAGTGGGTATTCTATCGTCTAGTAAGCAGGAACTACTGGCTGCAAGGAAACACGGAGGTTATTGGAGAACCCATCGTCCCCAACAATAGCGACCTTGGTGTCTTGGCGATACTTCCCTGGACCCGCCTCCTAGTCTCGTCGCCAGATCCATGTAGTCGTGTTCCCAAGTCTCGTTCCAACATTTGTAGAGGAAGGATGCCGTGGATCCTTTTGGAGCTTGGGAGGCAACCTGTAGGATCGAATGAGTTACTGAGCCTACCTTTAACGGAAGGCGACGCGGATGGAGAACGCAGACACGCTCAAAGACCTCGCTCATGGCTCCCAGGGGAGGATCGTTTTTCTTGGGACTTCCTGTGGAAGCTTTGAAATCCCGGGGATCGAAGACTGATCGACGACTCAGCCCTTCTCTTTCACTAAAAGTAGACTGCCCAACTTGCCAGAATAGTGGAAGCTCCCGCACAGTGAGGAATGCCAGTTTCTCGTTGCGTGGGAACACCTCAGCGGGAAGAGTTTTCAAGGATCATGCCCATTGCAGAATCCTGGAAGACAATACCGCATGTGCTGTTTGAATGCTCTGGGAGCACTCATGGCTAGGGGTGTCTCGCATTTCACTCCTTCCCATGTTGTCGCCAGGACTTTAGAGGGATATTCACTTCTTTAGACTTACCGGTTGCTTCCTTGCTGGCTATCCTCTGATATGGGAGAGCAGCGCTGCCCACCAAAGTGGACGAAAAAGCAATCATTTGTAATCGTCATCGCCTATATGTGAAGGGCAGTGAGATGACCCAATAGGGGATGTGAGTATTAAGGGGAACCTTCGGACGATTGTGGGCAGATTGATCTGATACCGGTGAGCACACATCCCCACCTTTTCTATTTCTCCTTTATCCGACAGAGGCCTTCAAGAATCATATTACTAAGTATCGAGATCTGAATCAAAAAAATAAATAAATAGGGAAGGGCATCTGCTGTATCTTCTCTCCCTGCATTCTTCCCTAGCTCTTTCTCCTGTGCGGTAGTTCCCTTAGGTACTCATCCATACAATGAAGGGACAACCCCCCCCTCCTTTGCGTGAAACCCATTCGAAAGTCAGTTGTTTACAAAGATCAGAGCAAAAGAAGAGAACACATTAAAAAAGAAAAGGGGATCATTGGTGTGGAAAACTGCATGTCTTCTGCACCTTCGAGACGTCTGAACTAGGGTGAGGCCATCTCGCTGCGTTCTTCATCAAGAAAGCTGCAATGCAAGTGGCCTCCCGTCGCTGCTGGCGAAGCTGCAGCTGGCAGCAGGTCTCGCGATCACATCTGCGGCCGAGAGTATCCTCCCCCGCGCGAAGGAACGACGTAACGAGTCCCAAGGTGCGTGGACCGGATTCAGGAGCGCTGTGTGTGTGTGTGCTTTTTTCTCCTGTCCATTCGCGTGCGCATGCAGCCGACGGTACCGCAGCTCCATCGGCAGATGTCCGAACGGTTCGATCGTCTCGCTCCCGGTGCAGCTCGGGGAGACGCCCCTCCCGCACACGAAACGCCAAGCAAATAAAGAAATGAGTGAAAGAGGAAGAAGCGGGTCTCAACACTCCGATTCGTCCCTACCAGTGTCACAGAGTAAGTCTCGGAGTTTCTCCGCCGTCTCCTGACGGTTTGCTGAGTCTGCCAGCTCTTGCAGAGGTCGTCACATTCTGCTGGTAGCTCTTTACTCAAGAGAAGCAGCCCAAGATCGACCCTGGGATTGTCGGTATGGTTTTTCACCCGGTTTTGCCGGGACATTTGTTATAAAAATAAGAAATGTACATTTTTGTGGCAGAACTCTTGGTTCTACCACGTACAAAAGCTGCCTTCCACTTGCCACTCGGGGTTGGACCCGGAAACACAAGGAGGGAGAAGGATGGCAAAGCAAAGCAAAGCAAAGACAAATAAAAAAAGTTAAAAAGTTGTCTGTCTGGGGTAGTTAGGAAGAAGTCACTGTGTGTTTCCCGCAATACCCTGTTCATCCACTAAGGGATGCTAGCAAGTTGGCGTTTTTCGACTCCCAGATGGGGGTGATCCTCGGAAAGAGTTTCGTCCAATAGATGACACCTCTGTTGGGCTACTCTCCATGCCGCCACCATTCCTCGCATGCAGCAAGCAGCTGCAAAACACGCGGCTCGCGGCAGCGAAGAGGCGCTTCAACATGTTTCTGGAATTGCTCTCAGGAGTCCAGAGGACCGTCGAAAAATGCTCCCACAGGGGTCGGAGGGCAACACAGCCAAGAAGCAGGTGCGGGAGAGTTTCGTTTTCTCTGCATTCGTCGTACTCAGCATCCTCACTCCCCAGAGTCCAGTGATAGATGCGTGCTTTGCATGGAATACCCCAATGCAAGAGAAGCTATGCCGTCTCCAGCCACTTCAGAGGAGGGATGGTGGTGCAGTTGTCCTGCAGATCAGAGACCACATCAGAGATCCTCGAGGAGCCCCCAGCAGCTCGTCCCGCACGATAGGGACATCATCTGCTCCGCCCTGCGCTTCCTGAGGACGGCAGCCGGATGGTCCCATCTGGGACGTATGCGGACTGAACTTGCCGGCATCCTGGAAAGGATGTAGAGGACGACCCCAGCGGAACGTGATCCCTTCCCCAACCCCTCCCTGCTTTTGTAAGTAGTGTTTTCTTTTTTTGTTTTTATTTGTCCTTTCCCCCTCCGCTGCCGAGTCGAACTCGCCGGCCTGAGCACTGGCTACTCGGCAAGTTCAGAGTTTTTCTCGAACGCTGTAGGGGCAATGGCCCTACACATGCTTGTTTGTTTTTTTTTTCACAAAAATAAACGCCCCGGCTCACCCGGATGTAAAAGCAGCTCGTCCCAGAAGAGAAGTTCTTTATTCTGCAACTGGCTGCGACACGAGTGTCCCACTCGGGGTCGCAGCCAGTTGTCCATGAACCCAGAATGTTCTTTGCTGCAGTGCAGCAGGCGGCTTTCCAACCTTTTCGAATTTCGACTGTCCCTTATTTCCCTTAGGAAAGGAAAGGGAAGCCAGCGAGACTCACAGCATCTTGCGTGGGTTGCTAACGATCTCCTGCAGAGACTGACGAGCGATTCCGCCACTCTGCAGACAGGCGAACTCCGCCTCCCTCCTCCCGTTGATCTTCCTCCACGCGTCATCAACTGACTCCGGCAGCGCAGTTCTCGGGGACGCAGGGGATTCATGCGTTCTCTCTCACCGAGGTAACCATGTAGTGGAGTTGATACCCACGCTGAGTGAGAATTCGTTAGCTCACGACGAAGACCGACGTGAGTCCCTCGCAGTGCTGATTGCGCGCTTGGTGAAGAGACGTGCTGGCGCGCACCAAGGTGTCGTCCATGACTTCGGGGGAGTCTTGTGAATTGGAGTCGACACTCCATCCCCTCCAGATTCAGGAGTCCCAGTCCACCATCTCGACACGAAGCACACAAGTCTTTTAATTGGATCCTGAACCTCCCTGTGGTCCATAGGGCTTTTCAGAAGAGGGTCTTCGGTCCGCTTCCAGATAGCAAAAGGGGCAAGGCAAACAAAAAGCCCAGGGTGGAGGAGAGGTGCCGCGAACAAGTTCCAAACGGGTTCGTTCTGAAAAGCAAAAATTGCCGCTGTGGAATGGGCCAAGAGCTATCTCTACTCATTGGAGAAGGCCGGAATCGTTGGGTAACATCGGTCGACTCTTTTTTCGCTCCCGCGGGCACGAGTGGTTATCCGCGAAAACGTCCCAGGTCCCTTGGTCCTCTGGCTAACCAAGTTGTCGGCGTGCACTGACGCGAACAGCTCAATGACCTGCAGCTGCTGACCTACTCCCTACCTTCATTTGACGTCAGACAGTACTGTTGAAGTTTCCTGTTGTCAGATGAGCTACGCGGATTCTGAATGAACCATTGGCTTAAAAGCACACCAAGCGTATCTGTCATGTCCGATCCGCGGCATCTTAGCATTTCATTGTCAAGGGGTTGAAGCAGTCGTGAGCTCTTGAGACCCAGTTGGCCAACGCGATCAGCTCCCATTGAATCGACCTCTGCGCAACGCCTCTTCTACGCTCGCCTTTGCAAGAAGGACAGCTTAAGCAGTGACTTAGTGCCAGTGTGTCCCCGTGTCGTGCTGAATGTGTCGCTTCCTCCTCCGAGTAGACTCTCAAGATCCTTCTGGAGAAGCACGGGATCGAACGAGAGAGGGGAGAGGGTGGTGGTCCCAGCCAGCTTCGCGTCGTCACTGCCGTTCCGAAAGGTTGCACGGAGGTGAAGGGAAGCAGTAGATGAATACACAAATAATAAATAGGTTGGGAGGAAGCTCCAGAGTTTGTTGAGGATCCTACTCTGGTTCATGTGCAGGAAATACCTAGGCGACCGCAGACAGAAAACAGTTCACAGGACTCAGAGAACCTTGAGAAGAGAAGACATGTTCCGGCATACATGATAAGAACTGGATCCTGACGACTTGATAGTTCAAGGGAAACCGGTAGGCGAGTCCAGCGATGGATGAAGACTTCTACCGGAGCACGATCACCAGAAGGGATCTAATGAAAAGAGGCGCTCGTGGATAGACGAGACAATGTAGATGACATCAAATCTTCAAATAGAAAATGACATCTGAGGTTGAGTGCAAAATTTTTTTCCACAAAAAGAGTGAAAAATCCACCCGATAGAAGGGCTATCCTAGCAGAAAGACTAATCCGGAGTAAATTTTGCAGAGAAACATCTTTCCTTAAGGATTAAAAAACAGTGCACAGGAGCTGCAATGCAATAAAAGTATAATGACCGGGAATGAAAACTGTGGTAATATTGGGAGGCGGCCACGACTGGGGTTGATAATAGAAAGAAGGGTGTGCTCTCAGGAGTTTTGTGCAAATGCGAGCCGTGTTGGCAGTGTCAACAGCGGGCTGATGGCCCGGGATCGCAATTTAGGTGGATGTGGAAGGGACTGATTAATCCACCTCTTGGAGGATTCGCATGTGTAGGTGGTGGTGGAAATCATAATCTCGAGGTGGACAGCTGCAGGTTTGCTCTGGGTTGTCCTCCTAGGAAACAACAGACTCAGAAAGTATTTTCCCATCCAAGCTGGTGCAGTTTCGAAGAGTAAGAGTATTTTCTAAGGCCGAATGGATTCTAATAAATAGCCATATGAGGAGATTGGTATAACCAAAACAAAGAATGCCACCTACCCAGCCGGGCAGCCAGCGAATGCTCATTTCAAGGAATGCTCAAGAGGATGTCTGGGTCCTCAGACCTCATTAGACGCAACTTCGTGAAGATCATAAAGATTATGTTCTTTTTATTCTGTTTAATCCCTTGATCCCTTTGATCTATGAACAGAGTCCATAACAAATGACATCCTGTCTTGCGGTCACGGAGGAAGACGCATTTAGAAGAATGAGAGCAAAAGAGCAAATCGCCTTGAATCTCATAAATTCAGTTTCATCAAGTCAAGGAAGCCTTGCATTTAATTCTCCAGTATTGCGAAAGGAAGTTTTCAGGTCGCCTTTCGATGGCAATCCTTGCCAAGGAGAGCATCAGCAGTAGGTCGCAGGCAGCAACAAATGGCTTTCCCGAATCGAACGAGGCTGCTAGGATGAGAGTGATCGAGGTGGAAGGCAACTATTGAAACTGTTCTTGGATCGGAAAACGTGCCGATGTTGTCGGAACCGGTCGATTGCAGACAGATGCTGAGGAGAGGCAGGATGTGGAACCTTTTCGGTCTAAAGTCTGGTGGTTTATTTTCCATGCCACTCTCGATACGGAGATGGAATATGGCTCTTTGGAAAAGAGAGTGCGCTAGGCTTGTTGCATATAGAAGCATGGAAGGAGGGGCGACGCTTCCTGAAGAGCGGCACACCCTCGGTCTTTCGTTTCCAGAAACTTTACCCATTAGGTAATCTCGCTGTTGGAACCATCTTTGGCTTCCAGAAACGAAACGTGCCGCCATGATGGAAAGGGCAGAGTGGAAAGAGAAAAGGGACAGGGCACTCTGATGATTCTCAGAGGAAAAATAGAAGTCGGCGGCGTCACCTCTCCAGTTATACTCCTGGGATCGATCCGTAGGATTGCTGACCGTCAGCAGCCTCTTAGAGAGCTGGACTCTCAGCAATCCTCCCTGTCAGTGGACCCAAAAAGTGCCTTTAGGGAGTGCGCACCAAGATGAACGCTATCGTGGGGAATGCTTACTCGATAAAGGGGTTTTGTAACCCCCCTGGAACTCTGTGTCAAGAAAGTCGAGGGTTAACACGAACGAGTTGAGCGATCTGGGCTCCGTCCTCAAACGTTGGGAGAAGCCGTGCTAATTCACCTAAGTGCGTTCTGGGTGCTGTCCGAGGTCAAGGACAACGCCGACTCAGCACGACCGACTTCTGCGGTCAGTCCTTCGGACTCAAATCCAACCCTGACTTTGCTTTGGAATGTCTACAGACCTCACCGAGGGACTGCAAGCGAAGCCCTCAAGGAAGTGATCTCGTAGGACAACCAAAAAAAAAGCGACCACGATCGTTGAAAAAGTATTGTGGAATAAGGGTAGAAGGATCCAGAAAATTAATGAATGGTCAGTTCTTAGTTCTCTCCTTTGGAAAAAGAGTCTACTGTGATGAGAAAGAATAGAAGAGCAGCATGCCGTCGAGGGCTGCCTTTTCTCCCAAGATTCCAGAATGCAGGATGCAGGGCTGTTCCAGGACAGATTCCCTCGGTTCCAGCATTCTCCCGTCTCCGGAGGCATTGTCCAGCTCTCACCAAAACTGAAGCTTCCGAGTGACATCACGTGGAAAGAGCTTGGTCACACGGTGCAGCGTCAGGAGGGAAGGCAGACCAACCACACTAGAGGGTCTCGCCCAATCACTGTGCTGTGCAAGCTCGTCTCAGGACTCCCGAGCGACCGAACGCCGGGAAAAGGTGGTTGCTTCGGGCAGTGGGAATTCGGCAGCAGGCGCCTCTGCGAACGAGATGGAAGTGCTCTTTTTTATGTTGCTAGCTGGGAGTTGGCTTATGAAGAAAGCTGGTATCAAGGCTGCGTGGGAGGCTGCAAGAGAGGACGGCTGATTCCCAAGAATAGGTCTACTGGAATAAGCAAAGAAACAATAAGGAACGTCACGGTCACTGTACACACAAAAAAGTCTGCTCCTGTAGGTCGAGGAAGATTCTGTTTCTCACAGATAGTGGGAGCAGCCTGGCAAGAGAGAAGGAACGAGAATGGCCAGCACCCGCGGTGTCTCGTTAGTGGGGTGCGTGGTAGAGCTCCATTCAAATCAAGGGCACCCCTACTCAGAAAATTCCTCTTTGCCGGCACCGTGAGAATAGAGAGAGAGGAGGAGAGAGTGGTTCTGAAGCCGCGTTCACGAGATGCAAAGTGCAGGAGGTTAGCTTGCCCCTCCCTGCGGCAACTGCGATCACCGGAAACAATTCGGGAAGGGAAGGTCGGCATACTGGATCAACGGGGATCGCCGTGAACGAGCAAGGGTCCCGGAAGAAGGCCTCTTTTGTGATTTTCGCTTTCCGAACGATGCTGAGAGAGATGAATCGGAAACCTAGGAGCTGATGACTCTCATGGATCAATGGGGATCAGGGAACGACGATCTTGAGCACGGCAAGCTCGAGGATGGCGCTGGGGATTCTCTCTGCGTCTCAAGGGGGGAGGGGGGAGAGAGAGATGGGTTGATAATAGGCTTATTGATCGGACAGAGTCCGTTGAGACATCTAATGAGATGAATATCCTGGTAAGAGCATTTGAGGGTTGAACTAGAGGAGTGGGAAAAAAGGATGGCGCCAGTCGGATGGGAGCCAGCTCAGGTGGAGAACAGAGTGCCACATGTAACGAGATGGATTACTGCGAGTTCATCATCTCGTGAGAAACCTTCGGTGGTGATTCAAATGAGGAAGGGCGCTTCGGGAACGTGGATGGCCTTGGGATGATAAACATTTCCAGAATTCCTGCAGTAGCGGAAGAGCGCGATTGAAGTTACATTGGGAAGAGAGCAGCTGATAGAGTTCCATTATGTGATAAACCAGAAAAACGGAAGAAGAAGAATCTGGGTTAGCAGACAAAGAGTAAAGGGACTCTCAGCGTATGGCGAGCACGTGCGTTGCTCCGCTGACGAAATTACTGGAAGTTGAAAAACAAACAAGCAAACCAAAAACAAACAAACAAACAAAAAACAAAGCAAAACAGAAACGTCTGGGAAAGGAAAAAATGAGAGGACTGTTCTCCACGAGGTTAAAGAACGGTGAATAGACCATAAGATGGAAGTAAACTCAGGATCAAAAGGCAGGAAATAAAATTCCGAGAGGGAAGATTCAAGATGAGGGAAACGAAAAAGATCGATCGGTTTGCTGAGAGAGATGGAAGGTCTGGAATAGGTTATACCCTGCACTGGACAAGGCACTGGGAATCGGCTCATTTTCTGTTCCATGATGGGAAAGACCCTCCTATCGCAAGTTGGTCTGCAGCGGCGCTGCTAAATTCGACACCCGTGCAGGAAACGCCCACGTGTTGGAGGTGTGTAGGTGTGCACCTGTGCAAGGTGACCACATCCTCCACCACCGCACCCCCTGGAACGAGAGAGGAGAATCTACTGGAGGCGCGACGAAGTGGTGGCCCAGTTTCATCCGTTCCCGGAACAGGGTCTGAACTGCGACCTCGTACGGTACTCCACAGAGTTCATCATAAGTGAGTTCAACTCTGTCTGCTGTCCTAGATCAAGGACAACGCCGACTCAGCACGATCAACTTCTGCGGGCGGTCCTTCGGACTTGGCTCCTACCCGACTTTGTTTTGGGATGTCCACAGACCTCACCGAGGGATTGGAAACGAAGCTCTCAAGGCAGCGATCTCGTATGATGACCAGAAAGAGCGACCACGATCACTGAAGGAGCATTCTGGAAGAAGGATAGAAGGGAAGACGGAACGCTGCACTCAGGTTGGACGATGTCTGCTCCTAGGAATCTCCTGCTGAAGCGCCGGGGAAGGGGGAGAAAGGAAAGTCCGGAGGAAAGGCTCTCCGCTTCGCGACAGAGGAGTCACGAAGTCATCAGCATCAGCCCGAGCTGTCACACGATGCTGCCATGAGCCGGTCAACATCGCATGTCCGCACGCTTTGTGGTCAGGTGGTGCTCTAGGGAGGCAGAAGGTGAACGGAAAATTCTTGACGTCGCTTGCCCCCTCCACAAGTCACCAGTCCAACAACTGAATGAGTAGGCAAGGCAACGCAGGGAGAGCAAATGCCGAGGATCGGATCTCCATGGCGCCGTCGGCACGAGTGATGGTTGTAGGCTCGTGGAGTTCCGGAGAAAAACAGAACAACGGAGAACCCAAGATCCCATCGGAGACGGCAGAGCACATCAGGAGACCGAGAGTATTTCCGAGCACGCAACACTACTGGGACATGTACTGGAACCCTGCCGCAGCTTCTCCAGGAGAAGATGAAGAGGCAAGATTGGTTGCGCAAAAGCTGCATCTCTGATATCCTTCGTAGTTAACAATAGCAAGAAGAAACCGAGGTCTTGGGTACTTGAATCGAACCAGAATTGCTTTAACAGAACATGAACTCGTCTTCAAAAAGCTTCACTGTTTTGCTGAGGGGACCTCTACAGAGTCAAAGTAAAGATTACATAGGCGTCTTTTCCAAAGTTATTCGAAGCCACAGAATTCGTGAAAGCGTAACATAGGCGCCGAATATGTCTTGTGCTGACATTCATCACACAAGTGATTTGCAGAGGTTCCTTCATCTTGATGCGATTGCATGAAGTGACACTGGTCAGGGATGACGTTCTGCTCCGCGTCGGGAAGACAACCGTGGATCCTGCTCTTTCTGTTCTGAGTTTGATTGCTTCCGTGAGGTGCATTTTCCGTGCTTGTAGCGATTTGCAGTGTTTCGGAGGAAGAAGCAAGAAGACAACAGGCTCCACGTTGTGATGATCGAATTTTGCCGGTGTTCTGTATCCGTGGGAAGCTTCTCTGCACAACAGTCAACTGCAGGTTCAGAGTTTCCTGTGATGACACAGACAATTCGTATAAATGCAAAATTGCTTAATTCGATTACGTCACCAGAATGATCTTCACACCCAGAGCCTCCTAAGAGCGTGTCAGACAAAAGTTGCATCTCATTTAAAATCTGACGACGAAAAATTATGTTAATCGTGTGCGCACAAAGAGCAACCGAAAACTTCAAAAGCACCGCCTTCATTTGGAGCAACACAAAGAGTGTGCACAAAGGAGCTCTCGGGAATGGAAACCATGCGAGCAGTTTTCGTGTGCCGAGTATTGGAGCTCTTTTCTAGCGTTCTTATGAATGGTTGGAAGATCAAGTCTTCCACCATGAAGCTCCGTTGTTATCTGAGAGAATGAGATCACGTGAAACAAGAACAGCTGAACACGGAGAATGGGATCCTTCAGGAATTCGTTCAATAGCCAAAAGTCTCTGATTTGAGGCGGTGGAAGTATACGAAGTAAAACTGCCACGTTGCAGAAGCCACCAACTCCTCAAAAAACCGTTTCCCAATTTCAACTTCAGTCAAATGTTTGTGCAATATCTGGTCTACTGTGAGATCCCTGCAACGAATTCACCAAGCCCTGGAACTTTGCGATCACACCTCTTATAATGCTGATGTCGATGGTTCATGGATAATGTCTGGATAAGTCTATCCATGCCTGACTGATGGTGATTATGACTTACGGGGAGTGGCTTGAGAAAAGATCGTCATTTCTCATCTCTCCAGATTGCGTTGAGGAAGCAGTTTGTCCACTGTTAGGAATTCCTGTTGTGGTGGTCCTTGAGCGGCTCATTCATGACATGAGACGTCTTGAAGAGGAAAGGTTCAATTCTTCAGTTTCTGGTGTTCAAAACATTTGCACGGTATGCAGCAGTTCTGCTTCTGCATCCATGGCTAGATGCTAGCACAGGCAACGAATTTTTGCCGAGGACACCCGAGCAAAAATTCCAACCCCCAGGATTTGGATTGCAAGTTCCAAAATTGGAACTTACAATCCATACAGCATATCTTTCTGCACTCTCCATTAGCAACTTTTGCGTAACCCTCAGGCTGTATTTGCACATAGAGAGAATCTTCAAGTTTTGCATTCCTCTCTTATAAATCATTTCGAGTCGTCGTCCCTTTGGTAGCATGGGTAATCAGAAAGAGCATTTCGAGGTAGCAGTGGCAGTATTACAGCTGCCTAAGAACTCATCACGGACTAGAACATTGGTTTCCCAAACTTATTTGGCCTCCCGCCCCTTTTTCAGATAAAAAAATACTCAGCGCCCCCCCTGAAAATGCACGTTCTTCAAGTGAACAAACAGAAAGATGCAGTGACAAATTTGCGTTATTTTATATATCTGTATTTCGATCTACGTTCTTTCTACAACATAGTAAGAAGAGAAGTTGCAAAGAAAACATGTTGAAGCTTGAATTATTAATTGAAATCGACCATAGTGACATTCGCATCACACACAGAAAATTACTATTTTTATTCAACGCCCCCCAATTGCACTTGAGGCTACTGTCGCTTTCCCACCCTTCTTCCCCAGAATCGTTCCAATGTCTACCAGGGAGCGGCATCACCACTTCGGAAAGCACTGGACTGATTCAGACGATTCTTGAATAAATACGAGTAAGGTATGGACTTTGATAGAAGCTATTCGGAGTTGTATTTTGATAGAAGCCTATTACAACACCTGCATTGGCGCATTTCTAGGAATTAGTCGACAAAGCCGGCCTATCCATCAGCCCGGCGAAATGCGCCTCGATATACTACAGAGGCCGAACCCCAATGGCATAAGGGAGATGGACATCCCGGTTAATGAAGGGAAAATCCCTTGTACTGCCTTATCACAGGCATACAAATACTTGGCAAACCCTTCGGTATGAAGGTATTCAACATACAACCAACCAAGGAAGACATCTTCCAGAAAGCGGATGCCATACTTGAGAGCGAACTCTCAGGATGGCAGAAAATGGATGCAATGAAAACCTTCTTCTGTCCCAGCCTAGTTCACTCCCAACTCACCTGAAGGAGGAATGGCAGTATGTCGACGAGCAAGTAAGGAAGAAGTTAAAGAAGGTCCTTCACCTTTTATCCTGGGCAGCTAACGAGTATCTGTACGGAGAGAGAACGAAAGGCTGCCTAGGACTAATGAAGCTGGCTCAAGAGTCCGATACCTTCATCGTGGACAGCTGCTTCAAACTGCTTACGTCGGCAGACAAAGCAGTAAGTAAACTTGCAAAAACAACCCTGCATGAAATCGTCCAAACACGGATCCAAGAAGCCCCGACAGATGAAAATCTCGGGGAATTCATGACGGGCAAGAAGATCACAAAGTTCAGATGGGATATTGAGAGTCTCTGGTCGAAAGGCAGGAAGGCCTCTAGAAGAATAGAAGCCCGCTGGGAGTTTCGACAAGGAGAACCCAGTACCACGGTGGACGGAACACTCTTCACCAGCAGTGCAAGACGGCTCGCCTCCGGCGTAAGAGCATTGCAGCGAGAACACGCATGGCAATCCTTCATTGAAAACCACGTTAGTCAAGGGAAGGCCATGCAGTGCGTGGGCATGCATCACTCTTCAAGCTTTTTCCATACAAACGGAATCCACCTAAGATACCAAGACTACAGGGTTCATCCATGCGGCAAGACTGAACCTTCTGCCACTAAACGCGGGACCAACGAAGAAGGTTCATGAAAGGATATGTCGGCGTTGCGGAATCGAGGATGAGACTTTATCACACGTGCTCAACAGATGTAAAAAGCACGCGCCTCTGACGATGCAGCGTCGTGATGCCATCCTGGAAATTATCAAGAAGGCCGCAATGGATGAAGCCAAGTGGACTCTGGTATCGAGTAATCGCAGATTGCCAGGAACCACCTCCACCCTAAAACCAGACCTGGTTTTAGAGAAAAGCGATCGAATAGGTGTTCTGGACATCTCCTGCCTGGACATTTGAAAACGGAAAGGAGGCGTTCAACCACATCTAGGAAAATAAAGGATGCCAGATACCATGATGTCGCCATGCAACTCGGAAACACTGGGAAAATAACCAAAGTGCGGGCGATCCTTATCGGTCCACTTGGAGCATGGGATCCTGAAAACGACAACGTCCTAGGAATTCCAAAGAAGAAGCTGATCAGCCTACGACAGCGGATGGTAGCCACCTGCATCCGCTTCTCAAGTAGCACCTATGCACTACATGTGAGAAGAAAAAATGCAGCCTAATCAGATGATTTGGACAATAATCTCACCCCGGAGGAAAGCGCCGAGGGACCGGAAAGAACACGGAGGAAACATTCGTGAAAGATTATCCAGAGCCATTGCAGCAACAGTTATTGTAATAACCCAAATGCTCAATAAAATTCAGTGTAGAATGTGGCGATGACGTATCTCACTTTAATGATGTTTTACGTTTCATGATGACGTGTCGAAGTTTCATCCTTGGATGGTGACAGTCCAAGAATGGAACGTAATGCTTGGCGCACAACTCTTCCAAAGGTTTTATTTGTACTTCCTTTGTATTTCTGAAGTATTTTATTTCCAGCTTGTGGTGCTCTTCCAGGATGTAAAGTAGCTCGCATGTCTTGGAAATTGGAACAAAATTAGTTTCCATGTAGCTGTAAGATTATGTTCACACTTTTCGTGGATGATCCAAACTCAATTCGCATCCATGTTGCAATGCGTTCGATAAATGTCATCCGAGGAGAATTGTATCGGAACGCGAAAATTTTTTTCTCTTTAGTTTTTGATCTCTCGCATCGATCGAGAATAATGGAAATTTCATTTCCATCATGCAGATGGGACGATTTCTGATTTATTTTGCGTGAGCACATACAGCAAAGCAGCAAAGTTCAGAACCAACAGCTGTAACTGATTGGTCGCAAAGCAAGGAATTTGGCTTCTCAGTACAAACTGCCTTCATCTTATCCCTCCAGTCAAGTACCAATGAATACTGTATAATGAAAGGAACTTTAGATTGACGTCGCTGCTACTTTTCTAAATTTCTGATAATGGTCAACTTGCTCCACTGAAGGAATGGCGGCCTTCCAAGGCACACCTGTCTCTGAAAACCAAAACACTGTCCGTCCACGTCTCTAAACCGATTTCCGTCAACACAGCCAGGGATCCTTTCAGAATGATGCTGACACACCATGAATTCCTAGCCACACATTTATGAGTTGTTGGATTTTCCAAATGGTGTCGCGGGGAATACATCCAGTGATCAGAGAATGCTCCATCATCTTCAGCGTCTGGCTGTCCTCTCCTTTCCACCCTCCACTCGCGGCTGCGGTCACACGACGAGTCTTTCACCCACACCGGTGGGGTGTCAACCTGTGCCTTGAGTGGATTTCCTCGGAAAGGCGCGTGCTGGCATCCACCCATTCCCTTCCACTCCTCAGTTTCTCTAGCACTTCCTCGTCGGTCGGATTCCATATTCCCTGAGATCCTAGGACATTCAAGGACAGCATCTCTGGCGGACGAAGGTGCCTGTTTATCACGAATCGGTTGGGATCCCCTCCTCTGAACTTCCCCCTCTCCCCTTTCCTCGGTGCCTCAACAGGAGAATCGTAGGAGCAGGCGACGTCCATTCTGAGAGCAGCCTTCCCGTCTCCGTGGAGCGGGGCCGCACGAGATCACGGTTCGGATGTGTTCCAGGAACGGATGGAACCGGACCACCACTTCGTCGCGTCTCCAGATGATCCTCCTCTCTCGTTCCAGGTGGTGCTGTGCTGGAGGATGTGGTCACTTCCACAGGTGCACACACACGTCCATCACGTGGGCGTTGTGTGCACGGATGTGGAATTGAGCCGCGCCGCGCGGACCGACTTGCGATCGGAGGGTCTTGAATTTCCGCCATGGAACAGGAAACGAGCCGATTCCCGATGCGTTGTCGCATTCAGGACAATGGCGCTTCCTTGGATCCCGGATGCTTTTCAATGAGGGAAAGCCATGCTTCCACTCCTTCCTTGCTAAGAGATGGAATAACTGAAATATTTGTTCTGATGATCTGAAAGCTTTGCTTCCTCCACGACAATCTATTGTTCTGATTGGCTACTTCGTAATCTTTAGGCTCAATGGTGACTGCAGTTTTCTGACTCAATCCTCAATTACAGGTTGAATATGGTCAGAATGACCATACAGAGCACTACTTCAGCATCCGAGGATGTGAAATCCAAGGGGGGGGGAAAAAAAACACTACAGCTGCCTTCCGAAGGAGCGCGAGCATTTCGACTGCACCTCTGGAGGATGTCTTCTGTATTTTTCCAGGATACCTCAGCAAATGTTACGCTAAAGCCTTTAAAGATAACTGATGATAAAAAGAAGCACAAATACGGCAACAATATTTAAATGAGACTAATGAAACAAGAACAACAACAAAAAGATAGGGTTTCTTTGCTGCAGGCTAGGACCGAAGCCAAGGGAGTGAAGGTTGGGTAGGCGCGAATCGGGGAGGAAAACGAATCGAGCGATAAATAAACGAGACTATGGCTTTGGATGTATCCCCTCTCAAAGATCCTGGATAAGGAGAGGAGGAGAGGATGTATCAGGGTGAGGGTGATCAGGTGTTCCTTCTGCGATGAGCTTCGCGTCCCTTTCGAATGCTGAAGAAAGGTGTAGGCATTTGGATGCATGAGATGCTACATGCGATTGGAGGCGATGCGGCGAAACTTCTCTTTGAGTCAACGGAATGTCTGGCAAGCAGCAGCAGTTGTGACAGCAAGGCGTTTGGTAACCGTCGCCGCAGTGGCGAAGAACCCTTCCTAAGATTTGGAGATGCATTAAGGTCCAAGGGAAGGATGATATACAACTCTCTCATCTTGTTCTCAATTTTTTTAGTTACCTTTTTTACCCGGTCGTGTTGGGGCGTTTATTTCTTGAAACATAAACTTACAAAAACTCGGGAGAGGAGTTCTCAAGGAAAGAAACCAAAGTCCACTTCGAAGGTCCACCGACACGCAGCTCAGGCACACAGAGTCCGGAAAGGGAGACAGGGAATAATGAATGAAAAATTGGTAGATAGGTAGGTAGGGAGTAGGGGTCCTTGGTAGCTACCGCTCCTTCTTCCTTGAAGCCTTGCTGGGAAGTGAGTGAGTTCTCTGGAGGTTTATCAGGGAGAGTGGGTCCACCACTCTGAAGTCCTCGCAAACGCGGATGCAAGGCGGTGACTCTCGTTGCTGCCAGTGTAGCTCCAGGGAGACGTCAAGATGGAGCTGCACGCAATCCCCCAATGCTGCAATCACCGTTCCACACGGAAGTCCACTGCGCGTAGAATCGTCGCAGCAAGTCTCTCTTCGTATCCTCAGGATGCAGCAGCGTTGAGCCAGACTTCGCCACAGTTCCTGGAGAGAACCGCGGTCCAGCAAGGGGCGCGGAAACCATTAGACCGTCCCGGACCTATCAGCTTCCCTGCTGCTGACGAAGGGGTGATACACGGCGGATGTTCGAGAGTGGAGGTGTTGCCACGAGAGACGAGTGCACTGTTTGGTGGGTTCTCCTCCATGTCTGGAACAGTCATTTGTGTGTTCCACATCCGGAGTTCTCATCACTGTTCCCCCATATGCTTGGTGGAATTTCGGCTCTTTGCAGTGCCGGAGGCGCGTCATGTTCTGATGTTTCTGTTGTGAAGATCTGTGCTTAGAGGAAACTAAGGGTGTTCAGGTGATCGTCAGAGCTTTGGCAGTTGCCTCTCTAGATTCAGATCCTGAGGTCTACGGAACTGAGAGGCAATGGGAATGCTAAAGATCCTGCCACCATGCCTCGACAAAGTAAGGCACCTTATGATTGCCTCTGACATCCAATATGGCTGCGATGTTTACTGACCTAAAGATTGGGACCTTCTGACGGAGGAATTGTCTAGATTGTCGACGCTCAAGAAGTGGCATCAAGAAGTGGTTCAAGAAGTGGAAGATGAAGATGTGGACGGTCGTTCTTTGTAGAGGATTCCATAACGTATAGAACTGAAAGATGGACAAAGAATGGAAATGGATCGAAGATTGCAAAGAAACCTACCTCTTTCATCGCTCCGTTCACTCAACAGACAGAGCTGATCGAGACGGTTCTCAAAATTTACAGCTCTTGCAGAGTGTCACCTATGTAGGATCCCAGTATTCCAAAGACCAATGGCTATTTATCTAGCTGGCACTTGGGTTCCTAATCAGGGAAATACCGAGATTCCAAAGCTGGAGCTTGTATTCCGAAGCAGGAAAGTCTCAGGATTCCAATATCTTCCTCCTCTTCCCTGCTTCAGGGAAGCACATGCCCGTCATCGGAGCAACAGTCCAAAGGCGATAGGCAGCCATCCTGCCCGCAGCCTCTCCTATTCCATCAGTTCTTGCGAGATAGTTTGAGGATACCTGCATCAGCAGCAAGTTCCCAAGAAGAACGATTCGCTCGTCGTGGGGCTCAAATGCAAAAATAGCAGTTCTGTTTGCTGCACATGAGTTAGCAACGCTGACCAGCTCCATAGAAGCTAGTTGGAAATGGAGCACTCTTTGCGAGATCCAGAAAAATCTCCATCGCCTTAGTCCTGAGTCCTCGCCTGTCTTCGTAGCTGCGTTAGCCCCACTGACCTGATTCGACGTTTCTGTCTGGGCTGCAGGACACTTTCCTTGCTGTCGGCTGGGGGCTAGCATCTTCCCCTCGCTGGAGAGCATTTAAGGCATCGACGAAGGGGGTGCCGACTTCACATCGCATCCTGATGGGGCTGAGAAGCAATCCTGGAGCTGAGAAGTGCCACCGCAAGCTCACCAGCATTGACCACGGGCGTGGGTGCGAAGGCTAGGGTTTTGACAGCTCCCCTGCATAGCACTGCTGGGTGCCTGCACACCCTGGAGGCGGTGAGTAAAATACTCACTGCCTTTAGAGTTTTCGGTAACCTGAAGCCGAAAGCGACCTTCCAGGCAAGCGATTGTGCTCCTCGCTGGAATGTCTGGATGAAAAGCCATAGATAGGTTGATCCAGAGAGGTGCACAGGTTCTTTTGTTTGGACAGATGAAAAGGCTGGATAACCGTCTATGAGGGAAGGATCTAGAGAAAATAAGTGCATGCAAAGCATGAGGGTTCATCACTCTGAGGCGACCAACCGAATCTTTGATTTTGAGCGTTAGTGACCACAGAATCTTGTAGTCCTTCACTGACTCACTCGCCTGGAATCGCTTTCCATTTCCATTCTCTTTTCTTAGTTACAATTTTCTAAGTTATCAGATTTTTCACTCGACTCCTCTTTGACCGTTCAATGATCATGGAAGACTGATGCTTAACAGTGAATGATACAAAGTAGACAAACGAAGCCAAAGTTGAAGAGAACTTGAAGACTTTTTACCGGATGAAAATCTAGCAGAATTTTAGTGAACAAGCATAACAAAATAAAAATTCTTCCAGAACAGATAATGAAGGAAACTCCTTGATTAGGGATGGATGGCTTTACGAATGAACTGCACCAGGAAAAACAACATGGGCATTCCTCAAAAGTTCTCATCTTCATCATCCACAAATGCGAGCTAAGTTTCGAAAGCTAGCAGGAATTTGTCCGTCGTGAAAGTACGAAAAAGAACGCCCGACCATAGATTCCAGGATTCCAAATTTAGCGCACCAAACAGAGGTGCCGTCAAAATTTTTTTTCAGTACTTCGCACAACGGACCCATAAATCAGGCACTCCTTGAAACAAATAACACTTCGAGATCGATGCAATGGACGAAGATTCGTGCAATTTCAAGTTTTGTGCCAATGGCGATAACTCTTCACGGTGAAATCCTTTGAGTTTCCAAGACATATTTCGGGTGCAAATCCTTGCGATCAGGTTTCAGCCGCTGCAATTTCACATAGCGGATCATACATTGCCCCGAACCTACAATTTTACGCCACCTTGTAAAACGCTCCAAAACCCCTGACCACCCAGAAAATACCCGAGCATGCATTGCGTGCTTTCCTGAGCCCAGCTCCCTTCTGTATTCCACCACCTCATTTCTTTTTTGCAAACGGGAAACCGTGGGAGACTGAGCTCAGAAATGGAGACGAGTCTAGATACTGCATGCGAACAGGTAGAAAGGAACAATAGACTGATCATTAACGCAAAATAGATCATTAACGCAAATCACGTAGCAGCCTAAATGTGGGGAACGTCAGGAGTTGCCTCTCGCGAACTTCCACGAATCACTGTATCATTTCATGATGGGCACATTCCATCATCTCATGAGCACTCGAATGGCAGACAGGAGTCAGCAGTTCAGAAGGAGAACTTCTGTTCAGTATGGTCGCCTGGAAGCTTGTGATGAGGACACTGAACAACTGTGGCGGTCAACTGCAGGACTGCATCTCCCATTTTCTTCTGCGTGATCAGTGTTTTCCAGTTTGGTGCATATGCATAAAGAGGCGTTAAGCAAGCTGCATTCCTTTCGTCGGAGTCTCTCGAGCGAGTCATTAGCATTCAGCATTTCTAAATTCTGGTCTGTGAACTCTTGTGGCGTAGATTTAGATTTCATTAACTATAGTACCCCTTTGCCTCTACAGATAGCCCTTATGGTTCTGGAGACTTCCTTCTTAGCATGCTTGAGAGATGAATCAATTCTGCAGCGGTCTGGCGGAATTCTTTGAATTCGACGCGTTGGTATGTTTACAAATCCGAAGGTATGAGATGTGTGAAATAAATGGAGTTACGGACACGTAAGCCACAGAATCCACTTCTAAGTGCATACGTAATGCGCCAATGACGCCCTGCAATTTGTGGTCAACCATCAACAAATCTTTCACGAGAGAATCACTGAAGACAAATTACATTCCTTCTACTCGAATTCTTGGCATGAAGGAAACTGAGAAGCATCTTTTGTCGATAGCAGGAGCGCTTTCTCGTGTATGTGCATTGCTGCATACGATTTTGCAAGTGTGTGAACTGCTACATTGTGTACCACCGACATTCACCGTTTGCATTCGCGGTTCCAAACTGTGGGGAACATATGCATCACTCATATCAAGGTTGCGTGCCTAACATACTGGATGTGCTCCAGGGTGCCGTAGCTCATAGCTCACACATGGGCTCCAAAACACATATGACTGATGTACACATACAAGTTTGTTCCATCATGCCCTCTTTATTTACACTCAGGTACGGAGCTACACAGGAATTATTCGCTACGTATATTTCACATTATCATAAAATATTTGCGGGAGAAAATCATGTAAAGGACTTAAAATTAAAATTCGGTTCATTACCATAGAAACGACCATCGCATAGACTTTCATGAAATGAGTGCATTCTCAACTTGCGCAGATTCTGGTTTCAGCTGCGATTCTGAGGGCCAAGACTAAGCACCCGATATTTCACCGCTGCAGCACAATTCAAATTGCAATCATCGTTCAGGCGGAATCATTTAATCGTGGCATTCATCAAGCTCGTAGCATAAACACATCACATACAAAAAAAGAAAAAGAAAAGAAAAGAAAAAAAAGCAATGGCTGTTTTGAAATCACAGAAAAGCCCCCTGACCAAGACGAGGATATGTACACGTAATGGGTTGCCATGCAAAGAAATTTCGCATCCACTCATCCAGAATTGGGGACTTTCAATGGTTGTTCTGCTCCTTACTTAAAAGAAACATATACACTGAATAGATAACGTCATCATGAAACGTTCTGCAGAGACTGTGGAGTCTGATGCTTCATCCGTATGAAAGCGCATGCAGTAGGTGTTGATGAGAGATTCCCCACTATCTTCATCCTCAAATCTTCTAGTTCTTCTAGTCATCGTGGGGCTTGCTCAACCGCAGCCAGTGGTGCAACCAATGCATTTCCAATATATCTGACGCGGATGTTGAATCTCGGAGCGCACCATTCCTTTCGTCAAGAGCTCCGCTTGCATGCTGGTGATCCTGCACTTCGGCATCTCGTCGTATCTTGGATCCCAGATCTCATGGATGCCGTGATGCTCACATGGAAGAACACACTTTTCCGTGGAGGAGAAGCAATGATTCACTATCCTTCCCCCAGAACTGTAAACGATGTTTCGCAGGGGCAGGGAAATGTCCGATGCAATATTTTTGTCTCATCCTGAAGCACCGTAATCGACCTCCAGTTCTGGATGCCTGTAAGTCACCGCGAACTTTCACCGTTCTTTCTCCGCCCTTTTAATTTACTCCGCTTGATCGTCATGCTTCCTGGTGGTAGGGCTAGAGTTCCTTACGTTGTGGTTGACAGTGTGTGGGAGCAGCTCTTAGCCACACATCTTCTGCACATACGGTCGCAGATTTAGCCGCGAGCCTCATGCACGAATCGATAGTCGGAGAATCCGAGATGCTCTTCGGTGGGCAAAGGTGTCTCGAAGAACAATCTTTCGAACATAGAACATGGCCACCATTCTGTCTGACTCTCCACAAGAGAATACCCATGCTTTCCTCAGCTGGAGCGTGCGCAAGCTGGAGGAGGTAAATTTCTCATTCCTATTGACGGCGTACATGAACTCTCTAGAGTTCATCTCAGATTCTTTCTGCTGGAAGGTCCACTGTGCGTTCAGTGGCCTCCGTGACCATGAAGAAGGATGATGCGCTGGATCGGGACATGCCATCAAAGCTCCTTGGACCGCTAGCCTCAGATGTTTCATTTATCCGTGCAAGCAAGATCTTTCCTTCGAGATTTTCGTTCCAGAAAAAAAGTAGCAAATTCTCACATCTCCTGGATGCCTGGCAGTAAACCAGCCACGTGTGATGGTTCTTTCTCCTTCCACTTTACTGTATAAGAAAGATTTCGTAAGATTGCTTTTATCAGGCGTACGCAGCCAATTTGTTGTCCCTGCCAAGTGTCTGCTACCAAGTGCAAGAGTTTGCTCGTCGACAAGGACTGCTTTCGATTTTCCTTGACAAACCAAAACAAGTTTCACCATCGTGGTCCAAAGGAGAGGAATAAATTTGGGAGTAGTCTAGCTGTTCAGCATGTCTGAGGATTCTCTTTCAAAGAAACAGGCTGTGCTCTGGAGATTCGAGAGCACAGCTCTTTTGGATTTCGGAGCTTGAATTTTGGATTCACAAAGGATTGTCAGCGGAAGAACTGCTGAATGTTTCCTGAAATACGCGAATCTCCAATTAATCTCGAAAGAAGCAAAGAATCTTTGGAGGCAAGAAGATCTTTTCAAGAAGTCTGTTCCAAAATATTTCGAATGTGATTTCAGCAGAAACATCAGTAGAAAGCATCCTTGAGGAAGAGAAAGAGAGAGAAATAAGAAGCCTATCATCTCTTGAATAGCACGAAGAAGAAGCTTTCTTTGCAGGCAAATGCTTCTTCGAAATAGAAAGATGAGAAGCATCCAAGGTTGCTACTAACGCAGGATATCATCAGTCATGCTAGTCTCTTTTTCGCTAGTACTGCGAGCTCACTAGAGCAAAAGACGAAGAAGCAATACAGGAATCTTTATATTCTTCGTCTTAGGGCGGAATCACGGAGATGAGCACAGCATCGGAAAGTTCTGCAAATCACTCGAGACAGTGGAAACCCACTTTAAGGCGGCAAAAGTTGGCAGCAAACCGACGATTTTCCACGAACCCTGTGTCGTCCTGTTTCCAGTGCAGTGGCAGTTTTGCCAAAGATTTGTACTCTTTCTTACCGGTTGCATGCCTAGAGGCACATTTTTCAGAGCAGTGAGCCTTTCGTTTGGAACATCTGAGGGTACGGAAGGAAGTCATGCACACGATGAAATTTGGCGAGCCACTCACAAAGAAGCGACGGCTTGAGACATTTTTTTTCACGAACGAAGCCCTAGAAGGAAGACTGTGCACGATCAGGGAGAAGTAAGCAGATCAACTTGCCTTGAGAACGACGGAAGTTCTGCCATCCATGGTTTCCGATTTCCAAAGCCGTCTGCGCGCTCGCTTCCTTTCTCCTTTTGCCATGCCACGTTCACGTTTCATAGGTGCACGGCCTCGCGAAAACGCATCTCTCTCCGCAGTCGCTTCTCGAGGAAGATCTTCGGTTCGTTTTAGGAAAAAGAAAGAAAGAACAACACTGATGGAAGCAACACTCTTGGGTTCAAAGAGTAGCGGCCACGTTTCTGATTCTTTTCTGAGGAGGGTCTCTCAGAAGACTGCTGTGTTCCAGTTATTCTGAGAGCAAGTTCTTGCATCTCTGGATGCCTGACAGACCACCGCCCATGTGCTTATTGTGCCTTTGCTTGATCTATGAAAGCTCCCGGTTATCCCAGCGGATGTGAGCCTCCCTAGGTCCTCATCATCTGTAGGTTGCGGCTGGAGTCTCTTTGCTGCGACTGCGCTCAGAGTTCTGGGTGAATTCGTAAATACAGGGACAGGTGGGCTAATACAAGAGTCATCTGCATTCCAGTTAGTCCGGCTGATAGATCCTCTACAGATTCAAGATTTTCTAATGCTGTCGAATTTTCTCGCATGGTGTACTGTGAGGAGTTGATATCCAGCAGCATCCGATACGTATGAGAGCCCTTTGCGCTTGGTGGTCCGGATTTCTTTTCCTTAGCTTCAGCATCCGCGCAGGCGGTAAAGAGCCGAGCTTCCATCCGGCTGTCGCTGGAAAGGTCCCCTCCAAATTCCAGCTGAATGGGGGAAACGTTCAGCATGTTGAACATTCCTGAGGAAGTGCAGGCGAGAGTCATCACAGGAGGATGCTCCATGATGATGTGTTAGATCTGCTCCCCTGTGCACTTTCAAGTGCTTTTTCGTGCTTCCGAGACGAGATGCATGCGGCGCGAAGGACGTGTCTTCTGCAAAGGGCTGTGAGTTCGAATGCGTGCCTCCCTGCTGATTCACCAGCAGCTTCGAACTTGCAGAGTGGATCCGTTCTCTTAAGGCATCGGATCGACGCAGAGAGAGTTGTGGAGGTGAGCCTAACCACCCGAGTTTTCTTCGGATGGCTCGCGAAGCGAAACCATCAGATTACTTCCCGATATGGGGCTCGCAGATGCCTAGTAGTTTCATCTTATCTCCACTCTGGCTTGGTAGTGTCGTTTCCTCTCCGCGACGATTTATTCTCCCCGCTCTCCCATTGTGCTCTATTTAGAAGAGCGTCGCGCTCATTCTGGGGTCCCCAACAGCGAGTTTCGGACCGACTTTGTTTTTGATCTTCCCATTTTTCAGTCGTCCGATTCCTTGTTTGGTCTCTTATTCATTTTTAAACGCCAACGGAGCTGGGGTATAATTATCATTCCTTCTACAAATTTGAGTAATTCTTCAGATTAGAATAACGGCAGGATGCTCCATCTGCCGCGAGTGTGCTGACTTCGGTCAACGGAACCTTCGGTGGTAAGCGGAGTTGTGTCTCTGCTTCCTGATTCATGCTGTTTGTGCAGCAGCAGCGCAGCGGGTACTTGGGAGCCGCTCGGGATGAAAACATGTCCAGCTACACTCTCGGAGCCGATCTTTCCCGGTTTCCTCCGGGACTAGCGCGTAGGCACGGGACCGAAGACCGAAGGCGAGACGATTCTGCGAAGGTCAGGAGGGAAGTCGAGAGGACCGTGGGGACTCCGTATGCTAACGGGTGTTCACTCTCGTTCTGAATCGATGAAGGTCGAGTGCCACTCACCTTGGCTCCGCTACATCTCGGTTGTTTCCCTAGTGGGTGATCTGCATTTTGGCGTTGGTGGAGCAGAGCCGACCGCACGGCCGAGTTGCAGTTTTTTCTCTCATCCCAGCAGTCAAGAGGGTGAAGTACGTAGGCTTATAGGAAGGCGTGACCAATTTTTACGGAGGAGCGAACTGAGTAGCTGCTAGACCACTCTTTTATAGGGAGCGGTGCCATATCTTGGCATTTTGCATCCCGATGTGGACGGCCGCGATGAGGTCCTCTCACCATCCCTATTTGGAAGCAGTGGAAACAGTCAGGGATGAGAGAATAGCTGGGGACTATGTCGGGCGACTCTATGCCATTCCGTGCGAACCTACAACCAACCCACCTGGCCGTTTGCAACCACAGCCTGAACTGTGGCATGCTCGGCTGTCCTTGCTGTTAGTCTACAGCATTATCTCTGCAGCAAGAATCGGGCGGAGAGGCGGCAAGTCCGCTGAGAAGCAAATGGAATTACGGGTGTGTTGGCTGTGTCGGCTCGGTAGGTTTGATGAGCGCACCCTCTCCGTGCGTTGTCCAAAGGATGCTCATTCTAGGAATTCGAGCGGCAGCAGCTGAGATACCGCCTTATACGAGGATGAGCGCCTGCCGATGCGAAAAACTACAAACTGTAAATGGCCGTGGTACATCTGAAATTGTCTGTTGGTGCGGAGACACCTGCCTGGTTCACGATTTTGGTATCTATTCAAGATGGAAGCTTCGGAGTAACTCATAATCGAGTTAGGCTTATTGTGGATGTCACCATCAATGGAGCCTCAACTCAATCGGCATCTTAAGACGATTACAGTTGCAACAACATTCGTTTTGCAAACACCAGTATTTGGTTTTTGTCTTCTGCAAGTATAAGCGTTGTCGGCGCTTCATTCTCTATTAGCTATGTGAACAGCGCCCATTAATCTGTTAAGCGAGTAATTTTCTTTCGGAGATCTATTTCTGGGTGCCAATTCATCGTTGAACAACTCGAGAGGTTTCATAGGCAAACCAGGAGAGCGGGTAAACATCAATCTTTGGAAGCGGAAGAGGAAGCAGGCACTAGTGAGGATTCACCAGCTGAAAGTGGTGTCTGGAAGCAAGAAGATATGGGAAGAAGAACTTGCTTTGGTACCTTGCTTCCTCTTCATTCCGCAGAGGATATGGCAATGGATGTAGCAAAGGCCCAGATTAACTATCCAAAACTGCAGACAGTTTGCTATCAGTGGCAAAAGCTACCAAATGCGACTGCGCAGCTACGTTGAAAAAACCAAAGGCAAATCCACTCTCAGGACACGCAATATGTGAAAACGTCAGAAAAAACAGCTCATGGTCCAGAATGGTAAAGAAGAATCTCCTGGAATACATTCCACAGAAAAATCGGAACGGTAATGTTCTGGCCATCAATGTCAGCCGTTTCGAGATCCGAAACGTGAAGCTGCGAGTGGTTGGAATGACCGTCTGGAGAGCTGCCTGCCACTAGACACTCAGGATGACCTTGTCATGACCTGGAAACCCATATCCATGTGCTCATCTTCCTAGCACCGTACCAAGACTAGAAAGTGCTGAAAGCGCCGGCAGACCTGCAGACCAGTACAGCAATGGAAGTCCTGAAAGGGATGTTTGAAGGAAGTGGCAACATTCCCCGATACAATCCCATGGTGAGGACTGCGATTGACCTCTTTATCACAAGCATTGTGATAGGAAGGGCCAAACTGAGACAACAGAACAGTCCAACGACAGCCATTCAAATCTTAAAAGGGCTTATCCAGAGGGAGATAGGCATCAGGAACCGTGGGAGGGTCCCAGTCTGGACGTATCGCTATACCCTGAAAAAGATGGACGATATTGGCCAGATGCACGGGACGTCCAGGAACCTTTATTATGATAACCAAAAGGCGAGTTTCCTTACTGAAGACACAAGTGGAGTGAACTGATAATAGTGACGTCACCACACGGAAGGAAATTTATCTCTGCTTGTTTTGTGTTTCTTGTAAAAGTCGCTGAAATAAAATAACACCACCACTTGTCGGATAGGTCAACACTGCTGGTTTTGACGCAAGTGCTTTAAAGGTCAACCAGCGGACGCTTTCAGCGGCACACATGTACGAGTTCTCCATAGACTTCAGACTTAGCAGCTGATGTAATGCAAGAAAGATGCTCGGTGGGTTCCCATGTGCTTACCAAAAGTACCAAAAATGGAACTGACTGTCGCCGTAGCTCTAGCCACAGCGCTGTCCTTACGGGAGCATTTGGGAAGCAGTCTGATGGCTAAATAGAAGTTTGCATTTGGCATAGTGGAAGCAGCCAGACTTCTGGGTAGGTGTTCGGCAGTTTAAAGCGAATGATTAGAGGCCTTGGGGCCGAAATGACCTCATCCTATTCTCAAACTTTAAATGGGTGAGAAGTCCGGCTTGCTTGAAAGCTGAAGCTCGGACTTTCGAATCCATGAGCGCCCAGTGGGCCAATTTTCGTGAGCAGAACTGGCGCTGCGGGATGAACCGAACGTTGGGTTACGGCTCCCGCTGCGACGCTCATCAGATCCCATGAAAGGTGTTGGTTGCTATGGACAGCAGGACGGTGGCCATGGAAGTCGGAATCCGCTTAGGAGTGTGTAACGACTCACCTGCCGAAGCAACTAGCCCTGCAAATGGATGGGGCTCGAGCGTCGAGCCTATACCCAACCGCCGGGACAGAGCCGTTCCTGCCTTCCGAGAGCATTCCGGAGGACGGCAGGTTCCTCATGTTCCGGAGAGCAGGAGGGTTGCGACGGTGCGCGCAGAAGGGTTTGGACGCGAGCTCGCCTGGAGCCGCCGCGGGCGCAGATCTTGGTGGTAGTAGCAAATACTCCAGTGAGATCCTGGAGGTCTGATGTGGAGAAGGGTTCCATGCGAACAGCCTTTGAGCATGGTTCAGTCGATCCTAAGTCCCCGGGCCAGTCAGCAGACACGGCTGCTTCCAGTGCCTACGCTCAAGGATCTCTCAGGTAGGAGGAAACAACCTGAAGATCTTTCTGGAGAAGGATGCTTTACACTACACGTGTGGATAGCTCCATGCTCTGAAGGTAGCTTATGGCGACAGTCTGCTTTGCACCGGCCTCCATAAGGTTCAATTCGTTGAACCAGTGTTAGTATTCCTGAACTAGTGCAAGTCTGTCCCACACCGTGATTCAGTTGGATAACTTACGCATTTATTCAGAAGTTTGTTGATTACATTCATGTTAAGAAAGACGGTGCAAAGACGAAGCAGAGGAGTTTTGAACCACCTTCTTCACCTGCCTCCTTCAACTTGTCCTTATGGCATGGCTGTAATTTTAAAGGTAGCGACCTATCCGATGTTTTCAACTAACATCCCTGGAGTATTTAGTGTTGAACACATTGACCTTCCGATGTGTTCTGTTCTATTTTGTTGAGGATTTTATTAATTCGATCCGCAAAACTTCGTCGTTGGTCATATCCTGAGACCCCCAGAGTTCATACGACGATTGCATTTGATATGAAGGGAGTTCTCTTGGAGGTGAAATGGGGAGCCTCTGTATTCGCTCTCCTTTTTCCACTTCTTTTTTAGCGTCTTCATTAAGAAATAATAATAATAAAATGAAGAACATGTTACAGTTCATAGTCCAGATCTTTCAGCTGCGGAAAACTCTCCAAGAAATCTTTCGTTTGCCAACTGTGCATTGAAATTCCAAAGGAAAAAAAACCCAACATGTCTGATTCTGTCATGGCATGAAATTGCTTGCTGGAAGAACCATGAACCAAGTGCATGCTGAATCAAGAGAACTCAAGAATAAATTTCCGGTTTGTTTATGTGCACCCATTAGCACCGAGAGGAACAAACGCCGATTCTTTTAGAGCTGAAGAAGCTGTAATGGAACATTGAGCAAAGATGCCATGGGAGAAGAAACTAAGTGTCCATCCTATAAATTACCTATATTGACTTCAGAGTGAAGGAGAGAGTTTGGAAAAATAAGTAATTTAGGAAGCGAAATTTACTGACATGCTCTTCACTCGCCATTTCTAGTTATGCAAGTATCTTCTAAACTCAAATTGTGGAAAGTGATGCAGCACTGTTTCCGGCCTGTCCTAAGTAGTTCCTACTCAATCTTTATCGCGGATCCATTTGCTGGATTCCTGTTACCGGTAATTATGCACTTTTTCCCCGAGATTTCTCCATCTAGTTAGTAGAATGATCATGAACGGGGTAAGCGCTTTCAGGAAATCCTTTAGATTTCAGCCAACTAAGATTATCTCAGTTCCTGAGGGATAGACAATTTTTTTTCCTGTCGCATTGTACCTCATGTGAGGCTCATTGACCGACGAATATGAAAAAGCGATACTAGAAGATGATGAGATGAAAACGCGCATTCAGGTGGATTGCGCCCCTGTTTACGTAGACTCTGCCTCACAGCAAGCAGGTGTTTGTTAGAATGAAAGCTGCTGATCTGTACCGTGCTATACCAAAAAGGGAGTTCAAGGTTTCAACAGAAATAGTCCACAAGAAGAGAAAAAAGAAGGGAACACAGCTGATCGAGGAAACGATGCAAACAAAATGGAATATCCTTCCCAGAAACCAAGAGATATTCGGAATGGGTCCCTTGTTCCGATAGATCTTTTCGTGAGAAAAGGGGAACGAGTCACCATACTCCACTCATACTGCCCATTCAAAAAGACACTTTTATTCATGCTTGGGTTTGCCGAATGGTGTGCCGAGGTATACATCCAGTGATCAGAGAATGTTCCATCATCTTCAGCGTCTGGCTGTCCTCTCCTCTCCACCCTCCACTCGCGGCTGCAGTCACACGACGAGTCTTTCACCCACACCGATGGGGTGTCAACCTGTGCCTTGAGTGGATTTCCTCGGAAAGGCGCGTGCTGGCATCCACCCATTCCCTTCCACTCCTCAGTTTCTCTAGCACTTCCTCGTCGGTCGGATTCCATATTCCCTGAGATCCTAGGACATTCAAGGACAGCATCTCTGGCGGACGAAGGTGCCTGTTTATCACGAATCGGTTGGAATCCCCTCCTCTGAACTTTCCCCTCTCCCCTTTCCTCGGTGCTTCAACAGGAGAATCGTAGGAGCAGGCGACGTCCATTCTGAGAGCAGCCTTCCCGTCTCCGTGGAGCAGGGCCTCACGAGGTCACGGTCCAGATGTGTTCCAGGAAAGGATGGAACTGGACCACCACTTCGTCGCGTCTCCAGATGATCCTCCTCTCTCGTTCCAGGTGGTGCTGTGTTGGAGGACGTGGTCACCTTCCACAGGTGCACACACACGTCCATCACGTGGGCGTTGTGTGCACGGATGTGGAATTGAGTCGCGCCGCGCGGACCGACTTGCGATCGGAGGGTCTTGAATTTCCGCCATGGAACAGGAAACGAGCCGATTCCCGATGCGTTGTCGCATTCAGGACAATGGCGCTTCCTTGGATCCCGGATGCTTTTCAATGAGGGAAAGCCATGCTTCGTTGGGCTGGAGGTGATTTTCTTCTTGCGCTGGTTTTCTTTACCCGACCGCAATTCCGGGCTCCCTGGAGGCGTTCCGAGCCACTAGACGTTGAGCTCGTCTTTGCACCCGGCCTTCCGGCTCGCGTGACCCTCGTAGCGTGGTTGGAATGTTGGCATGGCATGGATAGCAGCGTTATGGAGGAGTTGCACATGGAGAAGCTGCAAGAAAGCCAGCTGACCAGGTTGATGATGTTTCCCAGAATCCATCACGGCCGGCACATCTACTGGGCTGTCCGGCTGGGGAGTCCTCCGAGTGACCGAGTGCAGAACCTACATAGTCGCGTCGTGAGGGGTAACCACCGACCTCAAGTCCCTCGGAACCCGGGAACTCAAGCAAGGGGACTTGGCGCAAGGGCAGGAATACTTGGTTTCGAGTGGAATTCTGCAGCCACGGCTATCCCTAGGCCGTCAGGATTGGTACCGAGATCGATCTGTCCTCAGGACTCGCTTCTAGCGTCTTTCTCTTGTTTGAAGTTCCCCTCAGCACCGGGTTCCTTTTCTTTTGGCGGTCTGCGGCGACGGCGGCTCGTGGTTCTGAGTTTGAGGTCCAGCAGCTTGAGATCGGGAGTTCTTCAGTGCAGGAGCGCGGAGTGCTCTCACTCTCGGTCCGAAAGCCCTTTGCTGGCAAAGAACCACCCTCTTGGTTGCAATGTGAACTGGAGTTCGAGTCTGAGGCTCTGCGACCAGGACGTGCGTCCGGCTCAGCGGCTAACTCCTCGGGTCAACTTGTGGATCTTCCACTTTTCTCTCACATACAAACGTGTCCGCAGCATTTGCAGGTTTATGGAAAGTGGGCCGAGGAGGCTGTGCTCCGTCTTCTCCGCGCTGAGAGGCTCCTCGTCGTCATAGAAACAGGAAAAGCAGAAAGACCGCTTTTACAAAAAAAAGAAAAATCTACCGAGAAAAGAAATGCTACCTGGGGTCTACCTGTGGCATAGGAGAGTTCTTGTGGAGGTCTTCAACGAAAGAGGAGCCGCGAGGGCTTTGAATTCGTCACTCCGGCTGCAAAAAATATAAAATCTGCCAAGGCAGGCTCGGAGGAAATCATGCTCCCTTTCCGCTTTCCCCCATCCACTTCTGTTTTCGTAGATGATGTCATTAAGGCACCGCTATTTTCGTCATAAATTGTGCAAATGGATTCCCGGAAGGAAGGCGCATCCAGATGTGGAAAAAAAAAAAAAATTCTGTCCCTTTTTTCTCGGCTGCGATTTCCGTTCTTCTTCTGCCTCTCTCCCCCTTCATTTCTTCATTTCCCTGTTCCCGCCTCTTTGGAGCTCTCGGTAGGGAAAGTAAGCTCGGAGCAGAAAGAGCTCCTTCCGCTTCTCCTCTCTTCCCCGATCGGCAGGCGGGAAGAGCGGGGAATCGCAACCGACGCGAGGAACCCGGACTGCGCGTTCCTTCCTTGCCCCGAAACCTCTGAGACGCCCACTGACCTCGCTCCGCCGGCCCGAGACCACGCCGCCTACTTCTGATGCCCCCAGTGATGCAGATCTTCAAAGAGTTCGAGCGACACCGAGTCGCTCACCGTTGACCCCCTGAGGAGACTCCCCGGACAGCCAGCTGCCGCCGCTGTTCACAGGGCATCCGCTGCACCCGGAGGCATGTCCAACACCTTCGCGCGAATCGAGAACGGAAGCTGACGGGGCAAGGAAGCAGCGGGTGCTGATTGATGCCCAGCGGGTGAGCTCACGATGGTCCCCGAAGAAGCATCGCGCATCCGTCAGTAGGTCATCTGTACTTGGTACTGTTGAGTGGAATCGACCGCACACGAGTGTGGCTGATGGGAGTGGCACGAACAGCGGTCACGCGGAAGTGCATAATGCGAGGGTGTGGATACGGGTGGTCAGCGTGCGGATGCTAGTGTCAGGGCGCGGTGCGAATTCGAGCCACACGAGTGACACCACCGGTTTGAGTGATGTAAGCAGGGGTGGTGAACGAGGCGCGACTGTGGGGCGTTCGACCGATCCAATGCCGGTTTGGCATGCGAGACATTGCTGGAGCTGAAGGCGAAGATCGGAAGGGACGCAGGTTCGCGCGAAGTGCTTCCCAAGGTCGAACCCAGAAAAACTCCTTATTGAATCTGGCCTGGGAATTTTCTCCCCCTTCCAGCCTTCATAGGCAGCTGAGCGCGCAAACCGCTGGACCATCCTGTTTTCATGGTTCTCACCAGATCCACTCTCGTGATTTTGCTACTGCAACAAGAGGCCACTTTTGAGTAGCCGCTGCTCCTTTCGTTTGGCAAAAATGTCTACGGCACGCAAGAGCGGTGACTTTGTGTGGACCCTGATCACACCCACCGCTCTTTTCAGATGCCGTAATGATCATTAGATTCTATCAGAAACAGTCTACTTTGCGTTCTTTCCTTGATGGCTTTCCTCCATGCATCCTCTTCCGTTCGAAATCGGCCAACTCCCATCTCGGAGTCCTGTCTGTGGACATTTTGCCTCTTGCAAACCCGGCAAATGGAAGGATGTGTGGTGAGAAAAATCCCTGCCGCGCTTCGCGGACTCCGCGTTGATCTTCAGGACTTTCGCACAACATGCCACGATCTTCTTCTACGACTGTTTTCCGAAGCAGCGTTCCTGATGCAACGGCTGTTGAAGCCTTCGTTAGTCGTCAACTCCTGTGGAATCCATTTTGGATGGAGCTTTTGCCACAGCTTTCCGATCCGGGAGGAAGATGGCTCTGCCTGCAGTTACGTACACAGATCTTAGTTCTCTGAACTCAGCCACCGAATCCTTTTGCACTCGGAGCGGATGCTGCTCGCTGAATCTGAACACCCTTGGACTCTCAGGTGCTCCAGAGCTAGAGTCAAAAGCTGGACCGCATCGATGTGCTGGTTCCCGATGAACCTGCTCATGTGCAGAGCAGATTTCTTGCTCACTCCTACACGAAGTCATCAGGAGGAGAAGAACAAAAGAAGGAGTTTGACATTCCTTAGGAGGCATTTTCATCTTCAACATTTTGTGCTTAGCAGAGGTTTATCAGCTTCCCTGTTCAGAACTTGAAGGAAACCACCATCACTGGAACACTCTACTCGCATTCCGAGATGGCAGTATTCAAAAAAGAGAGGAAGGATACGTCCTTTACGAAGAATTAATCTCTTTCTCTCCCGCACGCGCGCGGCCACATGATCTGCGAGGGTAGGAACATGCTCCTTCCTTGTGAGTCGCCTCCAGGAGAGCAGGAGAAGATAAAGAAAGGAAGCTTTCTGTCTCTGAAAATTCTCCTTCTTCACTTTAGTCCGAAGTTCCTGCTGGAACCCGGCCTCCCTTTGCCGGGATTCTTGGCCTATCGAACCCCATCGAAGACCAGACACCAGAAGACTTCTGTGACCTCCATCGCTTCCCTTATCACAACTGGGATTCAAGTTCCTCTTTTTCTGTCTTTAATTGTTTTCCTCGCTTTAAGCAGAAGAGCACTGAAGTCTCTCAACAGTCTCTCTATCCGTTTGAACTGGGTCAAGAGAGTCACAAAAGTTCGTTCCGCTCGATGGGAGAATTAGGTGGTTCTTGTGGATCTGGAGGTCAGTGAGGGTCGCGGCTGTGGAAAGCAAAGGAATAAAAGACGAGGAGAGCATAAATTAGTAGAAGATGCTCCACCAATCATGAATCAATCCTCATTCAGTAGCCCTGGAATGTAGGCAGGGAGCTTTTCTCCTAGGGATTTCTTCTTGCATTGCACAATCCCTGTTGCTCCCCATCCTTTCTTGCGACCTTGCGATAAAAGCTGTCAGCTCAGCCTTGTCTTACTGCCCGCTGAAAATCGTTTAAAGGAATGTAGCGCCCGCCCTACATCTGCCGTAGTTCTTGTCCTTGAGAGTAAAGTGATCGTCACAGTGACCAGATTCTTGCCCGTACGAGGGCAACCTCCAAGCTTCATCTCCCTAATCTTTTCCTGACCCACCATTTGTTCCTTCTCGAGTTTTACTAAGAAACTCCCAATCTTCTCAGCCTGCAAGCTCCGTGTTGAGCGTGTCCTGCGTCATCATGAATTGGGGGCCGAGGGTGTCTCACGGGGGGAAGAGCACCCTCTTTATTCCTCTTCCCCTTCCACAGTCGAAGTTCTGATCCTTCGTGAAATTCAAAAATGCGGATGAATCCTAGGTATCCAGGCTAAGGCGAGCTCCTCAAAATTTCCTTGGATCATGCAGCTTCATCTAAGATACTCTAATACTATCTAACGAATTCCCCCCATCTCTCCTTGCTTTTGCTCTTAAAATAGAATGCCTTCATCAGAGGGAGTTCTCAGGGGCAACTCCCACATGTTTTTTAGTTCCCTTTTTTCCACAGGCGAAGAGGAGAGACCATGCATGAGAAGTCTGCTGAAAATTCGGAAGAAATTTCCAGCTTTTCCGGACATTTCGAGATCAGAGATTCTTGGGGAACGAAACGAACAAACGTCTTCTGCGAGGCATAGAAGATTCTTTGTTTCGCAGCAGCTTTCCTCCCTTCGCTTTCCCAAGCGCAGAGCTTCAGCAGTGCCTCGGAAATTCACCCCCTATTGCAGCCGACCCTTCTCCGGGATTCCTACTGAGTTTGGGTTCTTCAGCGCTCATCACCCACACGGAATTTGGTTCACCATCTGGGTCTTATCAAGTCTCGATGCAAAATGATCATTCGTGCAAAATGGTCGTACTCGGAGGGCAGAGGGGTTGGTGGAGCGGACGACGATGAGCGAGGCCGACGGCAGCGCAAGAACGTCCTGACTGGCTGCCAGCCCAGCCCACGAACTCGTGGCTTCTCCTCGAGCTGCGTGGAAGAGCCGGAAGCGAGCCGTCAACCAAGCAGCAGCGGCTGGAGTGAGCCGACCACCAGCCTGCCCAATACAACGCTCCTACCGTGAAAAGAAAAAAACACACAAAAAGCAGATGATGCTGCAGTTTTTTTCCCTGTTTTATTAACAATCAACTAGCCTTGACCTTTTTGTCCTTGAGTGGTCTGAGGGTCGGTCTTCTAGAGTCTCGACTACACAGGTCCTCTCTCAATTGTTCAGTGTCGCATAGCCAGTGCACCTCCAGCACATCTCACCACTGCTCTCGATGTTGGACGATGCCTCAGCTTGCTGAGCTGGTCCACGGACGCTCTCGGTATCTCCAGGCACGTCTTGCTCTAAAGACGAGAGTCTCAACGGGCAATCGAGTGGACCGATGCTAGGATTCCTCCTGTGAGTGGGAAGCCAAGATCCCTTTCCTTTTTTAGAGTCCCCTGACACGCTGTTGGTATTCTGTCGAATCGGCCGCGTACGCCGCATGTGATGACGCTGTCCCTTTTTCTCAGGGAGGGGTCAAGTCGCGATGACGACTCGATGCCGGGAGCCACTCGGTTGCTGGGCAGGATCCTCCATCGTCTGTGCGCGGGCTTCGTGGGGTATTCGATAGAGACGCCATGCCTGCCGACGTGCGACTGCTGCCCCTAGTGATTGATTTCATACGAGTGCCATTTCTGGCACAGGCGGCAAGATCGATTTCCTGCTTGTTTCCGAGCTGACACTCGCAAGGATAGGAGACGAAGACGTGGGCATGGATGAACTCGTAGTTCGCGAGGTCTGGGCGGTTTTCCTCTGGTGAGAAAGCAACTGGAAGTCGGTTGCTACCCACACAGCGCACCGGTTTTAGCTGGCTTAGAATGCTTTTGGGTCGAAGATCGCCGTGCCTCGCTTCTCGGCACGGTGCGAGCTCTGGGGGTCAACTTTCGCTTCGTGCTGCATTTGCTTTGGTATGACCTGATTTTGCAAGTGTTCATTGCCCGCTGAGTTCATTGATAATGACGAGGAGCATGTCAGCAGGCTCGTCAAAGCACTGCATGGTGCTGCGGTCTTTGAGAGCGTAGTCGAACATGACAAGAGAGGAGCAAGATACTCTGCATCTGTTTGCTGCTGAAGGGAGCGATCTTAAGATCTAGGATGTGGGAGTCCCCTAGGGCAGTCAGCCCATAGAGACGGACTTGGCAATCGCCTTTTGCGACAACGACTTCTCCAGAAGTGTTTACTTTGATCATCTGACAACAATGCAGCTAAGCATCTGCAGGAAGATGGCTCGTTCATAATCTCTAGGTGCTCTTCAGTTTAATGGGGACCACGAGGCATGTGGTGTTGAATGGTGAACACCGTCCACACCCTGTGATGATCGCGTGAAACCAGAAAGGGAGCACCTGCGTTCTTTCTGAGTTTGCAGAGGAATGGAGCGTCAAGAAATCAATGAACTCACACGCTGCTGCTGTGAACTTCCATCGCAAGCACCCGCTGTGCATTTGAGAGGCACAACACAAAAGTTTACGTTCTCTCGAGGTCAGCGCACCCAGGTTCCAAGCTTCCGGTCGCAGTCCACTTGCAGAATGATGCATAAGACACGAAAATACACCACCATCGTGGAATTCTCATCCAGTTACCTGGACCGCAAGAAGAACGGTACTCGGCGATTTCATCTCCCTTCTCCGAAGGGAGATGGGTAGGGAAGGGGGTGGGCAAACTTTTCATTAGCTCATTCCTACCATCACTTGGGTCGACGAAGCAAGAATTGGGAACAGGACGCGCCGCAACTCCTCCTTCATCCACCGAGTCCAGGAAGTGTTTTCCATCCTTTGTCACACGTCGAGTCTATCACGTGCTAAGGGTCGTCTTCCATCTGACGTCAGAGCAGTTGTGGGTCCTGTTCCTCCTGGATCCCACGAAATTCTATGACTCGCAACGTGTCGTCACTGCTTTTCTTCCTGCTATCGGGAAGGAGTCGCATGAAGGGAAGTAAGGGGAGGATTTCGATCCCAGAAGTTCTTCGACACCGGTTGTGGCCATGAGAGGGTGCATCTGGCAGTCGTCCCCGCAGCCATAGTGCCTTTTGCGAACGCAAACGTCCTGGTCTTGAGAGAGGGAAAGACGAAAACCATGGAAGCGAAGAACAAGAGTGCAGACAGAACACATACGAAAAGAAACGGTCAGATCCTGAATTTTCATCCCGCGAGGACCACAAACTGTACGCGGAGGGTCATCCGGATTGGGAAGTCGCCGTGCACGCGGCCAGCGATGATTCGTCCCAGCGCAAAGTGTCTACGGGGTGTCGCTAAGAGATAAGAAGCGGCCAATCGGTTTCTTTTCGGTTTCCAGACTCATTCCTGGAGGACCACTCGGGAACTCTCATCGAGTTTTTCCACCGCGAGGATGAGTAGCACTGAGAAAGAGAGGTTCCAGCCACGGGTCGGATGAGCTGAACCCAACTTTGAGACCGAGAGGGGAATCTGGCGGCCCGCCCTTCCGACCAGCTCGTTCGGACACGCCACGGAAAGGTTTGAAAATCTGCGCTGAGCGCAACTTCGCGTCGCCAAGTCGAAGGCTGCCTTGAGGGAGCTGCAGCCTCCGCTCTCGAAAGAATGGAAGCAGGGAGACCGGCTCGAAACGCGACCCGATGTGCCATCTTCCACTCAGCGTACATTACGGGGAGCATGTCTGTACGCAACTATGTTTATTCGAATGTACATGTTCCCAGGAGGAGTGGAAAGGGGAGGAAAGAGAGTAATGGCTTGGAGCTCGATGGTGTTTCCCCGAGTCCCTAAAATCCAGTAATCACACGCACGCGTTGTTAAGCTGCAGTTGGCGGGCAGGGACTGAGAGCAGCATCCGCTGGTCCATTTGCACAGTTCGGTTGAGGGAAGCCCCGTTCGAGAGGACGATTTTTGTGATCGCGGTTCACGGATCATTTCTTCTCCTTCCCGGTGATTTCCCTTGTTGCTACGTGGTGCTGGGGAAATCGATTGCTTCCTGATTTGAGCTCGCAGTCGACGGAAGAGCGGGTGCTGATGGAACAGTGGATTACCATCCTAAATCTCAGTTGTCTGGTTCGGTTATGTTCGGTTCAGGAACGCAAGCACGCAGCCATTGGGTCAATGCGGTCGGTCGGCCCGCATCGGCAGCCGCGTGGCTGCTGCGGTCTCTGCGCTTGGTAGCATCAAGCGTTGCGAGTTCGAATCCTCACGTGGAGGATCGAAACCAGAGAAGCAACTGAGTCCTGGGTTTCGAACACCCCCGCAGGATGACGCTGGATGGTCTGTAGGCTTCGGGTGCGGCAATCGGGTGCTTCCCGTTCACTGACCGGGATTGAAAGTGGACCCTCCGGCGTCCTTCCAGGAATCAGGAAGAACCGGAGCCGAGTACCATCAAATATCACCCCCTCGGGCGTTGACTCTCCAGAGTGTCCAGGAGCGCACTGTTTCGTCCTGGGAGTGCTCTTCAGAGAAAATTGAGAAGCGTTTCCTTTGGGGTTCCCTTCAGAAGAGGAGACAAGGAGCAGATCCTTTCCGGGGAACCTTCCAAAGAAGAAATTCCAGGAGAGGATCCTTTCTGGGTTCCCTTCGGAGAAGAAACGAGGCGTGGATCCCTCCGGAAAGTCTTTTCGGAGAGAATAAGGAAGAGGTTCCATTTTGGGTTCCCTTCGGAGACAACCAGGGTGAGGATTTCCTTCAGGGTTCCCTCCCAAGAGTGAGAGGAACGGACTTTTTCCTCCGGAGCCTTCCTGGATTCTTAGATTGGTCTCTTCCTGGGATTACCCCTCCCCCCTAACTTGTAGAGTTATGCACCTTTAGGCGGTGTGGACAACATTAAAAGAGCTTCGTCCCCCCCCCCCCCAAGTAGAAGAAAGGTTCTTGAGCATCCCTCGAGAACCAAAAAAAAAAAAAAACGATACCCGACAAAAAAAAAGCCATTGGGAGGGGACCCTGGGCGGGAACCACGATGGCTGCAGACTTTTTAAGTTTGGATGTTTCACTTCTAAACTTTGCCTCCCCTCCACGCCCGAGACGGGACCTCCGAAATCCCCCAGACGGCCTCCCGGATGAGAATTTTTTTCAGACAAGGAGAGTGCGCTACCTGCACGCGCGTGTGTACCGAACCAGAGACCTACGAGGAAACCTCAGGCGGTCCCGGCTGCGGACGAGTGTGCTTTCTCAGGCCACGTTTACTATTAGTAGCGGCTTGATTACTAATCACAGCCGGCGAAGCAGAGCCGTGAGAAACGTCTCGAAGCACTTTTGCGTGCAGACAAGGCGACAGCGACGAAGGCTTGCAAACATTTGACGATGCATACTTGTGCTGGAGGATGGTTTCCATAGAGAAAGAATGTCCCACGATCCTCTCTTCCTGTCTTCCCGCTTCCACCCGTCTCTGTGATTTTAGAACTTCCACTTCGAGCGATGACCAAGTTTATGCTTTCCGAGACATGGTCCTTAGGGGTACCGGTTGTTCGAGCACGCACGCTGCTTCTTTCCTGAAGTGCCCCTGCCTGATTCTTGGCAACTGCAGATCCCTGCATGCACTGTCGCAATCCGAATTCCAGAGATCTCACTGCGTTCTATCTGTCCGTAGCAGGCACTCCGCTGCTAGGGAACTGCATCTCCAGTCGTAGGGACTTTGTCCTCTTTTTCTGCTTCGTCTCTTTGAAGCCGTTGACGAAAAAATGATGACTACCCTTGTCTTTTTTTTTCCTTCTGCTTTCCAGATGTCCTTCCTTGTTCTTGCTGTTAGCTTTGCAGATTTCTTACCAGAACTCGTCCTTGAGAAAGTGAAGACTATTTCGGTCACGTCGGTTCAAGATATAAGGAATTAGATATGGAAAAAATGTCGTGATTTTCCATATCTGTTTCCATAGGGATTTTCCCGGAACATGCGCAAATTGGAGCAGGAGTAGGAGCAGCCATATACAAGAGACTCGCAAACCATCGTGAGGCGGAGTGAACTTTCGTGTGTCCTCGATACGTGAAGCGCATTCTCGTTGCGTACATGCGAACTCTGATAGGACGTACAAAGAGATAGCAACGAGTGAGCGAGAAGCAGGAAGAGCCCCAGTGGACCAGTGAAGAGGAAGTTCCCTTAATCGAAGAGGAGGAAGTGACTGCAGCCGACTGCTCAACGAAACGGATGTTGCGATTCTCTCGTGATCATCTCTTCCATAGAAGCATCCCTTCCCTACACTTATCTGCATTCTTTGTCTTTCTATGTTTGTTCATTCCTCCTGGAATCTTTTCCCTGCATTTTCTGTCGCTGCGATGTCGTTCCCGCTGAAAGAAGCTTCATCACTTCCGTTCCACCCTTATCTTCAACTGCCGCTGCCTTGTCTCCAGAAAAAGTTATTTTCATTCTTCTTTACCATTTCATACTGACTTCTTGGGACGGAAGCGGTAGTCCTCCTTATCTCCATTCCAATGCCATCTTCCGACCATTGTTTGAATATAAACTTTCTATGGAGAAAAAGACAGTTCCGTAGAATCCATAAACATCTCTTGAGGAATTTCTGCTTATAATTCCTAGAAAGGAGCATCTCTTCGACGTTTACAGAAAGAATTTCCGATCAAAACTCGAACTTTCGGTCAAGGAGATATGAAAATACGAGAACTAATGCAGACCTAGTAATGACGTCTCTGTGGAACTGTTTGCACTGGACGCAACGGATGCAGATTGAGCACTGTAGAGGGTTTCTTGAGTGACTCAATGTCTTCCCAAAATCTGTCTGGTCCAGCCCCAAAGGGCAGTCCTGAATCAGATGCTTACGTCGCTCCCCGCCCTTTCTTGAAGAACTCACTCGAAGGCCATCAGAGCAGGTTTCTTGTCCCAGTGGAAAGTTGGCGATTGTCCACGAGCATAACGAAAAAAAAGAACGGCTTTCCTTCGTATCATGTCGTGGTATTCTGTAAGTATCCTGTAAAGTAGTAGGTCCGTTAGGAAACACGCATGCTCTTCTCATTCTAGTCAGGCAGATTACAGAGACACTACCAGGGCAAGTGCTAGTCATTCCCGGCTCCAATGCTAGCAGCAGCTCTTTGGAGAAGATTCTACGGAAGTGTACCTGTTGGAGCGTACGATCCCGTGCGCCTTTGTAAAGTCATTTCCAGGAAAGCTTTTGCCGACTATTTTCCACGGGGGATTCTGGGAGATTGCTTTCATTTTCTTCTTCCGAACTACGCATCTAATTTCTAATAAATACGTATATAATGTCCAATATTATTGCTTTTTTTTATTCCATAATACCGTGTATCGTGTAATAAAAGTGCCTTGCACTTCTGTGCTTTTCAAGGCAGAACTTGGTGTACATCTTGTGAGAATGACTCTCCAGTATCCTAATTTTCCGAACTTTAATTGTAAGTAGATACTTGATACTGCAGTTGTAGCAAAGGTTATTACGCAGGCAAGTTGATAATTGCGTAAGGTGATTACGCAAGTAAGTAAGTAACTGGAATGAAATGAGTGCTGTTTGTGGGCACGAGAAATCTCGGCCCGTAAGTCACATTGCATGACAATAAAAGACGGGAATAAAAGAAAACATATCAATCACACACACCTAATTCTACGCAGTAGCATCCGTGAACGATTCTTGCAGCATTGTGCAGAGCTATAACGGGAACAGCCGATGTTCTTGGCAGAATTCAAAAAATGTCCTCCGCATCGTGGAGAGGTGAGATGTGCTACTATTGGGCAGACAACGCTGGCGATTATGGACTGAAGTCAATGCCCAAGAGAGAGGAAGAAAAAAAAAAAAATGTAATTTTGCATCTCGACGGCGCTTGGTCTTTCATATTTGCCTCCATCTCAGGAGACTGTGTGGCTCAACCATTGGCCGCTTGGCATCCTCCCTAGAAAAAGCTGACACAGGATTCCAGGGAAGTGAGCCGCAACAACACGACATTCGAAGTGTCATCAGGCTACCAGCTGAGCAAGCTCGAAAATTTTCAAGGCCTTTTTGGAGAGATGGAGTGCCATTTGACCGAGGCTGGGACATTTGACCTACTGCTCGTGAGCCGATGGAAAGGACTGCCATCTAATCACGAGCAGTGGGTTGCATCTTCCACAAGAACCAATCCAAAGATTTCTCAATCCTGCCAGTATCACCCTAGATACTCCACCATTTGAAGACAGTGCCTGGCAGCAACATTCCCTGCAGATACATCCCGTTCTGACCTTCAAGGAATGCAAGAGCATTGGTGATCACATGATAACCATCTTAGGTTTGCAAAGCGTACTGGAAGCTATTAGGATCGGAGACCCGAGAAATGGTCTTCAGACCGCGTAATGACGTCTCCAGTCAAGATTGTTCACAACTCGAAAGCAGCAGCAAAGCACAAACTCGTATGAGAAAAGTTAGTTCGCAAGTGCAGCCCAGCTCTAAGCATCCAAGACAATGCTTAGAGCATCTGTAGCTCCGATCGGACTTTGCCCCAAGGAAGGTCGGTGAAGAAGGAATCATCTGAGCAGAGAATGTCAAGGCTAAGATGGAACTCGAAACGGATTTTTGCTCAGACTTAGATACAGCTGCCGGGCGTTTTCGTGCAAATGCTCATTTGCATAATCACGAACGGAGAAGCTGTTCCTGAGTCAGGAGATAGCGGGTTTGGATAAATCCATGTTTTATTTCCAGAAGGATAGAACAAAGTTACAAACATCACGAAAGTGTCTGGTGAAACATTGTATGTTCTCGAAAAGCTTCATTCCCTGAAGAGGAGCCGACGACACCAGTGGTAAGGTTACTTGGGTGGTTGGGTTTCTCAGAAAGTTCACACTCATTTCACTGATTCATCCCAGGAACGCAAGAAACAGAAGAGTCGGGCACCACAACAGCTTCCAGATCCAGGACGTAGTGTTGGGACGTTGTGAATTCTGCTGCATAGCAGCCTGTTTTTCCTCTGGAACGACAACCGAAACTAAGGAAGGATGGAATTCAATTATGCCAGATGAATTTCCATCCACACACACCGAAGAGCCTTTCGCAAACGCATAAATCACACCACGAGTGTCTTATCCTCAGAATACTCAATACAAAGAGAATCTTTCACGAGGCATCCATTAGTTCTTTTTTTCTCAAATTCAATAAGAGAATTCACCCCGAAACCTCGGTAATCTGATGAATGATTTTTGGGCAGAGTGGTGCAATTTCATATATTCTTTAATGATAACCAACGCGGAGATTTGCACGCGCTCGCGCAACACCGCCACAGTGTGTCTTGATGTGTGCATGGCTGATGTGTGCTTCCACTACAACAGATTCATCTTACACCAAGTCGCTCTTTTGCTTCCTCCTGTTCTTCTCCTGATCAAGCTGAGCGTGGAGCCAAATTATTCTAGGCTTCCTTCTAGGACTGATCTTCAGCGAACGCTGAGATGGGCGGATTGGGCACAGTTTTAGGGGTAACCTAGGGCTGAGTTATTATTTGTTAGTAATAGCTGCTCCCCTTTTTGGATGGTAGTTCTAGGCTGGGAGGGTAGACGTAAATGGCAGTAGTCGTCATTATTTCGGCCATTATTTGGGCGTCGTTATTACCGTTTCACACATCTTCCCAAGGATGGTATACTTGGTGATTCGAATATTGACGATCGTTTCATGAAAATAGGTCAAGATGAGCTGTTTACGAGCGTTTCAGATCTTCGTGGGTACTGTTGGTATCATGAGGTGAGAATGCAGCCAGAGGGCAGATTCTCAATCACGTGTTCTTTCAAACTTGCTGGCATATGGACTCAACTTCTTGGCGTTCTTTGGTGATATACTTGGAGTGAAAAATGCATGTCAGCTCTCAGATCAAGGTGTGATACAAACAGCACTTCCCTAAGATCTCCAGAAGAGATCTTAGGGAAGTCTGGCGACCCAAGTGTGACCTTCCTAAAAGGCAAAAAAAAAAAAGAAGGAAGAACTCCTGACGTCCAAGTCCAGAGCTAGTCAAGGCAGAGTTCGCGTGCTTGCTTTCGGTACTTTCCAGAACGAGTCGCGAAGATCAAAGGAGTATGCGTGGATTATAATAGATGAATTTCGATACGTTCTTTCATCGGGAAGAATACGTGAAGATTTTCAAAGCACTTCTCGAAATTCATACAGCTTCACTCAGACTCGTGATCTGCTTTCGTTTTCTTCAGAATGAGATCGAGGGCAATCTCGCAGGACAGTGATCAGGCAGATTCGATCAAAGTGCACACACACCGATTAATGCAGCCGACACATGCCGGAGAAATAGACCCCACCCCCACTGGAAGAAGATTCCTCGTTTTCGGTACGCTTCCGCTTACATCTCCCCCCAAAAAAACAAAAAACAAATAGGACGGTTCGGGAATAATAATAATGATTACAAATACGGGAAACAGATCACCTTCCAGGATGTAGATTGTCACGCTGTCCGAAAGAACATCCTTCGAAGAGCAGCTGTATCTTCCGGAGTCTTTGGACTTCGCCGAATTAATGAGCAGTTTGCTTGTTGTGGCTCCTTGTCTTTCGGTGTAAATACTTATCCCTCCTCTTCTGGAATCATAATTTATGATTTCATTGTCCTTCAACCAAACAGGGTGTTTAACGGAAGTGCTTCCTGGAGGCAGCACGCAAGTTAAGTTTATCTCGCTTCCATCTCTCAAAAACATTTCTCTGGATTCGAGAATCCTTGCTCTTCCAGCTGCAAAAGCAGGACGTACAAGAATCAAAACCCCTCACGAATCAGTGGGATTCATTACGGGATACGCTCAGTGCGACGTTTAGACTCATTTTCGGCTCCGTGCTGATCTGGCATTCGTATATTCCAGAATCGTTCCTCTTCAGCGAGCGGAATTCCAGGATCCACTCCTTGCTTTCCTCTGGGTGCCTCGCGGTTATACGAGGATCGCCAGTGAAGCTGTTTTCTCCTATGGATAAAATGCTCAGATCGGTTTTCCGTATCCAGGATACCTGAACAAAACATCTCGCTGATTCAGTAGCTCTTGACACATGAAATGGGTTCTACCATTTTTCCACCCAGATTATCCACGACACAAGACAAGTTTGCCGTTCCTCCTTCTAGAGCAGACACGTTTTTGGAAGAGGAGATCAAATCGAATCTCGGCCATAAAGTTATTGATGCAGAAGTTCTTTCTAGAACGAAGAAAAACCCGTTTAGATTTTATTTTTCAGATCTATTGTTCAATGATAAAAAATGCTTTGAGAGTGGAAAAAGATGGCTCCTTTTCGGAACAGAGCAGCAACAAAACACACACACACATCTGTTTCCTCAAAGTTTTCTTAAAGATTTATCTGCACGCTTGCCTCGTGTCAGCGTAAAGTTTTCGGTAGCAGATTCGAGGAGGAAAGAAGAGAAAGGTGGGGAGCTGCAAGAGCAAGTCTGAGGGAAGGGAGTGCATCGTCGCTTCCGCGTTCAAGAACGACTGTTTCAGTTTTCTGGATATGGACAGATCCAAGGGAACGAGAGGAAAAGTGCAGGGTGGAGGAAGACTCAGAGGCAGCAAGCATCTTTCTAGTGCAAAAGTTTTCACTCTGGATACAAGAGTCACCTGAAGAATGGGTCACCATTCTCTTCAGCATGCAGTGCTAACACATCGCTTGTTTCAAGAGGTGCACCTGTGCTGTTTTACGCCAATGCTCTGCTGCGATGGTTCTCAGAATACTAAAGAAGCGCAGGAAACGAAGAGGAAACTACTTCCGCCAACACTTGGACGCAAGAATTTTTTCAAGGCAATCATATTGTCCCCATGGTGGCTACAATTTCACCGAGGTGACTGCGTTGCTCTCAATCAAAACGGTTTGAATGTTGGAATTCTGGATTCCGAAGGAGAGACCTGCGAAAATCCTCGAAGACGCTCTAAGTCTCAAGGGATGTTAAAGCAGTAAAGATGAAAAGGGAACTGAATACGCTTTCAATTTCTCAGAGGAGTGTTTCAGAGTCCTCAAGAGGGGTCAACACAGCTTTGAATTCGATTTGTCGGCATCCCGAGTTGTTGTCAGCCTGACTTTTGGCAAAGTCGTTGTATAGAACTTCGAGCGGCAAATGGGTCTGGTAAGTGACTTCGGACAGTCCCAAAAGGACATTGGGTTTCAGAAATACGGCATGTAAAACCACAAGAGAAAAGTTGCCTAATCGAAGAAGACATGCACAAGAAAGGAAACCAGCAACCAGTGTTGAGAGATTTCGTATTTATGAGACAACCCAGCATGGCATCATGCTGCAATTGCGTAAACCGTGAGCCACGGAAGTGTAAGCATTTGAGTCCAGTTGTCATTCCAAACTCTGAGCATCCTTTAAATGTTTGCGAATTTCGTAGTACTCTGAATACAAAAGGGAAGAGAAAAAGAATGGCTCAATCCCCCCTTCCTTGTATCGATCATCATTCGGAAATTCCCTCATTCAAGGCTCCTCTCCTGAGAGTACTCTCCCTTACCCCACCACTATTAAGGAGTGGTCTTACTCCTCTGCTTTCTAATATTTCACTCTAACCATCGTCTGGTCCCTCTGGATTTTTCTCTCTCCTTCCTACAGGATCATATGGACGGTTCCGCCTCTCTACAGTACCTCACGTTGCGGTGAGCTTCGGAGAAGTGCAGATCAGCGTACGATAAGCTGTGCCGGAAAACTCCCACTTGCTGTGTGTACATTCTCTTATGCCGAACAATTCCAAATGAGAAGGACTTTCTTGAGTTGGTCCTTGTCCTGGAGCCATTTTCTGTCACTTTTATGGAAACTGGAGGCCAGTTTTATGGAAAACTCCTCCATCCAGACTTTTTATCTAACTACAAGTGCTACTACAAGGGACGTCAGTACAGGTCATGACCAGGACTAAATTGCAATATCTTGATCTGGTGTAATCTATCATATCTATCTAATCCATCAGATCGCTATATTTACAATCTCCTTTTGGTATCGGATCCAGATATCTAGACAGATATGTAATATCTAATCGTGAGATACTGTAAGTTACCTATCAAACAGAAATGCTTCCACGACAGTAATTACTGCCATTGCCCACTACTTCTTATACCATTAATTGTACCCCGAGCTGCTTGTGCGTGCACTGGCAGCGAGCTATACCCTTGAGTCATTAGGAATTTCACGTACACGATGTTGTATGTGCGGACAGTTGCACCTCTGATAGCGCGTGACAGTCTCATCACATTTATATGCCACAGGCAAATTAAAAAAAAAAAAAAAATGCGTGATAGAGATCTCAGGCTGTTTGAAGGCGTTAGAGGAAGCACAGAAGAATAAAAAAAAATTGCAATCCGTCATTCTGCATTTGCGGAATGGATCCTTAGAAATTTGCTCGATTTGCTTCGGTCATTCAGAGCTTTTGTTCACGAGGCCATCTGCTGAGACAAAAGGGTCAGAACCCAGGATCGAACTAATTCAATTCACCTAGCGCGGATTTTGAATGAGGACTGGGAACCATTTTCTTCCTCCCATGCGTTGCTGGAAGTTAAGCTGGGTCCTAACTGAATGCTCCATTTTAATTTGGTTGATGACCACTTTGGATGCTTCTCTGAATGAGGGATCCATGTCCTCCAGCGATCACCCTGCTGATTGAAAGAGTGCCAAGACCAGAGACAACGTTTTCTCTTGCATCAGTGTCTTGTATATCCCTGAGAAGCTGTCAAGAAGTTTTAGAGATGGCAACGGTGATATAACTGGTTCGAACTGATTTGTGATTTGGCTACAATGACTTTCAATGGATTCTGGGTATGAAGAAATTGCCGGAAAAGTCACCATTCCTACTAACGGGAGAATTTTTCGGAAGAATGATCTTGGCACTTGCTTCAAGAATTCCACCCAAGCCTCTACAAACTTCAAAATTCTTTGATTCCGTTTTCTGAAGTGCATTGACTGACTAAAGCTAATAGGAGGCGTTAGAGGCACTTTCTTCGGCGTTGTTGCTGGTTGTCATCCAGAAATGCAATTAGCTGCCCTTCCACTTCGAGAATGTGCTCTGTTTCAGCGATGCTAAATGTCAACAGCAATGCTAAATGGAACCCATTATTCGCTCCAAAACCCACGCTCTGACGGCATTCAAACAATTCGGATTCCTCATCCTCCTGGACGCCGGGGCGCTACGGGAGCTGTGCAGGGAAGTCGTTTCCGTACAGGTGCCGCAGGCCGTACACAGGATGTTTCTCCAAGAGGAGAAGGTCGAAGAGAAGGACAGAGTCTGGAGGTAGAAGGACGAAGTGGGCAGCCCTCCGAGGACTGAACGATTCTTGGACAGGACTTTGTGCGAATTCTTCGGCGAAACGCAGCCATCAACGGGAAGCACGCGATTCTCCCATCTGGGTCGGAGAAAATAGCAGACATGCACACAAAAAAGGAACAAACAAACAAAAAGAAACAATTCGGATTTCAGGCTTTGCATTTGGCGAAATTCTCTATTCCAGACTCCTCAGTGAGTATCTCAATTGAAGAATTTTCATTCTCCGGAGTTGCAACCACATGCAAATGCATAAAACACAGAAATCTTTATAGCAGTACATTGCAGCTTTCACTCTATACGATGAAAACATATCGATGACAAAGAGAAGCTGGACTTCGCCTGTGGAAACCTCTCAAAGGGGGGACTGAGTTCCTATTCTTCATGTACAGGGTTTTTTCTGTACTCTTTCTGTAATGGAGAGCATTTCAGTTTGAACAGGCAAACCTCTGTGAAACTTTCACTGTGCAGTCGATAAACCTCTACCAGTGCGGTTAGAGGCGCCCATGGTCTGTTCTCTTTATGGAAGGCTCTTACATGTTAGTTAACTTGACAATTTTCAATATTACACTTCCAACCAAATCGAAAATTTCCCTCTTCTCGATGGTGTCCAAATTTGGCACGATGCTGATATCTACAGGAAAAGCAGTTGCTCAACAAAAATCCCTTTGTTTCTCCAGCTGCATTACTTAGTTCTGCGTCTTTCAATGTCGATGATGTTGGTTTGCTGGGGAAGGTTTTCAGAGTTTGAGAAAAATCTCTTTCACATTCCATCTACTAGAAACCGATGTCGATGGAAAATTTCCAACCTTCCTACTCAACATTTCGGTTGCTACCCAATAGACACGAAGAACTTATGGCTCAATCGAGCGATTTGTACATTTCTGTAGGTACAGAAACCAGTGCTGATGTATTTTGCAAATAAAAGGAGAATTTCGTGTATCCGTTGAGGCACTTTCGGGTTCCTCTTACAAGACCAGATTTTGGCTCAAACCGTGTGCGCTTATCGATTGGAAACCGTTTCCAGGTGGAAGCGCTTAAGCAACGCCATCTTTGTTTAATATTCCGTGCATTATAAACCAATCGTTGGTTACGCGAAACAACTGTTCTCTTTTCTTGCACCTAAACTCTTTAGGTCAAGCTGAGAGACAAGCTGAGAGCACCTGATTTTTTTTGTTACTTTTTGTGTCCTTTCCATTGGTATTCCAGCTGCAATCGAGAAATACTGCAGAGTTTTCAGAGTCCCGGAAGTTGTGAGTTCGACTGCTGCACGTTCTGTGCAACCCCTACAATGAGCCACGCTATCTGGAATTCAAGCCAAATTCTGGCAATTGCACAAGGATGGCAGTATCAGCATGGAAGCTCCCTAGAAAGACAGCCATGTGGTCAAGCAATGGATCGAGAAAATCTGATGGAACTGTATGGAAAGCCTCAGCGTCCACACAAACAAACTTCATGGGAGGAAGGTGCGAGGATATTTCAGGAATCTGGAATAAGGGAAGGGAGCTTGTCGAAGCTTCGGAAGATTCCACCAGGAGTGTCCATGTCCCCTGTTCCTGTAAAGCGTCATAACCGAGTCGGAGAAACTGGCACTAGAGGAAAAGAACCAAAAGCGGGGATCACATTGGTTATGCATCCCAGGCTTGGAAACTGCCCAAATCTTTTTAAAATCGCCCCTTTCTATTCATTCAAATGGATTTCTGGAACAGATGGAGACTGTCGAAGAAAATAACGCTCGCTGACCACATGCTATCTCAATAGGCTACATTCCCATGGTGACGTGAATCTGCGAAAGAGAACTTTCGGGATCACATCGCACTACACTACACAACAGCTGTACAATAGATTCCTGTGTAACGCGGGGGATAAGTCTCGCGTTGTACCAACACGTGTTATACGAATCATACGAGTCCTATGGGTCATGCATGGATAATACGATAGCATTTATAAAAGATATAAATGTATCGTGAAACAAAGGAATATTTATCATTACGGTTGAAAACAGGAAAAAACAAAAGCGTTTATTTATTATTTAAATTGAAGTAAAAAAAAAAGATGCTGAAGTTTGGTTGATATTTAATCAATTCAAACACTTCTGGAGTTCCAGCTTTATCGTCTTTGCTGTTAAGAAATGTATCTCAGGCTATATTTTATTCACGAAAACTTGAATGAAATAGAGTTCAACTTCCTTAAATCATGTTTCGTGTTCTTTTTTTCTTTTTTTTTTTTTAAAAAAAGAAAAAGTTGAAAATAAAACTTAAGGAACTTGAGAAACATTCTCACTTTACTATTACTCTAAGGCTGATTCATTGCGTTATACGAAGGTTGCCCCTCCATTTTTTCGTCGTCCTGTACGCGATTCTATTGTATTTAATTCCTGCATGATCGTATTTCATCCGATTTATGTAGTCTGCTGCACATAAGTAGAAAAAAATACAGCTATACAAGCAAACTGATTGATAAATTAGACACTAAGGATGGACCCATCGATGGTAGACGTGGTCCAACATTTTTGAAAGGTGGTGGTGAGGAGAAAGACACGTCCACAGCAATCCTTTATGCCAGTGTATGAGCTGGGAAAGGAACCCTGCTTTAGTGCTTGCTGTCCACAATTCGACTCATGGAATCCATTACTCTAAACAGTATTGCAATGCTGAGTAGGAGGGCTGCATAAATTTCGGTAACCCTCCAAATTTCGAGGAGAGCAATCCGTGCTATGCAAAACAAAAAAAAAATCCAAGAAGCCACAATTTCACCATGGAGGCATTTCTCATGGTTTGAGTTTACCAGCTTCTTTAGCAGTCAGGGGAAGATTTCCCACTGAGCGTTTCAACGTTCAGAAGGAGTTCAATCTTGAGGGCAGGAAAAGCCCTTCCTGTCCTTAAGATTAAGGAAAACTCTTTCACCGGTGGAAGCCGGGCCGTCGTTGCATCAGAGGAGCATGAGTGTCCCATTGGACTCAAAGCAGCTGTGCATCCTAATTGAATGTTTTAAAATTCAAAATAACTCACAAGTTATATTCATTCTTAAGAGGTGCCAATATCGTTAAAAGTGATGGTGCAGATTTTGATTTATGAAATCTACTGCGGCTACCCGAAACGATGGTCGTATACGATACTGCAGTACGACAGTGCCCTCCCTTGGGGTGACATCCTTAAAATTCCCCCACGCAAATGAATCGGATCCTCAAGTGGAGAAAGTGTGAATGAAAGGTCGAGAGTTTCATCACTGTTGCTACCCTCGTTGGTTTCCTTCTCAGAGAGACTTTCTCAAACAGTAAATGAAATATTCAACACCTTGCATGCTGCCACGCTCAACCGAACCTCCCATGCATGCTATTTACATGAGGAACTTAAGAAACACTCATGTGACTCTTTATTTGGAATTGTGCTTGCTCATCTATTTATGCGAGCAGAGTTCTGAATGGCAATCTATAGGTTTCGATTTTTTTTTTCTGTAGAAAGCAACCAGTTCAAATATGTGTATGCACAGTAGGGAACAACTGTGGAATGCTGTTTCATCTAAGAGTTCCGCTAACACATCCTGTCTGATAGCAGCAATCACAACTTTGAGGTGACTCACCAATTTTTTGATGCGTTACAATCACTAATACAATGCATGTCCAATCCATTCATCGTTTGACCACTTATTTGCATCCAGAGAGGGACCTCATTTCCTGGCTCAGTGCACTTGGATTCTCTGACAACAACAACAACAAAAATAGACATGGTATCTTTAGCTAGATCTTTCACATTTCCCCAATCCTCTCGCGACCTTCATTCATTTATTCATGAGGAATGCACATTTCTTGCATTCAGTGTTGCGTTTGTACTTATCGGTGCTCCGAGTGTGTTTGCTGTTGAGGTCCCCGACAGACAGGAGAGCCCGAAAATTTTCAGTGTTGCCGTCCTGCAGGCGGCTCGCACATGCGGCTGACGTTCCCGTCAAGCAGCTCTGAGAATCGCGTTCTTTATAAATCTCCATCACTTTCGTCCTAATGAGCGGATTTGCCTCGCTTCAGTGTTTCTCTTTGAATCGGAAATAATTTGAGCAGTTCAGGATGAAACCACGGAAACCCTCTCCCCGTGTCACCACGCGTCGCATTCTCGCTGTTGTCAAGGTAGCGTCAGCTGATCTTTCTGGGCGAGCTTCGCTCTTTCCCCGAGAGCAGTTCCGGTTGTGGAAGCACAGTTTGTCTGAAAGTGACGACGATTCTGATCGCCATCTCGGAGTCCCGTGCCAGACTTTGGAACAAGATGAAACTCGGAAGCAATTCTAAGGGTGTTGTGGCTGACCGAGGCGATCACATGATGGCCACAGTCATTGCCGTTTCTCAATGGTAACACGAACGGCAGTGCTTGTAGACGGAGGCAAAAGAATGCCTGGTTTGGAAGAAAAACTGAAAATGGACGCAGTCCTTCTGACAGAGTGGCGGAAAGCAAATGTCGAGGGCCTTTCACCAACCGGGCAGAAGAAGAAGGAGGGTGGAAATTCAGGACTAAAAGGAGCGGAAAGTACGTAGCTCCTCAGTCCCTAGCAGAATTCGGGACCAAGAATTTCCTCAACAGAGTGGTTGATGACCCGTTTGAAGTTCAAGTGCAGCGATCAATACAGAAAAGCTTTCCCGAGATTTTTGGACTGGGAAGCGGAGCACGGATTTAGACTTTTTCGCTCTTCAGTCTGAAAGGTTGGTGGAATTTTTTCGCTTCCTCATCCGAAGATCGATAATAGGGGTCCTGCGTCACGAGTCTCCCAAACCAATAAGACCCTGAAGAGCCAAGGGAGAGGTGTTTGGTCGTACAAGAAGCAGGAGTGTTTTAAGCTGATGTAGTAGCAAAAAGCAATGCCACAGAAAATGCTTCACGGGCTGACCTTGGAAAGCAGCAGCACGGAGAGGATGCCGGTTTTTTTCCCTTTTTTTTCAAGCGCTCATGAGGGAGAAATGGAAGGGAAAGTGTAATCGTTTCAACTCGGATAGAAATTCAAAGATGCGACCCTGTCCGGAGGGTAACGAGGGACGAGCTCTCGGATTCCAGCCCTCAACGCGAAGGGAACGCTCTCTCTGCTCCGTGGATGGAAACTTCGCCCCTCGATCACTTGTTATCCCTCTTCCTCCTTCAAACCGAATTCGCCACCGGCGCATCTCGACAAGAGTGGCAGCGTGGATGATTTAAGTGCACAGCTACATGAGGGACATCCAAGTCACGAGACGTGGATTCTCTTTCCCCCCCTAAAAGTGGGATTAAGTGGAACCGACGAGTGTGTCTTTGGGGAATACAGTTTCAGCCTGGGTCTTTCCGCCTCGTGAACGCGCTGCGCAAGACGAGGAAGGGTTCCCCGATCCAGAGCTGACAGCACAGCCCGCGCGCCTTCTGCAAATCCTCCAGGATGGGTAAAGCGAGCGAGTTCCCTCTGAAAGAGAGGTCTCACTCGATGGGAGCACGCGGTCCGATGAATGCAGCAAGGCACAAAGTTGCCCGCTTTGGCGGCCGTCTCCGCGCGTTGTGGCATCAAGCGTCGTGGGTGCGAATCTGCCCTCCCGGGGGGAGGGGGAGGATCGACGCCAGAGAAATGGGTGCGTCGTGGGTTACGAGTCCTCTCTTCCCCCCGCAGGATTTCCCGTCCTCTCTTCCCGTCCCTCTCTTCCCCGCACTGGTTGGCCTACAGACTTGTAGTGCCGCACTGGTAGAAGCCGGCTGCTCCCGCTGACTGGCTGGGATCGGAAAGTTGACCCTCCGGGGTCCTCCGAGGAATCAAGGAGCCCTTCGGGGTTCCCCTTGGGTTGTGCAAATGGAGCCGAGTGCCACGGAGTACCATGGAACTGGTTGATCCTCGGAGACTGCCCTCCAGAGCGTCAAGAAGTGAGCTTCGGAAAGCGCCCATCAGAGAAAACTGGGAAGCGTCCCTTCAGGATTCTCTTCAGGGGAGGAAAAACAAGGAGCGGTTCCCTTGCGGTTTCTTCCCCGAGAACAAATTCCAGGAGCAAATGCTTTCCGGGTCCCCTTCGAGAAAGAAATGAGGAGTGGGTCCCACTCCAGTGGCATCTCCGAAGAGAATAAAGGGCTTCAGGGTTCCCTCCCAAGTTCAAGAGAAGAGGACTTCTTTCCCCAGAGCCTTCTTGGATCTATAGGGTGGTCCTCTCCTTCAGCAGCCTCCATAACTTGAAGAGCTACGCTCACCCCTCGCGTGGAGTGAACAGTGTTAAAGAGTTTCTTCGTGAGTCCACCCTAAACCCACCCTGAGGAGGAGACCAATTCTTTGAGTACTTAGCGAGGCAGAAATTCGGTCAGTTAGTGTGGCCATCAGAGTTCCCCGGAGGTCAAGAGGCAGCTCAACAAAGCAAATGCTCCTGTGGAAATCCAGGATCACCAATCGATAGCTAGGCTTATCCCCGCTCGAAAAAAAAGGAAGAAAAAAAAAAAAAGAGGTTCTGGTTTAATCTGAGAAACGAGAATGGGATCCTCCCTCCCTTTTTCTATTCACGGATGAAGGAAGAGAAGGGGAGAATTTTGAACTGCAGACTCGCTTCTGCAGGCAGCGTGACTCATCTCCTTCCGTTTGTGCGCAAAAGGAGTGATCTGAGACAGCACATTCCATGTGAGAATGGAGAGCGGGAAGCGAAGATGAAAAAAAAAAAGAACTCACAGTCATGGCGATGGTTTCTATTTTTCTGCGATGAGCCCCGAGGCATGCCTCTCCCGGGGGCATGGAAGCGGCTGGCACCCTGCGAACCAAAGCCAAGAAAGAGCTCTCGTGGATGAGGAGTCGCAATGGAACTGTTTACCTCTTTCGTAAGGATTCGGGAGATATCTCTTGCGGGGTCCATTGTTCGTAGGCGCAAAAGCGTGCGCAGAGTACACTGAGAGAGTCGGCAGGAAGCGTCCGCCAGGAAACGTGCAGTGCCATGAACTCCACGAAGAGTGGACCGTCTGGGGTGGGCTTGCTAGGGGCCCGAGCTCGGAGGGAGCCTTCGCGCCTTGCTTTGTGCGTCTGCAGCTTCAAGGATGCGGATCGCCTCCGTTCCGGGAGTCCCCTCCCTACCCCCCCCCCCCTACCCCGCCGATCCCTCGGAGATCGTCTGCATTCCCGTAATCCATTGCGGTCCGAGTTCCCGTTTACGGTGCGGTTCCATTGTTCAGATGCTTGCGGTCGCTGCGGAGGGTAGGAGGATCCAGGAAACTGCCTCCCAGCCTGCATTTGATCTAGCGGAATCCGATTGGATCCGATGTGCTACATCCGCAAGCTTGACTGTCAGTGACGGCAGCGAGGATCCTGCTTTCTGGGGACCGCGGAGGCGATCAAACAGGAACGCGACGACGGCTTCTGCAAGGAAGATGATTTCTGCGTTCCGCGGAACGGGACTGCAGGTGCGCTAGAGTCCGACCCTATATTAGAGGGCGTGTGGGGGCAGAGATTTCCGCTCGTGGCAACGTGCATTGCCGGTTCAAATCCCACCCGGGGAAGGATCCACGGCAGAGAAAAGGGTGCGTCGTGAGTTCGAGTCCCCTACGCAAAATAGCGCTGGCTGACCTGCATTCGGGTGCGGCACTGATTGATACTCGGTGACGCCGGGGCGTGAATTCATAAAAAATAAACACACACGTCTGTGGCAGGAGCCACGTTACTTATAACTACGAGAAGGAACCTGCCGGGAACTGGCACGCAGACCGGCGCCGGTTCGACTCGGCAGCACAGGAGAAGGGGAAACAAACAAAAAGTAACAAAAAAAATGAAACAAGAAAAATACAGTTGAAAAGACGGAGGAGTTCGGGAGGGGATCACCGGATGCTGCAGGGTGTCCTCTGCATCCTTGTAAGGATGTCGACAAGTTCCTGTTTCGAGACTCCGAAGATGGGGCCATCTTGACGCCATCCTCATGAAGAGGACAGCACAGTAGATGGCGTCCCTGTCGTTCTGGTCTCCTCTGGCGTTGCTGCTCCATGCAGCCACGATCCGGCCGCGTGGGCATCAAAGTGCTGCTAGGGATGAGGCCTGCATGAAGGCGTCGCGCAGGAAGAGGCGCTTGTAAACGTTTCTGGCGTTGCCGCTGTGGGCTCCAAGGGTCACGGCAAGGCGTCCCCAAAAGGGCTGGAGAGCAGTACAGTCCACTAGGAGGTGCGGGAGGGATTCCCACTCCCTGCACCTTGGGCAGCTTGGATCCACACACATCCATGTCCAATAATGCTGGTGAACGTTGTACGGGAGGACCAGTGCAGCAGCATCAATGCCGGTCCCTGCTCATGTATGGATATCTTTATTGGGAGGATGAGGATGTTCGTGAGCACCGGAGCCACTGCAGGTCTTCCTCTCGAGTTCTCTTCAGAGAAGCAAACCAGGAGCGGTGTTCCCTCTGGAGAAGAAATAAGGAGTGGCTCCTTCTGGGGGTTCCTCTGAAGAGAATGAAGGAGAAAGCTCCCTAGGTTCCCTTCGGAAACAACCAGGGTGAGGGTTCCCTTCGGGATTCCCTCCCAAAGGTAAGAAAGACTCCCGTCTTCGGAGCCTTTTTGGATCCACAGGATGGTCTTATGAATCCAGGAAGTCCTAACTTGAAGACTCCTGGGGTGGCCACTAACTTGAAGAGTTATACAAGCACCATCGGGAGTAGTGGAACAGTGTTAAGGAGCTTCGGGAGCCGTCAGGAGAATGGTTCTCGAGTACTTAGAGAACCAAAGAGAGAAGAAAAAGGGAAGGAAGGAGGGAAAGGGAACAGAGGGCAGATCGCAGAATCCCAATGATTGTATCTGGAATGCTACTGTGCAGAGACTACCTTGGTAATGAAAATCTTTGCTAACCGAGAGAGGAGCGTGCTTTTAGGCTCCACCGAAAGTCCCCTTTGCAAGGTTTGTGACAGACTTGCAGGATATTCGGGAAGGAAGAGATGGCGGGAGCGAATTGGCGTCTTGCAGCTCTCATCACCATGGGTTTCGCCGTGTGTCAAATGTCACGTGGCGTGCGTATGGTTCGGGGGGTGATCGCACACGTTGGCTAGCGGGAAACAAAAACTTCCAGCGCAGTGCTTGCGGCATGTCTCATAGGGGGGGATGAAGACGCAGCTTCATGTATGGATATCTATAGATATCCTATGCGGAGCACTACATAAAATGCATATACCCATAATCAGGTATGGGATGCGAGGAAGAGGTGAACCTTCATTTCGTCAGACATGACGTCATAAAGGATTGGAGGTCCTCGATTACGAGGGGAGGAAAAAGCGGGATCCAAGTCGCTTCGGTTCCCGCAAATCGAGTTTTCTCCATGTTTGCACATTTCTTTCGCGCGAGCCTTTCGAGTAGCATCTACCAGGGAAGGTATCCGTTGGAATCAATTAGAAATGACGAAGGATACCGAATGAGGGAAGATGTTGGAGAAAGCGAAAGAAGCTGTGGCATTGGCAAGGGACGAACTGGAAAAAATAGAATGTTCTGTTACTGAGCACGATGAGTTGCTATCGGTTACGAAGTATTTGTTTCTTTTCAGGGAACTGGAGGGATGGAGGGATAATACGGCTCCAAGAGGTTCACCCGAGCATGAGACGCCATCTGCTTTCGTGAATGAGAAGCCTAAAAAAATGGGACTATATGACAGTGAGCTGAGACCTGAATTCAGAGCTGGGGAATTTTGCAGCATCCTATCCTGTGTGATGATTCCGTCCTTTGGAGACTCCATGATTAGGAAATCATCGCAGTGCCTTGCTAAAGGAACGGATGAGAGCTTGCACCTTTTCCTTGGAACCCTGAGCTGAGAGTCCATTCATCTTGTTTCTCTCATCCCAAAGTTCTAGATTTATAAACTCGATTTCTGCTATTTTTCTCTCTCTTCGCACTTACGTATGGCGCTTCTTCCGAAGAATGATGCATTCCTATGAGCAAGTGTTCACTTTCTTCCCGAATAGGAGCCTCGTGTGCTCTTTAGAGTCTTGTTCTTCAGCATCTCTTGGAAGGTGATCAGCTCCGGCGTGGAAGTCTTTCAATATGAGCTTGCAAGTGCTTCCTATATGCTCCAGTCAGGGAGTATTCGAAGGCTTATCTATTTACATTCCGATTCCCAAGAATGAAATGAGCGCAGGCGAAATCCGATTTGCGTCTTCTTTTGTTTCCAACGTTCTCGCTGGAAAGATGAGTATCTTTGCTGTTGCTTCTTCCCCGTTGGATTCCTTCGACCACTTGAACTTCTCAAATTAACCTAGAATTACACACAGACACACTTGGACCCTATTAGTTCCATGCCTCTGGATTACTTCCACGCGCTTGGTTCCAAAACACAGCCGATGATACCATTGTCCGAGTTTTCAAAATAGCGGCAAGAAGTTTGTCAAAGTAACAGAGTAACCGATTAAGCCGGTGGAAGGTTATTTCCATCTCGGTGACTTGAGATCCAGAAAGGGTCACAGCACCATTCAAGAGAGATGGCAAAGAGCCAAAGAACGGATATCTGTTTGAATTCTGTGTTACCGATAAAAGAGATAATTTGAATGTCATTGATCTTTTAAAGAAAAAAGTGAATCCCTCTGACATCACTTATTTCCTACAGCCATAAAGGTGATTGCTTTCATTAAGAAGATTCCGAAAGTTGGGAAACATGGAAAGATGAAACTTTTCGAAGGATAATTCTGATCCATCAGATAAGAATTTCCCTCCCTTCCCTCCAGAAAGGCGCGTCTGGATATCGCCATTGAAACGAATCAGAATCGGAATTGCAATCTTCAGGAACTTTCTACTTTATGCCCCGATCGCAAGATTACATCTCCATGAAATCGAAGGAAAACTGCAAAGCAGCACCAGAAATGGACATTAGCAAGTTGCAAGCCAGAAATTCATGTTTCTGGAATGACACATATTTGTCATGGAAATGTGCGTTCGGACTGGTGAATATCTCTAGACTTTTCCTGCAGATCTGAGAGTCTGTCCACCTGCATCTGGGCACTGCGTCTCTCTTCCACTGCCCTCCACCATCATCCAGGGTCTTCGTACTGTTTGATTTTGCCATTCCTGCTGCTTGGAGTTTCACTCTTCTGAGCTGGCTTCAAAGCATTCCCCTCCTCTGACGGCTTCATCATCCATGGATCTAGCAGACGGACAGTACAGGGAAGAAGAGTACCAAACGGTTCCCCTTCCAAGCATTCGATGAACTCGAATTTGTTCGGTGCTTCCGAGTGAAAGAAAGTTATGCGAACTCTAGAAGGAAAGGAATCTCTAAATGTACTGAGAGACAATCCCTGGAAACTAAGATAAATTGTTCTCAGAGTTGTGTCCCATTCGGACAATGGCGACTGCTTCCAAGGACCTCATCATAATCACATCATTTCATCTTTTGGAGTCTAAAAACTACGAAAGCTTCATGTGCTCAGTTGCAGACTTGAAACTAGGGTGCCATGAAAAAATACAAACCCTACTTCTCAGGTCCTATGCAGAGTGCTTCTTCGATAGCATCAAGCTTTTGAGTCCCGCTTGTTTCCATGGTAATTTTCTGAACAATAGAGGTTTTTTCTTCGGAAAGTATCGTTTCGCTTTAACAGTGCTTCATTCTCAGCTTGCTGCGAGCGCACCTTGGGTCATCGAATCCTGTCACGGCATCTGTTTCGTGAAGCTGTCATCATCGATCCATTCTCCTTCGTTCAGACCTCGTGCATCGTAATCACATTTATTGGTTCCATCTTCAGACTCATACATGGACTCCTCACTTCCCGTCCCATTCTTTTGTTTGGCTCACCACTTGGTCCCTTTCCTGAATCACCGAAACTCTCGCGGTCACAGGTTTCTCCGAGTGAACCTTCCCAGCTCTCGTAGCTAGAAGAACGAAAAACGCCGAGATTTTTTTTCCTGGCTGCCGAAATTGGAATCCATCGGAGGATGCCTGATTTTTTTTTTGTGTAAGATGCGAGTGCCTCCATGTAAAAGAACAGTGATTTGCTTCGATTCGATTCTCCTGATCTGTTCCGCATGCCTCTGTCCCCGTGGTTCGGGAGGATGTCTCGGAAAATTGGATGTCCGATACAAGAGTAAAGGAATGAGTAAATGTCTGGGAAGCTGCGCTATTTGCTATGGAAGACTGCCTCTTCACCAACACCCTGTTTGATGAGGAGGGTAGCAAGATGGTCTCACCTCTTATCGGAAATCAAGGAGGATACCTTGATAATCACCTGGACCTCGCCAAGGCAGGCTGTAAGGAAAAACGCTGGAGAACCTCTCGCTGACCTCCTCCGCTTCCTCCTCCTCTTTCCATGAATCGCGGTGTTTTCAAGCTTTCATGCAGTGACTCCTTTTTTCTTTTTCTGCTAATGTATTTTGAACGAGGTTGCTTGGTTACTCTTTGCTCCTGTGATCTTCCTCTCCACCCTTCCATTCCTCGTGTGCTTCAGGAGGACAGTACGGAAGAGTACCAAACGGTTCCCCTCCCAATCATTCGATAAACTAGAATTTGTTCGGTGTTTCCGTTTTCTTTTTTCTTGCCGATCTTCGTGTCCACGTAATCCGTGAAGCGATTTTGATGCTTTTATGTTTATTTCTTATCTAAATAAACTTTCTGGTGCAGCCGTCTCATCCCGGATTGTCAGATCATTCGTTCTGAATAAATAAATAGATCAAAGCTAACACAGTTTGTGACTGGCGTGAGTCGGCTCTACCAAATGGGACCGAACCCGAACTGGAGACAGAACTGGGGAAGAGTGCAGGGAGAAAAGGGAAGGTCAGTAGATAAATGAATAAATAAATGAGTAAATAGAGAACGGGGTCAACCGACCCTGCGCTACTCAGTAATGTAATTTTCGAAGACCCATCTCAGATAAGGGAAGGATGGAAGGGGTGAGTATGCGCTCTCGCCAGTATCAGGTCAGTCTCAGTCTGTCCAAAATGACCCAAAGGTCCCTTGGACCTCGCGTTCCGCACTGGGTCATCTCGCTGCCCTTTGCGTGTAAGCGTTGGAGAGGATTACAAACGGCTGCCTATTCGGCCACAGTTACTCGCACGTGGCAGAGGATCAACATCGAGAAGTCAACTGGTGGAACTGGAGAAGCAAACATTCCCCTGAACCGGTCTTCTGCGAAGTTATCGGACAAGTGAAGTGCTTCAACGACGCGCTCCTATTCTTGACGCAACTTCTCGCATTCCAGCAGTACATGCGGGAGCATTTCCCCTTGTCTTGCATTGGGGTATTCCTTGGCTACTTTCTTCGCTAAGGAGTGGTGGCGTTCCTCGTTTCGAGGGAGTGCCCTGTGCACCCAGCAGGATGGCGGTCTGCAGGCACCGGAGAGAAAGCACAGAGGCGTCGACCAGGAGACACGGGATCTCGGAGCCCTTCTGGGGGATCTTCAGCGATTCCATCCGTCATTGTTGATCCTGAGCTAGAACTTTTGGAGTGGTCTCGTTCGTCAGATGAGACGTTTTTCCGATGTCTGATGGGCTTAGTGACCTCCGAAATACGGCAGATCGCCTCCCACGGCTGCAGGATCATCCCCTTCTTCTTGATCTCAACGATGAAGTAATGGACGCGTGACATCCTCAATGGTCGCACGTTGAGATCTGGAAAGTGTGCTAACCTCGTCCAGTATCCTTCAAAGGGGTAGTATTCCCAGACTGTTGTCAGGGATGAGGGATTGGATTTTCCACCCGCATGCACATTTTCAGTTTTTCTTGCCGCCAAACATTCTGTTTAGTACCTTCATCAGCAACGCAATCGGGAGAAACTGAAAATGACCCAGACCTCGCCATCGCCTGCGGTTGCGTGGGAGGATGAATGCTAATCGTTCGCAGATTGCTACATTCTTCAGGGGAATGCGCGAAGGGAGACTCCAGTGAGTGCTCTTCAGCCTCTCCATGATGCTCCGGAATGATATTCGCATCTGCATTTGTTCGGCAGAGAATAACTTCAGGCATCCTGGCGAAGTGGAACCAAGTCTTTCGGTCGCACTTCAAATTTGACAAGAGCTGGATATTCCTGAGGAAGACCTACAGTGTCCTCCGGTTCTTTTGGACACCTGCACCCTCCCCTCAAAGTGGCAGGAGTCAGCGCTGATGGTTGCACTGGAACCTCCCGTGCAACGGCCGCTGGCATCTCTGGACACGAGGGCGTGTGGATGCGAACTGTGCAGAGTGCAGAGAGCGCGCGAATCCCTGCAGCACCTGATTGTGTTGCTCTCCAGCCCCTCTGGGAACGCTTCACCGCGACCTTAGAAACCCCCAGCGGCAATTCGAGGGACTGTTTACGACCTCTTCTCCTACGCGACGCCCATGGGCCGGCAGAATCGTTAGCAGCCCTGTGCTGCCTACGCGGGATTGTGGCTGCTTGGAGACACGCAAGAGGAGGGCACAGCAATGGGGATGCCATCCGCTTCATGAGGGTGGCAACAAGATGGTTCCACCTGAAGAACAGAATGCAGAAAAAGCTTGCCGGCTTCCTCCAAAGGATGCAGAGGACTGTTCCCAGAAGGACGTGATCCCTTCACGCACCCCCTTCATCTTCCCAAATTTGTTTATTTCCTTTCTTTTTTCTTTTTGTTTGCTTTTCTCCTCTCTGCTGTCTTGGCGGACCTCGCTAGTCTGCGCACCGGTGACGTGACAGGTTTGCTCAGAAAAGGACATGGTTGGATCACCGGTCCAGCCACAGAGATCTTAAATGTTTATTTTTTAATATGAAACAAGCGCCCCAGAGCACTCGGGTGGCGATCAAATCTGGCAGAGCCCCACAAGGCTTGCCGCGTTGCCGGGCGACCTGATGCCGCATCCGACAGTCCCCGCAGCCCACGCACACAACAGAAGGGGACAGAGAAAGGGGTGCGACAAAGGTGTTCCAGGCAGACGCCCTCTCAGGGAGCAAAAGTTCTCTGCAGCGAAAGAAGCCGCGGCACGTTGCGCCTTTTCTGAGCAGACGGATCAGAAACTCCCTCAGGGAGAACGAACTCACAGCTGCTTCCAGGTGGGTCCCATGGGAGTTCGTGAATAAGGCCAGTCCACGACCACCGTCGAACCGGAAACGTCAGTTTGGGACTTCTACTCGTTCGTCTGCACGACGGTGCCCCTCGCAAGCGAGCTCGAAGGACGTCTCGAGTGTGGTTCGCGTGGGCAGCAGGAGGAGCAAGCCGTCTGCGCAGGTCTCACTCACTCCAGACGCGTCCCGACGAGCTCAACGGGAGATCAGCCAGAGCGTGCCCGCGCGCGTTCGACACCAGTGCAAAGAACAGGCTGACGGGTATCAGGTCCGAGGTGTCTCCCTGGGAAATTCCCACTCCGATCCTGGTGCCTTCTGTTAGAAGGCAGCCGCCGGAAGGAATGAAAATTCTTTCCCCGCTCCACAGAGAACGCAGGTAGGCGAGGAGAAAAGCTGGAAAGCCAAGCCGTTCTGGAGGATGGAGAGGGAGCTTCTAGTCAATGCAGGCGGAAGGCTTTTAAAGGGAGGCCACGACAGAAAGGGCCGGATGGTTTCCTCGGATGGAATCCCGAGCTCCCGGCTCCTCTCGAGACCTTTTTAGAAGCGGCCGTGACTTTCTCTCGTAGCCCGAAGAAGGTGTGGGCACGGAGCAATTTTGGCATCCGCGGTTCGACCCGGGACCCGCAGTTCTGTTTCGGGTCCGTAATAAATCCTGCTAGCTGTTCCGTTAGCACCTAGGAGAGCAGCTTGACGTTCACGAGAGTGATGGAAAGATAGTCGCCAAGGCAGCACGGTCTCTCTTCTTGGGGGGCAGGTGGCTGATCTGAAGGATGCAAGCACTAGGCCCGTCTCTCGGATCAGCAGCGCTAATTCGTGCACCATGGGTGCATGTCGTGCAACAGAGCGTTTTGTAAAAGCCCGAGGGTAGGCAGCCCTCTGCGCCTGGTGTGAGCCCTCCGATGAAGGCCATGTTATTTCGCTTATAGCGAAGAGATCATCGGTCTCTCTGGGACGGTCTGCGCGTTGTGACCTCGAGGGGCTGCGTGATGACACAGTCTTCGTTGGTAGGCGCCCTCGCGTACAGACGGCATCGGCAGCTTTGTGGGATGCGTCGTACCGGCTTCGGCGAGGTACCCTGCTTGGCCTTCGGAGTTCGGCAGTCCTCTTTCACCTAGCTGCTCGAGTTTGCCTCTCATCTAATGCAAAAGGTTCCTCAAGGAGCCCGAAGTCAGACTGTCCGCCGAAAATGCGGGCTTGGAGGAAGGCCGCTGCTTCGTGTCCTCCGTTCCTTCCGTGTCCTCTCACGTCTGCTCCTCGGATGGGCTCCAGGGAGGTGTCCTCAGACGCAACGGACAATTCTGAGTTTTCGGCAGGAATGGTGACGCTGATCGATCTCTCCTGGCCCAGCTTGCGAAGATTCTCCTTCGAGGGAACGGCTTCCGCTTCCGAAAGAATTCCACAACCGGAAGTGCGAGATCACACAGCAGCATTCTTCTCCAGTACAGAGCCTCATGTTGACTTCCTACGTTGTCAGGCCAAGGAGGAAGGGAGAAGAGAAGGGAGGACCGTACACCGGAGCGTTCCAGCAAATAGCACAGCTGCTTCATCTCTTCCGAGAGGTGCTCACACACCCAGTCTTTGCTCCAGCTGGTCACCTCACTAGAAGGAAGAACGAAGGTGCCGCTCCCCTTCCTCTATGGAGAACGCGGCGACCGTTCAGTCTTCCTCTTTTTGTTCTTTTCCTTGTCCACCTTCGTCCGTTCCGTCTACTCGTCTTCTCTCTGCTTTTTCTGCGAAGAGCTCGGGAGGTCAGTTGGTGCTTATAGGCGCGATCACGGGTGCCTCTGCTGCCGTTTCTTGAGGTGCCCCTCCTCCTTGCAATAGCTGCACACCTTTTTCTTCCCATTTCCTCAAGGAGATGGGGGGTGGATCCTTCCAGCTGCAGTATGCAAGGCGCCGCTTCCCCGTTGCACACCGAAAGCCTACAATGCACGTTTCCGAACGCCATCACGGGGTTAGGTCTTGCACCAGGTGGTGGCATGCTCCTCCGGGACCGTCGCGGTTGACTCTTCCGCAACTCGAAGAGGATGGGATGAACCTAAGGAGGGAGCCGCTCACGTCGAAGGCATGATCTTCCTCCCACCCGGGGCTAGCGAGGTGCGCAGCAGGCTCTGCGAGAGCACCGGATCTCTGCAGGAGAGAGCTCCTGTGAGTCACTGACGCTCGCAGGCACGGGGAAGAAAAGGTCCTTTCCCCTCCCAATGACACGAGTGACTTCTCTTCCCAGATCCCTCAACGTTTCTTTAGCACCCATGCGACCGATCCGAACAGAGTAGGACAGACTTCTCGTTGCTCTGCGTCGACGGGAGATACTCCTTGGAGGACCACTGCCGCCACCACATCTTCCTCCTGGCGGCCGCTTGCCGTTCCACAGCTCGATCCGGCGACGTACTGTAGACTGCTCTGGAGAGCTCTTTTCCTGGTGGCTTCCCTCGAGGAAGCGCCATGGGGCACTAACGAAGTGCCCATGACTTGTGTTTGGTGAAGTGTCCACCAAACACAAGCTGATTGACCATACTTCTGCAAGATGGCTCAGCTAGCCAAATCCGAGAAAGATGCTAGAAAGTGCAATGCCTCGGCTGACTTACTAACTCAAGCCCTAACCGAAGGACGACGGCTTCAAAAGGGTGATCGCCTTCTTAACAAAAACCTGGCGTTTACCTTCAGCTGCGGTGTCCGCTTGCAGTCGTTATAGACGATGAGCGTTAAGGGTGTTTAAGGAGGGCGATGCTGCAAGTGATGTGCGTCCACCTACCCGCTTCAAACCCTTGACGTTGTTGCTATTGGTTCAGCTGATTCCTTGATATTCGCCTTCGTACAGATACTTCGTACGGCTTTACACAGAGTCTGATTTTGATTAAATTTAATCATAATTTATGCAAGACTAAAAAAAAATACTGTGATGCTCGAGAGACGAAGCTGCTTTTCGGGACGCAAAGGACATTCGATCAGAGATTGCATTCCGGTTTCCCGATCTTCGTAATCTGAATGCGATGTCATTTTGTTTGGAGAGTTTTCTCTTCTAGCCAACAGCCCAGAAACTTTTCCAGCTCGGATGCAACGGGACTGTTTTGTTCTGGAACCCGTCTAAGGGATTTTTCCTTCTCTGTCGAAATTCGACCCAGGTCCTCTTTCAGAGCTTTCAGAAACTTGGGAAACTTGGAAACCTTCCGGAGCTTTGCTCCCGTAGCATTTCTTCTCAGTTCGTCTCTGGACCGAACAGACAAAGAGCTCATCACTCCTGCACTCTTGAACTTTCTGTGGAAACGAGAGATTGGAAATTCCTCCCGAGCTTATGAGCACTCGCATTCGGTCTGCTGCTCCGGACTCTTTGATGATCATGTCAGCAGTACTTCACAAAGAGCTTAATTTATCCTTTTCTGCTTCATCCTTCCTCGTCCGCTTCGTCCTTGAGGTCGCTTACAATTTCTGGGAAGGAAATTGTCCTAAAATAATTCGAATCGTCAAGCAAGAGCCTCTTTATCCTCCAAAGGCACTGCCTGACCAGTGACAAAGACGATATCTCATTGGTATTCGAAAAATTGGCTCTCAGAGCTTTCTCTGAGGAAGAACGGCAGGCATTCGGCCGTGGCGGCGCAAACGCGGCTGCGGCCTTGCCCATCAAACTCCGGGGTTTCTTCGAAGGCATGAGCTATTGTTCCTTCTGGTTCCCTCTGACAGTGGATTCGGGCAAGCCGCTCCCAGAGCCAGTGGACCACTGGAGTTAACGAGAAGTCAACAAAATTTAATGAACTTCGGCAGGTGATTCGGCATTCTCGAGCGGGGAGCGGCAGGAACGAACGGTTAATGTTCCAAGTATCTGTCGGATAACATTCGGAATCCCGACACGGAGACAGGGTTACTGACTTCCCGACCGCGAAGGTGACCTCTTTGGATTGAAAGATGCTCATTCGAGTCGTGCTCATTCCTGCCCGCGTTGGCGTCCGCGTCGATGCAGTCTCCGCATGTGGCAACAAACGTTGCAGAGAACGGGGGTGTGCGTCGTGGGTTTCCAGTTCTCTTCCCTCTTCCCCTCAAAATGACGCTCGTTGGCCTATTCAGTTGCGGCACTGATTGATACTCGGTGACGCCGGGGCGTGAATTCATAAAAAATAAACACACACGTCTGTGGCAGGAGCCACGTTACTTATAACTACGAGAAGGAACCTGCCGGGAACTGGCACGCAGACCGGCGCCGGTTCGACTCGGCAGCACAGGAGAAGGGGAAACAAACAAAAAGTAACAAAAAAAATGAAACAAGAAAAATACAGTTGAAAAGACGGAGGAGTTCGGGAGGGGATCACCGGATGCTGCAGGGTGTCCTCTGCATCCTTGTAAGGATGTCGACAAGTTCCTGTTTCGAGACTCCGAAGATGGGGCCATCTTGACGCCATCCTCATGAAGAGGACAGCACAGTAGATGGCGTCCCTGTCGTTCTGGTCTCCTCTGGCGTTGCTGCTCCATGCAGCCACGATCCGGCCGCGTGGGCATCAAAGTGCTGCTAGGGATGAGGCCTGCATGAAGGCGTCGCGCAGGAAGAGGCGCTTGTAAACGTTTCTGGCGTTGCCGCTGTGGGCTCCAAGGGTCACGGCAAGGCGTCCCCAAAAGGGCTGGAGAGCAGTACAGTCCACTAGGAGGTGCGGGAGGGATTCCCACTCCCTGCACCTTGGGCAGCTTGGATCCACACACATCCATGTCCAATAATGCTGGCGAACGTTGTACGGGAGGACCAGTGCAGCAGCATCAATGCCGGTCCCTGCTCATGTATGGATATCTTTATTGGGAGGATGAGGATGTTCGTGAGCACCGGAGCCACTGCAGGTCTTCCGGAATACCCAGTAGCACGCCCCATTGCAAAAGTTCATGAGTTCGAGCAATCGGGGTCGCACCGTCGGAGAGCTGGCCCGCCATCCACTAATCCAGTCCTTTCCTCCTTCCGGAGATTTCCACAGTGGCCTCCCATCTAGCCGTAAGGCTGCTGTCCATGTGCTCCCTAAGGAAGCGTAGCGCGGCGGCGAGGGACGTTCTGCTCGCCCATGCACTCTTTGCGGGATATTCCAGGATCTCCCGGAGGCTGCAGTTGTTGTGCGTGTACTGTTCCGCACCTGTTCCGCGCTTGGCTCCTGGATTCTCGCCCTCGTGAGAACGGTTCCCTGCAACCAGGCACTCCCGTCAGCGGAGCGGCACGACATCCATCCGTTTTTCTTGGCCAGCGTGGCCACCTGCCGCAGGTGCAATCCGCAGAGGATGAGACTGCATGGACGGCGCTCAAGATAGGACGCGAGTCCCACGCTGCCTGTGGCTTGCTGGACGAGGAGATGTACAGGTTGGCACCAAGTGGTGCTCCAGAGGTTTGTCACGAGGACAAGTGTCCGGAACTGGAGTTCCAGCTCCATCCGCTCCAGCGCCAGGAGGAAGCCTAGGCCGCCGTCCCGGCGCGGAGCACAAAAGTCGGACTTGGGACCTCCCTTTTCCCCAGAAGGCGATCTAGAGAAGATCCTTTGTCCGCTTCCTAATGCTGCAAGGCGAAGGGAAAACAAAAAAGCAGAAGGAGGCACCGGTGGAAGTCGGAAACCGGATGTCTCCGTTGACTGGCCGGGATTGAAAGTCGACCCTCCGGAGTCCTTCCAGAACATCAAGGAGCCCTTTAGGGTTCCCCTCCGGTTGTGAACTGGAGCCGTCCATCGCGCACCATCGGATGATACCTCTCCAGAGTGTGAAGTGCACTGCTACCTTCAAGGAGCGCTCTTCAGGGAAACTGGAAAGCTCACTTCGGGGTTCTCTTCAGAGGAGCAAACAAGGCGCGGTTCCCTCGCATGTTTCCTCTGGAGAAAAAATGAGCACTGGACCACTTCCGGAGATTCCTCTCGAGAGAATAAGGAAGTGGTTTTCCTTCCGGATTCCCTTCGGAGACAACCGGGGCGAGGGTTCCCTTCAGGGTTCCCTACCAAGCGTGAGAGGAACGGACTCCTTCCTCCAGAACCTTCCTGAATTCATTAGGTGGTCCTCTTCAGAGGTACCTACTAACGTAAAGAGTTAACACGCACCCTCAGGTCGCGTGGAATAGTGTTGAAGAGCTTCCTGAATTTACCCTAAGGAGGCAAAGAATTCTCGAGTACTTGGCGAAGCCATGGGAAAAAGCAGTCCACATAAAATGGATGCCTTTTGGAACCAAGCAGGAGTGACTTTACAGGAGCATCTCAAATTGGAACATGACCAGTTCTGCTTTTCTACTACCTTGTGGCAGCCATGTAAATTTTCCCCATCTTATGGCAGATGGAAACCACGCTAATGAGATGCCCATGGCTTGTGTTTCGTGAAGTGCCCATCAAACAGAAGCCACTTGACCCACGCTCTTACAGTGGGAAGGGACTCACCTTGATAAGTTCGTAGCGATGAACCAAGAAACCACGCTGAGGGAACTCATAGGGAACGGAAGTTTCCGTGGGAGATTTTTCCTTTCTCATTCTCCGTCGATGAAACTGTTGCGATGCAAAGCCTTGATCTAAAAATCTTCATTGATGCTTGCCTTCATCCCGGAGCCACACAATTTTTCTTTCCATTATCCCTGTAATCCTCCTGGAAATTTTCACCCGGATACTCTGTTCCGATGCATCCCCAGTATAGCATTTGGCTTCCTGGTAGCACTGAGTTTTTTCCCTTCGCTCCTGCAAATTTGGGGAGAAGGCGAAGTCTCCATATGTATATTTTTTTTTCGTTTCTCCCCTTAAGCCTTTGTTTCCCTGATGATGAAACTGGTTCTAAGTGCGATCGATCTGACATTCCCGATGGCATAACTAAGAAAGTTACTGTCCTGTTTCAGTATTATCTCTGCTGACTTCCTTGAATTGTGAAATCATTTTCATCTCCCATGGGTATCCATTTTGACAAAACTTCCATGAAACTTACCACTTTGCAGGTGATCACGCACATTTCGAAGATGATGAGCTGCAACTTTTTTTGGAGATGGTGAAAACAGGGACGATGGTACTGAGCTACGTTGACACAGGGCAAAGTGCTCTCAAAGGTTGGGTGCAGCAACTTTTCTTGTGGCTTGATGGATACTTCCAGCTCTCGATCTTCACAGAGGTGAGTTACCCTTATCCCTTTAAGACGGGATAGCGGGTCAGATGACTATGTGATTATTGCTAAAGAGAAGATTCTGAAATAAATTGGCCATTGATTGCAGGATAGTGTTTTGGTGCAGGATGACAAGGTCATCAGATGGAGTCCAACAAGGGCGTCTAGAAGGAAAGATTTATCAAAGTTGCAATTGGAGTTCCGGAAGAAATATTGCCGAATCTGACAACCTTGATCCAGAGGGTATGTGATGCCATTTTATATGATCCGGGAGCAGTGACTCCGAAGACACACAGATGCACTCTTTTCTATGAGCACTTCCTCCATCTCTGGACTGGAAACCCCTCCAAAGTATTATGAAAGACATTCCAATAAAACAGGGCAACATCTTCATAAATTCCTGCAGCAAATTTCTCAGAACATATAGTCTTCGGAGGACATTTCTCTTCTGATGGAGGAACATGTGCCACGGGATGCTGGGTTTCCACGCAAATGAGGGTGGGGAAACTTCTCACGTTTCCAGCTGAGGATCTCGCGAATGCTATTAAGAGCACGAGACGCCAAGTACAATGAGTTCTCCAGGCACCAATAGTTACAAGCACGTGCATGAAATTAATCCACAGAAAATGATGACATCACTTCTGAGAATCAGATGTGGGATATGAGTCCAAAAGCGATTCGTCTTGAAACGCTGCATCCCTCCAGCACTTTGGAACTCTGCGTGGATGCCGAACTTCTAAAGGCGCTACTTTCGGGAGAAATTCATTTTATGGTGCTTTTAATTCTGCACGAACGAACCTTCGATCAGGGTCTAAGCCGTTGGTGATTTACCTGACAAAGATTCGGGAACAGAACGGCTCCCAGTCCACGACAATGACCTTCTTTGGGATTCTGATAAGGGATTCTGTGAAGGTTGCATTGCGAGGATGTCGCAGAAAAACAGATACTCGCGTGAAAATTCTCACAGATACTTCTTCTTTCACTGCGCTTCCCTTTGCAGGGACTGTATGGAAGCGGACGCTACGTGCAGGTGAAATGAGAAAACACGATGCTAGGGCAGCTGTCTCTTAACCAAGCAGAGGACCTTCTTCCGCATAAGATCGCTTTCAGTATCACAGGAGAAGAGTAGCCATGCCCCCAATAGTAAAAAATCCATCCCGTCGCAATGTTGAAACCATTAGTGGCACGAGTTTTAACTTTCAAGATGCAAAGCGAGCAACCCTTGCTAAAGTCCTACGGCATTAATGGTAAGAGCTTTCATTAGCGCACACGAGGAAGAATTAAGCTAGTCAACGAGCAATCAAAAAAGGGAAAGCTCTCCTCATTTACTCCAGGAAAAGTGAGGTCTGGCCTACTGTCACCGCGTGCTGCGCATCCCATGAAAGTTTTGCAGAGTTTTACCTCTCTTGCTCCCTAGTGTGAGGCCTTCAAGAAGAGGAAGGGAGAAATTTATAGGCACTTAATATATATTCACGGTTTATCAAAGAGAAAAATACCAGCTAATCAATGGATCGCGATCGTCATCAAACGACAGCAAGTTGGTCAAGCCCATGGTTTCGTCATCGGCTGCAAAGGGAAAGCGTTCACTCAGAGTGAGTGAGGTGAACTTCTGGAATGAAAGTTCTTTCAGTGATCGCTATCACGTTAACGGAAGATTATAAGTAAGTGGAGCATCCCTCTGTTTGGTTCCCCTATTCTTGGGGAAACAAGGTTCCAGACTAGTTGGTCGTAATGGCCCCCTGGAACCAAGCTCTGCAAGAGTGAACCATTGTGGAGAGCGCACTTTCGTTCAAACAAATCTATCAAGCACACTCCACGATGTACTGTTTTCTGATGCAAGCATCCATTTCTAGTGGAACGCCGACAGATGTAATGGAGTTTGGAACGAGTGTGCACGATCGATTTTCTGTTGGGGAAGATTGAAAATCTCATCATCACAACAGAAATCGAACAGAGATGAAATCCAGGATTCGATTCGAGGTTGGGCATCCTGGACGAGTCTTTTGATGCTGACTGTCCCCATTTTATTCTTAGTTATTCTTTTTGGCAGTTGGTGGTGTTGCTGGTTTCTGCTACTGGACCTTATTTTGTTTGGGAACAGTCACGTCTTCAAAAACGTGGTCTGCAGACAGTCAAAGCCTCCTTGCTCGCTCCACGATAATTGCAACTTCCTACATCTGTCTGCACTTCCTCAAAGAAAAATACCAAAGATGCATAATCCGTCTTTAAAGGTGCAAAATATAATGCGCTTTCAAGATATTTTGAGGTAAGTTCAGAAGACACTGCATGCTGTGAAAGCTACTGTTTCAATTCCAACTAGGGAACGTGGTATAGGCTTCAAAAAGAAAATAGGATCATTTTGCACCGATCGATAGCAATCTCAAAAATCACAGCCAAAAATTACAAATAGAACTTCGTAGTTTCCGGAACGCCTCACAGTGATTGCGGAAGTCCATGGGCGATGGAGCGCTTGAAAACCAACCTGTGATCCTCACGCTGTGAACCACTCGTGATGCATTCGCTGTATTTTCACAAGTTCGTGTTACGTGAAAATACGTTGCCAAGGATTTCTCCAGATTCTTTGAGTCAGTTGAAGCTGACGTTGCAATTGAGGTTTCAATTTGCACTTTTAGATGAGACGTGAGAATGAAGGGAATCAAGGAGAGGAAATCGGTCGATGTGACCTTGTTACACCAATACAATCTGAAGATCTTTTTCGTCCATAATTTCTATAATTCGTGCATGATAGATAGCAAATGAAATGCCCTCTGCTTACGAGGCTGCAGTCGATTCTTCCATCATGTCTTAGAATCAATCTATAATCTGCAATGTTTCTATATTCCAATCTAATTAATCTGGGGCTTCCAGATGTCTACAACTGTACTACAATTTACAGGTGTATGTAGAGCCTAGTGAATGGATTGAAGCTAGGAATAGAACAAGCTAGGAAGACAATCGATAAGGGACTGGAAGCGTATCCCTGGACTACTGGGATTGCTAATAGATTTTAAATGATGCAAAGGGGGATGGCAGCACTTTTATTTACAGTTATAATGGACTTTCATAATAATTAATAGACCTGCAACACGAAAATGGCAGATGTGAAATACTGTAACACGCGAAAAGAGAAGATGTGGAAAGCTGCACAAAGAAGAAATCTCTTCAGATGATCACACTTCCTCCATTAGAAGAGATGAAGCAATTGACGGGATATTCTGGAAACGAAATTTTGCTGTTTATTTGAAGAAGCGTAAGTGGAGATGCAGACGCCAATATCACTGGTACCAGCAGATTTATTATCTAGAACATTAGCACCGAAGCGGATAACTGTAATATACAAGAAAAATAGTACAATGCATAAATCACCAGGAAAATATTTCAGATAAAGCCAGTCTATTTACTTCACCCATCTATTACATCAGTTCATTCATAATTTTCTGTGAAATCCTCCAGCTAACGATCCACCGCTATCAACGTATTCCGTAAGGAGCTGAGAGTCCAAAGTACTCAGACTTCGATAAGATGAAGAAATTCTCTGGAGCATTAATAAATTCGTGCATCCGGTTGTCTGCGAGTTCCAATCTCATTAAACATGAGGTTTTTTTTCTCCAGTGAAGTACTACGAAAACAAGACGAGCTGCTGGCGAACTTCAGTACGTAACGACCGCCACCGACTCTTTCCCTTCGTTATTCCTCTTCTCCTTTCTGCATTACGCGAAGATGAAAGGTGGATTCTCGAAAGAACGTGGATGGAGTTGATTCAGCTCTTGGAAGGCCACACGAAACAACAACATATGTTCGAATCATGGCACGGATTTGTATGAGATGGAAGAACACGCATTTGGGACCTGACCTTGTCCCGAGAAGAGGGACCGCGGAGCCGTGTCGTGATACTCGACGCATGCTGCCCGTCCGAAGGCACAACAGCCACTTCCGAAAAGAGAACTGAAACAAAGTACAAAGATACGGGAGTCACTCCGATGTTTCCTATCAGCTCTCTCCTGCCTGCTCTCAGGCATCCAAGCATCAGTTCTCAAAATTATCGTGGACTTACCACTTGAGATTTCTTCGGGAAGTTAAGATCTACGAAACACCTGAGCAGATCGCGTCAGATCATCAGATGTCCGGAGGTCTCCCTGGAGCATTGGCTATTGTCACCAGGATCTGCGCCGAAGGCGGCTTAAGGTGAGATCGCTACCGCGCGCTCAACGTTGCGATCCTCCTCCTACTCTCCAGGACCGTAGAAACCCACCATCCTTCTCCGACGTTCCACTGGAGAGCTCTTCTTCACTTGGTCGCATTGAGACGTTTGTTTATAAAAGTAAACGTGCAAAACAACGAACAACAAAACAACGTTATGAATCAAAAACAGAAACTTCAACCGAGATGGCTCTCAAGCTCGCAAGTCATCTGCAGGAATTGTTCAGAGCAATGGCGAGGAAAAAGCAATCAATAAACAGATGAAAAAATAAGTTTTTGGAAGGAAGGGATATGAACAACGAGTCTACTGCCCTACTCCTAGAGTCTCTGTGAGATTTGTACCCGGCCACTCCGTGACGTTTATTGGGAAAACAAACCACAAATGAGGGGAACACCATCCCCTACATACAAAAGATGCCAAAAAAAAAAAAGTTCGTTAGAGGTGACCATGGGCACGCAGGCCGGCTTCTAGGTAAGTAGGGAACGGAGCGAGGAAACAATAAGTAAATTAAAAAAAAATACGGGGAAGCAGAGGGCGAGGACAGGGGTCTTTGGTGTTATTCGTTCCTTTCATCCTAGAAGCGGCTGTGGATGATGGCTATCTCACTGACAGCTTCTTGCAGGTGAGGTGAGGATACCTTGCAGCCCTCTTCATCAAAGCGGCTGGCGAACATGTCATGCTGGCGAACTGCCACTATGGCGTGGATGCAGCATCTCGTTGCGATGACGGCACGTGCCCCCCGTGTTTCTAGACAGAAAGCTGCTTCTTCTCGAGTGGTAGCAACCGGCGCTGCTGATGCCTGCAGCCACAGTCGCAGCGCTGTGCTGCGTGCGCAGTGTCGTCGCGGCGAAGTGCGACGCCGAGGGAGGTCAGAGCGACGGGAGGGCTGTCCTGCATGCCATCCGCTTCCTGCAGATAGCTTAGAGATGGCCCCACCTGGAAAGGGAGAAGGAGCTCGCCAGCATCCTTCAACGGATGAAGAGGCTTCACCTACCACGAAATGTGATCCCTTCCCTTCTCCCCAACTAATTTTTGTTTTTTTGTCTGTTTGTTATATTCTGCTTTCATTTTCTATTTTTGTTTCATCCCCCTTCCCCTTTGTTACATACTGGACCTTTCCTCTTCCCTCCTTCTTCCTAATGCAATAATTGGAATTGGTGGGCCATCGGCTGCATCGATTCCTGTAAGAGAATAAACGCCCTTGCGCACACGAGTGAGAAATCATGGCACCCGTCTTCAGTCCTCCTTGAGCGAAGAAGCGCCGCAGCAAGTGCAAAGCGGGGGGAAAGAAGAGGTCCTGCGATGAAGAACCGAAGCGAGTCTCCACCACATTGTCCTCCAGGAGTCCAATAGGAGGTACGAGAACGATCCCATCGCCCCACGGCTCGAGGAGACAACCTCCCGAAAGCCTGTGGTTGTGATAATTGCAGTCGAGGCCCCTGTGCACAAACAGCAGCACATCCCGTCTCCAACGGAGCCGGGAACACAGAGGTATTCTCACACAGGGAAGGGACCGCGAGTTCTTCAAGGGGCACGCGATCAGGTCACTCCACCGAAGGAGTCCCTTCGCCCGGGAACTGGCGGCGTCCACCACCTTTCTGGTCTTGTAGCCCTCCAGGAGGTTCTCGGCTCCTGCAATGTTTCAGGAGGACTCCCACCCAACCTGTTGGCTGCTTTCATTGTTTGCCCTGAGGGCAAGACAGTGATGCGGCAAAGGATGTGACGGCTATCCGGACCATTTCGTCTAGTCCTGTAGATCTCCCAGAGTCTTGCGTAGGAGCTTCCGCAGCGAAGGAAGTTCCCATCGGCGTACTTCCAAAATGACAACCCAGGACTCCAAGGTCTCCTGCCACCAGAGGTTTTAATTTTGGAGGCGGCAGGAGATCCACGTGTGAGCTACCGGAAGCGAGGGCAGATGCCTCAGGGAGTAGCCAAATCCAGTCATGGCGGTTGCGCGGCAGCAGCGAAATAAGTCCTGCGTTTCCAGCGCATTGCCGGAGGATGTGACGTGCTGGTGCACACCAGTGACAAGTCCATAATTCGACATAAAGGGTCAAAAGTCGGAAGTAAACTTGCAGCCCGGTCTTGTGGATGGTGAGGATGTCCAAGACTGCATCTTGGCGCGGCACCACCAAGTCTTTCCGTCGGATCCGGAACCATGCAGCGCTCCACAAGACTTTTCTCAGGAGGCTCTGCGCCCGGATCTTTACCGAAATGAGAGGGAGGGCAAACAAAAAACAAGAGACGGAGGAGGAGGGTAACAAAAGTGTTTCCGATGGAGGCACCCTCTCCTGCAAGACGAACCTGCAATCGAAGAAAGGGCCGAGTGCTATTCCAGCTTTGTGGCGTCCGACCACGCTTCTGCAGCACGGGAGTCGCCCAACGGAACGCCAAGGTACCTGGATTACCGACCCCTGGGTATCCCTAGGTGACACAGTCACTGGTACGACCATGCACTTCATCCTGTAGACGCTCATTCCCGCTTCTCGAAGGATCAACTCGAAGAATTCCTCGAGTTTAGCTGCTGCCAGGGTGGACACGGGCGGCAGGAGAAGCCGTTCGTCCGCGTCGGCAGCCACGGATGGCCGTGCATGGGCGAGAGCTGGAAAGGTTGGCCAGCATCAGCCTGCACGCCTTTAGCACCAGCACGAAGTAGATGCTGAAGAGCAGAGGGCTTCAGCTGTTGCCTTGCCTGATGCCTCTGCGCACAGCGACGCCGTACACGTGGCAGCTGTTGCAATAAAAATTCACTTGCGCGTTGTAAAAGGAGGAGCGTAAGTAAACAAGAAGGTGCGTCGGGAGTTCAAGGAGCTCCAGGAGCTCGAGCAGAAGTTGCTGATTGAATCAGTCGAACGCTTTATTCAAATAAACCTCTATAAGAAGCTCGCCATATCCGTAGAAACATCTCTTTTCAGTTGGAACCGCCTGCAAGCCTTCTTGGAGAAAGAGATAATGCAAATGGCCTTCTGTTGCCGCTGATGCAGCTCCGACGAGTAGCGGTCCGTTAGGACACTGCAGATGCAGCATAGCGTTGCGATGATGGCGGCGCGTGCCTCCTGGAGTCTACGGCAGAGAGGACCTCCCAGCGAAAAGAACTGACGAAGTATCTCAGCGAGTCCTCCGGATGCACGAGAAATGATGAGAGGCGCTCCCACATGGAGCAGAGGACTCCACACTTCATCAGCAGATGAGGGAGCTATCCGAACGCCCCTGCACCTGGCATGCTCTGGAGAGACCGCTCCCCTCGCAATGTGGTGCAGGCGTTCGTCGCCAAGGAGATTTCAGTGCGTCATGTTGTCGCCTGAGAGGGAGAAAGAATTTCGGAACACAGGAAAGAAACAAACAGTTTTTTCGGAAACATTCGAGATTTTCGCTCATCAGTGCAGTCCTTCCTGGACACAGGGCGTAGCTGCGTGGGCCAGCTCCTTGGAGGGGCATCCGCCCATAAGTTTCTCCACCTCTTCAATCGTGCAGGAGAACTCCCATTTTGCCGGTTGGTAACTGCCATTGCTTCCCATAGGAAAAGCGTCATGGTATCCAAAGATGTGGCGGATGCACGGTTCCACTTGTCGGTTCCTGAACCAGCTATTCTGGTGAAAGTCCCTCTCGAAGTGTCGAACTGGGACAAGACCTTCCAGGCTTGTGCTGGTCAGACGCGTCCAGATAACTACGGATTCCTGCCTCCAGGGATCAGTGCGCTTTCGTTGCTTTCGAAGAAGTTCCAAGAGGTCCGCCCACTTCCGGTTGCGTTTCCTCGCAACCAGTCATCCGTCTGATGTGGCGTGCAGGTTGTAAGGAGGACACCGGAAGGCAGGAGGCGCCCTGAACTCGACGCTTGAGGGCCGACCATTTTCAGGACTGGTTGCTTCGGCAGGTGAGTTGCTCGGATGCCAACTCAGCGGATACCAACTTCCGTGGACAACGGTTCCGTCGCCCGTAGTAACCAATGTCTTTCATGAGATCCGATGGGCGTCACACTGGGCTCCGCAACTCAGCGTTCGGCTCATCTTACAGCACGAGTTCCGCACACTAAAAGTGACCCACTTGACGGCACTCGTGGATCCGACAGCTCGAGTTTCAGCATTCGAGCAGGTCGGACTCCTCACCTATCTAAAGTTTGAGGATAGGCCGAGGTCGTTTTAGCTGCAAGGTCTATAATCATTCGCCTTACCGGATGAGACTCCCCTCTCCCCTTCCGCTTGGACGAGCTCCCGCTATTCTGAAGGAAACTTTGCAGGAGATCAGTCACTAGATAGCTGGACTCGTCTTTCTCCCCTCTTACGATCACCTTGCGCGTTAGGATCTCTTCGAGGGATAACAAAATGGCCTCTTTTCTATCCTTAAATCAAAGAGGATAGGTATAGGAAAAGAAGAAAAAGCTATAGATTGCTAGAAGAAAAACTGTAGGAAAGACGCAGGGCAGAAACCCAATGACCTGAACTCCCTCATATCCGGGAGGCGGCAGGCCTTTTCGTTCGTGTTTCTCCATGCTGAGTTTATATCTATTCATTTACTCTTATCCCCTACTGCCTCTTTGGCTTCTCCATACTAGGAACTGTACTGTACTCCGTACTTTTTCTCTTGGTTACTGAGCTGCGTGTCCTCACGGAACGCACATGCCGGCGCTCCTCAGCACGTGTGTTCACGGCACGTGAATGAACGTTTTGAATAAATGTCCAGGCATGAACGGATTTACGACAGCGACGGAGCTGATTTGGTCCAAGAAAAGGTTGGAACTGCTTGAAAATTCCTTCCTGAAATTTTGCTTTTTTCCTGCAATTTCGAATTGCTGAAGAGAAATGCTTGCTGCACAGGCCGGCTCTAAACCTTGCGAAGAATGAAGGGGGTTCCGGGAAGGATGGAAAACTCATTAAAATCACAAAAGCGAGCTACATGTTGGTCCACTCTTCAGGCTGAGTGAAGGAATCGTTGATCAAAGTAGCTGTGAATCTGTAAGGCATGATGGAAAAATTTCTCACGTGCCATGTCTTTAATCATGCCACAGAAGAATGTGGTCCTTCCAAAATTTAGAATGCCAAGGTTGTTTCCTAGAGACTCTGTTACTAGCAGAAGTCTGCTAATCGGATTCTTTGAAATTCCTGCCGGGAGAATCCAGGGAGGCAAAGTCACGGCACCGCACCAAGGAGCGACTTGGATCTCTCGTACGTACTGTATTCTCGGAAGTCCCTGAATGGATGGAGTGCACTTCCTTTGTAAGAGGGGTGCTGTCAAAGCGGAGAAGAGTGGACTGCATGCCATGCGAGACGCATTTCACGAAACCACGCATCCATGGATCCTGCAGCTTGTCTGGCGTGCGGCAACCGCTGCGCACCTGTGCAACTTCCACGATCACCTCATGAAGTACCGGTGCAAGATGCAAGCAGCTCCAACAGAAAAAAAGATGCGCTCCGCGAGTGGAATGCGCCAGAGTTGCAACACGAATGTTTTTCCTGCTGAATTTCTTGTTTTTCCATTTTTCTTCGGAATTCCAGCAACGCAGACCTAAAGACCCCTGGGTTACTTAAATCTGCTGAGCTGTTTTGGAGAGCGGACGAAACGAGCCGACGATGGACCGATTCCAGAAATCCACGGCTGTCGGGCCTTCGCTTTTAGTGATATAGAGATTCGTAGGTTGCATGATAGAAGAACGAAAAAATAGATAGCCGGATGAGCCGGAGACCTGAAGATGACACGACGCCGTAGAAATCAACCGACTCTTCGATAGTTAGGCAACGACAACGAGATCTGACGAAGACACCGAGACGACCGGATACCATGACGAGCCAGCGACACGGTGATGAGCCAAGGACCTGCCTGACCAATACAACGCTGCTTCTTCGTAGGGGCCGGGATTTCCCTTTGGGGGGTAGCAGGAGGAGCTTCAGAAAGACGCAACTTCCTGGATAAATCGCTACTGTGTTTGGACTTAAAAGAACGCTTGCGAAGAGCGAAAAAAAAAAAAAAATGAGTAAGTAAGCAACTATTTTCCCATCTTTTCAGATATACATCATGTATGCATACCTTTATAGTGTTAATCTTTAGCAGATAAGCATTCATTAGAGCTAAAGACGAAGGCAGATAACGAACAAGAACAAATGGACAACGGGAGCTCCCCAAAATCACTAATGAGCCCGATTTTATGCACTCACGACTGAGCCGATGTACAAACGATTTTCGAAGGACCTTGGTAAATAGTGAAAATAACCAGGCGTGTTTCTGCGTGGTTTGTAGAGGAGGAGTACCTACACCATTTTCGTTTCCAAGAAAATCGGGGAGCAATATTTTGCCTTACGGAAAGAAAATTCATCTCCGCGAATGTTATGAATGTTGCATTTGAACAGTCCGAAATCTCACTGAGAAATGCGCATCCTTAGATACGACAGGTCTTTTCGCAATGCAGTACCAATGATTGCAAGCAATCAGATGTTTTCCTTGGTGAGTAAAAGGAAATTTCTTCCTTTGTTTTTGCATGTATGCATTCGAGGAAAATTCCTCTTCCTTTTGATCCAGTGCTCTGCGCTCGGCTTGATGGAACTTTCGAGCTGGCAAGTCTGAAAATCTCCTCGGCAGATCCTCAGATGCTTTATATGTTTTCGTGCTATCGCCATTTCGTTTAATCGGAAAAATGTGACCTCTTACGACACGTCTATTTTCCAACGATAAAAGGAGATTGTAATATCCAAAAATTCGTTTTCACGACTAACTGGTATGATGCATTCTTAGGACTTATGTTATTTGTTCTGACGCTAGAATAAATAACAGTTTTTGTGTAGTCCATGTAAAATGATGCCATGTGGTTTTCATTAGAATATATGCCGGACTCGATGATGCTCGCAGTTCATTTCTAAGATTTCTCATCTTTTAATGCCTGCCTAAGAATCAATATGGCATATTTTCACCACCCCCAACTGACCTCTCATGCCTTTTTGAGCACATATTTCGAAAAATCGTTCATTGGTTTGGGCTATGATAGCAAGAGTTCTGAACTTGCAGCTTTCAAGAGGCAATATCAATTCCCTTCAAAACGAGCGACTTCTAGAATTACAATAGAAATTCTTTTTTTTAGAAGGACGGGCAATGGCATTTCTGCATGGCTTCCATCATGCTCCAGATCATCAGAAATACTAGAGTTCTTCGGTTTTACACAGATTTTCTCCCAGCACAGCTTCTCTGAAACTGGATAAGTCCGCAATCTGCAGACATATCTGTCTTTGGTGCTGTCCTCGCCGTAGTTTCTACCTCTCTGTATCCATTGTATGTATACATACATGTATCTGTTCCACAGAATTCACCTTTCCATTATACCACTGACTAGAAAGGTAATAGTCAATCTAAAAATTAGCATGCAATGATGGAGAGAGGTAGAAACTTCCCACAGAATCTGCAAGGTCAAAGCTCCACACATACATGTGCGTGTGCACATCATATATAACAAATTTGCACAGTGCTCATGATACCTGTAGCTTCGATTCACCTTTGGGCTTATTATTACTGCTCATCACTGCTTATAAATGATGAGCGCCACGCTAGAAAGATGTGGATGGATTTCCTAAGAATTACGATCCAATTCTGAGTCCGTGGGCTCCAAGAAGGGTGAGAGTTGCTTACGTTACTTTGAAACTCGATAATTATTGCATTCATAAAAAAAAAAAAAAATCACAAATCATACTTTGTCTTGGGGACTGAAATGGAAAGGCATTGACGTTTTAACCGTTTAAAACCATTAGTCTGAAACCATCAAAGTGCTCCGATGGTAATGAGTACTCCATACGCATGCGCTATGTAGCGCATTACATTTATTACTTTTTACACGAATAGACTCAAAGAAACATTCTGTTACCTTTCTGCAAGACTGTTACGCCTCGAAATATCCATCTTGTTGAGTCAATTATTTTTTCGCTTGGCGAGAAGTTGTCTCCATGATTGGGGAGGCAATATTATGGCGCCTTGAAAATCGATGTCCACTAAACTCAAATTAGAGTCAAGCTTAATTCGGACGGAGAATTGATTCACAAGAGGCTTTTGAACACATGAGAAACTCTTTGCATCTTCCCTAAGTAGGATACAAATCTTGTCTGCCTTCCTGGACAGAAGACTCGAGTAAGTCTTCTTCCACGGAGGACGAAACTGTTACGAACACGTGCAATCGAAGCGATGTGGCGACCGAGTGGACAAATGCTCGAGAGTGCTTTCAGAGTGGACCGGGGTCATCATACGGTAGTGTCCAGTAGTCTTGGATTGAAGCAAGACGGATTTCTGGGCGGCAGCACGGATTTTGACTGGAACGACGAAACGTTGCTAGTGCTGGACTTCCAGGTCTTATTTCTGGAGTCTTTCAGTGATGAAGGACGTTCCGCAAGCACCAACTGTAAGCTGTCCAGAGAAGACCTGAGTTGCAATTCAAATTTGTTCCTCTCGGCAATCAAGGAAGCAGGGACGCACGTATCCGCAGCGAATTTTTTGTCCTTGCTCCTTGTCCTGCTCCAATAAATCCTAAGGAAGTTCCTGAGCATTGGTAATGAAAACATCGAAAGAAACAACGCAGTTAGCCAAGAAACTAACTCTGACAACATGGAGCACAGAGGTAGGAACCATGAAAACGAAGACGCACGTCTTCGTTTTCATGGTTTCTGACCTTCGAAGCTTTCAATGACCAGCAAGGTTGTTGGATATTCGGCGAATCAACTTCATGAAACCGGCGTTATTCAACAGAAAGTGTGGCTGCAAATCACTGGAATTCTTAACCACATTTGCGACTGAATCATGATGATGAAATGAAGTGCTGAAGAAAGATGAGAAGTATGAAGGAATGAGTATTCTTTGAACCAGGTTTGAGCATTCTAAAGACCATAAGGAGCAACAGTGCTTGAAGAATAAGAAGAAAAAACACTGCTCTTTCTTTTCGCCCGAAAGAGAAGGTTTCTTGTGAGGCTGGTTGGCGATCGCTTTTATGCTTTGGAACATTTGCGAAAAAGGGCAGGGAAAGTTCCACAGCATCTTTGATGCTGCATTTTGCCTTTTAAACTTTCATGCTTCAGATTTACTCTGCTCTTCGTTGACTCATCCGGTGTTATTGCACATTGGTCGCAGGATCTTCCGGATTTCTTCGTATTCGTTTAGATTACTTCAAGCTCCTGAATGCTAACTAACTCTTGCTTCCTTTGCTTTTCTTGATACAGCTGTCCTTCCAGAGTTTTGGGAATTTTTTCTTGAACGAAGCTTCGAAAAGCGTCCTACTCGGCGTCCTTTTTCGGAGGAAATCAGACAAATCTAGGTCTCGAAGTTTCTGTTTTCATTTTATCGATTAGAACCTGACAGAGAGAAAACTATAGACGTTGATTCAGGAATCATTTCGAGAGAAAACCGAGCGCTAAGATATAACAACGTACTGATAATCAAGCTGACAGAAGGGATGTGCAGATGCCTCTTGTTTTAGAAGTGTCCAAATTTCAAAAGAAATATTCTTCAAGAAGGAGATATAACGTAAATAAATAGAAGCAGCAAACTGCTGGGTGTCATGAGCCAGATCTACTGGAAGGTTTGTGTCATTGATAATCAATATAAACACGCGAAGAGTCCAGATTTCCAGGAGATAAAATTTAAGAAACTCATGGTGAGTCCGCACTAAGTGTTTCCCTTAGGAAGAAAATGTGACGCCATTTGAAAAGAGAGCCATATTTCATCAAGTGTGCTGAATTGACTGTCTCATGCTCCCAGGAATAAATTCTATCCTGCTTGAATATAAGAAATTTTCGTTCGAATCAACTGCTTCCGTGGAAGGCACAAGTGCTGCTGCATAAAATCGGGCTCCTTCCGGTTCGGGTGACCTTCGTATCTCACTGCACTTTTTCCTACGTCTCGTCTGTATCGTAGCTACGAGGTTCCACAGACTTTCCATGGTTACCCTCGTTTTCTCGACGGGTGTTGAAGGGTGAACGTTTCCATGGTGAGGAGAAAGCGTCTGAGCACTCCGCCGCAACGGCTGGGACCCACAGTCTTGCTGTCTGCGCCGGGCTTTATCAGTACTCTCCCGATTCGGCTTGGCGATGCTCTGGCATTTCAAAGTGCAGCGTCTTCTTCGACTGAGTGGATCAGCTCTCTGTCTCTCGGAGCGTGACCTGGCCCGCGCATCCGGTAGATGCTCTCTGCCTCTGCCTTGGATGTCGAACGACACCGTCAGCGTGCTGAGCTGGTGCGCGCGTACGCTCTTGGAATTTCCAGCTCCTATCGAGCATCTCCGTATTCTTGGATGCCCATGACCTGGCGATAACCGCATAAACTGACTTTGGCGTTTTTCTTGGGATTGGAAAGGCAAGCGCGTGAAGTTCGAATTTTCATCTTTCGCCTCTCTCTCTCGCCGTCTGCAGTGCCGCCGCTGTTGCACTTTCAAATGATCAGAATGCATCCAGAATTGCTCTTTAGTCCTCTTTTCTCGGAACCACTGATGGACGCTCTTTGGCAGCTGCTCAGAGAGCGACGCCGCTCATCCGACCACTTTCTCGAACTCTCAATAAAAATAACTCCCTCGTTGTTCAGGAGCACTTGAATCTTTATTTTTTCTATCGATGCGCATGGCCAGCTTGCGGTACTCCCACTCACCTGGAGTGAGATGCTTTTTCCTCTGATACTCTTTGTCTCGACGTCGCGAGGAAGACCCGGCTCATGGAATGAAGAGTCGTTTTATCACGAATATTCCTTTGCACAAACCTTGGACCAGCTCTTCGAAGGACCATTTCAAGATATCGGTATTTCTTGAACGCTTTCGCCAGAACTCAGGCAAAGACTGGAAGGAGAAACAGATACTCTCTCTTGGTCTGATCCGAAGGCAGATTTTCCGGTATTTCGTGAATTTGAAGATCATGGATGCGTTTTAACAACATGATCGCTGAAAGGGATGTGCAGGCATTTCGGAAGCGCTGGAGCGTCAGACGAGGAAGCCGTCCCAAGGCATCGAGAAGCGCTGTTGACGAAAAAGCACTTCTTTCAAGAGCCACCAAGGCGCCTCTTGAAAAGAAATACGGATGGAGTAGAGTCGGCTTGTCTCCTCAAACGGCGTGAGATTCAGCTGCAACCGAAAGTCCAAATTGCTGTTTTCGTGCAGCCAAGAATTCCTGATGTCACAAAGTGAAGTTCCGAAGCAGCAGTTCTTCCTGGAACAGAGGAGGAGGGAGAGCGAGGAGGAAAAAGGTGACAGAGATACATATGGAGAGAATATCTCCCCCAGGGAGACCCAGTGCGATCATTTCAGTTCTCGCAGAGGGGGATTTGAAATTTTCGGAGTGAGAGAGAGGATAGGCTACTGATTTCCCACAAACTCAAATAATCTCGAAGACCAGAAGAGAGGACTTTCGAGAGGCCTGAAGATAAAGAGAGAGCTCAGAAATTTGCTCTGGGGTGAGATCTGAGCTCCCTTGTGTTGTTCTGAAGACACAACACTACCTCGATTGGACGCGATAGGTCCCGATATTGCGAGGGTGTGCTTCGGGGGCTAATTTTGCAACGGCCACTCTCCCAAAACTAGCACCCATCTTCCGTCGGCGCGAAATCACTCCAGGCAGTGAGAGGAACCGTGTCTTGGGTGGCTACGTGAAGGCTTGAGAAGCGGGATTTTCCTAGGCAATCCGAATGCCGGACGCTGGCTGAGCTCCGTGCAAGCTGCCCTTTCGTTTCTGAAGTGTCGGCTGGTTGGCATTTTTGACGCCTTCCCCAGTTGGCAGTCCATGAAAGCTGGGTCCGGAAGGGAAACTGCATTTCTAGAGCGCTGTTAGCCACGCCTTTCATTCATCATTTGTGTGAATAATTTGGGCCCGGTGCGTCCCGAACCACTCAGATACCGGGGGCGCGGACGATGAATGGGCTTCCGTCCCCGGGATTTGCTTCTGTATCTCTTCAGCGAAACATCAAAAGGGGAGAAAACATTCCCAGGTTTCCCAGAAGTTACACGCTCCTCCACAGTTGCATCCATCAATCCTGGACGTCATTACCGTCATTGCATGGTTTGCGCTGACGAACTGCAGAAAAGCAAGAAATTTTAATAGGTGATTTGGAAGCGTAGAGAGCGATCGATCCCAACCTCGTCCTTGCTGATCATGGAATCATGCAAGTGAAACGTAAAGATTGCTAGTTCCGATTCCGGGATCGCAGGTGTCCAAACGCGTTGTCCTGCAAGCGAAGGACATCTGCCGCTAACGAGCCATCCTCGTTCTTCCAGAGCCGAAGAAGTTCTTCCAGATCAGATGCGGCGTCACTCAGGACTCATTATTCCAGAAGATGAGAAAGGAATACTCCGAGTTCAGCTGAGCGACCGATCAGTAGGACACTCGGTTACTTCTAAAGTTTAGTTTGAATGTCATCTGACAGTGTGTGGAGCTGAACGCAAGTCCAGGTCTCCAAGAGAGCTCACTTGAAGAACAGAATACCTCATTGGAAGGGAATCAGTGGAGGACTCGGGAAAATCAAAACGACAGAAAGGTCCACCGATTCGATCTGAAAAACCAAGCTGAGAACATGCAAATGAGTATCGCTGAGGTGAACGGAGTAGATAGGGGATATACTCAAAGCACTGAGGGGAGGAAGAAAGCGACTGTTCTTTGTTATCTTCTTTTTCTAGGAGCCACGGATAGTAGTTCTTGCGTCACCACTATCCATATGGTGGTGAAAATGCTAGGGCGGGTGAGGAACAATATCTCGCGCATACTAGGGAAATGATTTTATGTAGTTTCCGTCACTAGGGAGGTCCTCTACCATTCTGTGCTGTGGTTGCTGATGAAGTGTCCTTTTAGACGAGCTCAGGAGGTTAGCCCAGTTATTCTTATCGAACTCCATTCATCGGAATAAGTAGTAGGGAGTGACCCAATGTCCTGAAATCCACATCCCGGGCTTGCAAACCTCCACAGCAAAGGACCAGAACCAGTGTCAACTTGTATGCTCTTGGTTGGTATGTGACCCATGTTGCATCCATTCATTCTTCACCGATCTTTCCAGGTGGAGTGGTCATGTGGTCAATCGGCTAGAAAACGAAGCTGTAGCCATTTCACTTTTTGTGCAATGAATTGCAGGTCATCAGGAAGTTAAATTGGGAAAAATTTGAATTCCAGTTTTAAAACTTAGTCTCACGTGTGAGCAGCTCGAGCAGGTGATCATTTTGTCACGCCTTGCTCGGATGCTGCGAGTTCTGCCACATGCAAGTTAAGGAATCCTTAGAAGCCTTAGAGGTGCGTTGTGTGTCGGGAGCTCCATCTTCTCAGGCTGTTCATTCCTTCCTTATGCTTTTATCGCTCTCACAGATTATAGTCTCGTATTTTTTCTCGGTGGAAGTTTCTGGCGGCTTCAGACCCTGTGACAAAATGGTTCCAAATGAGACAGTGGTATACTGCGTGAGAAGATGAATACCGATCCCATTCAGGACGAAGAGAATGGTTTCTTTACGAATATTTCCGCATTTTGTTCATGGACAAGTGCTTTTTTCAAGATCATCTTCTCTGATCTCTAGGATATGTACCAGCGAGTTTTCCAAGCAATTAGCGAAAATGGGCGTCATTCTTCCCGAATTCCTTGGAATCCTGATACCAAAGCAAAAGCTTTTCCAGGATCCGGATGGCTCCAAAAGTGCTCACATGCAGATGGATTGGAATTCCACTCTCTAATGTCCTACGTCTTGCCCGATGGGAGAATTGCTCGTGCCAAAGCTCATTTAGAGGAACGAGTGAGTGTTTGCTTTAGAGTTCTGCTTGTGTCTTTAGGATGTTCCACTGGGTCACCTTCAGTTCAAATTTAGACACAAAATGAATAAATGCGGGATCCCAGCTGCAGATTTTCTATGACAAGACAATTCTTTGATGTCCACAAAACTTCTAGACAAGTGAAATCGATGAGCAGCATCTGGATAATCGGAACTGGATGAGATCTTAACGGACAGGAGGTCACTATTATAAGCCATCATTCCGAAATTAAAATTTTCTACAAAGGATGCTGTCTGAAAGATTTATTTTTGAGAATTCTTTTTCCTTTTTGTTCGACGGTTTTGATGTAGTTCCCCAACTGCCATCTCTGTGACTGTTTCTTCGGAAGTAGCTCTGCTCGTACCAAGAAAGAACCACATGCTAGCTATAAAGCGAAGCTGGAGTTCCTCAGTACTGATACGGAGGAAAAACGGCTAATTTACCATCGCATCTCAGTCGGAAGATCCGAATTCCGTCTTGCCATCTTTGTTTCCTTCTTTAGTCGAGGACATTTATTTCTTACCTCCCCAAGTTCTGCTTGGATAGAAGTGTTCGAAAAGAAACGGAACCGGTTTGTTGCGGTCATCAGAAAGAAATGGTGACATCTCTGAAGTGGGAACTTTGTCGACAAGAAACCAGAAATTGGAAGTGGGAGCAGGTAAGAGTTCAGCAGAGAAAAGAATCGAGCGGCCCCTTGTCTTCCTTCGGAGTAGCTGGGCGAAGATGCTTTCGAAAGATGAAAATTCGATTAATTGGAAAGTTCTCAAGAGTGTTGTTCCCATTTGAGAAGTATGTTGTTGGTGCTACTTCAAGAGATCCAAAGACATTGGAAAGAGTTTGGCTGCTAGAAGTCCCCCAAAAGTTTCAAGCTCCGGGAGTCAAGGGAATTGTCTTGCCGCTGATGGATTCCGCCGTCAACATATTGACGAGGAAACTCCAAGCTCTCAAATTGATTATCGCCTTTTCGGTTGGGTTTCGGACACGGATGCGTGATGCACGGAGCGCATCACTGCATCACAGACATGCAGGCATAAGAAAGCAAGCTTGAGAGATCGACCGTTCAGCTCAGCACCTTCAGGGATGGGAAGGAGGGCTGCTTCTCTCGACCGTGCGCGACCTCCAGCCCTTTGCTCTCATGGACTGGACGGAATTCTGAAAGAGCGATTCTTCTCAGTTTCACCCTGATCTTGCGAAAAGTTAGCTCTGCAACATCTTGGAAACGATATTCAGGTGAAGGATAATCAGAAAAGATCCGGATCTGCCAACAGTCAGTGGAAGCAGAGCAAGAAACAATGTGCAAAACAACCTTCTTGAGACCAAATCCGAATGTCAGGTTCTGCGACGGTTTGATGGACATTCCTCACAGAGCTCCATGGAAAACAGCGAGAAAGCTAGCAAGTAATGGAGTGGAGAAAGATGTTAATGCTGACCTCGGAGCAGCAATTTCTAGCCGAAACCTGCAAAGCCACCGACAGCTGAGCTCCGCGCGCTACGATGGCGCCGCAAATTTCCTTTTTCTCTTTCGTTCTTTGTGCCACTTTCTGTTCCACTCATTCTTTAAAGCCCCTCAGATTTCTGGGAGAGAGTTCAAGAGCAACGAGAGTATCCTGTGATTCTGGCAAATTCTCTCTTCGTCGACCTTTTCAATTGGGATCCTTCGATGCTGGAATTTCTTTGGTCTTCAAGTTGCTTCTTGAAGATCCCGATGCTGAGCTCCGAACGACAGATGCTGCAGCCCTGCACACAGTCTGCTCTGCTTACGTGCTACTGCTGCATGGGTTTCAGCGCATGCGAGCGACCGTTAGCTCGACTTCATGTGACACACTGCCTGCGAGTGACCGCTATTCTCTGAGAAGATCGTTAGTGACTCCAGGCATCCTTGGTCTCCCAATGACTTCACCGGTGCAGGCTTTGAACGATGGACTGCCGATTTGTTTGAGAGCAGGAGTCTTCGTCCTGTCAACACTTGTCGTCTCTCTCTTTCATCCTGTTTTCTCAACCCTCAGAGATAAGGAGGCGGGTGTGGCAGAAGCCATCTCTGGAGAGTCAGGGCGTTGCAGACTTTTTTCGAGGACTTCTGCGCCGATTGATGTGCCAGACCGGAGCTTTGAGAGAAGATGTCGAATCAGAACCCTTCTCTTGAGCTTTAAGATTCCTGGCAAGGCGGTAAGTAGAAGAAGCTGGAGTCCCATTCACCGTGGCGGCACGGCCCAACAACGCTGGATGGCTATGTAGAGCATACACTTTCTTGTAGAAGCAGCAGCTGACAAGCAACCTCGGTGATTAACGGAGCTTCCGGCTAAAGAAGCGCGCACACCTTTGAATGTCGGCTCTTTGAAGTCTTCCGTAGGCATAGCAAACATATCCTCTTGAAAACCAAAGGGCTGGTGAGGAATCGCAATTTTTTTTATTTTTCGCCTCCGCCGGACACTGACGACCTCTGAAAACGGGCCTGGAAGAGGAAGCTCAGATGAGAGACACGGACGACAAGTTTTCGATTCTCAGAAGGGAATTTTCAGTCTTCCAGAAACCACCACTTTTCCATAAAATGCTTCTACAGGGCATTTTTTGGAGCAGTGAGGTGTCAAGTGACGGTCTACTTGAGAGTCGGAGGAAGCCTCATGGTCAGGCAGAGAACCTCGAGCAGGAAGCCCCTTGGAAGAGTAAAGCAAGGACAGTAGCAAAAATTTCTGCTACGCCTGCTACTTGTCACTCTCTTCCCGACTATTCTCAAAGGTCGCATCACTGTCATCTGTATGCAGACGCAGCCTTCAAATCAAAAGTCTCATTCCTTCCCTCTTCCCAGTCCGAAAGCAACCATTCCACCCTGCTGCTACCGCTTCTAGGATACTGGAAACTTCCCACGCTGGAGCATTTCGAGTAACCAGGGCTGGCACCAACTCAGAAGAGACAGTGTCCCTCTTAACTGCGTCAGACACAGGATTACGGAGTCGTTCTTTTTTTACCTGCCCTGGGCTGCTGTGACATCCCGTTGCTCTGGAGCATCTTTGGCTGCCTGCTGCTCAGATAGCGCTTCAGAGGTGTGCCACAAGGGTTCTCCTACAGAGGCAAACTCTCGCCAGAAGGTACAGAGTCGAGTTGTTCACTCAGTACAGTGGAGTCGAAGCAGGAACCAACAGGGAGCCACCTCCACGTTCATGCGCAACCTTCCACGATTCACTGATGGATCCATGCAGAGACACCACCTGGATCGGTGCGAAGGAGGATACATCCCACAACATCCGAAGCAAGGAGCACTCCTTCCACTCCCAGTGTTTATTTAAGTAGGGCCTCTTCCCAATTTCAATTCGGCCTGCGCTCTCAGTCGACCTGCAAGTCTCTGTTTCTCTCCTCCAAGGGGCTGACTTCAGCAAGAACGTGGTCACAACTCTGTGCGCTCACCTTCTTTTCTTCGAATAAGAAATTAACACTCCGGTCTACTAAGTGGCCATCTTGGAAGCTATCACAATGCGCTTCCATCTGCAGCTCGTTGGTCACCAAAGGGACATTCGAATCCAGGTACAAATGGGAGCGGGTCCTATCCTCTCTTTTCGGAGAGGTTCTTCTGGCAGTCAGCCAGCACGACTGAGCTTTGAGTGTTTTTATTTTAGGTTGCAGAGTCAAGCAACGGCATCAATCCGCATCTTTCATGAGTCTCCCCTTGAATGCTTTCGAATGTCCCAAATAGGCAGAGAACCCTTTTAGATTTTTGAAAGCTCTAAGGAAAGTGTCGAGCGTCCAGTGTCATAGAGCTGCATGTTGTCGAAAAAACTATCCTACATCGGACCCCTGTCTTAGGATGTATAGGTGAAGGAGCAGCAGTGTCAAGGGTCTAAAAGCCTGCCAATCCTGGAAAAGTAGGTTGGATCCGCCGGCGGGCAGCGCGACGGATTTTCGCCCTATCTGAAAACGAAGCTCCTTTCGGTTTTCCAGTAATCCCAGTGGCTGTGGCAGGAGATCTCTGATGGTAGCCGGGTTCTGCGCAATGTCAAGTTTCAAAGAGCCCTCCAAAAGACGACACTTTGCAGATGAAAGTCTGAGATGCCGTCTTGGAAACCCAGGATGGCTCTCTGAGTGGATTCTTTGTTCGCCACCATAGGGAGATATCCTGAAAAAAATGGCAACAGTTTTCCCACTCCGGAGTGCCTGATGTCAATCCACGGAGAGAACCTTAAAATGGACAGCACGTGAAGATACAACGGATGCTGGAAGAGGAGGATCAAAGGAACAAGGAAATAACATAAGGGACGGCAAAGATCCGTTACCCGGAACTGATCTGCTTCTCGAGAACTCGAGGATGGAATGGGACGGGACGCGTGATAGAGAAGGACAGATTTTCACCCAGTCACGTCGGGGCACTTTTTTTAATGAAAAAGGTAAACAAATTAACTGGGAACGCAGTTCCCACAAGCAACAGAAAGAAATTCAGAGAGAAGGATCCCCATCTCTCAGACTGGGTCCTCAAAAGGTCTTGAGCGGGAGGGAGGGTACTATCAATAAATAAAGGAGAGAGGGGGTAAAGGCAGAGTGGTTTGAAACCACTTTCCTTACTGAAGTCGGAGCCGAGTAGCATCGACCTCCCTGGTGGTTTCTTCTTTCAAGAGAGGACACCTTGCTGCTGCCCCTCATGAAGGCAGCTACCGTGCAGGTGGCCTCCCTTCTCTGCGCCCGTGGCTCCAGCACAAAGCAGGCTGTAGGACAATGGGTGAGTACTGAGCCACCTCTTTCAGCCGCAAGCGGTGTTGATTAAAAACAATGAAATGATGGTTGATCAAACGATGGTTCAGGAGTACCGTGACTTGACTATGGGAAACAGTCAGGGACGCTACTCTCGCTTCCTTTCAAAGTCCTCGCTAACGGAGAACGCCGCCAGAGGGCAAAGTAGGACAGTTCACGGCAAATCAGGTCTTCATGCGCACGCAAATGATCCTCTGAAGCAGCGGCACAAGAGCTATGGCAGGAAACTTCAATCCCGTCATCACTGCATCCACTCGAACTTATTTTCGCGCACTGCTTCCCGTAAGTACCTGTTGCTAAGCGCGAAGCGGAGAGAAAACGAAGGGTGCTGACAGCATCTCGTTCTATTTCTGCAGCCAGAAGGAGAGACTGGACAAATATCTCCCTATAGGAATCCTTATTGGATCCAGAGAAATTCATCGAGAGTTCCCGTCTATCAGAGCAGTTTGTTTTCCTTCCTAACAGCATCAGAATCAGCTGCCACCTCCTGTAATTCTCCAATTTATTGTCTTTATACTTTTGTCATTTTGGCTACTGTTCTTATTCTTATTCTACTTCAGATTCCTTATTACTATTGCTTGAATCGTTGTCGTGGCAGCTGATCTTCCAGCTTCCTTTTTCCCCGCCCCATGTCGATGCCAGGTTCCTCCTAGATGCACCGGAAAGGGTCAACCAGATCGATATCAATCATGAGCCGTTGTTTGCTCCATGCTTCCATCGCATGACACAACGGCGCTGCTGATTATCTGCATCTCCCCTCTTTAGAGACGCTTCAGTTGGTTCTTGTAAGAAGCATCTTCCATGAATATTTAGATGTGTGATTGCTTTTCTCCAGGATCACCGGAAGTCATGAGGAAACTCGAGATTATTTCTCCCTTTCCATCATCTGATCCTCATGTTTCCACGAGGGATTCATCGCAACGAAGAGGAAACGCCAGAACCTTTTGCCGAGGAGCAGAAAGAATCCTCCAGACGCGCTCGAAGCGTGTTGCCTCGAAGCTCGCAAGCAGAGCGAGGATTACTCTCTCCAGCATTCGGGTGCTCAGGTCCGGCATCTCGCTCAAGATAAAAACTCATTCAACGCTCAGGAGTGCTTCTCCTGACGCTTTGATCTGTATCCAACGATCATCCTGCTCGGGGTTTCCAGTTCCAGAATCGGGAGCACGAGTGGCGTCAGGAACGGGATAATCATCGTAATGGTTTGAGGGTAAGGAAAAGTGCGGGTCTTCTGAGCTGGAGAACATGGGAAAAGCCTGGTCCCCGCCGGCCTGATGGTGCCGCTCTACTCTTGCTGTTCCCATCAAAATCCATGTGGTTGATGATCCTCCGTTTCTATCCCGAATAGTGACTAAGGGGAAACTGTAGCCGTGTTTTTCCGGTTGCAAATAGACAGTGGGACACAGATCCAGGGCTTCACCCGGCCGTCGTTGGACTGCGATCCCGTTCTCTGGCAAAGACCACAGTGATTTCTGGACGGCTAAACTTACGGGTGCGGGTTGAACCATTTTGCTGAAGCAACTTCAGAGCCTACGCTCTCCGTACGCAGCTCGCCACTGTCCTGGAAAGACCGACATTTCCACGTGATTCCTGAAGTGTTATACGCTCATTCATCTCAACTCGCCTCGATTTTATAGATTGCAGTACAATTTTTACAATCAGCATCGGATCCTCCTTTGAAAGATAGGAATATGGAGATTCCAGCGAGAAGATTGCGAGGTCATCCGCAACGTGAACGCCGCTTTGCAATTTTTCTTCTGAATGGAAAGCAAGAGCGCAGATGACACGAAACCGGAAATCAAATTTCCGAAGGTTAGGAAGAAAATGCCTACCAAATGAAGCAGAGGGGGAACGAAGGGGGAGTTTGAAGGTTCTCGCTGCAAACAATCCAGGGAACAGGACTGCTTCGGGAAAGCTGGAGGTGTTTGAAGGCATTGGAAAACGGTCCTTTGCTTATTTATCTCATTCGCGAGCATCTCTACGCATCCGTGGTTTCATCCCAAATGCATCGCTCTCACATGCACGAACGAGTCCGCTGTAAACACGAAAATGTCAAGCTCAGGCTCTTTCGAAGCTCGAATTCCTGAGGAATTTTGATGAGACCAAGACTCGTCCTTTCCCGGAACCTCACCGGTAACTCATGAACCAGTTCTGGTGGAGACAGACTTTCGTGCCCTACACGGAATAAGAAGAAAAAAGGAATGTTTGGATGTCGTGGGACCGGATGACAGAGTAAACAAAAAGTAGGTTGAGATACTTCTTCTGGGACTATAGTGATGAATGGCAATGATTACGGACTTTTGCATATCTTTTCTCACGAGTGAACTTGCGACGAGCAAGCCCCGGGTTTTTTTTACGTATATCAGCTTCCAGGGAGTTTCCAAAGCCATTCGTATTGCTTGTGAGGAGGGATTTACGAAAAACTTACAAAAGCAGGGGATTCCTCAAGACGGGAATCCATCTGCCGTGCAAGCCAGCACGCGCATCTCAGTATTTTCAAATACGACAGATATCTCCCGGGTGATTTCGCTCAGGTACTCCTGCCCCGGCAGTAGTATCTAGAGGTTTACTTTAAGCTTCTTGAGGAAAAAATGGATGCAAAATGAAGAGCAGTCCAGCACCGCGCATCCAGTAATTGGCAGCAATTAACGGAAACGCACCATTCTGGACAGCTTTTCACACATCCTAACACTCCCGAAGACCCGCCTCCGCCTCTGCCCGGATCAACGGTGAGCCTCAGACCTGACGGAACTGCACCGCAGTGACTCTCGTGCCGGAGGCATCTGACGGGGCCCTTAGTCCCAGGGTCTGCTGCAGCATTCTGAAGATATGGACTTTGTAATGAATGGCAACCCATCCTTTTCCTCTTTGGTACAAAGGAATCTTTTAAAGATCCGTTGCAAACTCAGTAGCTATCTTTGCTGATCGAAGGTGGAGAAAAACTTTCTTCCCTCCGTCTTCGATCAGCGAAGATAGTGTGTGCCATTCCTAGAAACTGGAAGGGAATAATAATGATGGTATTCATGAGCGCAAAGCCTAAAATCAGAATACCACTATAATACAATTCCTGCCTGGCTTTCTTCCTGGATTGAAAGAACAAGTCCCTTTCATCTCTTTTTACCGTTCTCGAGAATGTGTAGCTCGCTTCCTTGCTTCTCTCGCATCTGCGAAAAGGCAAAGATCGTCCTCTGTGATGGCCTTTCCTACCCTTTTGGTGACCTCGGACAAATCGGTTTCATCTCACATCCCACCTCCAGCTTCTCGTGGGAAGCAGCACCAGAGCAACATGACGCACTTCGAGCTAGATGGAGTGCCCCGACGATCCGTAGCAAAATCGCAACCGAGCTTTCCTCAAACATCCCCGGAAAGAGGTTTTCTCGTGATGATAAGAAGATGCAGGTTAGGCATGACCGCGCACTGATGGAACCGTGGCTTCCAGCCCGTTCCTCTTGTTAGCCAAACTGCAGCACGACTGCAGCTTTCTTCTGATTGCGTTGGGAGAGACCATCAGCCGGAAGTGCAAAAATCGAGCCTTGTTCAGAAGCTGGGGGATAAAGAATGATATGCGCGGCAACTGAGCACGACCGTAAGGAGCGGAGCAGAAACTTCAGTTGATTCCAATCATTGCGCTGTGAGATGAGATTCCAGGGAGAATGCTCGTTATCCCTCTCTTTCGTCCCCCAAAGTCCGCGAGGAACTACAAAAGGGTTCAGCTGCACGAGATCCGTCTCGACATTATGAGGAAGGCAGATAAGAGATGCGCAGAAGTTTTTTACACGTCGGCTTACTCGAAGCGCAAATCTGCATCATAAAATAGAGTTCCGTCAAGTAGAAGAATAGAAATTAGGAGAGCGTGGAGCTTAATCGTGTGAAGCTGGAACCTGCTTTCGGCTCCCGAATCCAGCGAAGGATGAATCCCCCCCTACACAAATCAACCAGTTGAGAGAGGTGGAATAATCTGAATCAGGGAATCAGGAATATCTTCCTGCTGCTGCAGTTACTAAGCACTTGTTTCTCAAGATTGAAGAAATCGGGGGAAGTCGCGTTTCTCAGAGTGCAGAGACTTCAGTTGGTTCTTCAAAGGGAACGGCACGTGAAGGGGAGGAGGGGGAAGGGAGCCCGGCACTCGAAACAGTTCTACTTTCCTCGTGGTCTTTGATCATTCTGTTGGGAAGGGAGGAAAGGGGGGGAGGGCAGCACGGCAACAGTGGCGACCTCGGGATGGTGAGAGAACTTTGGTGGGAAATCTACCGTCTGCAGTACGGCGAGTCGTGGGGAGGCATGCAAGAGCACAAAGAACAAACAAACATGGAACCAAGCAAAGAGCGCTACGGATCTGATGAGCTGCAAGAAAGCTGCAAAACGGCAAAAACCGGGATGGGAAAATGACTGCAGAATTCCCGAAATTTCAGATGCAAAGACGGACGCCAGCACACAAATTGAAAAGCGGAAACAGCCTGAGGTCTCAACAAGCAAGTGAGTTCAACGAACCAAAGATGAATATCCTGAGTTTTGTTCATCCATTTATTTATCTATTTCCTTGGCAAGCAAAGGAGGAAAGAAAAGGATTGACCGGAAAGTTCCAAAATTGCAAGAAACTACCCGTTGCTTTGTTGCATTGGATCTATTATAAGTCTCTCATTCCCTAGAGTTCAACGGATTTTTTTTTCTTCTTCAGTGAATACAGAATTGACTACATTACCCAGGATAACCGATATGTGGAGCTCATGACTATGTGTTACTTTGACGTGTTGCATATACGCTCATGAACTAAAGCTTATCATTATTCGTGTGGCTGCAGGATCAACGCGTGCTCGCACGTTTTGCGAGAACCGGGAATTGCTTAAACAGACAGCATAGACTTTTCTTCCTGTACATAATTTGTACTTAGTCTCTGATGTACTGCTTCAATCAGATAGCCTGCATTTCCCAAGGAGCTCATAAAGCAAGGAGCAACACAGGCATTCCGAATGACACGATTTTAGCATCTGCTAAACTAGTTCCTCTGAAGAATGGCATTTGGGACGCTACAGTTGTTGGGAAAAGAAGCTGGGAGAAGATGAATACGTATTGCATGCTTAATCGCACTTGCAGTCTGGCGTTGAGCTTATCGCAGCCCCACTGATCCACAACTTTCGGATGTTTGGAGCATCTCTTCCGAGCATAGTCATCTTGTAGTCACGCGAAAATCTTCACCAAAAACTGCATCGCAAGCGAGTGGCGAGGCAGCTCTATTTTTGGAATCAGGAAGGAAATGGTATGTTCTCCATCCGTCCGGGACAGCCGCAGGTCACCTCGCTTCTTTCTCAGATCGCTTCAACGAATCCAAAGAGTCGCCTAATCTCTCGACTTCATTAATGAGCACTCAAGATTTAGCATTTTCAACCTAGCGACACAAGAACGCTACTAATTTAAGTTGTCCCAGGGCGGCATGATGAAAAAGAATTGCTGCCGGCTGCAGACAAGGCCGAAATTCAACCATTTTTGTCTTGGAGGTCTGATGCTTATGACAACAGCAAATGAAACAAGCACTTACAGGGACGACTGTTTCCCATCTAGGAGTAAAGAATGGTTATCCGGATTGTTTCTTCCTTCTGGATGATAGACTTTTTAGTGCCAGCTCTGTTTTCTTTCCTCCGCCATTTCCACGGGACATTCGATTTCCATCCGTATCGGCTTTTTATTCTCGCAGCTTTCCGATCCTTTGAATAACCAGAGAGCCGCAATGCTTTGATTGCCCAAGCCTCGATTCAAGTCTGCCTGTGTACCCAGAGGATGCCTGCCCCCGTTCATTCCAGTTTTCGGGTTTGATAGATCTTTCGATGATGCGACGATCAACTGTTAGTCTACTCAACGCATAGCCTCGAACCTACCTTCAGGTTTCGAGTTGGATTGCTATTACCAACGTATGATCAGCACCAGGATCACACGTTGGGATTGATCGTACATTCGGATGCTTTTTTGTTTTTTCTGGTATCTGTTAATGGACTCACGGACCGATAGCATAGAATGCTTCGTAGCTGGACGATGACCTCGATCGCTGGTCCCGATCTAATCCACTCCAGAACGATGCAGCTGTGCGAGAATCTGAGCGCGTCGCGCCAAATGAGACCGACACGTCGTGTGCACGCATCTGCACTCACATTTCCTTCCTTGCTTGTGCATCATGGGAGAACGAGTACCTCTGGTGAACATCGCCTTGCTTGATGATGACTTGCAGGCAGGAAATGAAGCTTCCGCTCGACGAATCGACGATTTCGTCCGACAGCACGCATCCTTCAACTTCACTCTGCTGCTTTCCTCCTTGAGCTCACTCGCAATCACAATCGGACAGCCGCCTCTTGTGAAGAAGGAAAGAGAGACGTGGTGTTCCTTTTGGAACGTTGGATTATTCCTAGGGAAGATCTGACCGTGAGATGGTTCCGTTCATCAAAGGAGCTGCTGGAAATTCGAACCCTGTGCCTCCCAGAACATCCAGAGAAGATTGTCCTGGCCGAAACCCTGTTTTCGCAGCATGGACTTGCGAATGCTTGGATCAAAACCAATCGGCACACCTTGGGTTTCTAAAGCTTTAGGAAAATTATGCTAACCAAATAAGAAGCTACCGCTTAACCAGTATATTCTCATTTGGGCCATCGACAGGCATCAGATGAACTGCACATCGTCCGAGACCAAGGGAACTTAACGGATTACGTACGATAGAGAGCTTGGACAAGGGTGCCTCAGAGACACAAGGAGTTGATAGATACATCCTGGATAATTAATTGTCTCATTCACCTAATTCTTTACAACCCTGCTTGCTTCAATTTCTTCTTTCTGCTTGTCCACTGTGCTCTTCTGACTTTTCGTCTCTTGTAAAAAAGTATCCTATTGAATTTTCTTGAAGGAATTTCCTAGAAAGAGCAAAAACCTGTTGAGGAGGACGGGAAAGGGTGGTTAAGAGATGGTGCCTGAAGAGTGAATATCGAGAGCATTGTGCGATGTAAAACTCCCGAAAATGCAACTCAGCAGGAAGCAAACAAGCACCTGCACGATGCATTGCAAAGTCTTCGTCCATACCCTGTGTCTATCTTGAGCGAAAAATGGAGGGTTTAACGAATAGCTCGGCAATTGATAGGTTTTGTTTCAAAGGAAAGACTGATTCATACCGAATACGCAATCCCTGGAAGAAAATTTACGCCGTTTTCAATTTCTCAAGAATTCCGTATTTCCGCCTTTTTTCTTCTCCAGACTGCAGGAGTGGGATAGACAACAGTGCTTATTGCTTTTTTCAGATTCATCATCCTGGGTCAACGGCACGCTTTTGAAATTCTCGAACTCGCACGCTTGGCCTTTCTGCGAGCCTCAGGTAATCACCAAGGCTGGATGTATATCCTCATATCTGCGCTCAGAGCCCACGCGTGTTCTTTTTCACTCTTCACATTGATTCTAGGAAGAAGAATTGATTCCTCCATCTGCTCCCATATCCCTTATTGGGAATAGCTTCTCGCGTAATCTCCCTCTGTCTGCCAGGAGTGCTCTGTGTTAGCATGAGTTTCGGTTCGTATTCACAGGTGCCAGGAAAACTTTTAGATCCATCATGATGATCCTGACATTACCCTGAGAGGATGAAACGTGTTCTCAGACGCCTTGCTACTCGAAAGATGCTCACTCTTGGAAAACTGCAACTAGATGACCACTGCAAAAAGGATAACTTTTGGAATCTATAACACCTAGATAACCACTGGAATCTATTCCCCGAACAAAAATTCGTGGAGACAGAGACAGGAGAAGAGGGAAACGAGTGCTCTGAGAGGGAGTAAGCAATTGTTATATAAAAGAAGGATGCCGACTCTCTCCAGCTGCTATCAATGTCACCAGGGAAGCACAAGTGTAAATGCCACAGAGTGTCGAATTGCCGAAGGAGGAAACTGCCGACTGAATGGAACGAAACCGCAATTCGATTCGGCTGTCAGTAGAAAAGAATGGTGACAACCTTTGCTCAGATCTCAAAAGGATAACTTTTCAAGGTTTTTATAAAAAAGGAAGAAAGAAGGAAAGAAAGAAGTTCCTCGTTTTGGATATTTAAGTAGCCGCGAGCTTGCGCAGGCAATGCTCTACAGCTTCCAGGAAACAGGTAAACCACCACCAAGAGATTCCTCTCTGAATCTTTAATTCTTTCTCTTGAAGAAACCGAAGGCCAGACACTGTAGTTCGGTGAACGTAAACCAGCAGGACTTTTCCTCAGAAGTTCAACTCTCGTTACGATTGCGAGCAGATCTCTGAGATTCGTGGTTTGGATGCCATGAGTCTCCCATTCCACTCGTACCAAGGCCCTATCCAGGAGAAGGCTTGCAGAAAGTGCAAAAGGTTGCGATGGAACTCCTCTTTTTAGATCCGATAGCCTGCCTCAAAGCTCATTGGAAGCCCAAGGCCCTCCCAAAGAGAATTCGTCGCTGAGCAGAACATCTGGACATTCGTCCTGAAGAGTCGGAAATCCCCCCAATGTTTGTGGACAGCTCCACGCTTCTCCTTCTGAAGTGGTAGGACTCGGCATTGCGGTTGTTGCATTGGAAGATCCTATGCAAAACGCACTCCACCACTGGACAAGAGGAAGTACTGGCCCAGACCGTGCCAGGTGCGGGGAAAGGGAAACCTGCCCGCTCCTGTTGTTGGATTATGTTGCCCTCCTGAGTGTCTGGAAATGCTTTGCTGCGGCCCTCCCATTCCAGATAGACAGCGACAGAGGGGTGTTGAAGTGCCTTTTCGCGCGCGACTCGATGTCGCTACAGCTTCCCTTGCAGCTTTGTGCTACCTCCATGCGATCGCGGCGGCGAGAAGCCGCGCCAGAAGAGGCAGTCGAATGATGAGCTCATCGCAATTGCCTGCTCTTTCGCGAGGAAGGAGACAAGATGGCCACATCTCTGCAAACAAAAGGAGGAAGTTGCCAACACCCTGAAGAGGATGATGTTGAGGACGCTAGGAAGAAATCTGTGATCCCTTCCTTTCCCCTCCAACATTTTTTTAAACAGAACTTTGTGTGTGTGTGTGTTTTCGTTTATCCCTTCCCCCACTTCTCCCGTGGGGACCTCATCGGGGAGCTGCTCATTATAAGCAGCGCCTCCGAGGCATTTCCCTTCGCAGTGATGGTGTGAAGCCACTACGAAGAAAGATATTTTTACATTTCATATGACTGTTTTTTTTTTTTTTGCAAATATTTTTTTTTTACAAGAAACGCCCCGGCGTGACCGGGTGAAAATAAAGCTCATCGGGTCACAGTTTGTGGCAAATTTTATTTACCAATGCAATTGCATTGCCTCATAGCAAAGCGACTTGCCTTCAGAATGCCTCAGCACTCTCATCACTGCTTGCATCTGTTGTAGGATGCGTTGACTTGCCCGTGAGAAGGACGTGTCTACATGCATGGCGTGATGCCGCTCCACCATTTACATTTTCTGGTGAGGATACTGGCGAGGAAATAAGTGATGACGGCTCTGACCTTCGAATTGTATACTGGGACTTTGCCACTTCCCTCGAAGAGTGCTCTCAGAATTCCAGTGTTTGGTCGCTGCTGCAGACCAGTCACCGCTTCATGACTCTCCAGTCCTGTGTGAGCATGGAGCACGCCATTGCCTTTCTGTTGCTCCATAGGACCTGCAAAACTGATCCTGCCTGTTGCCAGCGCGATGGTGCCTTGCGTCTCACACATGCACCCACCGTAGCACATAAGATCGACCCGCCCGACTGCTGATCAGTTTTGAGAACAGTAGTTCCAACCGCCCCTGGGATTGCATCTACCTGAGGTCTTCCCCAAACCTCTTGCTCCACGTCTGGTCCTTCCAGAAGGCATGTCAGGTTGAGAAGGAGCTGTTCAGACAACTCCCGTGTTGCAAGCTTTCCAGGTTCCCGCGTCCTGGCCTTCACATGATCCCGTATCTCCCTTGGTACGTGAATAGAATGGTTACCTTCTCATGGGCATCCCCACTCAGGGCAAACTTTTCGCAATCTTCGAAGGTGAGGCATGTTCTTCTCTGCAGCCTCAGACTACTCCATTTATCTCCATGACCATTTCGCGTGAGGGCAATTTGTAGTGCTGTCACGAGTCCATTATAAAAGCTTGACTCTCGTTTACCTAAATTACCGATAGAGTTTGCTCCATTCCTGTGTAGATACGAAGTTTAAAATAAATGAGGACGAAATCCAAAGGAAATGAAAATAAAAATCTGATAAACTGAAAATTGCTCTCGGATCTGCCTCGTGTCCTTGTAAAAAGAATATTTTTTTCTTTCCCCGTTGCCGAACTCGGCTCGCGTGCCACTGATCTGCAATCTTTCTTTTAGAAAGTAAACCCTCTGCGAGGTATCTGGAGTTGGTACACTAAAGTACTACTTGTTCTTGAGCAATGAATACACGGTATTCCAGGGAGTCCTTATTAAATGAATATGAATAAATAACTGCATTGTATACTTGAAGAATGCGAATCATTAAGACGAGCAATCACAGTCTCAGAGAATGCATTCAGAATTTTCACAAAATTATGAATAACATGGATGAGAGCATAAACAGCACGGCTGTCCTTGTGAGCGTGCCTGTGTACGTACGTACAAGCCCTGTATAATTAATACAAACAGTTATCAGCTGGGCAACTGATAAAGTGTACGCTTCAAAGAACTACTGGTTTCATGTTTCTAAGCTTCTAACGAAGAATTTCTTTAGTTTTTGAGCAACTGAATCATCAACATTTCCAAGGATATTAAACATATGGAATACAAGAAATAGAGCTGGTAATGAATGCAGTTAATGGAGTTCATTTCAAGAAATTGCTCGCATGTAGTGTTTTCTTTTTCTGATTATATGCAATGAAATCCAATTCTGCAATGCTCATCAAAAAGCATCATTTTTAAACATAAACATTTGCTAAAAGGCCTAATGCTGGATTTTAAGTTTTCAATCATTTCTTTGTGAGAACCAAAAATGGGGGATTGTTCTAGAGGGCTGCTGTCCCTTACTGCTTCCGCAGAGAAGAGACGAGAATCACACACGTGAAATGTGTCAGCAGCTCTTATCTTTGCACCGCAAGACTGTCGCTCGATCCGGGCAGTACGAAGACCCAGTCAGAGCACCTACGGAAATGCAAAACACAGCAACTTGGCATTCGAAAGGAGATCAAGAGAGGAAAAGGATAGCAAACAACCTGGATTTCTTTGTCCCTGAAACTGATCTAGATTCCTTCGCATTTCGGCAGTGCATCTTATACCTCTTACAATCTTGAGGATATTTTAAGCACATGAACGAACGGGCAAGATCCAGGGAGTGATGCTTTTTTTTAAAAAAAAACGAACTGAAAATCCAATGAAAATCCATAGGGATCTCACGAACAAAGATTTTGTTATCTGCCGAAGATGCTTCTGACATTCTGTTTTTCGTAACGCCATCTGCAGATGGCATTACAAAGGAGGAGAAACCAGTCAGTTTATGGGAAGGGGTTGCGTCACGCAAATCAAAACACACCTCTGGGCGGACATTGCGGTGAAACAAAAACCGGAAGTGACTAAGTTACAAGACCTAGCTCACCGGCCAAAGATGCATCTGCTTTCAACTTCAGTTCCATCCCAGTCTGATATCCCAGGCTCCTGAGATGACATCGCTTTTCCGATGAAGCCAAGTACATCTTGGTATTGCCACATTCAAGAGATTGAAGTGACATGGTTTTCTGCTTAGATGTTTGAGATACCCAGGTTGACAGCAAAGCACCGTATATGGACCAAGTGAATTGCGAGATTTCTTCAGCCTAAACGAAGCCATTGCCTCAGATGAAAATAAGAGGGAATCGGAGAAGTCGGAGGGACGATGGAAATCCTTGGGTTCTTCTTTTTTATTCTGTATGCTGTTTTCCTTTCAGCTTTTTTTTTTAAGAGTTTTCTTTTTTTTTTTTTTGGTTCGCTAAAGTAACCTCAAGAGCCGGTCGCGTGCCTCGCGGCGCACGTGGCTCTTTTACACACTGTTTTGTTGTTTCCACGCCTCTCCGCCCGCGGCAACCCGCAGAGGGGCGTGTAACAATGTAATTCTTCAGGATAGGGGCACCCCGAGAGGGGGGTCTGCCCTATGAATCCAGGAAGGGCTCGGAGTCCGTTCCTCTCACGCTTGGGGAGGGATCCCCCCCGGACGGGGGGGATCGCACCTCCAACCCTGGTTGTCTCCGAAGGGTAACCCGAAGGGAATCTCCTTCCTCATTCTCTCCGGAGGGACACCCCCTGGGAGGGGGTGGTCCTCTCCATTTTAACTTCTCTGAAGGGAACCCGGAAAGGGATCCTCTAGTAGGGATTTCTTCTCCGGAGGGAACCCGCAAGGGAACCGCTCCTGTTCACTCCTCTGAAGAGAACCCCGAAGGGACACTTCCGAAACTCAGAAGGGGCGCTGCAGCTTCCCGCAGGGGAAACGCTCTCGCTTGCTTCCTTGCACTCTGTGAAGAGGCGACGACTCAGAGGGTCCCCCCCGCAAAGGGGAGGGTCCGCTCCTTTGAACAACTGAAGAGGTGCCCGTGAGGACTCCTACTCCATCTTGAAACCGGAGGGAGGTTCTCCATTGCACGACAGGAGGGGGAACTCCCACTCCTTTATTCCTGGGAGGACCCGAAGGTCGACTCCCATTGTTTCGGCCTTCATCAGGAGTCTCCGGCTTTAACCACCGCCGGTGCCACGCCCGAATGATTAGGCCATTGCAGGAGAAACTCGGCCTCCGACGACGCAGTGGCGTCACAGTTTCTGCCGAAGTATTACGAACCCGCGACGCACGGTACCACACGTGGAAGCCTTAACCACAAGGCCTCCGACGCGATTTCTTTTGAGTTCTCCCTCTTCTGCGAGGGAGAACCCAAAAGAGACTTCTGCCTGAGACCTTGAAAGCAACTCTCCTAAATGAAATGTCCAAGTGTTGATAAAAGTGCACGAGATGCACTGTGACGCTTACGGTGGCGAGCTGCATTTCAAAAATGTATATATATATCATTTTTTTGGATAGCTCTGTCGTAGCGACCCCTGTTCTCAAAGGACGTGAATTATTTTGGTCCATGCAGTGATGAGAAATTAACAAATCGGCTAGTCTGAGATGCCCATTTGAAGCTAAAAAGTAATAGCTCTTGTGCCATAGAGAACCTAATGGAGACCTGGAACTGCAAAAACTTCGAAGGAAACAAAAGATCATTTGTTAATTAATTAGGGGTAAGAAACAAATCCGGAATTCAAATGTGGACGCCGATTCATTTAAACTCGGTGTTTGATGCCTGGTGGAACAAGAAGAGCATGGCATCAGCAACTTACCTAATTGAGACCTTGAAAGATGTCTTTGCATTTGCACGATCAACTGTTTTCTTGAAAAAAAAAAAAAAGAGTAAAAAGAGTCGTACTCAACTTCCATGAATTGAGCTTCCAAAATACACGTTGAACGGAGAACGAAAAATTGGAATAGGTAAGGAGTCACCGGGATTATCTGAGGTTACACGGAACAGTTCCCCTGAACCTCTTCTCAGGAACTCATTTTGTAACATCTCGGAATATTGCTTCTTAGAGAGGCACAGATATCCTGATGTGATGCACATTGCCTAAGGTCCTAACTGATGTCAGAAGTGTTTCTGCCAGGTTTTTGCTACCGCGCTTCTTTACGCTACAGAGGTAATTCCTCTGAGTTTGAGAACAAGAGGACGCTTATTGGTTGGCTTTACAGTGCTCGTTTGTATGCAGGGAGGTGAACATTGCGAAACTTGGGGAGATGGGAATCACAAAAATTCTTGTCTCCCTACTGACATATATCTAATTTGAAGTCACCGGTGAACGAACCCGACGCCTCTGCAGTGGTAGTGACGACACTCCGGCAGCGCTCGCATCGCCGAAAGAAGTGAGAGGCATGGTGACTCCTAACTGACGAACAGCTCTTATCAAGGGTCAGAGTCTCATAAGACGCGTTGGTTTGCACCGAGTCTACGGCTGCCTTCTCAACAGCGAGAGATGCCCATGTTTAGGTTTCTAAATGCTGTATGTATTAATCTCCTGTCCATCCGAGACCCCTAAAACCGAGCCAGCTAAAAAACAAACAGGAGATCGATCTTGCCGTTGGTGCCAGAAGTAGGATGGCACGCAATCGTGCGTTTGAAATCACTGTAGAAGGCACTCGCAGCTGCAAACCAAGAGATGCAGCCCTTGATCTACTGCATCAAGAAGGCGACTCACGTCCTAACAGTCGAGGTACGCTCGTGGACGTGCACTCGTCGCTGCTACCTGACCTTTTCCTGTGACAATTCGGAATCGCGTTACCGTGCCCGAGGCGTGCTGCCCATTCGGAATTACGTCAGCAGCATTTCAGAAGGAGCATGAAAACGTATCCACGCTCTTGTTTTATAAATGGCGTGCCGGGGGACAGGCAAAGACATAGAATGTTCAGCAGTCTTCACTGTCTGGCTGTTCTGTCCACTTCATCCTCCACTCGTGGCTTTGTTCTCAAGAGGATTTCTTCTCGGCGAACGGGAGATAACTTGTGCTTACAGCAGACTTCCTTAGAGCAGTGGATGTTGGAGCACAGCAGTTTCTTCCTGACTCTCTCTCCATAGATCGCTAAGAGTTCTTCAGTTCTCTCAGAATTTCGCCGTTTTTCGGTTCCTAAGATTCTGAAGATCCTTTTACGAAGTCGGAAATTCGAGGAACGCGTGCAAACCAGCTCAGCAGGCCGTTAGCGGCATTCGTCGTTCAGAGCAGCGGTGGCAGCTACTGGACGCGACCAGCAAGGAGACCCTCCGAGCGATCGAGAGCAAAACTACGTCGTCCACGCTTCAGAAGCCCGGGCTTTGAGGTTCGCTTAAGAGTAAAAATCAAGCGATTCGCTCAGCAAAATAGAAGCAACCTCCACTTTGGAGAGAAAGGTCGTGGACTTGAAAGAAGGCCTTCGCCATAACAAAGAGCATCGCCTATTCTTGGGCGTTCATCACGGACCAGTCGTTGACCTAGAACGGCAAAGATGGGGAAGTCGAAGAAATGCTAGAGGCTGTGGAAAATCCCTCCTCTGCAACTCTTTATGCAATTCGGAATCTTTGCAATTCCCTGGAATAGCGCTTTGCCTCCATCCCTCATACGGTACATTAAGTATCCCCTGGAAGGATCAAGAACGGCAAGCGAGGGACTTTTCGCAGCTTTCTCTGCCTGTCTGGTGGACCGATCATTCCCGGAACACAGGTTTCTCGAGTGTTCCTTCTTTTCGTCTTGAGTAATGAGTCATCCGAAGAGTGGGTGGATGCACGTGAGCCTGTTGAAGAGAAGCTCCCGCAGCTCACTTCACAACGTTTCCATTACCGCCTTTGCGGTGTGGAACGCGGATGCATTTTCCTTCCTGCAGGCAGGAGCGTCTCGGATGCTCTTCAGTCCATTTCACTTCCCCCCTCTCCCCCCCTCATTAAATGTGGAACAGCTGTATCCTGTTTCATCAGCTTTGATCGGATGCTAAAGTCACTGAAGTTCCTTTTGCTCGAGTTTCAATTGCTTAAGTTTCATTAGAGAAGGCAGCTAGCATTCTTAGAGGGAGTGGAGAATTGGCTCTCACCCTCCTCATGGGGGACGAACAAATGTTCCATCCCGAATCCATGCAAGCATCGATTACCGCTGGTTCGAAGAGTGAATTCTGCTAACGGACTGGTCTCTTTTCTGACTATTCTCTTGGTTCGTTTGTTTTTCTTGAACTTTTGCTTCTAAATCATCTCCTTCTCCAAATTCCCAAACTAATGTTCTCTATTCATTTTCATGACCAGCCCTCTCATCAGTTTCCAGATTCAATCTTATAATCTCATTGGGTAACTTTGCAGCCGAATTTGCAATTTTCTGAGCGTTTCTGATTTTTTTTTTACTCGTCTCCCAAAAGTGCTTAAAATCCATTGCTGATATTTTCCTTCATTCCATTAAGTAAATCTCTCCTCAAATAGCATCTCCGCGGATATCGTTCTTTAGGAGCGCTCTCGGTCTTCAGCTATGATGGTCTTAGCAATTTATAAATCGAAAAGCATTCACTTGTGGATTTCGAGGTGGTTAGCCGTGAGTGGTGTCATTGGCGTCACTCACTGTCTTCTTTTCGGGTTCATGAGAATGGAAGAAGGTCCTTAGCAGAGGAAACAAGAGAGTTTAGAGGCACGAAAATAGCTGACTCGATGGAACTGAGCCAATTTTAGCGTTGGAAGACAAACGGAAACAAAGTACAGGATCGAGTTCCTTTGGCAACTAGGTCAGGAAAAAAGATCTCGAAACTTCCCCTCCTGCTTTCCTTAGGCCCAGTTTCCTCATGCATCATGGATTACCTCCTGTGCGCCGGATAGACTGGATAATTAGTTACTGCTCTCACTTTCTAAATACGAATATGTAACAGCTACTCGTAATCACTAAGAATTCTCAAAAAAAGAATCACAAATAGATGAAGTCGAAAGAAGTCGCCGGTGAACGAACTCGACGCCCTTGCATTGAAAGTCCTCTTCGTTGCCGAAGCCCTTCGGCCAGCAACCTCGATAGCGGCCTTGTGCTGCCTTCGCGGGATCGTCGCCGCCTGGAGCACGGCTACGGGAGGACCACGCGACAAGAGTGCCATCCAATGCGCAGCCCAATTCCTGAGGAGGGCGTCGAGATGGCCCCACCTGGATCCGCAAATAAAGGAAGAGCTTGCCGGCATCCTGAGAAGGAGGATACGGCCCCAGCAGCAACAGTGATCCCTTCCCGTACCCTCCCACTCTTTTTTTCCCTCTTTTTGTTTAGTTTTTTGTTTTTCCCCTTCCCCCTGCTGCCTTGGTGGACCGAGCCGGTCTGCGAACCGGTGAACCGGCAGGCTCCGTGTTTCTTCGCGCGTGGCTGGAGCATTGCTACAGCCACTGACATCTTTTTCTAAAGTTTATTTTTAAATGAACGACCTGGCGAAAGCCGGGTGAAAATCGACGCCTTTGCAGTGGTGGTGACGACGCACCTGCAGCTCCCGCACCATCGAAAGAAGTAAAGCATGGCCACCCCCTAATCGGCGAACACCTTGATCAGGGAAACCGCGGGTGCCGTGTTGGTTTGCCTTGGATTTCCAGCCGCCGCCTCACCAGAAAGGGTGTGCGGGTGAATCGAAAAGCGCTTTACCTGATTCTGCCGATAGCTGGGCAGCGTAGAAATGCGAGAACGTATGGACAAACAACAGCTCCCCATCTCACTTCTTGAATGGCATGTCATCATGTGTACCCAGCAACACACAAGCAGGGACACAACAGCGTTGGAATGTGCCTTCAGGTGGCTTCAAAGTAAGGCATTTCGTTGGGGACCGTTTCCAAAAGTTCATTCTGCTTTGAGTATGCAAAATGAACTCTATCGGATAAGTTTCCGCCTTATCGGAACCTGGGCTACATTGCTCATTTTGCAGAGCCTTCAGCTTCACCAACCAGGCTTGGATTGGAAGCACGAACTGGAAACCAGTCTTGAATTTCCCGCATCTGATACTCAGGGTTCTGGGCTGCAAACTTCGGAGAAGTTGCCTGGTTCTCTCGGAAGTTTCGTTTGCTTATGATAGCAGGAAATTCTATCATGACAGGCGGGAGATTGGAGCAATTGGAGCTTCTCTCTCCCTATAAAATAAAGATCTATTTACCAGAAGAAGAAAGCAGATCGACAATCAGTGAGAAGATAGCTGATTTCTACAGCAATCCATCGATTTTTTCCTTGAGTAAATTTGAGAGGCTGTTTGTCTTTCTCTTTGCTTTTTTTTTCTTTCGTTTCTTGCAATTACAAAGGAAGAATACGAATGACTACAAAAGGATACTCTCTCTTGGCTGTTACCTTGAAGCTCCGTAGGAAGAGAAGCACAAGTGTTCACCCATAAAAAGGCTCCAAGTGTTCGGGCTAAGATGATTTGGATTTCCAAGAGTGAGGGAATTACACAAAGCGGAACACCAGCTCTGTACGAGAAAATTTAGTACTGTACGAGAAACGCGGCATTTTCTGTTGCAATATTGTCCCTGAACCTTTCTCGTCTGTCAAGGAAGAAATGTCCGGTTTCCGTTTTTTTTGAAATCCTTCCTGTTATCCGATGCGTGCAGTGGTGATTAGAAGGACTCCCAATTTGTTAGTAAATGTGAATAGAGGGCGGCGTACCATTTTCTTGAATCTTCCAAATGTACACAAATGTCCATCCATCACATTAAGTGACCCAACCAGCGTGTGTCAGTCCGATTCTAAGAACTCAAACCTCGGTGATGAGTTCCCGTCGCTTCACATTTTTCTTAGCCGAAAAACTTAAAACTAGACTCTCCTTGTATTTTCACAGAGCGTTACGTGGCCGAGGTGTTCATTTTCCGGAAATCGTGTCAAAGGTTAGTGCTGTCTATCTTGACTGTCTTGAATTGAGAATCCATCCTTTTCAAATGCGTCACCATCTTGGTTTTCTCATTGGTCTATCGGAAGAAGAATCCATTTTTCCTTATAGGCATTTTCAAATCTGGTTTCAAATCACATATGGTAATGGATGCAAAAACTAAAATTAATCCCAAGATTTCACCAGTTGTCTCGGCGATTTTCGGAATACATGTCCTGGAATCTATGCTTACTTAATTAACCATCTCCTTCATTTCATTTCGATATCAGGAAACTAATGACTGAAGGATAATGTTGCCGGCATTCATCTGCATCTCTACATATTTCTTCCCGTGCTTTACAAGAAGATTTTGGGAAACTTATTTTCTAGAGACTCCAGTCGAGAGTACTCTCTCCAGTTCTTTTTTTTCATGTTCCTGGAGCGTCTTTGGATTCCCCGCATCCCCATCGATACATCTACCATGTGATGACTTACCCGATCTCACACCAGAGTGGCGGACGATTCCTGTTAGGTGATTTCCGTATCCCAATCACCACTCTCAAACAAAATCACAATTGAAACCCGTTTCAAGTAAAATGAGTTACATCTATAGATCCAAACTGAAAACCCTGTTCACTATATCCTCTCTCGTTGCTTCATCCCAGTTGGAGCTCATCCTCGCTCTTCAAGGAAAACATTTACTCCCAATGCATCAAAACAGAGATATGCAATCGTTGAAGAATAAAGTTCCTCGTGGATTATCTATTGGTAAGCAAATTCCCAGAGTAGTACTCACCACTCACGAAGCAGCTCAGGTTTTTTTCCGTCTCTCTTATGTATCCATCGTCTGTACGAAAATATCTAATTCTGTTTTACAGCAGTGGTCTCCTTTATAGATTAAGTAACCCTGCAACCGAATCACATATGCATATATAATTTCTGCTTATAAAGCCTCAAAGGCTTTATAAGTAGAAATTTCACTTACAAAGGACAGACAGCAGCATTCCTTCTTTTTTATGCTCTTCTCTTCCCCAAAAACAGATATGCAACGCCTTCTTTAGATTTGGGATGCTTTCATCTGAGAGCCAGGTCTGCAATTTGGGATCTGTTGCTTCTCTCTTGCAGAATTTGCAGCCTTTCACTTTTCCAGACTTCCACTGCGAACAAAGAGTTTCTGCGGAGACCAAAGTATTTTCTGAGGATCCAGTGGGTTTTGGAAACGCCCGGTGGCGTAAACTCACTCTTCACACTGCTGCGTTGGACAATCGCGCTCAGGTGCAGAGCAATAAGGTTTGAAAGCAAAGTCTTCTGCACCTGAGAAGCGTTGGACTGCCCAAATTTTGATGTGTTCAATGATGCTGAAAGGGCGATGCGAGCAGGCGGCGGGGAGGATTTTCACGACTTCCCTCGCTTGACTCTTCCCTGAAACTCTTTTTTTCTCAAGGTTCTTCCGTTGCATGCGGCGACCCAACAGTGTTTCTGGTACACGTTCCGGGAACACCATGTGCCCTAAAGCACCACCTGATTTGCCCTTCCTTCTTCTTGAGAATTTTCAGCTCCTCAGTGTTTCATCATTTCTCAGATGCCAAGGTCCTAGAAATGCTGCAACTATTGCTCTTTCGATAGTGCGTGCCACTTTGGAGAAGACGTATACAGAGTCAGCCCTCCGTGCTTCCTCTCCTACCTTTCTACTTCTTTATTGTCTCTCCCAGTGCCGCTGATGAATAGAAGTTCATGGAAACAAGCGACGTCCACTGTGACCATCCTCCCTTCGCTCTGGAGCACTAGATCTGGCTTGACTCTGCATCTCCTCCCTGAATACTCTGACTAAAGGCCGTTAAACCCCCTAGTGTTTCAAGTCAGCCCTCTTCATGTAGGTCTCCAGACTGTGACACCTCCTTGTAACCATTGTCTGGTTGCTGATGTATGTGTTGAGAATGCGACGCAGAGATTCCTTCCATCTTCCCCACCTCCCGCCGTCCCTGGACTGGTGATCGACGCCCGTGCAGGCAAAAAGATAAACCGTTACTCATGGATAACCTGCAACCGAAGGTGTTCGCCACTAAATAAAAAATCCCTTGTTCGTTCCTGCAGCTCAGGGAGCAGTACGAGATCCTCCAGTGGCATTGCTTCATCGGTGCATGGTTCAAATGCATCAGCACAGCCATTCATCTGAAAGAAGGAAAAATTACCGAAGAATGTCAAAGTCCGTGCACAGGGCATTAAAAGCTGCTGATCCTCAATCATCTTTGAGATGCCTCTGGAGAGAAAACGCGGAAAACTCACCTTTCTATAAGCGATCCATTCGGTCCCGTCTTTCGGATTGAACGGCCTGAAATGAAGCAGGACTTCAATTTACAAGTGTCTCCAAGGAATCTCAATTCCTGGTTTCTCGATCCTCATCTGTGGCAAAAGGAATTTGGGTTCCCTCTCCTCCCTCCTTCCTTTCGTTTACGTTTACAAAGTTCGGGAGAGCTCAGGTCTGCCAACGGTGCTCCGCGGAAAAGCTGACACGGAGACGGCCGCCTCGATCTCTGCATAGCGTTCGCACTTCTCGCCAGATGCAGAAGCTCCCGTTCACGAAGGAAACGCGCGGCATGCGTTAAGGAGAGCGTAGATCCTCCACCTGCACCAGTTCCTCCTCGCCGTCAACGGAGAAATCAGGAGCAAGCAGATCCGAATGAAGATCTCTCGTTTCGTGGAAGGAAGATGCACATCCCCCGCTTGCCTCGAGATCTATGCTAGACACCACGGAAGGCCGCAGACTCGTAGTAGCTCTACAGCATCATGCAGACGTTTCTCCTTCGAAATCTGCTCTCAAGGCCAATCTAAGGGAAGACAAGGAGGGAGGGAGCTCCGTTACTCCTTCGCCGCTCCTTGGGAATTCGACCTATCCCAGTAGAGCTCTGAGCATTCAGGAAAGCCACTTTTTTTTTGTTTGCTTGTCTTTCGAGATATTTTGCCGTTCACGTAATCCTGCTTGGGAAACAGAAGGTGGAACAAGGTTCAGTTTCTTGCGATGCAGAGTTCGGGTGAGTCCAGTTTCCACATCCTGTCACGAAAGCTTCGCCATTGCAGCAACCGTAAGGAAGTTCGCATCGAAAAGGCAGAACTACATTTTGGATAACAGTTCATGAGTCTGGGATTTCCTCCCCAAGGCACACAAACAAAGAAATCAAACCCAACACTCCTCTTTCTTTGGAAACGCAGCGTGTTACTGCAAGGACGAGGGAAATCCTGGTTTCCGGGAAAAAAAGGTGACGTCGCTTTGAAACCGCCTATTGACTCTGCTCCAATGCTGCAGAACGTTCATCTCCAAAGCATGAGGAACGCATCGTATGGCTGCACATTTTCTTCATCCGCTTGTCAACTGCTTCCAGCTAGGAAGCTTCATAACCAAACTGCACACCCACGAAAAAATCCTCTTCCTGCAACCAATCGCGTGTTCTGTATGCTGCATCACACGCGCCGCAAATCACACCAACTGTCGCATTCAATCCGTATGGTCTATAGCCAGCGTCCATTACTAGTTTAGTACTCCTGGGAGACCATCTGGAATTTTTGTCAACTTCTTGAATGTATTTCCTTTCGAGTTCACTTTGAGTAAATTCCCTTCGGAGGATGAGAGAGTATCCAAGTAAATTGTTTTCCTCGAAACCCATATGAACAGGAATTTTTCTCCTCCCCAGTTGTTTAGAACCTTGAGTGCCTTCGAGGCACAAATCCTGTTCCTATTCATCTCTCGTCCGCTGCTGCGATTTTTCCATCCGACTGTCTCCTCTGGAAGCGAACTGTTATCTGTAAGATTTCAACAAAGTTCCTCGAAGGATTGTGCCATTATAATCTTGAGGAAAGGCTACTTGACCTTTCAGAGGAACGTGGTCTGAGCAAGTAGCCGTTTACTGACTTCGTATTTTCTGGAACACCTTCATTGCATCTGAGAAGTAAACAAGAATAATTCGTGAGAACGTGAGCGCTCGTTCATACGTGCTCATAATTGGAGATTCACTTTCTTCGCAAGTGTGCGTTTTCTTCCCTGAATTTCGCTCTTACCTCCAAATTCGGAAAAACACACACACGCACACACACACAAACAAGCAAATGTTGACGCTGATTGCAGTGACAGAAATTTGTTCCCTTTTGTTTCGAAATGAAGAGACTGAGTGGCCCAACCGAAAATTCGCCAACGACTCTGGACCTGAAACTTCCAAATACGTGCAACTTTCGAGGAAGATTCACTTTGTGTCCACCCTCCCACCCTACCCCCTTTTTTTTCCTTTCTCCAGACATATTCCTTCGTTCTCCGTGAATTTCAGGTGGAAATTTGCTGCTTGAAAGAGGAAAAACTGGAAGACAATCAGCTTTCCAGATATCAAACCAAGAGCCTCGAGGAGTGCACGTCAAATGGCAAAAACAAAAACAGGCTACTTGATGGCGGCATTCCTACGGAATCCTGCCTGCTATTTCGAGATTCAACGTCCCTATTTTACATTTTTGACTGCATGGTCTTTTAGCCTTCCACGTTTGATATTTCCCTATTCCGAAAAGGCTCCGCGAAAACTCCGCAGGAGCTTTGGGAATTTGTAATGCACTCCATCTACACTCCAGATGAGGATCGGAATCTTAGGTGTAACGAAAGCCCTTTATTTCAGGAGTAACTGCTCCATGTCTTCGCCTATCTCAGAGAATCCCGTATCGATCTTCTCTCCGTCCGTTCTCTGGGAGGATGCCCTATTTCCCGCATCGGGCGTTCTCGACGTTTTCAAGTGCAAACACTCAGGCTGGACTCAAGCACCTTGAGTAACCAAGCCCAGCGTTCCCTCCTGGATTCAAAACAGCAGAAAACGGAAAGGGAAAAAGGATACAGCTGGTCCCTGTTGTAAGCTCCATCTACGAACCCTCTATTGCCGAAATGGATGCGCCCAGCGCCGACGAGAAAGTTGCCGTTTCCTGCAGCGATCATGGCTTTCCCGGACAGAGGTCACCACGTGGCGGCAGTTTCCTGTTCCGAACACAACGAGCACTTCGTTATTCCATCAGCACCGCAGGAAGCCAGGATAGAGAAGGGGAAGAAATGGCTACTGATGGATGCGGATCCCTTTTACGCGGGAGCATCCTTTGCTGAGCTGCTAGAGACGACGTTGCTGTCGCGGGGAACTCGGCTGGACAATGCTGAAAGGCACATCGACCCGCACTTGCCACTCTCGTGAAAGACAGGTACCCAGCGGGCGTAACAAGCCAAGCAGCGTAGCCGCACGAAGGCAAAGCCTCCCGCCCGCGGCATCAATGTTGTTAGAGACGTGATTCTTTGACGGTAATCCCGTCAGACTATGGTCCAGAGTTTCAACATTCTCCTCCCCTCCCTATGCAGAGATGCTCTAGTTCGTTCCTTGTATCTGCAAAAAAAAAATGCATCAGACACCGGGAAATAAGGAAAATCTGGATCCCTGCTGTAGCATTCCATGACTTCTCAACCACCGCCTGCCCCGTTGCTGCTATGTCCATCAGGCATCACAAGACGCCACCGACAACCAAGCTTTTTCATAGGCTGCAAACGGCTAACAATTAAGCAAATAATTCGAAGGTTCTCGGGATTTCTTTTCACTCTTGAAGACAACTGCACACGCAGGATTAGTTGCGGATGCTCAGTGCGATTTCGGAAGGGATGCTGCGCTACAGTGACGGCCCCCCTCCGCGGTGTCCCCGGCTTTAGAAGCACCGCAGATTGCTCGAGGAAAATGCCGAGGTTTACAATCGGTCATGCCGGAAGGATCACGACTGCATAATCTCCCTGCCTCTCACTCAGCATCAACTTGCGGCCGCAGAAATCGCTGGAAATCGTGGAGCATCTACTAAAGTCTGATCATCCCTCCAGCAGCAGCGCTATCAAACGCCTGCAGAAATGATATCTTGGAGAGATGGTTCACGATGCTTACCGGAACCCAGCGCGAAGTGATCCAGGATGTCATGAGACCTTTGGTACATCGATTGGAGGAGGAAGAGCTCGATATTTCGGCAGCATGGCTGTGTTGGCTTGCGGGAGTCGCCAAGCTCATCGTGAGATGGAAAACGTCTCCTCTGGCGGAACGAGCCACTTCAAAAGATTTGGCTATAGGTCCGCAAAAGTGAATGGCATTTCTCTCCATCTCCCGGTTACGTGCTGCTGGGATGCGGAGGGCTCGGTCAAGGATAGGAACGCATCGCCAAGGCATTTCGTTTCCACGATGCCTCTTCAGAAGACTGGTTTAGAAAAATCTCCGCTCCTCCAGGGCTCGCCAGTCGTCTCCTCGTCGACGATCCTCTTACATGTGCAAGCAATGATGACCACCAAAATGAACGAAAAGGCAGTCTTCTATCATCTCCATCGCCTATATGCAGAGGGAAGAGAGAGGACCCGATGTGGTGTTCGAAGTTCAAGGGAACCTTTGGACGATTGTGGACAAACTGACAAACTGAGAAATGACGTGTGTGATACCGGTAAGCACACACGTCATTTCTCCCATTCCTTCTTCATTCCACAAAGTCCCTTGGAAATCCTGCCTAGTACTGCGAGGACAGGTCATACCATTCCCTATTTATTTATTCATTGTCCCTCACACTTCTCCCTCTACTCTTGCCGAGTTCTATCCCCGGTGAGGGTGGTCTCTTTGGGCCGACAGATGCCGGTCGTTAGCTGTACGTCTTTCGATTCATTTATCTATTCCAGATAAATGCCTGGAAATCCGAGGTGAGTTCACACCATAGCTGCGCGCATGTTTCACCAGCACTCCCTTGGACTGCTCGGATCCTGCGAGTTGCTCCGGTGATCCTCTCAGTTTGGCATAGAAGTCTTTGAAGCACGTGTTTCCCGTTACCATTGAAGCACGGATTGGATGACCAGATGCGACCTACCCCCGTTCCTGAATAACTTCTGATTCTCTTGTCAAACCCTGGAAACCATTTCCCAGGATTACGCAGAAGTGGGGAGACAGTTATGTTTCCGGGTATCCGATGGCTTTCTCAGTCAGCAAGGAGCCTATGAGTAGTAGCGAGACTAGGGCCTGCGCGGCCGAAGGATATAATTCCACCCTATATTACAAGGCAGAGTATACTTCTGATCCTGCATAGGTGGGGCTCTTCAAAGAAATTCAGCGTTCTTGGGAAGGGCTTAGCGAACCTCCCTGCTCTGATCATTCTTGGGGTTGTCGGGACGTTTGCTCTCAGACAACAGGCATGAGATCGTTTGGGATGCCACCTCTACAGGGGCAAATATAGACAGGGGAACCATGCAAGCACGGTTCTGCTCAGGACTGGATGCACAAAAATGATGAGGACCATGGACTAAATAAATAACTAAGTAAAGATGATTGCTGAGACGCCACCGGGATGCAAACAGTCCAATCCTTCCACTTCTGAGTTCTCATTTTCTTCGGGAGATTTCTTTTCTGCCGCCTGCCTCCAGATGAGGCCGCTTCCCAGCACATCACATCGTGATAGCTTCCAGAAGATTAACCTCCTTCTCTCCTCTTCAGGCGTATCCCCACGATACCAAGGGCACACCACAGATTCAACACTATCGCGACCATAAACATACTTTGGAAGAGGTGTTGTCCAAAGAGGTGTTGTTCTTCTGCGAGAGGGCTGCGGCTAGGCCTATTACATCCCGAGGGAAGGTTCCCGCACTCCAGCAAGAGAGCGGTGTGGTTTCGACTCTACTGGTGGATCTGCTTCTAAGGGAGAGAGGAATAACGCGAAGCTATACAAAAAGAACATGGGGAACCGTCTGTTCCTCTCCAAAAGCTCTGTTCCACACGTCCCCACACTCAGTGTCCACGTCCCCTAGCTGTCCAGTCGGTCATCCAGCCATGAAAAAATCCCCCCACCCATCCAATCCGACAAGCGATTGGATAGTTCTATTTGAGGCCACAACGAGATTGTCATTCATTCGGAGGAGGGAATGGCGAGTGAATGGCGTTTGCCAACAAGTAAATGGTATTTAGTGCCATGAGTGTAGGCACACCTCAGATCTCTCAGTGTCAAAGGCACACTGAGAGATCGGCGATTCACAAAAGCTGAAGAGAAGAGGGTAAGAACAGCTTCGACTTTCGAGGACTCAGTGAGCAGCTCCCTAGAGGTGATCGAGAAAGTCCTCAGTATTTGAGGTTATCAAAAAAACAGAAGCATAGTCAGAGGTGTCATTCCTTCGTAAAGACAGGAGTCTTGAGTTCTGCCATTGATTTGGCAGATTAAAAGTCTCACTCCAAATAAAGAAACCAATGAATCGACAATGGAATCAAGAAAAGCTCCTCACAAAATTCCAGAACAAGTCCCAGGCAAGAACATCAAGGAGGACGCATTCTCATAAGAAAAGATGAAGGCAAGATGAAGTCTCGTGAATTCAAAAAACTGCTGGCTCCTGAAAAAAAACAATCGCCAAGACGGAGTTGTCAGAAGAGCTTATCCAGCCAGAGTTATCGCGGAAAGGAAAAAAAAGATTTTCCTTCTACATTTTTGGAGGGAAAATTCAATTTTCAGAAGATGCTGGACCACGAGCATTTTTGCTTGCACGTATCTATGGCACGATCTACTTCAACTAACAAAGAAACCACGATACGTTCTCAGCATCGCTCGCTTTGATAGATGTCCCGTCAGAAAGGGGCTGATCTAATGAATACCTCTGAAACGCAGGGGATGTATATCTGAGAAAGAAGCTATGAGTTGTTCCTGGATCCCTGGGAACCCAGTGTCCTATTCCGGTCGTTACTGTGGCGAAGCATGCTCTAAATACGTTCGAGTCCACGTGGTTCGGAAGGATTCACCCTCTGTTGGAAATGTGAAAATGGGCAATGGGTATCCCACGTCTCCAGTCAATCCGACTCAAGGGGATGAAGGGGTAGAAAGAATCCTGAACAAAACGGAAACTGATCCTCTGAATAAAGCGCTGTCACGGACTCAGGTAGGAATCTGAGGTGGATCTCGACGTGAGTGCTAAAATCCATCTTTGATATCTGAGGACGAGAAAGATCCATAAGGAATGAAAGCATCAGTAAATCATCTCAAATCCTGAATTGAAAAATGCCCCAAAAGATCCTTGCTCGTCGTCGTCAGTATAGAACCTAAAGCTCACGGAGCCCCTTAAGGGAACTGTTTTCTGACTTATGAGGATGACCTTCGCGGAATCTGAAGATGAATTGCACCTGCGCCTTCGGATGCTGAAGGCATTGGTGGACACTCTCAAGTGTTCGCACTTGCACTTTGAGGCATGACAACCATGCAGAGCTAGGAACACCATTTTCTCCATGAAATAACAAGACATCCCCTCTCTGCAAATGCATCAGGTGCACAGGTTGGGGAAAGACGGTGAGTCTAGCAACGCTCTCAACAGATCCGACTAAGCATCAGCTCCTAACCAAAGCAGTCGGGATCCTAGACTCTCCACTGTTTCCGTGACAAAAAACGGATACCGCGAGAAGCTTCCGTTATCCGATTTTGATACAATATCAGATGCTAGGAATTTTCAAGAGAGCTAATTAAGCCTTCATTAGCTTTAACATCAGGAAATCTTGTTTGCCTAGTAGGGCAGCCAATGAATTTCTATACACCTACCGGACGAGAGGATGCCTTGGTCTTCCCAGCCTGCCGATGGGAGCTGACAGCTTCTCGAATGATAGATGCTTCAATCTGTTGACATCTCTGCATCTAGGAATTTGTTTTGAGGCACTCCGCAAGTAGCAGTCAACAAGAAAAATACGAAACTTGCTGTTGGACGATGATTTGGAAAACTTCATGTTTGGATCAGTCTCTGGATAATTCGCTTATCCCAGAGGTGATGTAAGAAGCCCAAGGACAGTAAGCAAACAGGACTTCATCCGAATAAAGTCTTTGACGTCAGAGACGTCCATGACGAGGTCATTGACATTAGAGAGCCCAGAATTTCCATTGATCATCCAATATTTGACAGGTACATGAAGCTAACATCTAACTTATGTGCTCTCCAGAGCAGAGAAACAGTACTTTTCTCCTGATACAAAAACATCCTGCCTATAGAAAAGCCATGCCCTGTGTTGTTCAGCACCGTCTTTCCGGCCACTTTCTCTTAAACGAGGGCAACATGAAACTTGCGCACTACTGCTGCATACATTTGCATCAGGATTGCTGGTTCGTACGTGTAATAGATTTCTGTTGCCAATATAGGTCACACTCATTATAAATATGTGTATTCAACCTTCGTCCATTACAACGATGAACCAAGAAACAAATCAAAAGGGATAACAACAGAACACTGGGAGCTCCTTGCTTTCAGTCAACTCATTTCCGAGATAGACCCCAGGCTATCGTCGGATTTTGTCGTGCAAGGCGACAAACAAGTGTTTATACTTTAAGTAACTTGCCATTTTGAAAGCTACTGAGCATCCCTACAAGACTCCAGGAAGAAAACGGAAGGGTATTGCCAGTGAAGGAGTGCCCTCATCAATACGTTGCAGGATCCGGCAGCGCAGGGAACCCAGGTAACAAGTAGGCAACTGTCATCTCTAGTCCATAGGGGCAGACCTCTCTGCGGCTAAGAATGTCAAGGATATGCGGGGTCATTTCGTTCAGTCACGAATCCTTCGGTCACGAGACTACTCACGCGACAAAGCTTTTCTGCGTGCACTTCCATTATCTTCATCCAGGTGTCCACCGCCTGCTGCTTTCTATAGGCAGGATGTCAGGCATTAAAATTCGTAGAATAGGAGAACATTCGGAAGTGCAGGTCCAACAATGAGGTCATTTTTCCAAGAGAAAATACCACATCCCTGCCATCTTCGTGCGCCTACGCTGCAGTATTCAAGCCAGTACTTCACAACCGATGGTACGCTGCAGGGTGAATGGGTCTCAGGAAGCGTACACACCAGGAAGAGCTCATCATAACATGATCACAGGGGCTTGTCGCCGAGACTGCACTTACAGTTCAATTTTTCTTAGTTCTTTTCGTCATTGACTCCTTTATGTCGTTGAATGATCTTCACACCTTCTTCGACCTGTACTAATAAGGTTTTACTACCTCTCACGCTCGCTTCCCTATGAAATAGCTTCTCAATCCTGAGTGGTTTGAAGCACTTCCGAGATTCATCACTCGAGAGTGGTCAACTTTTATACGGCCTCTGTGTCCATGACTCTAATTTCGACAAGTCTAGAAGATGTTAGCCCTGTTAGTTGAGAACCTTGAATCACACCACCGAAAATCAGAGGAACTTGCAGAAGTTAGAAGAGCTTGTTCACACTTGCCCTCTCGATGACTCTCATCCTTTAAGCTGGAAGAACTTGCAGGTTGTGTGGAATGCCACTACCACCACTTGGTGGTTGATGGGAAAAGCTGATTACTGTTTTTTAAATCGGCCGAAAGGCGTTACGTATGAGAAAGACCGTCTGCAAGGAGGCATCCACATTTAATGCAACTATTTATTGAACGCTGTCTTTTGTGACTGTGTTCGCGACCTTAGAGCAACACCAGAATTCTAAGAAACCTTGGAACATTATTACCACTGGAAGAATGTGCAGGAAACTTTCTTGAGGGCTTACCTGCTAACCTATTCCATGTTTTCCGTAACCCGCCACAGGCCTTAGGAACATCCAACGAATCCACCGTATCCTGAACTTACGGAGTTAGTAATCGTTCCCCTAGAATTCTTTGCCCTTGGTGTTGAAAGGTGAGAAGGTGCCAGCTCGTTCTCACGCACATTCTAATGGAAAAAATTTAAGTGACGACTGAAGATGCAATGCATTACTAATAGCACAAACGTTATGAAAAGCAGCTTCCCGACACAGTCCATTAGGTCTGTGAGGCAGATTCTGCACCTCGCAAGTCTTACAGAATCTTTTTCAAATGACACTGAATCTGGAGCCTTTTCACTTAAAGAAGTAGGCAAACAAAAGCCAAGGGCTGGAAGAAGGGTCATCAAGAGTGTTCTATATCATGCCCTCGCGAAAGAGGAAATGCCTTCGAAGAACGGACTAGGATCTTTCTCTGCCTTTCGGATGCAGGCGATAAGTGCTTCTGCAACGTAAAAACCGCCCATAAACATGGCAAGGTGCTTAAAAGTACCGATCACAAAGATGCAATCTGACTTCCCCTTTCAGGACATTCCAATAGACTTCAGACTGCAGACAACACTGCAGATTTCGTCATGCTGTGCTGCATATGCTCTCTCTCCGACTTCCGTTCTTGGAGCTGGAAGCTCCAAGACTTAAAAAAGCAGCAGGCCGAGTGGCTGTCTGCACAAGCCTACAAGGCCAGCTTCCAGGGACAGGAGGTTGTCAGTTCAGCCATAGTCAGCCGATATCCCTTCATCACCAACTCAAAGATGCTGAAGAGCATAAGACTCAGGCTGTCCCTTTGCATGATTTCCTGCTCACGGGGCTGCCGCATATGTAGAGACCGTAACGAGAAATATTCGCTATCTCATTGCGCTAGATAGAATGCATATAGATCAAGATATATGCTGGGAGGTCGAAGCATTCCAGGAGTTCCAGAAGGAGTCCTAGATGAGCAGTCGAACTCTTTCTGCAAATCGACTACAACTGCCAAGGCTTATAGCATTTCTACCGCTTTCGGTCTCTCCACCAGGGTCTAAGCAGCACTTGCTGTTCTGGAACCCTCCATCTCAATCTCATGTTGCAGCTAAAGCCAGAATTTTCAAAAAAACAGGTTTGTCTCCACGGATAGCAGCATGAGGTTTGTTACAGTCTCACGAAGAAGCCTGCAACTCTTCTGAGCAGCACCTTTCGGAGTTTCGAGAGCAACTTGACATCTGAGTTCACCGGGATGATCGGTCACCAGTAGTTTGGTATGTGTGGGTCTTCACTGTTCGGCAAGAGACGCACTTTGGTTGAGCGAAAGGAGGCAGCCACCTCTTATGTCTCCTGCGTTAGCTTCTAGGCTCTCGACATCAGGGAACCTAGCTCCACACGGGGCGCTGGAAGAAATCCGTATGCAAGCCATCTTCTGCTGGTGTCCTTCGTCTCCCGACCCCTTCGATGGTGTCAAGGATTCCTTTCGACGTGAAGGGCTCGTTAGGACGCGAGCATTCCTCCTCACTGAATAAGAAAGGGGCTTCCAGGAGACAATCAGCCACTGCGGGAGACTGCGCCTGAGAGCTATCTCCGCAAAGAGCGAGAATTAGTAGCATTTCACCTTGCATCACACCTCAGCTGGGGTCGAGATTTCGTGACTCAGCTTGTTTAGGACCCAAGTGTCTGAAGTTCTCTCCTGAACGGATGCAGATGCAAGCATAGTTTCGGAGGTCGGTCCGCAGAGAGACCGCAAGACATCCCGCCGCTCCCTTAACGGTCTCCCTTAGCACCTTCCGCGCACTTCCATGAGGAAATTATCCGAGTGTGAAGGACCGACCCCCTCGCACAGCCTCAGGCGAGTGAGAGGATGTGCTGCTCGCCCCGCCTTGTCGCGGTGCTGCTGAACGGTCCCAAGTGGGTATCCTGTCACCCAGTCAGCAGGAACCACTGGCTGCAAGAGTCACTGGAAATGCGGAGGTTCCTTGAGAATCCTGTCGGAAAACAACGCAGCTGGCGAACGAATACACGGTCAAAGACCTCGGTCAGGGTTTCCGAGGAAAGATCGTCTTTTGGGGGATTTTCCGTGGAAGCTTCGAAATCCCATGATTCCTGATCTGTTACCAGATCTCCGCCATCTTGCCAGTGGCTGCTGGGGCCTCCCTCGGAGCGAGGAATGCCAACATACCTCAGAGAAGAGAGTCCCCAAGCATCATCCGATGGTCCTCACGGAGAGGCTGAGGAACAGTGGAAATTCTTATCCTCACGTGCTGCTGGAATGCCCCAGATGCTGCAGTAGGAAAACTTCAGCTCTGCTACGATGCCCTTCCCCCAGGACCTTCTCTGAGTAGAGTTCACCCACCCGAGCTAACCGGTTGTCTCCTCGCTGGCGATCCTCTGCCGCGTGCCAGCAACAGCAATCTCCACGATGGAAGGAGGATGTGTCCGGCATCCCAAGGATCCATCTTCAATCGCCCGATGACATGTGCAAAGGAGTGGCTCGAACCGGGATGCAAAATGCAAGGGAATCTTAGGGCAATTGTGTTCAGATCGGCTGCACCCCATCACTCCTCTGCTGTCCCTGGCAACTCAAGTCCTCGAGAGACTTCACTGTGAGACTAGTTGATCCCATCCCTCTTCCGCAATTCATTTCATGATCCTGTCTCCCTAATTTTGTCCCGAATGAGGATCGACCCCTTTCGTTTGGAACCGGAAAATGCCGTTCCAAAACCGGGGTCACATCTGAGGTCACATTTATAAAAATACAAAGTGGAAATCTATTCCTGTGCAGCATCCGAAGCCTAGCAGGTGAGTTTGAATCATCGACTCATAGTCAACTATATAGAAAGATCGGTGCTGGCTGCGTCTTCTGCGGACTGCATGCAATGCAGACTGCATTTCCTTAACTCCTTATTGAAATAAAGTAACGGAAATAGAATGCAGCGTGTACCTCTTTTTTTTTCTAACCTTCGATGCGGTGCGACAGTCACAATTCCGCTGAAATAACACAGGAACTGCTTTCGGGACAGCAGCTGAAAGTCCGTCGAGAGTCAAGCAGCATCACTGAGGCAGTTCCCTTGGGATGTCTTTTACAGTGCACAATTGCGAGGCGTTCTCAAATGCTCTGAAGAGCATCGCACCTGCAGAATCAAGGTCAGGAAGTTCCTTCTTCTCAGCACCCGGGGTAGTTTGGCATGACGGCTCCCCTTCGTCCAGAGATGCCGGCGCTTGTTGCACGAAGGAAAGTGCAGAGTGGGCGTCTTGCAGGTGAAGGCGTTCGTTCGCTTCAAAACCCTCGATCCACTGCGGAGAAAGACGTCTATTACATATAGACATTTTTCGAAAAGGCACTCCCAAGAAATACATATGCTGGTCCAAAAATTATCTGATGCAATTTAACTAGTCCTCTGTCCTGTAAAAAGCTACAGTTTATGAACAAACTTAAGCTCTTGGTATATGAAAATTCTTTTGGTTGTGGGAACACAGTACTCTGAGGTCACAGTGCATACCAGCGACGAATGTGCCCACTCACGATCACGCCAAGTGAGACCTCCATGCATCTTAATGCACTGAAAATGATCCGCAGTTTACACGAAAAAGCCAGGTGTCAGCTCTTCCAGCTCATGTCACCTTGAGGCATTCTGTGTTTGTGAATGACTCCCCGCTACTTACCTTTCTCGAAGAGGATGGTACCCTGGCAGAACTGCATCCCATTGGGATTTAGGCTTCCCTTCCCTTTCCCTTAGTTTCTTAGACAACACCTCTTTAACATTTTGCATTCCTACCACTGCATGGCATCGCGTTGCAAACACAGTACTCGAGCTGTTGCTGTTAGAAACTCGCACGAAAGACTGATTCCGGAAGCGAAAATAATCTCCAACGTGTCTTTCCCCCACATTTGAGTGCATCACTGTCCTTCGTTCCTCATTGGGAGTATAGTAATCTTACAGACTAAAGCAAGAAACATAAGATTTGGAAACCACCATATTAGTGTAGCCATCAAAGCTGTCGTAAGCAAAGCTTTAGTCAGAAGCGATGTATTTAGATCGAACCGTCTACTTCTTGATTGGATCGCTATTCCACGAAGGCAAAGAATAAAGCACACACAATTAAACCATCTTTCATCCAAGTCATTTACACTCTGTTGTAAAACCTTACTGCATACTTTATAAATGAGTATTCGGACTTCCGGTCTCGACTTAAACCTCCGTTTTGGGAAACCTTGCTATTGTATTCTTCAGAAGAAAGCTAACATAGCCTGATTCGACTCTGGTCGAATTCACGTTCTCTCCGTAGAAGAAATTAGGTGCGCGCAGCCTCTTAGGAAAAGGCTTCGCGCATCTCTTTCGGGTGATGCGAAGCTTCAAAACTTCGATGTCCACGGGCTCAAAAGTTTGGCAACTTTAGGGCCCGAAAAAACGAGTCACTGATTTTTGGAAATCCATCCTGAGGTGCAGAATGAGATTTTCTCCATCTGTTCTGTGGGCAAAACACCCAGGACCTTCACTTCGGTGCTCACTTTTCAAGACCACGAAAAGAATGCTCGCATTTGATCCGAATCAGCGGGGAGGGCGATCCACCGATCCTCGAGATAATTGGCTGCCACCATTCTGAGTGAGCACAAGTGGAAGCCCCAGGGTAGCTCCGTTCTGAACGGATTTTGTAATAATTCCATTCTTTGCGACTGCTGTTAAAAGCATTTGTTTTTCTTCAGCTGCAGTGATGAAAGACCGAGCAGGAAAACATTTCATCCCTTATCTTCCAACTAATTTGCTTGCTTTCGACCCCAGTGTAGACAAAGATTCCAGGAGCAATCAGATGAGCAGCAATTGCTGCTTTGATTGCCTCGGAAAACGAGGAAGAAATTTCCTATCGGAAGCTCGACACGTAAAAGGCAAATAAGGGAAACCAAAGAGTTTTAATAGCTCTCCCGAGGTTAGCACTCCATCATTTTGAAAAGATGCAGAAAAGAAATGCTTCGATATGGATTTCCTCGGTAACTGTGCCTGAGACGTATTCCATCTTATACAGATGGAATGACTGGAAGGACAGTGGGCCCACGAATTCTTCGAACGGAACATTCAGGGTTGGAGCTTTCCAGAAAATTTATCGGCTAATTCGGATGGAGACTGCAAAGATGCACGAAAATGGTTTCCCCCTCTTGATGCACTCCTCCAAACGATGCCTCACATTGCAACAAACAAGAACGACCTGAATGACTTGACTACCACGTTATTTCTTCTAGAGAGGCAAGAGGAATAGAGCCAAGTGCACTCTGACATCATCGAAGAAACTATTTGTGGGTAGTTTCGCTGATGAAAAAGGAGACCAATTGCTTAAGTCGGTGAGTTTCTTAGAGAAGTATCATTTTCGAGATAAGTGAAGTCGTTTTCAAAAAATTCTAATAACGTAAGATGAGACTGCAGATCATGAAAATAACAAATTTGAAGTTCAAACAAGAAACTCTGGAAATTCAGGGACCCTCTTACTCGTGCGGAAAAAATTTCTTGATCTGTCCAATCTCTCTCTATATATCTCTATCTATCTGTCTATCTCTCAAATCTCTCCAAAATACTTGCTCCTATCATTAGATCAGCAATGATTCTCTTCGTTTAGAAGGAGGAACTGGAAAGGGAAAAATACGCTGGACATCGCTCATGATGAGATTCTACGACTCCCGTTTTTTGTCAAGTCACTTACCACCAGTTACGGCCGTAATCTATCAAAGTTTCTCTTTTTTCTTTTTCTTTCTTTCCTTTATGAAAACAAGGATTCTCTTTTGTAAGTAAAAAAAAAAAAAAAAAAAATGGGTATTTCATTCCCTGCAACCTACGTTTGCTATAGGAAGAGGAACGTTTCTAGATGAGGTCAAATGCAACAGCAGGGTGCATTTAAGCCCATCCTCTCAAAAAAGTAGGCTCTCTCCTTAAAGATTTCCTTGTTCAGAGGAAATCAGACTAGCTGAAAGAACAAGGGAAATGTCTGGAGGCTAATTGGCAAGAAAGCATCACTGGAGAAGCGTACCGATGAGGAAAGGTGAAGAGTGGAGACGAATACACGTCCAGACGGAAAATATCAAGAGGGCTCTGAAGGATCCTCTATTCGAGCGAGGGTATGCTAATGTGAGCCCACCTACGAAGAACATGTGGGGCTAAAAATGAGAGACACGGCATCTTCAACGCTCTTGTCACGGTGCCATCGAGCTACAACGATAATCACAATTCTGTGAGGAATTTCCATTGAGAAAATAGAATGTGTTTTACATTTCAAAGCAGTTTCTAGAAGCAGAGGAACGGATGGACCCGGAGGAGAATAAATTGCACTCATCATTCAAAGAGTGAAGAGAATCGAATGCGCGCCTTTGGTAGGGAGGAACACCCCGACAGAAACCGAGGACAAGAACAAAGGAACTGCGTTGCCTTCACGTTAACAGCTAATGGCTGCTGGGAAAAAAAAAAAGCTTCTCTGGGAGAGACAACATTAAAGTTCGTGCCCTCTATCCATCTATCCCTGTTGCACGAGATGCTTACGATTATCTATGCACGATGGCACAGTTTACGAACTGTTTTTCATCTTCGTTGTGCCGCTTTTGGTAAATTGCTTTGATTTTCATGATTTACAAGTTCCTAGATGCTGCTTGTTTGTCAACAAGAGTGCTTTGAAATGCAGCAGTCAGAGAGGAGATAACAGCAGCCTTTTAGTGATGCGGATATATGCTTGTCTTCGTTATTCTTTTCTTCGAGCTTTTCTTGAGAATAGCGAGAAGGATGGTGGAGGTCGTAGTTAGCTAGAGATGCAGCCGATCCCGGCAGAAATTTCTCACTGATTATTTGGAAATGAATCATCCTGAGGATCCTGTCGATGACTTTCTAGCAGTTGCGGAAGAAAAGAGATCCACGCCGTTTCCCTTATGAGAATGCGGTCGTCAAAGTTCCGGATTGAAAATTTCCAGCGATGCAAGAAAAGTCACATGAAAAGGCTTGAGGGAAATAGCTTTAGCAGGAGAGAGCCAACTTTTCAGCGGAAGTCTAACCTTAGAAGCAAAGAAGCACCAACTGGTGAAGAGAACCCGAGAGCACATTCATAGGATTCCTGGAAATGCCGAGGAAAATGGATTGTTTTCCAACGGCACCTTCGAAACTCCCGAACTCGGAAATGCCATTAATTCATCCATGTGCGCCATCGAAAAAGTCTGCAAAATTCGACAGCGTTCTCCCCCAACCAAAAAACTAATATGCTTTTTTAACTTGAAAACTTGCAGAGTTCATGTCTCCATCTCTTCCTTAGACTGAATGGTCATTAGCGTCAAAAGGAGATACCTAATGAGCTCTTAATCTCTTAGAAGCCTCATTTCTAAACATTGAGGTTTGTAAAAGTTCATTTCAAAAGATGCCTATTGGCATCAGTGGTTATTTAAGTGATGGTAACTCTCTACTGCTATTTGCTTTTCCTATTGCTGTCCTTCGAATGGAAAATATGGATGTTTTGATAATGGATTTTTTTTTTTCTTTGTTCTGTTGGCGAACCGGAAAAATAAATGCTCCTAACTAATGTCTTCTCAAACTTTGCACGGAATAGATGATGCAATGGGAGGTATTGCCACGCAATATTTCGATGGAGAATTGTTGGAGTGGAGATGATGTGGCACGAGGATGGTCCAGCGTTGTTGCTACAAAGAGTGGAAGCTTAACTGCAGAAATGTTTCTTAGATAGAGCGACAGTATCCCATTTACTGAGATTCAACTCATATTTCCTGCATTTTTTTTTTGTGTGTGCCATTAAATCCTTTTCACGAACGTGACCGAGTTGACTGACTTTTTTGAAATCCTAGTCCGTGGTCAAAGGTATGAGATTCTGTTAGAAAATCATTGAAGTTATCGTTCCTGCTGGTTTGCAACGTCATGGTCAAAGAAACTGGTCCAGGATTGCCAAGTTGTTGCCTGGCATTGTTGCCAGGTTCACCTCAAGCGCAGCGTATAAAATCTGTAGTATGATTTTACACATGGACTTCCTTCTTACTGGAATGCAAAGCTGAAATGTAGCAGTGAGACAGATGTTTGTTTAGAACCGATAATCAATCAAAACGTCTACAAGGTGCCATCTCGATAACCGCACTGCTCTTTGACTCTCTTTGACGTACATTTCACATTTTCGAAACAATCGGACTGGATAGAAATGATGCAGGAATGAGAGCAACAAGTAATTTATCAAAGAGAAATTTTGAATCTCTGGCAGCTGACACGTGAAAAAGAAAATTTCAGGGTTCAGAAATAGATCAAGCACTCCACTGGATTTTAATGCTGATAAAAATGATGAGTGCACATCGCACTGGCTTATTTAGGAGGACCCCTTCCGTCCTGTACACTAATCTTATCAGCTCGGCGACTGATGCTCATTTAGGCAGATACCGATTTGCTATACTTTGAATGAAAAAATTGAATCCATGCATGAGAATGTACACTTCGTGGGAACTGCATGGACGCGGCAGGCAATTCATTAAATATGATTAACCAGTGACAGGAGCAAACGAACATTTTGCTATCTTGCAGCGTCCTCTACCTGAAACACAGGGTGCTAAAGAAACCTGAAAGTTTATGGTTGTCAAGTGGCGAGGTGGCTAATGAGAATGCAATGATCGAAGGGTCTTTATTCTTGCTTAAGTCCTTCAGCAGAGAAGCCTTTTGATAAGCATTTGAAGCCAATGCGTACAGAATAGATCAGTCCGAAAGTCCTCTGTCTCTGAGATTATTATAGATTCATCCAGATTTTCACCTATTCATCAACAGTGTAGTTTCCTTCACACAATGCTGCCCTGTTTGAGTGTCTTTACTCAATCTAGAGACAAAAAAACGAGAAGCTTCAGCTTCGTGTTTACCAACAGTTAGTCGATGACGTAATCTGCATCATCTGCAACTTCTGAGTTCCACATCGAAGCGACCCATAGCTCTTTAGTGTGGCTTGATTTCAAAGAAAAGCTCCTTCAAGTGCAGCACATTTCTTTATTTCTTGCTTTTTTCTTTCTTCTTTCTGATGAGGACTAAATAGGCTTGTGCAAGTACTGAACTTTGAGAATGAAATAGGCATCACAGTGAAAGAACCGTAACCAGAAATATGTAAGAGAAAACTGTCACCTTGCAGATAACATGGACTCTGTGCTATGGACCACATTCTATTGGAATCAACATAGAGAAAGGGTCGTTGAAAGTCTTGATAAGATAACTTAATGACAAAAATTGAGCTTGCTCGGCTCTTAGGGTCATTATCGAGTCTGCGGAGAATTTCAATTTGTCTTCGGGAAAGAAAAAGGGCTTATTTTTAAGGGGCGGTTTTTGAAGCAGCAGCAGTTGCCTTATCCATTCCACAACTCTTTCAGACTACCCAGCAATGGCCAGAGTTTTTGAATCCACTACGTGTGTCTGTTCTCCATATTTTTCTTGTCTTGTTTTGTTCATTACCAGCGTCCGTCTACAATAAGGCTCACTCGAAGAAGCAACTGTTCATATAGAAGCAGGATGCCTGCGTGGTAACGAAAGCATTCAAACTAATCAAAAGGGCAGGATTTTTGCAATGAGGTTTGCAGTCATGATGGTAAATAAATCAAGATGTGACCATCAAAGTGACTGGAATCTCTGATCAAGTAATCACTCCGGGTGTTTCTTTCCTCGACAGATAGCAATCATCTAAGTGAATTTTCCGTCTCTATGAATGATTATTTCTTTATCAATAGACCATATCTTGGATCGCAAATCACACTGCAGATTGTTTTTCATGCAGCGATGTACGTCATAATTGCATTCTGATGCTATTTCAAACACGTCAGTGGTCTTAGTTTATCTGAATAGCTCCTTTAATTGTTCTCCTGGAGGAAAAGTCTTGAGTTTTTTCTCGACCTGAATTTCGTGCACATTGATAGACTCTAGTCATCGGACTCCTCCCTGGTTACAGGAAAAGGAATTCAGAAGACTTCTCTTAGAAGAATTTTCCCATCCGAAGACAACCGCTTTTATTTACATCAGCCGCGTCTTTCGGAACAAAAGTATGAGCACTCTGTCACTTAATTTCATGCGGGTTGGATGTGAGCCATTGGATCGTTCTCTGAAGGATGCCAATGGTGTTAAAATGCACCCTTGGAGCGTGAACTCTGTACTTTCAAAATTCGAGAAAGAGAGTCTGCCGTTCCGGATACTACACAGCAGCTGATTCAGGAGTAAAGTATTTACTGTTGCGATGATGGTCAACAGGATGTAAGGATTCGAACGGTCTTGGGTCAGAATAATGCACAGAATCCACAATATTGGCGAACTTGGCAGAAAGAGTATGTAGCTAAGCAGGATGCCTTATTCGTTCTGTTTCTTAGCCGAAGAAGCGATGGTCTATGGGAAGTATGCTTGAAGAACCTCTTGGGGCATTCTGAATAACTGCCGACTTCACTCAGTCTAAATGCCTACACCGGGTTGCTCCCAAACATATTCCAGTGTATTCCAGTGTTTCCAAACATATTTCATTCTTAAACTACTGAGGATTTCCGAGAATGCTCTTGGGCGCGAAGTCGCAACCAGATTAGATCCAACCATCAAAGAGAAATATCCTATGAAGAAAATCAGATGTTCTCATAAAGCGCCAGCCATTTTCCTTCTGAATTGTAAAAAATACAGCAGAGTGGTAAATTCTTTGCTTGACGGGCCCTTTCAACAGGACACTACGATTTGCAGCATCAAGGGTTCCTATGCTTCTGGAGACAGCAACGAATAAATCAAAAGGACACACAGTAGTGAAGGGTGTGAAGTCTCTGGATCCGTCGGAACGATATCAAGGCGAAGGTTCTTGCATGGCTGATCACAGCTGCTTTTGAGAAACATCTTCCATAATCTCATCTTGCAAAAAAAAATCAGAAATGAAAATGAGGAAAGTAAACAAATGAAAACGAAAACAACAGTGGCAAATGGGAAATGAAAGACGGTTTTGCCAATGCAAGTACCCTTAAGCAGCACAGAAAGGAATGGGCAAACGATTCAAGCCGAATCCTGCTTCAATTTTAGGTAAGCGCTTCCCGGAAAGGAGGACTTTTTCACCGCGGCCGTTCTCCCTTTTTTTCCCGAAGATGCAGGGACCAGCATTTACTTCCTTTTCCCCGATAATTCTATAGGATATAGTTTTCTAGGGAAATGGAGCTAAAAATGCATTTATGGCTCGGTCTAAAATTCCTAAACTCCCTCCATCACCAGGAGCTCTAACTTTTCAGAACCTGTTTCTGTGCCATTGTATGTAAGTTTACTGATCCTTTGGTATCACAAATCTATCCCGCTAAATACTTTTTAAGGATCCAATAGACTGATAACCTTTCCCTCTCGTGTTTGCTTTTCAGCCACTCCCCTACAATTTGATTTCTGATTTCGTTGCGTGTTCATGACGATCGATGGAGATGCTGAAATCAGCAATGATCAAATTTTCCGATACTCGCGGGGCATTACTCAGAGGTTGCTGCTGCATGGAAGCTGAGGAAAGATCAAGAAATGAGCAAGTGTTGCGAACTTTCGTTCACCTCTCCCTACTTTCATCGAGGGAAAAAAAAAGGGGGGGGGGAGGGGTTCCAGATCCGAAGCAACTAGAGATCATGCATTTCGCTCCAGCTCGGGGAGTATTTCGTTCGAATCTTTGCGTACTGTGCGCATCTTGAAGGCTAAAGAAATCCGAAAAAATTTTCGCTTCAATTGGCGAATAGTACCCACCTGCTCTCTTGAGTGAAGTAATTATTATAACTGAAAGTCTGTCCAATTGTTCCAAACAGATTTGGGAGCAAGAATTGAGTGCGAAAAGAAATTCATTTGAAACGGATGAGATTTTAAGTGTTCTTTGTCATTTTTTCAGGACCACTACCAATGACTCAGTAACAGACTTTTACTCAGAACTCATGCAAATTGAATAGCTCCAAGACAAATCATAAAGTGTCGGCAACTTAAAAAAAAACTCACTCACTCGACTAATGTCACTCATTAGTCTAGTAATAATTATACTATTAGCCTAGTTGCTTTATTTTCCCTAATCCACTCTCATTATCTGCTTCTCTGACCTCGGACTTCCAATACTGCAGCTATCAGCTGCTTAACAGACTCACATGATTGGACCCCAATGTCTGATGGACTCTTCCTTACACTGGATGTATCCATCAGCTGTTTGGAGCACATGAGAACCTTTTCATCCATCTACTTTTTCAGCTGCAATCTCTGTTGCGTCTATTCCACATGTGCTTCGTCCACGGACGTCACTAGACCCTATTAAGGCGTCTGATTTTTTCTGCTGCTCATGGCAATTTCTGATCAAGACAGAGTATGCCTCACAAGTTCCTTCTCTTGCTCGATTCAGCAGCCAAACTTCTTCCAGAAGAAATCCCCATGAAGGGAAACTTCCTGCTTCCTACTCATAAGGAATGGACGGGTGGAATGGCATTTCCTGAAATGCAGACCTTTTAAGATGGAAATGTTGGATCCCAAAGAACGCTACTGATTTATTTGAATACTGGATGTAACTGAGCATTTATTCGAAGCTGCTTCCTCTGATTTTAAGGCCCGACTCTAAATTTGGTCCTTCCAGCTCGAAAAGGAATCATCCTTGGGATGCAGAATGTCACGGTTTGATAAAGCTCCTTCTGTTACCTCATGTGTGTTCGCCTGCTAGATGAGTCTCCCAGGCGACAGAACGAAAGTGTTTGGAAATAACGGACATCATCGACGGAACATTTCAGTGTATTGCAATCGAAGAAAGACCTCGAGAATTCACATGAAGAACAATACTAGGCTGTTTCTTCTTTCACTACCTGTAGCACCCCCAAGTGATCACAAAACTCAATACAAAATTTACTTCTCAGGTCGAGTTCTTTTAGACTAGAGGACAACAGACTCAGACCAACAGAAAGCAAAACTAGAAGATCATTGCCATTCCCTTTAGGTACTTTCACACAAAATTCCTTTTTCCACATCTCTTTGTGTTCCTCCTCACCCTCAGCTATCCATACTCCACCAAGACAGTCAAACCGGACGCGGAATATAACATTCCTCGTTAACTCTCGATGTTCCAAGTCCGTGCACTTCCTCATGCAGCACGAGTTAGCAGCCTCACTCCAGGTATATGTCTCGACAAAACCTGACTCATAGAGGGCTCCATCTTGGACTCCATTTCAAGTGTAATCCAACCAGTCCTCCCTTTCTCAGGAGCAGTATCAACTTGGTAATCAGCAGCATCACTCCATGCATTTTCACAAGAGGCTGTAGCTGCGTATGCATGCCTCCTAACATCTACTCAATTCTTCCCTAACCAGTTCGTATGTACTCTGAGAATCAGACAAATCTTAGTACACTAGACGATAGGCAGATGTATACAAATACAAAGCAGTTCTTCACTTTGTTAATGAACAGTTGTAGAGGCATCAGGTCATGCGAGACGGCTAGCACGTGGTTTTAGAATTATCTTTACAAACTTAGTTCGTATGAAATGACATTCCTCAACAAAATTTATCTAAGCTTTTCGAAGAATCCTCAGCTAGAAGAGCGCTCGACAAGTGCGCATCATTTATATCCATACTTGGGTAATGGTGCTTCAACGCCACGACACGTGTTAATTGCAAACTTTTGACGCACAACTACTCAACAAGAATTTCTGGAACGACCCATTCCTCTTAGGAGAATCTGTAAAAATCTAAATACCCAAAGCATCCTATCCTGCGCATTCTTTTCTTATGAGCGTAGAAAAAAATCATTAACAATCTTCATAATAGTTTACTTGCATATATTTAGCAATTTCGTTATCGATTTCACCTTACTGCACATGCAATTAGTGTAATGAACTCAGTCTAAATGCAGTGTCTCCATAGAGAGCGCAATAACTAGTAATTACTGTTGTAGTTAATATAGCACAATAAAAACTTCACAGAGGAAATCAATATTCCCAAGATGACACGTGCATAAGGCTATAAGGAATTTCTGCCCATCCCAGACTATATCAAATGGCTCGAAATTCCCGAAGTCATGCATATTTCTTTTCTTTTTTTTTGGGGGGGGGAGGGGTGCAAGACTTGAAAAAAGTTTACCTTATGCGATGCTCTACTCTCGAGTTTGGCTTGAGATAGGATAGCGTGCATCTACTGAAATCTAATGAATGAGTTATCTCCAACATCTGAACATTGTAAAAAAGATTGCATGCCTATTTTTTCTTCTTAATAAGCTAGATAAGCAACGCTAACATTGGTCTGCAGCATATTTTACTGCGATTATAACTAAAACTAATTTCTTTTTCTTGCATTTCTCTCTTTTTCTCTCATGACTGACTGCACAAGCAAGGAAAACATCTGATGGTGTGGAGAAAAAGGTGATGCCTCCAGCAGGATATTTCACTTTGCACAGGGCAGTTTCCTTCATTTCTCGTGTTGCGGTAATGACATTGCTAAAATCTTTTCGTCTGTAAGAGAAACCAAACTCTTAGGATTTTGAATAACTTATGGAGTTTACTTAGGCTGTTTGATTAGTTGCCAGGCTATGATCAAATATTTCCCGTCTTGCACTGAATGGCTCTTGCACTCTTCGTCTTGCACAGCTTCTTCCAAATATATTTAACTAAGGCTAATAAGGTGAGTATTGGGAATGGAAAAGCAAAGCAGACCAGAATAAGTAGGGACTACGGAATAAGCCGAACAAAAAATAGATCAGCACATCTTTCTTTTCTGGGGCAAGCCCGATCGAATACTTTGCAAAACGTACACAAAAGTAAATTAATAAATGCCCAAAGTACGTTCTGGATGAACGAAAATCAATGAGGAACACACAACTTTACAGCTTGCCATCAAGAACATCGCTCCACGCCGAAGAAGAGTGATAATCAAAAAAGTCTTTCAAAACCTCGCTTAGAAAATAGTCACTTGGACATTTTGTCTTAAAGGATCAAGAAAATGAACTATGAAAAAGAACTAAGGAAAACCATGAAAAGATTCCATGTGAGATGGACCATACTTAGCTCACTAAAAAGATGTATTTGTCTGGTAGGCTGAAGACAGATCTGCAGTGTCTCATTATAAAGCTTAACAGGGTTTCCCTTCTTGAAAAACCGACCACTCAATGAAAACTGATTTAGAAATGTGTACTGTCTTGAACACACATTTCTAAATAACTTTTCACTCTGCAAAACATTCGCTATGCGCTTGTAGAAGTAATCATGACATAGATGTAGTCAAAATTCGGAAGAATAAAAGCATCCAATTTTACGAACGGTCAGGAACGCAATTGCGGCTAGAAGAAAATTTAGAAACCATTTGGGAGCAGCTTTTTTTATTTCAGTAGAAAAATGTAGGTACAGTGAAGTGAGGCATTATAATGGAGGAACAAAAAAAAGTATATATGTTTATTAACTATTGTTAAAGTAGAGTTCATTTGTATCCGAGGGTCAGAAAGCGAGCATTCAAACTTCAAATTTTTCATGCTGAAGAAAGTTCTTAGCAAGCAAAAGCCACTATCTTTTTGTACCATACAGTTTCCTTGTTTCAGCTTTTTTCTTAATGGAAGTCGAACTCATTGCCAGAACAAGGTTTTCAGTCAGTCTCTTGGCTCTTGCGCCAGAGGCATTGTAAATGAAAGACCCAGTGACTATTCATTGATTGTTACACTTTCCATCATGATTTAAACTTCAAATGGGCACGATTTCAGGGCTGAGAGGATAAAAAACCCTCAAGAAGAATTCAAACCAATAAAGTTTATAACAACTCTTCATCCTTCTTTCACAGTTAATTGTTTTAATAGCTAAATGACAGATCTTCATTAGACTTTTTAGATCGGACATCTGTAGATTTATAACACTTTTTGTGGAACTTTCTGTTTATTCTCTTGCAAGAGTTACTTTTCAGATTCTCTGGTATATGCTCATTATATTTAGATGCCAAATATGACTTCTTAATGATTTCTCTGCGCTAAAAGTGATGTAAAAATGTAAGCTGGCATTCGGACATCAAATTTTCCATAATGACTGGAAAACTAAACTGGAAAAAGAATCCCTGTGCTCTTGATCATTAAATAGCCAGCTATACCTTCGAACTATATCACCCCACATATCACGCAATAGTTGTGACGACAAACAGAACTGCAGAGCTATAAAACTCTTTAGATCCAAGGAACCTTTTTAAGGATCGCTTAAAATCTTTCCTGAAATTTATAGTGCAGGTACTCTATGCTGTTCATGAATTTACAAGGAGCCTCATAAAGAGTTTTACAAGCAAATCAAGGTTAAGGGAACTAGAAGTTTGGCTTCCACGCATACTGTCCAATTTCCAGTTCCTTTGAGTGACAGCTGATGATCCTGGGGTGCTGTTGAAGGATCTTGTACTAGAAATATATGTATATGATGTGAAGGTTGGCGATGAGGCATTAATTTCAAATATCATCCCAGTATTTATCCGAGTAGTAGAGTAGATAGAAAATTTGTGGTTCATTTTCCTTGGAAGAGATTCAAGGAGCCACTTAAAAGTTTTCCCCCTGTAGCTCAAGGTATCAGCAATGGATTCATCTTCCCTATGGAGAGCTGAGTGAAGCACGCGCTGATGAAAATCTATGTGTGGCTGTATCATTACTTGTCCAATGAGGAAGGAATCTGGGACCAAAACCGAAACGTCACGAACTAGTCCAAAAAACTTGCCGATTTGCCTTTGTAAAAGGTATGAGAACAATTGGCCTCAATACCGACCAGAATGATCTTCCTCAAACAAACATGTGCAAACTATAAAAAGCAATGAATCAAAGATTTCAGTTTTCATTTTAAAAACTGAAGTCAGCTTACGTCAATCTGCCGTATTTTTGTGGAAGATAGAATGCTGAAGTATGCTCAAGAAGCAGCATGCTTAAATGCTTTCGCCAACTTGAAAATGTAGTAAGGCTGCTAATAGATAAGACGAATGAAATTAAGAATAGATGAGATAATCAACTCTTTGTGACTGAGTTTATATTCATCATTTGGCATCCGAACTGCGTAAAAGTGTGAAAACTGATAAGCTTATTTTCTAACTAATATGGATAATTTAGAATCAGTTTCCATGTGACATCTTTTTACAGCTCCAATAAAGCGAAGAAAGCTAGATTTTCTATAGGAACATAAATTCCAACGTCAGAATGAATGGCAATGGTCAAGTTTATATCATAGGTCCAGAGGCAGACCCGAATCTTATCATTAGTCACGGATATGTTTAAAATGAGATCGTATCTTCACACGAAAAATTGACAGGATACGATATTTACTGCTGTTGTAAATGTTTTTGGATATGACTGTTTGATTAAGAGAAAAATCGAAAATACTTTGATAGGTTTCGAAAGGAAGAATATAAGAAGCATTTTTAAAAAAAGGTGAAGAAAAATGATGGTTTTGCACTTTATTATAGTAGAATAGTTATGCATATGGTATTGCTACTTTTCTTCTCACATACTCCCCACATTTTTTTCCACAGGTATGATCAGCATCGCATAATCTAATTTTTAAAAAAAAATAATTCGTTTTCTCTTACTGAAAGTAAGTTCTACTTCTCAGCTTATAGTTAGTTACGTTGACTACTGTTTATTAACCTGAAAACCATCTGTTAGTTTAAAAAAAATACATTCATCAGTTTGTTGTAAAGTCAGGTAGACAAATTTATACATTTATCTAAGTTTCAGTATTAACAAGAAGAAATTTAAAATTTTGGTAAGCATTAAAGATTTTATAAAATTTATTCTTACTAATACAAATTTTAAAACGATAGAACAGCCATTGAAAAACCTACGTACGAGATGTAGTATAAAAAATTATTTTAGAAGATTAGAAAAATTACCTTAAAAACGAAATTAAAGGATCATAACTATACGTAAATTACGGTTTTATTTTTACTTTAAACAGTACAGGGCATCATTTTTAGACGCTGGTTCTTATCGTGGTAAATGACTGACCAACCTTCCAAAAGGATTTCCAGACTCGCTTTAGGAGATGAATTCCTTCCTTTCCTTGATTCCTTCTTTAAATTTCAATATACTTAGCTGTTATTGCTTGAATTCTATTCTGTAAGTGAACGAAATTTAAATTTAGGTTTAAATGTGTGATGCAACTTAAAATGGTTCGTAGTATAGGAACTTGATATATATTTTTTTAATAAGTATGTAGCATATTTTTCTAAAAATCGAATTAATTCATCTAATTTTAGTATTTTATGATAATGACGTTTGTTTTAGATATCAATTTTAGATTCTTTTAGCAAAAAAAAAGATCCTTGAAAAAGTAATTTCGAAAAGCAAAGAATTATGGAATGATTGGTATCCTTGACATTCTCGTTTGAAACAACGTAAGACATCCTTGTTGCAAATTGACGCCTGAACATATTTTGTTTCTAAGAGGTGGAATAAGGAAGAAAGACATGAATATTTCCGGTGGTGTATAAATGTCAAATTAGTACGTAAACTTTATTTTAGAAATGTTTTAAATTTGAGTCATAATGGGTTTGAAGTAATAATACACACATTGGGCATGTCAATCGTCCAAGGTTAATCCTTGAAAGAATATTTTCAGTTGATTAGTTTACGTGGAATTTGTATTATACTTGCAGCCCTAATGTATGCTAGGGTGCATTTCAGGTAGCTTGTTTGAAGGAATTTTTAATTTTTTATCAGTTCAGTTTTTCATCGTTTCTGCACATTGTCATTATGTATGTTTGACCAGAGTAATGCAGATTTTAACAACCAAATGTCAAATGAGGTTGAGTGCACTGTTTTTAAAGATATCAGAAAAAACAGTTATCGAATATAATGTTTCAAATTCTCAAGTAAGAACATTTAAAGAATCCCAAATATTTGATTTTATCTTAGTTTTCAGATGTTACTGATGAAACCACATAAAGTCTTAAAATAAAATATAAAACTTTTCTATTCCTTCAATGATTTATATTACTGGATTATCCAAAATGCAGGTTCTGGTCTCATGGATCCTGATTTAGCCTGTCCTCGATGCAAAACTACTCAGTACCGAAACCCAGCCCTCAAATTGTTAGTGAACGTCTGTGGGCATGCCCTCTGTGAAAACTGTGTAGAACTTCTTTTCATCAAAGGTAACAAATTTGTTTTCTATTTGCATATTGAACATTTTGAATTTCATAGGTTCAGGTTCATGTCCAGAATGTGGCACTGTGCTGCGGCGTAACCAGTTTCGGAAACAGTTGTTTGAAGACCCATTTGTAGAAAAGGAAGTAGATTTACGTCGCCGTATCCTTAGAGATTTCAATCAGAGGGAAGAAGACTTTGCTAGCCCTCGAGAATACAATGACTATTTGGAAAGGGTAGAATAATCAATGGAACTCAGAGTTCTTCATATATGGACTTAGGTTGAATCTATCATCTTTAATTTGTCTCATGGAATCGATCTAGAAGAAACAAATCGCCTTGTAGCTGACTATCGTCGAGAACACAAGCAAGAAATTGCGAAAAATAGAAGTCGTATCTCTACAGAAGAACAAGAATTAGAGGTAAGGCATGAATGCCATGTCAAAATTGTGTTACCCACAGGAGTAGCATATTTTGGAAGAGGAAGAAGAACGTGGGGAAAATAGAATACTGCAGTTAAAAGAAGAGGATGCTTCTTTGTTGCGCAGACGACAACAGCACAAACAGCAGTTGCTGAATGAATTGGAAAATTCTACACAGGATGCTCGCACCATAGTGGAAGCTCATAAGAGGAAAAGACCTTCCACCTGGAACCATCACATAGATGTTGGCCCTAGGAAGAAATCTTCATTGGTTGTACCAGTTGCAGAAGAAACTCCTCCTTATGTTTATGAAAAACCTGTTGTGGAAATGCTTGGCCCTGCAATACCATCTGCTGACACATTGGAAGAAGAAGGGTACTTGAATCATGTGAAAAATTTGCCCTCAGCAGGACATGCTGCCGGATTTACAGAGACCATGGCTTGCTTAAGAGCACTGCGAAACGCATTTGCTGGCCTATATTTTGTTTCAGGATCCACAGCCATATGTTCTTGATAGGGAAAAGACTACTAGGAAAAGATATATGCATGTCTATTAATCATGTGATTGTAGAAAATCTTTGAATTGTCACCATAGAAACGAAGATCAATGATTCTGTTATGCATTCCCATGTATAGCAGAATCGTATTTCAGCACACTCATGTATAAGTTGTAAGCAGTGTTGTGCTGAATCTGGATTGTTACCTATCATGATGATTGTTTTAGTCACTATTACAAATATTTGCTTCAAAATATTGAAGTGGAAAATACATTATGAAATTGGGGAAGAAGTGGCTGCCTAACATTATTGTGATGGTTCCGTTTCATAAGGTTATTGTGCATGTATTCATCATTCTAAAATCCTGTACAGATGTAAACCAGAAGTCAGACTATTGAAGACGAGTTTGAAATTCTCTCATTGCCATATCAGTTAACGAAACTTAATGCACAAACACATTAATAGATGATAGATTTGCCCGGAATAGCGGATTCTAAACAAAAGTCTGTTTATGTAATGGTTATACCTAAGAGGAAAGGAAAATTGAAAAATTCTGTTACTGTATTACTACTAAGCATTGAAAACTTATTTGACATTCAGGACATGCAAAACAAATTGGCATTCAATAAAAGCAATTTCCTAAGTATCCTAATAATTCATCGTGGTTGTGCGCCGTTTTTCCGGGGATACTTGACTAGTCGTCACCAAGGTATTCCCAGCGTCTTCATCGAGGCTTATCTTTCCACTGCATGCTGCATCAGGCTTGCAAATTTCGAGAATGATGAATTGACGTAGAAATGTACTTGTGAAACGTAAAACCCATTCGTGAACGTGGATAATTTTTGCTGTCAGAGAAGTGAAATTTATATACATCTATATTATAGGTTGCAGATGCCTATCTTGGAGAATTTTCAATATCATAAATAAATATAACGTATGTCTTAAGGATATATGAGGCTCACCGAAAATTCATTTTAAATGCCTCATCGTATTTGCTAATGAATTAGAATAACACGCGTACAGATCAGTATTCTTCATCGTTTGAGTTCCTCTTTCATGGCCGAGAACGGAAAGTTTATTGAAGAATGAAAAAACCTAGCTAAAGTTCAGAGTTCTGTTGGACCTGACTTATGCAGGTCCAAGAGAACTTGATCGACCCGATCTTGCTGAAAATCACAATTGCTTGAACACCAGGTTCGTCTGGACACGGTGTAAAAGCAAACAACGAACTTGATCGACTCGAGTGGAATAGGCTTTACACGTAGGAACCCCTCGCCGGCACACGTAGTCATGTTTATGCTGTTGTTTTGGTCATCAGTGCTATATAGTTGGCAGCTGACATCGTTGTATCAGAAAATAGGATTGATGTTGAAATATTGAGGAATTTGGTGGAGTGAGCATATTACAGAAACTCGACAGGAATCTCCTTTTATCTCCGTGCGTTATCATCGTTCCACCTTCGTCAGCGCTGTTTTGGTGGCAACAACAGCAATCCATGTAATCTAAAAGTCGATACAAAAGGCAGAAATTTTCAGCTTTCGACAACCAACCATGTCACCAATGCTATTCCCCAGACTTGCTCTATACTGCTAACAGAGAAGCAGCTATCATTTTTATGTTGCTCGTTTCCCTTAGCCTGATAACAGATACCCCTATTCCGGATGTGTCGTCCTAGCATCTGCATGGAATAAATGACCCTATAAACTGAAAACATCGACCGAAATCGAATCCTGCTCTGGAGAGCAGTTCTTGACAGGTGATGCCATTCCGAATTTTTTGCTTTATGGACTTTGAAAAGGTCCCACGAAAGTTTCAAAAGCGAGGACGGCTCCACAAGATTTCAAGAGTGTTCCAGCTTCATATTTCCTGGTACACATTTAGTCCAGTTTCATCAAAAGTGCTGTTCGCTCGTGTGCATCCTTCTGGATTCACGATACACTTATCGTACATCGGCACATCGCCCTTGAGAGCTGCTCTTTGAAGAGAGCATGAGGAGACTCAGTTATTAAACTATTAGTAAGTGGATATAGTATAGTTTGGTGCAACATTCCTTTTGTTTCCATATGTTTTATCAACTCTGCTTTATTTTCTTCTGTGTCAGCTGCACCACGGAGAGTGCGTACACAGAGGATGTGATCGGATCACTGTTTTGGGATAGCAGAGCAGTGCTCTCTCCTCCACTTGATTGCTAGCTCCTTGTAAGCATATCAAAGCTCCTGGAATATATTAACAGCGGGAATAAGACAGTTAATTCTTATCTCAAAAAATCCATTTCAGCTCTCCCTGAAATCCCATCTTTCATCATCCTCTGTCCGCTTGCATGGAATTCAAGTGTAACACCTCGACTGATAATGCATGTCTAGATTACGGCTTTCTGTCTAGAAGTGTACAGGGTTCCTCTTTTTCGAGACTTTGGATCGGACATTCAAGTCAGTGCAGCAGTTCAGTAAGAACGCTCACTTATTTTCCAAAGTTTAAAAGGAAAAATAAAAAAGTGGTAGCAATTCTGAAGCATTTGAAACCATGAACTAAGAGTTTCATATGCGAATAGGTAAAGATTTGCTTTTATAACTCCAATTAACTCATCAGCTCTCTATATGGCTTCAGAATGTGTGTCCTTTGCCTCTCGTAAACCTTTATGTGTTTTGTTGTCCCCTTGAGGCTTTTTCCCCTTTGGATTTTGGCTCTGCAAACGCATTTCCTACAGTGTCCGTTCAATATGTGCATCAGGGCCACGACTAAAGGACAGTATACTTTGATGGAGTTTAAACTCAGTGATGTTCGAACAGTGATGAACATCACAGCTTCATCTGGGAATGATGTTCCTCACACCCTCGCGAGTCACTGAAAATTCGGAGCTGTTAACATTGCTGTTTAATATCAGATACCGCATCTGACGCAGATTCCACTGTAATCAGGCGGAACCTCACTATGGTCAGTACTTGAGAGAAAGAGGAAGATTGGAGTATAGGAGGGGAAGACGAATTAAGGGATCCATAAGGGGAAGAAAGTGGAAGGTCAATGGCTCCAGAGAGCTTGCGTCACGGAGAGAGCATTGGGTCGAAGATGAGTTCACCTCTTTCGATCCTGAAATCTGCTTGCAGTAGTCCTTAAGCACTCTTCCTTGCTTACTCTTGGAATCTGAGGATGCTTCTTTCAGAGAGATTGTGATCGATAAGGCGATAATCATCTTCTAGTCTGCTGCCCATCTGTGGCAAAAGTTGGTCCGCAACGAAACACTGTTAGATTAGAAAAGATAATCCCCTCCCCTGATGTTCTAAGGAGATTATGTTGACATTCCTGGCGTTCCCATTCATAACACGACCTTTCATGTTTCAAAAGTTTGTGGAGGAGGGGTTTCTATGGTGCCACTCTGGAGGCATTCCTTGAAGTTCTCTTCCCCATCTCCTTTTTCCACGACGGAGATACTTTGAAACCAGAGCGCAGCCAGTGCTATGTCCCTCCATGCTCGTCTTTGACTCCTTCAAGAATCCTCTTCTAGAAGGTGTCTGGCCTGCTCTTTTCATCCTGGGACTTTTTGTCTCTTGTTCTTCAAAGTGGCTCCTAGGGACGAGGTCAGACTGACTTCAGGCTGGAGTCGCCTTCTACGAACTAGTCCCAAACATCTAAACAGTGACTAAATAAATGAGGCTAAACGTGACGTCCGAAGCTGCCTAGTAGACATCAGGCTCTCATCACTCATTCCTGCTATCCACCGGGAATCCGTACTTTCCAGAGTTGTGCAAGGACCCAGTCACCTTGTCTGTTTCTGATTAGTGGCATCAATCCAGTGACCGTTGTTTCTTCCAGTAGCGGTTCTTTCCATTTCTGTGACTGAATGATGTCTATTTGGGCTGGGAAACATGACTGTGTAGACCGAGGTTACTGCATGGCTGAAGAAGGAGGGAGCGGCGCCCAAGGCCAACTCTCGCCTTTCGAGAGCGGAGCTCACGTCTGTCTAATCCTCATGCTAAGGGTTCGTGCGACCTTGGTTACCAAGGATCCTCAGGCACGCAAAAGGGCTCGAGGAGATAAATGAATAAGTTCCGTAAAATATCCTTTTCCTTATCATCAGAAACCAATCTCAAGGTCTGTTCTGCTATTCAAAATCTGCACTTGGAGGGGTGAAGCGAATTAAAATACTACTGGATTCAGCGACCGATAAAAGAACGAGTAGAACTTTAAAAAAGCAAACAAACGATAAAAGGAACGATGAGTGAAGAACAATTAATTAAAAGCACATGTGTGTTGCTTTTAACGATGGAGGGATGACTGGGTGCTAATAAGACGACGACTATTGGCTTTTAAATATTCTGTGCTGACAGGAAGCAAGAGGAGGTCACAGAGGAACTGAGGAAGTTGGAAATTTTAGCTCTCAGTACTTTACACGGCCTCGGCCAGAGCACTGACTGCGTTCTATGCCCTGATGATGCTTCTAGTTTGAAGCACATGTGGTTTTGTACTTTCAGCCGATATACTAGAAGATAGAAGATACACTAGAAGATAGCTTCAGCTCACGTCTTCAGCGGAATGCACACAGAAGTGGCTGACAAAGCTACCTCGGCAACCAGTTACCGGAACTTCTGGGATACCAGGCGAACAAATCCCTCGTCCAGCTCATCCTGCAGACTGTTTGCAGAAAACACCCAGCAGCATTTTGCACCAGCTTGTAAAAGGAAGCTGCTTAGGAAAGCCGATCTACAGTATTACTGAATTGGGAAAATCCCTACGAAGCAGCATTTTCGATAGATTAGTTTAGCCACATTGGTCTCTAAAGCATATGTACCCTTCACCTCTCAGCTCTGCAAGATTGTGTTTATCCTCAGAATGCCTTCTCAGAGAAATTTTCTTGCATCGCGTCTTTCTTGCATGGTGGCCAAATACTGAATACGAAAAGCTAAGATTATGAATTCAATTTACTCAAATTTGAAACATGGCTGCTTCCGTTATGATCACGTAATTCCCATATAGATACAGATCCATACACAAGAGTCTAGAGCCGTTTCTTAATAGACCATCCATCCATCCAACAGGGTATAGAACCGCGGGGATGACTTACGAGTGAATCCGTGAATTACAAATGAATTGTGAAAGTCGACTTCTCAACTGAAAACGCAAATCCTGCAAAACAGAGGTGATGTCGACACACTTTTAGACGGTGTATTGTTCCTTGTCTAAAACACTCCCTTTTGCGAACGTTTTCTGAAATCTATCCAAATTTCTTGCTTAGCTAATCACTGAAACAGTATTCTCTTTTATCACGGTGTCTTCTAAATGCATTCTTTTGCAGACCCGGACCCCTGAAGCTGCCTTTCTGTGGGCAGACCTCCTTCCCATCAAGACTGGTGGTTTGCAGACTCATTTAGCTGTAGCCTCTAAATCAATTGCGGTTTCTCTGCCTGTGAGGACGTCCTCGCCGGTGGACAGCTATGCTGTTGATTTCTTCGGCTACCTATTTCGGACTGTTTGCTTTGTCCCTTTGTTCGTATTTTAGTGCTCAGCTTATTTAACCCACTGGTTCTGCAGGAAGAAAACTTAGCGACTTCCCACCAAAAGCGCTTCCTGCAGCGTGTGAATCGTGCTGAAACCAAAATTTCCTTCTGAAACTCACCTTCCAAAGTAAAAAGTCCTGTCGAAATGACGGGTTGCATGCAGCTACATCAGTTTCACAGGTTCGTAGAGAAATTGTATTTACACCATTCCCCCGGAGCTTCTAGCACAACATGATTCGAATTACTAATTAGTCATTCTTATTATTATTTGATCATAAATTATTATTATAAATTGTTTCTCAGTTGGAATGAAGAATACGAAACCTTTACAGATCTTGCCTACATGGGGCATCCTTCTATCTACGTGACGTCAGCGTTTGGAAAGCCTTTGCTATTATTATTACCTTCTATACGAAGGTATAAGTACACGAATGTAGGACATTGATTTTAAGCATGACTTACGCATAGCAATCATTTTACTTAACCCATCAACATCTAGCATTAATCTCAATTTCACTCTAGTAAAACAAAACACGAATTACTAGTACTTCTAAATCATTTACGTAAATATTTTTTAGAATTTTTAAATATCACTATAAAATGAAATTTAGCAATAGTGTCATACCCTTGCCCCAATAAACCCCAAAACCACCTTTCGCTTGAGACTAGTGGCGTTTCACAGTGTTTGGTTTGGGATTAGAAACTCACAGGGTCCGAGAATAGAACCCATGTGCAGCTGAAAATATAGAACTCCCTGAGGGCATTTTAATGGAAGTTTCCAATAAGTTGCTGTGATTGCTCTTGCATGAACTGTTCAACGTACAACTTGTTTGTGCATGTATGTGTAATGCACTACATACTTTTTTTCGGACTTACATGGAGATTCTTTCTGTCAAAGAGCGCCCCTGTGCACTTTTACAGTTCCTGAGGTGTTATTTATTGCAACAGTGTTCCTATCGCTGACGGCGTTTAATCAACAACGATAAAGATTTTCTCTGCAATTGAAAAAATAACTTATTTTGAATGCTATCATTGTTCCACAGGATCACGAAGTCTAAACACTAAAGGAAATGAAGGCATTACTTCGTCTCTCTTTAGCGGTGAATCCCGGTTCAACTTTGGGCAGTATGGAACTCAGAAAGGGAAGAATGTTATCACAAATTAGGTTCCGGATTTGAATCGGTATTTAGGAAAGTGAACAATTAGCGTCAGGCACAGGAATTTTTTTCTTTTTTTGCATTTTTTTTTTTTTTTTTTTCAGAATGAAATCTAATCAGCATTTAGTCACAGATTTGCATACAGAATGCACTTTGAATACGAATCTGAAATACGGAAGAGCAGACTCTTACGGGGCACAGGATTTTCTTTCGAGCAATCATACTACAAAGCAGCGTAATCTGGTGAAAACTGATTTTCTCAAGTTCAAAATGTTCTCTTAAGTGCATGAACATTTAAACAAAAAACGCTTTGATTTCTTCTTCTCATCCGAAAGAATAAAGGAAAATGTTTTTCATAAGAATGAATTTTTTGATCAAAGATTCGTCCTAATCTTTTCTCTCAATTAGACAAGAACATGACAGCTTTTGCCTTTTCTCAAGAACCCCGGACTCTTTGAGCTCCTCTGTTCAAGTTGGTAATGCTGAGCTACTACTTAAAGTTCTAACTCTGAAAGTTCCCATAAAACAAAGAGCTTCGATCAAGAGTTGCGCTCACTTAGCACGGCCTTTTCAAATGAACATCAATAAAACAGAAGGTAAAACAGAGAAAGAAATTTATTTCTTCGTATCTCAAGAGTTAACCATTCCGCGGGGTCCCTTTCTCTGAGTGTCTCAGCACGGAAACTGCATTTGTTTCACACGAAAGCAAGTAAACAGAAAATTCGATGGGGCAAGTCCGAGTCTCGAGCTTTCGAGTGGCAGGAAATTCATGATCGTCATTCTCCGATTCAATTGCAAGAAACAATCTGGTCCCCATATTTTGAGATTCATGCACCGTTTATTCAAAGGTTGCCATGGCGTTTGGCTGATGTGCGCCCTTCCGGCGACCAAGTCGTCCAGAGAGGAGTGGTGTTTCGCGCGTCTGCTCTCGCCTACATGCCTCATATTACTGGGACGAGAAACGTTAAACGTCTACGGCCATACCACGCTGAAAGCACCGCCTCTCGTCCGATCGGCGAAGTTAAGCAGCGTCGGGCCTGGTTAGTACTTGGATGGGAGACCGCCTGGGAACCCCGGGTGCTGTAGACACTTTTTGGTCCTTTGTTTTGCTTCTGTTGCCGAACAGGGATGCTCTCGTGAATCATCTTTTTTCAAGGTCAGATGCAGGAAAGGCACTGTTGGAGATGCTCGGAAGATCCCCAAATGAAGTCACGCTTGCGTTCCGGCTGCCTTTCCAGGAAGGACAAAGACCAACAACGTAACGTGTACATATTTTTTGTATGCTAGCAATCAAGCATTCCATTGGAATGGAAAAAAGAGAATATAGGGTTACAGATGTTTGAGCTGCTGCATGATAGTACACTCGCAGGATAGTGCTGAGTAGAATTTTCGAGATGGCGAAGTAGAAAAAGTGTAGTGAAGCGGCAGGTGTTCTTTGAGTCAGGGACTGCCTGCCTCTTGGAAGAAGCTCGAAATCTTCTTACAGAATTCCCCGGAGCAAGCAACTTCATTTTTCCCACAGAAAGTTCCCTCGGGGCAGCATGCAGCTGAGGTTTCATGATCTTTGTATCATACCGCTGACATTTCTCAACAAAAGAAACACTAGAAGTCCATACTGAGAGGCTGGTAAGAGCAGTGCAACACTGAACACTGGCCTAGGGACTTGCAATCCCTCACACATTCGAAGTGGAAGGCAGCGACCACCATATTCAACCTGTGAGGACTAAGTTCAACGAACGGAGCTAAACGGAGCATTTCTATAGTTCAAAAGATCTCTTTTACAATTCAAAGAGTAGGGTAGAGGATAAACACGGAAGGAGGAAAAGCATGACGCACACCTCACGCCATAGAGTGAGAAAATCTCCAGCACTCTTCAAAGGTAGAGTTTACGATGCATTCACACGTCCAACTCGACTCACCAGCATGGGAAAGCAAAATCCGCGTCTCCTTAAAAACAGCAGCGTGCCACTCAAGACAAAGTTGCATCACCGGTATCTACCCTGAGATTAAAAAAGTTATTCGGCTGGGGTCCGAAAATGTAGAGGCGGGACATAGGTTCGGCATCCAGCGATGCTGAAGCTGATCACGGATGAGAGGATCCGACAGGAGCTCAGCCACAATGTCGGAAGTCATGAAACAAACCGTTGACGACGATGAAAGTGGGGGAAATCAAATTGCTAAAAATGGAGTGAAGCAAGCGAGAGCAAGAAGGAAGGAAGTAAGACTGAAACTTTTTTCCCTCTTTTTTCCCCCTTTTTTCCCTTTTTTCCCAAAAAAGTGTCTACAGCACCCGGGGTTCCCAGGCGGTCTCCCATCCAAGTACTAACCAGGCCCGACGCTGCTTAACTTCGCCGATCGGACGAGAGGCGGTGCTTTCAGCGTGGTATGGCCGTAGACGTTTAACGTTTCTCGTCCCAGTAATATGAGGCATCTAGGCGAGAGCAGAAGAGCGAAGCGCACTCTTCGCTCTCGACGCACAGTGTCATCACGGAAACGAAGTCCTGCCGAAAGGTTTGTTTCTGCGAGACACACGATGAATTCCAGAGGACAGAAAAGTTTCGTCTTTTTTTAGGCTTCCGGATGGAAGCCTCTTGGCTTGCCATTTTCTTAATTTCTCTCCATTGTTTTCATTCTTCCGGAGCAACAGGTGGCACTCCACACTTTCATCTTTATCTCCCGTCCTTTCCTCTCCTGAAGAGAGTCAGGCGCTTTCCCTTCTCTCCCACCCTTCTCTCTACCCGATCCCCTGGACCCCCTCCCTCATTTCTTCTCGCGAACCCGTTTTGGCTGGCGCCGCATAGGCTGGAATTCGCCTCCTGGATCATCCTCCACCTGCGAGATGACTCCTCCGGATGAAAGAGAGTACGGGTTGATGCTGGAAATGGAAGAGCTCCGGCTCGAGAGGTCGAGAACGCATCTGTCTCTTCCATTTTCCCTTCGAAGAAGCACTTGAAGAGGGGAAGAGGGCGGAGAAGAAAGGGAAGACGAGGCGCTCCTCTTTATTCCCTTCGGGCACCTTATGGGGAGGGTTCGCTGTCGGGGGTGCAGCGGGCGTAGCTGAGGGCAGCGGCCCTGGCCTCTTCATTGCGGTGGACGCGCAGCTCGCACTCCTTGCTCGCGGCCTGATCAGTGCACCAGAAGTGTGCGCGCATCCGGTGTACGCGCAGAGAGGTCCCTGTCCGGGTGACGTCACTGATGCGGCGCAGCTCACATCCGGCGACCGACGGGGGCAAGGAGCCTCGCACCTGGTACAGAAGCTCTCGTGCCAGCTCCTGGTCCTGCACTCCAGGAACCTCCGTTGTGGTTTGGTGCTAGAAAGGAGGCGGTTGAGCGGAGGACACCCGGGAGAAGGAGGGAGTCTGAACGACTCCTGTCTCCGGACTGGAAAGAGGGGAGGGAGGGAGGAAGAATGATTTCACCACCCCAGTCCTCAGTCCCGGAAGGGAGGGCACACCAGCAGCCTTAGAGTCCCGCCGAAGGAAACCAGAAGTATGACTCTTCTCCGTCTTTGCCTGCCCCTGCACATGAGCTGGGCAGAGAGGGAGCGCGGGATGGAAGGAGGACTGGCGAGTAGCAGGGCGGCGTGCGAGGCGTCCTTCTGCTTCCCGCGAGATCGGGGAAGGAAGAGAGGAGGAGAAAGCAGATCCAAGATCCGGAGCTCGTCCATCCCCATTCCATCACCCCTGGCTCCCTACCTCGCCCTCATCTCCGCCTCCTCTCTCGTGCTCTCCCTGCTCTCATCCACCTCTTGCTCCTCCCACTGCTCCTCGCTGAGGCTACCGGCGTCTCTTCACGTATCCTCTCCCTTGTCCCACCCCCAAGCATTCCCATCGGCGTCTTCTCCCTGTCTTCCTCCTCCTCCTCTTCCTCCTGGATCTTCCCCTTCGTCCCCGTCCGCATCCCTGTGCCGTCCTCTCCCCCCTTCATCCCGCACCCTGACTCACCCCACTCTCTCTCCCTCGTCCACACCCTCGCTATGGGGCCTGGAGGGAGGAGAGCGCTCCGAACGAGGGCCGTCGGAGACCTGTAGGGGCCGCCGACGGTTTCAAGGGAGGAAGGGGTTCCACCGGGGCGGAGGGAAGGGACTCTCTCCATCCTCTCCCGAGGGATCCTCTCTCACCTCAGCTTCCGCCCGAGCACCAACAGCCAGGACGAAAAGGATTGCGACCGCTTCCGGCCCCATGGCGGCGAGATGATGCGGAAGTTGCCCGTGGAGACAGAGCGGGTGCACTTCTTATAGTCGATGGTTGGGAGGAGGAGGGGGAGGGGACCGGTGGCGGAAGCTGCAGGTAAGGGAGGCCGTCCTGAGATGAACGCGCGATCAATCAGAAACGAGAGAGTCTATCAGATGGATCTCAGGAGGGAGGCGCACAGGGAGCCGGTGGACCGATCCCTCATGGCAACCGCCGCTGATGGAGAGAGAGAGATAGGGCCCGGATGACTCCGCCGCCTGGTGGCACTCGCAACCGGGAAGTCCGTGTCCTAGAGAGGAGCCTTAGGGCTCAAGCAAGATGGTGCACAGAGGTGCCACAGGTCCCGTTGTCAAGGGGAGAGGGAGCCGGCCTTCTGGGCGATGGCCGGAGTGGCTCCGAAAGCGTTCCTGCTCCTTCCTCCCGTCTTCGGCGCAAGCGGCGGGAGGAGGAGTCTCTGGAAGAGTAGGCGTCCCTGGAAGCCCGGATAAGTCCCTCCCTCTTCCTTCAGATCGGAGCAAGTCCCTGGTGTTCACCAGGGAAATCTCGAGTTCTCTTTCGCACCCCAGGGACTTTCCTCACCTCACACTGGTCTCCCCGCAGAGATGGACACACCATTTCTGCGGGGAGTCTGTGACACTGAAAAAAGTCTCCAGGGAGAAGGGGTAGAGTGATCAGGGAAAGAAGCAGAGGGAGAAGGGGTGGTGGGAACGCAGAGAGGAGAGTTGTAACCATGGAGAAGCAAAGGGGGTGTTGTCATGGGATGAAAATGGGATCGGAAAGAAGAGCGGTGATGTGATAATGGGACGATGGCGAGGAAGAAGGAGGGTCGCCAAAATGTCTCTTTGAAAGCAGAAACTGGCTCAAAGCAGCCATGGGAGAAAGGTCTAGAAGTGGGAGGGAGAAGGACATTTCCAGAATGGAGGAGACGTTTTTTGAGGGGATCTCTCCCTCGTTCTGCGTCACTTCCCAGGTCCTTTGTGGTTGTTTGGTTCCGACTCTGGAGGGAAAACGTGCGAGGAAAACATCTCTAGAAGGACTCTCGAGAGAATCCTTCTGGAGATAGAGAAGATCACCCGATTATCCTCGGAAGGGGGTCAGAGGGAAAGAGGAAAAGGAAGGACACACGAGTGGACTGCAGACTGGAGGCTCAAGGAAGAGGGGTAATAGAGGAAGACAGGTCATCCAAGCTCCTTTGTTCCGCGTATTATTGCTAGTTGAAAACTATCCAGGAATGGCAGCGCGCCCCTGGATAGGAAAAGGCTTCTCTTCCCTTCTTCCCCAAAGGACCCGCACGAACCATGTAAAGGACGAACCCCCACCCCCTCTTGTCTGGTGCCATTCATGAAGAGCTGCCCTTCCTTTGGCGGAAGCTGCAGAATAGAGCTTTTCCTTCTCTCCAAAAGCCTCTGGAGAGATTTCTCCGGCGAGACTTTGCTGGTCTGCACATGGGTGGTCTCCTCCCGGCTCGGCACCATTCGGCGTCACCATGGGTGTTTCTGGAGCAAAGATCTCAAGTCACTTTGTTTGGACAACGCGCTACCTATCCCTTTAGTCATTCGTGGGCCTATCTGCAAGCTTTTCTTTCACTGCCTGCTGACTGTACTCCCCTTCCAAAGTGGGGTGGCTTCTCGGACGAGATTCTGGATGTCAGAGTCTCCTGGAAGCTGCTTTTTCCGGAAGCGCACCCCTATGGACGAAAAGGGACTGCTTTCAGCATCCAATAGGCGACCAGCCGGAAGTGGGCGTCACTTGCTTCCGAATCTCCTTTCCTAGATGGACCCCTCAAGGTCGCCTTTCTTTGTACACCCAGGGACTTCCGGCTCGCCTCCTACAGGATTTCCAAGCAGAACGGTCTCCCTGGGGTTCGACCAGTCCCAACATCCGGGCACCTCGGGCTTCCTTGAAACTCACAGCATCCCCCTTGCCTTCACTACCGTCGTGATCATAGGGAAGCACGAAGCCAGTAAGTGCCCACTCTGAGGAAAATCCTGGCATCCAGAGTTCCTCGCAGGATCCCCCCTTTTCCCTGCATGCTGCACGGCATCCTCCATCCTTTTCTTCATCTTTCGCAGATGGATGGCAACGTACTACATCTGTGCTTTCCTTTCTTCCGCTTTTTTTTCTTTTTATTCCTCTCCCTCTCTCAAAGAGACAGTCTCGGGAAGACCAGCGGGAGCAGAAGAGAGTCTGAAAAGAGGACGGTTGCGGAGAATCGCAGATCGGGAGCAGCATTGCTAGGTCTTCTGCCAGAGCTCACAAAAAAGTTGGAGGTCACTGACCTCCGGAAAGTGCGCCCTCCCTCGCTCGCTGCGATCGTAAAGACTCATCTAGAAGTCAGTGCATGCAGCCTCTTCCGCTTCCCCGCATGATGGAAGCTCTCAGAAGGCTCCAGGACGCAGCATTCACCCTCCTCTGGAAACGCCACATCCCCTCGAGGGGATCTAGGAAGAAATGTACGAAGGGAAGGAAATCCGCGAAACCTCAGATATCAGCCTCAGCACCGGGAACCCTCTGACATCCCGTTAGGCAGCATCCAAATCTTTCTTCTGAAAGAGTGGTGCCACTTTCGTCCTTCCGTTTCTTCAGGTACTGTTGCAGACTCTACAGGGGGTCCAGGAAGAACGCGAAGCCACTCCCTCTCGTGGCTGTCCATCCGTTTACTTTCCATTCATCCTCCCGCTTTGTGCGTGTGCGTCAGCGCCCCGCTCGCGCATGCGTGGTGGAGACAGCTACAGGTACCTTCTTTCAACTGTTTGCTGCCGTCCGCCTTTCCCAGATGCAGCCTCACCCTGGACCCCTCGGTTCTGATCAACACTTCCTCCACTCATCTGAGCTGGCAGTTGGCTGAGCAACGGATTCAGAAGACCTTCCTCTTACCCACCCCCTTCTCTTCTCTTTCCCCTTTCCTCTCTCCCTCGAACTGACTGGTAAGCAGATCCGCGTGATCGCGAGGCGATCTGCAAGAGTCCTCGAGGAAGCGCGCAGGGCCGAGGCGTGCCGAAGGTGACGGTTTCGCCCTTTCTCTCCAGAATCCCAAGAGGCGTGCTAATCAGATGAGGCCGGAGACCGAGAATGTTCGTGTGGGACATGCGTGCCGAGGCAGTCAATGCAAGACGCGTTGCTAGGGAAAGATGCGATGTTCCTCAGGACCGAACTGGCGACTGGCCGCGCAGCTCGATGAGCTGCGCGCGGTCCACGTGAAAGGAGGGCACGAACAACTTCGCAACAGGGGAAGGCGAAGAGACATTGGGAAAAGTAGCGACCGAGTCTTCCGACGCGGCGAAAGGGGGAGGTTCAGATCACAGCACACCCTATGAACAGGGAAGAATTCGGGATGAAAGCAGCTACTGAATGGAGAGGAACAAAATGCAGCATCCGTGGGTCCACATTTTCGAATTCCCACCTGAGTTCTGAACAACAGCAGAATGCGCTGCAGAGCAGACTCCGAGGCGGATAACCCGAACGCTCGCGAGTGGTGAAGATGAAAAAAAAAAAAACGCCAGAGAAAAGCTGGAGATTCCAGCCACATCTAGCAAGTTAACAGCAAATTCATGAGGAGAAGCCTCGGTTTCCAGATGCCTCCAGGGAGGAAACCTCAGTCGACGAAATACTGCATGAAGGTAGGTGCGGAAGCCGGGAGGGTGGTGAAGCCTCCGAAGCTTCCTTTTTGCAGTCATCTGCAAAAGGGAAGAGAAGCGGAGGAAGACAGCGCGGGATGGGAACAGTTGCTGCGGATTGGTCCTATGGAAAAAGCTGAGCAACCACGGCCAAATTCTGCAGCAGAGGCGGTTTTTTCAAAAGTTTGGGGTGCAGATTGTGAGCGGATGCTGAGGGCTGTTCGTCCGCCATTTTTTTCTTCGGAGATGTGCGTGCGGACGTTCAGGCGACTTCAAATGTGAACTCCTGGAGGAAAGAGCGTTCTTCCAAGGAGTTCACTTGCACCCTCCGAACGCTTGATGCGGCGTCTGTCGTGGTTGCTGCAGATTCCCTCAGGCTGCTGCTTCACCCAGAGGCCCAGGCGGGTACTTCCAAGGCGCGTCTCTTGGCCGTGCATCCCAAATGCTGGAAGGCACCACCACTGTGCGTTCTCATGAGGTCCGCATACGTCCGCATACGGACTTCGAGCCCTTGGGAGATTCCCTCGTCCCTCCCGTATCCCAGGACTCAGAGACTCCACTATCGAGGAACATACAGACTGCTTTGAGTGCTGCTTTGAGGACAAGGAGGGATGAGGGTTTGAGCGTTCCTCGAGCGCTGCCTCTGATCTTCCGGAAAGAACGGCAGACAGCAGGGATGGCAGCTCGGTTCTTCGGAAGCGGTGAGTCTGGCCGAACTCTCAGGACGGCTTCCAGGATCTACAGATTGCAGACCTGCCGATCATTGCTTCAGAGTCGTCTCTTCCATTTGGTTTGTCAGATTGTTATGCCCCCTGGGGATGAGACCGGCAATCCGCACCCAGTGACTCGGATGTACTTTATCATCCCATCTCATGCCGCGCATCTTCTGAAGGAACTGTCTGCTTCTTTCTGCTTCCGAGTAGGCGCGAGCGGGTGGTCAGCTGAAGCGATAAAGTCTTCAACGAAAATGCTGCCAATGCACCTCATGCTTGACTGGAGACTCCTGTGGGAGATGCTCTGGCAAATTTGACCTAAGACAGCGGCGTTGCTAAGCGCTGGGATCCTGGGTTTTTGAAAGTTCTCCGGGACTACGGTGAAGCGCCGAGACAAAGCTCGGTGACCAGGAATCAGAAAAGTGAGGACTCTGAGCAGTGGCTTACGTTCGAGAAGATCGCTGAGCTCAGCATTAAGTGATCCGTAGGAAATTCCACACGCCACTCTCAGACAAAGCAATGGGTTCCATGCTTGTTCCCTTGATCGGGAAACGTCCGGATGCGAAAAGACTGAATGTGCTCTCAGGAGACCACGTCTTCCTCGATAAGCTCCTTCTTCCCGATTGTTTCGATGTCTTTCGACAAAACCTGCATTCAAGCATCGTAGGCAAGTCATACATTGCCGCAGGCTGTTGACGGGATGTCTTTGAAGAGGGGCAGGGTCCACCATCAGGAATCTTGCTGCTTCTTTCGTTCGTGTGGTATGCGTAGACGTAAATCTCACCGGAGAGGTGGTGAGAACATGCTGACCTTCGCAATGAACGGGAATGAGTCGGAGCAAAGGCTGGTTCTAGGAAGACCGTCTGGAGAGGACGAGAGAGAAAAGGAACCCTAGAAAAATCGAATTCCCAGGAATGCGATCCTACAGTGGCAGGATCAGGAGCAGAAGTTTCTGCGAGCCAGTGTTCAGACTCCTTCTTGGGCAGTTCACAGTTGCTCAACATCCGAAGGTCAGGACTGCACTCTTCCGGAGGCGGAATGTCATACAAAACTGCCCACCCGAGATACCAGTTAGTGGTAGATAAGGAAAGGACATCTCCAGGAAATGACCCGCAGTTTCTCAAAATCCTTCTCGAACGGGCATCCATCCCTTAACCGATGTTGGTCGCATGGGAAAGCGACTTCTTGAGAGATCTGCGCAATCTCTGCCCCGTCGCGCGCTTCGAGGAACGGCAGTGCTCTTTAATAAAAGGGTCGTTCGAAGCAATTGCTTGAGATGCATCTATCTGCCTCGACGACTTCTCCTCCTGTGTCCATTTTGGAATTGAATATCCAGGAGAGAAACTCCGGAAATGATCGGTGGCTTCTTCCAGGTGCAACCGCATCATACGCATCGGAAGATGAGGTGCGTAGATTAACGCAAGGTGAACGCAAGAAACACCTTTGTACTCGGAAGTAGTAAAGCATACTCAGCATCCAAAAGTTTCAAATAATTCCACGCAAGCTTTCTCGAGTAAGAGACGAAGAAAGCAATGTTTGTGTCATATGTAATTTTGAATTAGATCTTTCGAAAGAATCACTCAGCCGAGGTTCATCCTCTTCCTTTTCGGAAAGGGAAGAAACTATTCTTCCGCGGTCGGCATTCTGTTTCAGCAACGCTCGGTGAAAATCTTCCGCGTGGTTTCGCGGCTAGACAAGAAACAAAGTAGAACTAGGGTACGCTTTTCAAATAGGACCCAAGACGCAGACCACCACTGTGCGTTCTCATGAGGAAGGCACCACATCTCGCAACCGACTAAAAGTTCTGCATTAGACGTCAAAGACGTGCAATGCTGTATGTTGCAGAGAAGGAGAGTGTGTTTAGCATCCGAGACTAGTCGATGCCGGTCTTTCTGCTGAACTTCAGTTCTCTTCGGCAGATTGTTGGCTAGATTGCACGGGATGACGGAAGCACAGTTTACTTCGAGATCGTGCACTTGGCCACAGCTTTCGTGCCTTCCGAGACAGAGTGCTTGGCCAGTTCTCTGGGCAGCAACGGGCGCACCGCTGTCTGCACTTCCCAGCTGGTGATGGTCGTGTGCTTGTTTTAACGGAACAGGCGGGAGACGCTGCGACGCGCTTGGAAGGGTCGTCACGAAACTGTTCGCAATCGGCACGGTCTTGCTGGACACACCCTTATCCGGATGCACCCGCTCCGAAATCTTATAGATGTAGGTGGCAAAACTCCCCTTCCTCTTCTGCGTCTTCTTATCTCCCTTCGTGATGTTCTTCTGCGCTTTGCCTGCCTTCTTCGCTGCTTTCCCGCTGCCAGACTTTGGAGTCATCACGGATCCAGCAAGACAAATCACTACGTCCTTCAGGCGACTTCAGAGCTTCAGACACCTCGGGCGTGCGCTGCGAAACTTTCCTCACGTTGCTGAGTCGCTCGCATTGCGCACCTGACTTCACAATCGTCTTTCTGCCATGTAGGTGCCCGAAAACAAGGCAATGCCTTTCTTTGCTCTCTGAAAGCAGCTTGGGCCCCGAAGTCGCTCCATCCGATGGTTGCCTCAGCACGCAAAGATTCCAGTGTACTGGAGGCGGTCATCTTCTCCTCCCACCCGTTTTGCCAGTAAGATGCTGCGGGAGGAAGATGACGTTCCTCAGCTTCCAGCGAATTGGGAAGCTTCTCGACCTCGCAAGAGTGGAAGAACTGGAGCTTCCTCCGCTCTTGGAACCGTAGGCTTCCTTGTGACCTTTCGTCCTAAAGCGAAAGGTCACCAGGAAACTTTCATCTCCCAAGCGCGTTCGATCTGGAGGTGCACTTTTCTCCCCAACCCCAGCTCGCATGGCCGAAGTTATGCAAAGCTGAGCCAGCCGATAGGGTCTGTCAGGAGCATGGCTCGTGAACAGTCTACGAGGTTCTGCGCGCACCATGGTCCCTAGAGGCATTCTCGTCCTCCTGCATTTCAGAAAACTATTCTGGAGTGCCTCGAAGATAGGAATCGGGCTCGACACTCCACTTGACGACTGGATATCCATTCCAAAAGTTCCAAAGTTCAAGGGGATCAAGGGGAGCGGCAGAAACGACCTTATGTCGGGAGAAGCTATCTTTCTTCCCTGTCCCCTTCCTAACTCTTCCTTCTTTTCCCCTCCTTCATTTTAAGTAACTTTCGTCTCCTTCCCCTACCCTCACTCAGTATGCTCTCCTCTCTCTGGGAGAAGGAAGATCCGAGGCCGGCAGGGCATCCGGCGTGCCTTATTGGAAGAACGCTCTAAAGGTCTACGCCTCATGGCAAGTGTGGCTTCAAGGTCTCCAGATCCACAACCTCTCTGGAAGGGAAGATGCTCATCCTACAACACCATACCGAGGTCCATCCGCCCCGAAATGCACGGCGATGCCCAGTTTTGGGATCTATGGGGATCCTGCGAGCACCGTCGATTCTCGGGGTCTTCTTATCCATCCGGGACGCATCGGAGGAAGTTCTCTTTGCTTGCCCCCTGCCCATCCATAATCTCTTCTGGGGATAAGGAGTCCAGCAGGCTCGCCTGAAAACGTGCCTCCGGGAAATGCTCCGAAAAGGAGTCCGACTTCCAGGCAACATTCCCTTGAGAGGAGTCTCCAGGCCGCCGCCGTACCGCACGCTTGTCTTCGGAGCTTTTGTCTGGCTCTGAGTCACTTGACCCAACCTCCATCATCCTTCCCTCGCTCAGACTCCCCTCTCCTCACGAGCCGTGCAGCCTGGAAACATCCTCGGAGGAGAAGCAGCAGCCGTGACATCCCTGAGCCTTCTCTTCTTGCGAGATGGAAGTGCGGAGAGCGGCATGGACAGGGCGAGAAGATGACGTTAGCTCGTACGCGCGTGCTCCTTCGGAGCTCTCCACGAGCAAGCACGGGGACCAAGTTCCCGCTTGCCCGGAGTCACGCGGAACCGCGCGGTTGCCCCCGGGAAGCCGTGACAGGCAGGTCAAGAGCTTCATTTCTGCATCGACATGGGGCCACGGAGGAGGGAGGTGGGACGAGAAGGCTCGGCGAAGGCGATCTTTGGATCAGGGAGAATCAGCAGTGCCATCCTTGCCGCACCGGGGAACCGGGGACGTCCTCACTGGATGGCGCAGTAGACAAGCTCGTTCTTGCAGTAAGGGCTGTACTCTTCCTTCTTCAGGGTGAGAACCTGCCTGCATCTCTTGTAGCGTTGGTATTTCCGTTTCTTTAGGATGTTTTCCAGAAGTGAGCTCTGCTGCAAGAAAGGGAGATGCCAGTTGTAGGGTCGGTAGGGAACATCTGGAGAGTTTCCCTCCTCCCACGCGCGCTCACTTAGCAGAAGATCGCGACTCCACCCCCTTATCCACTTCAGCAAGGAAGGACATTTCAGGAGGCGGGAACGCGCTACTACGTGTGAGAGTCCCTTCCTTGTGATAGTGAACCGGAGGCAGACAGTTTCTAAAAGACAGTGCCGCCCGGGATTACGACGTGGAGATCCTTCAGTTTGAGGACGAGCTGCCGATTCCCATGCGGATGCATCCGACGTGACTTTTTTTTTAAACAAAAAAAAAAATGAGGAATAGCTTCGTTGCTTGTCTGCAAGTCGAAGCAGCGCGTCGCAGCACCACGACGAACTCTTACTGATCCGAGGAAACGGAAAATAAGCGTTCTGGAGAACGAGATCTTAAGCGATCTCGAAGATGAGGAACTTGGCTGAGAACCCGCTATAAAGGTCTCCCAAGTTCCTAAACGGAAGGGGGCATGGATGGGGGCTGGTCTGAGAAGCTGGGCAGACTCACTGTTTTGCGTGCATCTTGCAATCGAGGATCCCTTCATCCTGGATTCCAAGATCCACTTCGCACGTCTCGCAGCTGAGTTTGGAAGAAGAAGTAATCATTGCTCCCGTCTTCCTACCTGATCTTCCGTCTGGGCGCGAGTGCTCACAATTAACAGTGCAACCAAAGAAAGAAACAGAACTGCGAAAAGCAGGGCGTTCATCTTCCTGGCCTCGCGCTTGCTCTCGCAGCATGAGTTGTGGCGGCTGCTACTGCTCGCATCTCGATCGCTGTTGGCTCATCACCATGCACGCTGCGGAAACGATCAGGAGTTTTCACATCCGCTCGACCTGCTCACGTCGTCTTGCCCTGCAGCCAGAAGTTGCACAGTATTCATCTGAACGCAGCATCCGAGACAAATGGTCTGATTGAGGAATGTCCACGAAGCTTCTCCGCACGGCAAGAGCATCGAGATGACACGTTGACGGTTTTCATGTCTTCTGGCTTGTCTATTCCATCTCTTTGCTCACAGAACGAAGAATACTTGCAGTCCGCTCGTCGGCTAAGTTTCGTTTATGAGAGGAATGCTCTCAAGCGCCTTAGCCGACGCTAAAGCAAACCTGGGAACAAATGACCTCTAAAACTCTGTTGATAGTCGTTGTTATTTGATAAAGTTGGGGAAAATATCGGAAAAAGAAGGTCAAAAAAGTATCACTCTCAGCTGAAGGATGACCTATGTAGACGGGGAGCATGACCAGCAAAGTGCTTCCTTTTGGTTCAATCCGTTCTACAGAAGAAGAATCAAGTCCCCTGAGACATAGTGGGGATGCAGCTGGTGGTCAGCATGTCATTCTTATAGAAGAAACCACTAATGATTGTCGCCGAAGTTTGAGACTCCCTGAGAACCATCCGTGGGTGCAGTGAGTACACAGAAGACTTTATGCTCCAAGAGAGTAATGGCTAGGCACTGGTGCTGCTCAAAGAGTATCATCGGATGACCGCCATGTCCAGGGAACTGCGGGCCTGCGCTGCGAGGTCGGCACTATATTGGGGACGCCAAGAATCAGTAGCATCCATTTGTCATGATTTCCATCTTGAAATGATTTGTATGAGCTTCGTATGAACTGTGGTTCGTTCCCAGGATATGGTTGCTGCTAGTTGCTCCACTTCCTATGGCCTCTCTGCAGGGTTCATGAACTTCTGCTCGCCTAGTAAAACATGCTCCCTGAATTCACAAAGAGTGAACGAATGCAGAGATAGAAAAAAAGAAAAGTAAAGTAAAGAAACCACCAGTTTGGAAAGCAATGGATTAGATGATTCAAAAACGTCTTGGCTGTAAAACATCCTGCATTTTCTGTTTGGTGCTTTTAGAAATACATTTTGAATTGACATTCGGAAGAGTACCATGACTCCCTATATAAATAGTCAATTATTTTTCTTACATCTTGATTGACAATGGTTTCTTGTAAATGAAAGAGCTGCGCAAAACAGAGGGTTCAGGACAAGGTTCCATGAGCACTATAATCCCTTCTATTTGTTACATGATAGTTGGACCCAGACGCTTTCATTCCATGAATGGACTCTCTTATAAAGCATTATAAAATGTTGGTAAACGTCGAGAATAAGACAGCTGTCGATAAAAAGAACATTGCAAGAAATCTATAGTGCAAAGTTTGCAGCTGCAAATAGCTTCCCAGAATATATAGATATAGCTATACACTCGGCTACATGCTAACAGATCTCGGATGGCTCATCAGCACTCTTTAATCTTTGGGTAACACGTGATGCGTGAAGTGAAAGACTTTGAATCTTTCTTTGCACTTTTCAATGATGATGAGTTTACTACTACTTTGAATATAAGGACTCTCCAGTTCACAATGAGAAGATGAAGAAGGACTCAAGGTGAAGGGTTAGATAGCTGCCTTTCGTGGAGCGAAACCCCGTTTTCTACGGTAAAATGTTCAGCACGCAATGCAGTTCAAGAGTCGTCTGAAGCGAGACCTCGCACATGAGAAATGAAACCAAGGTGAATCAGGCAATCATGGGAAACTCTCAGGAAGTATTCAAGCGGAGAACTTTCCTGTGACACAATTGGAAGCGGTAGTGGACATTGGAAACCCATCTCGAGATTTATGATGTTTCGTTTGATTCGATCTCGAGTCGTTTGGGAATAGCCCAATAAGCGTGGTAACACCAGTGAGCTGTCGGTGATGGCAGGAGCTCGGGACCAGTAGGAATGTAAACGGAATCGTTTCTTGCACCACGGAAGGCAGCAAGCTAGAATTTCCGGCACGAATTTTAAAGATGTCGGAATCCTGGCATTCCCCTTTTGGGATTTCGTCTTCAAGAGTGCCGCAACTGTCATGCTTGCTACGACATCTCGGGAAATAAATATATATACAGTGGTAACCCGGTACTCGACGATGTTGGAACTTGTCAAACTCAGTACTCGTCGCATTTTGACAAGAAAAAGTGTTTCGACACTCGGCGCATGCTCGGAACTCGACACCACCTGAATGAAAAAAGTGAACGCTTTCGTCTCATGGTCTCGCGAACTGTGCCGAACACTTCCTAGAGTGCTTCCCGAATGTTTCGTTTCTTTGTACTCTCTGTGCATTTTAAGCCTTAATCATGGGTCCTAAAATGGTTAAAAATGATAACACGAAGCCTAGAAAGGAACTCGTTCGGTACCCGTTTGTTTCTGCACTCGTCAAGAGTTCCGGAACGAATTGCCGACGAGTACCGAGGTACACCTACATAGATAGATAGATAGATATAGATAGATAGCTAGATAGATATAGGTAGATATGGATAGATAGATACATATGGATAGATAGATAGATATAGATATAGATAGATATATAGATATAGATAGATAGATATAGATACATAGTCTGAGTTGATATATATATATATATATATTTATGAACGATTCCGATCGATTCATGTTCCTATCTGGTCTTTGGAAAGCTTCGAGATATTCTGTCGTCTTCTTCCAGCGGAAGATTCCAAACAGATAGATAGTGCTTCTTTCCAAAAGAGAGTCTTCCACTTCTCAGTTCAGCCTGAAAGATAAAATCTAAATCATCTTCCAAAGCAGTAGAAATTTATAAACAAGAATGAAGCTTTGTGCCGTCACATGTTCTGAGAGAAGTCTAAACAGAATTCTTTATGGAAGACAAAATGATAAAGGAAAGTAATGAAGGATAACTGATAAAGGAGAATACATCCTTCTGACTCACCCTTTCTCTGAAGGTATCTATACTTTTTCCGTGGATTCTTCAGAGAAAGTGGTTCATGCAACAAAAACACAACCAGTGGCAATGAGAGAGATCCAAAGTGAATCATCTATCAGAAGCATGACACGAGAGCCAGCCGAAACGAATTGGCTGAAACAAATGCGAACAGCTCTCGGCTGTCCATAGCATGGGAAGAAGGTTGGTAGTATACAGAAGGATGCGAGTCTTAACTGCAAAACGTGCAAGAATGCTATATGGCTCTACCTCGTTTCTTTTGGTTTCTAATTATGAGGTGATGATGATTTTTATAACCTACAAAGGTGGGTTTAGGGAACTCCTTGATGCAACCAAGTTGGAGCATTCTCTTGAGTGAGCATTATGGAACGAAAAGAAAAAAAAGAGCTGGAACGAGCTGGAGTCATGGAACCTCATTAAAAGCAGCCAAAGAATGGCGTTGTAAAAAAGGGAAAAAAAAGGAAATTGAAAATAAAGTCCAGCAATTGAAGATGCTCGTAATTTATGGGACTGTACTTTTGATGGAAGTGTGAAAAATCTCCCTTATAGTAGTGTACTCTAAGTGGAAAGTAAGATATTAAGATAGAAATCGGGGAGGGCGGGAAGGCTGTAATATCAGAAAACGTTACCGAACACTTGATAGTGACTCGAGGGACCTTCTCTGCGGTACAAACACTTTTCAGTTTACGAACCACGATGAAAGTAAAACAAGAAATCAGTGGATGGCATCAGTCATTTTGCTTTCCAGAAGGTTTTCCAAATCATTCAGCATTTATTGACACCAATTGTACTTAGGCTGCTGAAACATTCAAAAATTATTCAAAAAAGCTCTTCAAGTAATCCATTCTTAATTGAAATAGGAGAAGGAATTGTTCGTGCAAAAGCATTTCGGAACAGGCGTTGGAAAGTTGGAATCAGAGCCTTCACGATGAAAGATCTGAGTCACGAAAAACTTATGTGGTCACTTTATTGGATACCTAAGTGCACAAAGCTTCTGAAGAAAGAAGAAACCGAAAAAGTCCTAAAGAACAAATGCAAGTCAACAAAAGACGGCAAAAGTCACGTAAGTGAACCTTTGATCAACTGAGGTATTGGCTCAGTTTTCTGAATACAAAATTATCGTTTTGATTATTTGGTGGGAAAACTAAGTATTCGAATGGTGATTATTAAATTATTTATATGGTGATTATTAAGTTAAAGTTTTGAGAACGACTCGAATAAGTGTTTCTAAATAGCACTACTAGAATTTAAGATATTCTTATTACAATGGAATTTCGTGATCTGGTAAATAAAAGCTTCATTAATAAAGTGAATGATTTTATTTTGAAAATGAAAAGGCTGCAGATTTCAACAGTAGACCCACATTGTCTGTATGATTTGCTGCTCTTCCGGATAGTGGGCACATTAAAACCACTGCTACCAAGAAATTTTATCGCTAACTGCAGTCTTATTGTTTTAAGGCTTACTCTTCTGTTTCTTTTGTTCCAAGATAAAAATGGTGATTCTATCCATTTGGAAAAAAATTCGCAATAAATAACCACGTTTTCAAAAGAAGAAAAAGCCACTGGTTGTTTTGAAATTTAATTTTTGTTTAATCATCAAGACAGGAAGTTTCAAGAGTTTCCCATCATCACTGGCATTATTTAGCTTCTAAAGCACAATCCACAGATTTTGAAAAATGAGATCTGGAATTTAGGTGGGAATTTTCAGTGTTTCAATTTACAGTACACAAAATAAAGACGAGGGTTTTGTACAGTTACTGCTGTAATCACCCTGAAAGTATGATCTCCACATTCTAAATCATGTTTGCTTTTATACATTTCTTACGTTGATCGTATAAAGCGGTTTACTGAAACACAATCTTCTCTCTGATTATGTGTCCTATCTGATAAATTCTCACTGATAGACTTTTTATTCCTACTGAAGTATCCACATGTTCGTGTTCCAACATGAATAGAATCTGCATTTCTGGAAACACTATCGTAGTCTATATGTTGGTAGATTTTGCTTGATTTGAGCTTAAACAGCTAGATCTGCCATCACTAATAAGGGAAGAGATCTAGGATCAAGTGTTATCCGTACTCACTTCTAATGTGCTACTTGAAAAGTGCTTCCCCACAAAAAGGATTCTAAACGTATCTAAGTACTCCTGCACTAAGCGTACTCTAAAAAATCTGCCTACGTGTTGTGTACAGTTACTGTGTACGTCACCCGTTACATTTGCTTAACATTTCAAATGTGAAAGTTCACGTTATCTCTTTGTCATTCTAGGACGAATTTCTGTACTCTTTTTTCAGAGTTTACATTAATATAGGCACATCATTTTAAGGTGGAGAGAAAACCCACTACACTATTCGTTTATGCATTGCCTGTGGATAGGGTTGCGGAAACATCTAAATTGGTGTAGTCAACAGTGCTTGTTTATGAATGCAATGAATCGCTCTCATAAGAAATGGATTTAAGCAAAGCATAGAGGACTGCGTGCAAATATTTAATATCAGGTTCTTAAAAGAAAAAAAGGTAAGATTTTGTTCAAAAGGTAAATTTTGAATGATACATGGAGCTTATTATTAAATTTAATTAACAAAAAATATCTGTATGTGAAATTATTATTGGTTGGTAGATGTGCATGATAGTTTTCTTATTTAGAATTGTATAAGGAAATGCAAATAATGCATAAATGACTTGTGTGCTTACAGAAAAATGAAGAGCCTAACAAGTTTTTCCAATTTTTGCTCACTTGTGCATTCATCACTCAGCAGAGAGAACTTGATTCGCAAATCAGCAGGATTTACAAATAGTGCTCCTTACAGTCTTACGGGTGCAACTTATGGTTATTGGAATAGTGCAAACAGACTCTCAGGTCCTCCATCTATTTTAAATTTATCTGGCAGTGAAAAACATAAATTAGTTGCAAAGTCCGTCAATTACAAAATACATGCAGCTAGATGGAATTCAATCGAAGCTAATAGACAACCAATACCAAGCTTACCTCAACTCACCAAGTTCCCAGAAATTTTGTGGCCTTCCCTGATAAAAACCTTGAAAAACTACATGCTGGAATATCTGATTATCAGACCTTATCTGGACAGCCATTTTCAAATAAAGGATTTTGTCAGAGGTGCCAAGAAGGTAAGAATGATAGAATATGGAGGGAGTGATATGATATCAATGTCAATAATAATTCATAATGTTTTGTGAGTTTCCAATGAGTTCTGACTGCTTCATTTGCATTGTATAATTACCAAGTACTAATGGAATAGTTGTCAGATTTTTTTTAATGTAATATTGCTTACAATAAGCCCTTTTGTATTTTTGAAACCTTTTAGAAGCAGAAAACTAAGTTGACCTAACTAGTTATGCACATTGCATATTATGCATTGGAAATTTTTGGTTTTTATGGGCTACTGGCTTAGGGGTATGCATATGCATGCTAAGCACATAGTCTGCTAACATGAGAAAATTCTGAGCATGAGAAAATCTTTAAGATATCTGTGATGATTTTGTTTCTTGGTGGAAAAATGATTATTATGCTTTCAGGCATTGGTTTGTGTGTCCCAACTACTATCTCGTGGACATTTGGATCACCTTACAAACCTACTGACTCCTGATTGTCTTGCTGAGTTGCGTATGAACTTTAAAGCTTTGAGCCTCCAGCAGCAGCTCAATCTTGCAGTAGCTTGCAAAGACATCTGTCAATGCTTTCCTTATGAACTAGGAATTATTCTTCCCAGAGCTAATGACAATAAGAACTTCCCAAAGTTTCTTGAAATCACCATGTGCTATCATGTGATCCCTGGATTGCGAAATATGGAAACAGAGTTAACTCTTAGAACACTCCAAGAGATGATGCATCGTATCACCATTTGCAATTACCGTTTTATTCGGGAATACACAGAACATGTGAATGATGAAGGATGGTTCATCAATAGGTTGAACCATTTCCAGCCATATACATTGGACAGCTTCCAGCCACCAAAGTGAAATATATTTGGGGTATCATCTTTTGAGCATCCAAAGAAAAAATTTCTTTAGCAGGATTCTGAAGTGTAAATCATGTTATGCTTCAGCTGAAAATCAATGTGTCCAAATTGCCTAGTTCATCAATGTAAATGTTATGAAGACAAATCCTTAGGATCATAAATATTATCAACCATCAGCTGTAAGAACTTGTAAAGCAGTTGTAGTTCTCCAGAACTTTTCTTAGATGAAGATGCTGTTCATGATTATGAATTATATATTTCTAAACATTCATCAAAGTGGTCATTGACTCTGGAAATATGCTACATTTAATTATTTCATGCCACAAAATTTTCCTTTACAAATTGCTAATTATAAGGTTTTTCATATGATATTCGAAAATCATTAGTCTCAGCTGTGCTGTTTAGACCTGTTTCTTTAAGTGTTCCCAATTATTGAAAACTCCATTCTAGAGTATTGCTGATTCTCAAAATTGATGTTGACTTTAGCAGTACCAGAAAATAAGCATTTGTATTAAAAAATATTTATTTGTTTCAAACCTACACATATTGGATTTTATTGAAACTGGTTAAAGAAAGGCAAACTTCTGGTACATGAGACAGAAAGTGGAGCCCATAACCAGTTGGTTAAATGAGGCATTTGAGCACTTGAGATAAGACATGGAAAAATATTTTGGAGTCAGATAGCAATCAAATATTCAATTATCATTTAGGTGTTTGCATGACTGTACTAGTTTTCTATCGGAAAGCGACCCTTTGGCCATCCAGAGACTGAAGAGTCTCACAAATTCACTGCATGCTCAGCTTTTCAAGTGTTTCATACATTTTACCCATGTTACTTTTCAACCAGAAATTCGTGCTCATCAAAGATTTATACTCCGTGCAGTAAAATACGTAGAGGGATTGAATCATTCGTACGTTTTAACATCATTGAAGCACAGAATGATTTAAGTATAGATGCATATCCACTTTTCAAGTAAGAGCTATTCTTTGGAAAATATTTGGTAATCAATAGCCCACCAAATAAATCAAAATTCTAAATTTGAAAATGAAAATCTGATCTGCATTGACACCTTAGATGATAGCACAGTAATAATAACAGTTTCCATGTTTACTATCTCTTATTATGCTCGTTTTAATCTTTAAATGTATGCAGTTTGGAAACACTTGATAAACCTCGCACAGCATCTAATAATTGCTTCACGTCAATGCATTTCTTCTAAAATTTAAAGAACATTCTTTCTTAAAACAGGCAACGAATTGTGCTTGGAATCTAAGCTTCTTATAAAAAAAATCGTTTTCCGTTCAACGGAAAAATACTATGCTTGAGAATGTAAATACATTTAGAAACTGAAGTGAATCATCACATATTGGCCACATTCTTTTGAAACAAAGGTCCCTTCTTGATTCCACAGACAGCTGTAAAGTATTTCGAGATCGAAACAAAAGGGATCAAAAAGGGTGATAATAAAAGGCACCTTGGTAAAGAACGAGGGCCCGATGCAACAGAATCTATTGATTCCGACAGCGCTGTGCAGTTTCTTTGCGAACTTGCTCTACCGCAAGAGGCTATTTGAAGGCTCATTTCTGCTGAAAGTCTGGGGCAGTTAGTCGAAATATTCATCATTCCAGAACAGCCGTGGGCTGTTCCCAGGAGGAGCATGAAAGCGAACCTGTTCCGCGCCAGCTCGTGGCTTCATTTGCAAAGGTGAGCACCAGTGGGCTGCAGGAATCCCGGATTCTAGCTAGCCGAGGAACGGGAGACTAGTTTGGAAGGAGGTGCGCCGGAAGGCTCTCGTGTCGCAGTTGGCTTACAAAAGGCATTAGACAGGGTCGACCAGGAGCTCATTCTGGATCTCCTAATGTAGGATTCTCAGTGGTCTTCCGAGTCTACCTGCGCTCCAGCTGGCTCCACGTGCTCATTGGCATCTTTTTCAACGGCCAGCACGTGTCTGAAGTGCTGGTGCTGCGCGGAAGACAGCGGGGTGACAGTCTGAGTTCCCTGTTCTTTAGCACCTCTTTCGAATGGGTGCTGAGAACATACAGGGCGACATTGGCTGCCCTGCCGAGCTCGTGCCCCGGCACACCGGCCGTGTCGGCGTATGCCGACGATCTTCTGCTCCTGCTGCCCATGTCCGCCTCGGCTTCGGTAGTCGAGGATTTCTTCGAATTGCTGAGCCGCGGGACAGAACTACGGGTGAACAGGTCGAAGTCGTCGGTGGTAGCGGTTGGTGCCACGTGCACAGGACGACCTGACTGGATCGCCTGGGGATCCCCACGGAGAAGTACTTAAAGTACCTTGGCGTTCCGTTGGGAGACTTCTGCCAGTCAGAAGCATGGTCAGGTCGTCTCCAGAAAGTGGAGTCGGCGATCGGCCCGTTCCTGGAAGGCAAGTTTCACTTGCCGGAACGGGCTGCGGTGTGGAACGCGTTCGCGCCCCCCTCCCCTCCTTCGCTCCCTGCTTTTTGTTTGCCCCGTACCCCGCGAGATGAAGAAGAGAACCAAGGACCTCCTGCTCATCGCCCTGTGGGGCAGCGGAAGGCCTCGTGTGCCTCTGCAGGACTTGTGTGCTCCACGTCGGGATGGCGGCCTCGGCCTCCTGACGCTGGAGCGGATGGAAATTCTGCTGCGATACCGAACCTTGGCCATCGCGGCGAAGTACTGGAGCACCCATTGGTGCGTTCTGGCCCGTCTCCTCACCAGAAGTGTATCCAGAGCGGGAGGGCTCTCCTCTTTTCTTCTGCCCCGGCCGGAAAATAAGAAGATGCGGCCTTCTCCTCGGATGCATGGCCACCCTGGCCGAGGAGAACGGCTGGATGACCTGCAGCCACTCCAACTCCAGCGCATGGCTGGAAGAAACAGTTAGCACGTGGACGAAGCTGAACCAGAAAAGTGGTGAATCCTGGAACCCGCCTGCGACCCGGTATTTACACCCGCTTCACGCTGCGGAACATTCTCGAGTGTCCCGCCAGAAGCACGTTGGCGGAGGCGACCCCACTGACCACGGCGCTGCCCTTCTTGAGGAGGGCGCTCGGCAGCAGCCGAACGCCGAGGTGGCAAGGCTCCTGCCGGATAGCGCGCAAGGAGAAGCTGTTAAGCGGTTGGACCATGAGGGAACTGGCTGACGCCGCAACCCCAAGCGTTCTCCCGCGAGGAATTCAGAGATAGGGCGAGCTGCTGGGCATCCTGCTGGATGAACTTAAGTGGCCTCCGGCATTTAGAGACACACCCACCCTCCCCCTCAAGTGGCAGGAATCGGCGCTGCTGCTGTTGCACTGGAGTCTTCCCTGCAACGCGCGCCGCCACCACTGGACGTTGAGGAAGGTGGGACAGAAGTGTGCAGTGTGCGGGGAGAAGTCCACAAGTCGGGGGGCAGCCAGTCCACCTGTTAGTAGACTGCGCTGCCCTCCAGCCTTTGTGGGAACCGTTTTGCTACGACCCTCCGGATGCCGGTCGGCAGTCCCCCCAGAGACGTTGGGAGACTCCTCTTCGTGCGAGACGCCCTGCCACCAGCCTCAACCCTGGCAGCGCTCTGCTGCCTCCGAGGGATTGTGGCTGCGTGGAGCGCAGCAAACAGAGGAAGCAGCGATAGGGATCTCATCGCACACGCGGGTCGCTACCTGCGAATCGCGATCGGCTGGTCCCATCTGGGAGCTATGACGAGGGACCTCGAGGGCATCCTGGAAAGGATGGTCTCTTCCTCCAGCGGACAGTGATCCCTTCCCAGCCCTCCAAATAGTTTCTTTTTTTTGTTTGTTTCATTTATTTTTCTTTTTGTTTTTTCCTCCATCCCCCTCCGCTGCCGAGGAGTGTCGAGCCGGTCTGCATACCGGCTTCCCGGCAGGCCCCATGAACTATTGGCCGTAGAGGGGTCTAGTACCGTAAATATACTGTGTTTAGAAATAAACGCCCCGGCGTGACCTGGTAGGAACTCTCTCGGGTCCAATGGTGCGTGCTTTGCTTGAGAAACCCCAATGCAAAACCAGCAATGCCGACTACTGCCACTCTAAAGGAATGACGGTCCATAAGTATAACCGGCAACGTAGTAGGACGAGGACTCTACCATTGACGTTTTGCATGCTCATTTCCCAATAAACGCCCCGGTGCAGCCGGTTGATGAAGTCGTTGCTGGTGGCTGCAGGTGGTTTGCACAATAGTTGTTCTCTATTCCATTCTGGGATTTTGCTTGCATGCTTTGCCTTATTTTAGTTTTGGGGTCAGCACTATCCAGAGTGTTCTTCAGAGGGCATATCAACTTTGTGTGGCTCATCTTCTGACACTTGTGGCATTGTATTTCGGGGCACCTCCTCTTGAGGTGTTTCGTGTTGTCACACAGTAAGCACAGATTTTCGACTTGCCCACATACCTTGAATTGACGTTTTTGCAGGCAGCTTGTAGTCGGTGAGGCAGCCTTGTCCCTTCGTTCACAGTTATGCGTGCTGCGGCTAGCCCATTCAACAGCTCTTCGAATCCGGTGAAAGGATTGAGTTACTTCTACAGAGCGTTTACTGTGTGACAACTCATTCGCATAGGTGATGCATGTCTTTAGTCGTATGCGTTCTTATTCCTTTGAAGCGAACCACTAATGAGCGGTCTTCCGTCACCAGGAAGAGCCTGCAGCCTCGATTGTAATTGGACTTTCAAGAGTCGTTGAGCGACCGCGTCTATGTAGGCTATCTGTACCACCTAATTACTACCTAAAATCGAACGCCTTTCCATCTCTTTCCTCTCTACGTTCAGCTTGAGTCATTTTTCCGATAAAGAGAATACCACGGATCACAAGGACGACCTGCCTTCAATCGTAAGGTCGGGTTGCATTCATGAGCTACGTAGTCTAAATGTGTTTAGACCCCCGATTTCAGTCCGGGCTGCCGGGGATTCCCTCATAGCCACCTGGCTTCATGGCCTTCCGTCTTGGGAGAATGATTCGTTGAAGGACGCACCCTCCACTTGGCTCTGGGAGAAGCTTCCCAGACTCCTCCTTGGGCATTTATAGCAGTGTCTCCTAGCACACATACCGTGTCTTTCGAACGTCCGGATACTTATATCGCTGCTAGATCTATTTAATGTTGCATCGATCTCTCCAGACACAAGCATCCTTCCATCCATCCTCATCGATTAATGATGTTTGCATCTCACCCACCCCGACCCCCCCACCCCTTTTTTTTAGGACCGTTCGTAATAGATTTTGTACTACTACCGAGTCCGGAGAGGTTAACAGTTTGAAGCAACTGTAAGCTGTGAAGTTATCGACTTCCTCGGTTCAAGTGAGTAGACAGATATTCTGTGATTGTGTCTCAGCATCTGCATACTCATTTGACACTGTTGGTTAAATTGACGCACGTATGGATGAGTTATCCGATGTTATTATCCAGGATATATTTTTGAATATTCCAGATGAATCTGCTATTGCTTGGTTGCCGAGTGCCATAGTTCCGAAAATAGAATTCATCATGTACTGAGAAAGTTCCATTGATTGAATGTTGGACATAATACGAAAATGAAATACATGCATAGCGAATTATGGAAAAATAATGCTGACAGTTTAAAATATTGAAGAAAAAAAACAAGCAAAAAATAAGAAAAAACAGAAAGGAAAAATTCTGCATGTGAAAGGGCGTGTTACAGAAATAGATTGTGCTCAGTTGCACGGAGGTAGTCCATACAAGCTGGCCGATTGTCCCAATCATTAACTCTATTTTAAAGTCTTTTATCGCAATGAATAAATGCTTTTTTTTTTCTTTCAGGGCATGCTCTCCTTGAAGAACAAATTCAGATTCATTTTCTACGTGGAGTTGCTCTTTTTGAAATCCTTCTATGATTTGATGTGCACCGACATGAACATTCCCCATTACGTTTTTCCCATATCCTGCGCCATGCTTCGATGGTATTTTAGGTAAGGGGAAATCCACCGCATATACACTCGTATACGGACCACAAATATGGCAGAAACAATTCTGGTGACTGGGCAGTAACATCGTTGCGTGTCTGACCCTTCCGTGCACATAATTATTTTCCAACGAGTTAGTAACTTTTCTGTCTGCAGGCAAATGAGCCTTTAATTCATTGAAACCTGGAATTTCATTAGACGGAAGGAAGTCAAAATAACGCATTTCTGAACTGAAATTTTCTGTCGTTGCCATGTCGTTTGGCCAATCCACTCTTTCGAATTTCCGCCCAACACGTTGGGCTGAATGGGAAAAACAAAGTCCATGGGTAACACTTCGAAATTCATCTTTCGAATTTCCGCATCTAATTCCAAATCTCATTATGGTTTGGGGATTCAGCTGGAATTCATTTTCTACTGCAAGTCCACCGAGTCTTCAAATAAGCGTTTATAATGTGATTCACTTTGTAAACGCTTGTTTATAGGTCTCTGGGTTTGTTGAATGCTTTTTATTGTCTGACGAATAGCTTTTTTGGAAGACAAGCACAGCGTTTCTTGTGAAGGGACAGAAGTATACGATTGGATAGCTTGGAGGGATATTATATCCTTCGCCTACGTTTTCACTTGATTGATATTTCGAAACACTCGCTGCACTTGCATTTGGAGAGTGGTTATGATCCACAAACTTTGTATGTTGTCTCCATTTGTAAGTGTGGCTATCGCTTGACCATTTTGATTGAACAATTTTCTTCTTTCGGGGCGCCAACAGTTGATAGCTTTTAAACTTTTATCCTTCACCATTAAGCGACGTCGTACACTTATCATATAGCGTTCTTGCAAGGGAGCCATTTCACACATGTATTCAGCTGTGTTGTATGAAATACAGTAAAAAGAAATTATAAGAGCCTTAATATAGTATCAAGCAAAGAACATTTAGGAACAAGCAGAGCACCTGCCAATTACCAATTCGGCTTTCTATCCCCCTTTTGTAGCCGTTTTTTTTCTCTGTGGATATTGCGGTCTTCGGGATAATGAAATTAAGAATTGTGATTTTCGGGCGTTTAGACAGGGGATCTGGATCCATCGGGATTTCAACATTCAGGATCGTGTCTTTCCGAATCATGATCGACACCGGAATTCGCTAAATGCAAGTATCTCGAGCTTTTGGTTTCTGATAAACTGGCAAATGCAAGTTATGACTTCCTTGTAAAACTCCTCTAATTTTCACTTGATTTGACTTAAATGACCTCAATAATAATTTACTAATCCAGTAAGGTGATATGACTATTTAAATTGAGAAGTTTGCTAACATGCGACAGGAAGCAGAAATGTGCTCTGTGCATTAACTTTCTGTACGTAGGAAACACTGTACGTGGAAACTATGGGAACGCGTTTACAAATGAATATAGTAAACATCGTAGATTCCAGCAAATCCTCTCCTGAGTCGGCTTGTGAATTCTTGATCGCGTGATGCATTTCACTCGCGATGTTTCTGATCATATAAGAACACTCACGTTAGTAACTTCACAGCAGTCAAGAACTTTCTCCTCTGTTGAAGCTTTACTGAGTATGCGCCTATTTACTTATTTATTTTTTATTAATAAACAGAAATATCTAATTGTGATGTTGTGTTTAAGTAAAACTGAAAAAATCAAGTGAAAATATAAAGTGTGATCCTGTTGAAGGATAAAAAGCAATAAAAAAACGTCTAGTTAATCGTGGTCATTTGTTTTAATGAGCCTCCTGATTGCATTTTGTGACTTCAGTTTTGGAAACTAATGGATGCTAAATTGAAAGACTTATTTCTGCGGCCTTGGCTGATGTCGTTTCCTTTAGAACTCATCGGTTTTATGTTTTCAAAACAGTTTTGTTACAAGCAACCTCTTGGAAGCTGTGTACTTTTTGGTTTTACTTGAAAAAGTAGTCAGGGCACATTTTAGTGATTGGTCTTACAATCTACTCTGCTCTGCAAGTTCAAAACGCAGTAAAGTTGTTTACACATGCCTGCATGTTTTCTAACGCCACTTCCGCCTTGCAACAATTTCTTCATTCCTCATCCATTCCTTCATGCCCAGCAGATTTTGGGTCTTCGACCATGGCAATTTTAAGATTCTACAATTACTCAAACTCACTTATGTCAACATTACATAAAAACTTTTTATTGTCACTTAAAACTCATATCACCTTACTGGATTAGTAAATTATTATTTAAGTAAAATTAATTGAAAATTAGAGGCATTTTACAAGGAAGTGATAATGCTACATTCTTTCGAAATATGAATTAGCACTTATGTTAATGGGTGACAATTTGTCACAAATGTTTTTATCACCAGCATTGGATTTATGAGGAGTACTCCTGTAACATTCCTGATTACTAATGTCTCGCAAACTTTGATGATTACATGAATCATCACATGTATGAGAAGAAACTTTAGCAGAACTGCCAGGGGTCCGCGGCATTTTTGATCGTGTGACAGGAGTTGGAGGACCCGGTTTTCGGTAGCAAATGCGATGGGATTTACGAACTCCACTGGAAATGACGTCAGATGGTTCGTTTATCAGTTCTGATCTCCGTTTTCGAGTATGAAAGGCGGGTGCATCAGGTAGCTCTCTTATTCCTCTTTTCATTTCTTCCTCAGTACATAACTCTGGACGGTGGAACTGTGTCTCAGCAGGGTAAGATGATTTCAAGTGGGGCAAGCATAATGTATTACGTCTTTTCAGTTCATTTATTCGGTCATCCTTGATAATGCTATTTTCTTCCGGTGCAGAACCCTGTAGGGTATTGAAGGATACATTTGTGAACACTTCACAGTCTTCTTCATCTTCACAAACGAACAAATGACCTAACCCAGATGCAATCCTTAGATTAATTTTTCCTGAATTCTGCTCGTTGTGGAATCTTGAAAAATGAGAAAGTGTCATTTTGTTGGCAACTTGATGAAATGGATACTTACATTTTGGAGCGTCTTCTGCAAGTATCATTAAGTTTTTCCTTGCCTTTCTTGGAGGTTTTTAAATGATCACTGGGAGAATTCCGGTTCATCTTCAGATTCCTTACTTTCACCTGTTCTGTTGGTGGTCGCATTGCAAGTTCCTGCATTTTGGATTTCGTACTAGATTCTAAACTCTTGGCTGCTGCTTGTTGCCTTGCATTTGGAACCATGTCACTGAGTAATTCTATCATTTTGGCTTTTGTTTCATCACATTCTCGTTCCAATGTCTGTATCTTATCCTGTGCACAGGATTGTTGAGTCTCATAATATTTTCGTTGCTGCTCATTTTCTTCCATTACTTTCCGTATCTGAGCTTCAAACATAGTAGTCAAATCTTCAAGCTTTGCAGATAAAACACAAACATGTTTTTTCTTTTCTTGCAGTTTTACTTCTAAAGCTTTAGCATTTTCTGCAAGGACTTTCTTTTCTTCTACAGCTTGACTCTTTTCATCCTACAATAAAACACCAGTGATTTCACTTGCAAACTATCAAAGATACCTTTAGTGCCTGGGCATGGGCTTGTAGCCTTTCGTTCTCAGTTTTCATGTTTCTCAGTTGTTCTTGTGCATGCAAGAGATCTGTCTTTTCCACCATCTTTAACATGTTGGATTCAAGCTTTTTACTTAAGATGCTGCTTTGCAAATGTGCTGCCTGTAGATCCTTTTCTTGTTGCATCAACTGTTGTTGTATGTCTGTCAAAGAAGCTTGCATTTCTGCAACTTTCTCACTTGCACAGCCAAGTTCGTTACTCAAATCAGCAATTTTTTTCTGTTGCATGTTGCTTTCCTCTGCAGACTCTTTTTTCAACTGATAATGTCTCTCTTGCATCTGTTGCATAAACTGCTTATGTTCTTGTGAAGCTCGTTCCAGTTTCCCCACCAGCAGTTCGTTTTCTTTCTTTGTTTCTCTCAGTTCTTCTTCAACAGTCCGTATTTGTTCCACTAATTGTAATTCAAGTCTTTGCATTTTTTGCAACTGGTCTTGCTGTTCTTGATTTTGCACTTGCATCTCATTGACTTTATTTTGTAGATTTGTGGCAAGCATGGAAGAGGCTATTTTGTCAGCTACTGTGGTCTGTAGCTGTTCCTGGCAGATCTTTTGCTCCTCTTTATTGGAAAGTAGATTTCTCTCCAAAGTTTTGTTATCATTGATAGCATTATCTAGTGTATGGAGTGTTTCTTGAAGTTTCCTTTCTAAAGACGATTTGTCTGCAAAAACTACTTCCAGTTTAGCATTCAAATCTTCATGCTGTTTCTTTAACTGTTGTAGCTCATTAGACATTCTGGCTTCAGATTCCGTTTTTTGTTTCTGTGAGTCTATAACCTGATCCAGTTGTGACCTAAGATGCTTCTGACTATCTTGGTAATGTAATAATTGTTCATTTGCAGCTTCGTTTTCAGCATGGACTTTTGTTAAGTGTTCTTGCTGTTGCATCAGTTGTGATGTAAGCTGTTCATTTTCTTGTAAGAGTAGAAAGTGACTGTTTTGAATTTGTCCTTTTTGTTCAAGAGCACTTGCTAGCAGTCCCTGATTCTCCTGCAATCTAAAAGTTAATTCATCTTTCTCATCTTGCATTCTCTTATTGGCATCTTCCAGCTCTTGTTTAAGATGCATACAATTTTGCAGTACCTCATGTTGCTTCTGTAGGTCCTGTCTTAGTTGATTTTCAACATTGTGTTGGTTTTCAATAACTGTTTGAAAACTAAGCTGTTCTTCTTTGCATGTCTGGGTATGGTTCGCCATTCTTTGCAAAATCTCTTTTAACTTTAGTTCGTAACTATTTCTCACATTGATCTTGTCTTGCAGTGCTGTATCCAAGTAGCGCTGTAATCTTCGCTGCTGATTTTTTAGGTCCTGTATTAGGTTTTGATGCTCTATAAGTGAATTTTCCAGGATGCTGATGTGATCTTGCTTCTCTTGAGCTTCCTTTTCCAAACAATGGCACTTCTGCTCTAGTTCTGCACACCGATTTTGCATGAAAGATAGCTCCTGAATCTTTTCCTGATGTCTTGTTTTTTCTTCCTGCAACTCCTCAATGTGTTTAGTTTCTTGCTTTCGAACTTCTTCGATATTTTGTTTCTCCCTTTCTAATTGCTGGGTGCAATGGGTCAGATTTTCTTGCAATACTTTTACTTTTTCGTTTTCTTCCTGTAACAACTTATTCAGTTCATCCTTTAATTCCTCTTGAATCTACCATTATTTTAGTTTAATGTTGTATTTTTGCCCCCTATTACCTTACACTTCTCCTCGATTCGGTACACATATGCCTGCAAGCTGTCATATCTTTCCTGGACTTCCTGCAATTGTTTATCAACACATGCTTCACTCATTGTTTCTCCCATTGAGATTTGAAGGGAACTACTATCTTCTAACCTTTGATTAGGCGCTCTTAGAAGTTCTACCTCTTGCAATAATTCCATGTTATTGCATTCCAATTGCCTTTTCTCAGACAACAGTCTTTCTTTTTGTATCTCATGTGCTTCAACAGCCTCCATGCATTCTTTGAGCATTGATTTTGTAGTCAGAAGTTCTTGAAGTTGCTTTTGTAACTCCTCCTGCTTGCTTGTGGCCTTCAACAACTGAAATCAAACTTTCTGGTATCTGCAATTCTTTCTTACATCTTCATGTAAACTGGAAACATTTTGTTGTAATAGCCAGTTTTCTTGTTTGAGATCATGTTGCTCAGCTTGTAAACGTATGAGGATTTTTTCTTTCGCTTGAAATGCTTCGCACTGGCGTTGAGCTTCAAGCAGTTTAAGCTCTAGATGTTCTTTTATGCTTTCGATCTCACGCTTTTTAACGTCTTGTTGACTCAGACTGCTTTCTTCCAAAAGAAAAAAAAAATGAAATTGAACACTCTCTTGATGTTTCACTTACTCAGTAACGATATTTCTTCTTTTGCATCGTCAAAATGCTTCTGTAGTACATCCACTTCCTTATGGGCCTCCAACAATTGATCCTGTAACTTCCGAATAAAATCACTTGTTCGTTTCTCCTGTTGTTTTTGTTGAAAATTGGGACTCTTGGTTTAATTGGTGATCAATATTATTACATGACAGAGAAGGTGGCTTACCTCTATTAGTTTTTGCAAAGGGGACTGAGAAACACAGCTATAGAAAGCATTTTTTGCCATCTCTGGAAAGCTTCCTTCAATATCTGAAACTAAGGTTTGCAAAGTGAAATAAGCTGACATTTAATTACTGCTGCAATCACATAAAATGGTATGCAAATCTTGAACAGTTAAACTGCTTCCTTTTTTCTGGATTCCCTTCATTGCTGTTTCAATAACTACTTGGCACTGATTACTAAGCTTTGTCATTGGATGAACAAGCACCCATTCCTTAATTTCTGTAAATAATAAAAACAACAGAAGCACACACAGTTTAACTATTTCTATCGTGTTTCCCTCTATAATCTTGTCCACATCCAACAAATTCCTATCAAAATATTCTAAAAAACAAGTCAGACTCAAAAGATATCCACACTCACGAGATATCCAGTGCTCAATCTTTGTATATATGCATCGGGGTGTCAAGCTGTCACTTTCGGTTACTTTAAGATGAAGACTGGAATGAGACTTGAATACTAGTGATGGTTGTGAAGTATGACTTACCACTTTTGATACAATTCATGCAGATGCTTTCCATCCTGAAGCTCTGCAAGACAGTTGATTGGTTTGTGAAGACCCATGCAGTTGATCTATAAGGTACAACACCAACATGAAAAACTATACAGCAATGAAGATTTCTCTCTTAAAGCATCTTATGATACATTTTTGAACTTGTGCACAGCATGTGGCTTGCATATTTAAAAATGCCTTTTTATTAGTAGTAATAGGAATCAGTTATCAACAATCCTTCACAGAATGAAATAACAAATATTTTACTCAAATTGCCCATACATATCATTGTATTGGCTTGCAGTGCATGGAAGGCATATTGGAAATAGAAAGTTATTAGAGATATGACATGCAGTTGATGCACTATGGACAGAAATCACTACCACTACCAGCAACAATAGTCATTTTGGATCTTTTGGCACATCTGCCAACAATGTTTCCAATATAGATAATTTTTCAAGGCAGACATATTTCCCATGAAGGCTTTGAAACATAAAGAAAATAACTACATATACTCTAACAACAGTCTGCAGAAGTTTGCAACAGAGCAAACTATTGATATCAATTGTTTCAACAAAACTAAAGAATGAAAACTACTTTAATACTGTCTGCTAATAGTCTTAGGTTCAGTCCAAAATTTACCCATTCAATCAAGTAAGTCTCAATTCTGATCACACTTTTTCTGAACTTGCAAGGTATCTTCTTAGGTGTGATTGAGCAAAACATCCTTAGCTGATTCAACATTTCTGAAAAACCAAATGAAGGTTTAATTAATTAGAGCAGTCAAATTATTATTTTCACAAAATATGATGCATAAACAAAAGATGAGTAAAACTTCCGAGCGATATGTGCAAACATTTTATTCATATTTACTCTTGAAAATACCTACCATTTATAAATTGGTTCAAATTACAATTCAGTGATTCAACCACAAGTCAATTCCTGAGATCTAGCCTTGAATGCATGAATGGTAAGGCAAAGAGAGAAGATTAAACAATATATTTTCGATGCCTGCTAATCAGAAGTACAATGTATTTTCAGTATGTAGGAAGTTTGCGAACCACATTAAAATATTTGTAAAAACACCTTCATTTACCATACTCTAAAATTGCAGTTGGTGTGTAACAACCTGGTATTTAATTAATAAGGTTTCATATAATTTGTAAATGCAGTAATGGGAGTCGATATGGGTATAGGCGTATGAATGTGTGGTATTTGAATTTGATACTCTAATTTACAGCTTCCTTTCATATTCTACCATTCAATTTTTGATGCTGCTACGTTAAATGATTATTTCATCACTTTTACAGAACTATAAAATTTGCAAAATATCATGTTTTTGAGCTCGATGACTTCAAAAACCTTACAATTCAAATATTTCACTAATTTATATCGATTTAAATTTAGTATGAGCACAGGTTTTTGCTAATTGCATGATGTAATTTTAGTAGCATCAAGCTAGTTTTGTTTGCTAGTGCAAACAAACATCTCGTCACTCCATACATCACTTTGAAAGCATTGGCAGAGATTAAGAATTCGGAGATTTCGGGATATTACATGTAATCATCAACCAATGCATCTGGCTTAGTGAAAACTTCAGACCTTATGATTTTTTTTGTATGTCTGTTATATGTTCTTTCAGGAACTCCTAAAATGGAACCAGCTATACATGAGAAGGAACCAAGTAAACAAGCAAATCCAGTGGAACATAAACTTATACTTTAGTCGAAAATTAAGGAAACATGTGCATTGAAGTAGGCATCAAACGAAGTAATACCTTACAGTTTTAATAATCACTTACAATAATGACTTAGTCCGATTCCAAAACGTCCTTCTTTCCTTTTTTTACTGCCCATTAGCACGAAATAAACGCAGAAAAGTTTCTCTCATTTATGACTGCAACGCATTCCAGTAAACCAATTCAAAAACACTTCTTGTGTCGTCATGAAGTTTCGAGCAATAGATTGGTTCTTTTAGCAACGTCACTTTAGACACGAATTGTTTAACACTCTTCCCACACTGATTTCGGTACTTAGTGTAATAACGTGATCGACTAATAAAATGTTAACAGGTAAAAAGGGTGAAATTAATACAATCAAATCGATTAAATGGGTAACATCACTTGAACATTGTGTATTTGTGTATGTTATATTATTATTTTTTTTACTCTTTTAGAGGTTTAGTTTTGAAGGTTTTAGGTTTGAAGCTATTACAAAAGTCAAGTTTTTCAGGTATTCAGAATAAAAAAAAGAGAGATTGGAGAATATTATTAATGAAATTACTCATTAATATTGAAAAATATTCACTATCCTTTCTCATCTGCTTTATTTTGATATCTGTTGTTAAAACTATAAGCGCTCTATAAAACCTGTTACAAGTGCCAAAAATCCTCCCAGAGCTTGATGCCAACTCAGGCAACCGGAGAAATTCAGGAGATAGTCACCAAGGGTTGTTTGTTTTTAACAACACCAGATTCGTTTTCAAGAAGAATATGGTCAGCATGTTTAATGTAGTTTTGTAACAGTCAGTATGAAACTTCAGCTTTCTGGTAAATAATCCAACCGAAAAGCGTAGACTGATAAAACAGAAATTACAAAGAAAATCGTAATGCATATTTTCAATTTAATCATCGGAGAAAAGGTAAAACTTTTTCTTTTCTTATTTTCCATTTTGGAGACATCTTTTATCATCATTTCTTCGTTCTTTCCCTGTCTTTGTTTGCATAGTCCAAGAGTCGGGTTTCAAGCCGGTAACTCACCTATCAATGAAGTTTTCTTCTTGGAGCTTATTCACGATTTGTCTTCATTCTTCACGGCATTTTTTGTTATGATGAATGTTCGATGCTTGCGATAATGCTTTCGGGCCTCTTGTTGTGTCTCTAGGCTTTCAAGATCGCTGCTGTTAGTCGATCAGAGTTCGAATTCTTGCTGGATGTTATGTGTTCTCTCTGCTGAAGAAAATCGGAGTTAATCATCTTGGATCTCGGGGTCGAGATCTTGTAAAGGGGCCTTCCTGCCTTATCTCTCGCTCGACCATTCATCCGTTGAAAAACTGCTCTTAAACGCTCTAGATCGATCATCGGGTACATCTCGTTTCATTGTCTAGCTTCTCTCATCTTGAGATTCATTCTCAGAAGCAGCGAATTCAGAGATATCCTTCCCAGGTGTTTCCCAACTTTTTCCCTTCTGCCTCTAGAACTCCCCATTTCCTGAGTTTTCCCGAGTGGCCACCAGTCTCGAAAGAGACCGAGCGACGCTGATGTTAAAGCTTGCGGGATCTGGAATTTCAGAGCGCCATGAGCCTCCGGTAAAATCTCTCACAAGGTGAAAGCATTGTCCCTGACATTTTCATGCAAGAGACTTCTTTCTATCTAGCTGAGTTGTCAATCGTGGGAGGCTGCAAACCTCCCTTTCTCCCCCTCCCCCACACACATACACCGTATTAGTAAAAAGAAAGCCTTGCTCACGGGCAGTATCATAGGCGAGGAAAGCGACTGAGCCGTGATTATTGCTAGTTGAAAACTTTACATCGTATTAGTAAAAAGACGACGGTTTTGGGAGAGAGGGTTGTCACCTTGTGAACAGGAAGATCTCTGAAGACGGAAGGGGGAGGTGAAGGTTGGTTCTTGCATGCGATCCTGCGCGTACTCCGAGTTGAATCTCTGTGACCGTCCCTCTTTCGGAGGAAGCAAGGGGGGAGAATGGATGAGGGCAATGGCTATTCCAAAGACGATGCGGACTCTGCACTCGGTCGCTCCGGAACCCTCAAAAGGAGGACATGTGGGGCGGTTCAGTGCGTGACTCTTGGCTTTGGCGACTAGTTCCTGGAATGAGACAGGAAGGTCAACACTTCCTCCCTCCTCTGTTCTGCTCTGTTTCTTCGCCTCAAGCGCTCTCTTCTCCTGCCACCCCTTGTGTTCGTGGCTTTGATAGCCCGTGGGTCTGGCTGTGCCAGTTGCAATCGGGAGGAGTCTGAGGCGACAAGCGAGGGCTGCCGACGTTTCCCCCATGTTTCTCAGGCAAACTCCTAGTCCTCCGCGATTTCTAAGTGCATTCTCCTCCTCCTCCTCTTCCTCTTCTGATTCCTCTTCAGGCTCTGGATCACAGGTCATCCGCTTTCCGTCCGGGGACAGAGATGGGCACTGCTATGCACGCTCACTCACGGGTGCATGCTCGTGCGCGTTTTCCTTTCGCAAGGGCGCCAGCCGACTCTCTCGGCGTCAAGCCCATGGGTTTGCTCTCCCTCCTCCTCCTCCTTCTCAGCCGTGGGGCTGACCCTTGTAGTCCTTGTTCTAAGGGGACCGACGCCGCGGATCCTGGGGACTCTTACGGGTGACCGAGGAGGATTCACCTTCTACCGCCCCCGTTTCCTCTGTGCCGGTGCATGCGACACGCAGCAGCTCCCCAATTCCTTCCCAGAAAGGGAAGACCCGGTCATCAATGCCGCTCGCCGGGTCAGGAGGGAGACTTAGCCATGAAAGTGGTTCGGAAGGGGAGATGGAGGAGCTGAGGGCGGACAAGCAGCAAGCTTCCCGAGGTCTGCTCATGGATCGCTCGGGACTGTCAAGAAGGAGTTGGGGCGGAAGCAGTGGTTTAGCCCCTACAGTCCTCCCCACACTGCAACTGTGTCCTCTTTCTCCCTTTCGCTCCGGAGGGTCTGCGAGACCCTAGAAGCTTCTTTTGCAGCTTCCCTCTCAGGGAGCTTCCTTCTTTTTCTTTCCCTACTGTTAATCCTCCGAGAGGTGTCTGGAAGGGTGCCTTCGCGAACGTTTGGGCAGTGAGTGAGGAGAGAGGGAGCCACGGTGGCTACGGCAAGGAGTTCCGGGAGTAGTGAAGAGAGGTAACGAGAGAGGCTACCCTTTGGCATCTCGGAGGAACCGGAAGGTCGATGGATCTCAGAAGCCGGCAGAGAGCCAGCGACTGGACCCCCTCAGGGCAACGCAGCCAGCAGAAGAGACACAGTAGGGGAGGGGGGAAGCGCAGACGGGCTTTGCAAGCGGAGGGTTTCCCTGTTTCCCCAGTTCTTTCTCCGGAAAAAAGCGCGGAAGGGGCTATTGCGCGACCCTCTTTTCTCCACCTCTCGCCTTGCTTCACCGCTCCCTTGCTCTCCGGTCGAGAGGAAGTGCACCACCGCCTTGGGGGACGCGAATCAGCCAAGATGGAGCTCCCCTTCTCCCTGAAGTCTTTTGCCTGTTTTTTCACCGCGTCCCCTTTCCCTTGCGACTCCCTTTGGAGCACCGTAAAGTCCGTGTCCGTTTTCTCCGACTCCATGTGCGCGTAGCTCCTGCAGGGGTGGGAACCCCTGGCCTCGCTTCACCCACTTTGAGTACTCTCTAATTCACATGGATTTGAGCCTTTTCACTCCATTCCTTCTCCCTCGTTGCCTGCGCTTGCGGTGTGGAGGAGGAGGAGTCCTGCAGCTGGCGCGTGCCAGACAATGAGGTCAGCGCCATGACAAGCTGACCCAACGAGCTGTTCGCATGATTCTCCATCGTCTTTCCCCCATCACAGGAGGCTGGAGTTTGAATTGCTCTCTGAGCTAAGATCTCTATCTCCCTGCACCAAGTGGTCAGCACCAGAAGGCAGCATCAGAAAGATGTCTTCTGACCAAGGCTAATCCGTTCGGATGCTCAAGAGCAGGGCGTTGGCCTTTTGTTCCCCCTCCACATCCTGGGGAAGTTGCCTAGGATTCTTCAATCCTGTCGATAGAGATATGGCGGTTTGGACTGTTGAATCTTTCTGTACAAGACGTACCGAAGCGTGTGGGAGGGCCATTGGAGGAGAGGGAGGATAGAAGTGCTCCCATTGGAGTCCCACGGCAGATGCCTGTGTTCCTGAGTGTTCACATCCCCGTGGAGGTCAAGCGGTGTGCCGGCGCTGCCCGCATTCTTGCATAGGGCCTCCCCGGGGAATGTTCTAGGAGTGAGTCCATCCTTCATCAGCTGCTGCTAACAGCTGAATGTGCCCCTGCCTAGCGGAACGGTCTCCTCCCACCTAGGATTCGGCTCCTTCTCTAAGTGCAGGAAGCAGCACTCCTAGCAAAGGGAGAGGCTTTGAAAGCCATTGTCGGGCCTCCCATACTCATCTCCCTTAGAATTTTTCATTCTCAGGCTTCTAAGTGCCCTTCCTGACAAGCCATCCACATACAGGAGGGGCAGGCAAAGAAAATGGAATGGCTCTACGACGAAGATCCGCTTTCCTATCACTGTGAGCAAGAAAGAAGCTGCTTCTGAGTAAGGGAGGGTAACCAGGGGTAGCTTTGGAAACATAGCTCGATTTCTCTCCTAGGAAAAAATCCGTCCCCGCCCTCTGAGATTAGAACAGAGAACGACTCTCCTCCTGGTAAAAATATGCCTCTGGTGCCTCTGGCAAGTGTCTACGCTAGACTCTGAAAATCATCTGAGAATCTACGCTAGGTGTGGAAGGCTAGGGTGAGGAAGGTTGGATCAGAGTGTGTAATGTGCTGCGTATGCAGGTGGATGCACATGTGGACATCCTGCTCTGGGCAGCAGGAGCAGAGACTCAGCTTCTGAGAGGAATTGCCCCAACCTGGCAACTGATTTTGGGATGCCTTAACTGAGAACAGTATGTGGATACACCCAATAGCTATGTGACTATCCTATGGCATGCATTCGATCCAGATGCAGCCACTGAGATGAACCTATGCAAATTTCCATCTACATGCCTACTATCACGTGCAGTGGACAATGTCCTCTCTTCACAATCCGGTGAATCTATTCAGAGCGGCGCCTCAGCGATGTGGTTTATTATCTGGAGAATTTTTGCCACCTCTCCGTTCCAAATGAGAACGGAACGTGTCGATCTGACCCCTGACTATGCTTGGTTAAAGACACTAACTCTGTTCCAAGCAAAACTTTCTCTTGTAAGCACAGTGTATCGGGTCCATACTCCACACTCGACGCAGACATCTTTTTGAGGAATGAATCACATCGTAGTCATTGTGGACGCAGTCATTCATTTTGAAAGACCGCAAGAGTCCGTATCATTCGAGCACTCTTGACGTGGCGGATACATGACATTCTGTTGCTGAGTGGATCCACTCTCGGGGACTGCTTGGTTTGTGGCAGAGACATTGCCGCTGGCTCCTTCGGCATGTGGAGTTCTCAAGCTGATGCCTTTTCGAGAGGAATGTGGTTTAGCCGATTCAGGAAAGGCATTCTTGCAGAGGTCATGGAACATCCCACACTTGAGCTCACTTTGCTCCTTCAATGGCGCCTTTCTCCTCGCCACTTGAGGAGTGCAGCCCTCTCACTATTTGCCAGTTGTTTGTCGCTTCCTCTAATGCTCAGGAGACTGCCTGACTATCAGAAAGCATCGAAGGTCAAGTTCGACTTCAACGTGATTCTCAGAAGGTCTTTGTTTAACCCCATGGGATGCCTTTATCCCCTCCCCCCTTCTCACATAGAGTGAGTCAGACGTTCCTTTCTTTCTTTCTTTCTTTTTTTTATCGTGAGACGATTTCATAAAATTTAGTATTTCTTTGCTCTTCCATAGCATTTAACGTTTCCTTACACTTGTCTCAAATTTTCCAAACACCTGCTCAGCCTGCATTTGGCTGTGGCTCATTCGTTTCTTTGCCGTGTACATTAGTGTCAACTCGCTCCAGGGAGGAACCATTGAAGATTAAACTCTTGAGACTGCACTGTGTCTACATGGAAAGTAGCCTCCGTGCTTGGGGAAACTTTTGTAATGAACACATGCACTTTGCTACATATATTTGTAGAAAACACCATGTGTGTGTGCACATACATGCGTACTTCATTATGTATGCATGTAGGCAGCTCCATGTACATATGAGCACAATGCCACGTGCCGCGTAGGTGAAGACACCATGCAGTGTACTACACATGTGTGATGTAACAATAAAGAAATTAATTGTATGTAAAAGCCCCCAAATCTGTAGGGTTTTTTTTTCTTCTCTTGTGGCTAAGCTACTGAGGCTGACATGCGGAAAAGTCCACCTCTGTGTCAAGATTGTAAAAAAGAAAAAAGCAAGGCAACGATGAGGAAGATCTTGGGAAATAACGAAGCAGAGACCTCTGGAACACAGTCGATGTTGTGCTGGAGTTGAACATTCGCTTCCTAAAACGCTAGACACATGATTATTAGCTCATATGAACCATCGAGTAAAATGCTTTCTTGTAAATCTAAGAAATCTATGACAATGAGGAACCATCATGTTCTGCAAGTCCACCAACTCGGGCTTCTTGGTTGCTGAAATCTTCCGTTTTGCTATCCTGAGACCCTCTGACGGCGGTGCTGAGGATCCTCGTTACGCATCTTACCAAAAGATGAAAGCAAAAGCGATGACTTTTTTTTTGGTCCTCCATCTGCATCAATAGAGTGCGCCCTGACATGTGATCAAACAGCTGGTACAAGAGCTGCGATGAGAAACTTTTGTCTCGAGTAAAGAGTAAATATTCTGCATCTATCCAATATTCCTTGCAACAGCTACACACCTTAAACGGGAATGCAGGTGCACGCTTCAAATGGGAAAATTCTGGGGATCTTCTGAGATGATGGGAGCCGTCACTTCGACGAGTTAAAGCTCTTAAGACACGAAAAATTTCGTTCGAATTGAAACTTTCGTTCTGTTTTCTTGTTTCTGGGACAGTGATTGGTGCACGTTAAGTCTTCCTGCTTGTTTACGATCTTTTCCGTTTGCATCAACCTTTGAAAACTTATCACCAACTCTTCCGGAATCCGCATTGCACAGACCGCACTTTTCTGGCGCGTAGCTTCTCTAGAGTGATACCTCTCCTCCTCGACTGAAGGGGTTGTCTATGAGCAGTTCTGAGAATCCGGGATCATTCTAGAGGGGCATATATAGCTTCTACTTAGCGGCTTTTAACCTTAAGCGAGTTGAAAAGCCTGTGCAGTTGGAACACAAAAGCAAGAGGAGAATGGGTACGTGTAAGCACCAGTGTTGCAAGAGAAGTCCCTCTTACGTCAGAGACGGACTTATGCAACACCTTCTCCAACCCTTGAATTCAGATGCCGGAAAACCAAAGCTCCGTGAGAGCTGCAGCCTGGGACGCGCGACATCGACCGTTGCTGCAGCCCGGGGATGTGAAATGAGCTAAGGGGGCATCGTTTCCTTTTCTCTTGCGAGATTAAGTTCCTGCGTGCAGTCGTTCCATCACCCTGCCTTAGATCTCAGGGATCCCATGCAACGTCCGCCCAGGAATCCGCGCGTTCGGAGCTTTCGCTTGCCCTTTGAGGGCACCGCAGGTGTACGCCGGTTTGGCATGCCCGCCGTGCAAGAACGGACAGCGCCTCCTTCCTGCGAACGAACTCGTAAGTCCTCGCGGTGCTTCTCACAACGCGATCTTCGCCGAAGAAACCCCGTCTCGTGGCGCACTTTTCAAACGCTGGCGCCAAGCGCTATCAAAGGAACCACGCAACCTTCACTGACGGCGAGTGTTGACTGACGGTCGCAAGTCTTTCCCTGGATCGCGCTGAAATCGAGATCCAAGAACTCAAATGCAAGAAGCTGCTCACGAGACTCCTCTCTGAAGACTCTTGAGAGCGTCTTTCCTCAAACGGGAGGCTGTGGCTGGCGGGCAGTTCTTGGAAATCGACCAGACACCAAGTCGATGGTAGAGAAAGTAGGAGGACGTTCATCGGATAGCAATGAAATGGTGTGACGAACATGCGATCGTCCACACCTGGAGCTCGCAGAAAGCGTGCACTCCAGTACACCGCATCCGGGGCAAAATTAGAACTGTGCAAAGTAATAATAAAGACAATGAAAAAGACACCCTGGCACACTGGAGTTGTTGCTGAGGGATGCAGCAGACGGGTGACAAAAGATGGTTTAAATGGGAATGGCAGTAGAATGCAAAATCCAGTCGGAAACTGAACGGCCGTGAAGACGGGAAGCGTTTTCCACGTGTTTTCCATGATTATTCGGAATGCATGAATGGAGAAAGTGACACCCATGTCGTCTCGCCGCAGTGGTGCCGCGAAAGACCAATCGTCGTCTCTCGTGTTTCAGAGAAGCATCAGCCGGCGATTATGGGGAGGGGAGGGGAGGGGGAGGGAGACAGAAAAGAGGAAAGCTTTGTCCGTAGGATCTCACCTTGTGCTGCAGATCAACACAAGAGATACAAAGCGAGACGATCTTTGCATAGTGCAGTGTGTGCGCCAACACAGAGCAGCGAGGTACACTGTACGGTACAAGTCCATGCATGAGCATAAGTAAGCGCAAGCACACACACACATAGTGTGATCAAAAAAATAAGTAAATAAATAAAGATCCTTCAAACTGAGCAATCATTCCTTGTTTGCATGTACATTGACGAGGTGTACATTATTAACACATGCATATGTATCTGTTTGATAGCTAGAGATGTCTGTTTGCACCTGCATACGCTTGCACACGCGTAGAAGCACTTACATTATGTTCGGTGTTTTCGTTTGCATTTCATGGCATACGGATATATCCTAATACATCACAGTATGCTGTGAGGTTGCTTGGATAGTCCACATTACTAAAGGCTGAACAATATGGATGTAGGAACTACAATGAATAAGCATTCATTGCAGACATCTGTATATGGATAGGTACGTACTAGGCCTCTTTTTACCTCTCTGGAGAGAGATGGGGAAAGCTGGACTGAGCAGTGTATAGGTTCAAGCTATCCTGAATGTGTACATGGACCCAATGAGAAAGAATACAATCTTTGCTACAATATGCATAACGAAAGCGTATTCGGAATGCACAGATGTGAAGGATGCTGAGCGTGCGCAGCTGTTCATTTATTCAGTGAGATGGCATCAATCCATGTCTACACGCACACAGCATGCGCTCGTTTTTTATGCACGTACCTGCGAGAGATAGTGGACATTGCAGCAGGCACGCTTTCTTATGAGCGCGTATCGGACGCAAAGGCGACACTTCCTGGAGCAGAGCCTTTCCCACCTCGGCGGAGATCCCCATCACCCAGGCAGTCCTTCCGCATCCCCGATGCTCGGAGTGAGCCCAGGAGAGCCGTGGTGGTGCGCATCCAATGTCTGCTGGGAACGGAGGAGAAGAGGAGTAGGGGAAGGGTGGAGCAGTTGGGCTTCTCGAGAGCCTCGCTGCTGCAGCCTGCCCGGCCCACTCTTGGTGCCGGCGGACCTCACTGGCAGGAGCTCCAGCGGTCGGTGGGACGGGACATGCGTCGCCCACCCACCCGCGCGCTGGACTTCACCCTTCGCAGGCGGGGGGAGGAGGGGGGAACACCCAAAAATAAACCTCTTCGCGCATCCGAGAGTAAGCGAGGAGGGCGGATAACTACTCCTCAGGAGTCTCGTCAGACGTCGCGTTTGTCAGGCAGGGGATCTGCAAGCAAATATTTGCGTCGGACCCGCGAAGCGAGGCTGCAAGATGGAGGTGTGGGTTCGAGGAAGTGCAAGCATCCGTCGGGAACCGTCCGGGAATGAGCGAGAAGTAGGAGCGGCGCGTCGAAGCTCCAGGAAACGCGACACCGGACTTTCCTTCCCTCCTCCTCCCTCTCATTCCCTCCCCGTCTTCGTCGTCGCCTCAATCCCCTGCGGTGCTCGCCTACGGCAAAGCGCGCACGCCGTTCCTTTCGATATTCCTGGCACTCGCTCAGAATTCTCTGGAGGCATCACGAGACGCTGGAGGGACCTTTGTCCCGAAGATAAGGATAGGGACTCGGGAACGGCCAAACGTCACGAGCCTCCACTCTGCCCTCCCTCCCATCCGGCTTCCATCCCCCCCTCGCTCGTCTATCGCTCTATGCGATCTGTTTCCCTCACCCTGAGCGTATTGGTCTGGGCGTCCACGGCCGCGTTCCTTCGAGGTCGCTGGAATGGTCGTTCGAGAGATATCGCGCGCCGTCACCCCGTGGCCGAAATGCTCCCGCGCGACGTGCGTCACGGGTCCAGAGGCTTCCTTCCCTCGCAGGGGAGGGAAAAGCCAGCTAGTGTCCTCTGGTGCTGAGGTGCATTTGTTTTCGCTTTCGGGTTGCCTTGGAGGCGACGACCTCTCTTCGCGGTGCCAACGCGAGACCCATCGGCTGTAGACGAAGCGGTATGTGTGGCTTCCTTCGCCGTGGCAAAAGGAGAGGAGGAGAAAAGAAGCGGATCATCTCTTCCTCTCCACAGTAACCCCTTCCTTCCCCTCGGAATCGCAGACCATCGAAGCTCTCTCCCTCGACCTTTGTCCACTTCTCTTTTCCTCCTTCCTCCTCCTCTTCCTTTCTTTCCTTCACTGCCGTAAACGTCCCGGAAGCTTCCAGTGATGCCCTCCAAAAGTTGTTTGATTTCTTTCCGTCTTCCGAATCGGCCTGAATGGATGCAGGAAGAGAGGATTTGCTCCTGCGCTGCTGGTGCAGCAGAAAAACCACTGTGGGAAAGTCCGGCGGAGCCGAGGGTGAAACAGGTCCATTTCGAAGGACAGTCCCTGCACTCTCAATCTTCTCTCGCAGGTTCGGGAGATTCCTTGACCCCTCCTCCTCCCCTGTTCTGCCTTCGACCCTCGGTTCCCTCCCTCATCTCCCTTCTTTTCTTTTTGCCTGGAGACAAAGAAGCTCAGTCGACCGCACTTCGGGAGCGAAACCTGCGCGCGCGCGTGTAGGGAGAGGAGGGAGATGAACCCTTCAGGAAGACGGCCCACTCGAGGCACACAGAATTTCTTGTGGTCAACTCTCCCTCGTCCTCTGGGAAGAGCAAACCCTTCTGCCAACTCCATGGGGGCTGAGCACCTCCTAGGCTACGCCATCTGGATCCCTCTAGCCACCAGGAACAACCCCAACCGGCTTCCTCGGGAATTTCTCTCGCGAAAGATCAGAAAGACTTCCGGAGCAGCATCAGGAACGCAAGTGTCTAGGAAAGGTTGCCACGGGATACCACTGGTGAGATTCAGTTGAGGGAGAGGAAGGGGCGAAAACAACGGGAAAGTTCGTCCGGAGAAACAGAGGGCACGCCCGCTAGGTAGTAGAAGGTGCCACCGCATTTCCGGGCACTCTATGACCGCCACAAGATGCCGACACCGTAGGTCACCGGAGAGCCAGCTGCCCCATCTCGTTCGCAGCCTTTGGTCTTCGTCTTCTAGCTCCTGGAGGACTTATTGATCCAGGAGCTGGATCACATTCGGGATTCAAGTTCTAGCTTTTCCCTGTGTTATTCCTTCCTGCGTTTGCTGTAAACGAAAAGACGGATCCTGGCAAGCCAAGGTCCTTCTGCGCGGGGAGGCTGTCGCTCCATTAATGCCTTGCGGGCGTTCGCGGGGTGGAGTAAAAAAAAAGGTCGGTCCTCCGTGACCTTTTGCAGCAGTTTAGAAAGGATTCTTGCCCTCTACAGGAAGCCAGTTGAGAGGTCTCGAAGCGTTTGCCTTCGGAATCACCGAGAGGTGACTGCAGGGAGAATGCGTAGCGTCTTCTCCTGAGAGTGTTCATGGAGACCAGGTAGGGATCACTGCTTCCCGGAGACAGGAGCGGTCGCGGCCGAATGAATCCGCAGAGAGAGGCTCGTGAAGCAGCCTCCACCATAGGTCTACGGCAACCGTCCTCTTCCTTTGGAACCTCTGTTTGCGCGGTGCGGAACCGACCGAGCGTTGCGGAACCTGGAAGCGAAAGGCCGCGCGTCCGGACTCTACTGAAGAGAATGGGGTGGATGGAAGTGCGGCTCTTAACTCAACTAATGGGACACGCGATTGCCTCGAGGAGAGGATTCAGCCTCTGGATTTGGGACAGCGGCGTCTGCTGGGGAGACTGGAGGGGAGACTGTCCGTGCCCATCTTCAGAAAGGAGAGAGCATTCTGAGAAGCGACAGCGAGGGAAAGGAGGGAGGAGTTATCCTGCGTGCCTTCCCTCCCTCTTCCTCATCTTCATGACTGGACCAGGAAAACGTAAAGCTGACAATTACGGAGCAGTAAGCCCCGGAAAAACACGACGAATCACTGTTCAGAGAGATTCCTGCGAGAAGGGATGGAAAAGGGGGGAAAAATGCTTTGGGCAGCGTGGTGCAGGAAGCGGCAAATGGGTGGGAACGGTTGTCTTCTCTGCTTCTGGAACACAGGGAAACGAGATCACACAGTCCACCCACGTGTAGACTTTGAAGGAAAAAAATCATTCATTTTCTGGCTGGGCAGCGAAGGAGGAAGGCTAGTGTAGATGATCGTTTCCCGACACTTGGGTCTTTGGGGTGTCAACCACTCGCTCTCCCTCAATTTGGGTTACCTGCACTTTCGTTAGGCATAGGCCCGCAGACTTGGAAATCCGAACCACACCTTTCGAGAATAAGTGAACTTTCCGAGGAAGTGAAGAAAGAAGAAAACAAAAAGAGACAGGAGGAAATTCGGAAACCACACGTCCTGGAAGGCGCTCATCGGAGACTCATGTCCTCTCTGAGCAAGGAGGAAAGACTTCCTCTCTGTCCGCACAATGGAGGGGGGAGACTGCTTCGCCTTCCGTTACATTTGGCATGCACTCGAAGTTGCTGCCACTGAGAAATAGGAATCCAGATGGCTCCTCTTGATGTTTAGGATCCTTCAGTTTTCTCCATCAGTACCGGTCTCTGGACTGGCAGCTGCCTTTTCCAGCGGAATCTCTTTCGTCTACGCATCCTTTTATTTTCCTCAGCCTAAACGAATATGTCATGTGTTTCACTCCTTTTTTCTGAATCTGCGGTGACGAATCCTCCTGGCTAATGGTTCATCTTCCAGGCTGCACTTTTCGTCACGGCGAAGTACCTCACAGGAGCGAGTAGGAAGACATTAGCGGCACTAAAGTGTGCTGCTTTGGCGACAGATGGCAGCAGGGAGCCTCTCTTCGCAGTGCTCAGACGCGACACTTCACATCCGCCTTTCGCCGGAACGGTATAAACAAACACGCACACACACACCTAATCGTACCCGATCACCCACTTTCCTGAGAATCTCCTGCGAATCCAGAATTATCGCGAGTCCTCCCCCAAGTTAGTAGTCCTTGAACCTGCGAGTCCTGGAAAACCTAGACGCCCGCCATCTCTGCGATGAATCCATTTTCGCTTCACTCTTTCTGCTTCCCCTTCTCTTCAACGAACCTTTCCTTTGGGATTTAGTTCAGGGAATCCCTCCGGATGAGCGAGCGTGAAGAAGGCACATCTTCCTTGATGAGTTCCTCGGGAGACGAGAGCTGCATCCTCGCGTCTCCCCGAGGACATCACGACTGGTGCTTTCAGTGCACACCATGGCCGCACATTGCGTTGTTTTTTAAATGGAACCGTCTTGGAGGGAAGATGGCGTCAGAGCTCCAGGTGCGCAAGTGAGCCATCGTTTGAACTCTCCGAGGGACGTACAGGAACGGGAAGGTGCTTCCACTGCTTCACAACAGGAATACAAGGATCCAGTGCACGCCGAGTTCACGCATGCATTCCTCCCACTCTGGTTTCACACGTGCCACGGATTTTTAGGATTTCAAGTCAGAGCACAGCAAAGACAAGTACTATTTTCGTTTCCCTTTTTTTTCTTCTTCCCCTTTTCCGTGAGGAGGTGCTCAAAATCGGATTTCATTTGCTTGATACGCATCCGAGGGTCACACTTCTTGCTTCTCTCACTTCGCAAGGTCTCGGGGGGGAGGACCCTCATTGTGTTTGGAGGAGCCTCCGCCAAACTGTGGAAGCACTGGGTAGACGAGCCTGCAGAGTTCACGATGGGAGAAACCCCCCGCTTCCTTGGTTTCTCTCCTGAAAAAGGGATTCTCGTTCTTGCATTCATACCAGGCACCATGTTGGTGCTCATGGACAATCAGGTCTTGGCCAGTGTGCGCTTGCGCTGGACGGGTCCGGGGTGCCCTGCAATGAGCAGTGCACTTGCGTCAAGCCGTGAAATCCTGACTCCTCCGGCGTGGCAGCTTCATTGCTCTCTCTTTCGTCTCCCCCGTGAACAGCACGAACGGTCTCCGAAGGATAATCGGCATCCGCTCATCCAGATCGAAATGTTAGGTTGCCTCCTCGAAGCACCATCCAGGAAGGACTGAGCTCAACTACAGTCGGTTGAACAGAGACCGGGAGAGTTTCGCTTCGCTTCCTGGAACCAATGATTTTCCCACTTGCGAAGAAAAAGCCGAAAGTGAGTGAAAGATGAAGAAACGGAGGTTGCCATGGTTCCGCATCTTGGAGCGGGCGGAGTTCGGGTAGTTTGGCATCAGCGATTTGTTGCATCGCTGTTCCTCTCGGACGGGGAGAGGGGAAGGCGCCAGCGGCTGCTACCACGAAGTTCTCGAGTTACTTAATGGGTCAGAGATCGCAGAGGCTTGATTCTTCTTTAGCTCACCTCTATCAGTCCCCAACGAGTCCATGGATAGGGTTAGAGATGCTGGCGCGAGAGAGTACCATTTCTAAATCTTCGGCTTCCGGCTGGTCGCTCGTCCAACGCGGAAGAGGAACTTGGGCGCCTCTTGTTCTTTGTCTGTTTCTGCCGAGAAAGACTTTACCTTTCGCTGCATCCGACGCAACAAAAAGGTGCACCTCAGCAATGGGGATCGATAGCTCCTGTCCACTGTTGTCCACAGCTACCGGTAGGAACGAGCAGCGCCGCTGAGCCACACGAACCATCGCCATCGATTTGCATGTGGACGCTCAGTCGCGACGCCTTTCGCGAGGTCCCAGCTTAGCACCCGCCTGATGCACCTCCTTATGCCGGCCGCTGCCTCGTCCTCGGCGTTCGCTCGGGGTTCGCCTCCTCCCCTAAGCTCCGTCGTCGCTCCACGGAGAGAGCGCTACGGAACGTTTACACTCCTTGAAGGCTGCATCCGTCCCCGTCCCGATGCGAGTTCTTCCTCGGGAAGCAGTAACCAGTAGCAGTACCTGGGGTGACACCTCGTCGCGCGGTCCCCGGAGCGACGAGGCGGTAGCTTCCGTCTGGCAGCCTCCAGGCAGCCTCTCTGCTGGCAGGAAGAGCGCAGCTGGAGGCAGAGAGCTGACAGCTGTCAAGCGCGGTGATGCGTCCTCCTGTGCGTGGGAGGAGACCCACGAGATAGCAAAGCTCCAGTATGGAGCAGCTTCCCGTTGCTTTCGTTCCCACACGCTCCCCGGCACACTCGAGCGGCAGCGTCTCCCTTCGCCCCAGAAAAAGGAAAGCCCAGAAGGACAACGGGTGAGCCGGAAGCACCAGAAAAAATGTCCCTTGGAGGGAGGCATGCATCTGACTGCACCTTTTCGCCAGCCCTGCACCCAGAAAGCTTGAAGAACGAACCCCTGATTGAGGAAGAGCACGCAAGGATGCTCATTTCCCTCCTTCCCGCGTCTTCAGTAGTCTCTCCAAGACCTACCTCTGGAACGAGGGAGGCTGGAGCGCTGACTAGCCTCTTGGAGCAGCAAAAAGCGGGGAAAGGGAGGGAGGGGAGGAGGAAGATGCGCGCAGAGAGGAACAGTAGCGCGGGGGCGAAGCCCCGAGACGGCGAGCCATCCGAAGGAACCAAGGAGAAAGCTGGCTGCAAAGAGCGGAAGCTGAGCGCATCATTTGCTAGCACAGCATCGACCTTGACAGGATAAAACTCGAAACAACAGTTACGCTGCAGCAGCAGCAGTAGCAGCAAAATCCTTTGCGGTCCACCTTGTCCGCCTGGTGGGGGGCAGCTGAAGAAAAGGCAGGAAAGATGGCGGGACGTTGGGGAAGGTTTTCGGAGAAATGGGTGGAGGGATGGACGGATGATGGGGGTCTATCAGGAGTCCCTGGGGCTGAGACTGGGGGAGAGTAGACCCATCACTGGGGGTGATGGGTGGCCAGGCTCGCCAACTGCCTGCTTCTCATGAAGATAAATCGCGGTTGCTCCCCCTCCCTGCAACCAGACGATTCCTGCCCCTCCTTGGACCGACCAAGGAAGCCGGGTTTTTGCCGGAAGGTGGACCCAGCCGTCTGCCTCTTTCCCTGCCTCCCTACCCCTCCGGATCCTGGACTCCGTGAGAGAGTCGCCGACGCCTCCGGAGACTTGACCCTTGTCAGGGCGAGCGCCCTCGGAGCGCGATCCGCAAGCGGAGAGACAGACTGGAGGGGAATTTCGAGGAAGCACACCAGGCAGCTTCGGAAGGATGATCTTCGGGAACTAGCCGCTTCGACTTCGGGAGAGAGCCTCGGGGCTAGGGGTGGTGTCGCACTGCGACAGCCTCCAATCATGGGTTTGCGTCGAAGGTGCATGCGCGGCCTACCCGGCAAAAGGCCCCAGGAAAAAGAAAAAAGAATGTCCTGTGCTTTGCAGAGTCGGTCCCCAGGCAACGGACGGGCAAGAAAAGGGGCAGCCGTTTTCCATGATAGCGGGCACCGCCTCCTCCGTCTCGAGAGTTCTCCTCCGCCGCCCAGAGAAGGCTAAAGTGGCCCCAGCCCCTTGCGCGCGCCCTCTGCGATGGCTTCCTAGAGAGCTAACAAGATGGACTGAGCCAGATGTCCGTGCATAGCGGTCTCCACCACGGCCCTGAGGCACCGCGGCTGCCGTTTCGAGTTTTCCCTCTCTCTCGTGGACTTAGGAGCCGGAGGATGCTTGCCGCGCTCCGCGACGGGGGTGAGGAGCGAGAGAGGGCACGCCCCCACCCCAAGTCTGCCTCCCGGGAGGGCGCGCCCGCCGCCGGGAGCAGGCGCCGTCCGCGGGCATTCCCTTCCTCCGAGGTGCCCACGAGAGCCGCTGGCGCGGCGAAAGCGGGGAAGGAAGGTCGAGAGAGAGCAAGTTCGCGCCCCTCGTCTTCTCGAGCTCGGGAATCGCGCGCATGCGTCCCGGGAGGGGGAGGACGAGGGAGAGGAAGGGGGAGGAGGCTGCTCCGTAGGGCATTCCGGGTTCTCTGAAAAAAAATTCATTTCCTCGTCCACCCTCGCGTGGCGTGCCGCTTCCCTGAATCCTGCCCCCGGATGGGGGGAGCTCAGGAGACTGCGAGGTCTCGGCGAGAGTGTGCTTGCGCGCAATCGGGGCCGGCAGCGGCATCCGTGGCCCCTCCCCGAGCGTGCCGTCCGGAACACCGCTGTTGGACCGCCGACGAGGCCCCTCCGGTCGACGGGCAGAGTCACGGAGCTTCCAGGGAGCACGGATCGCTCCAGATGCATCCTCCCGGAACGCGAAACAAACAGAAACAAAAGCGAGGTATCTCTGACACGCATCCAATTAATCTGGGAAGACGGAGAGCTTGCGAAACGAGAGCACACGTGTGCCAGAAACCTGATCGAAAAAAGGAGAGGGAGAGGGAAAGGAGCTTCAGAGAGAAGAGGAGGGGGAGGAGGAGGAAGAGGGAGAGAGCTTCTCCATCTTCTCCCCCTTGCCTTTCTCTTGGTCTCTCCTTCCTCCTCTTCTCCCTCTTCCTCCCCTCTGGATGGAGAGGAGGAGAAGGCGAAGAAGGTGATTTTATCGCGCTACACGGGTGCCGTCACGCTTCCAGGCAGAGAGGAAATGTTGCAACGGATGCTGGATGCCTCCTCCCGGTGCGGGCGGAGAACGAGAGTGATTCTGCACGAAAGAGGAGGCGAGGAGGCTCCAAGGACCCGAGAGCCACGGCATGGCGCAGAGCGCCTCAATTAGAGCGCGCGGGAGTCATCCGCAATGTCCGATCAGAACGTCAGCAAAGACTCGTTCACCTCCTCGGCTCCTCCTGGGGGACCCTGCTTCTCCCTCTTGTCTTGTTGACGGATCACACCTGGCTGTGCCGTCACCGTTCTGAGTGGGAAGGAAACCCAACCTGCAGCAACTCCGGATCCGGAGATCCGAGATTTCAAAGTCTGGATACCGGAAGAAAAAGAGTGCTCCAGGAAATTTTTCCTTCCACTCGAACTCTTTTTCTTCCGGTCCAGAAGGCCAGTTCCGCGTTCCTGACCGCTGAGGGTGCTGCTTGCCTTGATGAACCTGACGCGCAGCATCTCAGCTCTTGGCTGATGCGGTCGTTCCCTTTGGGACGCATGTCGACGGGGAAGAGCAAACAAACGCTGGGTAGCCGCCATCTCTGCAGTGCAGCCGTTCTCGGAGGCTGCGGAGTCATTGTGGCTTCAAGTTCAACTCGAGCGCCCTGAGCTCCTAACCCTCCTTTCCATTCCCATTTGCCGTCGGCTAATGGAAAGAAGTTCGACCAATCCTCCACCTACACAGCAACCGATTCAGCCTCTTCATCTCTCTTCCTCCCTGAATGGCCTATGAGTCTTGATGGTGGCTTGAGATCTCTAAGGAGCGCAACAGGTGATGAGTTCTCTCCGCCCCGGATCCCACGAACCTACACCCATCCCTCGCGCCGATGCAGATACTTTCATAGGAACACCATGGAGACCCATTCCTCGGCTCTCGCTCCCCCAGTGGGGTCTTGCCTCCTCAAGCGGATGCTCGACTGGCCACTGTTGAGGGATTAGAAGTACCTGATGTTGTCTCATTGTAAGATGTATGGATTGGAGTTAGTAAAATTAGAAATTTTTGTTTGCAAAACAAATGTTCTTATTTTAACTATAATTTTAAGTCTTTTTAGCTTATATAGAGCGAAGCGTTGAAAGTGCTTAGGAAACAGTGGACAATTAGTAGGAAATTTGAGTTGGGGAACTAATTATCATTAACAGTGATATGCTTAAGCTTAACTCAAATTCTTAAAATTTTTATCCTGAAGGGATAATGTGTTGCTTTACACTAGAAGAATTACTCTTTATTTCTTAATAATTGGAAGTTATTTGTACTGGATATACTAAAAGAGTATACTCATAGGTATATGAATAAAAATAGAAATAGTCATACAATATCTACGAAATGTCAGTATCAAAGAGGGAGTTCAAATGACAGGTGGTGAAGGTGAGTAATGGAGAGTGAAAAGATTTGGGTTACAGATAGAGTGAGGCAAATGAGAGGGCAAGCGGCGTCCAGCGTAACTTGTCTTCTCCTTCCGTAGCCGTGGAATAGCCGGATCCGACCTTGCAACTTCCGGGATGGGATGACCCACAAACTCCCGATTTTCCCGGGTAGCCCTTCTTAATCCGAGCCACCGTTTCATCACGCCTCTTGGTACTCATCACCTTCGACTCACCGGTGCGGCGACCGAGGATGAGCTTGAGCGATTCGTCTTTTACGCCACACTTCCTGCACATGCGGTCAACCCCATCCTTGGATGGGCGTCGCTTGCACACGTCGAATCACGCCTCGTAGACAAATTGGTAGTCCAGAAATCTAAAGTGTCCGCAGACGTCAAGTATTCTCCAATTGCCATAAAGTGTACTGCCGTCCGACGCGACCTTCGCTTGGTAACGGAGCAAGCCACGCTTCCTTGTGCTGGACCGTTTACCGACTGGAGAGGTGATTTTTTTCCTCATGCACTTATCCAAGTCGCATCTCCAATCATGATCCTCGGCTCGCTGTCTTCAAAATGTCACGCTGCCTTTGGCAGGCAAACCGCTTATCTGAGCGCTGTACAGAGATTCTTGGCCCGTGGCTACTTGCTGGCCTTGTTCATGCTTTGACTAATCCTGATATGGGCTGTCTCAAGTCTTCATGAATCCACGAAGGTTCTGGAGGAATGAGTCCGTCTCTCTTACGCTTGGTAAGGAAACCTCTTCCTTATTCTTTCCAGAAGTGAGGAGTGGCCATCCCTCACTTCTACAAAAGGAGCCCGGAAGGTATCCGCTTCTGGAATTTCTCTTCCGGAGGGAACCTGCAAGCGAACCTCTCCTTGCTTCCTCCTCCGAAGAGAACTCCGAAGGGACTCATCCCCATTTTCTCTGAAGGGCGCTCCCCGAAGGGAGCAGCACGCTTCTGAAACTGTGAGCAGGTAACCCCCAGAGGGATATTAACCAGCTTCATGGTTGGCGAGAAGGATCTTCCCGGACTTACTGGTAGACTGTTCTGCCCTTGGACTCCTTTGGAATCGTCTCTTGAGGATCCTAGGAAAATCGGAGGGAGAGCCAAGGGGCATTTTCCGACGCCTCCGGCGTACCGATCTGCCACGAGCCGCGCCCTTAGCAGTTCTCTGCTGCTGTGTCCTTGGAATCTTGGCATAATAGAACGTGACAAGGAAGGGAAAAATGGCAGGGACGCCATTCACTGGACGACGATCTTTTTGAGGAATACGTCGAGATGACCCCACCTAGGAAATGCCAAAACAGAACTTGTCAGCATCCTGAACAGGATGCAGAGGACGTCTCCAGGCAAATAGTAATCTCTTTCCTCCCCTCCCCTTCCCCCCTTTTTTTCTTTTTTTTGTGGTTTTCCCTCCCCTTTTACCGATGGAATGCGTACAGGCTTTTGGCAAGTACCTCGTGCGTAGTAGAACCAAGTGTTCTCCCAAGACTTTATCACAATTTCTTATAATAAATGCCTCGGAAAATCCAAGTGAAAAACCAGCTCCATGGTAAGCTATGGACGACTATTTTCACGACCGGAGAGGAATCCTGAAGAGAACCGACTCTCATTGATTCCTGGAAGGATTCGGGAGAGTCCACTTCCAATCCCGGCCAGCCAACGGGGCATCCGGTTTCCGGCTTCCACCAGTGTCGCATCCGAACAGACCAACAGCTTCCCTGTTCTGCGAGGTGGATTTAGACTCGAAAAGAGTGCATCCCTAGCAGCACATTGTTGCCTACGCGGGATCGTAGCTGCATGAAGCAGCAACTCCAGAGGAGACCAGAACGACAGGGACGCCATCTATTTTGCTGTCCTCTTCATGAGGATGGAGTCAAGATGGCCCCATCTTGGGAGTTAGGGGGATTCAGGGAAGCGGCACGCCACGCGAGGGCGGACGAGGAAATGAATTTTTTTCAGAGAACCCGGAATGCCCTACAGAGCAGCCTCCTCCCCCTTCCTCTCCCTCGTCCTCCCCCTCCCGGGACGCATGCGCGCGATTCCCGAGCTCGAGAAGACGAAGGGCGCGAACTTGCTCTCTCTCGACCTTCCTTCCCCGCTTTCGCCGCGCCAGCGGCTCTCGTGGGCACCTCGGAGGAAGGGAATGCCCGCGGACGGCGCCTGCTCCCGGCGGCGGGCGCGCCCTCCCGGGAGGCAGACTTGGGGTGGGGGCGTGCCCTCTCTCGCTCCTCACCCCCGTCGCGGAGCGCGGCAAGCATCCTCCGGCTCCTAAGCCCACGAGAGAGAGGGAAAACTCGAAACGGCAGCCGCGGTGCCTCAGGGCCGTGGTGGAGACCGCTATGCACGGACATCTGGCTCAGTCCATCTTGTTAGCTCTCTAGGAAGCCATCGCAGAGGGCGCGCGCAAGGGGCTGGGGCCATAATCTCGAAACAGGAACTTGCCAGCATCCTCACAAGGATGCAGAGGACGTCCTTCAGCATTCGGTGATCCCTTCCCGAGCCCCTCCATTTTTTGAATGTACGTTTTTTATTTCATTTTATTTTCTTTTTGTTTGTCTCCCCTCCCTGTGTACTGCCGAGGCGAACCCCGCAGGCCTGCACGCCAGTTCCCGGCAGGCTCCTTCTCGTAGTTATAAGCAACGTGGTAGGATCAAACGTCCTGCCACAGACATGTGTGTTTATTTTATAAATAAACCCCCCGGCGTGACCGGGTGTCAACCAGCGCCTCACCCGAATAGGCCGACCAGCATTGTCCTGCGTTGGGGGGGATGGGACTCGAATCCACGGCGCATGATGCCATGCGCGGACTGCATCCCGCCAACGCGGGTTGTTTGGCTACGGTCTCAAATCTCCATCTTCCGGCGGAGTGTGCAGCTTTCTCTTTACCCCCGACTGTGTCTTTCTTCGAGTATTTGTCTTCAGAGTGCTGGATTCTGGAGCGCAACACCCCGTCTCTTTGCTGAGGCGCACCGCTTGGAGCCTAGAAGCTTTCGATCCTTTTGCGCGCCTCGTCCTACCCCTGGAGACCAGAAGGCAAGAATCCTGCGACGTGCAAGAGCACCAACCCCGTCTGTCTTTTCGGAGGTGAGTCATAGAGCCAATCACAGACATTTTCTCTCCTTGGCACCGCCTTGGATCTTCCGCAGCTGCTGCAGAGTTCCCGATAGGGTCCAATGGCCGACGTCAGATTTGGTGACTCTCTTATTGCGCTAAAGGACCACGAGGACCACTTTGGAGACCACCATTCTCCACTTCATGTTCCGCATGTTTACGAGAGGCCCCTCTGAGCACCTCCCCTTCCTCTTCCCCGTTCTTCAGATCTCACGTTCCCAGAGATCCTACCAATGATAAAGTGAAGCAGGCACTGCCCTGGAGGAGAAAAACAGATCTCCTTCCTTTCTTTGTCTTTCTTTCTCCAGCTCTGTACGCGAATTCCTGGAGGGAAAGCGAAACCTGGGTGGGATTCAGTTGTCGTTGTAGATCACCGAGTCCAGCTCGATTTCCAGACTGATCACTACCACTTTCAAAGCGGCATTTCCACGCCGTTTTCGCTCTTCGCTTTATCTCTTTAAATTCTTGCCGACGTCTGTTCCCTCCCCTCCCCTTCCCCACCTCTCTCTCTCGTGGAGTTGAGGCTGGTGCGGAGTTTGCTTTGGCTTCGAACAGGGACACATTCTCCCTAAGGAGCAAGAGAGACTAGCTGGAGCGACTCCAAAAAGCGCAAAGAGAAAGAAATGCGCAAACAAACGGATTTCCACCGTCTCAATGCCAAGAGACCTTTTTTCCTTCCGGCCATCCGGTCAAGTGGATAGACGCACAACTGCCCCAGAAGAGTCGCGAAGCTGCAGCGCGACACGCCGTTCATGTGAGAGCGGACGCCAAACCAGAAGGCAGCCGACAGCGAAGACTCCCGGAGGATCCTCCTTCTCCCAGCGCGCTCCCAGACACCAGCTGCCGCTGGACGCGCCTGCATCGCGCTGCTCAAGGCGGAAAGGTTGCCGGTGCATCCTTCCGTCATCGCTGCTCTGAAGCCTCCAACGGTCTCCTCGCTGATTTCCCATCGCGGACGGAATCTTCCTCCCTAGCGGAACGGAGTCCTCGCCCCTCTTCCAGACTCTTACGGTCGAGGGCGGAGAAGTGGAGTGCTTCCCGGAACTCGAGAATCGGCGCGCTCTCCGCGGGACCGAGTAATCCAGGAAGGAGCTGCAGGCAACTCCACCGGCCACGAGCATCTGCTGCTCGCGAAACCGAAGGAGGAGAGAGCGGACGTGGCGATGGCCACTCCACATGATCACCAGCGGCAGACTGCGAGGACGAGATGAAAAGGAAGAGGGAGAGAGAGAGAAAATTTCCTCATCCACAGAGAGTGCTGATATTTTCGCGATCCTTCCGTGCCCGAGGGATCGGAGCTTCTTTCACCGGAACAGGAACCCTGCGATCAGAGGAAAAGGAAAGGATCCTCCTGCACAAAGACGTTTTCCTTTTCCTTCGCGAATATCAGGATCCGGTTTTGGGAGCGTGTGAACGGCATTTGGGACCGAATGATGAGATGAGCCGGGAAGCAGCAGCAGGTGCGCGGACCTGGAGCCTTTCGGTTGCGTCAATTCATGGGTGGTCGGAGAGCGGTTTGGGACACGGACTTTCACCGTCTAGGAACGACCCTTTAGAACCCGTCTTTCACCACCGGACGGTCTTCTCAAGGTCGATGCGGTGCTCCCGAGAACTACTGGAGCGCAGTCGCCCCGGTTGGTAAAGAGGGTGTCCGAAGCTGCTTTGCCGTGTCGGTCCTGCAGAAAGCAGGGTGAGGTCCCGTCGGATGGAACGAGATGCAAGCATGGGTGCAAGCAAGCTTGGCTTCTCAGCCGCCGCTTGGCAGCACCAGCCTTCGAGCGATGCTGCTGCACCCGGCAAGCCAGCGTGATGGCACCCTGCCTACGAGCCATCGCTCTGGATGCGACCTGAGCCATGCCCTTGCCGCTGACGAAGTTTCCGTTGCTCCAAGTCAGATTCGATGGGCAGAGACGGCGCCGACGTTCGGCAGAGGCTGCCAAACGTCGGAGGCATCGCAGCTGCAAGGTTTCCTTGAGGCTGCCGTCCGCCTTGGCCACCGCCCACTCTCCAGTGCCCGAAAGGGACAAGTCTCTCTTTTTCCCATCTCCTTCCCACCCACCTGCGAGTTCGGAGGGTACTCCCGAGAGCTGTGCATCGCCTCCAACTCCCAACCGCAGCAATCCGCGAGATTCACGCCTCCTCTAATAGGTGCACTGCGGCGATGACGGGCGCTCTTCTTCCGTTGCTCACCCGCGGAGGAAGACGCTCCATGCACCCCCTTGCGGCGTTGCTGAGGGATCTCCCTGAGTCCCGAGACCCTCTCCGGAAGCCCTCGCGCGGAAGAGGAAGGATGCGAATCTCTTCTGGAATCCCGAATGAGAAAGAATAGGGTGCGAATGCTCATCCGGATGCGAAGAGGAGGAAGGGGAGGAGGAAGGACGGAAGCAAGGGCAGCTGAGGCACCTCATTCAAGCGTGTCCGGAGGCTGTTCAAGCGGCTTCCCAGATTCCGGAAGTGAACTGGCGTTCCATTCCTACAGGCGCCCGAGAGCTTCTCGTTCGCCTGCCACTACTTCCTCTTGTTCTTGACCGATACTAGGTGGTAGGAACGTGAAGAGCTGAGCAGTGAATGTAACGCCGCCTCATCCTTCCCCCCCGTTTCCCTCCTCACCCGTCCCATCCACGGCAGCCGCTCGCGTCGTGACGGAACCCTCCCCTCGGTGGCAATCTGTAGGGAAATTGAGGCATCCAAGTTCTTCGCGTCCAGCGCCTCTTCCCTTCTTTCCGTCCTACTCCGAGAACCCTCGGCCGGGGAAAAAAGAGAGGTTGGTGCAAAGGAAGTCCGGTGTCGTCTCTTCTTTCCCTACTCGATCCGCCCTCCTCCTCACCGAGTTGAGCCGCCAGGGACGGGCTGTGTCGAAACGAGTTAACTGCGGTGCGGGGTTGCGCAATGTTTGGCCCGCTGGGAGCGGAGGGGGCGAGAAATGGCGCCTTTATGTTTGTGGTCCGTCACGAATTTCCGCTCTCCCGTATTGTTCGGCGCAGTTTGTGGCGGCGGAAGGAGAGTGGAGGTGCTCCGATCCGGAGGCTGGACCGAGCTGCACCCGCTGCTACGGCTGAAATTCGAGCTGGAGGAAGAGCGCGAGTCCTCGCGGGCGGCCACTGGGCAAGAGCCGCGCCGTGGACCGCCGGCATCCTCTGTTTTCCCCTGAGGTCGGTCTCCGACCACCTGTTGTCGGGATCTCACGTGAACGCGCTCCACGCGCCGGAGACTACGACGCACATGCGCGCGCTCGCAGCCTGCCGCGGACCCGAGGGCTCCCCCGGTCGCCCGTTCCTCTTGGTCGCTTGAGCGCACGCAGAGGCGGCAGACACCCCCGTCCCTCCGTGGGAGATCACGCACGCGTTTTCGCCGAACGCAAAAAAAAATCAAGGTTGTCACTGACGGCAAGCGGCATCCATTAGTGATGGTGTCTGCGAAGACATCATCATTAATGGATGCCACCTCTTTCATGAACTCCGGCGCAGAAACTTTCGGAGCGACTCTCTATCTTCTCACTGCGCAACCACCCCTTTTTTTCTTCCTAGGCACCTTCCCTCTCTGCTCGAAAGAGAACGTGACTAGACGTACGCCGCGGAGCGCGTCCACGTCGCCCTACCTCCTCACGGGGGAACGGGCACCCAATCCTGCGGCACCTTCCTCCCCCTCCCTTCCTCAAGGGATGGGCGAGGCTGTGGTTTTCACTTTGAGCACCTCGGATCGCCTGTCTGACTGCCTTTCGCCGCCTCCGTGCGCGCGCTGAAGAGGTGGCGGCGGTGCGGAGGCGGTGGCCCCGTTTCCGCGTGCGCGGGTGGGCGGGCGCGAGTTCGGAGAACGGCGAGGGGGAGCTGAAGAAGAAAGGAAGGAGAGAGTCTCCAGTAGGGGGAAGGGGAGGGACGCAAAGCAGCAGAAGATCCGATTCCGAGCTGCTGCGGTCGTTCGTCCACCTAAGGAAGAAGCAAATCCCCGGAAAGCGGCCAAAGTCCTGCTGCCGTCCTTTCGCCGCTCCGCCTTCAGAGTGTCCGTGGGAGCGAAGAGGGCCGGAAGTTCCGGATGCGTTGGGGAAAGGAGGCGAGAGAGTTGCAGCTCGTGCCGGTGGCGGCGAGGATTGGGGGAGAAATAAGGAAGAGGTCACGAAGAAGTTCTTGTTCTCTTCGCTCCAGGATCGAATGCCCGAAAAGCTCCACCCATATTCTCCACCTTCTTCCCTCTCCCTCTTTGAAGCAGTGTGCCGGCTTCATGATCTCGACATGCAGAAGCGGGTTCAGATGTCCATCCCCTCCATTCCCTTACCACCCTTCTCGTCTTCATTTGGTAGGCACTTTGCGAGTAAATTCCGCAGGGCACGAGGTTCCCCCGAGGGGGGTGGGGGGGTGGGAGGGGAGGAATGACCAGAAAGAAGGTTTTTTTTTGCTTCCTCAAGACGGGAGACATTATCAGATGGGCTTCCAAGAGAAGTCCTGGGAGCGCGCACGAAGAAGGGAGGTCCTTTTGCTGAAGAGAAAGAATTCCTTCCGAGGATTCCCGGAGCGATCTCTTTTACGTAGGAGGTGAGGGACACAGGAAAGGAGAACCGCAACACACTTCTTCATTTGATCAGTGGGAGGGAACGAAGAAGGAAATAAAATGGAATTAAAAGAAAAAAGAAAAAAAAAAAAAAAAGGCAGAGGAGGAAGGGCGTCAAGGTGCGAGCAGCGCTCGGCGTGAGTGCGTAAATGTCTCCCTCTCCACACATGTTGCAGAGCCGCGGTATCTACGCTGGATGGGGGAGCACGAAGCTCTCTCAGCTACGTAATCGATGTTAGCTCGATTTGCACAATTGCGTTTCGTTATAGAGCACAGTTTCCGCTCAGAGCTCGGATACTGCCTTCCTGTTTCTCTCTTTTTATCCTTCTTTCGTTTCTTTTCTTTTTTTTTTTTTTTTTTTATGCCGCTCTGTCGCTACGAGAGGAACTTTTCCCTTTTAATCCCCCTCGCAGGCCTACGGGGATTCGAACCGCAAACGAGAGATTCTGGTCTCCATAGCTAAACTTGCGGGCACCGCTGCTAGGGACGACTGGCGGCCATTTTTTCTGATCGGCACGAGTCACTTTGCGAAATCCCGGTGACCTGTTCTTCCAATGTAAAGATCCGTTAATAGAAACGGACCCTACGCGTGTCTGTAGACGCTGCCTACAGAAACGGGTCGCTTGTGACCTGGATCATGCAGACGAGGTATTGGCCTTCTGGTGCATTGGATTTTCGCGAACGTTGGACCACTTCTGTTCCCTTTTCCCGCCTACTCTGTGCGCAAGACAAAAACTCTGAGTGCTTGACGATGCACTTTGTCCGTCTCATGCCATCTCGTTGTCAATTTGCTTCCCGTGTGCATCACGATGTGACTCTGGAAAGTGAACCGTTTAACTCTCGCGGTGGCCCGTTTGCCCCCCAGAATTGGATTCGTTCCATGGAAACTGTATTTATGTGCAACAATGATTCTGTTACGGATATCGGAAGTAAGCTTCTCTTCCGCGTACTCGGATAAGGTCATCCTCAAGCAAAATGAACGACGGATGTTCGGCGAGAATACTGGAAATGGATAAAAAAGGATGTACAGGAAAGGAGGGTGGCAAGAGAAAACACAAGGCAAGAAGAAAAAAAACACGAGGGACGTGGATCTTCGGCTGGGTGTATTATAGGAGGCATCCGCACGAGCCTACTCAGGGATTCTGATCCTTGCCGTGGTTGTCATAGAATGGGACGGATCCTCCGATCAGGAACTCCGACATGTCTATTCGTCTGGAAAAGAAAGAGAGAGGAAAAAAAAAAAAAAAACACGTCACTAAATGTTGAAGAGATCCTGGAAAACAACAGCAAAGTATGCATACACTCATACATGCTCACACGGCATTCCATTGAGGCGGGAGGGAGGGAAGAGGGGAGGGGGAGGGGGAGAGAGAGAGAGAGAGAGAGGAGGCAAAAAAGGACGCGTTCAGTTTGCTTACGGGCTTCTGCTTACGTTGTAAACTTCCATCCTCACCGCATCTCCTGTGCCTCTCGCCTCTCTGTTTCCACGGGGTAACATTGAGCCGCGAAGATGAGCGGGAAAGAGGAATAGAACCCAGGGAAGCGGACCGAGGGAAATGGAGGTGATAGAGCGAAATGAAAACAAAAGCACTCTGAAGATTCTCTAAGGTAATAAAAAGGGAGAAGTGGTCGAAGAGTCGTGTGCAAGAGGGGGGTGAAGATACACAGATAGAATTAAAAGCTGCCGCTGTGTCCTTGCTTTCCCGATCGTCCTCGTTTCGAAGGTTGCCCAACCTTCGTCCGAATCTTCGGGAAGATGTGAGGGACGAGGAGAAAAGCAGATGGGGGAGCGTCATGAACCAAGAAAGGAATGTCGATAGACATCCGCCAAAGGAGACGGTGAGGACAGCAAAGGAAATGGCGGAGGCGATGGCAGGTACGTGAGAAGGAGGTGGTGGTCCACAGCGAAAAAGAGGTTCCAACTTCCCATGCCTCCCCTTTTCGAAGGGGTGGAGAAGCAGGATCATCTTTCAGTTCTCCTCTTCTCCCTTCTCTCCATTCTCCCATCCCCTCTCCTTCTTTTCCTCTTCCTCTTTTCAACTGGGTTGGATTAAGCCGTGGGAGTGGGTAACCCTGACTAATTCATCTCAGTTCCGTACTTTATCTCTCTCCCTGGAGAGAAAAAGAAAAAGAAAAACGGGATGAGTCTTTAGGGGGACAGGAAGGTACAAACTATCCACTCCTTAAGAACTTGAGATCGGGCAACCTTTCCTCGAAAACTTCAAGGATAGCGAGAGATCGTGTCTTCCTGTCTACGAAGGAACAAGGGGAAGGGAGGAATGGAAGAAGAGGGTGCAGCTCGTTGTCCTTTCAAACACGCCCTCCCTTTTGTTCTCTTGGATTTCTTGTGTTTCTTGCTGCCGCCCCGACTTCGATAGAGGAGAAGAGAGAGAGGCAGTAGTCAAGAGGGGAAGAACATTTCCATGGGAAAACAAGGATAAGGAGAGCAAAAAGGGATGCGGAAAAAGCAGCTGGATAAGGGAAGGAGGGAAAGGAAGAAAGAAGAAAAATCCTCCTCTTCCTCCCCCTCCCCACAAGGGAGAGCATAGCCTGTGTCAAGTACTGCGGTTCCGGCGGCCTGCCGCACACACCCAGGTCCTCTGCCTCGTGGTGAACTTCGACCAGCAGCAGGTAGCACAATGCTCCCACGATGCCCCCTATGTGGCAGGCGACGAAGGGGATCCACCAGAAGCTCACCTCAAAGGGGCTGCAAGAAGCAGGAGGGCAGGCGTGAGTGTGAGTGCGGCTGCTTGGAGGGGAGGAGGAGGGCGAAGGGGTGTGAAACAAGCCGAGGGAGAGGAGGGCATAGGCAGGTAGGCAGGCAGGCAAAGGTCGCGGGAGACTCGGGATCCACGACTTAGCCATGCCTCCTCCTCTCGCTTCCCTCTTCCTTCCCCCAGCTTGCCACCCCTTCCAGGGGCAACTCACTTCATGACGTCCCTGATCGACCAGCCGGTAACGATGGTGAGGATCCTTGGAGAGAGGTCCCTTGCCGGGTTGAGGGCCGCACCACAGTTGAATCCGAAGGCCATGAGGATGCCGATGAGTCCGAAGCTGATGGCAAAGGGAAGCAGCTCGTTCGGGAGCTTAGCATTCCTGCGGTCCACGGCGGCAGACACCAAAATGAGCAACAGCGCCGTGCCCACGATCTGATCAATGAAGGCACCGGAAGCGCTCAGAAAAGGCTGCGGGTACGTAGCGAAGATGCTTGCCGTGTCCAGACCAGGAGACGTCCCGTTCCAGTACTCTTGCAAAGCCTCTGATGAAGGAAGAGAAGGAAGGGATGAGACGGTCCGGAGTGGGACAGCGGCTCACCTGTGAACACCCCATACACCATGCCCGCTCCCAGGAAGGCTCCCAGGTACTGCGCGAGCCAGAACACCAGCAGCTGCTTCCACTGGCTCTTCTTGACGATAACGAATGCTAGCGTCACCGCGGGGTTCAAATGGGCTCCTGAAGAGGGTGGATGGTATGGAAGAAAGGCACACACGGTGAATTCGAGGAAATGTGTTTCTTTTCCCGGCCTCCCACATGCCCACCAGAAACGCCTCCCGCAACCAGGATCCCGATGAGGAGGGCGAAGCCGTAGCCTAGGCAGATCGACACCACATTGCCGGCAGCTCCCCTGCTCAGCACGGCCGACGCGATGCAGGAGTCTCCAATCCCCTGAAGATCACATGACGCTGACGAAGGCATCAGGTCCGTTTCGGGGAGCGTGCAAACAATCGCGCTCTGCCTCCCTCCCGTTCACCTCACCTCCTCCCTCCCCAGCATCCTGTCAAGAGATCCCTCCCAAGATGAGGAAAGAGAAAGGAGGGAAGGAAGTAAATGCGCATGGGAAGGGGGGGGGGGGAAAGGAGCAGAGGGTTGCAAATGGATGGGTAGCTGCGCTCGCTTACCACCAGTAGGAAGGTTCCTAGCAGTTCGGCAAAGAACTGCTTAGGGAGGGTGTGCTTGAGATGGACCTTCTCGCCGACCTTGTCCACGAACTGACCGAACGCCTTTCGTCCAGTGAGGCGGTAGGTGACCTGGCTGGAAGACATCGTGGAGGTGTGTGGAGTGATGAGGCGCAGGAGGTTGAATCAGCCTGGCTGTTGTTGTCTAGCGAAGTCTCAGGGGACCGCCGTGAGGGGCACAGGGGGAGGGGCGTGCGCGCGCGCGAGCGAGCCGAGAGGTATCTTCCCGCGTTCTCTCGGAGACAGCCGGGCAGCCGAACTGGCGCGTGCGGCTGACGCCGTGCGCGGGATTCTCTCCCTGTGCGTCTGTGTGTGTGTCGTCCGGGAGCATGCGCCGGGGGGCCGACCAACACCTGCAAAGCGGCGGCAGAGACAACGGAGGCGGCAGGAGAGTACGCTGGTGGTGGCATTAGGGTGCTTGCGTGCGTGCTCTAGGGAGAAGATGAACGAGCACTCGCGAGAGAGCAGGAGGAGATAAGAGAAGCAGAGGAGGAGGAGCGCTGTCATGAGGCCGGGCACTGGCGGCCTTCCTCGTTCTCTTCTCCTCTCTACTCTTGAAAACCGGATTATTCTTTTAAAGAAGGCAGTATGTACTGTTCGCGCGACACATTCCGCCAAGGGGAAGAAGGTGAAAGTCCACTAGAGACTAGGCGCTTGAGCTCCGGGGCCCCGTAGTTGATAGGGCCGATTGTCCTCTCAGGAGGCGCTATCGTCACCTATCCAGGGTGAAGATGTGGGAAACGAATCGAATATGAGAAGCACGGTAGAGGCAGACTTGTCGGGTAGACTTGTCTTTCAGACCGATAATGGTGGCATCCACTATAAGAGAGGGAGTACTCGTTCTAATCCTCCTTCCCCTCGGTAGGGGGTAGAAGGTGCGAGAGACCAGAACGGAGTGAAGCTCCTGCGCCAGTTTCTAGTGCGAGTGTCCCCGCAGATCGCAGCTAAGCCGAGGACTGAAATCAGGCGATACGGAGGAAGAGTGCAAAAAAGGGATTTTGGCATCCCGGAAGCGCTTCGCGGCAACGGTTTTCCTACTCTGGATGCATTTCCCTTCCTCTATCTCCCATCTTTTTTCTTTTAGAGAGGTCGCTGTCCCTAATAAGAAACGTCTTATACCACTGTAAAGAACCATAAGCTGTAGACCCTCCCTTTGGAGAGCAGGAGCACGCGCAAGGAGGAATCACAATCGCCGGAAGAAGAAGAGGATGGATTCAGGGGTGCCGGATGAGGGGTCCAATTACCTGTCCTTCCCCTCTCTGGGCAGCGACTCTTTGCTAAACCCGTTGTTCTCGTTCCCGAAGAAAAAATGGCTGTCTTTTCGACTGCTACCTCCTCTGGTGGAAATTCTGGAAGAGCGGCTCATTAATCACGGGAGAAGAGGGGAGGAATGATAAGAAAAAGTGAAAAACACGGAACAGACGAAGAGGGTGAGGCCTATCCCGTTTGTGGACTGCGGGAACAAATCCTCGGGTTTGGGTGACGCATGAGAGGGGAAGGAAGGAAACGGGAATAAAACAGGAGTGGAAGAAGGGGAAGGAGAGCAAGCGGCTGCAGCATGCACAGAACCAGATGGAAGTCGGAGCAGCAGCAAGCGAATTCTGGATCTTGACCCAGGTCGTCGGGAAATGAAAGGAAGGGAACCGAGGCAGATCCTAAACAGGGCATGCGAAAGGAGAAGAGTCTCCAGGGAGATCGCCATTATCGGGAGCCCCTTCTAGAATGGAAGGAAGGTCTTTAACCAAGGACCTCTTTCGTCATCCTCCCGTCTATTTTTGTTTATTTATTGTCCCCTCCCTCCGTTCCCTACTTTTTGGAATCTCGCCTGCGTGCCTGCTGAACTTTTTTTTTTTTATTGGAATTTCTTGTTTTATGCAGGTGCGGCCTGGAGGAAGGCACAGGGGAAGGAGATATATGAGTTTCACATGTCTCGACATTACTCATCCCCGAGGACCCTCGTTTGGACTTGAAGGTGAGCGACCGGAAAAATGTTTAGGAGAGAAGAGAGAAGGGGATGGATAGGCAAAGGAGCAGGAAGGACTTGCTCTTGAGCTCATGTCGGAGGAGGCATGGTCTCTTGGGAACAAGTCCGACGGTTGCACGTAGATGTGCACCCGAGCGAACGTCAAGATAAGTCTTTCCCTTCCCAATAACGCCCTCTGGCAATTGTCAAGGGACTGGGTCGCGGTGCTTTTCAGGCAGTCGACCCGATGGTCATCGATGGCGAGGAGGAGTCATTCAGAAATGTCTAGGGGAAGGGGCAAGAGAAGACCTGCAGTTTACCCTGGACAAAATCTAGTGCATTCTCCACCTCAGTCTGTTTCCCGCCCACTCACTCTCGATAGAAGAGGGTAGTCTGTAACATGCCATGCCAATGCCCCTTCTATTGCCTCAATTTCCTAGTTCTTCCTGTCTGGAGCCATTCTTCGTGGAGATTCCCGTACCAAAAGCACCAACGTTTCAGGAAGAGCGTGAGACTTTCAAGTCAAGCACTCACTCACGAGCATCCAAGGAAATAGACTGTCTTTTTTTTTTGTTTGCTTGTTTGGAAGGGCCTTCAAAAGGCTCCGAGCCTGCCTCTATTTCATCCTCTTTTCCAGGATCCAGAAGATCACTGGGAGAAGGATCCGTGCGCTTCTCTTTCCTCTCTCCCCATCAGTCCGACGATCAAGACGGCAAACAGCTCCACTCAGGCAGCGAGGAAGAGAGCCGCATCGCATAGAGAGCATCTCCACACACCACCTCTCGCAGAACGGCACACCTCAGTCCGTCTGCCTCATAAAAGCAAATGTGCTGTCCCCCCCCCCCCTTCCCTCCCCACACACGCACGCTCACTCGCTCTCTTTCTCTCTCTCCCCCTGACTTCCACTCTTCCTGTCCTCTCCTGCCTGGCGAAAGCAGTAGGGAGGAACGAGATCGACAGCCGCCAAAGTGCACAGAGTTCGAATTTGCTTCCTTGCTCCGCAGGAGGCGAAAACAAAGGCAGAGGCAAGAAGGCTCCGCCGGTCCAAAAGGCACCCGACAGACCTCGGACTTTTCACACTTCCAATGACCGAAAAGACCCCAGTCACCTCCGCCCACCTCAAGCGTCGTCAGCGGTTCTGAGCCCAGACTGGGAAAACAAAGCAGCCTCTGCCGCTCCAGAGCGCTCTCGGTGAAAAGTGGCGCCTCAGCCTTTGCCTTCATCAGTCAGCTCATTGTTTGCTCAACAATTAGACGGAGCTCGGCTCCTGAAATCGCGCCTCTCGCAGAACAATCTCGGAGACGACCTTTATCCCCGTTCAGGCATTGCAGACCAAACAGCCTCTCATCCATCGCTTTCTCTAGGAAGTGTGTGCGCTTACGTGCGCTCGAAATGCATCTAGATGCCTCGGATGCAGCGCACGAGAGCTGCCCCATCGCATTCTGCTTAGGACCCCCCCCCCGCCCACAGTCAAAAAGAAGCCCACGCCTTTCTCACCCCTGGTTCATAGGAAGAGCTGCGAGAGAGTTGTCGTCGAAACAGGGTGCTCGGGGGCCTTAGGAATCCGGGCCCGCGTCCCTCAGACGAAGATCACGAAAGCGGGCTGACTCTCAACCTGGACACTCCCTCCAGCGAGCGACCCAGCCATCCAGCAGGGAAGCCGGGTGACCGTTTGCTACACAATCCGAATGCACCTGGGTAAAAAGCACTCAGCTATTTCACAGTAACCACGTTTCGCCCGCTCGGTCTCAGTCACTGACCGTTGCACTAATAGGCACAGCGAGTGTAACAATAGCAGCAAGTAGGTAATCACACTGTTGGAACAGAAGTTCCATGGAAGCTTTGGAACAGAACAATCGGAAAGACCTTGCCGGAAATGCCTGGTCCTCTTCTCCAGGGTGTCTTGAACTCTTGCCCCCTGGTTTCTCTTCTGCGGAATGAATGGAAAAAAAGGGAAGAAGAAGAACAGGAAAAAAAAAAAAGAAAAATCAGAATTCTCCTTTGTTGCGTTTTTGATTTCCCTCTGGTGTGCTTTCAGCATCGCGGTCCACACAGTCAGTCTCCGTGTACATCGTAGCATGTGTTTGCTCGAGCAACGTGTCTGCCGCCAACACTTTAATTGAGAAAGAAATGAAAGTGGAGCGCCAAATCCGTAACTCGAGTTGCTTTAATGGGGTGTCCACGACCTTTAATGAAGGGAAAAACTCTAATGAAATCTCCCCCCCCCCCCTCACATACACACACACACTCGCTAGAAGCTTGAGATTTTATGAAATGCTTCTTCGAAGGGAATAACGGGACGAATTTTCTCTCTTTTGTGGAACGCGTGGGGAACGCAACCTCTCGGCACATATCTCGTGCTGATTGCAAGTGATGCTGAGTGGGCACCGCCGAAGGTGGTACGTTATATGTTGCAGACAGCAAAATTTATTTTCAGGGAACGGATCATTTCAGACGTCAGCATTCCCGTGTAGTTTTCCTTTTCTGTTTTAGATGATTTTGACCAAGACTTAGATGATTCCAAAGACGAAAAAAAAAAATTTGTTAGGTCACCACCATTCGTCTGAAAGGGCTCCCATTCCATTCCCATCATTCCGAGTACTTTTTCCTGGAGATTCCTGGAGCTTTTTCTCCTGCACGTCGAACGCGTGCGCGTAACTTGGTTCGCGAAAGTACTGGCGTGCGAACCCGCTGACCTTTTGCTCTAAGGGCGCCTTGTTCCTGAAGGGATCAAGGATCCATCCTTGGAAACGACTTCAACTTTCGAGCACTGGCGTACTCGAATGAAGAAATCAAGAAGGCAAATGCAGGAGCGGCTGCGGGGTGGTCCGAAATCGTGAGGTTGCACAACTGGCTTCAGGCTCACCGCGGCATACAGCCGTCGCGCCTCGACGCCGTTAAAACGCACGTCACTGCGCATGCCTGGGGTTGCGCTCGTATGACGCAAGTGGAGCTCCGGCAGCAGGCAGTCCGCGCCTTACCGCAGCTGCGCGTGGCGTGGTTGCGCTGTGGTGGCGACTGGCTGTCCTTCGCGCGTAGCCGCCGCCGCGCGTGCGACTTCCCACGCTCGCACGGGCGTGAAACCTGCGTAAGAAAGCGTGACACACGTGAGAGCAGGAGAGCGGGGTCGGGTCGGGTCGTCTGCCGCCCGCGTGCTCGTTTCCCCCCCCCCCCCCACGCACACACACCCTCGAGGGACTGCGTATATGCCTGCCTCAGCTGCTCCCGGTTCCTCCCTCCGAGGGAGGACAGCAGTTCTCTCCCCGCCTCCGTCCCTCCCGGTCTCGAACCAGACGCCCGGCGGTTCTCCCTCTCCCCTCTTCCCGCGCTTCCCGCCGTTGCACGAGGAACCGCGGGAGGCAGGAAGACGCCAGCTGCTCCTCCTCGCTCCTTCCCTCCCTTTCCGGAACCAGACCCCTAGGAAGCTCCTGTCAGGGTCTTCCCTCGGACCGTGTGAGAGAGTAGCGTGCCTCTCACGCAGGAACTTGGCCGCGGCCTCTTGAGCAACCCGGCGGTGGGAGGAAGGGGAGGGGAAGGGGTCGTTTCCCGGAGATTCTTGGTGGTGTGGTAGGCGCAGCGCGCGCGTCCTCCTCCCCGCCCACCCAACCACGCAGAAGACATACCTGTACGAGGGAGGTCTCTTCTCGCACAGTTCGACGTTTCCATGGAGTCCGCTCTCGTGGCGTCCCTTCATCTCGGCCACCGACGGCAGCGGGCGGGCGACACAGACTGAGCGGTCTTTCTGGCGGTAGCCAAGTCACGAGCCGCGCGGGTCTTCACTTGACCTTGGTCGCTGCAGTCGAGGCAGGAGGAGGAAGAGAAAGGGTGGGGGGCAGGGATGGAAGGGGGAGGAGGAGAGCGGGAGAGAGCACCCCCTCTTCCTCCTCCGTTCCTTGCTCGCAGTTTGCGCACACGCCTCTTTTCCTTTTGACCTCCTCCTTCCGGACTCGAGCGGTTTCCAAGAAGATGGTCACGTTTCGGAAGCCCCTCCTTTCCTCCCCCCCCGGAAAGCGGGGGGTCCCCGGAGCGAATCGAATGGCCTCCTCCCGCATGAGGCTCTGGAGGGCGCGGCGGCCGCGAGCGAAGAGCTCGTCCCGGCACTCATCTCTCCGTTCCCCGAGGGGTCGCTGTCCCAGGCGCTCTTGGGCCATATCCCCGTTGCCGCGGGTCACGCTGTCGCTCGGGAGTTGAGGGTGATGGCCGAGTGCGCGCGCCGCCATCCTCCCCAAGCACGGGAGCGCGCGCGCGGCTTCGTCTTTGGGGAACCTCAGAGGACAGGCAACGGGAAGACGTCCCCCTCCCCTACCCACCCCCCCACCCCACGAGTCCTAGCGATCCTCTCCGCAGTGGCCGTGCACCGCTCGTTGCAGTCTCCGGGAGGGAGGGAGGGGGAGGACCGGACATCCCCCGCGGAGGGCACTCCAGGGAAAAGGGTGCCTCCTCCGCTGCCCTCGGAAGTGCTTCTTGAAGCCTCCTCTCACCTTCACCTCCCTTCCTCCTTACGTGCCTCCTCCCTGCCCACGCGCGAGGGATGCGCAGTCTGTCCGGAAGAGGGGAGGGGGGAGAGGAGAGCGAAGAGGGAGATGCCCGGAGGCGGCGTCAACACGTGCCGCTGGAGCCCATTCGCTCCTGAAGGAAGGGAGGAGAGGATGGGACCGCTGATTTTTCCTACCCTCCTTGCACGCTCCCCAGCTTCCCCCTCCTCCTTCCCCTTCGCCCGAGCTCTTCGCAGTAGCCGACGGGGATGCGGACGGAGAGAGAAAGGTCCCCGTGTCCCTGGAGCTTCCGGCTGAGCCCAGAGGGAGATGGCGGCTGCGACCGCGGGAAGAAAAGGGACCGGGTGGGCGATCAACGAAACCATTTCCAAGGGGGAAGGAGGGGAAGTGAGGAGCTCCCTTCGCTCTGCATCGAGGCGGGAGCCAGTCCGCGCCCGAAGCGTCCCTCTCCTCGCGCCTCTGCGCTGCCCGGGGAGCGTCCTCTAGCCCACCGCGTTCCTTCGGGCTGCTGCCAGTTGCTTGGAGGACAATCCGATCTAAACGCATGAATTTAACTTTAATGTGCCGAACGCGCTCTTTGTACGTAGGACCTCCCCTCTTCCGGACGGACTGCGCATCTCTCGGGCGTGGGCAGGGGGAAGCGCTTAAGGAGGAAGGGAGGTGAAGGTGAGAGGAGACTTTCAGAAGCACAGCGTTCCTTCGGGCTGCTGCCTTTGCCCATGGAGACGCTCCTCCGCTACTGCAGACCGGGAGCTGTGTTACTGCCGCATCTACAACGAAGGGGTCGCACGGCGGCGCGTCCCCCCTCCCTCCCGTCCCTTCCTTTCCGACCCGCCAGCGCGACCTCCGCTACGAACCGGTAGATCCCGTCGCGTACCAGGAGCATTCACTGTTCCCTGCCCCACCCTCTTCCTTTCAAGCCGCTTCGGTGACCGCAATCTACGGGCCGCTGTTCGGCCCCTCCGCCGCCGAGCAAGCCCGCAGCCTTTGAGCGGCAACACTCCTGCGGATTGCGGGAGCTCCAGATGCCAGCGGAGGAGATCGCCCCCCTCGGATGACCTCTTTCAGGGGGCGCACGCTCCGCCCCACCGGGGTCTCCATGACGAAGGTAGCGTGCCGGGGACGGGAAGAGTCCGACCGAACTCGGAGACACCCGGACTCTCCCGGACAGCCTCCACCCGAGCAGCGGTCCCCATCCTGGGGCCTAGGGGGTCGTGCGTGCCTGCCTTGGAGTCCCCCTCCCTTCTCGTCCGCTTGCAGTCTATGCCGGGCAGGGAACTGCTTCTCCATGAATCTCTTGGGAGGGGTCCCGCATAGACCAGTCCGATCCCTGCCTCCGGCCGCGGGTGCCGCCGCCTCTCATCCCAGAAGCGGCAGGGCACGGGTCGCGACGATCCTGAGGGCAGGTGGCGGCACCGCGCGGACCGAAGGGGAAGTCGAATCCGAATGCCGGTGCCACCCCTATTCATCCCGCCCCACCCCCCAGACCTGGAGCTTGAGACTCGTCCTTGTTTGCCCTTGTTCACCGAGCCGCCGCCAGTCCCCGAGACTTCTCTGTTTACAGCGTGGAAGGGGGGGGGGGGGGGGGGAAGAGGCCGCAAACAGAGGGAGGGACCGCAATTCCGCCGCCCTAATGAAACGGCGCCCCGCCGTATTTCCGCTTCCGCAGCGCCGAGTGGAGCCCGGCGGAGATCCTCTGCGCGCACCTCGCCCGACTCTCCCCGTCGCAGCCCGATGATCGCCGCGCCTCTTGCCGTGTCCCCCCTCCTCCCCGGGGAACCGCGGAGTCCCGCGGGCGTCTCCTGCCATCGCCGCCTCCTCGAGGATCCTCTGCAAAGCTCCACGGATCCGAGCGCGGGATGCTGCGTCCGCCCGACCCGCCCTCGTAGGGCGAGGTCGCGGACCAGAGCGTTGCTGGAAATCATCTCTCTTTGTGGACACATGCGAAAGGAAGCACGCGTCCAGCTCCAGTCCACTGGAAGCAGCGGTGAGTGTACATTATTCAGGACGGATGTATACTTAATGAGCCACTCTCCTTCCACGGAACACGTTTGTATTACACTGGACGCAGTGTACAATATTCATAATGCCTCCTTTTAAATTAATGATACACCTCGATTCATGAAAACCGCTCATGTTTCGGGATGCTGGTGGATGTACACAATTACGTAAAGGAACGAGCGACGAATAGTGGACATCCCTCGCGCCCTGCAAGCGCGACGCATCCTCTTCCCCGAGGCGCTCGGAATTCTCGTGCACCGCTCCCGATGTGGCGGCGCGCAGGGACGAACCGGTGCGGGAGGGGGCGTTTTTGAGGCGAGACCCTCCCCCCTACGACTCACGCGCCGTTCCGCGCGCGCAAAAAATGCACACGCGGGGCTCGATCCGTACCCGCGGTGCGCGCGTGGCGTGACAAACACGGAGTGAAGGTGACGATGCTTGCGTGCAGCTCTGCGAGTGCGACGCGGATCGTGAGCACGCCGCAGCCGCGGGAGCTCGTAGGCATGGCAACCCATTGACCACTGGCATGAATCCCGACCTCCGCGCCAGGGCTCAGAAGTGGAGTCTCTTCCTCCTTCCCTTCCCCCCCTCCCTCTTCTTCTTGCCCCTCGGCGCCGCGCGATCCTCTGGCTCTCAAACGCCGCCTGCACTTTGCGGCGAGCGCCCCTTGCGACGGACCTCGGAAACAGAGGGGAGAAGGAGGCGGAGCCCCGGCGGTGAGAAGAGTCCCTCCCGAGGACCGACCCCACCGCCCTCCGTATCGCCTGCTAAGGCCCCACAACGTCCCATTCCGCCGTTTCTCCCCCGAAGGTGGAGTGGCTCCCCCTCTGCTCGTGCCCAGAACCGCCCGAGGCGTCAGAGAAACTCGGTCCAAGAGGAGGCTGGCTCTCTTCACTCTTCGCCTTGGAAGGGGGACGGGGCAGGGGTAGAGCACTTCTTCCCTCCATCCTCATTGTCGGAAGAAGGAGAAGCGCCGCCAGCCGAGTTTCCCTGTGCCCACGTCCTTACCGATCCTGGACGCCCCGCCCCAAGGAGGGGCCGGAGATAGGGGGACGATGGCCTTCGGGAAGAAGAGGGAAGCGTCGCGCTCCCTCCCCTCCTCCTCGCGGTTCCTTGCCCTGGAGACGGGGAAGAGACAGCCTGCTCCGCCACGGCCAAGCCAACTCCACGGCACCTCTGACGACTTCTCCCGAAAGTTTCCTTGCACCTTCGCAAGATCGTGCGCCCCGTCGGCAGCAGCAGCAAGAGGAAGAGGAACAGGAGAAGAAGAAGCAGGAGGAGGGGAGGTGTCTTTGAACTTCATCCACGCGTATGCCTGCGGCAGCTCTTCCCGAAGCGACGCGGTCTGGGCTGCTCTGGTTTGGTCATCGGAGGTGCGGGGGGCGGGACGGGTCACGAGGGCTCAGAGGGCGCGTCCGAGCAAAGGAACGGAGGGATGAGACACCGAGGAGCACCCTCCGCCTCTTTCCGGTTCGGGATGCGTTCGGAGGAAGAGAAGAGAAGGGAGCGGAGAGGGGGAGGGGCGGTACTTAAATCGCCGAACTCCGGGGCGCGCGAGATGATCCCGCTGTCTCCGAGCCAAAGCACGTCTGTCTTCTGCGCGCGGTCTCCTGGAACTCTTTCCCACCGTCCCGCGACCGTAGTCCCTTGCAGAGCAGCGGGAGAAGGAGGAACAAGCACCCCTGCTCCTGCTCTTCCTCCTCTTGCCGCTGCTGCCGATGGGGCTCACGATCTTGCGAAGGCGCGCGGAAACCTACAGGAGAAGTCGCCAGGGGTTCCGTGGGGTTGGGTCTTGGCCGTGGCGGAGCAGGCTGTCGCTTCCCCGGTCTCCAAGAAAACAGCGTCTTCCTCCTCCTCCTCTTCTCTCCCTTCTCTCCTTCCTCCTGTTTCTTCTCCTCCCTCCTTTCACTTCTTCTCCTCCTCCGTCTCCTTCTCTTCCTCCCCTCCTCGACTTCTCTGAGCTGCACCACCCTTGCCAAGAGAGGGCGCAAGAAAAGAAGGGGAGGGGAGATGCGAAGACCGCCGTCTGTGGTTCGCCGTCCTCCTGAATGACCTCGCCGCGTGCAACCTTGACGTTCAGCGGCGAGAATCCCTGCGGATTGCGGATGCGCCCTGGTCGTGGCTCGCTCGCCCTCCGCCTTCCCCTGTCAGGGGGACGAGGCAGGAGGGGGTGATGGCCAGCCCGGAGACATCGACAGTGTAGAGAGATGCGTCACCCTACCACCAGAATCTCCGATTCCCCCTTCCTTGGCCGCGGGTGCGTGCAGAGGAAGGGAGGGAGGAGAGGAATGCGGTCCCCCCCTTGCTGCAAGGGGCACTACGACCGCTCGTTGCCTCCTCCTCCCCTCTCTTGCCTTCTCATCGCCTGTAGGCGCTAGGGCTCCGGCAGTTCACCGGATGGCGCAGTCTTCTCATCCCAGCTGCAGAAAAGGCATCAGTGGGGGCCAATCCTTCTCCCACTTCTGCTAATCTCGAGAACGGCGCAACTGATGATGGTGGTGAAGATGAAGATAACGATGACGCTATCGATCTGTTTGATGCTGATGCTAATGGGCTGATGAGCCACCGCTGCTGGTGGGGGGGTGGCAACGATGGGGACGAGCGGCGACGGCGACGACGTCGTTTCGGTCCGTTTCGAGTAGGATGGCTGCCATGGAGACGCCTCCGTCCCCGGATTACCCGAAGTGAACGGGGGAGAGGGGGAGAGGCGAGACCGATCTGCTTCTCCCGCCCTGGATAGTCTCCCTGCGCTTCTCCTTCAGAGCGGCAAGGAGTGCCTCCTGGAGAATCCCCTTGCCACGTGGTTTCCCGCCGTCCCGACCTTTCCCACTACTTCCTCCCTTCCCTTTCCCCCTCGTCCGTCGCATCTTCGTGGCGTAGCGCCTCTTCCTCGGTTCACTTCCCCCTTTCCCTTCCTTGTCGACGGAGGAGTGCACCCTGTCTGAAAGCAAGGGGGGACGGAGGGGAAGGACCGAGACTCTCCCCTCGCGTCTCAGAGCAGTCGACGGAACCATAGTTCCGCCAGGCTCCACTCGAAGAGAAGGCGGAGGCGGGGTACCAACAGTCTGAGGCTCCGTTGCCGTTGAGAACCGACGGGAGGCTTCGCGAGGAGGGTGGGGAAGCGAGCGATCTGTCAGGAAGTGCGCTGCTGCGGAGGCTGCTCGCAGACATGACCAATTTTGAATGCGCCTCGCCCCGCCGCTGGTGCCGCGAGAACAATGGGTGCGTCCTATGGCCGTGTCCAGCGCGGGGACGCGACTCTGCCAGCTCTCCTCCCTGTTTCTCTTCTTCTTCCTCCTCCTCCTCCTCCTTCTTCTTTTTCGCTTACCCTCCCCTCCCGCGGGGCTCTCCTTTCCAGAGGAGCTCCACAGCCCGGCTCAACAGGGAGACACGTTGCCTGGCGGGGCTCCAGGAGCTGAGGAGCCTTGCCCTTGCCCTTCGCGCGGCTCGCCTTCCCAGGGCCAAGAAGTCGCTCTCTTCATCTCTCCTCCCTCTCCTTCATCTCAGTCCTCTCTTCATCCTCCTCCTGGTCCCGACGCCCCCTCGGAATCGCTCTCTCCTCCCTCCTTCCTTTTCCTCCCCCGTCCTATCCCTGCTGCTGCAGAGTCTCTTCCGAAAACTTCCCGCTGCCTCCGACCGGCGCCACCATCCTCTTGCCGTGGGCACCGCTCGCAGCCGTTCCACCTCCGCGATATCGAGGGGTGGCGCGAGAGAGAATTCTCGTGAGAGCCGCAGGCGAACAAGGGGGGGGTGGCCGGAGAGAAAGGCCGAGGATCGCGAGAGAGAGCGCCTTTCGGGACCTGCAGCGGTTCGGCAGGGAAGGCCGATCTATGCCAGCAGGTGTGCAGACCAGGATGAGGGATGATCCATTCTGGTCCCTCTTATTCCTTACCGAAGGGGGGGAAGGAGGAACGGTTGTGGTGACGACGCTGATGCTGATATGTACGGGAACGACGGTGACCATGGCGAAGCCGGTGGCACGCCTCTTGCTGGTATGTATGGCTGTCACAACGCCGATGGAGGCGATTACTGTGGTCATATTGAAGACAAAAAAATCGATGACGGCGGCGAAGATGATGGTGGCGATGATAGCAACAGGACATGTGCCGCTGTTGCTTCTCGAGTGGCGATGGAGACGATGATGAGGGTTATGAAGGGGAGGAAGGTTAGAAGGGAAAAAAAGAGGGAGAGCACCCACCAACGAAAAAGAGAGGCCGGGGAAATTCCGTTTTTTTCTTTTTTTCCTTTGATGAGAATAAACGTTACGGCTTACTACAAGAAGAGCAGCATCGAATCCTGGTGCTGGTCCATCTCGTGCACTCTGTCGGACGTGTCCTTGTCGGTCCTTTCGAACAACGGGACACAGCTGGAGCTTTCCTCCTGCTACACAGCTGCGCCGCACTTTTCTGCCCTCAGGAAAAAAAGCTGCAACGAAAATGACGACGTCATTTCTTTTCTGGCTGCATCCTTTGGGATTGACCGGCTGCGAAGGAAAGCAGCGCTTCTGGCATGGCCGTCCTTCATCCGCGGCGGGATCGCGCTACCCTGGAGCCACCTCCCGGAACCACCTTTCCATCTTCTCCCCAGAGCTTCTCTTCCCGGAAGCTCCTCTGCTCCCGGGATCGTAGCCTCCCGCTCTTGTGACTTTTCCCTCGAAGAGGGACCTCCGCTCGTTTCCCAGTTTCCCGCGCTGGCATTGCCGGGGCTCGCGCCGACCTTTCGCCCTCTCCACTCTGGAACAGGGTGTGCTGCTGCTGCATGCGGCGAAAAGGAAGCGCAACCCGGAAAGGCGGAGGCGGGGATGCCACCTTGGGTCAGGAGAGGAGGCTCCAGGAATCCGGGCACCATCAGGGGAGGCGAAGGAGCGGATGTCCGGGAAAAGGAGAGAAAAGGCGGAGGTGGAAAATGAAGAGACTCCTAACCGGGGTCCCTCCGCACAGTTGCTCTTCCAGACCCTACCCGGGGGTCTGAAAGAGGGGGTAGCTGAACGCTATCTCAGGATCACCCAAGAAGAGCGGGCAGGAAGAAATTCATTCCCAGAAGAGCATCCTCACGACCTGCGTCTCTGATGAGAAGCAGCGCAAGCATATCGCATGTGGGCAGAGGGAGAAGGTAAGAGGAGCTCGGATGAAGGAACGCAGCATCTGGGCACGCGGTCTGGAAGAAAGGGACTCTCTTCAACGTCCGAAAGAGGCGGGAGGGAGGATCCTCGCTTCCCTTCTTCCGCCTCGGAGACCCCCCAAGACGCAGCGATGCAGAGGCGTCCTCCTCTCAAGAAGGATCTGTCGCTCCGGGAAGCGTCTTGGTGCGGGGAGACTCTGGACAGTTGCTGCGGCCTTTGCGCCTCTGATGCGCCTCCGAGGAACTCCGCCCTCTCCCTTCTGAGGGCGTGGGCGGCATCCGTGCGCGTTCTCCTCCTTCTCCTCTTCCTTCGCCTTTCCATCTCCTGGTTGCATAGCAGCAGCAACAGTGCACGCGTGGGATGTCGGACCGGTGAGGTTGGGTTGGGGTTCCTGAGAACGCCAAGGAAAAGGATGACACAGCAGGGACGCATCTCGGGACTCCGGCGAGAACGTTCCGCTGCCGTGATAAAAAACAAAAAAAAATGACATTATGAATCAAGTCACCTGTAAGTCAAGGAGAACGGAGAGCCGGCGTGAAGCAAAAAAGGAAGAAAGAAAGAAAAGATCATCGTTTCGAAAGACGTCGGTGGGCAAAGGAAGGCAAAAAAATAGGAGAAAAGAAAGTCGAATCGCAAAGCACCTCTCGGAAGGCTGACCTCGCATCCCGCAAGAGAACATCCGAAGATAAGCGCGAAGAGCAGCACGCTCGCGCTGGAGGCTAACCGACAGGAGAGCGCAGCCGTTCTCGGGAACAGGAGCAGTTCCAGAGGAGGTGGAAGAGGATAAGCGCGTGCGGGATAGACGCCTGAGCAACCATGTGGTCAGTTCCTCTCCGGGAGAACCCAGATGGGGGGGGGACGCGGGAAACGCCATCCTCCGAGGCACCACCGCGTCCCCGGGGCGATTAGAAGCCGATCGCGCTGTCAGCCATCCCAGCCGATTATCTGGACCGAACGGACCTTTTGGTTGTGTTCTTCTTTACGCTCGGGGAGTTCTGGCCGTTCTGCCCCAGCGATCCCGAGAGCGCGCGATGGTAGTGGTGCGGTCACGGAGTCGCGGCGTGGCCGCCACCGCCACTGCTTTATCGGAGTGCCCCTGGAGCGCCTGTGCCCTCAGACGGGGTTGCTTGAGTCAGAAAGACCCACCCTTGACAACCCCCCTCCCCAACGCCCCTTCCACGGCGCCTGACGGGCGTGGAGAGCACGTAGACCACACTGCATGGAAGCCGGTCTGGACGATCCTTCAGGGATCGCCACATGAGCGCAGGAACTACGTGACACCACCCGACGCCTGTGCGTTTCCGGCATCCCCAACACTGACATCTTCCTCCTCCTCCTCCTCACCACGACTACCATCATCTTTCTTCCTCCTCCCCTTCCCGATGCGCTCTCGCTTCCGCGGATCTTCCGGGAGTGGTGCGTCTGCTCCCCCCTGGAAACGCACGCCGAGTACCTCCTTCAGCCCATCCGGAAATAATCCTGAGGGAAAGAGTCGCGCCAACTCCTTCGCTCTGGCACGCGTCGCGACTCCGATTTTCGCGGTCAGATCCGCCTCCGGCACCGACACACAAGCATCCGTATCCAATCAGTCTCTCGTCTCCAGCGGCCCGGAATCTCGGCGGTAGTGCGCCGCCCAAGGCCCGCCGCAATCGCTACCGGATGCTCTCATGAAACCCACCGGGACGGTTTTCAAAAGACAAGATCTCCTTTGCTACATCCCCTGGAGCCGTTTGATGCGACCAGCTGAAGCCGGTTCGGTCCTCTGAGGCGGATCTTCGCTCCACCCGGATGTGGGCAACTGAGAACGGCGGACGAAACCGATGGCAAGATCGCCCCCCCTCCCACCCTCCTACACACACACTCGCAGGAAACCTGGCTGGCGGTCTCTTTGCATTCCCTGACTGGCTTGCCAGTTTTCAGCCACTTTATAAAACGGCTAGGATATCTTCGTTGCTCCAACGGTACTCTTTCGAAGGAGGGATGAAGTGCGGAGACCCGAACCCCTCATCCTGCACCAGAGATTCCAGCGGACGCAAAGAGGCCTAGCAGCTCCGAATTCCCCGCTGCTTATCTTCTTGCAGGGGCCTGGAGAAGGGTGGAGGTGTTCCTCCAGGTGGAAAGAGAACGGAACTCTGAGCCTCGCAGAGGTTTCCGAATAGATCAGAGACCTCGATAACCGGCGCTGAGATCGACATCGGAGAAAGGGGTCCATAGGAATCTCGTGTCAACTCACGTGACTCCTTGTGAGGATCAGGAGGAAACTTCGATTCTCTTTCTGTAAATTTGCATCTTTCTTGGAAACCGACCTGGCCGTCATCGACGGGATGGGCAACGATTGCTGCTAGCAGGATAGGAAGAAACGATGCATATCAGCTGGACACGGCATCAACGTCGAAGTTCTCGAAAATCCTAATCATCTCTTAATCTTAATCTTAATCTCAATCTTAAACTCGAAAACATATAAAAGCAGGAGTATCATCTTTCGCTGGAGCCGACCAAATGAGCTTTCCTTTGTTTTTCTCCATTTTTATGAACCTCTTCACAGGGATAGCCGGCGATCCTGTTTGGGAACTCTGTCCGCAATCATGAACGGAGTTTCTACCCGAAAGTTCATCTTCCCTTCCGCAAATTTGTTCACATGTTTGCATTGTTGCGCCTACTTGGCATTTTCTTTGCACTCTTCCGTGCTTTCTTTTCTTTTTTCCCTCTCTGCAGAGGATCCATCTTTGAGCAGCTGGCGAACCAGCGCTCTTCGTCGTCTGATTCTACAGAAACATCAAGCGATCGCTTTGCCGTGAGCTTCAGAGTTTCGCCAGTGTCGGATACGCCCTTCCTGGTACGTCGCCCACGCCACTGCTTCTTCGTGGGTCCTTCGGAGGATTTACGCATTCCGAGAAGACACGGATGACACTGGCTGGTGGACGTTGGAGCGATCATGGGGATCACAAAAAGGGCATCTGCATCGGATGGGCAAGAAGGAAATTTCCAGTCAAGTAGAGAGGGACGCAGACTTATAGCCATTCTGTGCAATGATCAGCCGGATGTTAGTACTGTTCCTGGAAAAAGGAGTTTCGTGTATTCAGTGGCAACGATTGGATCCTCCTGACTACGGTTTCAGTAGTTTACTTGCTGCTCTTAGGGAAGCGAAGGGCAAAAGAAACTGGAAACCAGGATTTCCATAAGAGTAGCCCATCTGGACAGAGTCCCAGTGACGGAAGACTTCTTCCAAGACAACAAATGCTGATGGCAAGGCGGACTGTGATTTTTTGACATGAAGTTGCTTTGGTTCAACTTCAGTGCATCATCTCCTCCCATTTCTTATCTCACCTCTCAAAAATCTTCCCCACGATACGATTTCTCGGCATGCATTCAAGCTCATTCATCCATCATAGCAATCCAATGGACACGGATAGCATGAAGGATATTCTTTTTTCTGGAACTTCATGGACTGCACCTGGAATGGCATGGCCAGGATACGAAAGTACCAGATTTTATCTGATGCATTCAGAAAAAGAAGACATCGGATCATCTGCCATGTCTCCTGCTGCTTCGAAAGGTCAACGACAGCATTGAAGAGTCACGACAAAAGAAGGAATGCAATTATCGCAAACCGCCTCTCCATTTGGCCTCCAGAGGAATAGCAGCATCGGTCCAAGTGCTGGTGTAATTTGTCGGGAGTCCTGAGATCCAAGCAACAACGAGGCGTTGAAAGAACTGTAGGTCCTCCTCATGCACCAGTAAGCGGAAGATTTATCGTCGGAATGGAAGAAGGAAGTCCCAATATAAGGTTCAACCGAGGGAAGCAACTCACGCACCTCCTAGGTCAAGATAGAAATCAGCTGGAACAGCGAGCGCTCCAATGGGCAGTTCCCGTCGTAGTGGAAAATGCAGAATCTTTCACTAAACCCAATGGATGTTCTGGGAGAAGGGAGGAAAATATCCTAAAGCATCTGTGACGTGCCTTCCAAAACTTTAGTTGAAATCCTTCGCAAGTTTCGGAGGTCTTCATGTGATCCCACCCAACAGAGCATAAGAGGAAAGTTCTTTCCAGATGTGAAAATCCTCGATTCGCATCCACAAGGCTGGAAACGAGATGGCTTGACTCTGGTGATTTTCTATAGTTCCAGACAGCTATTTCTTTGTTGAAACCCCTTGGTGGTTTCAGAGGGAAAGAAATGGCAATTTCGGTATCGATTGATGTGATATTGGATGATGTGGCATTTCAGGTGCGATTCGCCTGAACTGTGCCCTGAAATGCACGTGTTTGACAGCAGGAGTTCGAAGCCTTGCTGGAACATTGATTTCAAGAAACTTAAAGAGACGTGAAATCGACCGAAACTGAAAGAACTGAAACTTGAAGATCAGAAACTTGACATTCTCTGCTCTGGAGCAACCCCTTCCGCTATTCGAGATGTTTGCTATTTGTTTCCTGAACTCCACCATCGACTTCCTTTCGTATTCGTACAACACAAAGACTTCTCTTTGTCCTGTACAGTGAAAATTAAAGCCTTCGAAGCATGAGCCTAATCCAGCAATGGGGCCTTCTGGAAGGCCCTTTTTTTTCGTAAGAAGCTTCATAATGAGAACTCAGCTCTGGAATACAGAAAGCACCTCTGCTCTTGAAAAATGCTTAGCTTAGGCAGCTTAGATCCGCTGGCAGCATACAACAGAGCACTTCATATTTGTCTGCTACTCTCAGATCAAAGACCGGAAAGTGCGAAAATCTGTTTGGTTCCTTGAAGGATGATGTTGCATTGTGAGTTTTTTTCACAGATGCCATTACAAATAGCTCACCAGACGATCCCGTTGTAAAACAGCATCAGATCACCTGCTTCAAGTATCGAAGCAAGATGAGTAGCAAAGAGCTTAAACAGCTCCTCGGAGGTCTCGTTAGATACTCGATTTCCTAAGGCATGCAGGATGTCCCTTTGCTGCCAGGCCAACTGTCTGATGTTGCATTCTCCTGGGCTTGCAAACGCAAAGGTCCTCGCCTTTGTGTTCGCAAGGCGTACGTATCAGTACATACAACTTATTGGCATCTTGCTCCCATCATATCTCCTGGATTGAGAAGAATGCTCCCTGCATTGCGCTGCGGTCCCTCGAAGAGGTTGGCTAAATGCAGCCATGGGTTACCTTCCTTCCCGGTAGGCCCCGGAACGGGATCCTCTAACGCCACCGGCGCCACCGCTCCAGCTCCCTGAATGACCTCCTCCTCCGGGCACGCCATGACATGCCCCCTGCGGTGACTTGAGCTGGACAGCGTGCCCTACTTCGAGAGAGGTACCTGAGCCCCTGCTGCTGCGCATAGGAAAAAGTAGGTCTCACCATTCCCCTTCCCCCCAGCGTCTGCCTTCTCCACTGACCCCGCGCCTCCTCCCTTCCTCCTTGTGGGTGGTGCCCTCTCTCCCGTACAGTGCCCCTAGGTGTTCCATTCCGATCGGCATGCCCGTGAACGTGCAACTGTTCTATCCTCCTCCCACTCTGCCGTACCAGCGGGCCATGCTGGACGAAGGGTTTCTTAACCACTTCGCCGTCTGGACACCCTGCAGGCCCGCCTCCAGCTCCCCTTTGTGCCGAACACACTGCAGGTCAAGCCTGGCCTAACCACCCTCGTCATCATGAGCTACTCCCTGCTGGGATCCTGCAGCACTGCCAGCGGCAGCGGCGGCGGGGCTGGGAGCATCAGCACCTGCTTCATCCGGCAGAAGAACAAGCGGCGTGTCTCGCTCGCCGACGAGCGAGGACTGCAACTGATCCAGTTCAAGTGGATTCCCGGGTCCGACGATCGCAAGGCGGAAGCATTTACGGCTCTGGAATTGGACGGGCATCTTCCGAATGCTCGTGCCCGACCCGACCAGCACAGTCCAGCTGATCGAAGTCCTCATCAGTGGCGCACTGACGGGGTGCGTCCAGGTGCGCAACCTGTCCTACGAGAAGTCTGTGCACTTCAGGTGTACCTTCGACGGGTGGCTCTTCTACGAAGACACCTACTGCGAGTATGCGTGCTCCACCCAGCTGGATGGCCTCGACCCCTTCCGGTTCTCCATGCTGATCCCCCCGCAATCGCGTCTTCCTGCTGTGGGCTCCAGAAATTCTGGGACAACAACGGGAACAAGAACTACGCCATCGAGTGGTCAGACGAGAGGCAGAACAAGCAGCAGCGGACCCAGTCCGGGATGCCTGAAGAGTTCGACCATTGCTGGTAAAGCTGTCCTTAGCGACCTCATTTACCCCGCTTCCGTTCCCGTTGTCTTCCCATTAGAACGATCTGGAGAGAAAGCTAGGAGCGAATGGGAGGAGGGGACGGACAGACAACACAACTGGGGAAAACTCGAGGGTGAAAGAAGTCGAAAACCAAAACAAAGCTCTGTGCATGAAGAGAACCTGAGTTTCATTTTATTAAAGACACAAAGAATGCCAGTTTAACAGAGAACAAGATACACAGAGCAGCTCGGAGGAAGAGGTGCTCTCTAAGGAGATGGAGTTAGCATCTGCTGAATCGACTGAGGTCTTTGAGAAGATACAAAAACTGGCAACTGTCTGATGCTATTGCAATTTCTATTGACTTTCTGGTGTTTTCAATATGATCTCGAAGACGGGAATGCAATTGCAGAAAAGGAGGTATAACTCATGACCGAAAGGCGCTTACTTTACAATCCCCTTGAATGTGACTGTGAGATTTATTTGGCATCATTCAAAGCAGAGGTTCTGCAGAGAACAAAGTTGATGCGAGGACGAAAGCCACAACACATAATGCAGTGCCTAAACTAATGATTTGAGTACATTTGCTTCCGAAAGAGTCAAGATGTCATCAGGGGACCAAGCACCTTGGATGTTGGTCTCCTGATGACATCTTGTTATTCTTATCTCCGACAGTTCGTGTTTACATAGAAAAACTCCCTTTTGGAATACCAAACAATAACTCTAGCGTTTTTCTAAAAAGAGGAAAAAAAAAATGAGCATCTTGGAAGTTCGTTTGGTTTTCTTAGATAGGGAAAAGATTCTTGTACTTCAGTGCCCATCTGTATTCCGTGCATCCCTTCAGAAACTAAAAAAGACTAGTGTGCGTGTTGAAAGATTGGGCAGTCAGCTAATCGGATGATCCATTGATTCCTGTTTGCTAGTCGGAAACACCTGAAAGCTACTCTTTTGTTGTGGCATGCCGTGGTCTGTGTCTCTGATCTCATTCTAGAGAAGCTAACTCTTCGGATCCCGGTGTCCGAAAATACTAAGCTATTCAATAAGCTTTCCTGTCCTTCTAAATGCATGGCAACCCTTGCGTCTTAGTATCGCGATGCCAGACTTCCAAAGCCAAACCATGAAAACGTCTGTCCTCAAGAGTGTCTGCAGTTTTCTGAAGTCTGCACTGTGAAGGCATTGAGAGAAATGGCACGACTTTCAGGAACTCTTCCTCATAGGGCTACACCACTGGCACTTTCCAAATTCGTTGCTCTCACATGGGGAGAGACTGAAGCCAATCTCTTTGGATAGGTTTGCTATTCGAGAGAATGACTACAGCAATCTTTCAAGAGAAATTTGCCTTCCGCCAGTTCAGGAAGAGTAGCAACATTCACGCTACTGAGCATCATCTTCTTTCAGATTTCATCATCCCAGTTTTGTGACTGCAACAATATAGGAAAGAAGAAAAGGATAAAGTTTCCAGCATCTTCTTCCCTGATACTTCCCCTCGACTCCTCCCAAGATCTATTCGGAGTTCTTGCATCACGAGTGATGGTCCATCGGATGTCTCCGATACAGCTTCCAAGAGCACCTTGCATTGGAGCACTCTGTTCACTTTCCAAGGTCCTCTTCTTCCTCCTTGGAAACTTCCGAACTCCTTTAACACTCCATTGTTTCTTGGATCTCGAGATACAGCCACTGTCTTCACAGTAGCGGACACCCCTTTCGGGACAAGCCAGTCCCTCCCTTCACCTGAGGGATTCTTTCACAGGAGTCAGAACCCACCCTCCTTGGAAAATCTCGGCTAAACGTCTTACCAATCAGGGCCGGGGCCAGAGTGAATCCAGAGGAACGTGCATGTCAGCGCTGCCGGACGGAAGCCGACACATTGCCTTATATCCTAAACTGGTGCAGGAAGCACTTTCACCTGCTCACTGCACGACATGACGCGATCCAGGGTTCGTGATGAAGCAAAGAGGACCCTAGTGTCCACCAACCAGAGAGCTCCAGGCGCGGACTCCCGCTTGCGACGGATTGAGTTTCGAAAAAAGGAAGTCGAACAAATGGTGCTGGACGTCTTCTGCCTGTTCGGGGGTAGAAGGGAGGCGTTCAGCACAGCTAGGAGGAGCAAACTGGAAAAGTATAAAGAAGTAGCCCTCCGGCTCCCTCCAAGGAAAGGAAGCAATGCGAGGCACGTGCTCTCGTCGTTAGCTCACTGGGAGACTGGGACCTGGAGAACGAGGAAGTCCTGCAGGATCCTGGAATTTCGAAAAAGCACTCAGAGAAGATGAGGCATTAGATGGTGGCCCTGTGCATCCGGTAGTCCAGGGACATCAGCCCACATCACAGGACACAGTCACACAGCCGGAAGAGCCCAGCAATCAGCTCTTGCAAAACGGAGGTCAAGATGCTGAGGAAGCAACAGAATGAAGAACAGCCAGCACCCCAGATGGACAGATGAGAGATCCCGGAAGAATGTGAAGAGCTCCTCTGCAGGGCAGTGTTGAATTGTAGATTTAAGCGATCAAATAAATGTCTTCTTTCTCCGCCTTGGAAATTTTCGAACTCCCTCAGTGACTCCATTATTTCTTGGATCTTGAGATACAGTCACTGTCTTCACAGTAGCGGATACTTCTTCCAGGGCGAGGTGCAGAGGCATTCCCTCCCTTCGTCTATGGAGGATTCGTTTGCTGGAGTCAGAACCTACCTGCCGGAATCGGAAAGCTCTAGAGGCAGGGACGCTCACCGCCTTGGGGAAGGAGTGATGCAGCAGAGCCTGCTACATCACTCTCTCCTACATCACTCCTGCTACATAGTAGGGGTTTCAACATTTGCCTGCTATCAAATGATCTGTGTAGCTTCTCGAGGCTACACAGGTCATCTGACTACTGGTCAAGCGCTGCGCACGGCGGCGTGCATTTGATGCCAGATTTCGTCAAGTGGGATGAACGTTCGGGAATATTCTTAACGGTTCCGCCCATCTGTCCACCCAGTAGTTTTTTTTTCTTTCATCAAGACCCACGCTCCTTCATGGTCGTCCCTGTTGTTCGTATGTGGAATTCCTGTCAGTGGCCCACTGGGTGTTCCCCGTAGATCTGGGAGTGCTGAGCAGCTACTTCTCATTATCTTTTTTGAGAATCCTGCCTGCCTGCCTCCATAGGATTTCGAGCGGCTCCCTGAGGACATTGTTGCTTTCTCGGTATCTTCACGAGGGCGTGCTTGCCAAGGCGGAATGAGGGACCGAGCCCTATCACCTGCTTCCCTCTTCCTCTTTCAGTTGTGTGCCTGCAGGGCCGCTTATAACGCCGTCGTGTAGCCCTCGAACGGGCAAGAAGCACCAATCATGACCTCCCTTCCTCCTCTCCCTACAGCCACTGGGTCAGATCAGAGGCTGGAGTCGACTCGAGGGAACTCTCCGTCAGCATAAGCACTGTTCATGCTGACCGGTGGCCCAGAACGGGTACTGTCGGTGCTGGGAACGCAAGCCACCTTCCTCTTCCGTCTCCTCATCTGCGTACGAAGAACTATGAGCTCGCCAAGCCCCTCTTCGTTCTACAAGTTCCAGGCTTTCAGGAACTCCTACAGGGACGTATCCCCACTGGACCGTTGCTCCTCTGCAGATGAGGAAGAGACGGTCCCTGTACTTCTTTGTCGTGCAAAAGCTCTGTCGCTGAGGTCTTATCAGGCCTTTCCGCACTTATTAATAGGCCGTGTCGACCTCCGAGCCCTTTGGGATTGACTCTTGTCGATCCTTAAAATCCCGGTAGGCGACCCTAAGAACATTTTCCGGCTCCTCTTCATGCGTGAAGCCCTGCCGTCAGCCGCATTTCCAGCAGTCTCTGCTGTACATGCGGAATCGTGGCAAACTGGAACTCCAGAAGAAGAGGCCACAATAGAATAGATACCATCCATAGGACGGGAATCTTCTTGAAGATCGATTCCCGATGTCCCCAACTGCAATCAAAGAATGCAGAACTTGTCAGCATCCTGAACAGGATGCAGAGGACGTCTACAGACGAACGATAATCCATTCCTCACCCCACCACCCCACCCCTTTCCTCTAAAAACTCCCCTCTCCCTCCTTTTTTTGTTTTTTTTTTGGTTTTCCCTTCCCCTTCGCCTCTGGAGCGGACCTCAGTGGTCTGCGTACCGGTTTTTGGCAAGCCTTTCGCCCGTGGTAGAACCACGTGTTCTACCACGATTTTGTAAACATCACGACTTTGATCATAATTTTTCATAAATAAATGCCCTGGGAATAAAGGTGATAAATCAGGCAGGGAGGCATCGGGCGTTCGACACTTGCTCCGGAGAACCAGGCCCTGGAAGCCGGGATGATAGAGTCTGCCTGCGGCTTCCTGGTTGCCCACCTGAATTCGAGGGTAGGCCGCAGAGACGGAGGGAGTTTGACCTCGGGGCTCCATCCCAGTGTGGATCCGGTCTTGTCCCTCGTCTGGAAGGCTTTCCTGGTTTCTATCGCATGTAACCATCTCGGGGAGACAGGACGAGTCATCTGGAGATCACAGAGATGTCCTGCGGCTGTCTACGTGCTGCTGTGGTAGAAGGCGGAAATGGATACGATCTCGCTTTCCGGGAGATCCGGAAATCGAGAAGAATCCATGGAGTGAGTCAGGGTGGAGGGAAATTCTTCATTGGTGCCATTGCAGGGGGGAGGGAAGGATATCACGGCTCTTTTTCCACTTGGACCCTTGGCAACAGGGAAGATTGGAGCACATGAAAGATGCCGGTCCTTTATTCCCCTTCCCCAATCCCATTTACTTTCGGAAAGGAGGCGGAGATTTGGGAGGTGTTCAGCATTGCAGTTTCCCCCTGCGTGATGATTAATTGGCAGGGCTTCTGCACGCGTAGGCGGATCAGACATCCGTGAACAGAAGTGGAGAAGAAGGTTGAGCAGTGGGCAAATGGGGAGTTACTGAGCGCAAACCAGAGGAGCCCCATCCTCCGGAGCTCTAAGGTGGCTCCTAGCTGTTATTCTTTGTTTTGCTGGCAGTATCTCCGTACCGGGCGCCGCAAACGCGGTCTCTTGGATACAGCATTCGAGACACTCTGGACGGTCATCCTCCCAGCTCGAAGCAAGATAACTCTACATCTTTGTGTTGAGAGAGAAGAGAAGAAAAAAACAGATGGAGGTGCATTCGAGAACTGCTTGAACAAAAAGAGGATGCAGGATGCTGAGGAAACGAATCAGAGACATTACGCGACTGGGAGGACCACGGACCTCGAACCCTTGGTTTGAGTGGGAAAGAAAGGGAAAACTCTCAGGGCCAGCCACAGCCAACAGGTTGCTTCTGCTGTTCTTCGATGCTGGATGTGGCGCCTTCGAAGTACGTTCCGGAATGAGGTCTTCCGTCGCGAAGTGAACGCTCCCTGGGGGTGAATCCCCAAGGCATCCCGACCCGGGACCACTGGAAGGGGGTGGTGATCTGAGCTCAGAGGGAGTGGAAAGGACTCTTGCTGGAGGATTTGGAGGATGTTTCTTCAGATTGATTTCGAAGTTGTCAGATTTTCAGGAAGGCGAGAGACAAGGAAGAAAAGCAGCACCCGAAGGAGCCACATGGTTTCCTTTCCTTTCCGGGATGGCGTGCGCGCGCACACACACCCTTGGGTTTTTCGGAAAAGTTGTTCCAGTACTTGGTAAGTTCCTGCAGGATTGCATGGATGCAGAGGCCAGTTCAGACCTCACTTCCATCGTCAGCAGGGTCCTTCCTGGAGGGAGGACTGGAATTTTGTTGTCGACGTTCGTTCCGAGGTGCCAGACCTCTGCTGCGGTCACCGGGAAAGCCAAAGATCGCAAAGAAAATCACCCGCACTGCAATAGCAGCATCCGCAAGCGATGATGGAAAGTGATGGAGACAAAATGATTGCAGGTTTCTTCCTTGGAGCAGAACAGCCTTGGCATCGCTTCGCGACTAAAGTTCCCTGTTTCCAGAATCCCGGAAGTTGACTTGCATACTCTTGCATCCGTGTCCGTTGCTAGGATCCTTTCTCTGCCCAGCATCCTCAGATCCAGCCACACCATCCTCACTACCTTTCTCTTCATCCCTTGCGTAGATGGAAATGCAATGCTCGGGGAAGATCTCCTCTGCAACCCTGGGAAGCAGCTGGAAAAGAGAAACGATGCTCAGCGAGCGCTCCGCTTCGGTTGAACGCACCTCTCTATTTTCGACGTCAGCATCGACCTAACGCGCTGTCAGCTTCTTCTGATGTTTCCCTTCAGATCGATTCTGGGAATCCCCTTCGCCTTGTGGACGCTCTTGCCTCCCTACTGAAGGCGTGCGCGTTCAGCAACTCCATCTGAACGCCGTCTTCTGAGGAAACGAGAAGGCCACTCGCCATTAAGGGCCACCGCAGCTCGAAGAACTCCTCCTCCGCTTTACCTCTACGAGGATTCACCTCTGACTGCTTCGCGTCTTCTCCCTCTGTCCACAGCCCTCTCTTCGATTCCGCTTCCAGCTTTCCTTAGTAGGTTCCTACCTCCTCGCCAGCAGGACATCCTCCTTCTTCTTCTATCTCGATTCTTCTCGCGCTCATCTGCCGAGCTTTGAATCACTCGAGAATCTTCCTCAACTTGGCTTTTGTTTTTTGTTTTTGTTTTCGTATTTTCTTCTTTTCCTTGCTGGCCACCGTTTTACCCATGCGAAACGCAAAAGCACTGCTTGCCTTCAGTTCTAAGAAGCACCCGATCTGCAGCATCCGTCAACTCTTCAAGACATCGTGACTCACCGCGGTGCTGGAAAACTCGCGAGCTTCTGAGAAGGTCGGTATGGTGCGCGTGACATTTCCTTGCCGTAACGCGTCCCAGAACTCAGAACCTGCTCAAGATCGCTTCACGAGGCCCCTAGCCTCCTTCCCCCTTTCGCTGATTTCGGATAGTCCTCCTGCGGACCCATAGGCGAGCGAGCAGAGCAAAGCGCACCCCACGCGTTCCACGCTCGTCCTCACTTCTCTTTCCTTTTTTTCCCCCTTTTTTGTTCTTGCAGCTTTCCGCTTCTTCCTTCTGGCTGGCAGTTGCTCCGTAGCGTGTTCTGAGCGCTGCTACTTTCCGACATAACTTCTTCATCATGCAGGAGCACCGACGTGTTCCGTCCATCCCACACCTGGCACGGCGATTCTTTCGCAGGTCCAGAAGCCTGGAACATCAACGCTCTTCGACGTCTCAAGAACTCTTCACCTAGCATCGCTGAATGGCTCTTCATCACTCCTGAAAATGAAACGTCACGTTCATGCGCACGATGAAATGCGTCACACGAGAGGGTCAACGGCTCTTAATATCTTGAAACAATGTTTTTTTTTTTTTCCAGGTCAAGTATCGTTTTTTGTTTGTGAGGGTTCCAAAGCATCTTCCTCTGGAAAGAGAGTGTTTCCCGTGTGAGATATCGGTCCAAGAGTCCCAGAAAGCCGCCGCCGTGTAAGATCATCCCCCCCCCCCCTTTCTCATCTCCTTTCTCCCAATGTTCCAAAGACGTGCCTGTCTAGAGCGCCCTCCCCTCATTGGCCTCGTCATATACCAATTTTACGACATCCACTCACCTAGTTCTTCGGAATGGGGACCCCTACTGTGGGAAGCTTTCGATTCCCCGTTACTTACGGCTGGAAGAAAAGAATGCAGCCGATATGCATCGTTTCTTCACCCGAATCGTCGCTTCCGTCGACAACCGCCATCAGTGCTTGAGAACCGCTCTTTCACTAGACGAATCCATCCGAAGGGTGTTATCTCCTTATGATCTCTGTTTGGAGAGCGCACTTCTTCCTTCTCCTTCTCCTTAATTTGGGAGTGGAGGTGGGAGCTTAATTACATCCGTGTCGAAAAAGGGGATACAGATAAATTGAGAGAGGCATTCTCATCAGTTCCCCCGCCTGCCTGTTCTCTTCAGCTCGCCGTCGTGACGAGATTGCATGATTCGTGAGGATCTTCCATCGCAGGTGCGCATGCGTCCGGTGTTCTCCGGTAGCATGGGATGACGCCCGAGCGCACCATCCCCTCCCCGATATTCGGTCCTCCTCAGTGCTCCGTCTATCTCTCAGGAGACCCCGGAAATTCCCCCCCGGAAAATCCAAGGACGATCCTTTGGAGGAGAGGTCGAGGCCTGACCTCCTTCATCTGTGCCCCCCTTCATTTGCTGTGCCCCCTTTAGAACCTTACTGCCATCTTTTCATGGAGGGAGGGGAGAAGGCAACCAGTGCGCATGCTCTTCCTACGCCGACCAACCGCTCTCCACACCTCACCGGATGCTCACTGGAACTGTTGCCTTCTCTGTCCATTCTTCAAACAGAACGTTCTGTGGCTTCTGCACTGGGGAGATTTCAGTGCAGCCAGCGCACACACCTGGTTTCCGGGGGAGTTGTCTCCGCGAACTGTCCCAGGTGCGGGGCGATGGAATCTCTCCCGCACCTCTTGTTGGACTGCAGTACCCTCAAGGAGTTGTGTCGGAGGCCTTGGCCTCGGCGCTCCGTAGACCGCAGGACGTTGCAACCGACTTGCTGCGACGCTTCTTCGCAGAAAGCGGGCTGAAGGATTTCACACCTGGGTGCACCGGGGTCTTTATTTCTCTTACAGTTTCCAATTGTTACACTAAAAAAAGGGGGAAGCCGGTGAGGTCCATCACGTCCACGAAGGGGAAGGGGAATGAGAATGCTACCGGCGAGTTCCTTTTTCCTTCCTAGGTGGGGTCACATTAGAGCTATCCACAGGAAGCGGATGGCGTGTAGGACAGCTCCCCTGTCGCTGCGGCCTCTTTCAGTGTCGCACTTCGCAGCAACGACACAGCGCACGCAGCACAGCGCTTCGAGTGCGGCTGCGGGCGTCATAGCGTTCCGCACAAAAAGGGGCGTCAAGGAGTCTCTGGGATCGTCCACGGGCTGAGAAAGGGACACGAAGAAACGTTTCCACAAGTCCCGGAGGGCGACGCACTGCATTATGAGGTGGAGGAAGGTCTCCTTCTCCCCACAACTGGCACAGTTCGGCGGTGTGCTTCCCCTCGTCCAGTGTTGCCGGCGCTTATTGCACGGGAGACTCCAGTGTAGTACCAGAAGCGTCGATTTCTGCCACTTGAAGGGAAACAGCTTCCTCTCCATAAACACGAGGGCACTTCCAACTCTTCGAGCTGAATGAAGAAGGGTTCGCTCCAACGTTCCAGTCCTTTGGAGACGGTTCTTGCTGTTGCCACATCAGCCAGCTAAAGCAGCAACAACAAGGACGCTGTGATTGCAACAGTCGGTTACACCCGCGCCATAGCTGCAGTTATCCATGTGTTAGAAGCAATTTCGCGACGAAGAGAGGCCACCAGCATGGCAGCATTCCTCATGAGGACAGCAGCAACATGGCCTCATCTGCCAGAAGTTGCCTGGGAGATCGCCACCATCCACAGCCACTCCTAGAGAAAGCAAGGAACGTCTCAAACCAAACACCCCTGTCCCCATCCTCTCGTCTTTCTTCATTTATTTACTGTCTTCTGCCTCCGTTCCCTACTTCCAGAAAGTCTGGAAGCCGGCCGGCCTGCATGACGGTAGTTATCCCGGATGAAATTCTTTTGGGGGGGGGGGGGGAGATTTCTCGTTTTTTGAGGGGATATCCTTCTTCCCCCCTTACTTGTAGTTCATTTTTTTAAAAATAAGCGTCCCGTAATTATGTTCGAACATCCATTCTTCTTCGGGATCGCTTCTCGTGTTATAACTGACTGCTCTCATTGTTGCACCATGCATCATCTGATGGTTGTGAATTCCCTCTTCATCTCCAGAGAGTTCCTCTTTGCATCTAAGTCCGCATGGATCGGCAACTCCGGTGCAGAAGAATTCGATCAGAAGAAGTACCCCGGTCTTGAGCACGTGAAACTGAGCGGACTTCAAGTGACGGGTGCCGAGATCCTCTTAGCAACCAGAAGAGAGTGGTGGCATTTCGGAGAATTCTGGAAAGGGGGGAGCACCTTGGATGCGCTTGGGTCGAAATGGGGAAAAATACGATGCAGCTGATGGTCCAGTATTCAGGATCGGCCTGCCAGGAGAAAGACGGATCCACAGCCTCCGAGACAGTGGCGCCGCTGTTCTCAGGAGCGAAGGAGAAAAATTCCTCTCCCTGCACGCTCATTTCTCCTCCAGCCGACGCCTCGTTACGAGCGGGAACACTTCACCCAGAAGATTCGCTCCGAAGGATCTGGACGGATGGATGAGAGCCACACCCAGGTCGAATCTCCTCAGGATGAATTCAACGGGAAGCGCGCACAAGCAGGGTAACGAGAAAGGCGAGCCACTCAATACTGGAGGAATGCAGCGCCAGGAGCATTCGAGTCTGCTGGATAGGATGATCCCGAAGATCCAGCTGAACGCTGTTCCGAGCCAGAATGGTCTTTTTCCTGCTGAGGAGCAGAGCAGAGGCTTCAACCCAGGTTTCACCGCATCCCTAGGAGAGGTCACGTGCTTCCACGGGAACTTCCGGTTCGGCAAAGCATCCTCAACTTTCCAAAAACGCCGTCGAGAGAAGCACAGCAGAGAGGTCCCAGGAATCAACGAGTTTCCCCAAATCTAAGACTTCTTGGACACAGTTCTTGCGTGCATCCTTCGCGAGTACCTGGCTTCGGGCGTTGCGTGGATTGTTGCTGTCATTCAGAAAGTGTCATTCGGATGTGGCGCAGGATTCATCTACGGATGAATCCTGCGCCGGAGAGTTTCGAAATGCCTCCTGCAATTTTTCCCCCTGGTTCTGAGGAGAGGTTAAAGTATAACTCTGAAAGTTACTCTCTCAACTCAATGGATTATGAACGCTCGTGGCTATAAGAATGGAACCGACATCGCCCAGGGTCTCGAAAAACCAATGATAAATCGTTGTTTCCTTTTGCACTCCATCATTCTCCAATCATCCGTAACCTGAATTTTTCCTCTTCATCTGTCAGTCTGCCCAGGAATGAACCAAAAGAGAAAGTTCCGTAGTTCTGTTCTGCAGCTGTTGGAGATCGACAAACGTATCTGGAAGGGAAGGAGGGAAGGAGAAGGAGGAATGCATTTTTTTCGTTCCAGATGAGTAACACACACAAAGAAAAAAACTTCTGGTGGCCGTAGCAGAAAAGTCAGGAAGGATGGCGCGTCGAGGAACCAACTCAGCTTCAAAGGGAAGGCCTCGAGTTCATCAAAGAAACTGGTTCGGCAAGAAATCGAGAATCGGCGAGGACGTGCCTCGGAGCATTTTCTTCGTCCGGAGGGGCTTCTTTGGAGCCTCGTAGTATGGAAGAAGTCATGGGTTAGAAGGAAGCACTTCCTGGAGAGGGCGACGGAGAAAACACAATGAAACTGCCTCTTCGCGTCGTCAGTCTTCTTATGGAGGCTGCCAAGCAAGTTACCGAGCAAGCTGTTACCAAAGCTTGTGGGGACGCAGCTGGTTTAGAGAACGCAACGATGAGGTGGCGTTTGTCTCTCTGCTGATGCAGGAAAGAACCAAACAAGTGGGGTTGTCACGGAAACATCGCCGAGGCCCAGACACTGATCTGGCGGGGACGAAGCATTTCGCAGGAGCTACTACCGATCGTTCCCCTATACGAGCATCGTGCTCGTTCCTCGTTTCCTGCTTGCGGCATCTGACTGTCTCCTGCATGTCTGGTTTCAAAGTAATGAGATGAGGATGAACCCGAAAGGAGAATGGAGGAAGAAACCACAGCACTCCTTGCCTATTCCTTCGCGGGGCTGCTCGAGAATCTTTTATTGAATGTGCACTTTTTTGCCTCGCTAATTATGAGCATTGTCTATCAGCTGCTGCTCTCTTTATACATTCCTTAGTAATGATTACTTGAAAAGAATGATGCTTCTTCAGTACCAGCTTGGGATCATCAACTACTACAATCACGGAGCACTCTGTTAATAAAGCCAGTTTGTTTGTTGCGCAATTGATGATCCTACTCAACATAGGTTTTCTCTCTTTCTCTTTCTTCCAGCAACAGATAGCGTTATTCGTTATGAAATGGATATTTCCGATGGATGCAGATGGCAACATTAATTATAAATTAAGAAATCTCGTTTTCCTCATCTTTCATCGAGGATCTTCCAGGGTTTTTCGTATGGTTCCAGAGATCGGCAGGCGCACTTTTAGCGAAGTTAAATGGAGGGAAACAAAAGCTTCAGGAGTGTCTCTCTCTCTCTTTTTTGCTGTTTCCTTCTTTGTGTGATGCCTTCTTTTTTGCTCAGTCTGACGAGTGTGATGAACGTGTGGCTTGGAAACTGGTGTTTGGAGCTTGCTAATGAAACTTTCCGAATAGAGGAAAATAGGGGGTCCTTCCGGGCGTTGACAGTCGGATTGAAAACATGCTCATCACACGGTACTCAACTCCACCGAGTTCCTTAGACGTGTCATCCATTTCATTCTACGAAAACGAATCCCTCTGCCGTCGGGCTGCTGCCAGTGAGCACTGGCTGCTTCGCTCTGATTTCTGCGTAGGTATTCTGATCGAACTGACTGCGTGATACCCAAATGTAGTCAGCGGGGAGAGCAAGCATGAGTCTGTGAGGAGCATTTCGTTTTCTGGAATTGGATGAAGAAAAACGGACGTGAACAATTGGTGTGGCTGAAAAAGTCGAAATTATGGGGAGAGAGCCGCGCCAACTCTTTCCTTATAAGCTCCCCAAAACATTAAAATATGCGTTTTGCACGAGATTCCACCATTTTGAATAACCTAAAGCGTTTCATCTTTGATCTCTCTACATAACCATTTTACCAGAGAGTGATTTGAGACGTTTGATTTGAGACGGTTGACCACTCCTGTGATGATCAACAAAAAACCGGTTACAAGAGATCCTTTCTCTTTCCGATTATGAAACGTGCTAATAATCACATGATTCACCGGAGATGGAAATAAAATTACAAAATGTCACGAACGAAGCACACGCACGGATTCGATTGAGCTGATGCTCCGAGAATGCTCTGTTCATTTAGCCTTTCTGTCCTGTTTTTTACCTGTTTTTTGTTGTTCCTGTGAGGGACGAGATCCTTTAACTTTCTGTTTCCGTTCTGCAGAGTTTTCTCTGATTGAGCTGAGCTTGAAAATTAATGTTTGAAGAGCATCCCTCTAGGTTGATGGCGGTTACAGATTTTTCCTTTCAGGTCTTCGTTTTCCCTGATTGTTTCTCTTATTCGGTAAGTCTCGTTCTTCAGAAGATTCCCACTTTGTATTCAGAAAGACTTAAGCATGAATGATGAGCAATGAGCATTTAGTTTCTCAGCATCATTTGTTTCCTTGAGTTCAATACTGAAGTTTCCTACTACTTTAGGATCGCTCGCCATACGTTCTCAAATGACGTCGTCATTCGCAGCTTCCGAGCTACAGTCCTGAGAAAGTCTCAGAGAAACCTGAACGAAAAGACGAGCAGCAGTCGGGAGTCTGGACTTCTTTCGTAAATAAATTCAGAACCAGAAGGATCATAAATGCATACGAGGCATATTTGCTGACTCAGATATTTCAATACTCGATCGCAGTTTCGTTTCCAATGCGAACGAATTGATTTCCATTCCAATTAAACAGCTTTACGCCTTCCTTTGCTTGTTTTCCTTAGGCTTCTCCCGACCTTCACTTCGAATTGCTTTCAGTAAACAACACAAAAAAAAAACATATGGAACACGTCAACAATTTGCATATACCTTTTTAGCATGCGCTGCGATTTCATCCGGACTTTTGAACTGGATGCTGCTAGCATCACTGTCAGCAGTACAGCCCGTTCAACGTCTTCGTCGTGCTGTGAAAACGCTCGCATGTCTTTGCACAATTTCTGAGGCTAGAGCTCCGACATGGAAACTCTCAACTTTGAGGGGTTTTTATGCTATCGCAACACTATCAGCTATGCACGTCAACCGAACACATACATTAATAACAGCACTCTGGGGGCGAAGAGGGCGACCTTAACGCGCACGAAGCAGACTGCACGCAAGAGGACGATGGGCTGCGAGGGAGCTGCCGACAACGGAAGCGGCGCTGAGGGGTGCACCAACCACTGCAGGTGTGACAGGAAGCTGCAATGTCAAGATGCTGCGAGAAAGAGAAAGAGAGAAAACTTGTGTTGAGCAGGATTATCGATTACGCAGCAAACAAACTGGCTTTATTAGCAGAGTGCTCCGAGATTGCTGTACTTGATGATCCCATGCTGGTACTGAAGGAGATCTGCCGTATTCAACCCCCGAAGTCTGGGAACACAGATGAGTCCTGAAGCTCTGCGCTGTTTCGCGAACCGGGTGGTGCTGAGGGACAACTTGAGGATCAATAGCTCCGTGTGCTCTTCCAGTAGGGACGAGTCTCCAGTAGAGCCACCGCGACTCCAGTCGGTGACATTGCGGCTGTTTGACATTGTCCTCTTGTCATAGTGGAAGACTACACTGGTGACAGCAGCCCGACGGCAGAGGGATTCGTTTTCGTAGAATGAAATGGATGGCACGCGTAAGGAACACGATGGCGTTGAGTATCGTGGTGATCAACATGTCCGATTATCAACGCCCGAAGGAAGCCTCTATTTTCTTCTATTCGGACAGTTTCATTAGCAAGGTCCAAACACCAGTTTCCAAGCCACACACTCGGCAAGAATACGGCAGAGTACACACTCGGTTGGCCTGCTGGATTGCATGGATCTGTGCATTATCCATGCAAAGCGTGTAAGCATTGTGCCGAAGGTGTGCAGATGGCCAGTCGCATTCCTTGGGGGGAAGGGGGAGGGGATGCCACAATTGGAACAAAAGCATGCCCAACCTTTGAATCAAGAATAATCCACATGCTGAATTGGAAGTTTGGAAGAAAGAAAAAAAAATTTGAAGCTCGAGTATGCTACCAATATACTAGAAGAGTAGGTACGTTTTGTTTGTTTTTGTGTGAATTATTTGTAGCTTCACTTCATCCAGAGCGAAAAATTGCTCTCGGCATTTCAATAATTCGTTTCTTATCCGTTTTCTCTGTCCACGAAGTTTGCAATAGAGAATGACTCGCACTCTGTTAGCCAGCAGAAGCCAGCAGCAAGACTTTCGCCGATGCAGAATGCATCATGAAATAGTATGTCTTCATTTCATTTTTTCAATGGTTTTCATAAAATTTACGAAAGATTCATCGGTCTTTTCCTCTTCCATCTCCGTCATCTACCGTTCTTTGATGTTCAGCAGGAATCATTTCCATGGTCCGTTGGGTTTCCAAAAATGAAGTTCCCCAGGACCAGTCTTGATTCACCACATCCATTCCTGCCATGATATTACATTCTAAGAAACTCAAGCCGTAAATGGTGTTCAGGGTCCTGTAGTTTTCAAATCAACTTTTGCCAGGCCTTCATCCCTTTGCCGACGTCTGCTGCAGCAAAAGATCCCATAAGACCTCCAGAACAGTTCCTTTCTTCGTGACTGCTTGCTAGTCTGCTTGCACCAGAAGTTTTCAAGAACTCAAACGCAAACAGACGTCCGCTATCAAGAGCATTGCATCCACCACTAACCATTTTCTTTTCGAAAAAACAAAGGCTGCCATGTCATCTTGCAGCTCGAGGGGCTGCGTCCGCTACGGTGCTTCTGTTTGTGCACCATTCGAACAGACTGCAACTGAATTCAAACACTTTCGTGCGAATGGAATCGTGAAATGCTCCCTAATTTCCCTTGGCTGTTCGCGAATTTTTGTTTATAAACACACACAAATCGGATCTTTCTATTGATCTTTCTTTATTGATTTTCGATTTTCTGTTTCAATTTATTCTTCCGATTCCTATGCCATTATTCTGCTTGTTCTTCCGTTCCAACTGCTTGTGAACAACACAATGGTGGAGGCACCCGACCTTTGCTTCCCGAACAGCTTTTCTCCTCCTCCCGTGCTCTTTACGGATAAGATTTGATTACAGATCGGCGACGCGTCCCTCGTTAACAAGAAATTGCAGTTTCCATGTATTTGCAAGAGTGCAATTCAGATTGGCAGTTTGCTCTGCATGAAACTTACTACATCACCGTGCTTCATTATCAGAATAACGATTGCGTTTTCTGTCATCACTCTTGCTGATTTCAAGACGATCCGCTGGAGGGCAAAATAAAGGGTACTCGGGAGAAGGAAAAAGAACCAGAGAATAGGGTAAGATATCTAGCATGTTTATTGAACGTCATTTGATACTACAATGAAAAGTCATAACAGAACATTCCGAAGGTAACAAATTCTCTGGTTACAGAAAATGAACGCTAAATTATTACAAAAAATTCAATACTAGCTGAGAAACAAAACAAAATAAAATTACTAGTATAATTACACTATTATGTATAGCAATCATTAATCATATGGTACATAGGAAATGAATCAAGGCAAGTGCTCCACTAGTTCGGGATATCCAAAGCTGGGGAATTCGACTCCTTCGGACAGTATGAAAGACCTCTAATAGGGCGACCAACTGGACCAGGCTGTGACCGAAAAGTCATGTTTAAAGTCTGGCATGCCCTGATATCCAATTCCCGAAACTGATTAATGACAGGAACAGATATCATATCTTGTTGCCACATTTGGCAAAGGGATTCACCAACATTTGGTTCTAATTCCTAAAAAGGTATGATGAACCACCCAAATTAATGTTAGAAAATATGATTACCTGTCCATCACGGCTACTTTGCACTTTTCTGTTATCATTATATGGATTAAGTACATGACGAGTGCAGTGGAAAGGAAGTCCTCCAAGTTTTATCCATTCAATGAAATAACATGTGCCATGTGGGCATCCAAATAATGATGGATTAGCATTGGGAGCTAACTCTCCAGAAAACTCTGCATAACCTAACAACTGTCCACTACCCTGTGCACTAAATATGAGGCGCAATTTTCTGTGCTGAACATGTGCATGCAATGCTCTGATGAGCTTACGTTCTGTTGAAGCAGTGAATGCCCACATACGATTAACAAATGAGGCATTCAAATGAGTTTCTGATGAAGCTTTGACTATAAAATAACGAAATTCTGGTGAAAACGCATTTGTGTCAGGTAAAACTGCAGTCTGGCAAGGGTCCAAATCATCACTAGGGGGGGAAGGAGTATTCTCATCAGATAATTCCGCACTGCTACTCATTTTCATCTGTTGCTCCGAGACCACCGGACGAGGGCGCTGTCCTATTCCAGGAAGTTGTGGTAATCCAAGTGCCACTTCCTCACAAGTAAGTATGTGAACCACAGTTCGCAGGATAATGTCATCAACTTGTGTCCATGGTTTGGCAGGAGCTCGAAGATGGCGCAATACAAGTGCATGCCACTTCTGACGAACAGTGACAAGAAGCTGAGCTATTTCTGGATGGCACCACAATACAATCCAATCATCCAGTCTAATTTTTGCACTATGAAGCTCACTAGAAGTATTACTGGATTCTTCATGTTCACTGTCACTGCCTGGATCCTCACTATGAATAGTTGCTGATTTTGACCACAAGTCTGCATCAGAAATGCAGTCTGAAGGTAATTTGGAGGGGCCACCAAACAGAGCAACTGTTGCTGGAGAAATAGCAGTGCATTGGCGCACACAGACCAAATGGCTTGTTTGGCACAGTTCTTCATAAAAAAACCAGCTTAAAGGTAAGTCTTGGAAATTCACTTGAGCACCATGTGTAACTTCCGTAAGAACAGAACTTGGATGAAATCTAACATGCTCCTCATGTCTAAGCACAACCAATTAATAAAATTCTAAGAGAAATTGAAACTCACTGAGTCCGGAGCAGATTCTTTTCTTGATCCACATTAACAACACATGGATAGGCACCTGCAAACAGGGCTGCTTTGACTACTGCCCAATTTTCACTGTTCGTGTTTAAATCTCGAATATCACCTCCTCCCCGAGCACGTACAAAACCAGATGCCCGAAGCTGTCCTAGAAGCTGGGCTCTGAGTCCAGCTACCATTTCCATGGATGCTCCTGATATCAAATTCCTCTCACAAAAAGAGCGCTCCCATCCATCAGCACAGGCTTTCTGCCAGGCTTGAAAGCCTCGTAAAAGAGCCATATGGTCACTGAGGGTACCTGCAGACAGACGGCTGCGTGCCATCCAGTCTGCACGTTTATCCTGAGGAGTAGAAGTTGCTGAAGCAGGAAGAACGAAAACTTCCCGTCCTGACAAACAGCATACAATAGTCAGGATGGGATCAAGACATTTGAGGAGTACTGCATATAACACAGTTTTAGCAAGACGAGGAGAGAGGGGCAAATCCACCATATGGGCACCAAGTTCAGTGAGCTCCTCCCAAGAATCCAAAGCATCTTGGCTTTGTAGCAACTGTACTGCACTCTGGCAGGTAGCAGCACTAGGAGCCTCAGGAAGGTGAGCCAAAAAGTCAGCAATCAGTGTTCCTGGAGGGATAAGCATTTTTGCAAACAAACACAGATCATGAATGGGTGTGCGTCGTATTTCCGCAATCTGGAATGGCTCCAAAGATTGAAACTGCCTTTTGGTATACAGTCGATAGCAAGTGCCTGGTCTGCAACGTCCAGCACGCCCACTGCGCTGCTGGGCAGATGCCCTTGAGATCCAAGCAAGTTGTAAAGAAGTGGCACCATTAGCACAGTCGAAAAACCGTTGCTTGATGCGTCCGCTATCCACAATGTACACAACATCATTGATTGTGACACTAGTTTCAGCTAAATTGGTAGAGAGTACCAGTTTTCTGGTTCCAGGAGGGGGAGCTTGAAATACTTTCTTTTGCTCTGCTGGTGCAAGTCCAGAGTGAAGGATTAGCAGCAAAACATTGGATAAATGACTGGCAGCTAACTCTCTCAAACGCACAATTTCTTCATATCCTGGAAGAAACACCAATATGGCTCCATCATCTGGAGAATGGCAGATTGTTTCCAGCAATGCCAAAATAAGATCTAGATCCACATGGTCGTCCGCTTCAGCATGTAAATATGCATTCAAAAGTTCATTTTCTTCTTCCATAGGCTCAGATAGTTGGCAATTGGCATTGGAACCCATCATTCTGGAGGTCTGATAAAACCACCATTCAAAAAATACTGCTTACATATAAGCATTGAGCAATTCTTCAGTTTCTTTTTGCTGTAACTGATGAGCCCAATCCAAAGCTGTCCAGCCATTGCAAGCATGTATGCTGGCATCCGCTCCCATAAGAAACAATTCTTCCAAAGAAGGCAGATGACCACGTGCAGCAGCTACCATTAATGCTGTTGTAGAAGTTTTTGAATGCTGATAATCCACAGGCAATGGCAGGTCAGAATGATACAAACTGAGCAATTTGGAAAATGCTTCTGGTCTGCCTGTTAGAAACGCATCAGCAATAGCTGCATCTGCTTGTGTCTGCAACTGAAGTGGCACTTGCTGTATCTTTTGTTTTTCCACTTTGTTTTCCCAGTTATCCAGAACACCATTTTTGGAGTACTTCACCTCCTTACTGCCACTGGTTAGTGGTGAAACCTGTCTTCCTTGTTGTGACAGAAAAAGCAACATGTTGGATGAACGATAGCCAGTCAATTGTAAGATGTCACTGAGATAATATTCACTGATAGGGTATAAGGTACCAGGTATATGCAGCATGGCACATCCTGGGAAATAATGAACCAACAGTTGAATGTCCATAGCAGCACTGAGCAATAACAGTCGTAATGACCTATATTGCTGCAGATTATCCCGGAGTACCGCAAGCAGCATGTCAGCATATTTGTCTCTTTCATGCACTTCATCAACCAGTACATGCGTCAAGGTTGACAGAGAACTTTCACCACCTGCCAATGTGCGCAAAAGCACTCCATGAGTACAATACGTGAGTACTGTCTTGGGAGATACTCTGCAGCCTTGCAAAGACCTGCTTTAATCTTCCTACCTGCTTTCCAATCTGATCTGATAGCCTACAGTATGGCCTAGACGTTCACCTCTTTCAGCAGCTACTCTTTCAGCCACACTCAAAGCAGCAATGCGTCGTGGCTGAGTACACACAATTCTACAGGCTCTTTTTTTCTCATGATGGTCTTCTAAAATGAACTGAGGAACCTGATGGGCAGGATACTTCACCATTCTATCAATTTTCTGACCTGGGTAGTTTTACCACAACCTGTAGCTCCAATGATCAGAACAACTTGGTTCTTGTTTAAAAGTTCCAGAATCTGATCTCGATACTCCCAGATAGGCAATGATCTATCTTGATCATTTTGCATACTTGCAGGAGGTATCAAAGCAACACCAGAATTTAGTCTAGCAGGAGTTCGATTGTTATCTCTTACAAATCCTACACAAACTCTTGAGAAACTTCCAGTAAAATATTTACCCTCAGAACCAAGAAAAGGTTCTTTTTCAGTTGCAGGAGTCAACTCCTGTTTTTCTTTGTTGCTCAAAGGATACTTCTGCAACAAATTCAAAGCCTGCTGCTGTGCTCCAGGTGTTAGTTCAATAGGTGCTTCAATTGACACTATCTTATTAGCATCTTTTTTGTACACAGTCAAATGACGATTACTTCCCTTTCTTAGAGGGGGAGAGACGAAAAAAACATTGAAAATTTTCAGAAATCGATTACAATACTTTACCCATGACTTCGTGACTTAAAGCCCATTTTGAAGGCTACTGAATGAACATACTTTCTTTCTTCTGCTGTAAATGATGAAGGAAAATCTAATTCTAGAAATTGATATCGACAACATACTAAATGACGGAACATTATGTACGTACCTTTTCTATCCTCCGACATACGGAAATGCTTCAGCACCAAATTGACAGTTATCTTGATTTCCTCTCCTACACGATAACTTCTCATGTCTCCTCTAGAACCCATATTTTTTGATTCAGTGTATCATTTGAAATGCAAAAATTTAACACAGAAGGCTAATTTGTTTTGTTAAAGATGCAATTCTTAACATAATCTTCACAGTTCGTACACTTTTGAACTTCTAAATATATATCTACCCCGGGTTTAATAACTATAAGGCATACACAAATACACCTCTTCGGTTAATGCCATAGAATAAACCTGAAAATTCACTGTTGAATTGTCTTTTTGGATGATTGCATGATTGCAAGGTATTCTGTGACTATGTGTAACATATCAAAACGATCAACCAGCCGTTAACCCAACATCTGTATTTGAAAACATTCCATTTAACTCAGATAACCGTGTGAGGCTTACGGCGAAACTACCTGAATATGGCATAATTTTGGTTTCTATGCAATCATAAAACATAGTTTTTTAGGATTCTGTATTTTAGGTTACTAGCTACAAAAAACATGAAACGTTATGATTATGCTGGTTTCTTTTAGATCTGAAACAGCAAATTATTTAGACTTGAACTTTTATACCGATAAATGCGAGAAAGGTGTTTCTTTCGGAAGAAGCACAATCTTCAACTTTTTCCGTTGCATAAGGCGGCCGTTGCATGATAAAACAAGTTCTAAATTAAAAGTTCTACTTATAGTCGGAGATTGATTATTTTTGTCGCATCAGTTTTTTTTTTTTGAAAGCACATTTCTCTGCAGTATGGAAAGCTTTGTGCAAAAAAACAAATTTTTCCCCTACAGTTAACACCAAAGCACACTTTTTAAGGGTAAAACTTGATAAACACGAATGCCTCTCTATGCAGATTCTACTGCATGTTATTTATTATATTTCTCTCCTTCTTTCATAGTAATAAAACGATAATGATTTATGTTTGATACAAGGATAAAATAAGCATTGGAATAGTGATTTTATTAGAACAAGTACGATAAAGAAAAAACAGGAACACTATAATAAAGGAATTAGAAAATCTCAATGAAAGAGGTTTGCAAACGAACGAGTTCAAGTAGTTTAATGAGTTTAATTGCTTGTAAAATTTTAATTATAACAAAATACACTAATGATATGCATTCTATCCAAAAATAGCATTTCTGGGAAAAAATTGGCGAAGCATTTTCAAATAAAAAAATTATTTTGAGGATTTGCATATTTGTGGAAGGCATTAAGCGTTAGGAGACAGCACATATCAGTAATGTATTAATATTCGAACCAACTTTGATGTTTAGAGATTGAGAAATAAATTCCTCAAAACAGAACTGGTTGGGTAATAACTCTTAGACCCTTAGACTCTAGACATTGCATATTTTCATTAAAGTATAAGAACGAATATGATTCTCGTCATCTTCATGTGGAAAATGACAGCATAAGTTGTATTTAATCTGTAAAAACATTAAAACTAAAACATTTGAAAGTCTCTCTTGTGAATCTACACCTAATGGGAGCTAATGTGGACGTCGACATTCCACATTGGATTTTCTATAAAGTTAATTTTATTGTTCTAGATAACAGTGGAGAAACGTGATCAATGGAAACTGGAATCAATATACTCATCTATTTTGAGCCCAAATGGGAAATACAATCTATAGGACTGTATTGAATACAGCTTAAAGTTTATCGCTTCATGTGTTTCCAGTGAGTTTTTATTACTACATGCTTCTTATTTCCACTGAGTCAACATAAACATTATGACCTGTTTGTTTGTTTGTTTGTTTCATTGCATGGAAAGATGTTCACATCACTTTGCTTTTTCATCTTTATTAGATATATGAATCTCCAAGCAGCCTCTACATTTCAGGATATTATTATTGGTTTGGAAGCACTTTTTCAACTTTCTATAATGTGATCTCCGGAAACATGCTATTTGAAAACCTAACCGTCCTAAAAAGTGGGTTATTTACATTATTTTCATACTATTCCATGTGTGCGCATATTCATTCAAAAGTCATATTTTCTATTTCCTCACTTCTCTGAAGCTCTTTGTAGTTGTTTCCAAACAATGTGAAATTCATTGAGAGCTTTCGTATGTTTTTTTGCGTTGCGTCATCCCTCATTCGAAAAATCTCCCCATTTGGAGACTTTGAGCACCCCTACTTGACAGGCATTCAGAAATTCATGCTACTTCTCTATCCTTCGCACCCTTAAATCTCCAACTGATCTTGAACTAGCCTGATGGTATTCAAAATGATGGCAACTATCCTGACTTTTGGGATTACTGTTTTTGGATGGAGTAAAAAAGGATGACAACAGTTGTGTGAAACTTTTCAGGAGAAGATCCTTCTCAAATACTATCGTTTCACTTTAAATTCAAAGAATAGTTATCACTAGAATTAATGCGTTGAAATGTTATATCCCAAGAAGATACCTACACTTTTCGTCCTAAATGAATACATAATGAAAGAAAAAAAAACGATTCATCTGGCTCTAGAACACCAAACGGACTTACTTCAATTTCCCAACTTTCTGAGGATGAATTTGCGCCAAAAATACTAACATTTGATGTTCCATGTGGAAATTTGAAAGCAGTGAAAAAAATAAAACCAGCTTTCTCGCTTCTATAGAAAATCAACTTTCAGCTCATTCAAGGAATTGGCCAAGCAACTCTTGATCAGTCTCAGATGATCCTAAAACTGAAAAGTTAAATAAATCTTCCTTTCAGAGATGAGAACTGCATCGTTATGGGAAAAAAAAAAAACATGTGGATCTGATGAAATTTTGTACGAATGCCGTAAAGGTCTTTATCATATAGAATGAAAAATGATCCAAAGATTAAAACTTACAATTAATCAGAAATCTTAATTATAAAGCTTTTTCGTGAGGAATTATCATTATAATAGCAGAAAGTACTTCCGATCCCTTTCAAAATGCACAAGACTAGTTGATCCTGGTGCTTGCTCTGTCTGCTGTCAGAATGCTTCGTTTGCTGACCTCATAGAGAAGTTCCGGAAGAAACACCAATTATTTCAAAGATTTCAACCAAGTGATCTTGAGAAGACTGAAAATTAAATGTAGTATACACCAATTTAATCTAGAAAGTTGAAATCAAATAGTTCCCTAAGGAACTCTGCTGCGAGGAAATTGGAAGAGCTAGTGAGTCACATTTGATAAAGGTGAATAAGTTCTCAGAATAATAGAAAAATGCATTTTGAAAAGATCAACATTCACGGAACGATCATCTTCATCAGGGCCTATTCTCAAATAAGCAGGGACTAATGGCTGGAATTCTGGCAGCCAACAAAACAGACTTAAATTGATGATTTGGTTGAAAGAACTCACACTGACTCAGCTGTGTTCTAAGCTGAAGAATTTGAAGTTCGGGAAACTTTTGCAGAACCAACGGGCACATGCATTTCACTCTTTTCGTGGTTCATAGCTGGAGAGTAATTTTGCAACTTATGTTTGGAAAAAAGTATCCAAAGGTCATAAGATAGAAAAGGAACATGGGTACTTCATTACTGAGATTGAATGGAGAATGGAATCTTCGGTTTTTTTTTTCTTTTTTTTTTTGGAAAGAACCATCTTCATGTCTTCGTGTCGGGCTTTTTGAGTCGAGAAATCAGTAAATTTGAGAAACGTGCTGAGCGTGATGCTCATTATGAGGCGTTTTGATAATCGTGCGCGAAAGTTTGCAATTTTTGCACTCGAAATATCTCATGGAATTTCGAATTGAGTGTAGGAGGTGTCTTCAGTGAATTTACTTATTTAGGGGAGATATTTGAAAACCAAGAAACTGCTCGAGCTACACCAGAATTTCGTTGTGCAAGGCATCATCTTAGAACGTATAAATTTCCAAAGGCTTGTGACTGAAAGCTGCTTTCTGCTGCATCCGTTGATTCGTAGTTGTTTAAGAAAGCTCATTCGATGTCAACTTTTCCAAGCATTTTAGTCGGAAATCTCAATAAATAGATGATTCAGAGGAAATTAATGTGTGTTTTCCTAATTCCTCAGAGTACAACAGAATTTTTTGCAACAGAAATATTTTTTGCAAAAAAAAAAAAGAAACAAAGAACCAGAGGAAAACAAATCAAGGAATAAACAACTTCGATAATTTGCATTATTACTGTCATTTTTGTTCTTTCTGGTGACTTATTAATCTTTTCCTGTGGCTACTCCAGTTGCCATGCTCGGGAGAAGGAGATGGCAATATATAAACGCGACCTTTCCATGCTCAGGAGCCATTTGGGATATGATAAAACAATCTGAAGATGCCTGCATGCATCATCTACCCTTTTGTGATTAGCGGATTTGTTTTGGGTCTATTCCCTGCGTCAAATGTGCTACTTACTGGAAGAAATTCTCGACTGAGACACAAGTTCTTTAGCTTGCCATCACTTTATGTGGTGGTTCTATGTACTTTTTATGGCTATGTGGCAGTCACGTCGAAACTGCTTCCTCAACGGGCAGTTCACTCTCAGCTGACTACAAGAATAGTGTCAAACCTCGCTCATATATCCATTGCTATCAAACAAATAGTTATAGTTTTGTGTTACAACGTACGCTGTTCCAAACTTATTACGGTTTATTATTCTTTGTCTGCCCTCGACAAGCTTTTGAATCTCTCTAGAGATTTGCAAGTAAAATTGAACCGACAGTCTCTGTTATTTACAGTGCTTTGCTTAGCATCTTTCTCCTTCTGTTTTTTGCTAACAATTTTGTGCCATTTATCAGAAAATATGTCTTCATCCTGGATGTCACAGTATGTGTTTTTAGCAGTGGATTTCTCCCTAAGTTTGTACCTCGTCTTGCAAATTGTCTTGATGTGCAACTTGCTGCAATCACGGTTCCTGTTTCTAAACCAGGAAACAGTCTCAGCACTTAAGAATTGTCTTCCAAGATACATAGAGACAGCCATGTGCGCAGCTGATTTTCTCAGAAGTAGAACTCCAAAAATGAGGGAGCTTCAGCAAGTTTATTTTTCTCACCAAGAGTACATGAAAGTGGCTGAAGAGTTTTTTGACTGTGTCAAAGTGCAACTATTCGCCCTTGGAGTGTTCAACTTCTTGGAAATTCTTTGGGGCTCGTACATAGTTCTTTTTTCAGACATCAGTTCTCAACTGGACATGAGAACAAGTGTCCTCATAGGAGTGCTCACCTTTGCGAATTATTTGTTTCTCTTCGTGTGTACATGCTTTGTGCACTTCCTCGTGGAAGAGGTAAGCTTCTCCTTTCACTCAGCATGTGAGAAATGTGAAAGTCTGAACGCATACTGTATTCTGACAGCCTTGAGATCATTTCGCTCGAACTAAAGAATTTCGCAGTCTTCAAAATTGTGTCTCACTCTCAGAATAAGTTTTCAAGTCTTGGAAAAAGATATTACTAAAGAAAAGAGGAGAGCGAGAGCTATTGGTCCGAAGATTTTGTTGAAGGGGAAGATTTCACTAGGCTGTTGCTAGCAGTTCCTTTCAAGGAAAGGCAATGCGAATAGGTATTGCTCTTAAGTGACGCACGAAACCTCAAAGCATTAGGAGTCGGAATATCTTCTTACTTTCAAACCTCTGTGGGACGATTCTACAAAGGAAATGGCTCTAACTGTCCCGTGTTTCATGTTAAGCTTTTGCGCGTATTTGAACTCTGCTTCAATTTAAATTCAAAGCATTTTGCATACTACGTATATGAATTTGTGTTAACGAGCACTGAAGAGAACCAATGAGAACAGCAGCAAAATTTCTGCTTCCATGAGTTCAACAAGTGAACCTGTCTAATTAGAATCTGCTTGTTCACTTACTGAATGATACAGATGAGGGAAATAGGCGCGTGTGACGTCGAGAACCGTTCAGGGTTAACTCCGCTCTCACTTTAAAGCCGAAGCACTGGCTTGAACTTTAATAATATGGTTATTTGGAGCACAAGAGCAGTTCATCTTAGAGGACAGCCGACTGTTTCCTAAGTCATAGGCAACAGTGGTAGTGCATCCTTTTCTTGAAGCTGAATGCTTTAGAATGTGCAAAGTGGGCAAATTTCGAAGTCTTCCGACGCACAGAACTTCATTCAGTAGACAAAGAGGATTCCAATTCAGTGAGGTGCTTGCTATGTTGTCAGCATTCATAAAGATCCCTGACTTTAACAAACATTGGAACAAAAACTCCGAAAAAAAAATAGCTAATCGAAAAATAGGTTTTTTTTAGAACATTGTATTCTTCAGGATCCTTGTCTGGATGAAACCAGAAGGTTGACATCTTGAAATTCGAAGGAAAGCTTGATGGTGTTTCAACAGCTGGATGTCATCATCACAGAGCAAAAGAATGAGACATACTCGTAAAGATGTGATAATTCTGTCCACTCTCAGGAGGTCACGGTAGAGATGATAAACACTGAAAGCAAAAAAGTCAAGGTAATGAGAGCAGAAGTCGGAGCCAAGGGAGAGTCAATATGCGTTCGAAACCTCAAAGCATTAGGAGCATCAAACTGTAGCTTTTAAACAGTCCAAGCATTTCACTGAAATCATTGAAACTCAGTGATTCCGGTTTCACCGTGTGCTTGGAACCTAAATCTGTGATTTTGGCAAGAAATACACACCGACTCGAGCATCAAACGGTAACTCTTAAATAGTTCGTGGAAAACTCCAGAAGAGAAATCAATCCAAGCACTAGAAAGCTTCAGCCTAGAAAAGGAAATTTCCTTTTAGAATTAATAAGCTTATCAGTAAGCTTCAAATTTTATGACGAAAAAAGTTCTGAAGCTGAGGAACAGAATTTCCTCAGCACTTTGGGCAGTAGTTAGCCTTTTTCAAAAACCTGTCTTCGTTTTGCTCCAGTCCAAGCGATTCAGTTCTCTTCCGCCTTAAACTTAAAAGCAGAAAGGAGCTGAATCACAAATGAAAAAAATTGGTTTTGATTGCACATGCTGTCACTTAACTTTGTACTTGGAATTAATTCCGGCACTCTAGGGCTGTCCCGTTTCTGAAGCTCTTGCCGCAAAGTCTGATTGGGGCTTGTCCGGAAACCGCGATTGCACATGGAAGGTGAAATCGTGGTTTCCAGACAGATCTCTCATAAAACGTATGAAATCAGCCAAGCCTAGTGTGTAAATTTGAAAAAAAAAACAGGGCGGGAAGTCAGGAAATCAACAGCGCTTTCTTGTTGAAGCGATAAGCTGGAAGGAATTAATGAGATGACACGAATGCGTCTTGTCAAGGAAACGAACGCTTTTCAAGAAAGGGAAAACAAAAAAGAAAATATCTGGAAAGGCTACACTACTTCTTGCAGAGGATTCAAACTTCTGGATTTCAGTTAGCACCCATCTGATGAGATAAATGATTGCATGGACACGAAGGTATGATAGAAGAAATACCAATGTGATAGCATAATTGACAATCTATCCAGATCGCAGTGCTATATCAATGTCTTTCAGTTACTGACTGCAGATATTTATTTTCTTTCATGATGAAATTGTGCCTCGTCAAAATACTGCTAGATCCATTGGTGTATATTCAAGGTTTTCGAGCTACTACCATATTATTATCAGAGTAAATACTACATTACACCTGCTGGTACTAATTTAGACCAACCGTTATGGGAATGGTCACCTCTACTCTCCTGTCAAGTTGTAAATGACCGAAATGCTGTCGATGAACAGTAATTTAGAGAGCATCTCGTGATCTGCTAGTGGCAGAGAGATACAAAATAGGTGATGCTGGATTGCTTGCTTCTTAATAGAAGATTCAGGGGCAATCTAGATTTCCCTCCAACTATGCCGAAGCGTTACAAATAGATTCCTCTTTTTTTGTTTTTTCAATTCCTTTTCTCATCTTTTCAAAATCAGCCATGAATTTTTCGAGGGTGATCTTGCAAAGCTTTCAGAGATGCGAACTGAATTCTCGGAGACAACTGTCTCGCTGCTTTATTATTATTTCGACACTGAAGTTGCTCACCCATCAAGAACACATGAAACGCATTATGAAATGCGTCATTTCTTTGGGGTCCCTTGGCAAGCGATTGCCATCTTTTCCCATGACGACCTTATTAGACACTCTTGTTTAGTGCTCCTTTGAAGAGTATTTTCCTTGTCCAAAAAAAAACGTTGCTCCTTTCGTAATGTCTTCTCGGTCACTCCTTTGATGATGTAATCTGAATGCGACGCTACTGATACGATTGTAAGGAATGTAGAAAATCCCTTTTTCGCATGCAAACCGATACACACCGACGAAGATAAGAAAGAGCATGAGTGGTGGAGACGTGAATAAATATGAATAGCAGTGAATAAATATGTCCACAAGTGCAATCTTTTTTTCATAGAAACTTTGAAGAGGAACTCGCGTAGGTCGCCTGCATCCTTGCAGCTATACAGGAAACCGCGAAAGGGGGGATGACTGGAAACGTACGTCCGCGAAAGACAAGGGAAACCTACGGAAAATACCGGATGAGTTTGGTCTCCTTGTTACGCCGTGTGTTGCAATCACTATAGAAAATGACAGATTCGGAAATTGACACTTTGTTCACCTGCATGTCTGTTTACGAACTCGTGGTGCTAAAAAATGGAACACGGCTGCGAACTTTGCATGGAGGTTTAATTTAATTATTTCCATTTTCGGACTATACAAGATGGGTCTTTTGTACTTTTTTCTCCCTGCTCCGAGATACACAAGTGTGCCGATGTTTGTTTCTGTTAAATAATTGTGTATTCCTCGAGAAAACCAGCATTTTCAGATGCTGAGAATCATGGCTAAACTGCCAAAGAAAGCTCACTTCTGAAACATCCGAGTATCTGCACACCTGCTCACTGGTGTTGCATGCAATTCCTGTTTGATCATCGGAGCGAAATGGGGAAGAAGCAGCTTAGTGTAGTTGAGAGTGCTGAGAAAATTCGCTGGACCTGCTACCGGAACTCATTTCGTGCACTGATTCCCTTGGGAGCGCGGATACCTTCGTGACTACTTAACGTCTGCTGCAGTTCTGCTTCTGTGCAGAAAACAAAAGTTTGAGACACCCTGGTGAATGCTCTCGAGATCAAATTCTTGTCGTTCCATCTTTCTTGACAAGAAGCGCGACGTTCTGCGAGAGTTCAAATCACCAGAATTGTTGAAAGGTCAAATGAGATCTCATAAACATTAGTTATTATTTATTCGACCTCACCTCAAGTTAAAAAAGCATACAAAGAGGTTTCAGTCCCAAGAAAAATTACAGCTCTCTCACAGGAGGAGGATGGGTTCTTCTCCGATGCCGCTTAAGAACAAGGACGTGGCACTGTTTCAATACTTGCGTCCTCTGCACATTTGTTATTGTCTAGGGAAACCGAGGAGAGGGAGTTTATCCTGTGCACTCGAGAGTTGTCCTTGATAACTTTGGAAAACAAAGAAAAGGCATCCCTATCCTTGTGATTGCGATCCAAGCTTTCTCGGGTCTGACGCAACATTTCCAAACAGCAAAGAACTGATACGGGAGGGCAGCTGGCTGCAGCATCCGGCGTTGACAGAGGAGTCGGTCCGAAAGAAGGAGTTTAAACTTTAGGGATTCAGAACGGAGACTCGAGAAGACAGGATGACGTCATAGTGACTCCAGAGTGGCTGACTGTCCCTTGATAGCACAGCAATTCCGAGGTTATGCGTGCTGGAAAGGAGCAAGGATGGAGTCTACAGAGAAGGCAGCTACCTAACTTTACCAAACAAACTGAATTGTCAAAGATTCACTTACAGATGAATCTTTGATGCTCGCAACTAGTGCTTGTTTTAGAAATTAACGCAATCGCTTCATGACAATCAACGCTTCTATGACAGTCCTGACAATCGTAAGAAAGTCTTGTTGTCTCTGCTTGTTTCCCAAAAAGCAAATGAGGAACAATGGAGGTGTCCCGATTTGTCTGCTTGGTCTTCAGGACTAGCTATTGCCCTCTGTTCGCCTGCTTGCTAAGCTTGGATCGCAATCACAAGGATAGGGATGCGTTTTCTTTGTTTTCCAAAGTTATCAAGGACAACTCTCAAGTGCACTGCTTGCTATGTCACCATGTCACCCATGAAATATGAACAATAGAAGCAACTGTTTTCGTATTGTGATTGTGAGTATACTTCTTATTCCTAGTATGCAAATGCTTGGTGCAGGACCTGGACCTAGATATTTGTCAGCAAGCACAGACGATGGCAAAATAGCAAGTAGCCAGAGGGTCCCATCTTTCGACCAGCTAGAAATTGATACTGGGGCACGAGAAGGAATGGTGACAGGTCATTATCGTCGTCAATACGGCTATGCGGAAACAGGGAAAAACAAAAGGGAGAAAAAAGTGATGTACAGTGTCCAGTATGTTGAAGAGGCACCAAGAGGAGAAGAGAAGGAGAAGAGAAGGAGAAGAGAAGGAGAAGACAGGAGTCGAAAAGCCAAAAAGATTCTCGAGGTTTGAGATGTGAAATTCAATTCAGTCAGCGGGAATTTCGCTAACAGAAGCCACTCAAAGTGAACTCAAGAAAGCATACCTGCAGCACCACCAAAAAAACGAGATAATGGAATCTCGAGCTAATGGATCCATCAACTTCAAGTTGATAGCCGATGTAAGAAACATCCATTGGGCAAGAGAGACTGTAGAAGCAGCGAATCCTGAAATAAGTTTCAAAATAAAACTAGAATAATTCAGAGAGTTTTAAGAGATCTGCTTTGGAATGATTCAAGTATTCAGCGTGCTGGCAGTCCCGGTCAGACACCTCGCGTTTTGAAGCAACACACTTAAAAGATGCCCACTCTCAAAAGCAATTGCATTCTTCTACCAGAGTCTAGGGTTCGATGGTGGTGCTAAGAGCATTCAAGGCCCAAAAGCAGATTGCACGAAATGGTGAGTAGCTAAATCGTGAGAACGCATTGCTGCTGAATGGTTCGGTTTAATGAAATTGGGTTAATGATTGTATATAACATCTCTGAACACACCGATTCTAAGAGTGAAGCTGTGGTGAATCAAAATGTCCCTGGGAGATTTCAGAACCGCTCTAAAGCAAGTACGACAGTTGCAACCACAGTATACTAGCTGTGCAGGACAGCTGCTCAGAGGGTGGTGTCAGGTAGTTGAAATGTCGAAGAGGAATCCTTTGCAAAAACAGGAGAATTAAGTCACCCATGAGAACTTGGGAGAGGGGTCATCAGTCACACTTGTGAAGAAATTCCATGCACCATTTCTTCCCTGTACTATGTGGCAAGAAAGGCTGATGCATCAAACGTCAAAGATGCCGTTGAATATTTCGGGTGAAGGAGGAGGATCAACTGCTCTACTGAAAATGCCAGAAACCAATCAAGTGCTCTGAGTTCCTCTCACAAATAATAGAGTCCATTAGCAACAGTCAAGACCGTTAAAAGTGAACGACTCATAGGTGCATGGGACTATGCGCTCGTTTGGGAGGAGGCATGCTTGTTACCAAATTAGCAAACATTATTGATCCAAAACTGAATAATTACTCCTAATGGATACTAGCATGGAGAAAACCACATTTAAAGGCTATTTGGGAAAATCACATGTGCCCCATCCAACAGACATAGTGATTATTGCTCCTATTAAGTAGTCAGGAGAAATCGGATCCTTTCAACGAGAAAGAGCATGTCTTATATGACCATAACAGAGCTATATGGAATCTTAAAAGGTAATCTTCCGAGAAATCTTATCCTGAAACATAAATGACACTAATCTTACTCTAAACCACGCTCTCGTCAAGTAGCTGGAGACCAAAATATCTTGGGAAGTGAACTTTAATCCACTTTTAATCGCTTTCTCCTATTTGATTCGTTTTCTTTCTGATGTTTCATTAAGAGTAGAATGTGCCAGAAAATATAATTTTTTTGGAGTCGAGCTTGATCATATGCACTGTCGCTAAACCTTTAACTCTAAAGAAACTTTCCTTCCTTCCTGATTGAAAAAATAAGTAGAAGTAATTTCAGCTTAGCATAATAAAGCAGTACCTCATGAAAGCATCAATTTTACACAGTGGAGCCAGTTTTCGATCTTACAGGTCATTTATACATGCGAAGGCTGCTTGCATGTGAAGGTTTCTTCTACGATAAAGGAGTTTATTATCAGCATGAAATATCAAATATTTCTTTGCATTTACTTTTATCAGAGTTTTTGTATTCCTGTTTGATCTTTGCTAAGAGTTTTGGTTCTTAGGATAACCAATCTCATTTGGTCTGCATAGCACTGATCTGATCATTTTGAAGCAGTTTGCTGACTAAATCATCAAAGGCGAGAGTTTTCTTGGCGAGAAAAAATAAGACTAAGTTTCACTATCCTACCGCTCTGTTATAATCTATTTAGGAAGAACCTTCAGCACTTTGAGGCTGATTTCCAGATTCTTTCATGGTTCCTCATCTTGAGACTCTATTTCTTATAATGGCTCCAGGAAGGATGCGAGAGAAACAATAAGAAAAATGATACAAAAAAAAATCCGCTGTGTTTTCTAATCCCAAGAATATCCAATAAATCTTCCAAAATACTCTGAGGAGACTTTCTGGACTCTCTCCCTCATACTGCTACCACCGTACGATCATGGGAAGCTGCTACTGTGTCTCGTGACGCCCAACCACACTGTCATTCTTGCATTTGATTTTTTCCTCCTTGCAGCGAAAAGAATGTCCTGAAAAGAAAGAAAAATCGCTTAGGCAAGCAAATGCTTTCCTTAGAAACGTAAGAAATCCGCTAACTGCAAACTTAACTTGCAGAAGAAAATGCGCTGCAGGGCAAATTTTCGAATGATGAAGAACTAGGCAAGAATATACGCCAAAATGGCCGTCTGAATAAAAGCTCTTTCTTCTTTTATTCTGTGATTCATCTTTTTTTCTTTTTCTCACTTACTATTCGAATCTTGTTATTAGAGCTCAAAGTGCAAGCACCTGATCCCGCTGATTGACCGAGACAGCATGGACTCCCATTCGCTTCTTCAAGTGAGTACTTTTGGCGTTCGAGCTGTGTTCCGTGAGAACTGATCGATCGTGTTTATGGCTCGTAAAAGTTTAACCGAAAAATCTTGGGGACTTCAACTGCTCCCCTTATACCGTTTGTCTTAAATGACGGTTCTCGTCAATGGTTTGCAGCTTGACCAACCACCCTTTGCTGTAGGCTTCTTTTATCTCGAATATGTGAGAGAAAGCAGCACACTGTGAATTATTTACCCCTGACGATGTGGTGCAATTAGTTTGTTCTCTCCCATGCCTTCTCTTCCTCACGCCCCCTCCGCAGCCTACCCCATTACGCGATTATCTCCGAAATCTTAGAATATTTAAGCCTTCCTGCTTAAATATTCTGAGTGAAGAATACAGACACAGAACTATGGCATTCAGTTAATCACAATCACAACTCTGCTTATAATGGAATCAATCTATAATGTTCATAAGAATGGAAGCTCAGAAAGGTGTTCATAGCCAGCACCAGTTTGGAGTGTTTCTCCGGTAACGAAGATACTTGCAAGCATTAAATATTTCTCTCTTCTCATCATGCTTCCATCATCCATGGGCTGGCAATCCGATTTGCGCCTGCTAAGAGTCTACCCCTTTGCGTGGTGACAACATATACGAATGCTCTTCTGAAACTTGACCCTTGAATTAGTTGCGTTTGCTTTACTATTTATTACTTAATTATTCAGAAAATACTTAAAAGAAAAATTCTTCTAGTATGGGATGGGATGAAAAATTCTTCTAGTATGCCTGTAGGTTCTCAGAGAGAATATGAAGAATGTGCATTATTGATTACTTTGAATCAGATTCTTGATCACAGACAATTTTTGCAAACTTTTCATTTTCCTGCTACTATATGAAGAGAAAATACCACAAGTGAATTCTTAGACTTCATGTTAGCTAAAAGTTGCTTTCAGTATTAAAAAACTTTTTATTGTGCGTAATTGCACGAAATCTGATGTTCGAAATCAGAAGAATTTAAACAAAAATAGAGTGGGATTCACAGGAGCTCCATATTGTGAAGTCTAAAGACAATTAAATAAGTCACAGATCTCCAAGTATTGTCAAATTAGTGGATCTTCCCGCTAATTTGACAATACTCTCAGAACGGGAAATCAAATTGTTACAGGAAAATTCAGTATAAAAACATTCAGAAATTAAATCAAGGACTATATCTAACTTACGTCAACAATGAATTTGGCAATCCTGGAAAAATGAAAAACAAGACTAGCGAAAACTGTTTAAAACCAGCCACAGAGATGAAATGAGTTTTAGGGATAATCTTGCAAGGAAGAGAAAAAAATGGAAACAAAGTGATTCTGAATAAGAAGCAATTGGATACTATAATCGGAAATCTATCAAATCCATTTATACGAAAGGTTATTTTGTGTTTCGATATCTGAGGGACAAATGATACACTTACCAGTAAATATTATGAAACCTAAAAAGATGAGGAAAAAAACAAATCTCCGATTTCATGGAATGGGATACAAAACTCATTAAAACAAAGATTATTCTGATAATCAGCTGGCTTGAAGCAGTGCTAATGGCATGGATTTTATTGGCAGTTACGGTAAACTCAGTAACATCCGTGCTTTTCTTTAAATGCGGCAGTCGACTTCAATTTGATAAGTTTTCGGTTCACGAAGAACCACCCTTCTTAATGCACTTTAAAAACTGAATTCCAATGCTACAGTCTATTTCTTCGAAAATGATTAGATTCATTTTAATATCCTACATTTTAAGACGAAGATAGTCTACAAATATAGGGTATCAAAATGATTCCATGGTTTCATAATACTTATTGTTAATTGTCTCTCACATATTGAAACACAAACAACCTTTTGTATAAAAGGATTTGATAGATTTCCGATTATAGTATCCAATTGCTTCTTATTCAGAATCACTTCAGTTTCCGTTCCCGTTGCATCATGTGTTACAAACAGCTCGTGCTCAGGCAAGAGGAGGAGCAGCCACGAGATGCCAGGATATGAGAGATCAAGAGGATAGAACCTTAGAACTGGCCGGCTATGATGGTTATTATTATTGAGTTCATGGAATGCTTCTCGATCGAGCTTTTCTTGAGGCGCGGGAAAATAAATTTTAAAAGATAATCTTTTGCCGATCTGTTGAGTATCGTTAAACGTCAGTCGCTCAGCTCTTCCTCTAGCTGGAGAATAATGGAGAATCAAGTATTGTCAAAACAAATTTGGAGGACCATTCCCTTTGATTACAGCTGAATTGCTGCAGTTAACTAGCTGCAATTATGGAAATTTTAACAGAAAATTATTTGTTTATTTGCAATGAGCATTTGAAATCTTTACTGATATCATAATTCTCAGAAAAATGTCTAATAATGAATTTTACACCATTGCGCCATTCCTGAAAGAAAATCAGGAACAGCAGGAATTTCGCAAATCGCTCCCTGGAAGGCAATTGAATATCAACTATGTAGTTTAGCTGATCACTTTGAAAGAAAAAATCATATTGATTTCTTAGAGTAAGGATTGGAAGTGAACACATCCTTGAAAATTAGACTTCGAAGATCAAAAACGAAAAGAAACGTGGTAAAGATCCAAGAAGAGATAATCTAATTAATTCATTAAAAAAAGAATGCCATTGCTGCTGTAGAGAAAATTATGTATCCAAAAAGAACTGGTTCTGTACCGTGCTGTGAAGCTTGCAAAATAATCAGCATGCAAAAAATGTGAAATAAACACTAGGGAACTCTTGTTTTTTGGGGGTCCTTTGGTGCATCGTATAATAGGCATTACACTTTTCCGATTATAGTATCCAAATGGCATGCATGAATAAATCTAACAAATACTGGAATGAAAGGATGCATAGATCGATCGATATCCGAGATTGGCATCTTCTGCAAAAGTGTATCGTCTACTCGACAGCTCCCATTTTGAAGAAATATATGAGCCTGCTTTCCAGCTAGAATTACTTACAGAAGTGTTGTGTCTTCTGCTTATGCATTATATATTTTGTCATTTGCATAGCAGTGTGAACCTCCCGATTTTACGGGTATTAATGTTTCTTCCCTACAAAAGAGCACTTTCGAACTACAGTTTTATAATGCATTAGAAAAATTAGTATATGACATGGGAGTATTTAGATGAAAAATGCATCTCAAAGAAATTCACGCTATGAATCCTTCCGAAACTTTATCGCTCCTGCGGGATCTGTTTTTGATTTCAGTTGGACATGCACTTTGAGTATTTACTGGCTCATCCATTGAAGGTAGACATATGGGGCTTCTATTGTTTGGACCGGCAATACATTACATCGGTAGGAAAGTAGGTGAGATGAAAGTTATTAATGATGATATCTAGATAACGAATGCATTCTTTACCTACATCATCGTTATCATACAACTTCTGCAAGGAGAAAATACTCAAGGAAAATGGTAGACCCTGATGACAAATTTTAAAATACAAAATGGCGCAGTACTCAAACTAGTGATTAAAAATCACTGATGTTACTAGAAAATAAAAAAAAATTAGGCTTCTAGAGTTTGAAAAGATGAAAATCTTTTGCATGCATTTTTATCAAATTTTCATTTTCATTTTTTTTTTTTTTTTAATCCGTGACACAGCACTAGTTCTGCTTACTTTTCGCCGGTTGGCTTGACAGTGTCTGTAAGATTGTAAACCCAGTGCCCCAAATCCTCAATGAGTTTCTCAATAATTGATTCGAGAACTGTTTATTAGTAATGGAAACCGAAAAGACGATAATGCTGGGCGTGGAAAGACCTTGTAATGTTTCTTCTCACGAATCTACATTCAAATCACATTTTTCATCGGTCTAGATCATCTGATAACTTTTCAGGTAAACACAAATCATATCAGACAAATGCAATTTAATAATTCATCTCTTGCAGTTGGCATAACATATAATATAGAAACGACCAATTAGGTTACCATATTGTATACTTCTTAAGACAAGGAAGCTCCAATTTAAAAGCTATGTTTTAAAATTAGACAACGTATATCATTCCCAGAAAAACAATAAAAACATTTTTTCTCGCTTTTTCCTAAGAAGTGTTTTTTTTTTTTTTTTCATACCTTTTTCAAGTGGTTACAACACGACACATATCGTCACGAATATGAGGATGTAGAAGAGATTGCCAAACTTTTCCATTTTTCTTACATGAGAAATTATGAATTAAACTAAAAAATCCAAGAATCGTAGAATGCAATAACATATTCGTAAATGTTCTACGGTAAAACAGTTACAATTGCAGGAATCTTATTGATTAACTACTTAATACTCCTTATCCCCGATTCTTGAACACCAGATATGAAAATTATGTAAACTTTGCCTGCTTTCATTGATTTAATTTTCTTAAGTTCGTTAAAAACACAAAACAAAGGAAATAAAAAAATTGGAGACACTCGTTTTCTCGGTAATCAAAAAAAAGTAAATTCACATTTCCAGTGATCTTAACTACAGTGAATGAGTCGTTCCCTAAACGCCGATGACGGACTGCAGATCGCTAAAAACAAGTGCCTTTGGAAATACCTCCATAGCCTTTGGAAATTGAACAGTTTGCCGATCCACGCAGATAGTACAGATTTCCTTCCTTCCCATTTTCTTGGTAGGAATGCTATTTTTGTCTTTTTTGTTACGAAACTCTGTTTCACTTTTTGAAAAGGCAAGTTATCATTTGATGGTTTTCAGTGCTATTTTATCTCTGACCACAACAGACCTTCTAATTAGGTATTGCAGCAGTTAGGTACTGTACATCTTTTGTATTGATTCCCATGAAAACTTCTTACAACAAACTTCTTACAACTTGGTTAAAGCAGTGGCACTCTAATGCTTCTATCTTTTGGCAACGGTAACAACGAATAATGTTAGTATTATAAGGTGGTTATGTGAGATAAAATGCACACGCATTCGATTTCTTCGTTTCAAGTGCACATGTACCAACGAAACAGACAATACAAAAGGTAGGCTGGATACGCTGGATTACTAGGATATGCAGCAAGGCAGATATATATGCTAATGCAAGTACAATGGAATCAAAGTAGATACAAGTATAGACACTAAAAAATTTTTCAACAGGATAAATCGTGCAGATTGGTATTAATTTTAAAGATAATTTTAAACTTTGCCGAAGTGAATTATTTACTAAGGAATCCTTGTTAATCGAATATCTAGTTGCTTTATACCAAAACAATATTTTCTCGAAATTTTATGAGTACTGTTTACAGATTACCAGGAACCTCTTTGTTACAGAAACGTGATTTATTAATAGATTTATCTGCTTTGCTTTACTTTGGATACACTCAAAATACTGATGAGTATTCCTCATTAGGAGGATGAATTCAATACAGTGCTGGCAATACTGCACATAGGCAATATAGACCTCGCACAGAAAACACTGAAATGTACATGTGTCAAATGCTCCATATTTGACAATTTTTTCTTATAGACCTTTTAGCCTCATGAACATAGTAACAATATCATCATCCACATTGTCAGCTAAACTTCATAACATACTTACAAACGATGCAAGATAAATTAACGGTTAGGGTCTTCTAGCATTAGCTTCTCAAATAACAGTTATACCTTCTATTAATTTAATAAATGCTAAACGTTTTTTGATGCCACTACTGGAAGTACACATTAACTCACCTAACCCAAATGTAGTACAACACATTAATCATGAATTTCATCTGAATACCTGCATGAAAATGGAAAATTGAAAACTATTTAACATGAAATATATTTCAAATCAATGATTAAATTAGTCAAAAACATCGGAGGATATTAAAAGCGAAAGAAATTTTTGAAGTGATTCCAAAGAGATCGAGAATTGCAATCTGTTTTTAATAAAGTTGAACGGGTACCAAAGGACTCCACTGGCCACTGAGTTATTGTAACTTCTTGCTGACCATCTGCATTACGAATCACTTTTCTCTCTTCCCAGACCTAAATTAGTTTGCAAAACTGAAATAAGGTTCACTTTCATCCTTACCCCATCTTTCAGTGTTCTAGTGATCATCATGCTCTGTCTGAAATGGTGTTGTTCACTTGGAAAAGTCTCATGAGAAGGCATTTTCTTTAATAACAGATCTAACTGACCAGATTTCACTCTGGAAAAACATGCAAATTCTGAAATTTTGAACTCACTTATCATCCACATCATCATCAACTCTATGATTTTCAGCACTTTTCAACATACTATCCCTAGGAGATGGATTGTGCTTGAAAGGCATCTCTCCTTGTTTGTAGATTTCTGATTCGAAGAATTCAGAATTGAACTTCAGAAATGACTGCTCCAAATGGCGAAAAACATCTTCAAATGAGGAAAAGAATCCATCACTGGGAAGAGTCTATTTGCAAGTAGAATGTATATAATTACCTGCCTATCCCCTGATCAAATTGTGGATTTTCAGGAAACACAGACCAATTGCTCTCCTTTTGATTATCTTTGTTTGAACTAAAACACAACACTCAAATGAAATGCAATTTCTTCGGTATACTATGCATGTATTGACATCTTGATGTTTTTAATCCAGTTTCCTTTCTGACAATACCTTGATCACACTATTTTGTAATTTTAACTCCAAGAATATAATGTTTAGCAAGAACTGGGTTACAGTACATTGTGCAAAGAACATTAGACATAGTACTACATAAAAAAAAGCTGCAAAACAATCTAAAATGTTGCACCCATATTTGAAAAGGAGAACAAAATGTTTCCAGTCTGAATAGCCAACTTTGAAAAATTAGTATTTTCATTTCAAAGTTCACAACATAGGTAATTACTATTCCAAATCGAAAATCAATCTAATAGCTGACAATAAAGCCACTATTTTAAAAATTTGGAATCACTACATTCAAAATTGTATCATGGATACAATGGTATCATACCATACATTAATTTTCCACTGAAACATAAGCAAAAGCATCAGTAACTCCTAATATGTTAGAGGCTTAAACTTCTGCATATACACGTGCTGATCCTCGTCAGAGACTTAAATAAATTAATGCATTTTGAAAACAAACACTGATGACCAAGAGAAATGCAGCTGGCATAAACACAACTGATTGTTAGTAACAAAAACTCCCTCTACATTTCAGAAATTTAAAATCGTTCGCTACTTTGGTTGGATGGGCAAAAAATTGCATTTGTTTTCTACTAAAGCATCAAGATGCAAGACAGCAATTACTTAAAAAAAAATAAAAATAAAGCTTGAGAATTTGTTAGTTTATTGGGCATTTAATTACTTGTTTACTCTTCATACCATTTGCATATTCATGAAAAAAAAAAAGACAATAAGACAAACCCTTCTTTAGAGCTTAAATATGCCCTATTTGATCAAAATTCAAAGTGTTTCATCAATTTGGAAAATCCAACTTAACATATAATCACTTCCTCTATTGAAAACTGTTTAAACAAAAAACTACAATTCATAAAAACATGTTCTTTATGTCTAATGAAATGTGTTTGTTAATGAATTAGCCACATCTAACCAAACTTCACCTTTTTTGTAACAGTATTTAAAAAAACTATATATAGTAACATTTGAAAAATAAAATTGATTCATAACAATAATTTATTTCATGTGAAGCAAAGATAATACTTTCCATCAAATTTGAACAATAAGATGCAATAATGCAAGCTTCGAGTTGACTGAATTATGCAGCTCATCCGTGTGTGAACATATGGTGCTAACTGAGGCAATTGACTATGTTGAAGACATACAATCTTTATCATAAATTCTATTTAAAATACGCGCTGACATTATAAAGAACTGTGAATGCATCAAGCTGTTGAAAAACTTTAATGGGTACTGAATTGTATTGACAACTACTGACCCTTATTCTTGGCATCCATTCCTGAGAGCTTAACTACACTGCTTGTAGCTACAACTGAAGTTTGCAATAACTGGTAAGAAAAATCCTTTAATTACAAAACGCATTTGTTAACTCTAATTACTAATAATGCGTAATACAAATTCTTAATGCATAATAATAAAGAATGGGTAGTAGTTAAGATCACTGGATTCCAGTATAACACGGGCATATTCTTCATACAGCTCGATGGCATGAAATAAAAAAGGCTTCAATTGGACATTTCATACAAGTTAATACCTACAACGTGACACATAAATGTTATGATGGTTAATACATCTAAGTACACATACAAATAAAGAAGAATTAATTAAGCAGTAAAGGTAACACGCTGTAGTTATCAGAATTCGCAACGTCTAACATAAACCCATAGATACTATACCAGAAAACAGTGCACATGAAGAATTGTAACTATTAAAGTTTTATTTCCTTCAACAATCCGTGTCATAAGGAATTTTCAAGATCTGTCGTTCATTACGGAAAAAATGCTTAAATCAAAACTGCCCCCGTACAAAAGAAACATTGGATCAAAATGCACATTTTTGAAGAATATGCTTTTTGATCCAATGTATCCAAAGGAAAAGCCCTGCACTTACTTCCAGAATCCACTAAAAAACCTTCCAAAAAACAATTCGTCTTGAAAATCCATCGCTGTTTCCTTCCCAATTTCACAGATCTAAAGCATTCTGTGGACGTACGCAAAACAATTTCTGACGTATGCAACGAGTGCACAACTTCACCACAGGAAACTTGCTCTGAGACTGCAGGATGGAGGGAGTATCACGAATCGTGTTATGATTTTAGAAGGTGCGCATTTGTTCTAAAGTTCTAAAGTTCAGCAGCTAATGTTCTCGGCAAAATTCAACCATATGAATTATTATGTATGGTCATCTTAAAAATCCCAGTTCAAAATAAATTTTGGGATTTTATCTCACAGATGTAATTACTGTTGCATGAAGAGTAGAATCTTTGAATATTAATAAAAGGAGCCAAGTTGGAACGAGTTTTGATAAAAAGAATAACAAACTTTCATGTATAGAAATCAAAAATACACCTACATGTTTTATATTACGCAGTAAAAGATATACAGTATATAATGAAACAGGAGAAAGACTGCTTGTGTCCAAAACAATTATTATTATGGAAGAATCTTAAAGTTTTGTAAATTTTATTCATATATAAGGGCAATGATTTTTGTTTGTAATTTTAAAACGTTTCTTCCAGTGCAGGAAGACAAAACACAAGCTTCCACACCCCTTTGATGTGTGGGAACTCCGACGGATTTCAATGGGAACCGCGGATTTATTTTATTTTTTCCAAATGAACTCTATGCAAAAGGAAAGCCTATGTTTGCCACGTTAAAATAAAATGTTTATCATTTGTGTTCTGCTTTGAGCATGAATGCGAACAGATCTACTCAACTAACTATTATATTTATATACAATAATCATTTAACATGCTTCTGGGTAACTGTAAAGTAATAATGACTAATCATTGTCCATTTTGCATAAAGTTTTCACTGTTTTAATATCTCCATATATTTCTGCAGAAATTATATCTGGATGCATATATCTGCATATGACAAACAGAAAATATAATACTAACACATAGATAAATTCTACATAGTTGACGATATTTTATAAACTGGAGATTTTATCTCATACAATTGAACGCTAGATATCTTGCACTGAATTTAAACATATTATAGTTCATTTTAGCATAAATTTTTCTTTGCAACAAGTATTAAGACTAAATTAAATAAATTTCCATTATTCATATAAGTTTTATCTATTGACTGATGTAATATGTAAATGATTTCAACCTATGTATTCAACCTATATATTTCTAAACTCTATTCCCTCCTTAATTTAACTTTGATTTTTCGTCTTGAAATTTACTAGTTCCAGTAATGCTTCCAGAGTAGCGTTAGGACATTGAAACACTGCTTACATAATGTACTTTGTAAGTGCTTCTCACTATTTCATTCTGAAAGTTCCATACCTTCAAAAATTTAATTCATTTAGTATGTTACTTGAAGATATGAGTGTTCAAGATGTTATATTATGTAGCTGATGTTAGCATATAATGAAATGCTTTGAGCGACTGCATTATTATGAACCTTGCTCCATAACTTACTAAATACATCAAACCTTGCTATGTTTCTTTTTTAAACAACACAACAAAGTTTTCTTTGATATGTTATTTCTTTTTAAGGCTGCATAATCCATTCCAAAACAATTAATCATATTACAGAAAAGGTTTCTTCTGTGTTTATGCAATTATGAATCTTTTCGAGAACATTTTAAGTGACCAGTTTTCTGGTTTCATACCAACAGTCATTCTTGAAAGCGAATGATAATTTCAAACCTTTCAAATTTTAAGGTGTCAAACTAATATTCAAGTAAGTTCACTAATTTTAATGCTAATCAATCAGAGCATAATTTGAAGATAAATTTGTTAACAGATTGAAGCAATTTGAAAATTTGCTTGTAGAATTGAAGTGAAAAGAATCGGTATTCATGTCTTGCTTCCTCAATTGCAGTATGAACATTTATTGTAAGCATTTCTGTAAATATTGTTACGTTAAAATCTTTTTTTAAAAACTACCATACCTACAGCTGAGGCATGAATACAATCTATGTGGTAGTTCTTATTTTGACATGTGCGATCTCATTAGAAAACAAGAATTTTTTTCGACTGATATTTACCATGAAAAACTGATATTCAACTGAATCTTCTGCACAGAATTCATTTTTAATGTGGAATTCAGAGACATTTTTCTCATTTTAATTGCTTGCAAAACTGATCCAGCGGAGAAAAAAGTTTGAAAATATATAGATACAAAATGATAATGAATTTATAGTTGATTAAGCCGAGAAAATTAAATTTTCATCTCGAATAAATCGGAGTTCCAAATCGTACAAAAATGCTTTCGTTTTTTAGAAATGTGATTTTTTTCTTAGATCGGTTAGTTAAGTTAAGAATCTAAACGTTGTTTTACCGAGTGATCGAGGTTATTAATCTCATTTTATGTTCAAAGCTGAAAAGAATTTCCAGGTAAAAAAATTTGAAATGTGACAAGAGCAACAAACATGAAGTTGTTAGCACTGATCCATAATAGCAATTGTTTGTGAACGCTAAAGCCGAATCTTTTCACTGACGAGAAAATTGATCGTCACTTCGAAGGTATTCTTCCCTTCTGAAAATAGGCATGCAGGGTTTCCCGGAGCATGCAAGGAAGAGGAGAAATATCCTGAGACACCTGTCATCCTCTCCTCTTCTTGAGTCTAAACTTCAATTCGGCTTCTGATAATCGACTCACTGAGGTCATGGAACAACTAAAACGATAGATTTATGCAAATGCTAGAAATCCCATGGACAGATATGGGGGATAGAGGATATCATAAGGGAGCTTATGGTAGACTTCTCCATACAGTCCAGTTGGGTATGTTGGAGTCATTGGTTGGGCTATCCATCAGATGAGGAAAAAGTGGTATTACCAGAATTCTGCCAGATGGAGAATGAAGAACTGTGGCATGAAATTTCTGCATATTTGAGCTTTATTGCGTTCTTCTAAACAGACTATCATTTTAAAGGATTCTGTTGCTTCCCTACTTGGAGTAGCGTGCTTACTTTACATGAAAAACAAACGTAGGTAATAAAACAAAAGTAGGTAAACAATATTCAACTACTACTGACTATTCAATGCTTCAAGAATAACAGTAAAAATATTTTATTTCTATCGATTTTTGATCACAATCAAATAGGAATACAAGATTTTATTTTATTGTCATAAATTTGATAGAAAAATATAAATTAATAATCAGATAGATTTGATAGAATTTCTGATTAATATAGAACTTGGTATGCCTGTGGAAAACATACTTCCGTTCTTACTATTAGCGTTTGAGCAGTGAGGTGTTTGTGAGAGGGTAAGCTGTAAGCATGGCCGATGTAAGTACATTTGATTCTATTTTATTCAGACTGAGCAGCCAACCTTTTAATTAAATACAATTTAGGCCGAAGTGTGCATTGCAATGTTTTTAATTAGCAAGTCATAAATCTGCTTTTTTAACAGTTGAAAATGAGGTGCTGATTACTTTCTATATGTGGCTTGTTCATTTATTTACGACCTAGCTTGCTTAAACTAAAAATAAACAATCGTTATGTTTGATCATATACTGTTTTTCTTTTTCCAATAAGTTGAGACATTCAGTATTCAAGCATGTATTCAAGCATTCAGTCAATTCTCGCGGTTAGTAGTCTTTAGAAAAATTTACCTTACGTTCGAGTGAATTCAAGTTCATGTTAAAGTTTTATGAGGCAATTCTTGTATGGTGATCAAAAAAATGCTCAGCAGTAAAGTTTTTCAAAAAGTCGAATATTCCTTGTTTATTTCATTTGGAAGTACTGGACCATGAATTTCAATTACTTTCTAATTTGAAATTTGCTAACTGTTAACCATTGCTGCGTCTCAATTGTTTGGTATAATCTTTAAGAAATTGAAGTATTCATCATTAGCTTAAGTTTGAACTCCATGCTTATTGAGTTACTATTATCAGCATATGATCCATGTTTTTTCTTAGGAAGAGCAACTGAAGAAGAAGCGTCCTTTTCGTAAATTCACTTATCGAGGAGTAGATTTGGATCAGCTTCTTGATATGTCCTTGTAAGACAAAGATTTTCATTTTAGAAGGGGATATTGATTTGAGAATTTTTTGCAGAGAAAGCTTAGCAGAACTGATGCATTGTCGAGCACGGCGTTGCTTTCGTAGAGGCCTCAAAAGGAAACAGTTAGGACTAATTAAGAAACTTCGCAAGGCAAAAAAAGAAGCCCCTCCTCTAGAAAAGCCTAGAGTAGTCAAAACTCATCTAAGAAACATGATAGTTGTTCCAGAAATGGTGGGCAGTATTGTAGGTGTTTACAATGGAAACTCGTTCAATCAGGTGGAAATCAAACCTGAAATGATTGGACATTACTTGGGTGAATTCAGTATCACCTATAAACCAGTCAAGCATGGTCGCCCTGGTATTGGTGCTACTCATTCTTCTCGTTTTATCCCATTGAAATAAAGTTACTACCCAAGTGTAAAGGTCCACCTTATTTGATGATGCCATTTATAATGGTGGTATAAGTATTTAAATACCAGAGCAAAGAAACTGTTTTTCCCACAACATCCCAATGTATAAATATACTGATTGTTTTCCTTTTATATTTCCACATGTAGAAGTGAGTGTTCAACATGTCCTTTACAAGTAAAGGCAGGGTTACTTGAGATCATCCTATGGAGATTTGGAATTTTTTTTCCTTTTGATTCATGTGGGCATGTTGATAACTGCACAGATAAGCACAGTTGATTCCAAATGAGAGGTAGACTTTCAGGAAAATCATATTTCTAAAAATCGTAATGAATGCTATTTGAAACGGAACCTGTTTATGTGAATTGAAGTATTTATTTACACAGACATGGCTATATGATTTAGCATAGTACTCCTGGCATGTATTTAATAATTGTGAATACATTGCAGAAATAGACTCATTCTTGCAATACTTCATTCTGTGAAATATATGTGAAAACGTGTAAGTGGAAATGAAAATGTGCATAAGTTCGTTTATTTCTCGTTATAACCAAACTACATCTGGTGAATGCCTTTATTGCTCCATGAGTAATTCTTTCAGAATCCCCGTGGTAGCAGCAACCGGAATGAAATGCATGTTGCATTAGACATATTTGGATCTGAAAGAAGACGCACGCAAAAACAATGTTAGGTGCCTATTCATTACACACAAACATTGGTCCAAATTTTTTTTTTTTTAATCAAAACATCCATTTCTTGCACAAAATCGAAAGAATTCATAAAACACCTAATTCCACGATGAGTAGTTGAACTGGACTCCGGTCTCATTATTGAGCCATTCAGTTCAGTGTAACTTTTTTCTTAAAATTCTCCGAACTTGAAAAGTCGTCTGATTTCTCGGTTATTTATCTCAGCTGCTTTGAAAGACGATGAATAAGCACTCAGTATTATGAATTGCAGAAATGGGAGATTTTGAAATCCAATGCCAATAGGTTATTAGAAAAAAGAAATAAAAGGAAACGAAAAAATAAATATTCCGTGGTATGATTCGGTGCAAATGGAGAAAGATGACATCCAATTATTCCCAAGGTTTTAGTAGTATAAGCGAAACATTCTTAACTGCATTATGGCTATCAACAAGATCATGATTTCCAAGATTTAGCAAAATCAATCTTCTCATAGAGCCAAACAAAAAAAGAGAGAATACAGTCAAAAAGTTCTCTTTTTCGATGATTTTGTGGATATTATCTGGGAATTCAGAAATTATTCAGATGCATACCTTCAATGTCTATTCTGGCCGAGCATAACAAACATGCAGGAATTTGTGATTAAAGCGATATTTTGAGCACTCTAGAAGATAAGGGATAAACAGAAAAAAATGAAGACTGAAACTTTGGCATCCAGAAGAAGAAAAAAATATGCCATGCATAGAAAATTCACCATACACAAGGGATTATTGGAATGCTGCATATTGGAGTTCTAATACTGTGATTTTTTTCCTTAAGACAAGTTATAAGGAAAATGAAAATTTATTGAAAAATTTTAGGCAAAAAAAACATCTTTTGGATACAGGCAATACATTGTCTAATCTCATTGGACTAAAATGCATAAAGTACAGGTCGCAGAGTCTTGTATGAATGTGCAAAATGATAAAAATTACTCAAGCGTATTGTCCCACAAAGCAGTTGGACTCAGGTAAAAGCAAACCTTCACATTTAATTGGAAATCCACAGAAGTCCAATTCTGGCCACTTGCCTGAATTAGCTAAATCACTTTCATCAAAGCATCCAACGAACTGTCTTCCGGGTGTACCTAAAAGCTGGTACATGTTTTTGTGCTATTCTTCATCTCTTGGGTAGTTGTTTTTTACGAAGAATCTAGATGCTTCATCTGATCGTTCTTATATGACTTGTTCTATGTTATCTTACCGTAGCACTGTTGGTTTCTGTAAACCATAACAAACCAGTGGAGGTTATAAGTGCCCATTTTAATTGCGTAGCAGTAATCACCTTTATTAGTCAGATTTCGTTTGTTTTGTCAGCATTTCACTTCGTTGGATGTCATTCCATCAGTTTCCTTTTGGGAACTGACAGGCGTCCAACTGTGAGTCTGTGGACTGTAGTGTGCTTAAAGGAGAATAATAATCATCCTTTTGATTTCCTGAAGATCTCCATCTCAGCAGCGTTCCTAGGTATCACATGTGATATGAACTGGACTGCAGATCTATTACATTCTTAATTTAGGAGAAAAATGGAACTCGCAAAACATCCAGTTTGTTGTTTTCTAAGTAAAGGATGTCTCCTTTGTTGGAAAATAAAAAAACTATATTATTGCAGTTTTGTGATACAATCAGCATTGTGCCATCTTTATCACTTTTCAAACATCAAAGTGCGTTATAAGCAGCTAAGAAGCAAAAAGATTAAAGCAGGAAAAATGAAAGAAATAATTTCATCTTTCTCTCTGGTGCATTTGCAAGGTCATTCAAGCAAAATATTCAGAAATGTGTGTTCGAAGGTTGCAGCGATTAGCAGCATTGCTGTATCGTCATGATAAATCATTGGAACATTCAGCAGATTACCATGGCGAAATATTTATCAGCAAGGAAGGAAACAGAAAGCAATCTCTCTGGACAAAAATCCTTTATTTCTATTTTTCTTCTCTGTTTCTCCCTGGAATTTGATATAGCAAGGGAACTGATGAGTTCTAGGTAATGGCTTTAAGACAGCTAATCAGTCTAGAGACAAGGATGAGCTAGTTCGGGATATTCCGGCGGTGAATAAGAAGAGTTCAACAAGGAGCTTTTTTGTTACCCAAAACACTGTTTAATATCTAAAAGCTCAGAAAGCGATTATTCCAAAACATGTGTACAATATGCTTTAGCAACTGAAATTCGATTCTGCTTCCATCATGGGTTAGTTAGATTAACGTGGTCTTAAGACAAAAAGTCTTGAGCAACAGTGAGAAAAGAGACTCACAAGCTACTCTGTACAACAGAGCATCCCTCATTTTTTAATAAGAGATAATGATGAAAAGAAAACATCGGAGAATTCAACAATTCTCCAATGTTCTCTTTCTGAGCATAGAATAGAATGTCTAGTTCTGAGCATAGATCTGAGCAATAGATTCTGAGCATAGAACCTCTAGTTCAAAAAATCTTTCCAGAAATAAATGATGCTTACAGCAGCATTTCTGTATAGAGCAGGCTTTGTCAAAAACTGTTTGCAAAATCTGAAGTTCATGAGCTGCAACACTATTGTAAGTTAACAAAAAAAAAAACATATTCATGGTTACAGTAAGTCTTTAAAGGTCCAGCAATACTACTGCAATGGATTCCAGTAGCCACAAGAAACCTGCTGCGACTGAGTTTCTCTGTGAAGCCCTTCAGATCATTTGAAATGGATTGTTTTTACATCATTTTTTGAAATCTTATTTGAAGATTTGATACCACTGAGAAATAACTAATAAAGTTTTATTTACTTATTTTTTTGCTCTCCTCCACAGTTGTTTTATAAATGATATATGCTTTATGAATGTAATTTTTTAAGGCAATTATGAATGTAATTGCCTTAAAAAAAAAAATCTTTGATTTTTGTCTCTTTTTATTCATTTTTCTTGGTCCCCAGCCTCAGCGCTAACAAGATAACTCACACAATAGATAAACCACCGAAACTAGAGAACTTGTATATGATGTAAAAAAAACACACAACCAAAGTAGCACTCAGATTTTGAATGTAAGATGTTGGGATTGTGGTGCATAAAATTCTGGCAAGCAGTACATGCCTTTAAGTACCGTTGTGATAGACAAGTTCTCCATGGCCGATCTACATAAAGGAAATGCGGCAATAAAATTAAAAAAAAAAAAAAGAATGTGCTCTGTGAAGTACATTTTCAAGACACCTAAGAAAGTATTGCATACGAGAGCAATCCCAAATCACATATTGTAATGTGCTTCATACAATGTACGCTCTAGGATTCAACGCAATACATTTATCTAAGTACAACCGAAAGCCCTTCAGGCTGTTGATACGGTAGAAAGAAATGGTAGTCCTCAGAAAGAAAATCCTTGTGCAAGAATGACAAAAGAAAGCATATCCTCAAGAAAAAAAAAAAAATACACATCTTGGATGAAAACTCGGGCTCCTGCTGTGGTTATTCCACACCTCTAGCTAGTGCAGACATTACCTGACTTTGCAAAGAACGAAAGCGAAGTTGAACGAATGACGCTCTGTTCCAAAAGTTTTCAACCAATGACCACAAAGAGAAAAACATCCTTCGAAATGAAGTAATGCTAGCTTCAAAATTGGAATCAACTTTTTGATCTGGAGTAACTTAAGGAATTATAATAAGGCATTACATTTCCTTAAGCTACAGGGAGTGCACCTCATGATGCCAGCTGATGAGCTGCACATGCCCGATGGCGCGCAGATTCATCGAGACGTCTTCACTTTGGTTACGTAATAAATTTGCAAACAGTGGAAGCTCTCCCTCTACGTAATCGATTTGGCAACGACCGAGCTTCAAGTGGGCACCTCCTGTCGCCGAGACGACGTCTAAACTCGAATCCGCTTCCGTTCCCGTGCGCTGCAGCAAATCCGGTACGATCATCCCGCTGCACGCATCCTTTGCTTCCACAACAGGTCGCGATCCGTTCCACTACGGGATCGTTCCATACACAATGCCTTTCACGTGTCCTTACGGGGAAGAGTACGACCCGAGTCAGCCGGCGAGACTGTGGCGATCGACCGATCGTTCCGTCTCGGGAGATCCCCCACCCTCCTCCACAGAATCTTCGACTGCGCATCTCCCTCGCAGCGTGAGACGCACAGATCGCTGCATCCAGCCCGCGCGCTTCGCCCGGACCGCGAAGCCCCGACACCAACACATCCACTCCAGCCTGCTGCGTGCCATAGCCCGATGGCAGCACGCAGCAGAGCCCGAAGGGGCGCCCACGTGTCTGCGCACCCCCTTTCGAACGGCGCCCCGTCCGCGCGCGCAAGCGTGCGACGCGGTTGCCGGCAACCCCACCCCCCCCCCGCATCATCCGCGTGATTCCGCATCTTGCGGCCGTTGGAATGGCCCCGACGCCCCGTCCGGAAACACGACTCTCTGCAGAAGGAAGTCGTCGTCCAGCAGCACAGCCCAGTCGTGTTCGTGCACTGCGGAACTGTGCACCGAGTGTGCACGCTGTGCTTTGCTTGGCGTGCGTCGCCAAGACGCTCGCGGAGCGCACCGGGATGCGGTGGTCAGCTGCAGCTGCGGTGGAGATCCCCATTTCACGCGGCTGTGCCGAAAGAGCTCTTTTTGCGGCTTCATCGAATTGGGGGAGAGCCATCGACAGGCGGCGTTGGTTTGATTTGCTGCAAGGTGGCGGCGATGTCAGGTATTTCACTCTCCGTGCCCGGACAGAGTGATTCGCGCGCGCTGCGCCTTCCCCCCGGATCCTGCCTGCTGCACCCAGTTGTTTACTTTGTCTCAATAAACAGATAGAACAGATAATGTATCTTCTGTTTCGCGGTTGCCATCTTGGAAACAGTGCCCCGAACCGCTCTCACGTGGGAAATGCAGCCACATCTGTAAACGGGATCAGCAACTGCTGCCGCCTGTTGCCTGCTTCTGGAACCGCACGCAAGATCACGCAAGACCGATCTTCGCGTGCTCGGCCGACGTCATTTCGGCACCTGAGCAACCGATTTGTGTGGATTGCCTACGTGTGTCCAGAAATACATATCTTCCTTTCGATGGGCGAAATCATCTCAGAAGACTTTTAAGCGAAGTCACAGTGAACTCCTCAAGGAAGAAGTAGAAGGTTCAAATCGAAGGACTGGTTGCTGCTATCCGCCACTGAGAATGACGAATGTGACACTGGAAGTGCTACCTTAATTCTTCGACCACTTAAGAATCTCTGCGATTTTAAGGTTCCATCAAAGATCTAAGATAACGTTCATAACCCTGACTTCCTGATCCTGGTGATGGTCTCTTCGAAGGCGACTTTTCAATGGAAAGTATTTTAAACGTGGACCGGAAGATACTGTTTACGTCGGAAAACATCAGTGGTATCTATCGGCTTAGAAGCCATGAAATGCGCAGGCGATCTCCTTGGAAAAAAAAAAAAACTTGGAAATTCGTTGGAGGTATAAGGATCGTTCGTTTAAAAACAAGCGCCCGAGGCTACCTACCCGTCTTTGGTGCATAGTGCAGCACTTTTCCCGGCAGTTTTAAGTATATGGACGACAAGATTGTGAGGTGTGACTCCGCGACTTCGTGTGTCGTTTCTTCGGTCATACCTTGAGACTGTTCTCCTGTACATGATCTGCGGAAAGGGATGCTGCTTCGAAAACCGAAACCGGCTCAAAAATTCCTGAGGTGCAGAGGGGATTCTTGTTGAAACCAGCGATCGAATCCTCTATGAAGTTTCCGTAAGCACAGCGGGACACCGGTCGTGCTGTGCTGTGCTGTGCGGAACAATAGAGGGAACCTCAACCACTCCATGAGCACATGCACCCAATCGACAGAGCCGTCCTTCAGCATGGAAGAGTGAGGATTCGTAGATTTATCCGAATTCTATTTCTTATTCTCCGTTCATCGAGTTTTCGCGATTCTGCGCGCAAGCGACACAAAACAGATCAGAACCTTTTTCTTTCCGATCCTTTTTTTAATCATCACGTATTCTTTGGATATCCTATGCTGTGATAATTCTTGAATATGTTTCGATGCAAAATAAGAATAATGCAGTGTCTTTATAACACGTCTAGTAAGCTCTCCAGCTCGAGATGAAGTCAATCTTTAAAACGTATATTGTACACTTTTTGAATGGCGGTGTACCCACGTTTTTTTCCTTTCCGTTAAAAAGGTGCTCGGCAGGAAAGATATTTCGAGCTTTCGTCGAAAACGGTTCGGTACCTGAACAGAATGGGGAAATAGTCTACCAAATAGCCTGAAGACGAAAGAAGCGCGAAATGAGCAAGGTGGCATAATTTCAATAGAAGAACTCGCAGGGTTGCCACGTCTTAATGACAAAGCGTGCGGACGTGATCAACAGCCACAAAAAGTCAATATGCTGAGTAAACAAAAATTCCCGATGTGCGTTGAGACAAAATCCGATATTTCACCTCAGCTAAATTAGCAATGGAAGCTTATGTTTTTGCCTTCTATTGAATACAGCGTTCACGAGGCAAGCACAGCTTTTTTTAAAATACTTCAAGAGTTAGTTGGCTGCAAAAGAATAAGGGACAGTTTGATCATGTCCCCTAATTGTGTGGTGTTTTTCCCCCAGAGTATCTCCTCATAGCTCCTAAAGGAATAACATGACAAAGATGAGAAATGACACGACGAGATCGTAGAATCCTCTTTTCTCCTCGGAAAAGAAGATTGAAATCCGTGGAGTCGATCCCATTGTTGGCAATGGGGCATCCTGATTTATGCTAACTGATTTTTGACAAATAAATAAATCAGGATGCTCCATTCCCAAAAAAGACAAAACATAACAGCCGTGGTTGCTGCATTATAACCTAATAGTTTTTGTTTCTAGGAACAATTGTACTGCTATTCGAGTAAAGTATGTTTCAGTGAATCTGATGATCTCGTTGTAATCATTAGCAGGAAATTAGCTAGGAAAATGTGCAGAAAAGAAAGAAAAGCATTGACAAGTGTCAGATTTGATGTTGAAAAATCGCAATGGTTATGATATGTACGTTTGTCTACAGTTTGTTCATGAGATGAATGCGTTCTGAAAGCTGATCTCCAGTCGAGGCCTAAATGCACAAATTGATCTGATGAAGCTCCAGACAGAATGTCAGCACTCGTTTCGTTGTGGAGGGTTTGGGGAAAGATCCGAAAGCTATGTACATTTGATGTATACTCTGCAAGTATTCGAAAACGAACTCTTGCATTTAACAGTGCAATGTCTATGTTTGAAACCATTACTGAAACGACGAAAGTGGAGATGGTTTATCCAGTAAACTTCAGGATGTGGTGAAATGCTTGGGATGAAGAAAGTACCATGGACACTGGCTACACATCTGATAGTGGACTGTGGTCCGTTCGTTCAAGGTGGAAAAGGGAAGGAATCGCTCCCGATCCACTGCAAAGTGGGGCCGAACTTTTCCATGCGGGATGCACTGACTGCTTTCCTCTTTTGTTTTTTTTTGTTTTGATATTCCGTATTTCATCGGCCTTTAAATTAAGGTATTGATTTTTTTTACCTTTTCTAAGTCATTTGCATTTTTACTTATTTTTCGATTCCAGTGACTGTCCCTTGTTTCACTGAAGAAGATGATTGAAATCCTTTTGGTTTTACACTGGGACTTTAATTATCTATACTTCGCGTTAACACATATATGAACCGTCCGGTCACTGAAAGTGCCATTTGCCTCCTGAGCAGTAGTTTCTGACACCGAAGAAGTAGGTCCTCACCGAGTCTCCAAGACAAACATTTGTCGGGATCTATTTCCACAAAAATCATCTAGCAAATTCTCATTGACAGAAAACCTTCTTCTCGACCTTAGTCCTTATCTGCGTTAAAGCCATCCTTCTCGAGATGCACATATTTTCTCATGATTCATCATCCCAATTTACTTCATTACATGTGTTGCTTTCAAATGTCAGATTGTTTTTCTGGAAAGATGAAATTTTCTTTTTTAACTTCTCTTAGACTTTCGCTATTCAAGAAACTACTTGCGCTGAATAACAATAAGATATCGGTAATTTATCAATACTATTTATAATATTCAGTTTATCATTCGCGTGACCTCTTAAAAATTCTCTCTTCCCTTAACTTTTTCGATTTTCTATGAGATGGCTTAACGTCTTCTTTTCTCACTAATAGACTTATCGTTATCTTCGATTCCATTGTGCTCCGTTTGGCTTATGGATGTGTAACTGTAGCATACATCATTCCTTTCGCTGATCTGTTTGTACGTATTCTTAATGTGTCCAAGAATGTATGCTGTTCCATTTTAAATCGAAACGGCCCCCATCTGGAAAACGTTGCGTCGGCCATTTTATAAAGGAGCGAAGGAGAAGCATTTTGTCATGGGGTCGTAGCTCATGCTGAACTCGTTTATTTCTCAGAGTTCGAAGAGCATTCTGAGCTTTTATCTTAAGGTGCATGCAAAACACAATTAAGGTGCATGCAAAACGGATCCAGCAAATGGATCTGGATCAACTGATTGAAGTGCAATGCATCATCCGAATGCTGAAAAATCAGTTAGCATAAATCAGGATGCCCCATTGCCAACAATGGGATCGACTCCACGGATTTCAATCTTCTTTTCCGAGGAGAAAAGAGGATTCTACGATCTCGTCGTGTCATTTCTCATCTTTGTCATGTTATTCCTTTAGGAGCTATGAGGAGATACTCTGGGGGAAAAACACCACACAATTAGGGGACATGATCAAACTGTCCCTTATTCTTTTGCAGCCAACTAACTCTTGAAGTATTTTAAAAAAAGCTGTGCTTGCCTCGTGAACGCTGTATTCAATAGAAGGCAAAAACATAAGCTTCCATTGCTAATTTAGCTGAGGTGAAATATCGGATTTTGTCTCAACGCACATCGGGAATTTTTGTTTACTCAGCATATTGACTTTTTGTGGCTGTTGATCACGTCCGCACGCTTTGTCATTAAGACGTGGCAACCCTGCGAGTTCTTCTATTGAAATTATGCCACCTTGCTCATTTCGCGCTTCTTTCGTCTTCAGGCTATTTGGTAGACTATTTCCCCATTCTGTTCAGGTACCGAACCGTTTTCGACGAAAGCTCGAAATATCTTTCCTGCCGAGCACCTTTTTAACGGAAAGGAAAAAAACGTGGGTACACCGCCATTCAAAAAGTGTACAATATACGTTTTAAAGATTGACTTCATCTCGAGCTGGAGAGCTTACTAGACGTGTTATAAAGACACTGCATTATTCTTATTTTGCATCGAAACATATTCAAGAATTATCACAGCATAGGATATCCAAAGAATACGTGATGATTAAAAAAAGGATCGGAAAGAAAAAGGTTCTGATCTGTTTTGTGTCGCTTGCGCGCAGAATCGCGAAAACTCGATGAACGGAGAATAAGAAATAGAATTCGGATAAATCTACGAATCCTCACTCTTCCATGCTGAAGGACGGCTCTGTCGATTGGGTGCATGTGCTCATGGAGTGGTTGAGGTTCCCTCTATTGTTCCGCACAGCACAGCACAGCACGACCGGTGTCCCGCTGTGCTTACGGAAACTTCATAGAGGATTCGATCGCTGGTTTCAACAAGAATCCCCTCTGCACCTCAGGAATTTTTGAGCCGGTTTCGGTTTTCGAAGCAGCATCCCTTTCCGCAGATCATGTACAGGAGAACAGTCTCAAGGTATGACCGAAGAAACGACACACGAAGTCGCGGAGTCACACCTCACAATCTTGTCGTCCATATACTTAAAACTGCCGGGAAAAGTGCTGCACTATGCACCAAAGACGGGTAGGTAGCCTCGGGCGCTTGTTTTTAAACGAACGATCCTTATACCTCCAACGAATTTCCAAGTTTTTTTTTTTTTCCAAGGAGATCGCCTGCGCATTTCATGGCTTCTAAGCCGATAGATACCACTGATGTTTTCCGACGTAAACAGTATCTTCCGGTCCACGTTTAAAATACTTTCCATTGAAAAGTCGCCTTCGAAGAGACCATCACCAGGATCAGGAAGTCAGGGTTATGAACGTTATCTTAGATCTTTGATGGAACCTTAAAATCGCAGAGATTCTTAAGTGGTCGAAGAATTAAGGTAGCACTTCCAGTGTCACATTCGTCATTCTCAGTGGCGGATAGCAGCAACCAGTCCTTCGATTTGAACCTTCTACTTCTTCCTTGAGGAGTTCACTGTGACTTCGCTTAAAAGTCTTCTGAGATGATTTCGCCCATCGAAAGGAAGATATGTATTTCTGGACACACGTAGGCAATCCACACAAATCGGTTGCTCAGGTGCCGAAATGACGTCGGCCGAGCACGCGAAGATCGGTCTTGCGTGATCTTGCGTGCGGTTCCAGAAGCAGGCAACAGGCGGCAGCAGTTGCTGATCCCGTTTACAGATGTGGCTGCATTTCCCACGTGAGAGCGGTTCGGGGCACTGTTTCCAAGATGGCAACCGCGAAACAGAAGATACATTATCTGTTCTATCTGTTTATTGAGACAAAGTAAACAACTGGGTGCAGCAGGCAGGATCCGGGGGGAAGGCGCAGCGCGCGCGAATCACTCTGTCCGGGCACGGAGAGTGAAATACCTGACATCGCCGCCACCTTGCAGCAAATCAAACCAACGCCGCCTGTCGATGGCTCTCCCCCAATTCGATGAAGCCGCAAAAAGAGCTCTTTCGGCACAGCCGCGTGAAATGGGGATCTCCACCGCAGCTGCAGCTGACCACCGCATCCCGGTGCGCTCCGCGAGCGTCTTGGCGACGCACGCCAAGCAAAGCACAGCGTGCACACTCGGTGCACAGTTCCGCAGTGCACGAACACGACTGGGCTGTGCTGCTGGACGACGACTTCCTTCTGCAGAGAGTCGTGTTTCCGGACGGGGCGTCGGGGCCATTCCAACGGCCGCAAGATGCGGAATCACGCGGATGATGCGGGGGTGGGGTGGGGTTGCCGGCAACCGCGTCGCACGCTTGCGCGCGCGGACGGGGCGCCGTTCGAAAGGGGGTGCGCAGACACGTGGGCGCCCCTTCGGGCTCTGCTGCGTGCTGCCATCGGGCTATGGCACGCAGCAGGCTGGAGTGGATGTGTTGGTGTCGGGGCTTCGCGGTCCGGGCGAAGCGCGCGGGCTGGATGCAGCGATCTGTGCGTCTCACGCTGCGAGGGAGATGCGCAGTCGAAGATTCTGTGGAGGAGGGTGGGGGATCTCCCGAGACGGAACGATCGGTCGATCGCCACAGTCTCGCCGGCTGACTCGGGTCGTACTCTTCCCCGTAAGGACACGTGAAAGGCATTGTGTATGGAACGATCCCGTAGTGGAACGGATCGCGACCTGTTGTGGAAGCAAAGGATGCGTGCAGCAGGATGATCGTACCGGATTTGCTGCAGCGCACGGGAACGGAAGCGGATTCGAGTTTAGACGTCGTCTCGGCGACAGGAGGTGCCCACTTGAAGCTCGGTCGTTGCCAAATCGATTACGTAGAGGGAGAGCTTCCACTGTTTGCAAATTTATTACGTAACCAAAGTGAAGACGTCTCGATGAATCTGCGCGCCATCGGGCATGTGCAGCTCATCAGCTGGCATCATGGGATGCACGCGTTGTCGACACTGTTTGATCCCGTCTCAACGCCTTTGTAAATCTCTGCGCGCCTTACGCTGCTCCCACTCTTCACACCAATATCATTTTCTGTCCGTCTTTCCGCGAAAGCCGAAGGATAGAACAGCATGCATTTGGAAATCTCAACATTTCCTTGAATTTATGAACAGTAGGGCAAGCAAATGAACATCCGATAAGGCACTTTGTAGCAAATGAGTATTAATGACGATAAGGCACTGTAAGAGAAATTTCGAATGATACAAATTCGCATCATTAATGTACGTAGTCCAATAATTTCAGCATGGCAGGAAAATGCACATTATTTTAATCTGAAATACCCGAGAGTAGCTCGACAAGTTGGAGTTTTCGGAGATGCGACTTTCAAGTTTGTGCCGACGAGAAACCGACATGCAGCTCCTTGCACAATTGGTCAACAAACCGCAGGCGTATCTAATGGGAAGCATCTCTTAACATTCTCTCCGAGATGCTCGCAGTCCATCGTTTGCTTTCATTCCTCAAAATTCTTTTACAGTCCTTCACAGCTGCTGTAGCTTTAGTGATATATCTTCACAAGAGTTGGTAGTCCAACGTGGGTTTTTGGAATACGAGATGCATATAAAACTTTACGAGTCCGGATTTGTGAGCAGAACTTTATAAGTGTACTTCCGGAACACTTTTGTGACTGGCACGGTCGAAGCGTCCACAGTCTTCGCGTCCCAACGAGTGAGGTGTAGGGAATCCGCGAATCCACAGTTTAGGAGCAGAGTGAGACCAGTCTTCTACGCACCCAAATGGCTGATTCTGTAAAGTACCTGGACCATTCTAATTCCAATCCACATTTAAGTGTCCGAATCTCCATATCATCATCTCTAAAGATATTTTCGTACTTATAATCCCCATCAGTATTTCAGAACAGGAAGAGTGGCTGGTTGAACATTTGAGACTCTCTGTGTGGAAGGTTGATGGGAATAAATTTTCCAAGACTTCTGTGGATTTTCTAGCTCGAGGCATCATCGAAGATGCCGCACTTCACATTCAACTCTCTCATTAACTGCTTTCAAATTTTGCATCCATGGGTGTTTCTTGATTATAGTACAAATTCAACCGAAAAATAATAAACTTTTCTGAGTGCTCATCAGCATTCATCTTGGGTGCGGGCGGGCTTCCTCGTACCACCATGACAGCAGCAGAAAGAGAACTTCGTGTCTCAGTTCAGATCTCATAACTAACACTTGAAATTTCGTTCCATGATTCTGGGTGTTGCTATGATCATGCACTTTGCATTTTGGGCTGCCCCAACTCTTTGCTGATCTTTGTTTTGACACCTGCAATTTCCAGCTCGGAATTTTCAATATTTTAGATAGTCGCGTCTGCATCCCTCTTATTATTTGGATGCGCATGCAAAGAACCGTTTAATCTTTCCTGCAGCTTATCATACTGTTTTATCGCTGTGGAGAAGAATAATGGAGCTACTCTGAATGAATGAGCCCCAGCTACATTCCAATTTCGAGTTGAACAGGGGGCGAAGTAAAGCAGGGAAGATTATCCTAGGTCGACTGCTTTTCTACGCTCCCACTTTTTGCTACATCTCTGATCTTGATCACCCTGCAGCCCGAATCCTTGCCTTCGAATTCCCCGTTGAGTTTTCTGAATCCTGAAGAGGCCATTTCGTTTACTTTTAACAAGCCAACAAGTTTCTCTCACTCCATTAATCATTGTCACTTTCCCCACGTTCCGTCATTGATTAGGCGATTTGCATCCGAAAGACCTACGCGATCCCAGATGTAAAACAGTCATCGAAGCAGTCACCTAGAAGCTGGAGGCCGTTCACTTGCGCAGAGCACCCTCTGATTTTGTTTCGGATGAACGTGGACTGGATGATTCAAGTGAAAAGAATCAGACGCAACTCTTGCTCTACCTTTAGCTGTTACGTTGCCACTTCTTGGAAGCTAACTGTCAGCATCTAACGAATGATGGAACGCCGATCCTTGGAGCTCAGCGAGGGGCTTCGTGTCTTGCAGATGACGTCATGCAGATGGCCAGTTTTAAAATGCCGTTCCACTTCGGTTTCCTCTCTGCATCAACTCATGTGGGAGTGCAGCACCGATTCAGTAGATCCCAACATATGTAACTTGGCTGGAGTTTCAGACGTCTTGGTCCTCTGATGCTGAATGCTGCTGCCAATCATCAACAGCGCCTCCTCTGGATCAGCCAGTCTAACTGGACTTGTGCTTTTCTTTCTTTCTTTCTCGCCATTTTCCTTCCGGCTTCCTTTGTTACAAAGCCACGTCTTCTGCTTTCACTGAAGAAAGGAGGCTGGAAAAGCCTGTCTCCGATTCCATCTCAATCACGATGCTCATGTGCCCTGCTCCAACTTGCCCGGTACTTTCCTGCCTCGCTGGAAAATGCCATCGAGGCTTGCCGCATCTGGTGGAAAATCACCCTCTCACTCTTTGCCACGGAGCCTCAGAACCGAGTTCCTCCGTGGTCTCTCGCGCCTTTGGGCAGCATACTCCCCTACTTTATTTGAAGTCTCTGACTCGTCTCGATTTGAGTGAGCTGGCCACGCTGGCTTCGGCTCATGTCACCATGTTCCGTACATCTGCTTTCTTTTCGTTTTGTTCTTCCTAGCTTGACCATCTGAGCTCTTCGGAGCCTCGATCTCTACGGAGAGCAGAGCTCCGCGCTGCAGAGCGGTGGTTCACATGTTTGCCAGCGCACGCATCCGCGCTTAGGAGGTCGGGGAGCAGGTTGGCAGCACTTCTCCACCTCGACCCGGAGAGAACTCCGAATGGACAGACGGTGAATCATTGAATGCTACAGTCCGCTCCGGAAGAACAAAGTAGGGGAAACTAAGCAACGGGGTTCAACGCCTGCCCCTTGTATCTCCTGTGGCTCTACGCGAGCGGGGTTCGGTTGGCGCTGTTCCGCAAAGCGAAGTAGTCCTGGTTTTTGGGAAACGTGAAAGCGTTCATGGGATGGGTTTCCAGACAGAAGGGGAGAGAGATCTCCGTTCCGATTTGCATCTGCATCCGATGCCCTGGATCCTGAGACAGACAAGAAAGGAAAAATTAACGCCCGGAAGTGGAGTTTTCAACCATGGACATTACTCGAAGAGATTTTTAAGAAGAAACGGAAGAGAGCGCGGAAGTTCGCAGCGAGGGCGCTTTCATATCCAGCATCTGGACCCTGCGAGTGCATTTGGGCTCTGCTTAGGGAGAAGTTTCTTCCCATTCGAAACGAACGCTACGGGAGGGAGAGCAAAGCGTCGTCGTAAGGAACAGAAATGAAAACGAGGAGATCTGCGAGACTGTTCGAGATGAATGCTTTGAAAGGAGGATTCAGATCGGCTTTTCGGCAAGAAAGGCGGTGGGAGAACAGGAAGAGAACCCCGAGAGATAGAGAGAGAGAGGAAAGAAAAAACCAAGAAAAAATAAAAAAAAAAGGAGCCTGGTCGGGGATGGGCGCAACAAAAAAGAGAAGGAACGGGAAGGAAGCGCGCGATGCGGATTTTCGCGAGATGTTGCAATCCCCGAGCCTTCCTATCTGGCGGACGGAGACCATGAGGACGAGTCTCAGAACGTGCTGCGGCGTTTTGTGTTTCCAAACGTATACAGGGAGCCGTTCCGTTCTGCTCCCTGCCGTTCCCTTCTCCAGGACATTCGTCGCGCCTCCCTTTGCTGTAATCCTGGGTGAATCCATGATAACTCGTGTGAAGGACCCGGCTGAATCAATGTTCCCTTGATTTAGGAGGGGGACAGACGCTATTCATGGAGTCGATATTTTAAGTAAAAATAGAAAAAGGGTTCTGGGAGTGACAACGTTTGCTCTTGATCCTTACTGGGGAGCTAGAGGCAGAGAGGACGTAGCAGAGGAAGCAGATAAAAAATCTGTGCTATGATGTTGAAGAATCCATCTTTCTATGATGCGCAACGAGATCGGAACTGTGACGTTTTTTTTTTATTCTTTTTTCACCGAGAGAGGGGTAAAGGATAGAGATTCTCAGCATCGGACCTTTTTCGACCACGCGGCACTTCATATTTGAACTCTGCGTAAGACGGACTTGTTTGCACCCCCAGCAAGCGCAGGGGGAGGAGAGAGGGTGCATCTTTTCCACAAGCACTCGAGTGCCATTGCAATGCCAGTCGCCAGCTTTTGGGACGCTGTGCGAGGTGACGCAGCACATCGCTCCCTCGATGGAATCGTCTGATGTCGCGCGGGGCTCTTCCGTGTGATTTCGATGCCGTCGAACCTACTTGCTGACACGAATTATTGGTCCTTGAGGCGTGTTCGCAGCGAAGCTCCCAGCCGTGCGTCTTCCGGGAGGAGGCCTTCGATTCAAGAACTTGTGGAAATCTGCAAATGCGTCCTTCCCGCTGCCGCCAGAGCCACCGAGCCCAGGAAACGGCGTCGTCCCACGAGGCACTGCTCCCTCCCTCCCTTCTCCTGAGAGTCCCTGAGAACGGCGAGGTCTTCCTCGCTCACCTCGAACGCGACAGAGAAACTCCGCCTGCTTTCTAAACCGCAGTGTCACGCATGCATCTCGCAGCGGACGGGATTCAAATCCAGGAAATGTCACGTCTCGAGGTCTGACCTGTGCAACACGCCCTCGAGAGAGCCCGCTAACACTTCCTTCCTTGGATCGATTCCTTGCTCCAGCTTTGGAGTTCCGAAGCTCTCTTCGCAACTGCTCGGAAACGAGTCCGTCCTTCAGCAACCCGAGGATGGGGAAAACTTTCTGCACTCTTCTTACTTTCCTATCCGCCAGCACCGCCTCACAAGCTGCTCAAAGTTACACGCCGGCCAGTGGGCGAAGTGACAACCTCTTTGTCTCAACAGATCACATGCGGTACCCCCCGGGGCTGCAGGTTAACGCCCCTTGCAAGCGTCCACAGTAGGGGAACATTTGAAAAGTGCGTCAGCTTGCTTCCGGCTCCTCTCCCATTCTTGCCGATCAATAATAATGCAGGCTCCCCGACTTCACGCCGTCCCGGATTCCTTCAGCACGCTTTCCCCGTTCCTCGAGGCGGTAGCAGAGGCGTTCCCCTGCTCCTGTTGCTGCCGCGTAGGGGAGCGCTGTCCGGCGCTCCCTTCGATCCTCGGAGCGTGGTGCTTCGCGCGCAGCAAGCCGGTGCGCCGCGGCAGGTAGGGCGGCGGTGACTCGCCCCCACGTCCTTTCGATCCGCGATACCTGGAACGAAAGGCAGCGAAACGGATGTCCACGGTAAATCCCCACGTAGTGTGTTGCCTACGAATGTATCTACACGCACCTGTGCACGCATCTGTAGGTGTTCGTCTCTCGGGGAACACGCCGGTGCCCGCGTTGGCACCCCACAGCTTCTGCAGTCTCCGCTCGCGGCACCGAGCGTTGCGGGTTCGAAGCCCACCCGGGGGGCGATCGACTCCGAGAAATGGGCGCGTCGTGGGTTTCGAGTTGCTCCTGCAGAATGACGCTGGTTCACCTACGGGCTTCGGGTGCGGCGCTGGTTGACACCCGGTCATGCCGGAGCGTTTCTTTTTAAACCTCCATGTGTGTGGCAGGACGTTTGATCCTGCCACGTTACTTATGGATACGAACAGGAACGTGCCGGGATCTGGCACGCAGGCCAGCAGGGTGCGCTTCGGCAGCACGAGGGAAGGGGAGACAAACAAAAAGAGAAAAACGAACCAAAAAAACTGCAGTCGAAAAGGACGAAGGGGGGGGGGATGTTCGGGAAGGTATCACTGTGTGTTGGAGGGCGCCCGCTGCATCCTCGTAAGGATGCCGGCAAGTTCCTGTTTTATGGTTCCCAGATGGGGTCATCTTGACGCTGTCCTCATGTAGAGAACAGCAAAATGGATGGCATCCATCCAGCATCATTCTGGTCTTTGCTCGAAGTTCCACGCGCGACCACGATCCCGCGCAGGCAGCACAGTGCTGCTAGGGATGCGGCCGGCGAGAGGGCGTCGCTCAGGAAGAGGCACTTTAAAAGGTTCCTGGCGTTGCCGTCGGGGGTTCCAAGGGCCGTGTCCAAGCGTCCCCAAAGGAGCCGGAGGGCAAGTTCTACGAGGAGGTGCGGGAAGGACTCCTGCTCCCCGCACCGTGCACAGTTTGGGTTCACACACAGTTTCCGGCCTCCACAGATGCCGGCGGGCATTGCACGGGAGGCACGAATGCAGTATCATGAACGCCGACTCCTGCCATTTTAAAGAGAGGGTGCGGCGGCACTGGTGGAGGCCGGAAACCCCCGGATGACCCCGTTGACCGGCCGGGACGAGAAGTCGACGGTCCGGGGTCCTTCCAAGAAATCAAGGAGATGTTCGCCTCCGGTTTTTGAGAATGAAGACGCCTCCCCCCTCGGGGGGTTGTTGCCTCTCCGGAACGTCAAGAAGCGCGCTGTTCCCTTCGGGGTTGGAAGCTCCCTTCAGGGAAATCGGGAAGCGTCCCTTCGGGGTTCTCTTCGGAGGGGGAAAGGAGGAGCGATTCTCTCGCGGGTTCCCTCCGAGGAAGAAACGGGGGGGGGAGACCCCCGCAAAGCGGAGGGTTTCATCTGGAGAGAATCAGGAAGAGTAGGTAGACGTAGGAGGAGTGCTTTCTGTCCTCCGGAGCCTTCCTGGCTTCACAGGGTGCCCCCTCCCGGGGTACCCCCTATAGCTTGAAGAGTCACACGCATCCTCGGGTGGTAAAGAGCCTCTTCAGCCCTACGAGGGCGAACGGTTCTTGATACTCATAGGACTTCAAAAAGGGAGAAGGCCCGAAAGAAAAGAAAAGTGAAAAAAAAAAAAAAAAAAAAGCAAAGCTGGAAGGAAAACAGCGAAAAGAGAAGAATTTTCGCCATCTTCGGGAACGCGCATGAGCATTTGCAGGGCGATGTTTTGCGAGGAGAGACGTGGGGCGTCACGGCAGGCTGCGGTGGACGCGCATCGCCCTGGCGTTTCCCGAGTCTCCCGTCTCGAAACCGGGAGCGCGTGCTGCGCTGAAGATTCCGTCCAGCATCCGAGGGATCCGTTCATGCGAAAAGGATAATCCACCTATTTCATGATCTATTCTTTCGCCATGTTTGTCCTTCAGCTTAGTGGACCCTTGCTGGGCTGCAGACTGGGTACTCTCGATCGCGGCGACGGGCAACCCTCTTGTCGCAACGGGTCACAGGTTGTCCACTGCAGAGTTAAACAGAATTTATGTTGCTAGAGGAGTTGTTTCCTTCCACCCAGCCAGTTGTCTCTCCAATGCTTTCGAACATTTTCTTAAAATGCTTGGAAGATGTGTTTTTCTTTTTTTCCCTTGCAAAATAACATCCACTCTATGAGATTTACGCTCCAGGTTTCTGAACTTCTTTCTGCAGGGTAAAAACGGAAGATCTGTCGGACGGGTTAAGAGGGCAGGTCCTCTGTGTTATCCGGTAGGCCAAGAGCTACCTTTAATCGTGATGTATGTAGCCGCTGGGTATTACGATTTACGAGGGATCCACTAGCCGATACTTTCTCCTCACCGTTGCCACTCACCTACCTTCAGCTCGAGGTTTTCTTGTTGTATTTTTAAGGAATCTAAGAGCTGCAGATTGTTTCCTCGCATGCCCATCCAAGGGTGTTGCTCTCTCCTCTACGTGTACCCACTCCACGGCACTCTAAGTAGAAAACCGCGCTGCGAATGATTTGCAATCTGCTTCTGGATTCTTCCGGAGTACGCATAGTCTCCGATGAAGTTCGAGGAGGCAAGGGCACTCAGTCTGAGACATCTCAAAGAGAAAATTTGCTAAACTTTTCCCGCGGAATTTCTGCTGCCCACTGAAGAGAGAATTTCCACAATTTTTTAGTCTGGACTCATTTTCTAAGGGTATCGGAACCTCAGCGAGTGTATGTGTGTGTTTGTTTGCTTCTGTCAGAGGGAGGAATTCTGGAATCCTCCACCGCGATCTTCTATCCTCCCCAAACGCCATTTCCTAGTCGTCAAGCAACAACAAAAAGACATGAGAGCAGATAAAGGCTCAAGAATTTATAAATTAAAGGCAGAAGTAATTCTGATCATGAGGGCGGTTGTGTTGCGCTAAACATCCCATTACAAAGCACAAGAAGAAATTTTCATCTTATTAGATTCTTTGTGTCTTTTGGATCAGTTGTTTATTGGCATGCTCTGGAGCCATTTCATCTCCTCCACCCCGTTCCATTCCACCGAAAAGACTACCCTTTCCGGGTGCCAAAGTTGTCCCCATTGTGTACTCATTGCTCACTTCTTTTATTGCATAGACATCAATGGGTACCTCATTCCTTTGATAAGAACGGGATAAGCGAGTCGGCATCTGTGCAGTCAGGTGTTAATTTGCCCTTTAGAAACAAGCAGGTGTCTGCACATAGCTGGCCATCGAAGAACTTTCCAAACAACTTCTGGCATTGAGCACAGTTTTCGATGCAAACTTTCACGTTTTCCTGGTACCCTTCTGTGATCTCGACCATCAGAATCACGAGGATTACCAAGCAGTGTATGCTTTTCTCCAGGGTGATGTCGTTCTTCCTCCTGCAATGAAAAGTGCATCCTTCATCTTACATGAAGCTTTTTTGAGTCTCAACAGAGAACTGTTTCCCGCATTCTCATCGCAACGCAGTCGCCATTCTAAAAACCATGAAACTCTTGGCCCATGTTTGCTGCGACCACGCCTCGCTGGCCTCATGCTTGTGTTCTTCGGGGGAATAGGAACCTCGAAGACACCTGTTTTCCGGTCGAAAACCAGCGGGTTCAGCTCCTCACGGGTGGAACCGGAAATGCAACCGCAAGCGCGCGATTCTGGGCTAGGGCTCAGGTGCCTCCACGGACAAGCAAAACAAAGAAATTCTATCTCCTTTTTCTCCTTCTCGAAAGCAGTCCGTGATTGAGTTAGGTTAGGAGAGCCAGGAAATGAAAAGATACTCGAAAAGTTTTTCCCACTAGGAAGATCGTCTGCCACTTGTAAAAGAATTTCTCGAAAATCCTCTTTCACGGGAACCTCTGCGGAGAGGCTTCAAGGACCGCAGTTGTGCCCGTTCGGTAAAATTTTCAACAAACCACCACTCGTCCTTATCTTACGACCAACTGAGAGCTTTCCCTTGTGGCTAAGAGTATGAGGAAAGGCCACTTCCCCAGATGGCTCGAGTGCTTGGAAAAAGAAATACGTTGAAAGCGGCGCCGCTGCACTTTCTGACCCTGGAAACCATGTATGCTTTGACAAGGCAACCACGTAGCAACATTCATGCAGGAGCGTGAAACAATAACAGAGAACATTTACTCTACAGCGTTTCTGCCCTGCTCATCGCACGATTTCACATCTTCATCACATCACGTATCGCACATTTGCTCATTTTTGGCGGGAGCAAAGAAAGATTCACTCTGGACGTGTACATCGGATTAACTGAACAAAGAGCGGATCGGAAATATACAAACATTTTGCTTTAGGGTGCCCAAGGTGTCTCTCCTGTGTTCGAGCACTTCTTCAGTCTTTCTCCACACAAAGCTGCTCTGAAGGACAAGTTGAGGGAAATTCCAGCATATATACTGATCGCGTCAGAAATTAAATTAGATACAGATTTTGGATGAGATAAGTGGCTTCCTAGGATACAAAAGTGTGCACTCAGAGTCCTGCTGAGGAGGACACTGGTAATTTTTCCCGGTCGGCTCTATCATTAACCCAATCAGAATGTGGCAGAAACGTGTTCCATGTTGCACTGCACTCATTCACGGAGTTGCTTCATTTGAGCTAATGCTGTGGTGCCATATTTAAATTCATGGAAAAAACAAAAAAGAGAGAGAAATCACTGTCAAAATCCATGAAGGGCATCAGAGAGACATCAGAGGAGTTTTCAATGCGCTGCTTTCTGTTTTAAGAACAGCATGTCTTTTACGCATTTCGAACATAGTAAGAAGTGCTTCTTCTATGTCTCTGAAAGCCCAAACTGGACTCGGGTGGAAGACGAGGGGCGTGGAAACAAATGAAGGAAAAGTCCTCATCCAGTCCAGTAGGGAACATCAATCTGGAAAATTTAGTTTCAGCATGAGATTACTAGGAGGAGTAACGTGAATTACGAGTTAATGAAAAGGAACATGGAAAAGAAATATTCTTAAAGAAAGCCTTAACGGCCGCTAAGATCATAAGGAAAGAGGAAAAGGGGTGTGAGAGAAATCCCTTTGGGAAGAAAAGCTTTTATTCTCCTTTGCTTAGGAAGGAAAAAAAAAGTACAAAGAATGGGAATTTATCAAAGGAAAAATAAAACATTTGATTCAGAATGTTCTTCGAAGGAGCCCAAAGTGGATTCAACAGCCTCAATGCTCCTGCTCAAAATCCTAGTCATTCTGAAATTGGATTTTATAATTTTCGTTTTTCTGAAAAAGAAAAAAAAAACTTTTTTTCCAGACCTTCTTAGTACCACTGTAATCGAAAATGGCCACAAGTAGCAGAAGGATGCAGCTTCTGGATTGGAACCAGTTGGATGCTGATCTTATTTTGCAGTTATCGGCACCCACAATAATTCTATCAAATGTTCCTCGTGTGGAGATGGGAAACCCGATGATCAGCCGGAACCAACTAAGTGAAGTGCTGGGGATAAATGGAAAGGATTGATGACCCTCTTCCTCAGCCACACTCGAAGCGTCTCTGACAGAGCCCGTTCTCCACACCCCTACATTTCACTTTTTGTATTTACTGGGAACCAGTTCAGATGATCAACGATCGGTCACGTCTGAGGAATCCAAGCCAGACTGGAACACGAGGAAAGATTCAAGATGGGATTTCTGCTCAGAGCTCAGAGCTCAATCTGAATATCAATGAGCACACGAAATTACTGTTGGCGTGAGATCGTTTGTGGTGCAGAGAGTACCATTTGCGATGCCAGTCGTCGCATGATTTGTCTCCAATCCTTCTACTTCTCCCACAGTGGTCCATCACTCTCTCTTTTTCACAAGTCTCGAGTCTTAAAACTTCTGCCCTGTTGAACGGAGGAAGCCCACTCATCGGAGACCAGGACATAATGTCTTCACACAGGTACTTAAAGTCTTCACGACACGAAGGTTCCTTCCGACTGTTGATGGGGAAATTTTCTGCGAGCACCAGAGACTTCTAGAAGTCTCCCCAGTGGCGACGATGAGTGTTTCTGTTCCCTGTACTACTGTAGAATAAATTAATCACTGAAATAATGTGTTTCAGTTTCTATAATCTATGAAGTTCGTGAATGGGGAGATCTGATTTTGTGTTCCTCATGTGTGATTGTAAACATTACACAGGATGCCAGATGTGATACAATATTTGATGATAATTCTTTGATTAAATATTTTATGCAATATGGTATACATGATGATGTCTATTTTTGATTGAATTAAATCAATATAATATTCCAAGTTACTTTCTGCCCTACCAGCTATCTTTTACTAATCCCTAATTTATTTTTCTAACATTGAAGTTTACTACATTTGCTAATGTAGTAGTCATTAATAGACTACTTATCAAAAAAATGTATCGTGATGTGTTTTTCCACGTGTTCTGAGAAGGCAATAAAAGAAAGAAAGGCAGGAAGAAGCAATCAGTGTTTCGCTCCATCCTAGCCCTTTGAGATCTGTGGCGCATCCTGATGCTGGGTAAATGCATCCAGATCGGCAGGCCGAGAATGACTGCACCAAGTTCTTTCGATCCTAAACTTCGATCAAAAGCAGATTTGATAGACTTTGATAGATCGCTCGTTTTTGATAGACTGCACGGTCCAAATCTGGATGAAGGGTGCTGCATATTCAGAGGCATGGAGTTCAAAGGCAACGAATGTCTTCACAGCGCGAAGAGACAGTTTTTCACCTCATCTTCAGGAACTCGATGGACCTGAGATTCGCATCCAATAGAAGATTAGCCTAAAGAGAAATGAGAACACCGGTCCGCAGTTCAACTGTGAACAGGAGGGTGGTCGTCAAATGTAAGGAGGGATCAAGCTCTCCGTCGAAAACAGTACTACTAAAGATGGTTCCGACAGCGCAGTAGGCGAGTCTGCCGCATTCAGGAACTGAGATTAAGAGCCGGTTTTCTCCGGCTTCAGTAGAACTGCTTACCGTGCTCTCATGGTCGTGTGGTGTAGCCGTGCTTCGTACGTCTCGTCCAAGTTCATGCGGTCATCCGGACACAGATAAATAGTGACGCTGCGTCATCCCAATCATCCCCATTTTCGTGACACGTCACTTCCCCAAAGCTTGTAATGAGGTCTTCGTCCAAATTTCTGTACGTAAAAATGGTGGTAGATCGAGAAGAGAGTTTCCATCATCTTATCTTGTACCCTACATTTGACTCTTCATATGATTTGCGCAAATGCTTTCATCACGAGCGGTGGTCCATCTGATTTTTTAGTACACACCCCGAGAATACTGCATGTACGAGCACAACACTACTTTTCTGATGTAATCCTTAGGAATTCCGAATCCCCATAACCATTGTTTGCTGGTTCTCAAGACACAACCACTGTCCTCACGGTGGTGCACGCCCCTCTAGGTGTAGTAGCCAGTCCACGGTACTTGTTCTCTTTTTTCTGGCTTGCCTCTTTTGATGCCGGTGGTGAATAAGTGACCCCAGAATGATACTTCTATCCCTTAGCACAGCTGGCTTTTGCCTCCAGCTTGATACTGGGATGCTCTGCAGCCACTCAACTGCCAGTGTTCAGGGCAGCTCTCTTGATTTGGGTCACCAGCTAGTCGTGCCCCTCCGTAAGGGTCGTCTGGTTGTTGCTACCCTTGTTGAGGATGTGGAGGCCTAGCAGCTTCTCCCATCTCGCACACCTTCTGCACGGGAAGTGAGCACCTTCTGAGGTGACCGTGCCGGCACACGTAGCAGGCTGAGTCGCTCAGGACAAATCAATCACTAATCCAGGAACCGAAGGTGTTCTCTGTTCGCGGCTGCTGGATGAAAAAAAATTCTTCGAGGCCCGATGGTGCCGGTTTTTCCTGACCTGGGTGTTTTGCAAAAAGGGATTTCCGAGCTCCTTTGCGCTTGTGGGCTTGCAGCGACTTTCCCTTTCACGTGCGCGTTTACAGAGCCCCCAGATGTGATCCTGGGTGCTTCTTTCTCCGAAGTTCATTTCGCATGAATTCTTCCGAACATTTGTCTCTCCAGCATCCAGGTGCTCTTCCAATGCTGCTAGTTTTTTTTACCGCTATACGTCTATCGCTCCCGAAATGGTATTTCCCAAATCCTCATCCGTCGGTGGTGCCTGTGGCCGTTTTTTTTTTTTTTTTCCTCATCGCCAAACGCAACGTCCTTCCGCAGAAATCTTCTTACTCTCCCCAGGCGTGATAGAAATGGACTCCGAACCCTTCCTGGATTCTTTCTTTCTAAAGTGGCAGAAGGCGGCGCTTCTGCTGCTGCATTTGGGCCTCATGCAACGCGCGTCGATGTCACTGAACCCGGAGAGGTGTGGATCCGAACTGCAGCAGGTGAGGAGAACTTGAAGCCCTCCCGCACCTGCTTGTGGACTGTGTTGCCCTGCTACTGTTGCGGGGATGCTTCGCAGAGACGACCATTAGGATCCCATGTGGCAACTCCAGTGACGCCCTGAGAACTCTCGTCTTGCACGACGCATTGCCGCCGGCCGCATCCCTAGCCGCTCTTTGCTGCCTACGTGGGATTGTGGCGGGGCGGAGCGACGACGCCAGTCGAGCAGGAAGCAGCAGGGATGCCACCCACTTCACCCTACATTTTTTACAGAAGGCAATGAGATATCCCCACCTAGAGAATAGGGGGGAAGAGCTTGTCAGCATCCTGGAAAGGATTCATAAAACGGGCTCCAACAGGAAGTGATCCCTTCCCACTTCCCCTAGGATTTATTAGTATATATATATATACATATTTTTTCATTTTTCCCATCCCGTCTAACTGCCGAGGCTATCTTCTCCTGTCTGCGCACCGGACGTCTGGCAAGCGGTGCAAATGTCGAAACATGATAGGGCCAGAGACCTCATCGATATTGTAATGTTTATTGCTTTCAATAAACGCCTTCGGTGATCCCGGGTGAAAATCTCAGGAACCTCCTTCGACTTCCAGATGCGGAGAGGCCAGCAGCTTGAAGAAGACAGGATGATTTCAGCAAGTTGCCAGCGGCCGCTTTTTGTTGCGACGGGTGGTGCAGCACGCCGCAGCGTGAGGGTATCATTCACGCGTTCCGCATGATAAGGAACAGGGGGACTCCCCCATCAGTGCCCTAGCCAGAAGGCCGTCGAAGCCCTGCCTCCGCGAAAGAGGGCACGAGCGAGGTTTTTCCTCCTTCTGATTCGCGTGATGGCTGCTGCTTGCATAAACAAAGGGGCCTCCGTCCCCATCTCATCAGAATCCTGTTCCCTCCCCCCTCGTTGCGGAACTGTCACAAAAGCAGTCTGCCTTCCTTGTCAGATGGTCCGAGGGAAACTTCCGCAATGAGGAAGCCGAACTGATTCCCAGCGTTTTTCGAAACTCTCTGGACGAGGTCTGTTTCCGTGGGTATGCCCCCGCCTGCTATCTGATCCAGATGAGAGGCTTTCGTTTCCCGCTACTGCTGCACGTTCGCAGACTTTGGTGTGGACGCCTGAAGCGCGCATCCCATCTGGTTAGCTCATCTGATTTCAAGAAGATGGAGGAAGAGCTGACATCTTTTCCATCATTTGGAGCTGTCTTTCAATTAACAAGGATTCTGGGAAGAATGTGAGTGACGTCTCACGGAAAGCATCGAAAGTAAACTAATTTTTGAACTGAAAAGAGAGCTTATTCACGATCTCATTCTTCTAAGAAAGGTCACCATCCGATGAGGATATCAACTTGTAGAAGAAATGAGGGCAAAAAAAAAAAAAAAAAAAAACATACAAATGAGACTCGTGAACTGGGGGAGGGGGGAAGGGGGGGAGGGAGAGCAGAATTTTGATAAATGCATCCCGGCAGCTGTCACAGGGAAATGAAAGGAATTCTTTCCAGAGTATCTATCGATCGTTGCAATTGTATTCCGAAAAACCATCTTACGAAAAACATACATCGATCTTTTCGGAAGATTACTATGGAACCGAGAGGGGTATTTTTTCCATTTTTTCGAGAAGGGTAGAGAAAGTAATGCACTGCAATCCATCACAACGACAAAAAAAGAAAAAAAAAATCGAACAAATTCCAACGGCAATCGGACTTTGATCATTTCGGTTTGCTTCGTTCTTTGCAGCTTCTCGGCATTACGCGGGGAAAAATTCAATTATACAGCAAAAGCACGGATCACGTAGAAATGTGAGCTCGAATGAGATTTCCCAATGAGGGGTACGGAACTGATAACAGTTTTTTTCTTTTTTTTTGTTTACCAATCCATTGATTGAGGCTGCAGTCAAATAAACCGGACAGAAAAGATTTTGCGTAGAATAGTCTTTCTACCCGACTGGAGATGAAGCAGAAGCATTCGCGGATCATGCAGGCAGCGAGGAGAAAAATGAAGCATCCTTGGTTGGACTTCATCTCCTGCTGGTACCTATCGCAGTTTGCACGAAGGAAGGAGCTCCAGAAATGGGCTAAAGTCCCCATCCCCACGGCAGAGGCTTTCTTGTGGATCTGAGCCGCACGGTGGGGTGTGATCTTGAGAGAGGAGAGAGTCCAATGCAACCGAAAGTCACGTTTCCCACGTTTGGAAGAATCTTCCTTTTTGCTCAAGGACACGGATCCAGGGAACTGGCAACTGACTTTAGGCTCCAGCATATCCGGAAATTCCGCTTATCTTTTCATTTGAGATGTGACACTTGGCGTTCTGTTCCAAGCATCCTGTGCTTTCCGAACATCTTCACTACCGCATCTTCTACTTTTTTGGGATGCGCCAGCTCACCTTCTCCGAAGAACAGATTTCTTTCCAGTAACGAATAATAGGGCGGGAGCTGATCGTGAGCGCTCGTGGCAACTGCAACATTCATGAAGCAGGTCAGCTCACCCCAGTGATCACTCCACAACGTAGAATTTGAAATGTAGATGGATAGACAGATGCAAATGAGCAGAACAGTCTGTCTACCAATTTTCGTCTTTGCATCTTAAACAGCGAGACTGTTAGATTACCTTCTTATTCGACTGAAGTCATTCTTAGCTCCCAAGGAAGGGACCTAAAAACTTCCTCCTTCCAGAGTGCCTAGCCTAATCCGAGCCTTCAGTAACTCCAGTTTTACCTTTTATCCTGCCTGCACACGACATAACCTGCGGGTAGAACCTACATGCTCCAACTGTAAGTACGTAAATTCCTCGTTCAGGACCACAGATGGTGGTGATTACAGGATCATAGTCGCCTCCTAATTCCTCATCCAGCTTTGTGGTGAACCTTACCGAGGTCCTCATCTTCAAGGAACCTTAGCTTGCCCACGTCTGAGAATTCTCTCATCGCTACCTCTGAAGCACTTTTTGATGGAAGATATTTGCGCATCCTGGAATTCCACTCTGACACACAGGGGCAAAAGAACTCGAGGAAAATTCGGATTTGGCGGGATGAAACTGAATCCATAGGTCCTTCTACCTGAACCCACGAGAATATTCCAGAAAGACCATTGAGAATTTTGGAGCTTTACAAGTCCGAAGTGACTCATGTGAGGCTTATAGAGTCGCTCACAAGGGAACCAGTTCAACTTAACAACAGACTGAGATAGGGAAACACGCCAGCTGATGACCATCCTCAGGAAAACCGAAAGAGCGGTAGCTCTTCTACGAAGCACACAGTAGCTGCACACAAGAGTTTCTGTGAGGTGGCGGAGACCTCCATCTGGTGCTCATTCTGCTGCCTTTGGCAGAAAGGTGTTTAACATTTGGAAACCGAAAAGTGATCGACGCGTGGAAGACATGTCGCTAACGCTCAGTTACCCTCCAGTTGCAACAATTATGGTACATACTGAATGGTTCTTTGGTGCAGAATTGTCTTAAAGGGTAATCTCCGTTCGAGGGAAAAAACGCGCGCGCCCCATGTATGAGAAGTCTGATGAATTTTTGTCTCGCTTCCCCATCCACGAATGACACGAGGGTCGTAAATTTCTAAGCAATTGCAATATGCTTATATTATTATTCAGGGAGAACGAAAACAAGGTCTCCTGAGGTTTTGCATCATGGACAAAGTGGAAAGAACAGATTGTATGAGACCACACGAGACATAAGACACGAGGCTACAAACGGCAGGAACTGTTCGATTCAGAGTCAGCGGGAAGTCACTTGAAACTGGTTTGATAATTTCTTTCAGCAAGTGGCCATGAGCGGCAAAGCAAGAACAATAAGCACGCTGGTTGTCTGCGAAGCATCCGCACAGACTATCAGCTGACCGTTGAAGCATGCATCTGCAGACAAAATTAAGGATATCATTCCAAGCATGATAAGAATTCCTAACGAAGAGATGCAGTGATTGTCTTTGCGGAGTGGTAATGGATTCCCGAACCCTGCGTAGGGATATATATATATATATAAAACTATACCTTCACTACTTCAGATAAGCGCACTTTCGCTCCCTTTTCGGGTTTGCATTGAAGATGGGTGTCCGAAAGATGGACGTGTTCTCTGGAATATCCATGACCAACACATTCCACCCGAACGTGTGACAGCTGGTAGGAATATTACAAGATTCCTTTGCGTCACATCCTACATGGCTCATCGAAGATCGTTTATTTTTGTAACATCCACAACATTCTTTTATGATCTATTCGTGCAATTCATGCATATTTATGATATATTCGTGTGATTAACGTTTCAAAGAGAACACAATTACAGCAACCGTTTATGTGGCTTACCCTTTGAAACGAAGAATGGTTTGCAATTAGGAGTATTACTACAACCACGTTGAGAATCCTATCACATGTGTTCACAAAATCCCTCTGAAAATACGCTAGATTAAAATTTCGCAGCTTCCGCTTCTAGGAATCACATAAATTACAGCACAAATCATAATAATGGGTGACATATCGTAATCGTGTAATAAGCAGATTCCTGCTGATCTGGAGTGCTCGATTTCGAGAAACGAGATCCGCATCATTGAATGGGAGAGATCGGTGGCCGCCGATGACGAAAAAGCACAGAGATACACGAATTGCAAGCGGATGCAAATGAAGATTCCAGATCCAAGTCGCTTCTCGAAATATCCTAATAATATTCTCCCGACAAAGAAGTCTGGACGAGGATTACTTGTACTGAAATATTGCAATGGCTTTTAAATCTCTATCGTTTTGGCTTCCGGGGCTGGAGTTGAACAGGGAGACGCTTCTGCGGAGGGAGATCTACACACGTGCAACCAGGATGCCAGGTTTCGGGAAGCTCATTTCCGGGTCTGCGGAAACATTTCTCGGTCCAATGGCACATTAGCTTGGATCTTAAATTTATTAGTGGGTGTCTTGGATTTCCTTTCTTTTCTTTTTTTGCTACTCGAAGTATAGTTGGATCTGAAGTCAGCGATAATCAACAGCGGACACCGTGATGTTCCCAAATTCAGAAACCACTTATTTCGGGAGTCCACTCCGCAGTGGAACGCATCGCGTAGACAAACATTGTCTCAATTCGGTCCAGGCTTTTGAAAAGGTTCTTCCTTGGAGTAGAATTGTGGTATTCTTTAAAAAGAATACCGAAATAGAGAAACAAGGGAGCTTTAAGAGCTTTATACCGATTAAGCTCTCGATGCAACACCCAACATGACTCGGTGGTAAACTTTATGGAGATCTATGAGGTCGAGGAATCCAAAACGGAAGAGCACAACTGAAAGCAGTACATAAGAATGATTATAGAGAATACATGCTTTGTACTCTTGAGAGTCTGCTCTGAAAGGACTCACCATCAGTCCTCATTGCTTCCAAGAACTTTCTTCTGAAGAAGAAATCCCAAAACGATGCTTCGAAGCTGTCTAACACCGAGACGAAATCATCACCAAAGCAATACCCAATTCAGAGGACACTTGAAAAGGTTCAAGCCAATGATATCCCCATAACTCAGTTATCTCCCCTGCAACAATTCTGGTAGATACTTTGGTGCAGAACTGTTTTAGAGGGTAATCTCAATTCAAGGGAAAAACAGCTGAAGGTCACTGAAATAATTTGGAAATGCCATTTCTTAGCGACGGGCTGGCTCACTGCTGCAGCGGGTCGTCCATCTCACATCCTCGGGCAGAAGATGAAAAGAAGGAAGACGGATCCTTCCTACTCGGGATGATCCTCTCACAACGGATTCTGAATCTACAAGAACAGAAGGAAAACTACAGCTGGCATCCGTGAAAGGGGCTACTGAATAGGCGTGCTTTCAAAGTCACACGTACACATTGACACGGCGAGTAAGAAGTTTCCCCGTGCCTTCATTATCCGAATCGTTCCTAATAACTTTTAAGGAATAACGTTAAGTCCAGTTCTCTTTTCATAGTTAGTCCCGGCGGAATACGGACGCAGATGCTGATGGCCAATTTCTGCGTAATGACACTGTTTGCAATTTCCTTTTCAGAATTGTTGAAGGATGGAGCGGATCGTATTTTACAAGTTTCGATGTCTGCTTGAGAAGAAGAGATAGCATCCGTCCGAGAGGAGCAGCCTCCCGTTCGTTCTATAATGAATGTCGGCAGATCGAATCATTAAGATAACGAGGATTCTTCCGAACCAGAACTCGTCGGGAACATCATTTGATGTAAGGAAACCAGCGAGTGATGTGCGTGCGCATTTCCCGATCAGTTTCAAAAGTTCAACCATTGCGACTCCCGTTCTGCTGGCGGGCGCGGTGTTATGCTGCCAGGCGGCGTTTCCCCGATATTCAAGGGAAGTGACCGAGGATCGGACGGAGTCTGCTCCGACTCTTGCTCTTGGCCTCTTGCTGGTTTCCAAGCGGGCAGAAGATCCGAGATGAAAATCGCAGACAGCTCAAAGAAGAGCGGCTTCCTCGCGCGTTCCCACCGGAGGAGAAATTCAGCAGCAGATCCTTTCCGGGTTCTTTTCGGATAAGAAATGAGGAGCGGTTCCCTCTGGGGAGTCGGTCCGGAGAGAATAAGGAAGAAATTTCCTCCGTGGTTCCCTCCAGAGGCGGCCAGGGCGAGTTCCCTTCGGGGTTCCCCTACCATGCATAAGAGGAACGGATTACTTCCTCCGGAGCACCTTCCAGGAACTCCTTCCAAGGCACTCCTTCCTGGATTCTTGGGGTGATCCCCTCCCAGGATATCCCATAACTTGGAGAGCCACACGCACCCTCGAATGGCATGGGCAGTGTTAAAGAGTTTTGTGAGCCTCCCCTAGGGAGGCGAACGGTTCTTCAGCACTCCTTGAGAATCAAAAAAAAAAAAAAAAAAAATTCCGAACAAGTTCGTTTCAAACTTTTTCAGTTCAGTTACTTCGTTGCAGAAAGGCTCTCTCTCCAAAACAACTAGAAGCAAATGGCTGATCTAAAAGTAACACGTCTGTTTCCATGTGAGTATTGCTGAGTATTGGAAGATGTGTGTTTCCAAGGGAACAGTGTAAGGAGTTGTGCGTCCCGGTTCTCAGTAAGAAAAAAGCAGGTGGAGTAGCCTTGAGTCAGAATGGCTCTTGACTCGGACTGCTTTCAGGGTGCGGGGATCCGGCAGTAGTATCGAGAGCTTCTGGACAATTGGTTTTTTACCCGATCACACCGGAACGTTTATTTGAAAATAAATAAATTACAAGGCAGAGGGGACCCTGTCCCTTGAATACAAAAAATAAACAATGATAGCAACAGCAAAAGAAGTTCATTAAGAGTATCATCATCTCGCAGGTCAGCTTCTAAGGGATGCCTTGCTCACGGGCAGTATCGTAGGCGAGGAAGGCGACTGAGCCGCGATTTTTGCTAGTTGAAAACTTCTAAGGGATTCAGGAGCGGGACGATAGGAAAATAAGTACAGTTAAAAAAAAAAAGGGACAGGGATCTTTGGTTCAGCTTTTTCTTCCTACTGCTAGCGCTGAATGTTGAGGATCTCCCTGACTACTTCTTGCAGGTGAGGTCACCTCGAAGCAGTCCTCATCAAGGCGTCTGTGATTCAGAAGGCCTCTCTTCGCTGAGAACGAGATTCCATCACGAAGCGAACTGTGACTGTGGCGCGGATGCAGCATCTCGTTGCCATCGTAGTGCCTTCCGTGAAAAATTGCCGCAGATGGTCCTCGAAGGTGTCCTTTGGGCGGTGGAACACCGAAGCACATCTCTGTCACATGTCTTCCAGGGTACCGCAGTCAACAGGAGGTGTGGGAATGATCCCATCGTCCCGCACCTCAAACAGTTCGGGGAGGCATCTCCCCCGTAAAGCAGGTACCTGCGCTGGTTGCACCGGAATCCCCAGTGCAAAAACAGCAGAACATCTTGTTTCCAGCGCGATGGCAACAAGGAGGTGTCCGCACACAGGGAAGGGACCACGAGTTCTTCAAGGGGCACTCCGAGCAAGTGAATTCTCCAAAGGAGTCCCTTCGTCCGGGAACGAGGAGTGGCGCCATCCACCAGCCGTCAGAGGGTTTCTCGGCTCATGCAATGCTGCAGAAGAACTCTCACTCTGCCCGTTGACTACTGTCATTTTCCCCCGAGGGCAGACAGCTCTGCGGCAACAGTTGTGACGGCGACTGTGCGGGACCACTGCGTCCAGTCCTGCAGGAGATCTCCCAGCGGCTCGCATGGAAGTTTCCGCGGCGGGCGAAGTTCCTCTGGGAGCGCTTCCAAAGTGCTAACCCCGTGTCTCCTTCCGCCAGAAGTTTTAGTTTTGGGGGAAGGCAGGAGATCCACAGGTGAGCTATCACAAGTGAGGATAGCTACCTCAGGTGGTAGTCAAATCCGCTCCTCTTATGACGGCTGCGCGGCAGCAATGAGAGAAGTCATTCGCTACAGGCACATCTCTTGAGGATAAGGTGTGCTGAAATGCACCAAACAGAGGTCCATTATTAGGCGAAGAGTATCAAAAGACGAAACTTCACTTGTAACCCGACTTTGTGATTGATCAGGATGTCCAAGCCGGAATCCAGGCGCAGCACCACCAAGTCTTTTAGGCGGATCCGGGACATTGCAGCGCTCTATAGGGCTTTCCTGAGGAGATGCCGCGCCCGAAATATCACCGAATAAGGGAGTCGACAAACAAAAAATTAGGGAATGAGGAAGGGTCATCAAAGGTGCTCCAGATGGTGTCCCGTTCCAGCAAGAAGAAATTGTCATCAAGGAACGAGCCGAGAGCCATCTCTGGTCTTCTGAAGGCAGGCCGACCGCGCTTCTGCAGCGCGAAAGTCGTCCAACGGTACGCCAAGGTACCTGCAGTACCTGCCCGTGGGTATCCCCAAGCGGATCCAGTCTGTCTGCCCCTCTCAAGACGCACTAAAGTCTTAGTTCTATGATCTTCAGCATCTACTTCGAATTGGTGCTGAAGGCTTGTAGCCTGACGCTGGCTAACCTTCCAAACTCCTGACCATGCACTTCGTCCTGTCGACTCTTATTCCCGCTTCCCTAAAGATCATCTCGAAGACATCCTCGAGCCCAGCTACAGGGATGGGCATGGGCAACAGAAGAAGCAGGTTGCCTTTGTAGACCGCCACGGACGACGTGCATGGTCGGGAGTTTGGAAGGTTAGCCAGCGTCAGGCTGTAAGCCTTCAACACTAATTCGAAGTAGATGCTGAAGATCATAGGGCTAAGACTGTTGCCCTGCGTTGCTATGGGCGTAACAGCTCTGAAAAAGAAATTCAATATCGCACTGAAGCAAGTAAGCCCCGGAAGAATCAGCGTGACCTGGACTTCCGTAAACATTGAGTCTCGAATCACTAGTCCTCGGGGACAGAACACTGAAAGAAAGCTCGGACTGACAGGGAAGGGAAGAAGGAGAGGCCATGTCTTGTGTGAGACAGCATAGTGCACCAAGATAGCTCCTCCTCAACGAGGAGCACGTAAAAGTTCGATGAAATACGATTCGCAGATGAAGTGCATCTGAAACTCATTTTGATACGAATTGTGCTCATGGTCAGGAATGGTGCAGACAGTCTGCGTCGTACTGCATCTAGAGCCCAGCTCCAATGGCTCTGAGGTATGACGAAATGGTAACGCGTATCCCGAAAACATCTCAAGAGGGGAGGAGCTATGCACAGCTTTTATCGAAGGTGGCGTTCGCGGCAAATGGTGGCTGCAGAACTGGGACCGATCCTCTGCTTAGAACCGATTTAGTGCAGCGAGAAAAGATCATTCTGGATGTCGCATGCCCCTTCGAAAGTTTTCCAACCGTCTGATAAACAAAGGGAAGAATGCAGACAACTGGCGCTCCATTTCTCGGCCAAAGGGGTCCGTATGTCATCAAGGACATTCGTTGTCGGATTTTTGAAATTCTGGGACCCTGGGAACGATGCAGTGTTGAAGGGAGCTCAGAATCCAGAGGCAGCAGGCGAAACATGCCAGGAAGGAGCTCACATGCTCAAATATCCAATTCAACCGTGACATTTTTCGGAAGCGTCTTCCGAGGGGAATGGGTTGTGAAGCAGGAACTTGGCCAATGAAAGAGAAAAGCAGTGGACATGATGATAAATCTTTCTCTATTCAGCCGATGAAAATCTTTCTTTTTACAAGAGAATAGAATAGGAGGGATGAAGACCAATATCTGTAAAAAAAATTTGCAATAACTGTTTGCACCCGAGTCTCTGCAAGTGAATTTAATGAAATTCGTCCCTTCTCATGGAAGAGTTTCTTTTTGGTTCTGGAATCTTGCCTCAAGCTCCCTTGCATGGGTTAGTCTGCCACTTTGGAACGCCGCTCAAGAACTCATTCCTTCCGTGCTGGTGTCATTTTCCCGTGTAAAATTCAGCCATCGTGGACTTTTTGCTTTGCTCCTTGATAATTGCGGGAAACCTCCAAAGACTTTATGTGCTTTGAACAATTTTCTCTTCAACGTCTAAACTATGGCGGCTCCAAGACTGTTCGAACGACTAATTTCTTTACACCCATTATTCTTCACAGCAGCACTGCTATAAGGCAGTTTGTCTTTCTGAGATTCAGATCTTCACACTTTGTTCGTAAGGAATTCGATACAGATATCAAAGTCTTTAGGAGATCTGATCTCTTCTCTGCCGACTCCTGAGAGCCTACAGATTAGAAGTCCTAGGGAGATTAGAAGCATGCTCCCATGAAGCTGAGGTTTTTCAGAGGAATAGCTGCTGTCTATGCTCATTTTACCCAGACTGTTCTCCCCCATCACGTTCTCTTTCTCTACTGGACCAAATCACCTTTCTCAAAGGGAACAAATGTCTCCGGAAGATGAGGCCTCTCTACTGGCTACAGAGTCGGCTCACACGATCGCTCCCACTGCAAGCATCGTCTGCAATAGAAGGTGACCAAACAATATTAACCCTCTTATGCAATGCTCGCAAAGGGTGGATAGATGAGCGAAACTCGTCTAGTAGAGAGTGTCATTAGGGCGAGTCGTTTTCTGCATGCAATTAATGTTTTTCGTCAGATCTCGAGATCCAACAGCAATAGTGACAAATGAATGCCAGCATGGAGTTCTCTTTAAAGATGTCAGAGATTTCCAAAGAAAAAAAAAAGATTTTAAGCTACATATGATTTGAGGTTTCTTTTTTCTCTTCCGAGGCGAATGTGGAGGTGCAATTCCAATGTAATGGAGCTATTGGTAAACTGAGACTAAGGGGCAAAGCTTCTTGAGTGCCAGCTGAAGGATTTTCTAAAGGACGGTTCAAGCGAGAGCTATTTTTGAGCTCCCGAGTTCGAAGGACAACTCAGCTTAAAGATGGCGCCACTTGCAAGAGTCCCAGAGCTCGTCCTGTAGAAAACCCGCTCTTCCAGCTCGAGACCTTGATACTCATCGGCGCTATTTGCGTGGACTGGCGTGTTCTTCGAAGCGGCCTCTACTCCCATGACTCATAACTGTTTGCCACCATCCTGGGTCGTGGACTTCGTTCCCCTGTGACAAACGCATGGTCGCAAAAAGAGTGCCAGGAATGTAACAAATGATGAAGAGATTCTCCATAGCCGTCAGCATCTATCTGTTCTCCTCCCTCCATTCCATCGTCTACACGTATGACGAGGTTTCCATCTCCTGGATGGTGGCGCATCCTGGAGCGGCGTATGCTGGGAACGCGTTCAACTTCCTCCAGATGTTCTCCGCCCATCTCTTGGGGATATCTTCAGTTTCCTTGAGAATCCGTCGTATGCCGAATCCCATCCCAGGGAACTCACGACAATCTCTCTGATGGATGTTCGCGCGACTCTGTTGGCGGCTTGAAGAGCCAGTTATTCGCCTTGCATTTCCGAGCAGGGAGGTCAGAGCGCCACTCTCGCGAGTTTCTCTCGAGAGAGCATGGGGGAGGAAGAGGAGCTCCATCAAGTGCTACTTGTACTGGGAAGGAAGCACTGCGCAAGACACGTTTGTACGGCTTTCCCCGGATGACGCCCACGAAGACATCTTTTCGGGACGCTTGCGCGCGCTGGACGGTGTGGCGCTCCGCACGTTGGCAGAGCGTCGCGGATCCACCGGTCTGCCCCGTCTTCGTTGCGTAAGCTAGAAACAGACAGCTGTGCTTTCTGAACAGAGCCTGCGGTCCCGTAGCAGGGCTGGCTCCAGGACGGCCTCGCGCTTGACAGGAGTTCAATCTGTGGCTCTAGCAAGATTCTACGGTGCCCGGTTCTCCTTCTACGAGGGGGCAGACTCATCCTCCCCCCTCCATCGAAGACAAGAAATGCGGGCACTTACGAAAGGTGTTCCGTCATAAAACCTGTCGAAGAAGGTGTCTAGGTGACCCTCCCTCCAGGAAGCTGCTCAGCGGCGTCGAATCCCAGAGGCCAGGATTCGACCTGATCTGTCGATTCTCGCGCGTTCCGGAGCTGGAGGATGCTCGGTGAGTTCGTGCTGCCTCCTCTTCGTGAGACTGAGAACACCCCATTCCGGATTTATCGCTCCTCCCGGCGACGAAGCGAAAATGGAGCATCAAAATAGAGAAGATGAACGAATGGGGGAGGACGAGGAGGAGGGAAGGGTCACCGGACTCGAGTCTTTCCTGGCCTCCAGTCGATGCGTCATGTAAGCAATGTCGAGACCAGCTTTCCCGTGGCTCGAGGGTGAAGGTGTTGCTGGAGACGTGGTTTCCTTCTTGACGAAGGGCCGCCTCTTCCTTCCGCGGATATGACAGAAGAGAGTGAACTGCTACTGTGGCAGGAGGAATTCCTTCTGTGGAGAAGGAAGACCCATGCAAGAGGCCCTTAGGGGCGTAGTCCGGATAGGAAGGGAATCTCGCCGCTCCTAACCCGAACGAAGGGGCCCTGAGGTCCAGGAGGAGGTGAGGAAGGACTGCCCCGATCCACACAGGCTCGCGGGAGCGTCCCGCCTCTTCGTGTTACAGCTGCGCCTGTTGCATGGAGAGCTCGGTGCGGGAGCAGAGACATCGTCCAGGAGCTGAACGAGGGGAGGGACGGGGAGGCGGACATCCCGACCCTCATTTTCTATCCCTCACCACGTCCCTCCAACGAACTAGGGCAGGGGATGCCACCGGCGCGGCGCATGTTCCCCACCCATCCGGAGCACGCTTCCCAGGGTAGCGGATGCAGGGAGCCGAGTGGAAGGAAGACGCTCACGCGGACTGCTCCCGAAAGCTGCGGGAGGAAGTGAAGGCGAAAGTCGCTGCCTACGCGACCCGTCTCCGCTCAGTAGATTTTGGGTATTTCCACTTCAACCGCTGGCCACGCCTCACATCCCTGCAGGTCGCCTTTCCCGGGTCCCCGGCGGTCGTCGGGGAACTTGCTCTGTGGCACCAGGGAAGATGAGGACGCTGGAAGATTTCACGAGAGGATTCGCCTCAAGACGAGGACGGGGAACAAAGCAAAGCAAAAAAAATAAAAATAAAACTGCTGCTGCTCCATAATTCATGAACAATTTCCCGGAGGAAGATCTCCAGGGACAGGCGGCCCCATTTGGCGAACTGCTCAGAAACAGTTCCTCTCTCTAGGAGTCCCAGGCCTGACACCGGGTTCGTCTCAGGCGGCAGGTCACCTTGAACCACGGAAGGCTGCTGCTTTCGTTCGGCGGTCTCCAGGCAGGGAGCGAGAGCGGCTCTCTCCCTGCCTACCGGATCCTTGCTGGGAGCTCAACTTGCAGGGCGAGGGGAGCGTTAGCCTGCCGCCACTGCCACGCTCGCGGGCGGCGCGTGCTCCTACCCTGGGAACCTCGGGAAGTGCGGGGGCAGCTGCACCCCTTTCCGACAGAGGCCACCCTCACAAGCAGGCAGGGGCGCTTAAGGGATGGAAAGGGAGTCGCTGTTTCTTGCAGGTTCCGCTCGCGGGAGAGCAGCCCCTCCATTTGTATGCGTGCGCCGTGCTCCTCCACGATGCAGAGGGAGAGCTTTCGCTCATTCTCGGGGCGGAGGGAGGATACCGTAAACGCAAAAAGCTGGGAGATTTCCTCTCCGAGGTGATCGAGGGAGAGAGGAGGGGGCGATCAATCTCTGGACAGGAAAACTGGGATGTGGTTCTTCCTATAAGCGGGAAACCTCATAGGACTGGCTGCTAATTCGGCAGCGTCCCGGGAAGGAAGCGGAAGAGGGCAGCAGCGGGACGAAGACAGAAATGGGTGGAAGCAGAAAGTCACTCCGCCCCTGGAGGGCGTTGCCACTCGGTTGGACCACGGCGTTTCCTGGTAACCAATAACCACTCAAAGGAGGCATTGGTAGGACTTTCGGCAGCAAGCGACGAACCTGCCGAGATGCCGGAACGCGGACCGGCGAGGATCTCCTTGACAGCAGAGAGAGAGGGGTGCAAGCAGGAGGAAGGGCGAACCAAAAAGTCAATGGAAATAAACGGATAGACTTTGGAAGGTTCGGGAAGGAATCACGATCTGCTGGGAGGCGCTCTCGGCCATCCTTCCAAGGATGCCGGCAAGTTCCGGGGGCACACTACCTAAATGGTCCACCTCGTCGCTGTCCTCAGGAAGCGAATGGAAAAGTGGATGGCGTCCCTCTCGCCCTCGCCTCTTTCGTCAGCGCCCCAGGCAGTCACCATCCCACGGTAATTGCTTGGGCTGCGGGATGCTAGGGATGCGACTGGCAGTAGGGCATCTTCCGTGAAGAGGCACTCAAAAACGTCTCTGGAGTTGACCACCGGCATCCGAAGGGCCGTTGCTAAACGCTTCCATGGGGAGCAGAGGGCAACACAATGCACGAGCAGGTGCAGGAGGAATTCGCCTTTTTCCTCCTTCCAGGGTTCATTGATTCCGGGGTGCGTTGCGTGGAAGATCCCAGGGCAGCAACAGAAGCACCGACTTCCGCCACTTCAAAGGGAGGTGGAAGTCACCCCTACTTTTGCATAATCATAGGAGACCCGAAACCGTGCGAGTCAGCGGTCGTCGCTTGAAGGGGTGCTCTAGCTGCCGATGCGTCCAACAGATGCTCCTGCTGTGCGTTACGTGGTGGACGATGCAGCCATCAGCTCTGGTTCGCGTAGGAGCTCTGGAGAAGAATCGCTCGGCAGCAGATCTTCTAGAAAAGTTTTTCGCCCGGTCATGCCGGGGAGTTCCGAAGACGGAAGAAGTCTAAGGAGAGAGTCTAACTACATACAGGTGGGAATAACAAAGAGTCCGTAACGGGGGAGAGGATCAGAGGACAACAAAAAAAAAAAGTCGAAGTGGGATGGGACAGGGGGTCTTTGAGTTTGCTCCATGTGCACCGGGAACAAAACAAAAAACATCGGGGAAGTTACAGAGCAAACGGGAATGGGAAACGAAGAAAAACATGAAAATAAAATAAATGGAGGCAGGGGATAAGGGTCACCGGTGTCCGCCGTTCTTAGCTCTCCTCAACTGTCTCTGGATGCCGGCGATCTCTTCCTTCGCCTCTTCTAGGTAAGGCCACCTTGCAGCTATCCTGATGTAGGCGGCTGCCATCCTGGTGACCTCCCTCTGCTGCGTGGTGGTCTCGATCACATGGCGGACCGCGACGATGGCGCGGATGCAACCGATGGTTGCGATCGCCACGCCTGAGCTTCTGGAACGCTTTGGATTCCTGGCCGTCTTCCTGGCCTGTCTGCGCCCTAGCTGGCTCTCCGCGCTGATTAATGTTTTCTTCAACGGCCGGCACGTGTACTGCATTCCGGTGCGGCGCGGCGTGAGACAGGGAGACAGCCTGAGCCGCTTACTCTTCAGCACCTACTTCGAGTTGGTGCTGAGAGCGTACAGGGATACTCTGGCTTCCCTGCCGAGCTCGTGCTCGAGCTATGCCGTCCGTGTCAGCCTATGCAGATGACCTCTTGCTGCTGCTCCCCATGTCTTCCCCTACAAACGCACTCGAGGAATTCTTCGAGCTGTCAAGTAGGGGAACGGGCATGAAGGTAAACAGAGCAAAGGTGCCGATGGGGGATATTTCCCCTACGGAAGCGTGGTCCGACTGCCTACAGAAGGCAGAGTCGGTGCTCGGCCCGTTCCAAGGAGGCAACTTCCTGTTACCGGAGCAGGCCTTCATTTGGAGCACTTTTGTGGCCCCCGTCCTCCGACCTCTGCTTTTCGTGTGTCACGCTCCCCCCGGTGTGGTAAAACGGACAGAGGACCTCCTTCAAAAAACTCTCTGGGGCAATGGGAGGTCCCGAGTCCGATTAAAAGGCTTGTGTGCTCCTTGTCGCGACGGAGGCCTTGGACTCCTGACGTTGGAGCGCATGGAAGTTCAGTTGAACTTTCGAAGACTGGCCTTCGTGATCTGGGCCGCCCATTGGTGCGCCTCTGCACGTTTGCTCTCTCGGCTGGCAGTCGGTGGCGACAGATTCGCAACTCTGTTTGCATGTCACCGCCGCCGGCTCCCATCCTGCGTCTTCCCTTTCCGGTGTGTCGCTGCTCTGGTGAGAGCGAACAGGTGGATTCGCTGCCGCTCTGCGAACATTCCGGCCTGGCAGCAGTAGGAAGTGAGGACGTGGACCGTGCTCACTCGGGCTCCGTAGGAAGTTACCCGCTGCCGAGAGTTTCAGAAGAATAGCGGAAGAACACTGGAGGCGGTGGGTAGTGATCTGACCACTTGGGCTACCCAGCAGCCACCCCCTTCGCCGCAGCGGTGTCCTCCGCTATCAAGATACATGGCACCTGCCTACCGGCGAATTGGGAGGTTTCCTGCGAGATCTCGGTCCGCAGGAAGCCTATCAGTGGCTTGACACCGCGTGAGCTGGCTGATGCGGCAACAAGAACCACCTCCAAAGGACTGGAACGTTGGGGAGAACCCTTCTTCATTCAGCTCGAAGACTTGGACGTGCCCCCCGTGTTTATGACAGAAAACTGCTTCCCTTCGAGTGGCAGCAATCGACGCTGCTGATACTGCACTGGGGTCTCCCGTGCAATGAGCGCCGGCACTACTGGACGAGGGGAAGCGCATCGCCGAACCGTGACAGATGTGGAGAGAAGGAGACTTTCCCTCACCTCATAGTGCAGTGTGTCGCCCTCCGGGAACTGTGGGAACGTTTCTCTGCGTCCCTTCCACACCCCGTGGACGATCCCAGAGACTCTTTGAGACTCCTCTTCGTGCGGGACGCCATAACGCCTGCAGCCGCAATCGCAGCGCTGTGCTGCGTGCGCGGTGTCGTCGCGGCGAAGTGCGACGCCGAGGGAGTCAGAGCGCCGGGGGGACTGTCCTGCATGCCATCCGCTTCCTGCAGATAGCTTTGAGGTGGCCTCATCTGGAAAGGGAGAAGGAGCTCGCCAGCATCCTTCAACGAATGCAAAGGCCTCACCCACCACGAAATGTGATCCCTTCCCTTCTACCCAACTAATTTTTGTTTTTGTTATTGTTTCTTTTTTTTTGGGTTGCTTGTTATAGTTTGTTTTCATTTTATATTTTTGTTTCATCCCCCCTTCCCCCTTAGAGGACGTAATGGATCTCTCCGGCTGCTCCCTTCTTTCTAGTGTAACAATGGGAATTGGTGGGCCATCGGTTCCATCGATTCCTGTAACAGAATAAACGTCCCGGCGTACCTGGGTGTGAAATCACCACGCCCGTGGAAAGTTCTTCCGGTGCGAAGAACCGCCGCAGCACATCTCGGGCGGTATTCTCCTGGTGCAGGGTGCTGACGCCAGCCTCCGCCACAGTTCCTGGAGGACAAGGCAATTTAAAAGCAGGTTCGACGGGATGGACCCCTCGACCCTCATCTGGCCCAGTTGGAGGACACAACCACAACGGAAGCGAGGGTGCCGTCGCTCATTGCACTGGAATCTCCAGTGCAGGAAGAGCAGCACGACCTGTTTCCAGAATAGGATGAACACTGAAGTGTCCAAACAATGGAGAAGGACCACAAGTTCTTCAGGGGTTCTAGATACGTCGGTCCAGATGACTGAGCTCTATCAAGTCCTCAGAAGGAAAGTCCTTAAAGTTCAACTCACTTGAGCAGCTCCTCTGCCCAACGCTTGGGGTCGCTGCCTCAACCAGCTAGCTGACCCGGCCGATGATGATATACCAAGGGGTCCCGTTGCTTCTGCGAAGGTTCGGGACAACTCTCTCACAACCACCCCATGAGACTCCCCCAGGGCAGCTCATGGGGGATCTGAGATCATCTCAGCGTGCTTCAGAAGCAGGTCAGGTGCCAACTTGATCCGACAGGGTGCTCAGAAATCATCATAATCTTCTCATCTAGGGCATGCCGCGGGCTATCCACTGAAATGGATAAACAAGCTTAGGACTGGTTGGCTTTCTGTGGGAGCGAAATGAGACGGTTCGAGTCCTGCCGGGACAACACAAATAGGGAAGAAGTGGAGGGTGAGGAGGGAGAGTCGATGAATAAATAAATAGAGGGTGTGGAGAGAGGACTGGTCTCGCGGTGACGATCATGAGGGTCTGTTCTGGGAGGGGGCGGGGAGATGGAGGGGAGAATGGAACGCAGTCATCGGTTCAGCCCGTCAGTCAGTCCCCAATTGCCCTGAGGAGTCCTTTCGCATCACTTTCCAGCTCACACCGTTCGCCGCATAAGGGCGACGGGAAGCGCGGATGGCTCCTTTGGATAGCGGACCCGTTCCTCTTCCATATCGGATGCTGCCGCTGCTCTCCAGAGAGTCAAAAGACTTCCAGTGAGGCAGCAACTGGTGGAGCGAGCATTGATGTGGGAAGGACCATCGTCGGAAAGTCCGAGCGCTCCTGAGATGAGCATTCGACCATGCTGCAGTTTCTGGAACATTCCAAAAGCAAGTTTGGAAGGGCACCTGCGAATTCCCAATGCGCTCGTTCCTTGGGAATCCTCCTCCCCGTGGGTGCGTGGAGGCGCTCTGCTTCCGGGGAAGATCCCCAGTGAATCAGCAAGATGGCGGCGTGTCGCTGAAGCGGAGGGTAGCATGGACGCGTCGGTCAGATCAACCTGGGACGTCAAGATTTTCTCAAGGGGGTCCGAGAAAGCAACCTTGATCGGGGAAGAGGAGAGGGAAGGGACTGGATCGCGGACGTTTCCGTGATCCCCTTCCCCTTCCCCCTGCGAAACCGTGCGTGACTGCTGCTGCACGTTTCTGTTCGTCCCGAAGACACGGCAGCGCTCCTCTCGAGCTGCCTCCGGCGGTGTGGGGAGGGGAGGGGGGAGCACCTGCGGGATCACGGGAAAAGTGGAAACGTTCCTTCAGGGCATTTCGGGAAGGAAACTCCGACTATGGGAAATACCGGTTGGTCTGTCTGCGACTCAGTCAACAACAACAACAAAAAAACTGGAGTGCCGACGCGCGGGTACCGTTACGATGGAGGAAGGGCGGGAGGAACGAGGACTTCCAGGAACCGCTCTGAACCGGACGGGAAGGCGAACCTCTGGTGGCATAGGTTCGGTCAGGGGCATCGACATCAATCCCAGCCGACATCCCGGAGGGAAGCAGTTCCGGCAAAGAGGAGGAGGGAGAGATCGTCGTCCCGAGAGCCGGAACCGGAAGCTCGGACTACGCAGATGATTCTGCTGCACTTCGAGAGAGGGCATAAGGGCCGAGTGCCCCGGAGCGCTCCCTCCCTCCCCCCCCCCCGCTCTCTCTCGTCGAATTGCTGCCCGAGCGTCTTGGAAAAGGAATCCTCTGCGCCGGATGCGAGAGGGCGGGAGCGCCCAGCTGGAGACGACGCGGCAGCGGCCCCGCTCGATGCCTGATCGCCGGCGGCCCGCAGCAGCGCGCGCGTCGTCAGTTTGCTACTTCATCCCCGCCGCCGCAGCATCTTTCAACCCCCGGGATCGGATCGGATCGGATCTCAGACGCAGGCGATTGTGAGCTGATGAGCTGGAAAGCTCCTGGAGATTAATTTGTCTTCCCCTTAATGATGTGAGAACCCTCGGGTGCAGGGGATCCCGACGTACCGAATTTGCAGATCCTCGGACGACGGGCCAGAAATTCATGGCAGAAGGAGAGGGGAGGGGGGAGGAGGAAGAGGAGCCGGGAGATCTCGGAAGGATCTAGGCTAGAGGGAGGAGGAGGAGGATCCATCTCGGGGTCAGGGAAGTCCTCGAGATGCGCCTTGCCCATCCGCGACACGACGCGCCCCTCCCCCCCTTCCGTTCGCGGCTGAACGCTTTCCCCTCGATCCGATCCAAGCGCCGCATCCATCACTTCCTAATCCTCCCCTCCTCTCCTCCCACCATCCCGTTTGCTTTTTTCTTAATTTTTGCTCGGCCCCTTTTCTCCCCCATTTCGTTGGTCGTTAGGCTCCACGAGGGCTCCCCGTCGCACGGGAACTTCGAAAGCATCAGGGAGGGAAAAAGAAAGAGGGAAGACGGAGAAGAACCTGGAGCAGAATCCGAACCGGTCGCATCCTCCGTGCATCCTTTGTGCCTCCCTCTGCGTGTGGAAAAGATCCCGCGGAGCGGTATCCCCCTCAGGAGTCCAAGATGGAGTCCCCTTTCGTCAGTTTTTCCCGAATGGAGAGAGCGTCCAGCAGCGAAGGGCCGATCCCTTCGTCGTTTGCTTCCTCAGAGTGCGGTGGGACCTCCACACTTCCTCGAGGCCCACCCCACGGACCCTACGATGGACTTGGACTCATCTGCTCTTCTCCGAAACGCCTCGTCGCCGCTGAACCTCGCGTGGCCCGCGATGCAAGCCGCTCGCCTGGGCAGACGTCATCTCGGGCATCCAGGGGCGCGCCCTGGAGCGGCGGTGGACCCCGTGCCCCTCCAGCGCCACTCGGGGGGGGAAGAAGCCGCTAGAGTCGCTTGTGGTATTCGCGCGCTTGCGTCGGCAGAGGAGAAGATTGGCACGGTCCAGCTCTCTGACGGGGAAGTTCCGCTGCAACGAGGAACCAACCATCCTAGAAGGGCAGAGGAAAGGAGGTACCGAGGCGTCCAGAAGGGTTCGGAGGAAGCTGCTGAAGCCAGGGCTTGCGGGGACTCCGAGACTACGCTCCCACCAGCATTCAGCCTCGGTTCCACCTCGATTACAGAAAGGATGTCTCTGCCCGCGGACGACTCGGTCATCAGAACAGAGCTGGACGGGTTCTCCTCCCTTCAGGGAAGGAGAAGGAAACGCTCGGAGGGAATTCCGGAGAAGGGAGAGCTTCTTGGCGGGGGGTCCCCGCACAGCCATCCCACAGCCTTCTCGGCTGTCGTCTCCACGCGACGGGGACCCTCTCGCCGATGTCTCCCGGCGACTCTCCTCCGCTTCCGCACATCCGTCACCGGCGAACCGTCCGAGAAAAATAGGATCTTCCCGAAGGATAATTGGGAGGAAGAGTTCTCAGATCAACCGTCGAAACTTTTCCGCCGCTGGAGTAATTTGGTTTCCTCGCGTGCAGGACATCATTTGATGTGATTATTCTTCGGTCCTCCTCCGTCCAGAGATCTCCGCGGAAGAGCGAGAAAATCTTCTCTCCCGAGTGCGCGCCGGGGACGCACTGGAGCCGCCGCCGCCTACCCGGCTGGTGGGGGAGAGGGGGGGAGCTGCGAGCGGTACAGCAGGATGTCTCCGGGAAGGCGTCGTGCTCCAGTGCACGCACGGCCGCCGCAGCCGCAAGAGTGAGCGCGCGCGCGCAACCGTTCGAGCGGGGTTCCGGGAGTGTTGCGTGGCTCTGGAGAGGTGTTCCCCGAGCCCTTTGTTTCCAGGTAGAATCTCGTCCCAGAGGCACGTTCGGACCCGCAAGAGGAGGATGCGCTCCGACCTTGGTCCTCTGTCTGCCACGATCGATCTTCCTAAGGGATCCCAATGTCTCTTCGTCGAGAGAGGTGATCTCCCACCCACCCTTTCTAATTGGAAAACGAGCAGCCTCTCTCCGTTCCAGTTGCCTATATAGCATTATCAAGCTCAAAGGGAGGCCATCCTGCCGCTAAAGGTCTCATCCTGGGAAGTCTTCGGACGCCTTCGCCTTTTGGCTGCAAGAGAAGAATCGTGCCGCAGCAGCGCAAATTCCACATTCGATCCTCCAGGGGCAAGGAGGATGGCTTCTCTGAGAACGCGCCTAGCCTGAGAACCACCCAGTGTGCACATCCTGGGAACGGCGCTGATCCGTCGTTAATCTACAGCCTCTGAGTCTGGGACAGAGCTTCGACGCCCGAGACACCCATCCCAGACATTTGGGGAGCCGTGCTTACGCTTCTCCCGGAACGCGGAGTCAAAGTGGAAAGCTCAGCAGCAGCTACACTGGGTGGCAACGGAACTTCCGCAGATGGAAAAAGAGCGGTTTCTCGACGGCTTGCGGGCGAAGCTGCTGGCATGAACACGGGATGCACAGAGCCCTCTGCGGTGTGTTCGTGCTCGGAGTTTCCAAGGATGCTGCAACTTGTCAAGGGCGTATCCGCTGGATCCCTTGGGCGGTCCAATCACGCGACGGCACCACCCCTTGCATTCCTTCTCCTCCGCCCCTTTGCACCCGCATGGCGTTTTCACACGTATCCCCTCCCCTCCCCCTAGGGGATCGCATAATCATTACCAGCATCTTTGAATCTGCACCCGCTGCACCATTTTTCCGGATCGTTCCAACCGGCCCTGTCTTGAAAGGAAGGAGAGGCAGATGGGAAGGTGGTGATCGAGAACTCTCGTTCACGGGGGAACGCCGTCACTGTTTCTACCTGTGATCGGGAGGCGTTGCCTGAGATCCGCTGCCATCCCTCAAGGGCGCACCCGATGGCAGCAGAAACTCGTCCTTGCAATGTGCAGGCTTTAGGTTCCACGCACTCCCAGAGCCCTTCCTGCTTCGTTGTCCTGAACAAGGGAGCGAGCTCAGAGGTGCGCGGTCTCCTTGGCAGCCCCGCCAATCGCTTCCTTGATGGCAGCCTTGGTCTCGCCTCGATTCCAGAAAAAATGCCTCCATCCGTGGACGACCCGGTCGTCAGGACAGAGCTTGATCTGGTTCCCTTCCCTTTAAGGAAGCAGAAGGCAGTAGAAAGGACACCTCATCTTCCCGGAGCACTCCCTTCCTCTGGAAAGACTGCTTCCAGCACGAGTGTCCATCGACCGTTGATGGCTTGCGAGCGAAGAGCTCCTGTAGAGGTTCCACCAGAAGCGGTCTTCAGCAACACTGCAGGCCTCTGAAGTAACACAGGAGAATGCCAACATCGCGAGGGACGAGGTGATCCTTCGCGATGCAAGGAGGCTGATGGGGCAATGTAAAGCCGTGCCGGAGGAAGGACACATGGCTCTGCCCCTTGGCCAATCTCTTCCTCTCAACTGGTTTCTGGAATGACGCTGCTGCTCTCAGCCACTGGATCACAGCTTCTGGATGGTCTTCCTCCACCTTATTCATATATTGGGAGACTGATGAAGAGCATCTGCTATGCAATCCATCCCAATACAAGAGGAGAGCTTGATGTGGGACGATGCGTCTGGGGCACACTGCTCCAGAGGCGCTGGCTTCCGAGGACGGACCAGCTCGAAAGTTCGCCTTCACCCTCGTGGCTGCCTCCCAAGGGATTCGCCGCAGCTGTGAATGTCCCGACAGGTTTTCTCAGGAGGAACTTCTGGGAACACGCTGAGGTGACTCACACTCGGAACACGTACTCGAACTCTCTCTTGGTTGCTTTTTCCTCCGACCGGAAGACAGGCGGTACCGTAGGGACCGAAGGGAAGACGACAGTCCGTGCATCCTTCACCACTAGGAAACTCTTTCTGGAATCTGCATTTAGGGTGACCTCCCGACGTTGCGGTGGGATCTGCGTCCCGCGCTTCTGGTTGCACCGGAGGACATGAGTACGGGTTCCCGGAACACGGCATAAGGGAGGTGTGGATAGAGGGGGTAAGATGAATGCCAGAATATTTGTTGGGACGAAGGACTGTGCTTTCCAGCATCTGTGGATCCTGGAAAGTGTTTCCTCGTGGAGAGGAATTCCCAGACTGCTGTCATCGCTTTGATCCCGACAGCGCCTCCTTTCTTCCAGGAAGGGGAAGGTTCTGCGTCGACGCGTTCCAGTAGGCACTGAAAGGAGGAGAGAAGAGGTCAGTGCTCCTGAGTTCATTCTCATGAGAATGGGTCTTCGCTGCTCAGCATGAACGCAGATCTCCCGGAAAACTCTCCAGGACTACAGGGAGGATGGAAGAACTGAGAAGGGTGCTACTGGGGAAGCTGTGAGTTTTCGCGGATGCTGTGTTTCCTGGCAACAGCAGCAGCGGCGGCGGCGGCAGCTCTTCGGCCGCAGGTGCGCCGCAGGAGCTTACCTTCTCCTTCGCTCTTCCTTGCAAGCACGGGAAGTTTCAAAGAAGGAGGAGATACTTTCTCTGCAAGACTTCCGAGGCTTCTCCGGAGTCCTTCGTTCCTTCTTCTCCAGGGAGTCTCCACAGAAACTTCACCTGAATCCGAGGAGCAGATCTCCTTCCGAACCTACAGAGGTTCCATTCGGGAGTGCTCCAGGTTGTGCCGGAACTGCGGGCTTCGCCTGAGACTTCCCGGTCTGCCCACGGAGGCATGGCGCTGCCGTTCGCCGACCTCACACACGCATGCGCGAGGAAATGGAGAGGAAAGGAACTGCAGCTGGGGGCCGGCGTCCTGCTGCCAATCCTGCTCCGGGAATCTTTGCATTCCTTTCGGAAGCACGCATCTGGGAGAATTCTGGGCGCGCACACACGGAAAGAACCTCCAGCGGGGAGGAGGGGGACGAAGGAGCGGCAGGAAGGGCTCCTGTCCTCTCCCCGCACCCTTCTTGTCTGACCCCGATGCTCCTTCCCTTTTCCCGCTGCTCCCTGATCCGAAGACCTCCCGGACCCCACCCAGGCATTCACCCCGCTCCACTGCCGTCGCGATCCCGCGAAGTCCCCTATGATATTCCATCCGGACCTACTCTGGTCTCTTCTCCCCCGGTTGCCTTTCCCCATCCACCCCTCTCCCTTCCACACATCATCTCTCTATCCTTTCAGGTATTCTCATCCTATCCCCCTGCTCGAGTTTCCTGGACAGCGGCGGCGCGCCTCCGCTCTTCCTTCCCGGATGCTTCCGTTGAGGCTGTTCCTCCCGGGGACGCGCGGCAGTGCATCCCCGAGGTTTTTTCGGAAGAGTCCAAGCGTGAGGCTGCGAAGGAAGGGGGAGGGAAAGGAAAGGGAGGGAGGAAGAAGACGTCCGTTCCCCCCCCACCCCCCCCCCCCCCCAACCGGCGAGAGGGAAGGGACCGAGAGGCGCGCGCAAGAGAGAGAGAGAGAGTGCGCGCGCGCCTCCCGGTCCCTCGGAGGCTGCGGCGGACCAGTTAGTCGCTCTTCTGGAGGGCAGGAGGCGAGGAGCGTCCTGCTGCCGCCACTGCCGCTGCCGCCGCCGCCTCTCCCCGATGTGCCGCCGCCGCCCGGCGTGCCTGCGCCTTGCGCTGTGCGCCCTCGCGTGGCTTGCCGCCGCGCCGCCGCCCCCCGCGCGCGCCATCCCGGATGCCCAGAGGCTGTACGCCGACCTGCTGAGTAACTACAACCGGGTCATCCGGCCTGTGTATAACAACTCGGAGCGCCTGATCGTCAAGATGAATCTGAAGCTCTCCCAGCTCATCGACGTGGTAAGCGGGTCCGGCGGCGGATGGGACGAAAGGGAGGAGGGAGGGAGGGACGAAGGGGGAGGAGGGAGAGGAAGAGGAACGGAAGGGAGGGAGGGAGGGAGGGAGGAAGAGAAAGGGGAGGAAAGAGAGGGAAAATGGCGGAGGCCTCCATCTGTTGCGCCTGCGGCATTTCCTCGGCTTCTGAATATTTCTGTGGCTGGCGGGCGAAGACTAAGCACCACACCCACGAACATCTCCCTCTCCTGGGTGGGGGTAGATCGACTCCTCGTTTTCACTCTCCTCTTTCTCCCTGGCATTCGCGAAGGATTGCGGAGGAAGGAAAGCAGGCGTGGAGGGAGGCTTCTGAGCGAACGGCTGTCCCCCAGGCTCAGTAGCCGCCACACCAGGGCAAGCGGATCGGGATCGAGGCTTCCCCTATTGACAGGTCATTGCCTAGTTCCATGCCACTCTCCTGTCCCCTCACGCGCATCGGCTCTTGACTCTCGTTCCCTTCCCCTCCCAGGCACGTTTCCCCTTTGTCCTCCTCGGGTGGTTCCTGGAGGAGAGATACGAGGTAGCTGTGGATTCTTGAGGAGCTTCTGAATGGCTCTTCCACGGAAGGAGGAGGCGGGAGAGGTGAAGAACGACTCCGCAATACTGGTGCATGGACTCAGCATCCCTGAGTCCAGAGGCTCACGCAAAAGGAACTGACTTCCGCCCAGGCACCAGCGAAGAGCCTGGCCATTATATCTCTCTCCCCCTTCATTCCCTCTCCCGTTTCCAGCCATGGTTCGTCCTCTGGTCCAGTGCAGCCTCCCGCTACTAAGCGGCGGCCGAACACCGGGTTCCAACTCTCCCGCAGATGGGGCTTCGGATTCCCTCAAGACAGCGGCAATCTGTTCCCTGTCCTCGCCTCCCCTTCTCCTGTCCCTCCTCCGTACGAAGTCTCTGCAAGGACTCCTGGCGGATCTGAAAGAGACTGCCGGCGGCGAACTACTCCCACAACGGATGGCAGCGTCTCCATGTGGCTATTTGGGGGAGACTCGCTCGCGTCCCTCTCCCCGCCTTCCTCGATCCCGAGCTCGTCTCCAGAAGACCCTTCTCGGAAAAGGGATACCTGGAGCTTCTCCTCCTCCTGGATCGCTAGAGGCGTCCTTCCGTCGCCCTGGAACTCTTCCTCCTCTTCCAGGTCGGTATTCGGTATTCCCCCTCCAGTTTCGGGGCCAGAAAATGGAGCAAGACGGGTTTGAGGGGGAGGACTTCCGAGGAATCCCCAGGGCCATCCTTCTTGATCCCCCCTAGACACACGTGGACCGGAAGGGTGAGCGGGATAGCCGCAGGACTCCGGGGGCTGGGAACACTTCGCGTTGCCAAGGGAACCCGACTCGCTGCACGGGGGGACCGGTAGGGGAAACGGCTAAGTGCTCCCACACCTATCCCACCCCAATTGCCTTTGTAAGGATCATCCTGCTCTGCTCCCCTAGCGACCCCTCTCCCAAGGAAGCAGAACGGAAGAAGAAGCGCCTCTGGCGAGTGCATCGGGGAACAATAGTCCGGGAAGGTGGGGCGCGCGAGTCTTCCGGAACTAGTAAACCCCGGCTGCCCCCCTTCGCGAAGAGGATGTGGATGCCGCCGCTCTCTTCGCCACTTTCTCTGCCTGCCTCGCCTTGGAGAGGAAAGAGACAGCAGCAGGAGGAGGAACTTACTCCCTCCTTGGCTCCAGGGACCGCCACTTCATACTCGTCCGAACGCAGAGCGGCATCGCCTATCCGTGGGCAGTCCGAACTCGTCCGTTTCCCTTTTGGCTGCTGCCAATAATCCGCCGACCGCTTGGACCTCGATGCGTACAGTGGGGCGGTTTGTACAGACCTCGACCCGACCGAGGTGCGTGCGGGCCGTTACTTGGGGGGGAACCCGACGGGACACGACGATTGGTCTCCAACACCTCTCTGCTGCGGCCCTTTCCTTCCTGCCGAATGGTCCCTCAGAGGGCGTCCACGTGTCCTTCTGCTCATGCCCCACGGCGTTCCGCGCGAAGACCTTCGAAAGCGGATCCGCCGATTTCTGCCTCCTACGGCTGACCACATCTCCTTAGTGTTCCTCCCCCATCTTCCGTCCACACCGCCAGGTGCGTGACGACCGATCCTTCTCAGCAGTAGGTGTTACCAGGATGTCCCCTGGGAGTCGGGGAGTCGATCGATCAAAGAACCCGAGCCTCCTTTCCGGTCGTGCGTTTCGCGTCCACAGAGAGACCCCAGCATCAGTTTCTTCCCAATTTCTACCGGGACACGCCGGATCGCGATGAACTCTAAATCGTGGTAGGACACGCGTGGTCCCGCCACGCTCCTGGACCTGCTGACTTGCCGATGTGCAGACCGGCGCGGTCCGCTTCGGAAGCGGAGGGGAAGGGGAGGGGGGACAAACGAGAAAAAAGCACTGGAGGCCTGGGAAGGGATTGCCGCTCGCTGGAGGGATCCTGTCCAGGATGCCGGCTAGGTTCGCTCGCGATGGCACCTGGGAAGGTCCATCTGGCTGTCATCCGCGGAAAGCGGAGTGCACATTCAGTGGTGTCCCTTCAGCGCGTTCTTCCCTTCTGTATTGCTCCAGGCTGCTACAATCCTAAGGACTCAGCAGAGGTCTGCGGCCGGCGGCAGGGCATCCCGCATGAAGAGGAGCTCGAAAGCGTCCCTAGGTTTGCCACCTGGAGTTCGCAGAGTCGTCCACAAAACGTTCCTGAAGGGCCGCAGGGCAACTGCAGTCCGCCCAGAAGGGTGCGGGAGGGACCTCTCGTTCCCGCGCCTGCGAGCGGTCCGGACTCGCACGCTCGCTGGACATTGGGGATTGCGAGCCCGGCTTCCTTCCGAGGGGATGTCCGGTCGCTTCCTGATCGGGAAGCCTGCGGAGTTTCCATGACTTTCATGAGGAGAGCGGGTTTCTTCCCAAGGCGGTCGAGCAAACTCTTCCGCTCAAGTCATCTCCACGGGTCTTGCGAGCGCGATCCTCCCCCGAGGGGGAGGAAAATGTCAACAAAAAGCCTTCCTGCTAATTTGCCTTCCGTCTTCTCGCTGGCGGAGAGTTTCCTGGAGGCGTTACTGGAGCTGCTCTTGAGCGAACTCGGCTGCTTGGTGCGTTCCTTCCCGGGCGTCCCTGTTTGAACAAAGCTGCGGGAGATTTCATTGCGGCGTGCTGGAGTGCACGCCGCAATGCAAGGAGGAAAGGGAAGGGAAAAGAAAAGGAAGGAAAACCGGAATGAAGAACAGGAAGTAGAGCTCATCCTTCACGCGCAGAGGGATGCGGGGGTGGTGATGCTGTGGCTGCTTGCGAAGCTCCAGTCTCCTTCCGGGACCTTTCCGGAGTCTCTTCCTTTCCTAAGGAGGAAGCGCGTCCTCGATTTTTCTCGGGGATCGCCCTCCCAACGCTGCTTGCCTTCTGGACCGGTTGGCCTTCCGGGTTTCCCATGAGGGGATTTCCTGGAAACGCGACCGCCAGAGCGCGGTCCGGCACGGTAGCGTCGGAAGGAGCTTTGCTTCGAAGTTTTCGACTCCCGTAGAGACGAAGTTTCGTCTGAATTCCCGCGCGCGTGATGGATTTGCTGCAGTATCCCGCGGCCGTATCGGCTTGCGCTGCAGTCGGAAGCTGGAGAGGCGGCCTCACAGCTCCTCAGCTGGGGGACCCCCTCATTAGCATCGATCCCTCCTGGTTCATGAGGAGCGCGTTGGCGCCTCCAATAGGGTGCTACCTTCTCCGACTCCTGCTGCCTTCACCAAGGCGGCTTCGGCCCGCCCTTGGCGAGTGGTGGAGCCGAAGAAGACGGAACGATTTAGTACAGTAGCGACTGTGAGGGTTCCAGCAAGCCCCCCGCGTGCGGCTAGGGCAGGAGTGCGCTGGCGTGCAGGTCAGACGAGGGGAGGAAGCCGCCGGAGCGGTCATCCGCTGTCGGGCGCGCGCAGCCGACAAATCTTCATAGAGACTGCCGCGAAGAGACGTCCCGCTCCCTGCTCTGCAGCTCCCACTGAGCAGCTATGCACAGCACTTAATGGAACTAGATGGGAGAGAGGAGAAGCGAAGGAAGCGACGCCTGCGGGGGGTAACAGTGGATGAGATTGCAGTCGTTATCAGGAGTGCCAGATGCCAGTGCCCGGTGGCGCTCTTGTAGAACTGGTTTCTGACACAAAGAAGACAGGTGTGAGATTTCACCATGGCCACTGTGCGTTGATGCATTATAATCCCATTAACAAGTTCTGCTACACCGCTGCCATGGTAACACTTGCTGATTACGGATGCTCGATGCGACTGCAAGCAGGCGTTCGGAGGCTTGGGGATGACGCTGTGCTGGGAGCCGCAAACTGCATTGAGCTCAAGTCGAAGGGAACCCGTGCGGAAGACACGCCTTCAGCTTCTTTTCAAACCCATCGGCTTGGGAACTGGTTTCCAGAGCTTCTTCGACTTCCGCCGGGAATCCTGCAAGTGTTTCCGTGTTCCTTCGAAAGCTCGCATTTGTCACATTTTCGAGGCAGAAATTCACCGACTCGGAATCTCCAATAATTTGTTTTCCGACAGCTGATTCCGGTTTGTTTAGCAATTTTGAATGAGTAGAGGGAGGGGCAACCTCTTGGTCTCAACGGGCCACATGCAGTACCCCCCGGGGCTGCAGGTTAACGCCCTTTGCAAGCGTCCACAGTAGGGGAACATTTGAAAAGTGCGTCAGCTTGCTTCCGGCTCCTCTCCCATTCTTGCCGATCAATAATAATGCAGGCTCCCCGACTTCACGCCGTCCCGGATTCCTTCAGCACGCTTTCCCCGTTCCTCGAGGCGGTAGCAGAGGCGTTCCCCTGCTCCTGTTGCTGCCGCGTAGGGGAGCGCTGTCCGGCGCTCCCTTCGATCCTCGGAGCGTGGTGCTTCGCGCGCAGCAAGCCGGTGCGCCGCGGCAGGTAGGGCGGCGGTGACTCGCCCCCACGTCCTTTCGATCCGCGATACCTGGAACGAAAGGCAGCGAAACGGATGTCCACGGTAAATCCCCACGTAGTGTGTTGCCTACGAATGTATCTACACGCACCTGTGCACGCATCTGTAGGTGTTCGTCTCTCGGGGAACACGCCGGTGCCCGCGTTGGCACCCCACAGCTTCTGCGGTCTCCGCTCGCGGCACCGAGCGTTGCGGGTTCGAAGCCCACCCGGGGAGGGATCGACTCCGAGAAATGGGCGCGTCGTGGGTTTCGAGTTGCTCCTGCAGAATGACGCTGGTTCACCTACGGGCTTCGGGTGCGGCGCTGGTTGACACCCGGTCATGCCGGAGCGTTTCTTTTTAAACCTCCATGTGTGTGGCAGGACGTTTGATCCTGCCACGTTACTTATGGATACGAACAGGAACGTGCCGGGATCTGGCACGCAGGCCAGCAGGGTGCGCTTCGGCAGCACGAGGGAAGGGGAGACAAACAAAAAGAGAAAAACGAACCAAAAAAACTGCAGTCGAAAAGGACGAAGGGGGGGGGGGGAGGTTCGGGAAGGTATCACTGTGTGTTGGAGGGCGCCCGCTGCATCCTCGTAAGGATGCCGGCAAGTTCCTGTTTTATGGTTCCCAGATGGGGTCATCTTGACGCTGTCCTCATGTAGAGAACAGCAAAATGGATGGCATCCATCCAGCATCATTCTGGTCTTTGCTCGAAGTTCCACGCGCGACCACGATCCCGCGCAGGCAGCACAGTGCTGCTAGGGATGCGGCCGGCGAGAGGGCGTCGCTCAGGAAGAGGCACTTTAAAAGGTTCCTGGCGTTGCCGTCGGGGGTTCCAAGGGCCGTGTCCAAGCGTCCCCAAAGGAGCCGGAGGGCAAGTTCTACGAGGAGGTGCGGGAAGGACTCCTGCTCCCCGCACCGTGCACAGTTTGGGTTCACACACAGTTTCCGGCCTCCACAGATGCCGGCGGGCATTGCACGGGAGGCACGAATGCAGTATCATGAACGCCGACTCCTGCCATTTTAAAGAGAGGGTGCGGCGGCACTGGTGGAGGCCGGAAACCCCCGGATGACCCCGTTGACCGGCCGGGACGAGAAGTCGACGGTCCGGGGTCCTTCCAAGAAATCAAGGAGATGTTCGCCTCCGGTTTTTGAGAATGGAGACGCCTCCCCCCTCGGGGGGTTGTTGCCTCTCCGGAACGTCAAGAAGCGCGCTGTTCCCTTCGGGGTTGGAAGCTCCCTTCAGGGAAATCGGGAAGCGTCCCTTCGGGGTTCTCTTCGGAGGGGGAAAGGAGGAGCGATTCTCTCGCGGGTTCCCTCCGAAGAAGAAACGGGGGGGGGGGGAGACCCCCGCAAAGCGGAGGGTTTCATCTGGAGAGAATCAGGAAGAGTAGGTAGACGTAGGAGGAGTGCTTTCTGTCCTCCGGAGCCTTCCTGGCTTCACAGGGTGCCCCCTCCCGGGGTACCCCCTATAGCTTGAAGAGTCACACGCATCCTCGGGTGGTAAAGAGCCTCTTCAGCCCTACGAGGGCGAACGGTTCTTGATACTCATAGGACTTCAAAAAGGGAGAAGGCCCGACAGAAAAGAAAAGTGAAAAAAAAAAAAAAGAAAGAAAAAAGCAAAGCTGGAAGGAAAACAGCGAAAAGAGAAGAATTTTCGCCATCTTCGGGAACGCGCATGAGCATTTGCAGGGCGATGTTTTGCGAGGAGAGACGTGGGGCGTCACGGCAGGCTGCGGTGGACGCGCATCGCCCTGGCGTTTCCCGAGTCTCCCGTCTCGAAACCGGGAGCGCGTGCTGCGCTGAAGATTCCGTCCAGCATCCGAGGGATCCGTTCATGCGAAAAGGATAATCCACCTATTTCATGATCTATTCTTTCGCCATGTTTGTCCTTCAGCTTAGTGGACCCTTGCTGGGCTGCAGACTGGGTACTCTCGATCGCGGCGACGGGCAACCCTCTTGTCGCAACGGTCCCGCGTGACCTGTGGACCGAAGGCCGCCCCCTGATGTGTTAAAAGGATGGCAGAGTCCAATGCGAAAATGCTTGGGAAAACCCCAAAGGTTATCTTCCTCTTGCAGCATTCAGCATCGCGAAGAGGGGGCCATGTGACAGCAAGAAGAGATAGGACGTGACATCAGCTTGCTTGTCAATCAACGGCCGCAAAGCAGAGGTTGTGTGAGTGGGATGCGTGCTCGGGAATCTTGAGATAATTTGAAAGGCTACAGAATTGCCTAGGGACTTTGTCGAGCTCCCAAGATGGTCGCGAAGAAGGGACCAAGTTTTCTGAAGCCAAGAGAGCGGATCTCGTGCAGCGGACTCTCTGCTGGAAAATTCCAACGGCGCCTCCATTTTCAAGTCGCAGTCTGAGGCTCTATGCGGCGCACGAATCGGATGCAGCTCAGAGCATCCGCAAACTCACATGGATCGTTCCCCGCCTTGTGTTGCTCAAGTGATGGAGAATGAGCTCGAGACCCAGATTGTCCTTGAATATCCGCATAGGCTTGCCCGTGAGGTACATCCCACGTCCTGGAATCGTCTTCCCCTTGACAACGTGCTGGTGCAAGATCTGGAAGCTGGAGAATGCAAGCAGGATGGCACGGAAAAATCCTGCGAGACCCTCGTCTCAATCTAGGCATCTGGAAGAAGCAGTTGCGCAGGTGCCTCGCCGCACCGATGCCGTCACTGGGACTCGCGAAACGCACGCGGATCAAGACCGAGAGACGAATCGGCCCGGCGTGTGACCTTCTTTTGTCCCCGGTTTGGCCCCCACCTGCCCCGATGCCGCTTTCACCTTACAACTTGCTGAACGAGATTGGTAGGTTTCTGGACCAAGACAGGAACGAGGCAGCACCCGACAGCAATCCATTTGCCAGAGGTCGAGGAGAGCCTTCGAAAAAATCTGGCACGGTTCCTGAAACTCAGAGGCACTCGGTTGACACCCGATCGGCACCAGTGAGTGGTGGTGATGGACTGTGGTGACAAGCTTTACGACGCGACCAGACGTAGCAGGCTGAGGGAAGAAGCAGGCAGGCACAGAGGAACACCGTCTCCGTGATCAGCCAGGAAGCTGCTTCGAGTTCTTGCCAGATGTCTCCGCCAGGTTGAGAGCTCCCTCCGATTCCGGGATTTTCCTTTGTTTTGGCTTTCTCTTCTTGCTCACCAGGAGAAGAGTGTTGAGGCATTTTGCTTGAGCATCCAAGGTGGTTTGGAGACTTTCAGTGCCACCCGAAGATTCGAGATCTTATTCGTAATCTTCTCTTTTGGATGCTGGTCCGAAGATTTTTTTTTTTTTTTTTTTGCATATCAAAGAGATAAGGGAATGACTGACTCGAGCTATTTTTAGAAACTCTGGGAAGAAAGCTTTGGGAAAAGACAATGTGAGGTTCGTGAAAAGAAATTTGCCGGTCCGAGATGCTATTAAAAGATTCAAAAGATTTGCATCGAGGGCAAGATTTAAAAGGGATTCAAACGTAATGAGCGCTCCGTTGCAAGTCCATTAATATAAAACAAAAAAAAAACTTGGAGAGGATTCAAGTATCGAGAGAATTCTCGTAGACAGGCTGCGCACGGGCGCAGCCTTCTACGAGAAGCGCAGTCGGTAAAGCTAAAATCTTCGTCTCCCGTGAACTACCACCTGGGATGGGCGAAACGATCCTCTGCACCACGCCAGGTCCGGACGAGTCCGGAATCTCCCGGACTGAATGCCTTCAGAGGAAACGGGTCGGTCGTTCTACTTCGAAGGGAACGTGCTCTTCCCGGGGTTCTGGGAGATATCGTCCACGTAACTATCGTCATCAGTGACTGCCAGGGAATGGTCGTACGGGAGTGAGCCACCTAGTTCTGGAGGGAAATTTCCCTTCCGGAGATGGCAAGCTGCTATGGAAACCGGCACTTGGATCCGATCCTGCATCACGTAGGCAAAGAAGGGTGCGGTTCATTCTCTAAACCTCCTGCACGAGCAAGGAGGCTGTAACCGGGAATCTTCCAGAGGGTTCCCCGCAGCCCTCTTCTCCGGGATGCTTCGGGGCGTGCAGACGCGAGGAGGCGCCACGTGGGGAAGAGCATGGCCCCGGAACCGAAGGCCTTGCCTCCTCTCTCGCCTGCAGCAGGGCTGTCGGAAGCGACCGGCTCGTGTTCCACGCTCAAGGCGGTGCCCGGTGTATGTGATGGTGGTCAGACAACAACCCTCTGTGCCGTTGCCAGTGTGCTGTGAGAGCGGTGGTCCATGCTCATTCCACTGTCACCTAGCGACCATCTGGTCCTGCTGCTGCTGCTGCCGCTTTTCGAGTGGTGTCCTGACAGCAGCACAGGTTCGAAGTCCAGCCCCGCGAGGGAAGGAAAGGGTCAAGGAGAGCTGAATTCCTGACCCCCTACGTTTGCACCGGAAGGAAAAATCCCGGAGTCATGCTGAGGGCGGCGTGCGCAAGAGACGAACGGAGTGGAGCCGCCCTCCTGGGAGGAGAAGCGTGAGCGTCAAGGCTGCTCGCTTTCTCGAAGGAATCCCGGAAGATCCTGGAAGAGGGGGAGGAGGAGGAGACTCCCGTTTATCCCGGGATTCGTTCGGCGGAGCCGGAGAGAAGCCATCCGGAGTTTTTCCCACCCCTTCCCCGAGAGGGGCTGCCGCTCCCGAGCAGCTGCATCTCAGGATTCCCGTTTTCGTCCGAGCGGCTTCGGAGTGAGGGGACGACGATTCTCCCTTTGAGAAAAGGGGAGAGGAGGGGGAGAGGAACAAAGCACGAGGGAAGAAGTGGGAGACTGGTCGCGAGCTGGGTCTGCAGATCATCAGGGAGGGTTGCAATTTGCTCCCCATCTTTTTGCTCCTGCTGCCTCGATTGAATACGAGGGAGCTCAAGAGCCGGCAAAGAATAACCATCCCGTTCACGTCCGTGCGTTGCCATAGTTCTTGGCCGGGGAGCGCGGCGGAAAACAAGTTTTTCCCCCTTCTCCTGGACCGGTTTAATCCCCGTATTCCCTTCCAGAGTTTGTCCCTACGTATCAATTATTCAAAAGCGAAAAAATCCAGCACAGATCCACAGATTCATATCGGCTGCCTGCGGATCTTCGCACAACAATGCGATTGGTCGGATCCACGGTCGATGCTCCACGGACGCAGCCTCGCACGCGCCTCGATCCTTCCGCGCCACGTGCTTGCCTCCCCTCTTTCCTTTCCGTACTTCAAATCCGAGATGCGAGTGTGAGCGAAGCGGGGAGCACCTCCTTGCGGGGGGAGAAGAAAGGGGGAGGAGTAGCGGATTGAGGCGGGAGATTCTCCTCCCCTTTCCCTCCTCTCTGCGGCAAGGGGTCGTTGCTTTCCGGACGGTCTTGCGGCTGGACGAGTTTCCCTCCGCGTCCTGCCTGAGGCTGGCTCCCCATCGGGTACAGAGGGAACTCTCGGGTGGGTCGTAAGGAGGAGAAGGAGGAAGAGGCGAGCACGGAGCTCCGGCCCCACGCTGGCACCCCCTCCTGCCCGCCTGCGCTCTCTTGACTCTTCACCCGACAGAGGCGTACCCTCTCTGCCCGACGGTCTTCTGGGAGGTCGGAGACGTCTGCTCCGCCACGGGAGATTTCCGTTTCGAGAAGGGGCGGCTTCTTCTCGAAGGCCTCGAGCACCTGCCCTCGGGGCTGGTCTCGGAGAGATCTGCCTCTACAAGGTGCGCGGCGGTTTCTTTGGGGTCAGGGTAGGTCAGTCCCCCTCCTTCCAGTGCAGGAAGCGCTCCCTGCTGCAACTGAGGAGGGATGCTGCTGCTAGTCCTCCACGCCTTGCCCTTCCGGCGTTCCTTCCGCCGATGCCGGAGGCGCAGCGAGTCCCGTCGGCGTTCCTTCCTCCCTCGGGAGGACCGGTGGTCGCTCCGGCACGCCTATAGGTAGGAGGATCCGGGAGATCCCTCTCAAGAGAATGCGGAGGGGGAGGGAGAACTCATCTCGTGACTCCCGAAGGGTACCTGTTCTCCCGTTCGCCTTCTTCGCCCCTCCTAGCCCCGCTCGCTGACTTCCCGCTCTTGCTTCCCGCTTCGGAGGCGAACGGGGTTCGCGGCGCGATCTGCCAGCGCAGGGAGGGCCACCGGACGGACGTGTTTCCCGGAATACCCGGTGGCGCGTCTTGGGTGGGTCCGCGGGCTACGAAGGCACAAGGACAGACTCGGAGGGATCTCAGAGGGATCCTCTCGCCTCTGTCTTATCCGTACCTGCCCTCTCGTCCCGAAAGCGCCCGATGAGGCCCGGGATGCCTTCTGGAGACCTGAAAGAGTGCGGGACCCTCCCGGCGTCGCGCCGCGCAGCCTCCGCGTCCCCCTTCCTCGCTCCCGGGATGGAGACAGAGAATGGATTCCCCTCCTCCCTGAGAGGAGCCCTCAGGCAGATCAGGGGGGTACCCTCAGCTGAAGAGGGGAGGGGTTTCGCTCAGCCCCTTCCCTTCTTCCGCCGAGCAGGGGCGGTCTCTCCTACGCCTCCGCGAGGGAAAGGTCGCCGTCCCTTCCAGAATCCACGGCGCGCGCGCTATCCCGGGGCTGCACTACTGGGAATCCCTGGAGTCGCTCTTCCCTCACTCCCGGGCGGGAGGTACCGCCCTCTTTGCGGTTAGTTGCTTCTTCAGCCGAGGAGGCGCACATTGGCGCTGCCTCCTGATCGACTGAGGTGAGGGGGCTCGTCGGGGAACGGAGGTCGACCTCGAGCGGCGGAGAGCCAAGACAACGGAGAGGGATCATCGATGGGCACCCCTCCTTTCCCCTCTCTTCCTTTTCTCTTGGAAGGAAGGGGGGGGGGGACGGAAGGATGCTTGGCATCTACCGCTCCCATCCTCGTGCGGCGGCGCCGCAGGGCGTGGACCTCGGGAGGCCATCCCTTCCACCGGGGAAAAGGTGGGAGGGGCGTCCACACTTCCCCTCCCTTCCTTCCCGGAGCGAGCAAAGGACGGCCATGGGAGGGGAGCCGGGAAGGAGGGGTTCCCCGCGATGGTGTGGGACGAGCCCCGAACGACGCCAGGATTATCTGGGGATCCGATCGGACGCCCGGGAGGGGGGGAGGAAGGGCGACGCTCTCTCTCATCGAGTCGCAGGGAGATTTGGGAGGGTTTCGGGATCGTGGGGGAAGGGGGAGGAGAGACGCGGATTCGCCGGCCCACGTCCCGGTTCTCCACTTTCTCCCACCCCCTATTCCACCCCCGTGGGCGCGTCTCAGCAGTGCTGCACACGTGACCTCCGGCGCGACGTCCTCCCTGCCCCGCTTCCCCTCGGAGGAGGGGCCGACGGATGGGGAAGTTTCTCGCCCCCACTCCACCCCACCCCGCCCCTTCGCGCGCGTCGCGTTCTTTCCCTCCCTCCCCTTTACACTGGGGGGGGGGGGGAGGCAGAAGAGGGGTGGGGGAAGCGGGGAGATAAAAGGGGAGGAGCCTCGGACGGACGCTCCCCTCCCCTTCCCCTGCTGTCGTGGGCGCCGAGCCCCTTCCTGACGCTTATCGACCGCGTGGCTGCTGCCTCTCGACGGCGCTGCCACCTCTCGGAGGTGAAGGGCGCGGGGAAGGGAAGGAAGAAGAGGGGGGCGGATGCAGAAATCGAGACGCAGTGTCGGAACCCGACCCCGAAGACAGGGTGGGGACAGGCGAGGGCGCGCCGTCCCCCGGCAGGGCAGCAGCTCGTCGAGGATCCCCTTTAGGGGTAGGAAAATGAAGGAAGGGGAGGAGGAGGGAGGGAAGGAGAGGGGGGGGGAGGAAGGGGAGAATCCCTCGAGGCGCAACTGATGCAACTTTTCCCTTCTTTCTTTGCAGAACCTGAAGAACCAGATCATGACGACCATCGTCTGGGTCGAGCAGGTAGGCCACGGGGCATTCCTGCTCCCACCCTCTTCCCTGCCCCTTCTCTCCCCTCTCCCCATCCGGCCCTGCCCACTGGGCCTCCCTCGCCTTCCGCAGGCGTCTCGGCGGCGCTGGGTGCAGAGCTCCTCCGACCGGTCGGGCGCGCAGTTGTGACGGCGGCTCCCCCGCTCGGATCCACCAGCAGCGGGGTGGCCCGCAGGGAGTGTCCACGATTCGCCTCCCCTTCCCTCCCCGACCCCGAAAACGGACGCCCTAAGACGGTTCCTTGCGGCGCTCCGGGGAACCAAGGCTACGGGAAATGGAAAGGCGATGAGCGCTCTTGGTCAGCCATCTTGGTTTTCTCGGCCGGACGACTACACCCGATGTTCCCTTCCGCATTCCCTTTTTTCCTCCTCTCCAGAGTTTTTTTTGTTTTCCTTTCCCTCTTCCCCCTCCCTTCCGCCCTCTGGACTTGCGTGAGTGTCACCAGGAGCGAAGTGAGCCGGAGACTGCACTCCGCCGCTCGCGCCGGGGGCAGTGGCCGAAAATCCTCTGTTTCCCGTCTCCTCGTGGCTCGTGGGTGGGCAAAATTTTCGGTCCAAGGGTACTGCTTATCGGGAGTGCTTCTAGGCAGTGATCCACGGGGCTTCACTCTCGAAAGAAGATCGCTGCGCGTCAGGAGGAGGTTCGTTCGCGCCGCGGGTGGAGGCGACCCACGCGCCTCCTTGGCACTCCACTGCGGCGCCGGTCGTGGAACGGCACCACGGAACACGGCAGCAGCCGCTTCCGTGGCTTCTGGCTGGAGCGAGCGGTTCCTGCGGTGGGAGGAAGCGTCTCGATAGCCCAGCACGCGTTCAGAGGGAGCGCTGAGCGTCAGCTCTCGGTCGTCGGTGGCGCTGCTGAGTCCGCCAGGTCACGCAAAGTGCGCCGGAAAAGTTCCTTCGTCGGTCCTGCGATCCATGCGCCCCCTCCCCCTCCATCTGCGGAGCGCCGCGGCCGTCGAGGAGACGGCAGCCGAGGGAAGCTCCAACAGCACTGAGCGGAGGTCACGCTGCGGGCTGGCGCCACCTCGTCAGCGCGTCGGTTCGAAACGCCGACCTTCTTCCGTCGCAGCACCTTCCGTTCGCAGTCTCCTCTAACCTGAGAGAGTCATTTTTTCCATTCGATTCCATGCGGAACGCCCCCCTGACATCGAATTGCCTCAGGCATCGACAGCCTCTGCTCGCGAGATTTCTCTATCCCACTAGCTTCCGTCGCATCTCCACCCCTCCAAAAAACCGCGTGTTTTCTATAATGTTCTTTGCAAAAAAAAATGAAAAAAAACTTTTCCTCTGTTGGAATACGAATTTTCTCCATCTTCTGGTGCCACCTCCAAGCTATGCGCCATTTGCTTGCTCTTTCGGCCGGACCTTGTCTTTTTCGCATGCCTCACCTGCACACGGTCGGTCCTTTCCCGGGAGGCTGAGCACCGCAGCTCACTCCGGGCAAGCGGAAAGCTCGAAGGTCCAGAGGGTGCAGCATTCGAGTCCACCTCTGTTGGGAATTTCTCTGGAAGTGTTCTTTTCTTCTTCTTCTTGAAAGTGTTCCTTGCATTTTCCTGACCCTTTCCATGAGATAGCCTTCCACGGTAGCAACAAGGACGGGAATATCAGCATCTGCTTTTTCCTCTTTACGGATATCATGCAGCGGTGATGAAAATTTCTGCTTTGCTGAAAATGATTCATCAGGAAGGAGTCAAATCTTCAAGGAGAGGCTGAGATTATCCGGCGAAATTAAAAGGCGAAGATATTGATTTGCAGAAGAACTGGGCAGGAAGCAAAATCGTCCCTGGATAGAGTCCCGTAAATGAGGTACCATCTGTTTGCATCATCTTTTCGTCAGTAATATCATAATATATTAAGCCAGAGGAATCTCCGCTCACTGAAATTCAATCAAGTCGACCACGTGAATAACCACATCAGGTTCGAGGAATCACCTGCAGATCAGAACGCAGGGAAAATGAGACTCGTTGGGACTTTTCTCGAGGAAGGATGCCGCCGCTTCCAATCTCCCGGTCAGCCATCGTGACACCAGCTTCCGAAAGCCTGGTGACGCTCGCTGCTGTCACTCCATTATCCGTCCATGGAAAACAAAGACAACAAAAAGTTATCTCCTTCCTTTATGATTCTGGAGAATTATCGATCTGGGGAAAGTGTTGTCCATCAGCTGTTTGGAAGATCCGCATCGAGTGTTTCTGCAGTATGCTCCAGCCGTCTGCCAGATTCTGATACCCACATCCTTGGAAACCACACTGCCAGTGGCTTTTAGCGATCCGAGCCGCAGGTTTGGACTCACGTCGCATTAAGACATCTGAAGGAATGGCATCGATACTAATGCATCGCAGCATGCATCAGTATCGGTAACTATGGCTGTTAAAATGAATAACCACAAAGAGTACGTCTCGAGTGTGTTTCGAACCGGACATCCGGTAGCCGTTAACACAACTTCAGATACAAATGTCAGCATTTTTAGAAGACAAATGGTTCCATTCAGCCACGGCGTTACCATGCGCCCATCTTTGGCGACGTCAGTTCCATTTTCATCGAGAGGACCGAAGTTTTCGCTTAAAAACTTTGCACAGACAAAGCAGAGCTGATGAAGCTGCTGCAGAACGTGCAGTGAAAGCACGAAGAGAAACCGGGGGAATCACTGTAATGAGAACTGACAGCGGCAAGTAAATGAAAACTTGTGGATCAGGATGAGGCATACTTTGGACGGCAGCAAGATCCATAAACCCCCGAACTTCTACGAATCGATGTTTATGAATTGCAGCTCACGACCAAGCTTCCAGACGGAGTTGCCAGTTGCTGCTGGCAGGGTTGTTAGTCAAGCAAGAGGGACAAAAATCATCGGCTCGTTGTGGACCGCTCGATCAGCAGGATTCTCCTCGTGTCCAGATTTCAAAGGTGGAACTCATCAGCAGAAATTCATTGGATGACTGGAAAATGGGTGCTCAAGCCTCATGTGTGTGACAGGATCCGCATGGAGCAGCTTCTTTTCTCTGGCGAAAACACCACCTTGCGAGGAAAAAAAGGGAAATTGGGCGGTAGGGTTTTCACTTTGGTGGCTGCTTTCTGGAAGATGCCTGCTCTGCTTGCAGTATCGATTACGGTGCCAGCATCTGATGCTCAAGTAACTCACCAAACGGATTCCCTAATAGCAAAAAAAAAAAAAAAAAATTGAGACAATGATATGTTTGCGTCTCATGAAGATGCGAAATCTCAAGCGTGATTGAGTTCTGATAGGATCCAAAATATCCTTTATTGAAAAGGGAAGTTATCGGGGTGTATCCACAGAGGAACAGAACGGATAAACGGTACTTTAAGAAGAGTATCAAAAACATTTGGAACGCATCATTTTTTTTTGCCATGCCATTTTTGAAAATGAAGACCAATCTTGGAATGTCCCTGGAAGTCTTCGAACTAAAACTGAGAAGTTTCATTTGTTTCCTGAAATAATTGACCACCTGAGTGATGCATGAGTTCAAATGGAAGGAGACCCAAGTCCATACCGAACAGCACATTTTAATAAATACGCTCGTCTTGGCATCTAAGGAAGCTGGGTGCCAGCAAACTAGGAAAAGACAGTTGGATCGACTTCTCAGGGACGTGTTCGCTCCCGCTGCTGGCAGTTTGATCGCCTCAGAGCACAAGGACTGTGAGTTGCGGTCAAATGGATTTACGAGCAAAAGATCTGCAGAGATGCTGTAGCTGCAACGCAAAGCAAATTACTGGGTGCTCAAACGGATGCTCGAATGGATTCCGGAAGCAGTGTCGCTGAACCAGAACGGCGACTGTTTAGACTTTTCCATTTACTGCTTTCTCAGTTTCCGAGAGGAATCTCCACCGCTTCTTCTGCCTGTGACCTGGAAATGCAGAGTTCGAAATTTCTGTAGGCGTATTTTCTCTCAATGCAAAGAAGAAAAAGAAGAAGAAAAAACCAGAATAGAAACGATCGTGCATCTTGCTGATTATTCAGTTCACGAACGCTTGATTTGGAAGCTTCTCGGTGAAAGATTGTAGAAGAGCATCCAAGAGACACCAGAGAAGAACGAATGATTCATGGAAATAAGTAGCTGTGCTTTCGTTAAGCGCAAACGAAACTGCGAGAACCTGTTGAGTTTCGAACGATCGATGAAGAGCAGCTTACAAACGGAGTCGGGAATTCGATCGAGAAACAGGAGAGTTTCGTGTTTGTCAATTCCTACATGCAGCCCCGGATTTCATCGTTCTGGTGGAAACACCTCAATCTCTCAAGGTGTCGATTAATCCCTGCGTTCAGCGTTGCAATCCAAATGGTGCAGCTACCAGACATCCCCCCTCCCCCTTCTTCAAACTGTACAGTCACCTTCTTCCCCGTATGTTTGGGAGGAACAAGAGCCATCCATATGCGGGTCAAAATAGTTGCCACCATGATGCGCAGTCACTGTGATAGTTGGAGTGAGACAGGGATTGACTTTCTTTTCACGGTGATGATGCTCATGTTCTTTTCACGATCAGGTTTGAAGAACATGCGGTGCACGATGTGGCGTGTGTGTGTGTTATTTCTTATGCGAGCGCGCATGTAATCAAGTAAATCTTGAATGTGTGATTTCCTTACGCAGTTACGTCCTAGACACGCATGTTCGTCGCGTACTTATCCCCTGTACATACTCCCTGATAGCACGAGCGTACGGTGCTGTGCAATCAAAATAATACTTGGCTTCGCTGATGCATGCGGCGCTAACAGCAAGTGGTCACCAAGCAGATGTAAGTGCAGATCATCTTGAAATCATAGGATTGGAAGAATGATGCCTCAATCGAAGTAATAGGAAATTGCATCCTCGAAGCGACCATCCGTGTCTCGGTTCGTGGAATCGCCCTTAGCCGTCACTGTCGCTTCGCGGACTTTATAGAAAGCTCCATGTGAGTGGTCAGGACAGCAGTATCATAAAATCAGCATATTGCGGAGTGTGCTTGCAGCAGCAGGGTTGAGAGATGTATGATCATGTGAGCTGCTCCGGCGTCGACACAGGGCTTCCATTTTTTGTGCTGTGTAGCAATCTTTCGCGCTAATGCTGTGTCTGCAGCAGATATGCTCTTCCACCTCTCTCAGTCATGGGTGTTTTGCACCTGTGCACGCAGTCCCCGCGGTTAAGGGAGAGTTTTCCCACATTCCGTGGAACGTGGACTAAGCTGGAGAATACCTGGGAACGGTCAGCCAGAAGTGTTTCCATATGGTGTTCCCATAAGATTCTCTCCATTCTTATGAGACGATTAATAAGTATTCCCATAAGGTGCTTTGAGTGAATGCGCCTCATCACGAGCACTTGGTTTTGGTGTTGGAGCAGTTATATCGCAACTCCTAAGGGTACATCACCTTGGGATGTATCAGTTCTAGCTAAGCACTCTACACTCCTATGTACCTGTTTGTACAAACGCAAATGCGTATAATCATAACGGTAGGATTCACGAATAACGTGAGATTTCCGTTTGAGTAGTAGCGGGTGCTGATTAAATATCCGTTTCTGGTGTTAGTCAAATAGACGCAATTTATTGGGTGTGGGAACTCATGCACGACGCAGGAATCAGCTAGTTTTTGTACACTTATTTATCCAGTCAGTAAAACTGCCTTTATGTCATGGAGCTACTCAGCATGATGATGAGCTATGAGGTGGATGAATTCCACATTCTGAGGTGAAGAGCGTGGTGAATCAGGTTTTCACTATGCTCCTCTGATCATCAGAGCTGCTGGTAGCGCGTCTTTTGTTTGTTTCGATGCAGAATTTTCAGCTTATCCAACATGCGCAAAATTGCGTTTCGCTTGCATTCTGTACGAAAAATCGTCTGCTACGTGATTTTCAACGATGGCCGGAGGCAACTCCCTCGAGAAGACCTGTCGGAGGTCCGCAAGTGCCTCTGCGTGCCGAGCGAAGTGACTCTTTGCAAGCCGAAGTGAAGCGAAGGCTCGCGTGATTTCACTCTCAATTCCGGGTGATGGACACTTCGAGTCCTCTCTAACCGTCATTTTGAAGTGTCTCAGAAAGGATGGTGCGAATAAATTACAACTAAAAATGGAGGTTTCCCTTCGGGGAGGGAGGTGTGTGTGCACCCTTCCCATCTCCGGAAACTTAAAATCGTTGAAAAGTATTCGAGCCTGGGGAGATGAAGTTGCGCAGAACTTCAAGAGAAATGCATCATTTACATGTGAATGCGTGGCTTCGATGAGAGACCATTGAGCTGCCTTTCGTTTCGGGCGGGTATTTCCTGGTTGCATTTTCCATTCCCATCTCACCCTTCAAAACAGCTATTCAATCCTTTGACGGTCTTGAAAAACATATTCCAAGATTTTGTCGATCCTAGATAAGTAAGTGGTTCAACAGGGAGAGAAAATCAATGCGTGCAATTAGCGTTTGTTGATGCTAATGGTGATCTGGTAATGACTCAACATTCTTGAAGTAATTCTTTTAAATTTACAAATGATACATGAGGCCCTAATGCTCATCGCACGTGACTGCATCTTGTTTCGGGTACCCCATATCCATTCCAGTCAATTAAGAGTTGATTAAAAATGTTATCAGAAACAATTTGGAGTACTGGGAAACGGAAAATCCAAGCATAAGGCACTGCTGCCTAACGTTCTCATTGGAGGGCTTCGTCATCGATGACGTCAGCTTTATAACTTGTTTGTTCATGAGCGGACGTGTACGTTTTAATATTGGTGTAAGCCAAGACCAAAGCCCATGCTGATAAATTCCCACACTGCCTCACTATATATTGGAAAAAAAAAAGAAGAGGAAGAAGCATACACTATGTTTCTGAGATGTCTATTGCCTGGATGATGGAGATATCCTGGATAGGTGACTCGCAGCATTTGTCAAAACGAAACTTCGTTTCACAAGATGTCGGTCTCATGTTCTCCTCGCTCTCACAAAACAAAGGGATGATGTCCTTATCCTCGCCATCCTGTTCTGCGTGATGTATAAGATCTTGAACATTAATTCCGAGATTTTAATTTATGATGGATGCTGGAGCAAGTCCGGAGGCATCGCTGCAGACTTGGGTTCCGATGGCGCTTCGAGAAGTTTTACTAGTTCCTGCATTCGCTTCATGATCACGTCTTCGGAAGGATAAGATCGGAAGAAACCTCTCATTCCTTTGCCTTCTCGAAGAATCCGTGAGTCACTAGTGCCAGCAGGTGTGCCATGTTTTTATAGGCATTTGGAAATGTTCTGCACTCGAGCAGGAATGGGTAGAGTGAATTTGGGATGCACGCCGCGATGGTTTTTCTCCCCCGCAGCCATCGACCAGTCTTTCCCGAGAATCGGGCCTTGATCTTCTGGAGGTGATAGAAGCGTTTACGTGTTATGTTGACAGTAGGCAACCTCATGCCTCACATTCATCATTGATCCGAGTGTATTAATGAGCGCGCTTTCGTCCAAAGCAAAAGCAACCAACTCGGTAGGCAAAAGTCTTAAAGTTGACTTTTGCAATCAGCTTGTCCGTTGGAGAGATAAATTACTGTCGGTCTGTTTGATTGGGTATGTAGTGAACCCTCCTTCGATTTTCTCCATTAAATCCATTAGCAAGTAACTACTCGTAGTTACTTACAGGTTGATTAAGAAACGTGAAATTCAATCAAATTTTGTTTTGCCACGTGAATATCCAGGACGAAAATCGTGCACGTTCACTCATTGTGAGTTCATGTTCGTATGGATGGAACTTCCCGGACACGTGGACGTCACAAGTACGCCAAAGTGGTGTTGAGATTTTGGGGAGGAAAGTTCCAATTCTACAGAGGTGGACTTTTGCATTCGTTGTCATTCTAACATCTGCGCTGTCTGTTCATCGTGTATGTCGAGTCCCTATAGGCATTTGAAAACAGGAAGTTCTTTCCTGAGGCTAACAGTGTTATGGAGGGGATCCTGCTTTTTACTGACTGTCACACCATATTGAGGAAACCATTGGGTTCAGAACAGCAAACACGCGCTGTTAGGTTGATGATGATCAATTTACGTGTGTACTATGACTACAGAATCAAATCACTCTCTGTATACAGATACGGTCTTCTGATCAAACGATCTGTTACATGTTTGTTTTTTGTTTTTTTTCAACTGATTCCGAACATCAAGCCATTTGTCAGTCATCTGCGAGCTTCAGGTGTTTGTTAGTTTTGACTTTAAGCAGATCGGAGTTAACGAAGTTTGGCTAATGATCATCTGTTGATACAAGGCAATTCTGCCAAGTGCAGTTCTGCTCACTTTGATCGAATGAGGACGCAATCCCATTTGGTTGGGAATGAGGATTCACCTGCTGATGGGGATAAACACTGGTAGTTATAAAATACTCCAGCTGCTCCAGGGGAAAACGCCATTTGGAAATCTGAAGTGACGAATTACGTTTGCATGCCAGGATAGTGCACCTTGGAAAGCTTTTTCTTTATGATCCATTGTGTCAATTTCCAGGAGTCTTCAGAATAAAAGGGTGGCAACTACTCTTTCACATTAGGTACCACAATAGGAAAGCGGTATCCGCTATTTCATGTTGAGTGTTCTCTTGTTACGAGCCTGCCTTGGCTGTAGAAATCTTTGTGCGTGTGTTTTGAAAAAAAAGGAAAAGAGAAAGAACTTCCTCTTCCGATGATTTCTTCATGTAAGCTGGATTGACCACACCGTTTCGTAAGAAAGGTGCTCAAATCACAGACATCATTTTTTCTCAGGAATGGAATGACTACAAGCTTTCGTGGGACCCAGAAGAGTATGGAGGTGTGGAATCTCTTTATGTTCCTTCTGAACACATTTGGTTGCCTGATATTGTTCTCTATAATAAGTAAGTACATCTTCCATCCCTATCGTAATTTTATCGATCAAAAACAAAGATTAGGAGGAGATTACGTCGTAATCTTGTTCTTGTTGTTGTTGTTGTTGTTGTTGTGTTTTTCCTCTTGCCAAGAAAGTCGATAGAATTCTCTCGTTTTCCGCCGAAGATTTCTGACATGCTAAGAAAGAGCGCAACCAATTCATCTGTCGGAGCAACCAAGAGTATCGTAGGGAAATTCGGTTTTGCACAAGCAAATTCTGGAAGAGGACTAGGGACTGGCAGCCCGCTTCGCAACTTGAAACCGTTGTTTATGGGATGGTCCGACTAAGTCTAGAGATCGTGCTCTCCGTCTGCTTGGAAACGAGAGAGCAAATAAGTATCTGTTGAAGATTGATATCAAAGACCGAGTTCCTTGCTATGGTGCTTCGAAAACAGAATCCGTGACAGTGATTTAGGTCACCTCGGCGGATGTGTCCACGAGGTCCGCCTCTGATCACTGGATTTTCTGAGCACAAGAACTTTCTAAAGCTCCAGTTTTCTTGGAAACATCGAGACCGATAGACTCGGGACCGGGAGAGATGTGATCAGGCAGAGAGAGATCTCATCCATCGACATGCTGGATGTCGGGTTCTGGTGTTTCCATCGTTTCTTGTTTCATCCCCCATCCGCCAAAATTCTCACTTTCATGATACAATTCCATGGGGAGTGAAGATTTCGAAATTTGAGATCGAATGGCTGCTGCCTCGGAACTTTGCTTCCATGGATCGATAGCAGACCAGAGCAGCTTCCTTTCTCTTTATTAGTCTTCTCCCACCTAACTTCATCTACATTCGAGAATACACAAAGGAACTCGTCAGTGTCTCACGCCCTTCTCTCTTCGTGGAGCTATGGGAGCTGTGTTTCTGCATGCAACATGCTGCTGCTGCTGCTCTGGCATTCAGATTCCAACAGATGCAGTCTGTCGTTCCGTGTTCATTTCCCATGGAGTGCAGCTTCGGAGTCCCAACGTCCGCTTCCTGAAACGACTGCGGCGCCACAACGAAGGAATTCATAAAAGTGAAGAAATGGAGTCTTTTATGACGAAACGAAGGTGGGAGGAAACGGGAGAGGAAAGATGCATTCCTACCAGCGAGAGCATATTATATCTAATTTTCCTTTCAAGAATGGACCAGGGGAAAGTTTGCGAAGCGCGAGAAAAAATACTGACCGGAAATGCTGTGGGAACACCTGGTCCTAGACCATAAACGACGCGGTGTTCTGTTATCTTAAGACGAGAACAGCATCATTGCACGCGATATCTGCCTCTGTTCGCGGAAATCTCAGAATGGAAAATGTTGCAGTGGTTTCCAGAAAAAAAAAAAAAAAAACTTTCGACGACAAGACCACTCTGACAAAGAGTAACCACACCAACTTCATAACCTCTATTGGGGCAATCGTGATGCTTTCTGGCCATAATCTGAGGAATGCATCGGATTCGTAAGATGCTCCAACAAAAGTACAGTGATAGCGCAATGAGAGGGGGACCAGGAATGCGATCAGAGGAGGAATTTGTCTTCGTGATGATGAAGTCAAATTTCAGAACGAGAAGCCGGACAAGAATCCCTACAGCTCCTTATCTGATGGCTGCTTGCTCTGCACCACAGGCTCGGGATGGCTCGCAACTCTAGGTCGCTTTACTTTAATGGCTTTATCAGGCCATGCATCCATCCCCGATTATCTTTGAAAGGATTTCTTACTACAAGGTTTTACGGCTGATTCTAGGGATTTATTCCATGCCCCACACTTTATTAAAGCATGGATACATTACTTATTTGCGTCATCCATGAGTCCAATGATGCCATGCTTCAGGTTTCAATGTCAGAAGTTTCATGAGAGGTTTTCCTCCATTTAAATTTTTACTCCATCCCTTCCCCTTCCAGAGGTCGATATGCATATGTGCATACCTGTTTTTCCTGTGCGAGTCACTACGTACTACGTGCGTTCTCTCGCCTGAGGGTGTGGTCTGACGTTTCTTCACGAGCAAGCGAGTGCTGCGTCCGGGGTACGAACGCAGTGTCAGTGCTTACTGCCTGCGTCCATTTCCAAAGCAGAAATAAGCTTTGTGGAAACAAGAAAATCTCTGGCAAACTTTCCCTCACCCCCCTCTCTCTTCCCGATAATCCTCAAAACACCAGAGTCCCTCGCTTCGACTTGCGAGTGTCGCACCGGGTTCTTTGAAGTTTCCCATCGATTTTTAATTTTCACGACGTCCATCCCAGCTTGGCTTTCTGTTTCATTAAACGTATTGTATCGTAAGTTGCGCTGACTTCCACGTAAGAAAACACATGCCGAAGCGGGTACGAAAGTTTCTTTTCAGTAGTGTGCCCTAAAACTGGGAAACAGTGTTGCCACTGAATCAGCGGAATCCTGGGAAAAGATTTTTTTTTTTCTTTCCTTTCCTCCTTGTGTGTTATGCGAGTCTGTAACGCCGGTACTACGAGGCGCTGCTTTCCTTCAGGGAACCGGTACGGTGGAGGCGCTGCATTTTAAAAATGGTGGGCGTTTGAAAAGGCCCCTTGAACTTAAAGGAGAGCATCCTGCGTCTCCTGCATCTCCTTAGATTTCGATCTGAAAAACACGCTTACTAAATGGAGGAATTCAGTTGGGCAAACTCTTCTCACTGATGTTGTCTCCGGAAGCACAACTTCGAATCCGTCATCCTCTGACCCTTCCTCGGGACAACTCTTTGCTCAGCTCCTCGATCACATGCTTGTTGCAATCCGCATGATGTGCTTTGCACATTTACCGACGAAATCGCAGAGTTCATCCGAAGCATCACTTTTGAAACCTCGACGTGTGCCGCAATGGAAATCGAACTGCAAGAGGATTGCCCATCATTCCGTTTTTCATTCACGTCACTTCTTTGAAATGATTCGCATGGCTTCAGTATCTTCTTTTCCCGTGTTTACTTCCACTGAGCCTTTTCCCCACATCCTTTGTTTCCTATGTGATGCACATACTTCTAAGAGCAAAGGAGGAAGCGAATCTCCGCTCGCTCGTCCTGGCAGCGCAGCGGGAACCGGGCTCCGACAGACAGGTCTATGAGCTTCCTAAATCAGTAACGTGTCATGCATGCTCTCTTAATTCCTAGTTTAGAGTAGAGGAGCCGGCACGGATTCTGTCTCCCAGAGACAGTACTGTGAAGAAATGTCCTTTCATTCAGCAACTTTCCGTGTGACAATCTGCGCCCGTTTTTCATACGTTTCTCGGGATCGCCTCGATTCTTTGCTTCAGCATCGCTGATCTCTTCTGTTGTTTATTGCAAATGAGCTGAGAAGGACATACGATTTCTGCTGCTTGAAAATCCTCTGCGCATTCACTCTGTCTCCTTGCCTGACTTCCTCCTTGATTCCCTTTTTCAATATCTAAAGGAGATGCACGCCTCATTAATTCAGCTTTCCTCTCGAATGCACTTTCTGTCTAACGTCTATTCCAAATTCTACGTCTATTTTGCTGCATTTAGCCGACACGACCTTCCGAGATGTGCTCACCTGGCAAAGTTTGTTCTTCAGCTATGAGGTTCTTTTCTGTCCTGAAGAGGTTCCGGGAGCAGATTCTAGTTTGTGTTTTTTAATGTTGACTTTTAGCGAATAAGAATCGATCCAACCAGTAGGCTCAGTAGAGATTTTTCTTTTTCTTGAATGCATCTAATCCTGAAAATCTGATGTCCTTTTACTCTTCTTCGGTCATCTGATTGATTGTTAAATTCCTATTTCTTCTTTACCATAACTGAGACAGATCATCAGGAAGGACTTGTCGGTTCATCACTTTTTCCATGGTTGTTCAGTACGTTTGTGTAATCACGACACTCACGAGGGTTCCCAGAAGTTTCAGTAACGGTTTCATGATGAAAGACTGCTCAACCCAGGCATACTGGACCTTAACATTTCACTACCTTTCGACGTACAGATGTGCTTCGAAGAGTCGTAAGATGGCGATCAAGAAGCACTCGCGCCTGAGTGCTTGTGTCAAGTAGTCAAACACATTAACTCTTGTGCCAGAGAAACACTCTCGCGGAAGCTGATCTCGTCTCTAATAAGACTCTCTTTCGCACTGAAACGAATCTCCTGGTAATGTAATGATTCCAAGTATTCACGGAGCTGGTGGTCTGGCAAATGAAGCCTGTAGCGCTTCGGTGTGGGACGGAAGTCCACTGGAAACGATGAGCTTGCCAAAACCTCTTCTGTATAGCTGGCATCATGGTTACTTCCTCTGAGTTTATTAGACAGCGTGAAAAGTGATGTTTGAGGTGAAGGAGTAGAGTTGACTTTTGTTGTCTAGAGGAAGCAAAGTGCCCTGTCGCGTTTTAATGTCAACGACGACTTTAGGTCAAACAGTACCGTCTGCAATGTTTCCATGGCAGGCTTCTAGTAAGCGTCATTACATGCTGTTCCCAATAGTGGTGCTGAGATTCATTCTGCTCAATGATGATAGCTTGTCATGCACCCTGATGAGCAAACATCAGCTTCTTACCAATCGCTTCAGGAGATTCTATGCAGCATCTGAAAGCCACGGCAAAGTGCTGTGATTTGCAATTGTGTCCTACAACAAAGTCAAGTGGATCGAAAGGATCGGAAAATGCTCTGATGACATTGAGACAGCTTCGTCCTCTCGAAAGCGTGATCACCCCAGTTTTCCTCGCACCTCCTTAAGCGATCCGCAGTTGATGAGGTGAACGGGAATTTGGATAAAGTCATCACCTTGACTACTCTCCAGTAGCTGAATGCCTGAGCAACAGTCCCATTTTGGTTTTTACGAATCCGATTTCATTCTGGTCCGTATGTCGTCATCCCGCACTTCTAAATCCTTTTTTGGATTTTTAGATTGCAGCTAGGCGAATCGGGGTATCGGGACCGCAAGACGTGAAAACATGCCGTAGATGATACGTAATTGCGTTTCATGCCATTCTGTTCCTCCGATCATCGCTATCATCTTTTGATAAAAACACGCAAGTGATACTCTTCGAGTTCATCGAATCCTTTGCTAAAGCGAGATCCCACAGCATCGGAACGTCAACGCCTCAGCATTTCCAAGCAGATGCAATCCAAGGCCGGGAAGATTTTTTTTTACAGGAAGCTCTCCCAAAAATAAACAAACATGTGCGTACTCAAGAGGAAGATGACAGTCAGAAAGAATGTGCAAAGATGCAGCCTTGTGAACACGCGAACGTGGTTGATCCTACTCGTAGGTTTCGTGTTCACTGTTGTAGGTCGCCAATGGAAGCAAAGAAAAAGTTGAACAAGCAATCCACCACAAAGCCCTAGTTTCTCCAAATGCGAAAAGATTCCAGAAATAGCTACTTGTGCTGGGAATGAAGGTAAAGTCCTTACGGCAATATCTGAGGAGGGAGGCACTCGAGATAAATCTTTCTATCTTGATGACGCGCATGCAAGGAAATGGGATGTGACGCCCGTGAAAGTAAAAGTGTGGAGAAGTAGATTCCTTAATTAAAAATGAGAGGAGCTTTCTTCAAACTTATAGAAAAACATTTACTTCCGATGGAAGACGGGGGGGGGGGGGGAATGATTTTTCAAGACGGGGAGTTCTGTGAAGTGGACCCACCAGTTTTAAACCGGAGGACTAATAGTTGCCGCTCTTGCTGTTAAAGCAGATGAATCAACCAAAAAAGTTCAATTCAAGAGGAGGTCATTTTCCTGGAATGAGCATAGTCACTCGTGACAATTTATAGATTCCTGTTATTCAAAAGAAGTGATTATTTGTGAGTGAAGAACTACCGATGATTCAGCCACCATTTTGATTCTGAGTAATCTTTAAAGCTGAAACGGTTCGAGATTTCCATGAAATCTCGATGTTTTCCTTGGATATGGACTGCTTCCACAATTTCACAAAGAGCTTATCCGTGTTCAAAGCAAAAAAAAAAAAAAAACTTTTGAAATCTTAGCTGAAAGTTTCCCAACTGAAAGCAGTGACGTGTCAGTGCTCAGATTTTGGGACGTCCATCCAGTGCAAACCTCCTGAAATTTTCTTCTTTCTTCGCCTCACATTTGCATTGACCCCATATCGGTAACAGTGTCAATTAAATAACCATTCAAAGACTCTCGAAGTTTCTCTACTCTTAACGAGTTTCCACGCGAGTTGGTGCTCGCTTTTTGAGATGCGATTCTTGGTGAGCACACTGTTTGCAAAATTAGCAAGGATGAGCATTAAGGATTTGTGAGTAAGGAGCCCAGGAACTTGATGCTGCATTCGACGCTTCTTTCGAGATGTCTTTTCGTGCTTTGCCGTTTGACCACTCCTGCGTTTCACAGCTTTCGGTTGGAAAGAGCGAGCAGTTTCGGCACGCAAAACAAACAACGAGGTGTTTCCGGCACAAGAGGAACCAGAATTCTTTTGCGGGGGCATTCTCCGGAACCCTTGTCTGCTGACTCCTCAGGCGAATAGTATGGACCACAAGATGAATCAGTTCTTGGGAGTTAGGACAATGACGAAGGCTGGCATTGATACGGTTCACATGGACACGATATTTAACTGGAGAGAACGTCTGAGAAGCAAATGAGACGTTCCGTCCTTGAGTTTTCTTGTTCTCAAGCTGTTTCACTAAAAGGGGAAAAAAAAAACACGGACATCGCCTTTTACGTTGATCGCGGGGATGAAGTCCTTTGTTTATGAAGTGATATGCAAAGCTAATTAAAAGGGATTACTCGAACAGAAAGACTCATTTCAGTGGACGAAAGTTTGGTACCTTGCCATGGTTAACAGAGATTCACAAGTCTGGAATTCCATTCTTTAGGGATTTACGGGAGGAACTTGTTTCATGAAGCAAAAGAAGATCATCACGCATTTGGGATGCAAAGTATATTCGGATAATTGAATACAGGATACTCCATTTTCAATACATTGCGCATTTTATCAGGATAAATAGTGCTCTTAAGGATACTTGTACAGTAGAATAACGGAGGAGGCGCAGCTTTAGCAAACCTTTCCTTGGTCCATGGAGAGAGAACTGCAACGATCAATTATAAATTCATAATCAGTGCACGTCAGAAGGATCGCAATCCAGGTTTGCTCTCTAGAGTGTGTTATAACCGCCAACGAACGATCACAGTGACGTTTCTGGACGTTTCTTGAAACGTCCAGATGCGGTGTCATGATGATTTCCCATCTATAGAAAGGGCTCTTAGTTTTCATCCACGCGTTCTGCTGACGAAACTTCACTCGGACGTTTTGATTATGCGGCTGCTGTGGAAAGTGTTCGGTGAAACTTGGGAATGAATTACTACTGGCTTTCAAGAGATTGTCGAGTGGACACGTCGTTGAAGAGGGAGAGATCAGTAGCCGTAATGAACTCTCTTCACAAGAACGTTTTGCTTTCACTGGAGGGGCCATGAACTCCAAAGATTCCGACAAAGCCACTTCAGTCAATTGCATCCGCAGCTACAAACTTTTCTACACGCATCCATATTTAAATACGGATATAAAAAATACAAGTGACCCGGTGCTTGAATCAGCGATCATTCCTTTGGTTCGGTTACTCTAGAAGATTTGACACTTTCGGAAGGTAACTGAATATCTAATTTCAGCACTTAAGTCATTTATATGGACTTTTATGGCAAGCACGTGGCTTTGCGGTTGTGAGTACAGGTGCCGAAAACAGCAGGTCACAGAAATCTGTGACCCGCTGTTTTCAGTGAGAAATCTCCAAGATTCACGTTGGCTCTGTTGCAAAATGGTGGTTCCTTGCTGTCGACCCGAAAGTTGACTCATTCGTTTCTCGAATAACTGCGTCCATTTCGCGTCATCACTCTAAAGAAGTGCCGTGATTTTTTCGATGGGAGGCAGGAAATTAGGAGAAAAAGAAAAAAAAAGAGAGAGAGATTGAACATGTAAAGCTGCGAATTGTGGAAAAGGGAACGCGAAGTCTCATCTGGCATTCGTAGGATCTGTCTTATGCTAAAATCGAGGGCTCCGCTTCGTCGGAGGGGGTCACTTCAGTTGCTGATGAGTCTGGCCGTTTCCTGAAAGGACAGTCCTTATAGGATGATCTAACAAGAGCAAGCCCTGGACTAGGTGATTTTTCTTGCTGCACAACTGCAAGTGCTTTTTCCACTGTGTACTGGTGTAGGTTTTGCTTTATAGGTACTCATGCAGGCTGGGATGTTCATCCCGAGAGGTCATTTTCGTTTAAATAGAGCACGCTTTTGTACTTCCTGGTCATTCTTGCTTTGGTTTGGCGTCAAGGAAGCTTCTGGTATACGGAGTGATCGTTGCTAGCGTGGATGCACTCCCGCGTAGAGATGCCCCTATTATCGACTGGATGCTCATTGCCTAGTATTTAAAAAACTCGTCCCTTAGGTAGGAAAGAGATGCAACGATGACTTTCGCTACGCTTTTTTGAGAGTGCAAGACCTCGAGGAAGAGAGCTGAGATGGTTTCGAAATGCTGTTTTTCTTGAACCGTTAGAAAGTCGAGTGAACATCACGGCCTGCTGGATGTACACGTCCACTGGCGACATTTGTTCACTGTCCACTGACAGAGTTAGCTTCATCCAAGAAATCTGTTCGTTTTCATGAACTCTATACAGAATTTCCGTGGATGCCACATGGGACCGGAGAGTTATGTCAAGGATGCAAGGCGTGAAAGTGCATCTGTATCTCCAAACATTCGAGTTCGTTCGACTGCATCCATATAACGATCAAAGTGTAATCAGGAGTCAATATTGGCTAATTTTCGTTATCATTTTCTTTTCTCGTGCATTACTGATTCTGAATAGAGTTCGTGAAAATCATCGAGTCAATGGATCGTCAGCAGTATTTTCATTCGGAGATCTGAATGAAAATACTGCTGACCAGTTGCCAGCTTTCGTCTTCGCAAAACGAAGAGATGCTCCAAGACCTACGGTTAGATGTGTTGATTAGAAGACTGCGCAGTCGCGCGCCGATTCTGTACATCCAAAAACTGATTGAGAAGAGCAAAAATACCCGATGAAGAAACAGAAGGTCGCGATTATGGCCGAATGTGAGGACAGTCCGAGGGCAATATACTACAAAACCGTTGATGCCCTTCGGGGGATTCTGGAGCGGCACTTAACAAACAAATAAATGCGTGAGATGCGTGCCTATGCATGACAGACAGTTCCTCCCCGAAGGAACGGTCCCATGGAAACCATAATTCCAAGTTTTAAGTGTGATCATTTCATTCGCAATCACTTTAGAACTTAAGTTTCCTTCTCCACTCCGGTTTTTGCCGACTCTTTCAGGACACATTCGCTAAAAAAAGCTCTTTGCATTTCTTAAAAAAGAATTGCTTCCATCTACGTTTCTTTTTTTTTTAAAACTCCTCATTCAAGATAATGCTTTCCTTATTGCGTTTCATCCTGTAAGGAATCAGAACTGCCACTGATACTGCTCGTGCAGAGTGTGTTGAGCATAACAGCCGACCTATTCCCTTTCCGTTACGTTTTTCATGCGTAGGGCAGAATCCTGTTGTGACACACAAATGTGTAGATTCAAGGTGCATCTTTTCTCCTTTTTTTCTTCTTCTTGGCTTTCTAGAGGTGAAAACAAATAACATGCAGATTGTTCGTCTTTGATTCTTTGAATCTGATGTCAAGATGGCAGCTTTCACACCTCCACTTCGCTCAGCACAGAGGAATATCAGGCTGAAGGCGCGATGGATATAATCAGTCAACCATCTGATGAAGCTTCTCGGGGACCCGCCGAACTTCCATCTCATGAAGATTTGCGTGCAAAAAGAAAAGATCTGTTGGGAACACGAACTTTCGCACTTGTTCCTGCTTCCGAATCGATGACACCAGTACAACTCCTTACAGCTTCCGAGTGTCGGAAAACTGTCCGTTTTCTTCTGCTACCCCCACTGTGCTTTCTAGACAGTGGAACAGGCACAGCTATCTAGTTTGTTTCCGTGGTATTCGGTTTGCAACTCGATACATCTGAAAGCTTCACCAATACGAGACACTCAGGTGACATCCGCGTTCTTCAGTTAGTACGAGAGAAGTCTTGTGTCCGGAAAGCAATGCAACTTTTTTCCCCTGTTTCAGTGCCGATGGAGACTACGTTGTGACCACCATGACCAAAGCGATTCTACACTACACTGGAGTGGTTAGATGGAAGCCACCTGCAGTATTCAAGTCCTCATGTGAGATGAACGTGGAATTCTTTCCATTTGATGAGCAGATGTGCTTTATGAAATTCGGCTCCTGGTCGTACGATGGCCTCATGGTATGATTCACGCACAAACGTGGTCCTTGCTATCCAGGTGGCGCATTGGCGTCAGATACTAACCTTCCGTTTCACGCCTTTTAAGATCATGTGCTGCTGCAAGCATCCTCTCATCAGTTTTCCACGGAATTTCTCTCCGTTGAAATCTAATGAGATCGGTCGTTACTTTTGAGACATTTCACGTGAAATTTCTGGGCATTTGGGGGGGGAGGAGGCAAGCAAGTCGCTTCGGTTCGTTTCATCTGTTCCCCAAGTGTGTGTTCCTGCTACTCAAAAAGTTTGCATCATCACGAGGACTTATGTGAAGGTGCTTCCGGCAGAAAGTGGCAATCAGTGAAAAGACTGCAGAAACGTGCATCATCTGGGATGATTCAAGCGTGCTCGGAAAATAGAAAGGAAAGCCAGGAGAGTTGAAAGGAACACACGCGACCGAGTTGTGTCGCGATGACGTTAATAAATAAGCTGAATTGGGCTGGTATGGTGACATGGTCTTTCGCGCACTTCGTGACAAACAAAGGTTGGGACTTTCGGGACAAACAAAAGGATCGGGAAGACCTAGCAAATAAGGGTCACGGAAACGCTCGTCAATGCTGCTCAGACAAGTTACGTAAGCAAAGACGTAGTGATGCTTACGAGAGCGAAGTGCACGTACGAACCAATCCAAAGTCTAATCCTACGTTGCTGCAAGAATACTGCATCTCTGATGAAAAAAAAAAATGAATCCCCGATGCTTCCTTTCGGTTCGATGTTTAGTAAGCACAGAGTATTACTGAGTAGGGGAGCAAGTGGCAAGGACCCAAATCCCAGTTCCTCTATTGAAGTTTATTCGGGAACGCGGAGCCACCACCACCGACGAGCCGAGTGAAATCCATAAGCAAAAGCGTTTGGAGAAATAAGTACATATCTTACTATAATGGATGGTACACGGCTACAAATGGTCTCATGAGCCAAATATACTGTGCATCGGCGTCTCTTCCCATAGGATAGGATAGGAAATATGGCGGTATTGTTTGTGGATATCAGGAAAGAACGAGGAAAACAGGAACAGAAGATCGTGTAGAACAGAAGCGCACATGTTTTCTGCCCTCACCTATTTCCTGTGCTTCGGCACTCCATCCTGGTATTTTTTTTTTTCATGAGAGTTGCCTACGGGAGCGCGCGCGCGTTCTGTTTCGGTTGCGTATCCTTTTCTTGCTATTTTCTCTCTCCCTGCAAACTACATTTGCGAATCGAGAAGCTTCTGGAAAACTGCAGACTCGCTGAGGATCCGGCAGACTTCATTTTCCACTTTCCATCTGAGCCGGGTGACGGCAACGGTGTTTTCTCGATTCAAGTCCCTGGAGTAGGAAAACCAGGGGGAAAGGAGGAGGAGGAAGAGGATGATAGAGTTCGAAATTCCATGAGCATAACTGCGAAAAAGGAGCCAACTGTTTGGGTGGCTTCGTCCAGGAAGCGACGACGAGTTTCCAGACGAGATGACAGGATCGGTGAGTGGAATTGGACTCTGCTCACAAAATCACCGGAATCCAATCACGGAAAAATCATCAGGTTGTCACAGTGGGTGGCAAAGGTTTTGGCAATAGGAGAGGACCGAAAACAGGGCAAGCGGGCACAGAGATGGACAGTGGCTCGAAACGGACCAAACGAGTCGAAGACTGAGCCGGAATTCAGTCTTGGTCAAACGGTACCGTCATCAGAGATGGGGCAGCAGCCAACAACTCCTTTCCCTAGCCGCCCATTCGTTCACAGCCAACAGATGAACCATTCTTCCACGCGGCGGTCCCGATTCACGATAGTCGATCCGAGTTACGGCATCAACCAGTCGTTTGCCATGGTTTTCCAGGGAAGAAAGCTTTCCATTAAGAAATCCGCATCTGCCGGCAATACATCTTCCTCCGCAAGCAAGCCTCTTTATCAGGTTGTTGGTGTCTCTTCGCACCGATCACGTGAGGAACAGAGAACGAAGAGGAGATAAATAATGAAGCACTGGATGTGGCGCAGTGAGCTTTCCTAAGCCACAGTTGCAGAGCGTACATGAAGCCTTTTGCTGTTAGCGCCGCATTAGCATTCCTCCGCCGTGCAAACATCTCCATCCTCTCAAAAAAGAGTGTCCTTATTTTCTTCATGGAGACGGAGGCGATAAAATCGTGGGAAAAAATTCTCGACTGGAACTTCCTTCGACTCCCTCTTTCTCTTCGGAAATCTTCTCGCCAACTTTGTCGACTACCAGAGGAAGCACCGTGCGTCTTTCTAGTGACCTGGGGAGTGCCAGACATTGGTCAGATTCGCGCTCAGGGAATCCGGGACTCTCTCCTGGAAAAAACAGCCCTTGATCCCTGGAACGTTCCAAAAGCGAATCCAGGCAATCAAGAGTCGGAAGGTGCCGCGTTTCGAAAGAAGCGTCCTCATCCTTTCTCTCAAAAAGCGAGCAATCTGTCAAGTTTCCCTTCCGCAATGTTTCCGAAGGCACGGCCTCTCGCTGTGGCAGACGCCCTCCCACAGCCGCTCTTCCAGCCCTTTCTCTCTCGCCTCCTTGAGAACGGGGTGGAAGGAGGCCTTTCCGTTTTCTCACTCTGCTGCTGCTGCTGCACGGAGGCTTGAGTGTTGACAAACGCAAACTCCGGACTCGACCTGGGCGAAGCCCAGGGCACGTCACCACTGCTCCGTTGTCAGGAGCAGAGATGCGAGGCATCTCGAAAACGCTCACCTTCAGTGGGCAATCGTCCGTGGAGAACTGCCGTTCGCTTGCCAGACTCAAGAGCAGGTTATTCCGGAATAGATGGCCTTCTCGAAACGAGGCTGAAGGTTTCTCTGACCTCTGAACCTAGTCACATCCCCTTTTCCCGCTTGGATCCACGAAAGAACTTCAAAACAGCAACAGCAACAGGATTAGGATCGAACGCCATCGTGATCGAGGATGAAAAACGGCGGTCGAATGTTTACGATCCTGGATTTTCCTTGGAAAGGGGGGGGCGCGGTGGAAGCGCACTCTGTGAGTTGAAAAGATGGACCCAAGCGAACTTGCTAAGTGCCTCTTCTGCCCGGATAGGTACCAGAGCCTGCAAGAACAGATCTGTTTGTCGTGCTGCTACTTTTTTCCTTTTACGAGAAATTTCTTGAAGACTTGCATAGAGGCTCTGTCTTCATCTGTTTGGAATCCGGTAGTTCACATCTGGATGCCATCTGTGGCGGTAACCCGCTGATTTCTGACGTTCCAGCAGGAATCAGTTCAAAAGATTTTCGCCAGACAGCCCCCGAAAGTTGCCCTTGGGTTCCGTTTATTTTATTTTATTTTTTTTCCTTTATTTTCTCCAGAGGATTTCCCGTGGTTCTCGTGAGGTTCAGCAGGCTGAGCCCTTTCCTGGTATCATCTTCATGTTATCCTCCCTCTCATACAAGGAAAAGTCTTCGCGGTTTTACTGATCACTTGATTCTGAGAAATATGCGGTCTCTCTCTCTCTCTCTCTTTTTTTTTTTTACAAGATAAGAAAAGATGGCTGCACACGGGTTTCCCCACCGTCTCTAGCGACGGAGGCAGTCTTCGTCCCTACCAACTATTTCCGACTATAGCTCTCAGGATAAAGGAGAACCATTGCGTGAAGCAAAGATTTAAGAAACCTACCAGGAATTCACTATCTCGTCGAACGAGAATGCGACTGGCGTGATCTCGAGATTTCCTCCCGGAAGAGTTACGAACACAATTCTGTATCTTCCAGGTGGATCTGATGCATCTGTACCAAGAACCAAACTCCAGTGTGGTGAGCGTTGGCATAGACCTTCAAGATTTCTACCTCTCCGTCGAGTGGGACGTGATGAACGCAACCGCCCAGCGCTTCGAGAAGTTTTACCCTTGCTGCGAAGAGCCCTTCCCAGACATTAAGTTCAATCTGACCCTGAGGCGCAAGACCTTATTCTACACGATGAATCTGATTGCGCCCTGCGTCGGCATCACCTTGCTGTCCGTGCTCGTGTTCTACCTGCCCGCCGACTCGGGCGAGAAGATCTCCCTGTCCATTTCCGTGCTTGTTTCCCTCAACGTCTTCTTCCTCCTGCTCATCGAAATTATCCCGGCCACGTCCATCACGATGTCCCTGCTAGGGAGATACTTGCTGTTTACCATGGTGCTTGTCACCTGCTCGTCCATGTGCACCATAGCGGTGCTCAACTTCAACTTCCGTTCGCCCAGTACGCATTGCATGGCATCCTGGGTGCGCACGGTGTTCATTGATTTTCTCCCAAAGTTTCTAATGCTGAAGAAACCCAAGCAGGATGACAGCGATTCTGAGAACGAAGGATCGGAAATGCAGAGGGAACAAGATCCTCATCTGGAGTGCCTGTTCCAGAAGCGCTCTAGCTGGGGTAGCAGCGCTCAGGCTAGCCGTTACGATTCAGGGCAATTCGACTCCCGTTTCGCTTACAGCACGGAGGACGAAGAAGTCCTAGAAGACGAAATTCCCAAGCAGTTGCCGAATCCTCTAACGTTTTCGACTGAACTCTCTACGAATTCCCCAGAACTAGACAGAGCTATCCTGGGAATTCACTTTATCACTCAGCACATTCAGAACGAAAATCGGTTTTCCACGGTAAGGTCACAAAGTGCTGAACAGCCTCCTCATGGGATACTGAATCCTTCCACAAGTTTTTTCTCTAACCATCTGCCGTCTAGGCACACTCTTCACTCTCCAAATGAAGGAGAGGTTAACTATTTCGGAAAGCAAAAGAGTCCTTCTAAGACTTTCGATTTCGCGACCGAAACCTCTATTTTGTTTCTTTTTTTAATACAAAATCCGCATGCCTTTATCGGTGGGATGACTGAAGGACACCTGTAGGCGTTCCGACTGTAGTGTGAGAGCAAAGAGGCAACAGCCAACAACTTTTGAACCCGAGGTTGGTGTCGTGCCTCTAGACTTCTCCTGAGATGTGGTCTGCTGTGGCTGAATGGCCCACAACATCGGAATTCGTGCTGCCCTAAATGGGTGGCAATGTTCCGCAAGCTAGAGCAATCCGTCGGGAAGAAGCGCTGCTTGCGAATTGGAGACCGGAATTTCGGGAACGGGCCGTGGCACAGACACACACCAGCCACCCACATGCTCGTTACTGAATTCAATGACGACGATGAGTTTGCGGAAATCTTTTTGCGGTCGCTCGCCACCTTACCTCGCCGTGAACGGACTTTTTTTTTACCAACTGTCATGTCTTTGGATCTGCTGACCATAGTGCCAAGTGTAACCATATAGCATTCGCGTGACCCAAGTTCCGGAGTGTTTCACGGGACAGGAGCCCACAGTGGACACTTTTCGGAACTGCTGAAGCCTTCCTTGCGAGAACTTCAGTGGTTTCGAAAAGTACTAAGCAGCTGGCGATGTCTCTTGCCGATCGCATTGGGCTACAAAGAAACAACTGAGGCAGTGATGGAAAATTGCCGTCAGGAATGTCATGTCATGAATTCCACTTGGTATTTCATCACGATGCTAAGCCAGCATCATGATGCCACTTGCGCGTAGCTGCAGCAACTACGGTAAAACTTGACAGATAGTCGCGCCTTCACGTTCCTTCATTGAATGTTTTCACGGTGGCCATTGTCACGAAAGTGTGAATGACTGAGTGGTCGCTTGAAAACTGACGAAAGTTCACCGGAAACCATGGAGAAGCATGTAGAACACAGAACACACAAGTATATTTGCCATTCTCATTCTTGAAAAGATAACCCTTTAGTACAGAAGACCGCTTCTCAGGTTTTGATGACGGTGAAGACACGTTTCCAAGATATTCCGGCATCTCCATTTTGCAGATACGTTTAGATAAAGGAGGCTGCACACTGGATCGTAGTACTCACGCCTCCACCCACTTATGAGCGTCTGAAGTTTGGGAGGGTTTTCACTTTGCTGCGATCTCCGTTGATAGGCAAAGAAAAACAAGCCGAGCGATATGCTGAATCTTCGGTGGAATTCATGTTACCAGAAGCGTTCCATGCCCTTCTTTGTGAAGGTGTTTGCATTCGTGTCGCAGTCAAGAAATGCCTTCTTGACTGCGACAAACCCACATTTGGTCCTCCCCCTCACAGTGGAAGGCATTTCCACTGTGAGAGGAAAGTAATTTGTTTCAAGGAGAAAACGCGATTTCTCCTGCCAATCTCGGTCTCGAAGATGGAAGCTACAGCTGGGATTTTGTTGTCGAATAAGTCCGGTGGAGAAACCGTTCCTCTTACTGAGGAGTTTTGCAGGAGGACGAGACTGCCGTCACGCGTCCCTCAGAGTATCGATCTGCGAAATTCCCGTGAATAAACACTGCACAGGATCTGCGAAATTCCCGTAAATAAACACCCACGAGGTCCAGAAACTAGCACGAATCCTTTGGGTCGAGGGAACTCGAGTCTTTTGGGTTATTCGCGCAACACACAAATCCAGATCGGGCATCCGGTGGAGTGTTTTGGTGTAGTTTGCAGAACACACACACACACACACACACGCAAAGCCAGCGCTTCCGCAATTCGGTGCACTCATTGGAGGAGCACTTCATCGCGAGTTACATTCGCATTCATCCGTTCCGTAGAAGAGCAAGAACGTCTCTCCCGTGTTTGCTCAAGCGAGCTGCTTTAGTTCTTATCCGCTCGAAGTACAGTGTAACTTCACAGTTCTCCATCTTCGTACTTTTCGGATTGGATTAATTTCGGATTTCATTCTAAATTGTGATTCACTGATATCAAGGAAGGAAACTTTCAAAGTAATGGGATGGTCCTAAGGTTTCCACTCCATTTAACCGAAGGTGCAGTTCTTAGGCATTCCAGTTTTCAGTTTGGTAATTCGAATTTCGCTTTGACTTTTTTACCTGGTCCATTAAGTCGTGGATGCTCCTTTCTTTGATCCAGTGACCCATTCCATCGCCACATGAATGGTATGTGCACTAATCTTAAACGTACTTGCTGGATGAATGAAAATCAGCATGTAATCGCTTATCGTCTACCCCTTCGTGTTTTTCCTTCTATTCTTCTTGGCGTTTGAATTCAGGTCTGCTTTTCTGATTATAGGGAACGAGAGAGCATGCAGCCATTTTTGCTTTGCACGCTTTATCAGATTTGTTTCTCAGTGCTCGTTGCTTCAGCTTGTACATAAGGGTACACAAATGAAGGACGGAAATGGCTCTACTTAGGAATGTTTGCTTTTTCAAAGAGATGGAACCCGAAGATACCAGGAATGCATACACAAACAAGATGCAAAACCAGGATGACAATGAGCTTATCAAGGCTGAAGTTTTTTAGACAAGAGGGAAGACGAGCTGCTCCTAAAGTGACCAGCATGTGTACAAGCTTCTATGCTCTACGGGAAAATCAAGGAACTCAAAATGTGCAATTGGAAGAGCTGGAGGCGTGATGTACAGACAAACCGGAAAAAAAAAAATAAATAACGATGCTAACAGATGCTTCCAAGTATCTTACGCTGACACGAGCACAATATTGCCTTCATGCCATATTTTGTGTTTCTTCAGTGCAGATGATGCCGTGTTTTGCATGAGTTGCAAACGAATGGAAATCGCTCAGCAGACACACTGCAGCAAGCAAAAAATAAAAGAGAATGGAACAAAGGCGAGAAGGTACAAGAAGATCGAATAGATGCTCCGCGGAGTAATGTAACCGAAAATCCGATGATTTCTTCGAGGTCCTATGAAGGAAAATCGGATCGCTGAAGTGCTGCGTGTTCTATGAAAAGCTTGAAGAATCCTCAGCACGGTCCCTGGTCCCTCAAACGAAGACAGCAGCATCATGCAGTAGTTTGAGTTTGCGCCTTGCAGATTAAAAATTTGTGTTTTTTTGCTTTCGAAAAACACGATTTCGCGACCCAGATGAATGTTACCTGACCTACCGACGGTCGTAGATCTCTTTGAAGACATGGAAGTGTGTGTCCTAAGAGAGCATGATCAAAAAACTAAGGTGTCTGAGTGCACAGTGTCTGAGTACACGAAGCAGTGCAAAATCCTAAAAAATATCTATATTCAATTCCGAAACAATTTTCTGGATACTAATTAAATGATCTGCATGCTACACACAAGATGTGCTGCCTTTCCTTTTTATCTATCTTGTACCAATGTGTCTGTGTGCGCGCGTTTTTTCATTTCTTAATCTGTTAACTGCTGTGCTTTCTGAATGTCCTTATATTGTGTCCTAATGTCACTTATCGTGTGCGAAGCATCATGAGTGATAATAGTCTTTGTTACATGTGCAAATAGTGTATGTGCAAATGTACCATCTGATAACGCGTGCAATTAGAGTCAAGTCGTCTTCCATGTCTTCATGGACGACGCAAAAGAAATGCAGCGTCCATGATACTCTCAGGGGCTTCCCTAAGAAAAGACTTACAAATCAAGACTTTACTCCACCATCTGCCACGTCCATGTGACATTTTTACTTTTAATTTTCTTGTCCTCATGTGTTGAATCCATGGGTCTGCTTCTTTGGTTGGCATCATATAGATGGTTGGTTGGAATACTCTCGTGGGTTTTTATAACTCCACTTGGTTGTTACTACCCCCGTCATCAATCTCAGATGGAATCCGCTCACAGAGACGTTTCTAGTCAAAAATTCCGTTTTGGCCAGCAGCACATTTCACGTGCGTTCCAGCAGCGTCGAAAATATTTTGTCCCATGTCATCGGAGACTCCGTTCTCCTTTGAGACCTTGGCAGCTGCTTTGCTGCCTTCGTATATCACAACACATCCAAAATCCTGATGCGTGCATAATATGCGGCATTAGGAGCTGTGCCAAATGATTATGCAGCATCTGTGCTATGCTAAATCTTTAACAAGATCAAATCAGGAAGGTGTTGGCACATTTGTTGTGAATTTCAAGTCACAGTGGCGCTCCGTAAGCCAAAAAAGGAAAAAACAACAACCACAACCACCTCAGGTTCCGTGTTGTGAGAAGCAGGCTTTGAAAGATTCCTACGTCTCAGTCCGAAGTTTCACTGCAGCAAAAATGGCAGACGCAATCTCCAGGCCAAGTGGAGGCCAAGTTCCTTTTCGGACACGCGTTTTAGAACCATGTAGCTATCAAGTTGATTGCCGATTTTGTAGCTCCGGAACAGAGGTGTGCACCGAGCGCTATTTGGCAGAGAAATTTGCACACCTTTCACATTTGCTCCCCTGCCGAAGTGGGTGGTGCCTCAGTCAGGGATATCCTTCATCTTTTCCAGTCCCAAGCAAATACTTCTTTATGAAATGCTTTAAGGGGAAACTAAGCAACCGTATAAGGATGCTAACAGAACTGTCTTGTGCTTTCAGATAGAGGAAGATTGGAAGTATGTTGCAATGGTTCTAGATCGCCTTTTCTTGTGGATTTTCGCCTTGGCGTGTGTCGTTGGCACTGCCAGTGTCATACTGGAAGCTCCAACTCTGTGGGATAAAAGGAGGCCCATTGATGTTCAAATGTCGAAATTTGCGCAAAGGCGGTTCAACAGAAATCCAACGGTGCTTTGAGTTAGTTGTCTTCCTCTGAAATGCCAACCTGGACATCGGACGGAGCGCTGTCCTTTTTTCAAGTCAAAGTATGGAAATTTTTCAGGAGTGCAGCTTGTTCACTTTACAAAGCCAATCAAAGACGGATGACTATAAACTACTCTGAGGAAATGACGCTGGGATATCTCTGCCATTTATTATGGGCCCTGTCCATTAAGTGCTCTTGCGGAAAAGCACAACCTTTTGTTTCATTTTTCTCTGTGAACCAGTGCTGTGATCTAATAAAGAAGTAAATATTTGACCATTTGTAAACCTTGTACTACGTTCCAACGGTTTACAGACATTCGAAAATAAGAGATATGAAAAGAGTTTACGTGTCTCCAATTATTAACACTGTTTCCAGAAAGGGGTATCGAATGACTGTCCCTCTGCTTCTAGGGAGACTGACCCAACCAACGTTTCTTTCCCACTAGAGCAGTTCACACGACCCGAAAACGGGCAACAACACCTTAGCTGAAAAAACTGGGGCCTTAAAGGAGGGGGGAGGGGGGAGGGAGAAACGTTGTCAAATGTTGCGGTTTACATAAAATGCATGTTTATTGAACACCTAAATGCTTACTTAGAATCACATGATCAGTTAAGTGTACATTAAGAGGAAAGGTGCTGGTATGCTTCTGCTTATAGATCTGAAAAGTACGTGCCTTCTTTGCACACTGATCCTGCGTTTCGAAGATATCACCAGATGCTTTAATCCTTTCGTCATTTTCCCATATGTGGCTTTGTGAGCAGCTAATTTTCTGTACCAAGCCGAATATGCCAACAAGCGCATTTCCTCCGTTGTGAAACACAGTTTCAAAGAGTAATTCTTGGAGTGATACTTCACGCGATTGATTATGTAGTTTACATTGTCCATGGCTACATAAAGGAGAAACCCCGAATTGAGATGCAAAGGAGCAGTCAGCACGTTTTTCGCGAGACTGTGGAAGCGAAATGCAGCCATGAGAGAGAACTCGAAGAAGTTGCGCGAGATGACTGCTTCGCTATTGAAGGAAGGATCGAAAAATATGGGATTGAGCCTGACGTTAGCCACTGTTCGCATCTTCTTTAGCAAAAACCTAAAGCAATTCAGGCAAAAGAAGCAGAAATTAGACACAATCTCTTCAGGCATTCTCATACATGCCAGGATCACTACGCAACTCCGTGCTCAGGGTTCTTATCACAGACTGACCTTCATAAATGCCATAGTCTACCGAAACAGACAAGTCTTCCAGGCTGATTTTGAAACCAAAAAAGGAAGCCGATTCTGCTGAGGAACAACAGCTTCCAGGCTGGCAAAGAGAACTCTTCACATTAGTCCTCGTCTTGTCAGAGTTGATATAGCAATTGAAATCTTCAAAGCCGCCCTCCATTCTTTGCAGAAATCTGAAAGACAAGAGATAATGAATTCAATCAATAGGTTTCCAAGGTGCTAAAAACGCTGCACGTGCATAAGAGAACGGAATACTCGTGCGAGAAGTCTTACTGAGGTTATTTGAGGTGAATAGAAATGTTTGCTCATTTTCGCCGCCCAGGACTGAGAGGTTTCCGAAAGAATCTTTTATCACAAAACCGATGCTTTCCTCACGATCGATCCAACGTGCAGAAATAATTTCCGGATCATCGTAGTTTCTCTCTCTCTCTCTCTCTCGAACAGATAACAACGAACGGGGATCAGTGGCTGAGAGAACCATCCGCGGTCACCATTTGCAACATCTCAAATCGGCGATCTTTCCGAAGAACTTTTGATTTTAAATCCACTCCTGTACGTCCTTTGAATACATTTTTCCCTCCTGAGGAAGAGGAAAAGGACATGAAAGTGTGCTCTCGCTTTAGCAGTCAACTCGGATGAGTTCTAGTCCTACGTGAATCTCGTCTCTGTTGTTTGAGAGTAATGCTTTTATTCGTACACGAAAAAAGGTGAATTTATTTCTCTTCCGTTTTTCTAATGCTTTGGAAAAAAAATGCTTATCACGAGAAGAGAATCTTATCTTTATTTCCAGAGCAGAAATTAATTTCACCCGATACATCGGCCATCGTAATTATCCATATGTCATGAACTATCTTCATAGCAGCTTAGGAAATGAAACCCTTTGATTATGAGGTTTTTTGTTGAACTCCCGCATAAAAGCGCAGATGTATATGTGCACAGACACTATTGCGCACAAATGTGCAGATGACACGTATGTATTAGCCAAAAGCTCAGACCCAAATATATTACAAGCATAATTAGGCTGATTTCACAGGCCGTTTAGATCATTCGTATCTCTTGGTGATCGCGCGGCATCCAACGCAAGTTGAGCAGGTTATCAAAAGGCTCTCAAAAGCTCAAAAATTCTTATGCTATGAATCCTGACGCCTCCAAGTTGATTCGAACTCGTACAGGAAAATTCCAAATTTATTGGATGAGTTATTGCCTCTTCTTTCAGGAGCGACACCCACGGTCACACTGGGCGGAAGGCAGGATCGGAGGCAAGCACTTATGTGCCAAGGGATTATCCACGTAACGAAATCACCTCCCATTAGAAACGGACGTGGAACACCCTTCGCTTTGATATGCAGTCCCTCTTTCCCCATGCGGGATTCACAGACTCCTGAGAATAACCATCTTTTTGATTTTGAATCCGTCCCCCCTGAATCGGATCCTCAAGGTGGGAGACCTCCAACAGAAATGGATTTGTCATCGGATGCTTTTTTGTTTTTTTGTTTTCTTAACGCGTAGCAGAAGTCAGCTCCACTCAACCATAATATGTATCATGTGCGTATCTCATTAACATATTAGCAGATGACATAAGAGCGAGCTAGCAAGAATCATTACTTTTTCCGTCCTTTCATTTATTAGCTGCTTTCTGCCCATGCTCTGGTGAGCCGCCCTTCTGCCGCTTGAACAGGGACACGTTTGTGGTTAGGAGATAAAAGGCATGAGAAGACGGAGCTATCGGAAAGGAAGATTTCCAAAGCCTGCGAGACTTGATATTTTCCATCTTTCTCGTCCTCTTTAGTAAGTGAAAACAGCATTCGGGACGAAGAAAGGAAAAACGGGTCTTCTATGCCGATTAATGTGCAGGGTCCCTTCAAAATTTTGGTCCAGATCGAAAACGTTCCGTAGCTTTCCGTCGATTCCAAGCACCTTAGTGGTGATAAATGATCACAGTTCTTGTGTTTCCAAATCACTACAAACATCTGCTTTATATTTTTTTCTTTTTTTTCCAACAAATTGTTTAAACGGCAGCACATTCAATATTACGACAGATTAAATTAAGACGACCGAAAGTGATTGGCTTTTTCTTCGAATGAAATCAATTTTCCCATCAACCGCTGCACCTTTCACTCCGTTAAAAACTTCAAGCTGATCAAAATTATACGCCAATTTTAATTTGTCATTCACAACCTGGGTTCTGTGAGCCAGGAATAGTCGAGGGTCCCATTGCATCACTCTTAGGAGAACTTCACTCATGTGTTACGAGACTTAAATGGAACAGCCATATGCGTGACGACTCGAGCAGGAACTTTGCTGCACAAGGCGAATGTAATTCGAAAAGAACTAACGTTTAATCAGTTCAAGCAGATAATTGGTGATTATTCACCGATTTCCAGTTGTTTCTCATCAAACCCTCGGAATCATGAAGTCCTGAAGCGTAAACGGAGCCGAGAAACCATGACTTTTCAAATCCGTCACGCAGGCAGCCATTGCATAACTGCTGTAAATCTCACAGCACTACGATGGAAGCTGAGAACAAGATTGCATTTCATCCATGATCATCATCATCATCTTTACTAGCCATCTGAAGCGGCGCTTGCACACGGATGTTCACCGTACGTTTCTGAACAGTGCCTGCATGTGCGATGCTTAATACCGCCGTACACAGAACTCCTGAACTTTATGGGTAGAGAAAAAAATCTCTCCGGAATTACTTCCAACCGGAAGGAAGGAAGCATACACGGATGAGGATCACCACTGCGATTTGTCTGCTTGAGCAAACTCAACCTGCAAGTTTGTTTCGCACAATTCCACCGAGTTGATCTTCCCGTTGGTGGAGGCTTTTTTCTATCAGCAAAGAGATTCGGCAGCTTCGCTTCAAGAGCAGCGAACGGATAAGGGGTAAGAGAAAACCTTTCCCTTTCTCTTGGAACAGTCGAGAGAAGGAACAACACGGATCGTCAACTCTACTGATCGAGAGACGTGCTCCGGAAGCATCTCGCAGATGAAGGACGTCTATGTGGCGACCACCAAACACTTACCAGTTTTATCAAACTCTTCCATGTGTTTTTGTTTCATTCTGTATTCGATCTGGAGGTGCTCTTAAAAGCCAACCTCGAATCTGAACATTCGCAATAACCGTTCCCAAATCCCAAGAACACATACTCGGATGCACACACATAAACTATAGGGAAAACAAGTCCGTGCTATACATGCAGTTTGTTTACATGGAAAAAGGTGTACCTTAATCAGTAATGCACAATGGCAGGAGCAAGAAAGTACATCGATGTTTTAAAATTCCGAGAAGAGAGCGTCGAATTTCACGGATTTGAACAGATCTTTTAAATCGAACCCGCGGAACCAAAAACATAAAGCGGTCGCTCCATAAGAGGAAAGTAAAGATTCCTCTTAAAGAGGGAAGGTTGATGATTGTACATTAAGGGAATCGTTTCTGAAAGTGTTCCCCGTTGTCCCAGAGAGCAAATGAGTCCACGTGAGCAACACTTGCAGAGGCTCTTTGTTTCGAACTGTTGCACAGAGTAAGCGGCCAATGATTAGTGGAACACTATCTACGGCTGTTTGGAGAGTCCTGCGATTAATGTAATTTCATCTGCTCAGGAACTGCAGCGATGGAGGGTATCACTGCTTCACTTTTGACGAAGCTTGAAAACATTTCTACAAATCTATTTTACCTCATGACAGATTTTTTTTCATTTTTTGACACTTGGAAGAATCCTTTCCTGTCGTTGTGTCAGAGGTGTTCAAGATAAAACGTATTCTCGGACATTCTTAGATTCCAAGTTTTGGAACGTGAGTGAAAGAACCAAGGCATTTAGGTAAATCAAACAGGAATTAAAAATCAAACGTCAATTAATGCTGAAGCTGGAAACTTTATTCTGCTAGAAATGTAACTACATATGGAAGCCCACGTACAAGAACTAACAGGTATGTTGATCACAAAACGCGAAATTAAAAGAACAAATTAGGGAACGAAGTATTTAAACTTCGTTCCCTAATTTGTTCTTTTACTTTCAAAAAAAAAAAAAAACATGCACTGGAAATCACATTTCTTCTAACTTTGTATGGAAGGACACAAATTTCCTGGTTCCCGTGTCCGCGTACACCGTAGAAAAATGGCATGACTTGGCACAATTCAGAGTCACGTGTTCGAAGAAGCTACAAGGCGTGCGTGGTAATTAAATTGTGCAAAAACCCACGACGAAAATGACACGAGCAATCAACTGCTTGGCAGACACAAAGATGACCTGCGAAGATAAAATCACTTGGAAAGATAACACGGCACCAAGACAGAAGGCAGACAGTTTTAGGCAGAGAACCTCCCCGGTTACACTCTTAATCAAAAGATCAATATGGGGTTGTGTGCTCGCTCTCTGGATTTAAAAGTTACTGAAGCTGTGGTTCTGTACGTATGTAGAACAAGGCTAAATCTCGCATCCAGATTCCTTGTCTAGCCGGTTCTTGATATTTTAGCTCAAAAATGCATAGATACACATACTTGTGTGTGTGCGTGCATGATGAAGTGTTATACATGTAGCTCTACGTTATACATGTATGTTTGCAAACAGTTGCTCCTAAAATGTATTGGCACATCCATGAGAAATGGAAAGCATTGTAACGAGGCGAAAGAACAGATAAGTTCCCGGAAATATCGTCTTCGACATATTAAAAAAAGGGGGGGGGGGGGAAGTTTCATTCTTTGAACTTCCAGAGACAGAAAATGATCCAAAAGGATGGTTCAAAACCCTGGAAAGCAAAGGCTAATGCTGAGCAAGTGTCCGGCACAAAATCGAGGAATGCATGAACGGATCGAAATTTTCGTGTTTTTTCTCGAATTGCTTCTCAAGTCCGTTCTCCGCTTTTCCTGATTCTCCAAAGCACACACCATCGGTCGATTTCAACTTTGGCTTACAAAACCGAACCGACAGTCCTTAAAGACCTCTCCCGCGAATATTCACAAGCCATCACAAATCGCTGACTGAGGCTGCTCCGGGACGATCTTCCCAGCATCTATAGTTTCCGGTACTCGTGAAAAGAGCTCTGTTTCAGTGACAGCGGTTTCCCCTGCTGAATCCGATTTTTCAACGGAGTCCAACGCACTCCAAGGGAACTTCCACTCGTAGATCATGCCGTATTTCAGAGAAAGAGAGCGACGGATTCCATAGAAAAAGAAGGTGGGCCCGCATTTCGAGGTAAGGGTTCCGAGACGTACTTTGCCCGTCTTTCTAAGAAACGGTGTGGTGTCCATTTGCACCGTGCGTTGCGGGTCGAAACAACAGCGAATGATAGCACCTTGGCCGAAGAGGTCATCCACACAAAGTTACCACCAATAACATCCTCCTACCTGGAAGCTGCATCACAAGAAGAAGTAATCAACAAATAATCGTCTACGCTTCTTGTGAGAAAGTGCTCTTCGTTGTGAAAAAATTCGCTAAGGTAAAGCTGCCCCATGTATCCGTAGTAAATATTGCACAAGAACCCTGAAAGAGGATTTCCTTGCAGCAGTCCTTGCGTTATCAAATAGTTTTTGTTGCACAGAGTGGCGATCTGTCGCTTAAGCAGTCGTTCCAACCTTTCCAGTCCATCCGAAAGATCAAAAAATCTAGATTTTGTGAAATAGATGATACAACCTTGGGGATGGCTCTTGGAGAAGGCAACCAGATCTTCCATGTAACTGTCGGAATTCTCGATAAGAAAGGTTGCAGTTTTAATCTTTGATGAATTCGACGTTACGAAGGCATGCTCTCGGATTTCTACACGCGTTGCTTGGAACTTTCCGAAGTAGCTGCTTAAGATTTCTAGCAGCTTATCATGGGCGACGGATCCGTAGGCGTCAAACAAATCTATCTTCACGTAGTAGAGTTTTCTGGGCAGCGAGATTTTTCCCACGTAAGCTTTGTACTTGTAATACAATAGGTTCTTCGAATGCACGGAAACAAGCTCTGGAAACTGCTTTTCAATGCACTTGAGTACAGTAGTAAGGTCCGAGATGACCGCACTTCGTGAAGACTGTCTTTTCACCTTTGTGATCGGCCTGACGCCGTTCTTCTTGGGGATGAACCTGAGAGTGTTGATCACAGCACGCTCGGAACTTACCAACTGCTGTGCAGCGTTTCTCGAGATAAATTTCATCTTTCCCTTGAATATTTCCATGTTGATGGCAAGATCGGTTATAGCTTGCCATACATTTTTTTTGTAGTAAAGCACTTCATGCCTCAGGTGACTAGTTTCAGTTACATAAAAGAACGATTTTACTGTGTCTAGAAAATACTTCTTTAGAACCCAAACAATAAATTTCGAAATAAGGAATTTTCTAAGTCTGTCATCCTGTAATGGTGATATCCATTTGCAGTCATGAACCCTAAATTTACTTATAGTCTGTGACAGGTCGATGATATCGTTTTTTCCAGAATAAAGAATTTTCTTGAGAACTCGCATGAGAATCTTTCTGTTGTGATTAGATCCAAGGAGTTCATTTGGTAACACTCTCCTTCCTATTATACCACAAAACTTGACGATTTGGGCTTTGTTGGAGTAAAGCTTTGCTAATCCTTTGATTCTGAGATTCAAACTCAATGAGTCTGTTGTCACCAATTCTCCACTGTGATCTTTTGATTCACAAAATAAATTGCTGTAATGACGAGGGCAGCAACTGTTCAATATGTGCTGATAAGGCAGATTTCTATGAGCACAAATAAATTTTTGCAAAATAGGTTGCAAATTTTCCATTACATTGGATGCCATTTCATACCCAGAAATGGGTTCAGTCTCAGTTTTAAAAAGGTCAGCTATTAATGAAGCTTTTGTTGTAATTTTTAATGGATTCATTACATGGGAACTTGGCCAATGCCCAAAAATTCCTCTGCTATACAATATATATTTTAAATGAATAACAGGATCAGTATAATGACTATAGTATCTTAAATAATTTTGCCATTGCATGGTAGAGAAGTCATCATTGTTTAATGTATTTGTGTATGAAAAGATTGATTCATCTTCACAAATGCTTCCACTGGCAACATGGGGTTCATTTCTTATGATGGGGGAAACATTACATATTGATTTACTGTATTTCAAAAGTCTGGACTTTATTTGTATCAGAGATTTTCTTTGCAGCAGATTACTGCTAATAAAGTTTTTATGGATGTAATCCTTTACAACAATAGCAACAAATGCATTTTCAGCAATTTTCAGATATAAAGCACAGAAATTATAAATGAACATTGTTGCAACATCTCCAAATAATTTTACAAAACTAATGTTTACTTTCGACAGAACATCATATGATTTCAGCACTGAATCTCTCTCATTATTCTTACTTGCCAAATGAAGGTAACGCTTCAGTTGTACAATGAATTTGTTATAATTAAGCTCAGTACATACAAAAATATTGTTGATCATTTGTTCGTTTTCCACGGATATTGATAATGCTTCAAATAACTCCTTCATACTTACAATTGTGGCATAATTTCTTGCAAGCATTTCCATCATCCAAAATAATGATTCAAAGGGACAACTTTTTATTCGGGACTACACACAAATGTCAAATCGGTACTTAAAACTATGAACTTTTTGCTGAAAACGAAACAGTCAGCTTACGTGAACGTTTGTTTTCTTGCACAAAATCAAGTCCTTTGAAAGAATTCATCCCTTCTCTTCCGAATATTCTTCGGTGCACCTGCCACGTATTTCTCACGAGCATAGCAATAGCACTTTCACGATACAATTTTGCATTTAAATTTCCCGCTCCACCTTGCTGGCGAATAATCTTGAAGAAACACATCATCCCACGGTTTCGGAACTTATTTGAGATCGTTACTTTAAAACGAAAGGAGAAAGAAACATACAAATCTATAAAGGCTGAAAATCCACATTCGTTTGTAAATGGCAATGATTCACATTAACAAGTGTAAGCTAAAATTCCCCGATGAAGTCGTAGTTTACATCACAAGAGTCGATATTCTTAACGTCAACAAGTTTATTTATTTGTAAGTACCATTATCCTGGAGAATTACTTCCTCAATGATCTTCCAAAAATTCTTTTGGAAATGTGCAAAACGAGACGTAGTGGCACCATAAAAAATGGAAAAGCAAGAAAGAGGCGCCGAGATAGTCTAAAAAATAAACAATTGAAAGAATACCAAGCGTTCGCGACTAGTTTTTAATACAACAAATCTACGTAAGACCAAACGGAACTCTTTGGAAATTTGGATTCTGTTTCCCAAAAGGTGCTGTGCACTAAGAAACGGAGCAGATGATTCTAAGTATGTCATGTATCGATGTATACTTTGCTTCATAGCATATTCTTTTCCATTTCATTCTAGTGAGAAGATTAAATATTTTATACACCACATCCCCGAAGAAGGCCTTGACCTTCGAAGCCTCGAGAGTTTATTATGCTCATCCCAATCTTCATATAAGGATTAAGAAATCATAAAAAAAACAGAGGCCCAAAGTTTAATTGTTTTTTTTCTTTTTAATGTGGACATAGATGCTTAGTATTAGGGACATGGGCAATACAGGTGTCCAACGTCTATATTGCACATGTCTCTAATACTACATGTACATACGTATACGCATACTTGTATATTTGTAGCACATACCAAATACTAAGATGGAATAAATGAAAATGAAGATTATTTAATAATTCATTTCCATCATCTCGTAATACCTTGCTGGAAATTTGCTAATGAGATCATACTCAACGGAGTGTGTCTTTAAATTAAGTTTCAGTGCCACTGTTTATGATCTTGCCATATCAACTTTTATAGTGGATCATAAAAAATAGTGATTATTTTATCATTACATTCTTACCGATTTTTAATTGCATTTTCTTTGCATTTTTTTTTTCTTTCAAATGGAAAGATTCACGGCCCCGTTTAGAAAACTTGGAAAATCTCTGCCATTTACATAGATCATCATGACTGACACGCATGAAGAATCACGAAGAAAAATCAGCCATTTTATGAGCTACTTATCTCGCTAGAATAATAAAATAATCTTAGTATTTGTGTATTCGTGTGGAGTGTCGCCAGTGTCCAATGGCAACGATGCCTGAGAACACCGCGATGGAGATATTTATGGGAGAGGCAAGTTCCTCCCCCCAACCTACGGAGATGAAGGCAACCGCCCCCACGGAATCATCCCCGCCGACGGTGAGGACGTGGAGAGCCGTGACTGCAGCGCCATCAGCTGCAGCCATCCCCGAGCAGACAGCGTATAAGGCCACTAGCTATAAGTCATCCTTGATCTACAAGGTAAGTGGCCTTTTCGCTGGCAATACTGCACGTTCCTTTTCGAGAGAACTGCAGAGAATTAACGTCAGGGAGGAAGAGCTTGAAGGTTCCTCCATCCTTAGTGGAGGTCAGCGCGTAGAGATGACTTGCAAAGGTGCAAGTCTGGCCCAGCGCTTGCTGAATACCCGTATTACGGTGGAGGGCTGCAAGATCTTCCCTGTGACGGAGGACCGCTCCATAGTGGTCCACCTCACAGGAGTAACACTCCGCCTGCAAAAAACCGCAGTGCATGCCGAGTTGAACGAAAATTGTACTGCCACGCGCTATGGGCCAAACCCAGCGTTTTCGAGGGCTCTGGTAAGCTCTTCAGTTGGATGGCCGCAGCGCGCGTCACGGCACACGAAACGGTGGGCTTCTCCACAAACTGAGCATCGGTAACAAGATGTCGATGACCTGGGCAAGCCCAAGTACTGTGGTCGCCGTGATGCCACGGGGCACCTGAAAAAGCGGTGCCCCGATATCCAGTGCCACTTGTGTGCCGAGGAGGGCCACTTAAGAAGAACGTGCACCAAACGTGAAACCCCGGTTCCCCCTGAAGCGATAAATGCAGCAAAACTGGTGACTGAATTTCACATCATTTGTGTACTTTTCAGAATATGAATTCAAAATGTTTTAACTTAACTTTAAGCGACCAAGATTAAAATATAACTTTTTAAAATACAAAATATAATAATAATGATTTTCAATTTAAATCTTTTTCTGTTCCGTTGACAAGAAAAAATTAATTAGCAACTACTTATTTGCGGCATATTATTGATGGTGGTATGCAAAAAATGCAGTGAGGAACAGGAATGAATTTTCCTGATTAGATGAACTGCAAGTTTACCACTCTTTTGCTTGAACTACTTGAACGCAGTTATCAGTTTGATGAACGGCACTCTGTGCTTGAGTTTTTCAATGGAGCACTCGAATCAGTTGATCATTTTGCAGCGAGTATTGGCACAATAATTTACTTAGAATAATGGCATTTCTTACAAGAACTTCGAAATTAAGCCATATAATGCTCAATCAAGGAAAACGATGTTTTTTGCCTGCCCGAATAGTTCTCTCCAGAGACATAAATTTAAGAGTGAATACTCTTTTATGATATCTGGACGTAAGGGCTCTTTTACTTGAGTACCCTTGCAGATACTGTATAGACTTTTTAAGAATAATTCATATAGAGAAAAGGTAGCAAATTAAGATAATAGCCGATAAAGAAATCATTGCAAATTAAAGATGAAAGAGATGACATCAGAAATCTTAGATTCTCTCGCATATGTATATGCAATTAGAGAAGGCATTATGAAAAAAAATAACTAATGAAAAGAGTATGATTTTGATGTCTTTTACGAAATAGCAATATCATTAAAATCAGTAATAACAATTGTATCATTTTTTTTTTTTTCTAGAGTGAGCATCTTCTAGTCGAAAGTCTGTTCAGAACAAAACAAGAAACAACTTTTCGAAGTCAGATTGCTGGCAGCTTTGCCGGAATGGAGAGGAAACTGCAATCGAATATGCTACTGAGCCGTAGATCTAGGACGAATAGGTCCCGAGTTTGATGTCCCAAGAATTCATGATCATTGAGGAAGCTGTGCCGAGTCTGTTGTGTGTTTTGGCAAATTTTTTTGTATTTTCTCTGTTTCGGTATTGCCCATTTTTTCGACTTATCAGGAAACGTTTTCAGTGTCCAGATCTTTTCCCTTTCCATTGAAACTGAATGGTAAATTTCGTATTTTACGTGGCCAAGACGGACTTATTCGTGGGAATACTTTTTTCAGTGAATCGTGAGAGAAAATTTCCATTCTCTCTGATCAAATGTTTTTCATCCTCGGGCTTGACAGAACTTCACATCCACCTTCACATCCAGCCTCTGAACGCTAACACAAAAAATTCCAGATTATACTTGACCCTTCACACCTGACCAAACATCAGTGTCTGGTTATCTGAAAATCACTTTTGTGAATTCTCCGTTTGTCTTCGCCTATAGCGCTTTCTCTGAATCAATGCTCATTCCAATGATATCTTCCAAGACTCTTTCTCAGATTCATTTTGAAAGTCTTTCCAGTCCATCCCTGCTTCTATTCATGAGTCTTGTTTGCCATAGGAAATACTTAAACGAGAGGCTTCTAGCTAAGTGTCTGTTTACGATACTTGCAAAGTCTAAGATGAAACCGGAATCTTTCTTCATTCCATTTTGCCTTCTTCACAGTGATCTTAACCTTCTATTTACGTTAGGTTCCATCTGATTCCTGTGGTTCCGATTAAACTTCCTTTGGATTAAACTTCCTCCGGAACTTTGCTCATTAATCAGAGTGCCTCGTATGCAGTGGAGATTGCAACTTGTACTTTTCGTAGTTTTATTCGAGACAAGGTCTCCACGTTTCATGCAGCAGTGAAACATCGATGTATTCACCCTGACCTCTTGAAAATTTGACTTTAATGGATTTTAAATTGAGTTCCTTGCTTTTAGCTATTGGCGTACGGTGGAATCTTGTGGTTAGAGTAAGAGAAACACCATGGTGTCTTGGAAATGTCCTTTGATATATGTCGCAGTGTAATGAACAATTTTGATCCCTGAGTTCGTCTTTTGATTATCAAGTTCCCGGCTGACTCGAATCTTTCATTCCTCATGATTTAAATCCGGTCTTTTGAATTCGAAAATGCATGAAATTTTTGATGAAAAGTTCAATGTACCTTTTACGTTCCTTACCAAAAGTTAAGATAAAATTGCTTGAAATATTTCCTTCTCACACTGCTTGATGAATATTCTTCGCACATCATAAGCTCTGGAAAGAAGTTCTTGTACATCGATTTTGCAGGCAGCATCTTTCCAGGGCTTTTACTCGGAAGGAGGTAACAGACTCCTGTAGTATTGCCTGGAGTTCCTTATGGACCACTGCCGAGCGTAAGGCTCAAGGTCATCATCCTATGACATGAAGATCATCACAAGAGGAGCATGAAGGTTGCTGCAACGGGAGCCATCTAACGAAGCCCTTGAAATTTTACGGACCGTAGCAAACTCGAGACCGTGTGGCATGAATGTGTACAATGCCTTAGACCTATGATAGGAGACCAATTCAAGAAATGAAATGCAAAGTTTTACCTTCGAACAGTCGTATTGTAGAAGTGGCGTGCTTACACTTTTGAGCTTTTATTTTTCGAGGCAACGGAGAACCCTGAAGAATGAGCACATATAAGAATGCTCTCATATCCATAAAGAGTTTCGTTCTAAACAGTATAGGATTCGCTGGGTATGATTATTGAAATTGTAGGGAACAGCACTACACACTTGTCAGGCAATCCTTGTTTTTTCAACAGAAACTGCTTCAGGTTCTTCTGTTCCAGAGTGCTTATGAACCACCAACTATGTGCAAGCAAATGTAGATTTGTTCTGGGTAAGTAAAATCGCAATCATAGAGTTCCGTTCGTGTGAGTGTCCCACAACATGATTCTCTTTTTCAACGAGGGTCAAGCTGCTTTCATCTGATGAAACCAAACTCAGATGAGCTCAGTGTAGTTACATAAAAGATGCTTGAATAAGATCAGCACAGAGTCGCCTCGAGAGAAATGACAGAAGGGAGGGATCGTGTTGTGCTAAGATTTCCGTAAAGGCACTCCGTTCGCCTGACCTGGAAAAAGTGCAGAAAGGTAGGAGTAAAAAGAAACGCAACAAGTCGACAGCATGGCCAGATTCCTTCTAACAAGATGAGCTTCCCTGTCAGAGGTGGCCGTGGGGCACCGGCCATCGATGGAAGCTCAGAAAGTGGCCGCTTCCTCCGAACTGGGCTTACAAAGGAAGACAAACGAAAACACGACGACAGGAGTTCCATACTGGGAAGTGATGGAAATCCGTTTTTGCACTTCCCGCGATCAATAGGAGCCGTCTGTTTCTTGCGAAAGATCCTGAATCGCCGTAGGTTTATGAGGTAGGTTCTGTGGATCTTATGGCGCATGCTTCCTGGCGTATCCCAACTTATCGAACTGCATGCACCCATTTCCCCCCTCTCCCCGTCTTTTTTTTGTTTTTACAAGTAATTCTCCGTAAAACGAAACAGCTGATAGAAAATAGGCACAATCCTGGGAAGAATTCCTTGTTGTACATGATGCAGATACAGACTCCAGCTACTTATACTCCGCTGCCATGACGATCGATCCGCACAGGGGTTACTCCATCCCTATGCTGTTTTGCGCTAGATGGCAGAACAGACGTTATAAAACTGCACGGCAATCTCTCCGTACCAATTTGAGCCCTTATTGCAGATTTCACGATCGAAGATACAGACATTTTCGTGTTTCGGGAAGCAGACCTAGCTTTGTATTTTGTTGTACACAATTTCCCAGTGTATTCTGCTGTTGAATGCCGACGATCTTTTTATTAGTGCTTTTTCAACTAATAGGAAAGAAAGTTTTGACGAATCCAGACGTTAAAAGACTGTACGATGACCTACTCAGCACCCACAACCGCTTGATACGGCCTGTCGAAAACTATTCTGAGACTTTGACTGTAAAAATCGGCCTCAAGCTCTCTCAGCTTCTAGAATTGGTAAGAGCATCTTACTGTGAACATTGCATTGGAAAAATCTTCGGTTTCTTGGGGAAAAAAGGGGTAAAAAAAAAAAAAAAAAAAATATGGAAAGGGGGAGACCAATCCATTCTATTGCTCAGTTTTCATTTTTATGAATCATTTGTTGAAGAGTATAGATCCGGTTTCCTTTTATTAATAAAGAGGAAAACAAAAGGCAGCTCAGATAGTCATGTTAAGCAACAGTGAAATACATTTCAAATGTTTGCTTTAAAGAGCTGGAATTCGCAGGTGCCCTCACTAGTGATTTCTTATCACACGAGCGTTGCATTGGCCAGGCTGGTCGTCGGCGCGTCTCCAGCCGCTATTCGGTCGACGGCTCGCATCCGGAAGCTCGAGCAAACGTCACGGGTTCGTGGGCTGGGCTGGCAGCTCGTCTGGACATTCCTCACCCGTTGACGTCGACTCCACGGTCGCTCCCACCTGAAAACGCTCTCTTTTCCCTTGAACGTGGCCTCATCGGGTTCATCTATGAAATCTGGTCCCATTCCTCTTCTTGGCGCGCTCCGCATGCCTGGTCCCGTTATGCTATAAGTTCGTTCTTTCGCCTCAGAAAGAGGGTGCCAGTCGAGAGCACGGGCTAGTGGACGCCTCATCCTAGACGACAAGCGAATGCATGCATCCTTTACCTCTCTTACCATCCTTACCTTTACCATCTTTGCCAATGGCTTGCTGTTTGTTGACATTTAGAGTCCACTTCTATTCTGCATGCATTGTCAACAACAGAAACTTCCATAAGCAACGCTTGGTGAACCTTTAGGCATGGCCCTACCTAGTCCGCCCGTAGGTCTTGGCCATCAACTCAATACCACAAATCAGTTTTTCTTTAACCCTTGATTGGCAAGCGAAAGTGGAAATCCCTTTTTATTTATCGATGAGCTCTTAAAACAATCGCTCAAGAGCTCCAAGATTCCAAAGAGCGGTATCCATTTCCTGTCTTGCAGGAGATGCACCCAGCTTTAGAATGTAGCTCGACTGCCACCGTGCACAATGCTTTCAGTTTGATATTTCGCTACCTCAGAGGGATGAAGTTTCTGACCTTGGAGGGAAATTCTAAGCAGCCTCTCTATAAGAACAATGCTCAGATCTACTACTCTCCAAGAGTTTTAACTGGGTCAGTGGCAACATTGCGCTGTGTTACAAAGGTCTCTAAGATCATTTCGAGCATCATCTGAGTATCGGGGAAATTCAACTCAAGGGTCACTATAGGCAGGTTTATGAGAATAGGATTTGTGTTTAGAGCGTAGCCAAGTGATAGAACAGATGAAGACCATTACTCTCAATTGCATTGCAAAAGCTTAAAATAAATTGCTTGGTAGCTGAATAGGACCAGCACAGGGAAATTTTTTACTCAAAAATGAGCACTGATGTTTGAAATCTGAAGCAGGTGGTATTCTGTTCGCTGATCAACCGTAGAGGTTTTGCACCCTCATGCTTTCTCTTTCCTTCACCTGTCTGGTGCTAAAATTGTTTGTGGATTTCTTGAGGCACAAAAATAAGAAACGCAAGAAGTGGTTACTTCATTCAGAGAGACTTTGCACCAGCTTGGGACTAAAGGAAAACATCATGCACTGTGGAATGGAAATGCCCAAGAGAAGAATTCGAGTTCACTTGGAGATCAGCCATGCACAAACACAGTTTTATTCTTCCCTTATTAAAAAAAAAAAAAAAAAAAAAAAAAGTGCTCTTTTCGTGATAAAACATTTTCATCTTTTATTTTTCACTAGAATTCACTCTACAATGAAACGCACGTTATTTAGTAAGAATCTTCAGCATGGAAATAATCAACTAAGAGTGCGCAATGAAAAGAGACTGCTTATTCTGATGCACACAGTTCCCAAGATAAAGGAGGAAAGCAGGGCAAAGTAAAAAGAAAATGAAAATTAATTATAAATCCATTCTAAAAAATGCGAATTCTACCGTGCATCGATTCAGTGAACAGGGTATAGAGCTGAAGTGATCTTTGGACTAATGGATACATGGTTTGCAATATTGCTGAAGTTTCTGCTACACAAAAAAAGGTCTTGAAAGCATTTCTTTCTAGCAATAGAGCAGAACTGTTGTTATTTTTCCTTTCTTCCACGTTTTTATGTAATCGCTTAGTGTCTCTCCGCTGACATGTAGACGGTTCAGTGTCTTTTGTTTCTTCTCTGCTGAAGGAAAAAATAGCAGGGCAGATGTGTCTCATATGGCCAAGTATCGCCGAGCTGTCGGGTAACACTTGTGATTTGATTTGTTGCTGTTTCTTTTATCCATGATCTGCCATTTCGTCTCCCAGCACGAGATTCAGTTAGTTTAGCAATATGAAACACAGTTTAGCAACCCGTGACGGCAGTTTCTCTTTGAACCGCGACTTCTTATCAGGTGGGGATTTTTTTGCGACAGCGCATATCTGTGATCAGAGTCCCAAGTTTTCATCTTGCGAAGGGAAAAGCCATTCGCGGTTTCTTCTTGGGTGAACTTATAATTCAAGCTGCCGATACTACAGACGCAACATTAAATAAGGGTGGAGGAATTTTCTTTCGGTTTCCCCTTCGAACGACATGTTACAGTCGTAAGCAAAAGCGGGAAGAATGCTGGACGCAGCTGAGTGTGCAGTGCCTCTCTGACTCATGCTGTACACGCTCCACGAAGAGAGCTTATTCCTCGCAGATCATATGAGCTGTTTGTACACGGCAACAAGAAGCAATGGTTAAGAGGAAGCTACTCAGAATAAAATGAGATTGCGTTTGGATGAAAACTTTTTTCCAGCCGAGTGTACTCCTCGTCCCTCTTTTTACACCAGGAACCATTTGCAATGGATTTTTCTAGAAAGACAGCTTTCCGATTATGAGATTAGTCCACAGAGCTCGAGGTTGAGAACAGTTGCCTTCTTTCTTCAGCTTCAGTAACTCCTATCGAACTTTTAGTGAGTTTCGCCCCTTTAAATCAGGCTTCCTTTCAAGAGAGGAGAGTGGTCTAATGAGTATGGAAGATAAGTTTAGCCCGACTGTCGATGCTGAATCCGAATGTGATCAGACCAGCATCCTGAATTTGAATCGGCGCTGCAGTCCTGCGTATCGGAAAGCAGCAGCCCGTAGTTGGGCTACCGAATCCTAACTTTCAGCAGCGACTCTTCCGCTCTTTCTTTTGAATGAGGCATCCACATGAACGGACACTTGAAAACAGCTTCTGCAGCCACGGAATGGAGGCGCCTGAACCATCCTCCGATTCCTACGTTCATCATCGGAAGAAGTTCATTCCGAAATGATCAGAAATCATCTCGAATACCTGTTGGAAGCATCCAGAATCATTTTGTTTATTTTTCGAATGATGCACTCACAAAACATAAAGTTCACATCAGGAATGAAACACGAACGAAGCTACGTCCTTTTTCATGTCTTCTGATTTAGTTCTTGAGCAGCGTTATTTTTCTGTAGAGTTTAAAACCACCGAACGATCAGATGATTCATCACCCGTAAGCTTAGGAGGTTTGGAGAGGCACTTGCAAACCACCATACTTTTCCCGACAGGATGATTGCCCTCGCCTCTTGCTTTTACGGGGACATCTATCGTTTTGATTAGCAATTTTAATGCAAAGGCCATTCAGAGTTGTCTTGCACAAGGATTTTGTACTCGAACGACGAACCAGAAAAATTCTGCATAGCAGTGATATAGTAATGTTCATCTTCAAACCTCAAACCGACTGCAGTGCTTTGTTGCTTCATTTGCCAGCGAATGTTTCCGGAAGGCATTTTCTCATTTTTTATTTCTTTTTACCTCTCTTCCCGATTCTCTTGGGAGTGCAACCAGGGTGTGGAATCCTTCGTCACCGTGGCCGTAATCACTCGAAGGGCTCATCCGCTCACAAGAAAGTTGACAGTCAGCAGTTGAGATTCCTTTCCAGCTTTAGTCAAAAGAAGGTTTATTTCCAATGGCATTGATGGAGAAAAGCATTTGCACTGTTTCTTTGAATTTGTAGTATCTCACAAAATAAAGGGATTCTTTGATTCGGAGCAGAGAGTTGCAAGCAAAGGAAAGAATCTTATTAACAGCAAAGTGAGAGCAAATAGCACGGCCTCGCTATCTTTGAATCTGTCTTGGAATTCCTAAGCATTTCTTGAACTTATACATGCTCCATATGACCCTCCGAACCTTTGAGAAGAGCAGTTCCTTGGTTCTTGAATCAATAAGCAGATGATGCCAGATGGTGTTTCTGCGAGCAGCGGATCGAGCTTTAACTTGCTTATTGTCCGGGTAGTACTTCATGATTGCAAAACTGCTGATGTAAGAATAAATCCCACAAACTGGAGTCATTTAGCCATGTAGGACATTGTGAGGATGCTTTAAGGAAGGAAAGACCGACCAGCGTTCAAAGCGCCAACGAATTATGAAACGGAGATGAAGTGAAGGACTGCAGTTTCTTCATGTTTTGTCGGGATTTGGAAAAATAGACTCAGGAGGTGTGGCACCTTCGGCTAAATAGGCACTCCTTGTTTGAATCTAGCACCGAGTTTATCTTCTCACGTCCAGGTGATGATCACCTAATGTAATGACCCTGCTGCCTTCCCAACTGTATCTTCTTCCACAGCGTGCAAACGACACCTGTGTGTAACTGAAAGGAAACCGGAAAAACAACAGGATAGTTGGGCATTAGGATAAAATGTAAACCAAAAGAGAGTGAAGACCTCATCAGCAATAAAGCTACCGATCTCAAAGAAACTTGTGCACTTTTTAGTGTGATAAGAGGTTCGTTTCCGTATCCGAAATGTGAACAGATTTCTAGTCGAGAGATTTATATTTGTGTAGCCAAAATCTTCTGCTCCTGTGATTTCCTCATTACTGGAACAATCAAATATGGTTCAAGAAATGGTAACGAAAAGCTGTTATAGTCATTGAAATCATTAACAGAGCTCCTTAGAAAGCTTTTTGAGATCGCATATTTACTAAGCATGCATAGTTTTTGATATTTAAGTATGGGTAGGGTCTAGCAATTCCTCTGTGGTCTCTCCTGTCAGAGGAATGCAATGCCTCTTGTTGAAGACTAAAGCTAGCAGGCATCTGGGCACTTCGTTCGGGTCTCTTTGTGCTCTCCACCGAGAAGCTTCGCTGACTGCTTAATGAAGGACTTTGGCTCCATGTTTCCTCCCGAAATGATCTTTGGCGACGTGCAAAAACATCTCTGTCTGAGGTTCGCTAAGTACCTCTCCGAGCCGGTCGCGTGCCTCGAGGCACACGTGGCTCTTTTAAACACACTGTTTTGTTTCCACGCCTCTCCCCTGCGACGACCCCGCAGGGTATCGTGTAATTCTTCAGGGGGCACCCCAGATGGGGGTCCGCCCCATGAATCCAGGAAGGACTCGGAGTCCGTTCCTCTCACGCTTGGGGAGTGATCCCCCTGGATGGGGGGCATCGCACCTCCCACCCTGGTTGTCTCCGAAGGGTAACCCCGAAGGGAATCTCCTTCCTCATTCTCTCCAGAGGGACACCCCCCTAATGGGGGCGGTCCTCTCCATTTCATCTTCTCCGAAGGGAACTCGGAATGGATCCGCTAGTAGAGATTTCTTCTCCGGAGGGAACCCGCAAGGGAACCGCTCCTGTTCACTCCTCTGAAGAGAACCTAGAAGGGACACTTCCGAAACTCAGAAGGGGCGCTGCAGCTTCCCGCAGGGAATCGCTCTCGCTTGCTTCCTTGCACTCTGGGAAGAGGCGACGACTCGAAGGGACCTCCCGCAACAGGGGGAGTCTGCTCCTTTGAACAACTGGAGAGGTGACCGTTAGGGCTCCTGCTCCATCTTGAAACCGGTGAGGGGGGGTCCGCTCTCTTATTCCTGGAAGGACCCGAAGGTCGACTCCCATTGTTCCGGCCTTCATCGGGGGTCTTCGGCTTAATCCAGCGCCGGTGCCACGCCCGAATGATTAGGCCAACCAGCGCCATTTTGCAGGAGAAACTCGGAACCCAACGACGCAGTGGCTCAGTTTCTGCCGGAGTATTCGAACCCTCGATGCATGGTGCCACGCGCGGAAGCCTTAACTACAAAGTCTCCGACGCGTGCCTCTCTGTCTGTGGTGCAGTTGGTATCTTCTGTCATGTTCTGTTCCGATATTGTCAACAAGCACAGAGTTAAAATCACTGGTGTCATCTAGTACAAGAGCACAACTAGTGTTAGTATAGAAATGAAAAGAAGAGCCGAGGCAAAAAGCCTTTCCACCCAAACTGCAGTCACGTACCGGAATGGCAATTTTTCCAGCAAAATCTACTCCTTGCAAGAAAGCACTGACATTATTTACCTTTTTTACTCTTTCTAGTTAAGGAAACATTCTTCCGTGAATATGAAATCGACGCAGTCTATTCCAGCTACTTAATCTAATGCTGCTCTTTTTTTTTTTTTTTTTTTTTTTTTTTTAGAACCTGAAGGATCAGATTCTCACCACCAATGTCTGGGTGGAACACGTAAGTAGACCTCACTCCTAATACTTCTGGCAAGGGCAATTCTTCCGTTATGCTGAGATTCGATCAGATGCGAGAAAAATGACTTCGATCGTTTTCTGGAGCTTTCATTTCTGCTGTTAATTGCGTTGATACAGAGCTTTCCTTTTGACTGTTCGAAAGAAGGAAAGCTTCTAACTTGTTCCGTCCATTTTAGATGTAAAACGTTTTACGTATCTCTTCATCAGTTGTCGAGGTATTGGGGGGGAGGGGGGTTCGTACTTCGATTCAGATAACTGTTTCCTTCGTCACCCGTCCGACATTAATGATGTGTTTTCATTCCTACTTCAAAAAGATTGCCAGAAAGAAATTTAGTGGGCGAAAACGCGAACATCCACCAATTAAGTCAAGTGCAAATGTACAAATGTGGTCTGCAGAGATTCCTCACGCGTCTGGATTGATCTGAACTATCTATGGGATACGAGCTTCCGAACGAATCCTAGATATTTCGTTCCAGGGTCCTGGAATGTCAAAGAAATCCCAATTTTCGGAACTCTTATTTGCTGTGCGGAAGCTATTGTGGACTCAGGGAGGCGGGAGTCCAGACTTGCTTTTTGATGAGCCACAACAGTGGGAATAGGGGAATATGGAAATCATGTTGTCAGTTTATGTAAAGTTGAAAGGCCCGTGACTGTCCTGCCGCGCTTTGTAAGGACGAAAAAGAAAACACTGACAAACCCTGCTTTTTTCTTTGCATAGCAGTTATAAGAAAAGCTCGAAGGTTTCTAAAGCAAACAAGCCAATGTGGAGGGAGCAAGAAGCTCTCGGTAGAATCCAATGCAACTGAATAACGGCAGCGCAATGGATGAAGAGGAAAACAAGCTGGAGATGACCTTTCCCTTGTGGATGACAAGCAGCTGCATTACAAGCAGTATAGAGAAAGTGTTTTAAGAGAGAGAGTCCGGAGTGAGAAGAACTTTTCTTCTTATCACCAGCAGAGTCCTGCTAACAGAATTTCTCCTTTATTCACCTTCTGCTATTACAGGATGCAGTGCTGAGATTTACATTTCCCTGGTTACTTTGCACGTTCTCGATTTTTGTCCCAGACTTTCTATCTCTGTACATATTAGAACGAAGAATTTCGCCTTCTCCTTCCATGTGAAATTGCTAGATGTACTTTTGAATACAGTGACGAAAAGCATTGGAAGCCTATTTTAGCATCAAGCATCAAAGAAACATGTTTTGCATCGAAGGTTTGGACCAGCAAACTGGCCTCGGATCATGGCATGCTAGCCGACTTTTCTGGTGCTACGTGATTATTTCCACTAGAAGGTCCGCACCATGGAAACGGAGGTCACACGATCTGATCATCTGATACAAATAGAGAAACTTCCATAGGATTTTCATCATTTTTAGCAAAATAAAAATCCCTGTTCGCATGGCCACTGCTATGAAATGAGTTGATGTTATTGGTGCCTAAAGAACATACGTGGATTTCGTGAAAATCTCGAGACTGTATTTTTACTTTGTAAATTTGATGGTGAAACACATTCTGAACTGGTTGAATTGGAGTAGCTGTGGGGCAGCAAGACACTTATGACAGGGTAGTATGTCACAGTGCTACATGATCTGGAGAAAAAAAACCTCAAGT